>JAOTMB010000003.1:0-1435628 GCA_032357745.1 Camptophora hylomeconis | reverse complement strand
TACAAGCTCTTCTACTACAAGCTCTTCTACTACAAGCTCTTCTACTACAAGCTCTTCTACTACAAGCTCTTCTACTACAAGCTCTTCTACTACAAGCTCTTCTACTACAAGCTCTTCTACTACAAGCTCTTCTACTACAAGCAGCTCTTCTACCACAACATCTTCAACTACTTCTTCATCCACCACATCTGCTTCAACAACTAGTTCTTCGACCACGTCCTCCTCTGCTACTACATCTTCCTCCACCAGCACCTCCTCATCAACAAAATCTTCATCCACTACATCTTCCTCAACTACCAGCTCATCCAGCACAACAACAACTTCGACCACAACGTCCTCCACCTCAACGACCCCCTCAGCAACACCCTCAGGCTACGCATGTTCCAAATACGGAACCTTCGGCCAATACATCTCCTCCTCCGGCAAAAAAGCCTCAACATACTGCGGATACAAAGCAGACGCCGACAGCGTGATTTCCACAATACCATCACTATCATTCACAACCTGCGCCGACCTCTGCGCCAAGACGTCCGGTTGCAAAGCGATCGTGATCCAAAAGAGCACGAATTCCTGCACTCTATACAGTGACACAATTTCAAAGCTGTATGGAAATAGTGATTACGATTCTGCTGTCATGTAGTGATTTCAATCCGTTCCATCTTCAACCCAATCAATCTGAATCTGTGTGAAGATAAGAACGAAATAGATTTAAGTTGTGCTGCGGATCGTCGATGTATAGTAAAGCAATGCAATATATAGTACTACTATAATATAGACCTTTCTTTTCTTTCTCTCTCATGATAGGATATATCGTGAAACCGATCGACTAAACAATCAATCAATCAATGAAGTTGCCTTAATTTACAGCGAGTCAATTTATCCATCCGTCCATCAATCTGTCGTTCATTCACTCCGTTCGTTGATTTATTCATTCATTTACTTGCATTCACAACAACGTCACATCACACGACATCAATACATATCGATACATATCGATACAAGTATTGGGGGAAAAAATCCAAAAGATGAATATGAGATGAAAATAAGCCTTAGCTATACATATAGATGTAATCACAGATATAGGTATAGGCATAGATATGAACATGAATATGCTAATGTATCAATCTCAATACTCTTGAAATATTAGCAACGACAACGACAATGACAACATTTGGTAGATTTCAGTCATGAGAACACACACACTTTAATTCATACACATACATACATACACATTCGTAACATAAATGAATGAATACCATAAGATAAGGAAAATAAAATAAATTTGAACTCCGTCGCTATGCTAATAATATACCAACCAATACCTTCTTGCTATGCATTACATTTAAGTAGTATGATGTGGACGTATAAGTATATAGACCATGTCTATATCATCTTGATGATCTTTGTGTCTTCTCTTCTCGTGATATTTTCTCATGTCATGTCATGTCATACTTATCACATCATCTCCCGTTCCTCGTCTATCCTCTCTCACAGACAGACAAACATTTCAACATCTCACCGTCTGGCCTTTCTCCCAACACCGCCACCCTCCCTTTTATGCCAAGGATCATTAGGCCAAACCCAACCCCTAGCAGTCTTAGCATCTCTCTTCTCACCGACCTGCGGTTCAGGGATCCATTTGTCCTTTCCGTCTTTACCCCTCTGGTCTTCAGGTAGGTCGAGACCAGACCAGACCTTCTGTCTCGTCAGAGCACCGGGACCACCGACGTCCATGAAACTACCTGGTTGGCCTGGGAGAGGTGTTGCTTTGGCGAGCATGAGGAGATAGTATAGTGCTATACTGACGGTGAACGGGGTGGATGTTATGCTTTGAAAGGGATCGGATGTAATGGATCCAGATGTTGAAGATGGGTTGGATGTTTTGACTGGGATCCCCTCTGAGACTTCGAGATATCCGAACCAGGGAACTCCGCCTGAAGAACCGATGTTGTCGCATCCCATCCGGACGCAGACGAGTTCTATTTCGGTTATGATGAAGCCATATCGACAGCTGTGATCGCGCATGCATTTCTGAAGATGGGACAGTCCTTTGAGGTATTGGACTTTTTGCGAGGGTCCTTCATGTCTCATGCCTGTGTTCCAGCGGTCGAATGATTTGACGAGACCGACAACTCGACCACGTGGAAGACCTGTCAATGTACGGTTTGCACTATCGGTCGGGTAATTTGCCAAGAATGTAGGATGTGAGTTTGCTGAGATGGTGGTTGCTGCATTGGTAGGTGCTGGAGCTAGGTAAAGCGAAGGACAGTTTTGGCCAAGTGATAATTGAGTTGCTGTGTTGACTTTAGGGAAGTAGATCTTAGTGATGAGTTGGGCTAAATCTAGCTCAGAAGCTGGAGTGACTGTAGCTGTCTGGCTGCTGGCTGGTACCGGAAGTGATGAAAGATCATGTTGAAAATTCAACAAAGTGAGCAAGTCAGGTATTGTTGCAATAGTGCTAAGAGAGAACGAAGTCCATGGACGAACATTACGGACATCCCACCAGAAGTGGGAAGACAACCCACGTCCAGTAGCGAATGTGAGCTGACGAACAAGATTGACTGGTTGAGTTGGTTGAGTCAAATAGTTGAGAAGACTGCTCGTGGCCATAGAGTACATTTGTTGTGGTGGAGGACTTGACGAACTAGGTCTCGAATAGCATTCCATACCAGTGCCAAGATCAAAAGCATTGTCGATACTGATTGACGGTGGTTCGATTAGATTCATGTTGTTGTATTGTAGATAGTCACTGGCGAACAAATCTGGTGAGGGTGTATGCTGCTGTGAAACAGGACGTTGTTGATCTCCGTGTGTATAAATTGGCATCTGACGATAGGTTGGATAGCCATATCGGCTGAGAACGCCATCATCAATGCTGACAGAGGTAATGTTTCTCGAATGACCCTTATTCAACGTACCCATAGGTGTCACCGAACTTGAACGTGAATTGGTAATAGAGATCGGTGACATTAAATTTGAACCTTCAATAGGTTCAGTGGAGCTTCGACTGTATGATGGTCGGGAGATATTAGAAAAGGTCGAAGCATGACTGGCATTCGACACAGCTCGTCTATGATGATTGTTGGTCTGACCAGCAGACGGATTAAGGCAGTTATTGTCTTGCGTTCTAATTTTGGGCAACAACGTAGGACCACACTGTCGAAAGACTGATACACGACTAGGCGTTGGTTCGTGTACTGACTCTGGTGATTGTTCACAGGTACTCAAGTAAGATGTACCTGATAGACTTCCACCCGAGGTGTTACGTTGCTGTTGTCGACCAGCGACAACGTTTGATGGACTGTTCTCTGGAGGAGTGACCGGTCGGAAGTAGTATGGCTCAAGCGACATCTTGTCGTCAACGACAACGAATGATTAGTAGAGAAAGTGAAGGTTAAAGCAGAAGGTGATTCTTGGGGAGGACCAGCTTCCCAAGGTTGACGGCGGTAAGGAGGAAAGGGAAAAGGGAAAGCGAGAGCGAAGAGAAGAGCAACGGAGGATCAAGGAAGAAGTGGAAGGAAAGAAAACGAACGGTCAGCAAGGCTCGAGAGGGAAAGACGAGTAGATAATAAATGCATCGAGAACCAACGGTCGGAATGAAAAACCGAGCTTGAAACAAAGACGAGCGACTGTAGTCGAGCGCGTGGAAATGGTCCCAAGCAGTGAAACCAATATTGCCATGTTTGCGTTGCGCCCATTGCGGCGCGTAGGTAGATTGAGTGAGTGAGCGAGAGGCGTGAAGGAACGAGGCAAAAAGACGTGTAGCAGGTAGGTAGAGGGCAAGTCGCGTAGCCAGGTGCCGTTCTGAACAATTGTTTGCTGAGCGGAGAGCGGCTCTGCAGTGTACGAGTCGCAAGTCTGAATGTTTGCCGTTGTGCGAGCTTCAGTTTGCCATAATTAGGTGTCGTCAAACAATTCTGGAAGGGAAACAAATGGAGAGTGTGAGCAATTGGACACGCGCCGCGAGAGGAAGCGCCTTGAGATTGCGAGGCTGCGGTCCGGGATCCAACGTGGCGCGTATCAGGCTGGATTTCGGAGTCGCGTGTTGTTATTGGTCTGAAGGATTGGAGACTGCTGAGTGGACCACATGACATCAATTCTGAAACACCATGCAGACTTGGGTTCAAGAGATAATCGGGACTACGGACGCCCTAAATGGATCGGTGGTCAGTACGATTCATGCAAGTGGTACCGTCTGCATGTCGACGGCGAGGTTGGACCATACATCCAGCCGGACGGACCATGACTCACGCGAGATGAACCGTTGACATCTCGCGCCCTAGCGTATTCAGTCTACCTTTCTCGGATATAGTACAGCTCCAGTATTCTCACCAACTCAAAAAAGTGCAACACTTATCCTACATCTTGGCTCCACGGGTACCGACGAGGACTGTTTCGGGCCAGAGAAAGAAACATGAGTAAGCTGATGCCCAAAATGGTAGACCGTGACGAAGAGAGAAGAGAAGCACGTCACTCGAAACAGGTCAAAACGAAACAGGCGACTCGCTCGACGTCGCAGATGGCGGCACTTTTGTATCACTACAGTCTTGCTTATGTATAGATCTCATGCTAGCTGCAACAATTCTCGATCTTCGTCTTTCTCTCTCGAAGCTGATCGAGAGACGTCTTAAGAAAGCGATCGCTCCACAGCCTGTCTTTCCATCGGTTGCGTGTCTTGTCGAACACTTCTAGTAGTAGGTACCAGCTATGCTGCATTGACTTAGGTAATTGGTCTCATTGTCGTTTCTCTCGTCCAGCCATGAATCCATCCGCAAATAGCGCCGATGTAGCTGTCTTTGACCCGGCTAGACCTTATCTGCCATCTCACGCTGCACAGATCATCACCGTCGGCATACTGTGAAGCTTTCGACCATGCTTTAGTGACTAACTTTCCGTCCCGCCGCGGCCAGTTCATGACCAAGCATTGAAGTTGGCCACCTGTATGCGGAACACAGAACTAGTCAGGTCAGGTCTCTCGGTCGTCGAATGTGGTCACATATGCATCTCGACTGAATTCTGAAACGGGATGTGCATATCTCTACTACGACTAACCAATGAACAGCTGCAGTGTCGGTGGTTGGGAACCCTACAATTGACCATCTCGCGTGAGTCATGATCTCGTGAGGTCGTTCAACTTTCGTGTTCGCTGTGCATGAGACGCGCGATAGTCGCGTCTGGCGCGCATATCGGTTCTTACCGCACGGCAGCACGGGTGTGGTGGTGGATGGGATAAGAGTGGAGTATCTCGCAATGTGGCGGTCAACTAGCGTTGTGTGCGACTGTCAAAATGGGACCAGAAGACGAAAGACGAATAAGTCTCAGAGAAACTATGCAGATCGACGATCAAATCGTCAGATGAACATTCATACGACTAGAGGGCCATAGTTGAGAGCCAGAACAAGACAAATAATGTGTTGAGAATTGTAAATCGATTATACATTCATGCACTTATATCCTCCCCAGCCAAACCTGCCTCATGCTGTTTGCATAGGATATTTACAAGCCCTCCACAGTGCATTATCGCACATGATCCAATTGTGAATGCCACGAAACGCCATCGACTTTTGAAAAGTCCCTCATGCAGATAAACTGAAATCAAATCCTTTAAGCCTTGATCTCGTACTTTCGTCGGTACATGTTGTCAACGTGTGTCAAGTAGTATGTACCGCTGATGAGGCTGTCAATCTCGGCCTTGGGAGAATAATCCTTCTTCAGATGGGCTTGGTGACGGAGCTCGCAAGCAGCGTCATAGGCCTCTGGAGTAACGATCTTTCGTGCGTTCAGACGTTCATCGAGGTTCAACTTGGAGGTCATGTCACTGACGTCGCCCACGACCTTCAAGCTGAACAAGGAACTGGCCAAACCGCTTCCGTAAGAGAACATACCCACTCGCTTGCCTGCGAGAGCCTTGGGTGATACATAGCTGAGCAGACCAACGAGACCACCGTAGACTGAACCGCAGTACATGTTTCCACACATTGTTGCGACTTGAATGGCGGGGTTTACGCGCTCGGCGAATCGCTTCTTGGTCAAGCCCATGAAAGTCTTCTCAATGTTCTTGTCGGTCAAAGACGCCTTGTATTCGATGTCACGGAGTTCGGGTGCGACTTCGCTGAAAAGTGGTAGAGATGGGTCTACCAAAAAGTCGTTGTACAACATACGAGCGTATGACTTGCTGACCAACTTGCAGGTTGGTGCGTGGAATGCCATGTAGTCGAATCTGTCGAGGGGAGCCTTGTTATCTTCCTGGTGCACTCCGTTTCCGTTTACACCATTCCCATTAGCATGTCCGTTGGCCTGACCTGCCAAAGTCTTTTCTCTTGCGTTGTATGCCTTGTAGCATGCGTCCACCGCCTCAGTGTAACATTGGAGGGAGAATTGACCATCGACATATGGGTATTCGCTGGTCAAGTCTGGCTTATAGAAGTCGTATGCGTGAGTGATGTAGCTGCCTCTTAGACCTGGTTCGAAAACAAGGGGTGCGTCGGGTCCAATGACCATTCCAACGCAACCAGCACCACCAGTCGGTCGTGCAGCACCCTTACTGTACAGAGCGATATCTCCAGCGATCACAATGGCATCTCGACCATCCCATGCTGATGACTCGACCCAGTTGATAGAGTTGAAAACAGCGTTTGTACCACCGCTACCGCATTGTTAGCATTTTCGATTTGCCATTCCAGTATCTTTCACTCACTAGCAAGCATTGACTGTATCCACTCCCTCAACGTTGAAATTTCCTGACTCTTCAAACAATTGCATCAGAACACTCTTGACACTCTTTGACTTGTCGAGCATGGTTTCAGTGCCAACTTCGAGTCTACCGATGGACTTTGGGTCGATCGAGTACTTCTTGAATAGAGAGCTGAGGGTGGTGAGGGCCAGGGAGTAAATGTCTGTCAAGGTCAGTCATCTGCTCAAACTCGACTGTTCGTTGGCTTACCCTCCCGGTCGTCGCAGAAGCTCATACGAGTCTGACCCAACCCAATGGTGTACTTTCCTGCTGCTACGCCATCGAACTTCTCTAGTTCAACCTGCTCGACGCACTGAGATTGTTAGAAGGGAAATCGCACACGTATGTCCGGAGACCGTACCTGGCTGGGAAAGTAGATCTCGATGGCCTTGATGCCGATGTTCTGTGGTCTGGTTGCCATGGTTGGTTAGGAGATTCAATTATCAGAAATATTCAGACAGAGAAAGGTAGCAGATATGTTTTTTTCTTTTCTACAAGAAAAAGTCGTGGCAATGAGGGGAAGCGGTGAAGAGGATTTCTAGAATTGTCCGGGGTGTGATCACAGTTTTGTAGAGACAACAATGCAACTTTGACGGTTGGAACAGGCGGTCTAGAGATAGCTGAGCAGGTAAGGAGTAGTCACGGTTACTTGTAGCATGTCACGGCAAATGCACAGGACCAAAATCGGTTGGTCTTATTGGAGATTTGATCACCAGAATTTTATCGATCTGTTGAAGACAAATGAGGCTAAGGAGGAGAGCGAGTCAGGGTCCAGTCGCAAGTGGCCTCACTATCTGCAGGTACCTCCGGCCGGATATCTTGTTAGTGTTTTCCTGTGTGGCACCACGAAAATTGAACACTGGCACCGACAAGTTCTCGTGCCCATGAGAGGGATGTGAGTAGTGACCAGAGCAAAATGGCGGTGACGGTAGGCAATCTTCATGCAGGCCAATCCCTCAGCCTCTCCCTGTTAGACTAGACCGCCTGCATCGTACTCTAGCCTGTGCTTTCTTATGTATGTTGTTTTTAGCACTGCATGTTCGATGGAACGTCACATGTCCTCTTGGGTGTTGCGCTGTAAGAAAAACTTGGCAGCGAATTTCGTGTTGCTGGCCAAATCCTTATCGGTGCGATAAGCTCGACGTTGTTGTTGTTAGCGTACTGCTAGTATCATTCATACCCGCACTGGCACGGCTGTACAACACAACACCCGGTCGAAGTACAGTGTGATGTAAGCTGGTGGGAGCTCTAGGTCATGCTCTCATGTGTCATGGCTCTCCAGAAGGTGATCAATTGCACAGCGTTATATCAAGTTGCGATACCGCCTATCATATCTCATGGTCCTGTTCGATCTTTTCTATTCTTCTATCGTAATCATGCCGTTTACTGTGGTATCCTCATCTGCATAATCTAAACACGCATTTTGCGCGATAAATGCACGCAAGTCCCGAATCATGTGCCATCAACAAATATTCACAATGCTTGCAACGCTCAATACTACTCGCAATTCGCTCCCTAAGGCAATTGCATCTACCAGCTCTTCTCAAGCACTCTGGCGTTACCTGCTCTTGAGCCATTGGTCTTGCTCTGTCCGTTAAGACCATCCTGACCGGCGTTCTCAAGTCGGCCGCCCAACTCGCCCTTACCACCGGTCATTCGTCGAGCGGTGAGAACATTGCCGTTCTGCTTGGGGTTCTTGCCGAGTGTCTGCATGCCGTCTTGTAGTCTTCGCTCCTTGTTCTGTCTGCCATTGACGAAATCAGGGTAATTCAATGTCAGTTCGACAGCACCGTTGACAATGTTGTCGACAGCCTCAACACCCAACATGAAGGAGTGATCCTGGTTGCCAACCTCGTAACGCCAGCTGCCAAATCGGCCTCGTGACCAGATGTCCTTATCCTGTAGTGCTGGCAAAAGCTCCTTAAGAACACCCTCACGCTCGAGAGAAGGAGTTGGGTATCCGTGCTCGAAACAACGGTTGTAGGTGGAGACGATCTCGTCTTCTGGCTTGAGCATCTCTGTGTTGACAAGACCCTGGATACAGTCCTTGAGAAGTGTCTCTCGGTTGACAGGCTTCATGGTTGATTCGGATACCTCCAACATAATGGACCAGTATGGGCCTTCTTTGGGCTGCATGCTCTGACGTCTAGATCCATTGGCAAGTTGAAGGGTTGGGAGCTTGACGTTCTTCTGAGGTTGGTTGTATGGTGAGTAGTTGGAAAAGATGGTGGCTCTGTAAAATGGGCAGTTGTCTTCTGGGAAGTACAACCAACACTTGTCTCCAATTCGGTCTGGTCTTTCACCTCGAATACCAACACCAATGACGTGAGTGCTGCTGTAGTATAGGCCCTTTGTCATTGTCTGAAGTTTTTCATCCCCCATACGTTCGGCCAATTGGTCCACGTTCATTGTGCTGACAAGTTTCTCGTATTTGATTTTCTTGCCGTCAGCGAGGGTGACAACCTTGTTATCGGCATCAACCTTCTCAACGGAACCACTCTTGCCGAATCTGCAGTTCTCTTTTGGCAGGGTTTGGGCCACTGCAATCCAGATACCACCTGTACCATCACGAGCAGGGAACCTGAAAGTAGCGTTGGGACCCCAGTTACCAGCAACCTTGTTCAAAACAACGTTAGTAGTAACTTTCTTTAGATCTGGCGCCGCAACACGCTCTCCCAGCCATTGACATTGCATCTGAACAGATTAGCCTCATGCTTAATTTGGCATTCTTTGTAACAAACCTTGGTAGTTGGTACAGCCCAGACTTTGAAGTTGTATGGTCTCATGAAGATGTCAGCAATGCCAATACCGACATTGCGAACGATCCATTCATCAAAATCCTTTGGTTTCGTATTTGATACTCTTGCGTCTAGAGCTGCATCAATCATGCCCTCCAGACATTTCACTTGGTCTTCTTTTGGTAACATGGAAATGTTGTTTTGGAATGGGTACTTGAATCGTCAGTGTTTGAGTCCTGTGCAGAATGAAAGTGTATATCTCACTGGAACCCAGACACCCTTGTATCTCACGTAGGAGATACGCTCGTGGGTGTACCAATCATCCTCTTTTGGCAGGGCCTCGTCGATACAGTCGTCGAAGTATTTGTAGTGAGAGAAGATCTAAATCGTCAGATTTGTGTCTTTGACAATGCATGCAATTTCGCCAGATTCATGAGTAGGAAGATAGCGGTGAAGACGGATCGCAGGTGGTGAAGATTGGGAAGATAGACTTACGACGTGTCCACCAACATCGTAGAGCTGTGTACATGTTAGTAGTCTGTCCTCGTCAAATCGAGTGCTCTAGACTTACGAATCCCTCCTTTGTAACATCTGTTGAAGCTAAACCACCAGGCGTAGGATTCGAGTCGATCAACAGCCAACTTGGGCCATTCTGATACGATAGTCAGTTCAATGTCCGCACAACTATTCCTGTCATTACTTACGATCTGGTTGAGTCGTTTGGCAGCACCCAAACCTGTTGGGCCTGAGCCGATGACTAGGACGTCGACCTTACTGCGAAAGAGTCAGCATGTTGATCTTGTGTACTTGCTCTGGTCTGGATCCACCTACGTTTCTGCCATTGTCAATGCCTAGGAGACTGAGGTATTTGAAGATTGCTGTGTGGAAAAGTTGAAGATTACACAGAGAGAAAGACAATCAGAAGACTCGACGCAGTAAGAAGACTGTCTCAGGGAATATTAGTTTCAGCAGTGTTGGCAGTATCGCCTCAGTAAAATTATTTGGAGACGGGCAGTTACGGCGACAGGGTCCTGATCTTGGGTGCGGGCGCAGGTCCAGATGTAATTGCGGCACCACTGTTGTAGATCCGTCACTGTTGAGCAGACAACTGATCACGATATTATTCGCAGCACCACCGCAACGTGCTAACGAGTCATTCAAGGGGTGCGTTCGTGAGTGGACACAAGTATTCTTCAGCCACCAAAATATCTCACTTTCCGACTGGCCATCGACCGAGGCACGTGTTGTCGAGAATTTACCCCTTTCAAAGGCTACACCTCCTGAAGAGAGGCTCTGGTTACAGTACCACTTCAATAAGCTATTAGCCGTGAGACTCGGCCGGTCTGCAGACACCCTCATTACATCCACTCCCTCTAGATAATTTCACGGCTAGCTAAGCGGTCATTCGCCTTCAATACCCTGGTCCTCGATAGTTGACGCTACCGATACTGTGTAATGTACAAGAACATGCCCTTAGAGATATCAGGCGATGCGCAAACATTCGTCGGGCAAGATGACATAATAATATCTGGTCATGCAAAGCATTCTAGTCATACTGACAGCTCGGGCTTCCTATTGTCGCGTATGAGACAGCGCTTCACAATAGAGAATCCCAAGCGTTGTTGGTTACAAGGTACCTGCTGTACCCCAAAATGCCGCTACGGCAATGCAAGCAAGGCTGATCATACCCGGTCAGTTGTGAAGTAGTGCCGGCAATTTCAGCGTGTACGGTAGGAAAATGTATGTGTGCTCTGTGATCTTATCTTGTTCTCTCGTAGTGCAGTCATAGATTTTGTCTTTTGAGACATTCTTGTAATTTTGTTGAGATATGCCGTACTATGAATGACTTCATGATATTGATGGTACGAGCGGTCCGTAAGTATCCTGGTAGACAGTAAGCCTTACACAGCAAGTGATTTACAACATAGGCTCGTGCACGACTGACACCGGATTTGAAACTGCGGTCCTATCTTGATGACAGTGGAGTCCGGGCCGCAAAGCATCAACCATCTTAGGAGGTTTGTCATTCGGGAGGAACTGTATAGGTCTAAGACAGACGAGAGTGGTCTACCACGAGTAACTTGAATATCCACTGAGTGGTCAGCACAGCCACAATGAATTGAAGGTATGTGATGAGTAGCGTCGTCTTGAAGTATGCCACAATTTCTGTCTGTAATTGTGTGTGAAAAGGGG
This sequence comes from Camptophora hylomeconis, assembly GCA_032357745.1. NCBI lineage: Eukaryota > Fungi > Ascomycota > Eurotiomycetes > Chaetothyriales > Chaetothyriaceae > Camptophora > Camptophora hylomeconis. The sequence goes on along the minus strand of JAOTMB010000003.1, from coordinate 1,423,964 downwards.
CCGGTTTAGTGAATAGCTGCATTGTCGTGACAAGGATGTTTAGGTGACTGGGGCAACTGTGAATCACGATAGAGATTTGGGACTTGAACCAATGGTGTTTTATAGATTGTGCATTGAGAACATGCAGCTAGCCTTAATCGCACAGGGGAAGGAAGCTTCTTCAGAGCCCGGGTACGTGACTTGGCCATCGGAAAGACAAAAGACGCGTACACAGGTCAACGTATGTTGTAGAGCAATGTGTCTAGAGGATGGCGAAAACTTACTCGTGCAAAAAACATCTCAAAGCTGAAGCCGGATTGGAATCTGGATGCGGCAACATGAGGCGTGGTGGTCTTCTAGCGTGAAGTTTAGGGTCTCCTTTACCCAACAGTGGGGGGACTTGATGCGCTCACGGGAAAGTGTTGGAGACGCCGTTCAAGATTCGTGTCGTAACGCTCTTTTTACCAACACTGACCTTTTCTTGACTTGTTTGCATTCAACCCCATCACTGACTTGACTTGCGCCGCGCCTTGTCATTCTTTACCATCACCCTAGACTTTCTTGTCCAAGATTCTTTCTCAGCGCAACTTCTCTCGCGCTGCGCCCTTTAATCTACAACAGTTTCTACGTGATCAGATACCCGTCGTTACAATGGCCGAAGAGAAAGAGAGAATCTCAGGGGAGATCAAGCGTGAACCCCAGCCAGTACTGCCTGTCAGTAGTGCTACTACAACAGAGAAAGTAGAGCCACCAAAGTCAACGATTCATCCAGCCGCTTATGTTGTAGCATGGATTGGTAAGTGACTTATATTGAGATCTCTGTACCCCTGGCTAACCAGCGTAAATAGGTTTCTCAGGTGGTAGGTCGACGCCGGAGACGACACAGTACAGCAGACTAACGAAGCAAAGGTGTTATCTTGTTTAATAAGTGGCTTTTGGATACTCTTGGATTCAGTATGTACACGAATTGATGAGAAATAGGGTTGCATCACTAACAGCGATCTAGGATTTCGTATGCATCCTTTCCTACTCCTCCTGCAAACCGAATCCTGACCTTCCGTAGCAATCGTTCTTACAACATGGCACATGGCCTTCGCTACATTTATGACTCAACTTCTGGCTCGAACAACTACTCTTCTAGATGGACGAAAGACGGTCAAGATGACTGGCAGAGTTTATTTACGAGCAATTCTACCGATCGGTTTCTTCTTCAGTCTGAGTTTGATCTGTGGTAACAAGGCATACCTGTACCTCAGTGTTGCATTCATTCAAATGTTGAAGGTGAGCAGCAAAGAAGGATAGAACGAAAAGTACTGATCGTATTAGGCCACTACTCCTGTTGCTGTCCTCATTGCTTCATGGACCCTAGGAGTTGCTGCACCAAACATGAAGACCCTTGGCAATGTCTCCTTCATTGTTATTGGTGTTGTCATTGCATCTTTCGGTGAAATTAGGTTCGACCTCACAGGTTTCCTTTACCAGGCCGGAGGTATCACTTTCGAGGCGACCCGACTGGTCATGGTTCAGCGACTTTTGAGCTCTGCGGAATATAAGATGGATCCATTGGTTTCCTTATACTATTTTGCACCGGTTTGCGCCCTCATGAACGGTGCTGCAGCACTATTCACCGAAGTACCAACCATGACCATGAAAAATATCTACGATGTCGGTATCCCACTGTTGGTCGCCAATGCTATGGTCGCATTCATGCTTAACGTTTCGGTGGTCTTCTTGGTGAGTAGAAACGTTCCGCGCGCATGCAAATGGAGAGACTAACGCAAATAGATCGGAAAAACTTCCTCCCTCGTCCTTACCCTCTGCGGTGTTCTCAAAGATATCCTTTTAGTCGCCGCTTCTATGATGATCTGGGGTACTCCAGTCACTCCAACTCAATTCTTCGGATACGCAATCGCTCTTGGTGGTTTGATGTACTACAAGCTCGGCGCTGAACAAATCAAGGGTTATGTGGGACAAGCCGGTCGATCTTGGTCCGAGTTTGGTGCTCAGCGACCGGCTCTTCGCAAATGCGTCGTTTTTGGATTGGTCATGATGACCATTTTCCTCCTACTCGGTGGACTTGCGCCAACCTACGCCCCAGCACAGACCAAGAGTCTCAAGGACATGCTGAACAGCAAGGTCCGTATTGACTAGAAAATTCGGGGTGTTGCATATTCGGGGGAGAATCACATTGTATTCTAGATGGAAAACAGCATAACAATAGACGATGGGCATGGCGTATCACCAATTGTGGGATTCAAAATTTCGGCGCAGGTTCAAGATTTCGAGGAACATAGACTCGCGGAGGGAGTCTTCTACAATTGCCTAGCTATTGAGCATGATAGTATTATGTTCTAATAATCATGAAGTTTATGTACCACACCATATCCATATAATCCGAAGCCAAGTTCGGACAGCCGGACGTTGGATCTGACAATGAAAATGGGGTCCAAAGCTTGCAACGTAGGGCATTCCACAAGGGCCTCTCGAAAGTCGGAAGTCTGTCCTCGTAGTACTGCTAGTGAGTTAGTAACACTTGTACCTCGCGTCTCCCGGAGCCGACTTGGCTTATGACGCAGCTTTTCCACTCGGTGCTGAAGCGAAAGCAAATCAGAACCCCAGCTTCTGCTCTGTCGACTGTCAAGTTCTCAAGTCTGACTGCCACCCATCATCCATGCCATTCTTTCGACCTTCGGCTCAAACTCCACCACACCTCTGGCATCCAATAATCGTTTCTGATCAATGCCTGTTCCTGTTCGTCCTTCTCGCTTTTCTCGCGTGTACAACTTGCGCCCTTATTACCTCCTCCATGTAACACTCCGTTCGACACCCCCTCCCCCATCGTTATCCTCTAACACATAGATCGCATTCTTTCCTGGCTCATGTGAATCTTCCCCAAAGGTCTGTCTTACAATGTCTTTCAACAATATCTCTCAATCGTCTAGCACAGACACCTCACAATATGTCGGTCAAGATGGTACATTGACTCCCGGTTCATGGGCGCATAATTCCACCACTTACACACCGGTCGATTCTATGACACCCATCACTACGAATCCCTCGCGCAAAAGATCTCGCGACGAGACCGCATTCGCCGGCGAAGGGGAGAATTCATACTTCTCGTTCCCATCCGCAGCCGACGTGACCACTCCCGCGCCCATCCCCGAAGAACCCATATACGGAGAGGGAATGGCCTTGATAAGTCCCACAACCGGTCGACCCATGACAGCCGAATCACAAACCGGCACCTGGTATGAAGAGCAAGAAGCCAGAAAAAAGCTCGAGGCAGAAGTAGCGGCGATAGAGCAAGAGGCGCAATCCCGTCCCAAAATGCCCACAAGTCGCAAATCAATCCGTCTATCTCAGTCTTCAATCCGCGCCAATCTCGATCCAACAATCCTAGCAAACGGCACCAGCAACGCCCCTGCAAGCCCGCCTAAATCCTCATCATCAGACCGAACCGAAGTCGACGAAGCCACACTCGCGCTCGGAATCGGCTGGACCAAACTTTCGTCGGAAGATCCAGACCTCCAAGCCGCGGCACGAGGCTGGTCCAAATACATCGAGAATCACTATCGACAAATCCACAACGCCGAGATCCTGCTCAAGAGTCGAAGTCTAAATGCATATCTGATCGGTTCCCAAGAAGGGTTCTACCTATTTAGCGATGATCTTCTCGAGGGCAAACTCGTCGGTAGAACTTGGCCCGTATGTTTACAGAACCTCAAGGCCGTCCCAATGGTTTTCGAACATGACGAGATTCTTCGAGCTGAACGTACACCCGGACCCGACACAGAGTCTGGAAAGCAAGTCGAGGCAGCCATGCAGAATTGGTCGGATTCCAACAATGTTGCAAGTGATCAGACAAAAGTCCATATGAATGAGAGCACAGGAATGGATCTCGACTAGAAGAAATATGAGATGGTTTTTTGGTATTTCTATATCGGTCGGCTTTTTTCTTTTTTGCTTTCAAGCCATTTGTGTCGTCTTAGGCTCGCATTGGATATCGGGTATGGAAAAAGGTCGCGAATGCATGAAAAGTTTCACTCCATTTTTGTCTGCTACTATTGCTCGCTTGCTTGCTTGCTGCTTGCTTGGATGCATACATGCACGCGTAACAGAAAGTGGTATTTTGTATATTACACGGAACTGGGAGGGCATTTACTGTATATCTCGTTTCGTACTTTCTGAATGGCTACATGACTTGGCCCCTCTTGCACGGGAGAAATATCCTACGTGGTTCTAATTGGGTCTGTGCATGAGACTTTAGAGGGAAATATTGCTATGTTCCTAAAATCCAGTACTTACTTACTTAGTCACAGCTATCTGATCTTCTGTCTTCTTATTTTGTTCATCGACCAGCTAACCAACTGTAAATCCAATCTCTCCTATTCAGTATCCTGCACTGCACCTCGCCTCCTTCTTTCTAATCTACTTACTTACACTTACTTGCTTACGTCCTCACGTCCTCACAAAGCAAACGACCATTTCTCAAATTCACCATCCACCTGACAAATCCACTCACCCACTCACTCACTCCCTGATCCATTGCATATCCTCAAATCAATCATGGGGATCCCTCAGCCTTCTCCCCCAAACTAACAATCTTATACTGCACCATATCCTTATGCATTGGCTTCTCCCATGATTGTCTATGGTCGACGAAGGACTCCCACTCTGGCTCGGGTAGTTTGGGGTAAATTCCTAGCTTGAGAATTACTTTACCGATGTATTTTGGTGTTTTGGACATTATTGGTCTGTTTTTATATAGAAAGGGTTCTTGTTAGTTGGGTTTTTTGTTGATTTTTGGGGTGTTGGTTGGAAGGGTGGGAGAGGGGTAGGTAGATCTTTGGATGAGTGAATGAATGGATAGATATCTGGATGGATGATTTTGATGGGACAAGATGGGATAGATTGGAGAGTGAGTGCAGATATGGGATTCGTCTTCATTTCAGTTCGATCTCCTTCTCCCCTTCCCATCTGTTTGTTCATTCGTACTGTGCTGGCAGACAATACCGAACAACAGACACAAAACACAAACAGATAAACAACGAACTCAACTTTCTAGGAGGAGTAGAATGATTTACACTTACACTCCGCAATTCGGACAAAAATATCGACCGACTGGCGTTCCGGACAATGTCTCGGGGTCACTGTAGCACTTGACCACGTCTTTACCCTTGAGCCATTCGACTTTGTCCTCTTCGATGATGAGATTCGTGCCGAAGAGTCCGCCCGCTACTTTGCGGCAGTTGGCGCAGTGGCAGAGATGTCCTCTTCGACGCGTGTAGAGGTCGTTATCGTGGACTTTAAGCGCGATGGCTTTGCAGAGACATGTTCCTTCCATTTTTGCTTTTGAGTTATTTTGTCGATGGGAGGGTATCGATTTGGGAAGTGAATTTATATGTGGTTTGTATATGTGTGCGTATATATGAGAAGGGAAATAGTGTTTGTAGTTCTCACGGAGAGGGGGATACGGGTTTAAATATAATTCCTCTTATTCTTTGAAAGAGGGAAGTATAAGTAAGCAAGTAGGTTAAGTATTTGGAAGCAAGATTCTACTCTACATATGCAGTGGGTTTAAGTTAGTATTTCGTGTTCACGTGGAAAGACGTTGTGTGGTGTCAAAGTGAAGCCGAGGAGCGATGGACATGACGTTCCGTAGAACCGTATGGATCGATCTTTATGGTGCAGAGTCCAGAACGATAGGGTGCAGTACAACTATTGATCGTGCTTTGCTGTCTGTTGCGGGGATTGGCCTTGGGTACAGAAGATTGATGTGGAGGAGGAGAAACGTTAACGTGAAGGTGGAGGTGGAGATGGAGAACCGATTTGGGGAAAGCTGGGGATGAGATGATTCGCTTGTGGATTCCGGATTTGGTTTGCTTGTATATTATGGAACTAGTACTGAGTTCGGCTCTCGAATATATTTGAGGTATGCCTACGATAGTCGATGCCGTTTCACTGCCTGTAAGAACAAAAGGTTGTGCATTGAGTTCGTAGAAATTCTAGACATCTAGCATTTTCGAAATGTGTAGAAGTGGAGTATCACAAGGTAACGGTAAATGAGTCGATGTACTTGGAACTCAGGATTGGTATTCTCTTATAAGACAGATAGCTGATTGAGCTTCTGATCAATTCTATTCCTCGTCTTGCCTTACTAGTAGATCATGCCTTATCAAGATGGCGAACTAGTCATGGAACATCATCTCAACCGTCCGAAGTACAGCTCTTCTGCTGTCCGGGCGTATAGGACTCCATTGAACATCACTCATTTGGAAGAGGAGGACGTAGACTCCTCTCTGAGTCTATATAAGTGTCCGCTTGTATCATATATAAGCGGTGAGTGTTCTCCTTAAAGGAAGAGAACCTGCTTCGCATGTACCAATGGGCATCTCGTTAGGCCATACGTGAAGAAACCTCTGACATTGGGTCGCATTTGTTATGGCAGAGAGACCCGTGATATGTCGTATATAGCGGTTCCAGGAGAATTATCAGCACTCAGCATGCAGTGTCTGCCTTGCCATCGAGCGCCGATGTTGATAATTGTGTTCCACGTGCAGACCATGCTTCACATCGTCGCAGGTTCAGCCTTGGCTCGTGAAAGCGCACGTCCACTGTTCTGGTCACACCACCAAGAACACAAAGCAAGAAACGGCAAAAAAGAAAATCCCCACTGGGATTCGAACCCCTTTCAGCAAGAAAACAAAAAGGTTCGGTGCTCCTCGAACTATATTAGCCGAAGAGCACCTACGTCCTTCCCTCGTAGATTCCGCCAGCGTAGTCAGAGCTGTAGGGCTTCTCTCACGTCTTCGAAAGGTTTGAACCTTAGGAAGGCGTGAGCGCACAGTTGAGCTACGCAGGCTTGCCATTGAAGGCAGGAGTCTAGTCATTGGTGAGGGAATTTGTGGTTTGGCGGAATATAATGAATAAGAAAAGTGGATCCTTTTGGCGGTCGAAAGTGTTCTGCCTGCACATTCCCTTTACGACCGGATAACGCGCCTGCTGCTTCAGATGCACGTCTTTTTACATAACAGCCAGTACTTCGAATGCCCTGTGGTGGAAGATCCAGAGAAGTCGAGGACTTCTTCGTTTGAAGCGGTCTGATCAAAAGAGAGCTGCTTTTCGCTGCTAGTGTATGCTCAGTTGTGATTTCGGTATGCAGATGACACGATCTAAAGATCAAGAACTGCTACACCCATCGCACTGCTAGCTGATCATCAGCGCTGACATGTCGAGTAGAACGGTCTCGCGCTACAATTCGCCATCGTCGTTGGTACTCTGAGTCCAGCGATCATACACACGATACCTGGCGTGAGCTTGGAGACCGTTATTACAAGCCATCAGCGAGAGCGCTCGGACAGATCAGCAAAGTAAGAAATTGGACTGCTGCACTGGCTTGCTATCCCGTTGCAGAATTCGCTGGCAGGTGACTTAGCTTCTCAGATCAGACATCAGCGGAGTCAGCCTGCTGCCGGCACCGAGAAGACAAATGCCAGAAAGGTACAGCTGAGCAATACAACATCACAATCGTCAACCGTCCAGGACCGTGGATGTTTCAATCGGCTCAGTTAGGAGTATGAACAGAGACGAATGGTTTTCTGCTCCTTCTCGATGAGAGCTATCCGCAATGGCTGGCGGCATCGCTACAGTGGATCTCACAACATGAAACTCCAACTCGTCTAATCTACACGGTGATAAGAGATAGATCAGGACGAAATACTGAATGAGCGAAAGTTATACTACCAAGATGGTAGACTACACGTTGGATGGGAGCTGTCAAGGACTGTTTTACGCGTCTACGTGATTGACTTGGCGTGGAGCTCCATCTTCCAACCATTTTCATTTTGGACAAGCCTTCCATCCTGTCTATTTGCTAAATTCATATCGGTTGCAACATACTAACCACCCTGGAAGAGAATCTTCTGGACGCGGATTATCTATCTCAAGTGCTACGAAGCTGCATATTATGCGTTTGCAGGGATATGATCCAACTTTGACGGGTACATCGCTCGCCGCAGAAATCACAACACTCAAGCTCAATGTTTCGCAATATTTAATTTTAAAGTTTTTTCAAATTCCAGAAACTAAACTATTGTGATAGATAACACAGCATACAGACGAGCTCAAAGACCCGCTGAGATGTACAAAGCCCACTGGCGGAAGCCCTGCATGAAAAAAATTGTTGCAAGATCGGAAATCACCTAAACTCCTTCGTTTTTGCTGATTAACCTTACGGTTCGTACTTCCCTTCTTCTCAGACTGTGTCCCATGCCCTTGTCTATATCTTTCCCTCGTTACCGACTCATTCAATTTGGCTTCGGAAGCAAAGCAACAGGCGCAGATCGACACTTTTTAGCTCGATGTCGGGTTTGGATGTGCCGTTGCACACTGTCTGATCGCCAGGCAGCAAAGTCACAGACATGACACTTGAATCGTCGGTCTCCATCCGATTGCGAGGATGGTGAAACAGCCTTTCGGCTACACGACTTCAAATGCCGATCTCGATCTCTTTTCTCCGCAAAGCTCTTGATGCAGCCATTATTGTCGCATCCGAATGGCTTGGTGTGTTTGCGAGTATGGCGGGCCAATTCAGACTTTGTTGCGAAATACTGGGAGCAGTGTTCGCAGTGATGCTTACCGGCATCTCTTGTTGCTGGAAGAGGGCAATCTGGTGCAGAGCCCGTACCTAATTCGTCAGGACTGTTGATGTCTGTATTCAATCCTGAATCCCAGAACGGAGAGTTCCAGTCAATTTCGAAGGTACTGGACTCTGCGCTCGAATGATCCGGGTATGTCCGGAAGTCGAAATTGAAGTCGAAGTCAATTGGATGGGTAAGTTGATCGAATAGAGGGTTCAGATCAGGATAATCTGAAGATTGGGGGTCTAAAAGTTCCAGGTTGGTGTAAGGAGCTGAAAATTGATAGCACGGATCCCATGGAAAAGGACTGATGACATCAATTGCTGGCCCTGAGGCGTATATGTTTTCTGTGTCCGAACAGAGGTCAACCGACGTGATCGGACGTAGATGGTTCATTTTGTTTCGGATTATGTTTGTGATTAACGCTCTGGTGCTGAAGTCTTCTAGATGGGACGATCAGGTTGCTTGCGTGTACAGTGGCTGTTCACTGTTGGATGTTGTGGTTTATTTAATAGAATTTTGCCATAGATCGCGAATACGTGCTCTATGGCGAACTGCCCACCCTTTGTATGGTGGGCCACGAATTCTCGAAACATGATTGCACTTGATTTGCAAGTTTTTCTGAGAAAAATCGTCTTTGTCCATTCCGATGAGAATTTGTGATTGTTCTTGATCCTTCTGTAATAGTCTTGAAGGATCAAAATTGTTTTCGTATCGAAACCAAGGAATTTGGTAGCTTGCTATATTCCAATGTGAGGGTTGCGCAAGCACCGTGCCTAGACTCCAAATATCGAATCCCCGGCCTACATGGCAGAACGAGTCTGGACGACGGGAAATATTGTTCACAAAATCAGACCGAAACATCGAATCATTGATACCAAATGTACATGTACCGACATGTTGTCGTTCTGTTGGCCACGCGGAAATGCACCTGGTCTCGTCTGGTACATTGCTGGAACCGTAGGCAATGCCACTGTATGAGGTGCCGTAGTCCTAAGCAGTATTTGTCAGATTGGCAGCTATGGACCTGTGAATATAGGGCTGATTTCTGGAGCACATACGATGCCTACTATCACCTTTGATTCGTTTTTATGATACTCAGAGCCACTGACGGTGTGAGAAGCTAGCATAGATTTCCCAGCTCCGGGTCTGCCTCCGAACCAAGGCATGGAATTCGTACCTGGCGTGAACCAGGATTGATTATCATTAAGAAGCGATGATATTGAAGTGAATCGTCCATCGTTTTCAATGGCTTGAGGTCTCAGACCTCCGCCCGGGGAACTAGCAGCCATAGGGCAGGAGGGAATATGCCGAACCAGTTATTGGACAAAATGGGGGACGTACAGAAGTATATCAGGGACCGAGAAGGAAAAGTTAAGATCGATGGAGCAGAATAGAAGAGGGAGGATATGGAGATTTTATCAGAGGAGTTATATCGAGGCGGAGAGGTGGCTGAGTGAACCGGTACTTGAATATGATTGGCTATAAATCGTGGCACCAAAGTCATCCGATAGATCGCGATGTTGATTGGCTCAGATTCGAATCCACATGCAATTAGTCTACGCCTAACCTGATACAGCGTTTCTGCCTCGGGCATCTAACATGCTGCCAGTAGGCCACAATTCTCAACCAGTCTTTGTATAGACTACGCCATTCTCGCTTGCCAATGGCTCACGTTTGCAACGTATGGTTTCCAAAATCCAGATTTGAAGTCCAAGTTATTCGGCATGTCAACATATTTGTATGGCTCTTGTGATTGTGACAGTGTCCAAGATCCGATGCCTACCAGATCATGCTCAGGACGACGCACCTCAGCCTTTTCTGACAGGCTCAACCTCAGCTTCTTCTCCCTGTAGGTCTGGTCGTATATGTGGTCCATCTCGCTGAAAGACAAAGTCAACGTGCAATGCTGAGGCTCGCGGACAATTTCTCATCCAGAGGCAGGCAGCCAATCTGTTCGCAGTCTATACAGAGCATCAGTATGCTCAGTCAAGAGTTTGGTATGAATATTCATGCTTACCTTCAGATCGTAATCACGGGATTATACTCCGTTTGTAGTGAGATCGTCCAACTCTTGATATAGACCTTGGATCTAATTGTATGATGTTGTAGGTCTCTGTAGGCTGTCAGGCATAGACATATGAGTTGAGAATCCATTCTCGTATTGAGTGGATCACAAGATTTATACCCTGATTCCAGGTGATGCTGTATTGTATGAACCGGTGTCAAGTTGGTGTTCTGCTGACGAAGTCTGGCTTTTGAATCGTGGCCTTCGAATTATGGCAAACATGTATACCGTCCAAATTGTGGCCTGAGAATTGTGGCCTCAACCAGGGTAGTTCGTCAGCTGAAGAGCGCTTTCGGGATATCGGCCTCTGATCAATGGTTGCTAATTCCATAGCCTTCGCGGATGACAAACATCTTGACCTCGAATGCATACGAATGGCTTTAGGTTCCAGAGTCCGACCTCATACACTGAAAACTACCAAAGGTCCTGACTTGGTGTCAACGAAAACCACTCATACCAGTACAAACGTGCTCCGATCCGGATCTTGTACCATATCACTTGTCTTGGCGTTCAGACCTGTCTGATTTACCTTTCCATAGATCTCTCCAGCATTGTGAGCTACCAGATGTGTAATTTCGCACGCATATCACCAGCGAGATACTCATAGACTATATCTTGGTCGGAGGGGGGTGTAGAGATTGCGGCTAAGATACTACAGGCAGCAAAATAGGTTACATTGGGGTAGCTGTATTTAGCGCGCATTGCCAAATTTTGACCTCACTCCCGCGTTTCTACTGACCAACTTGCTTCGGTAGTTGCAACAGGACATTACGGACAGTATCAGCTGGACAGTTGACCAACCTTCCAGACCAAACTGTGTATCAGTATGTCGAAGATGTCATGAGTTGCGATGGTCCATTCCGTCGAGTGTAAGAGACATCTCCATGCATCAGAGCGTGAGTGACCTCTAGCAAATACAGAGCATTTCTTCGCGAAATCCTCCACAACAATTTTACGATCATTTAGCATCTCGGAGTCTCGAACCGCTGCATCACATGCCAATAATCGATCTTTACACATGATTTGAACTACAGATCACAGTCAGGTATGCATCAAGAGCTCGCGCGAGTACCTTGTGGACCTTGTCGGGCGTGCTCAAAAGATTGCTCTAGCCATCGACGACGGCACCAATATCGACCTCATCACCTACACTCTTACCATCAAACTCCTCATTTGCAATTCATCATCTTTCTCAGCATCCGACAACTCTTCACCGAAGATGTCGGTATGCCCGTTTTGGGTAGCCCAGGTCTAGTCCAGCTCGATCGGTAGTTGATATAAAGACGAAAGAGGAAAGTCCGATAGATACTCCGACACGCTAGAACTCCATCTAAACTTTGCGAGTGTGGGAAATCTACTCAGGACTAATGAGGTAGCCTATTGGTCACAGTGAGTTGTCGCGTGGCTTCCCCAGGAAAGTATACCCCGGCTTATATGCGGTGGGTTACATTATCGAAAGAACATGAACACCATGGTTCATAGATCCGTCTGCGCCTATATGAATCACCATCCTCCGCGACAGATGTCTGTCTTTTCCAACCCAAGATCATCTTCCCTGCGACAGGTACCTTTGGATTACTTGTTTGATAACCTGACTCTGTCGTCTCCAATCATTGCGAACCATTTCCAATATGTACGAGAAAGATCTGATGGATGCAAAGGCTGAGAATGTGGAATTGGTAGAGGAGGAAGTATTGGAGACAAAATACGCAGGTAATATACTTCGATACCTTGTTGGTCATTCATAGACTAACCATTCAGCTCTTGGACGATGGGCTGTATGCAAGACTTTTTGGAGAGCCATGATCTTTTGTATGATTCTCAACTGGGCAGCACTGAATGATGGTGTAAGTGCATTTCAACTTCAGGCCGAACAAAGCTAACCATTGGTACAGTTTCAGCAGCAAGTTCCTGGCAACGTGATTCCCATGCAGGCATTCATCAATACCATGGCAGACACCACTATTGATGGTGCACCAGCAGTCAGCGCAAAAGTCGTTTCCTACTGGCAAGGTTTTGCTGAAATGTCCAAAGCTTTGGGCATGTTCCTAGGAGGTACCTTTGCCAACCGTTTTGGTCGCAAGTGAGTTCACCACTCGAGAAAAAACAGATGGACTTTCTGCTTGATACAAATTCTGACCGAAAACTCTCTAGGAAAGCCATGATGGGCGCTATCGTCGTCCTACTAGCTGGTTCAATCGCCGAAATTACAGCTAGTGGCTGGAAGAGCTGGCTCGGAGCAGCTGTTCTTGTGCGTTTTGGAGTCGGTCTTGCTCAATCGACCCTTATCACTTACGTCTCAGAGCTTGCACCATTTCAAGTTCGTGGTTTGATGATTGGAGCCTACCAACTATGCCTTGGTTTTGGACAACTGATCAGTGCTATTGCTACCCAACTTATCACCATTCACCAGCCTACAAAGTGGAGGCCCTTGATCGCAACCGAGTTCATCTTCACTGGTATACTTATGATCCTGATCTGGTTTGTTCCGGAATCACATCTTCATCATGCCAGAAGAGATGAGCACGAACAGGCGAAGAGATCTATGCTCAAATTATACGGTAACGCACCCGACTATGACGTGGAATATGAGTACCGTGTCATCCAACATGGTATTCAGGCCGAACGAGAACTCAGCGCACAATCCAAGAATTCTTCATTCTTCGAAATCTTCCAAGGTCTGAACTGGCGCAGAACACTAGCAGGTTGCATTGGTATCTGCAGTCAATGGGCTGCCGGTGCTCCAATCGTCTTTGGCTACTCGACATACTTCTTCAAGACTGCTGGTCTACAAGATCCATTCCTCGTCACGATCATCACCTTCGTCTTGCTCATTATCTCGATTTCTTCATCCTTGATTGCCTGTGAGTACATCGGACGCAGACCTCTTCTCGTCGGTGGATGTTTCTTGATGTGTGTCTTCAACGTCGGTCTGGCAACTACAGGATTCTTCCACACAGCCAGTGCAAACAAAGCTGCCCTCGCATGTTTGTTAATCTGGGTTCTCTGCTACGGTGCTTCCGCTGGTCCAATTGGCTTCGTCGCAGCCGGAGAGACCTCAACCCCTCGTCTTCGAGCTCAGACAACATCATTCAACATGGGCTGCTACGGTCTTGGCTTGTAAGTTTCTTCACATTATCACTGTATGTTCTCTCACTAACGATCCTGCAGCGTCGTTTTCAACTGGAGTGTCTCCTACATGATCAGCCCCGACGCCGGAAACATGGGCGTCAAAGCGATCTACGTATGGGCCGGTCTCTTAGTCCCCACCACCATCATTCTCTACTTCTTCTATCCTGAGGTAAGTCATTCGCATAATGATTGTTTTCAATAATCACTAACTTTCTTGCAGACATATGGCCGCACATACATCGAACTCGACGAACTCTACGCACGAAAGATCCCTGCTTGGAGATTCAAGAGTACGCCTACTCTATCCGATCAGAGCGGTCACAAGAACAAGGCTTTGATCTCTGGTCAGGCGGCGAGGGCCTCTATTGCTCAAATTCACTGAATAAGGAATTCATTCGTTGACTCATTGGTGGAGGTCACGGCAGTATCTGTTTACTCGTCTTTAGATAGTGGCAACAATGTGGGGGACAGTCTTAGACAATGATATTTTCACAGCTTCGCCTTTCACCTGTACACATGTATGCCTTTATTCTGATAATTTAGTGTTTGACCATGAAGCCGGAATCGTAGATATGGAGCTATGATCTTGCTGCCTGTATTTGTATACATGAGCAGGAAACTCTAAAGGGGCCTTGATTAGGTAGAGACAGTAAATTTAACATAATCCCTTGTTGCAAATGACATCCTGTAAAGGAAGACGGACAACGATCTCGGGGTTGAAATGCAGAGCACGAGCGAATTCTTTCATCGGGAATCGATAGGTACGGAAACGGAGTGCGGACTGGCTTGCACATCATACGTAATGGACATGATCGCAGCATGAGGTGATGAAGGAAACTACATAACTGGAAATAGACAGAATGGTATCGCGGTATCAACACTATCTTAGTAAACGCTACTAACCTGCTAAGCTATGCTCTCATGGAGACGGCAATTCCTCCGGAATTGTCTCATGTTGGAGTACTGACCAGTAGCATATGTTCTCCTCAACCCGAATCTCATTTCATGACAGCTATGTTCCGGTCTCTCTTGTGTGTTGGACAACCGAACTGTTTCGATAGACATGCGTGCCGGTCAACCTCAGTCTGTTTCAATGATACTTTGGTATTCAGTCCGTACTATGACTCTTCAAGCTTCCAACAGAAGGAACTTCGATGGAGATCGATCCAAGTGAGCTTGATGATCTGAAGATAGACCGTTACAATTGCTGTTATTATCGGCCGAGCTCATGGGTTCGCGATCCTCAGTGTTTAGAGGGATGTCTGCGACATCTTTGAGCAATAAGTTGGAGCAGATTCGTGCAATGGTAGGATTTGACGTCATGCTGGGATAATCCTTTGTGGCGGTACGAATGATCTGAACCAATGAATGAGCGCTTGGATTGTTTGACATGCCTTGCTTGAGAGTCTGTGATGCAAACAGGAATCTCTCAAAGGCGAGATCAGGAGATTCGATATCATTGCATGGTAGAAACTGGTCCATGACATCGAAGAACGTATCTTGATGCACAGATGGTACCTTTTCAAAGGTTCCATGGTAGTCGGTCGCGGTGTTTTGTAGTACTTCCAAATAGCATTCCGTGTCCCAGCCAAAAGCACAGGCAATCGCAGAGTTGAACTCGCATTCAGCAAATCCGTTGAAGTACTGAGAGTAATTGTGGAACAGTATCGTCGATACCAGATTTGTTGACTGCATGCGGACCTGGATCAGCTCTACTGATTTGATATCGAGCTCGGGATTGACCATGATGAGACCTCCGTAGTCGACAAAGATGAGTTTTGCCTCGTCACCGTCTTGTTGTATGCAGAAGTTGTGTACATTGGTATCCACTATCATGAGGTTATGACGCCAGAGTTGAAAATGAAAGGCTTGAGCTTGATGGAGAATATTTCTGGCTTTATCAAATGACAGTTTGACATTGTTAATTCCAATCCCTGCGAGTGTTCTTCCGGGTACCCTTTCCATTAGCATACCATGGATGTCAGGTAGACCAGCCGAAACATCGTCGACACAAACCAGAAAATCACCATAACAACGAGGCATGAGATTGTCTCCAGGACATTTCGCGACGCGACGAGCAATCTCACATTCCGTAGCGATTGCTTGCAAGTTGCGAAGGCGTAAGAATATCTCGCGCTGGACCGGTGTGGGTTTGCTCTGGATTATTCCGTCTGCTAGCAAAGTTGCAAGTGCGGCCGCACAAGTTTCGCGCAACACTACACCAAAAAGATCCATTCGCGTAGGTGTGACAGGCATATTGTTATTTTCAAGTTGCTCTACTACCCAGGAATGTTGACGTTCGCTCTCCGAGAGTGGTGTTTGAAGGTAGCGCTCAAATTCTTTGACGGCAGAGGAGTCCAATTCAGTGGTCACTTCCTGCTTGACTACGTTCCAGTCCTCAACACCATATTCACTGCGTATTTGCGCGGAGTAACGCCAGTCGAATATCTTGAGGACCAACCCGACGCGTGTTTCTAGAGACATTGGAAGGCCGTCAAAATTACCGTCAACCACATCAACGAGAACCGTACAGGAATTTGTGTAGTAGTTGTCTTCACCACCGCCTCTGAAAGTGTCTTCGATACGGACGGAAGCTGATGTACTTCCCTGACGTAGATGAAAGATCGCGCCTGGCTTGTAAGGACAATTTCCTGGTATCAAATTTGGTTCCATGGTTGGTAATGCAAATGTGATAGACGAAGAGAAAGAAGATGTGGGTCGATTGTCGAGTTCGACGAGTCTGAGTAAGAGTGAGTCATGAATTGGGAAAAGCAAGAGATAGTGAATTGCATACCAATGATAACAAATGATTTTGTCACCAATATCCCTCGTAAAATCGTCGCCCAGGATAACGTCTGAGCTAATCAGAGGGCAATCGATCTGATGGATTTCTTGGCAAGATATTCGAATAGACATAAGACCTGCTGCGTTGGATCGATTGATGTTTCTCTGGTAATTGATTCTGACTCGCGTGACAATCCTCTATCCATCCGTTTGTTTATCAGGCGAGCATCGAGTGTGTTTGTTTTTTATCTTAGACTTGATGGCACATGTATTGGCGCGAACAATTCATCCGTTACCGATGATGATAGTTCGAGTCAAACAGAGCAGCTTGCTCAGGTCATAAGAAGTATGAAATTAGACCTCATGAAACGATGATAAATATACTCGCGCAATCGTGATGATAGCAATGAAGACGGACTGATTCAAGATATCACGATCTTCCTGTAGCCTTCTTGTTCCGCATGAGGATGTAGTGCCGGTACAAAGTGAAGCACTGCTGTAGTCGGAAACAGCCCTGCGAGAGCGTGAGGAAGAGACAGATAACTCACGCTTCTTGTGGACCATACAGCAGGGCCTCTCCCACGTGAAGTGTTCATTACACAAACCGTCACCGCCAAGCTATACACATGGCGTCTCAACCTCGACTCTTGATGACATCGGGGTTGCACAATCAGAGTGCCCTCCAGAGTTTTACGCATCATGACACAACCTCTTCACCTGCTGCTGAAGTGAAGCTTGCTCCTCACGAAGAACCTTCACTATTTTCTGGTTAGCAAAGTTTCAATCAGGGCATCAACCAAGCCTAAATTGTCCAAAATTGTTGCTGAACCACCCTCGTCCTCAAACAATCTAACACTGTTCTTCGTGTGCACCTGCTTCCGTTCTTTATTCAACATCGTCAGCAACGACATTGGTCATAGCACAGTCAAGAGCTTCGGTTGCATTACTACTCGTCCTCAATCTCGCTTTCAAGATCGTATAGACATTTTCGCAGATCAAAAAACGTCTCGACCGCATCAAGATGTCTAGCCTTACCGGATGTCCAACCGACACAGTAGTAAGCCTAAATACACACTCACTCAATTGACGCGATACTGATTTCACACCATAGCGATTCGATCCCAAATCCTTCGAGACTGCGGCAAAAGACCTCAAGAAAGGTCTCATTGCCATCAAAGTAGCAGAAATCTTCTGTTCACAGATCAAGGGTGGTACCGGCACCAAGGTCACTGGACAACCCTCTGTGCTCTTCAGTCAAGCTGCCTTGTCGACTCTCCGTGCCAGTGGTCTCATCAAGTTGACGACAGGTGCAAATCAAGACTACACTGTAGTCGAAATCAGCGACGCGGGCCACATCAATGGCAACCGCATGTTGCGTGTAAGTCTTACGAAAATGCAGGTGCAAAGCAAGCGAAACGCTGGAAGCCGTCCAATCTTCGTCGTTCTGTTCAATGTCTGGCCAATCAAAGTCAAAGGAACCGAGATTGAGGATTATATCGACTTCAGTCAGTACTCCAAGATCTTTAAGCGCAAGTTCAAGACACAGTTTGATGCGGTAAGTGTTCGTTGATACCTCGCCCAGCATATGATGAGTGCGATATGATGCCTTCGAGACCAAAGACTGACTTCCAATCGATTTGTAGTCCAAGTGATACCTTGACACCAACCTTTCAAACCTTCGCAAAGATTACATCTCGAATATCAGTAGAACAATCATTGACCACGAAATGTTCTCATCTTGTCAACTCCAAACCACAAAATTTGTACTAACACCAAACGCGATACTCATTACCAGCAATCGAATGAGAGCCCCATCAACATCTGAGATGTTTATCAAAGCGAAACCGATAGTACGATGAAGGGGAATTGATGGTTGAAGGAGAGAGAACAGGCAAAGCTCAAAAGTGAGGTCAAAGTTCAGCCAAGCAAACCACCCCTATTTTATCTCTCACTGCACTCCGTTAGTTGGCGAGATGCATTAGGATGTAGAGTATCATAGAGAACTTAACAGTTTCCGTAGAGTATAAGATGCAAATCATTCAAACACTCCAAGTCATTCGTCATATGCAATATCCACCACGTTTCATACAAGTCAGGAGTTTCGGGTTGTAGTAATAATCAAGGAGGCTGGGATTGAGTTTAGAATTACGGAGATCAAAGCCGAACTTTTGGAGAATCACTCCCGTCATTCTGACCATTATGTTCGACACCACCATCGTACCTAATAGGAGACCGTCAAATCAATTTGGATGGTCTACCTGGATAAAGTGTGTATACAAATGTCTATCTACTTGACTCTAGCAATGAAAGGATGCTTCGAAGCCTCGCTAGCCGTCAATCTCTTCTCGGTCGAAAGCGCAAGACACTTATCCAGTAAATCAACAAAAAGATCGAGTTCCTTCCTCTCCTGTTCATCCATCCTCTTCCCTTTCGGTATCAGTCGAGATCTCAAATCTCGAACAGGCTTGGCTTTGATATCGATGATCTTCATGACCAGATTGCCGGTCATCTTGTCTGGTTCCATTGCCTTGAAGTTCAGGAGGTCATCGAAGTAGTCGTATGTCAAGCTACCGCGTCTGAGCATCTTGTTTGGAAATTTCCCCCGACATTCCATTATGGTTCGGAGCATGTTATTGTTATTGCGACCTGTAAAAAGGATTTTGCCGGTATAGAGTTCGAAGAGAGTGCATCCAATTGACCACATGTCGATGCCGTAGTCGTAGGGAATGCCGAGGATGACTTCTGGAGCACGATAAAATCTTGATACTAGATATGGGGCAGTAGCGTTTTCAGTGATGGGTGATGCTGATCCGAGATCACAAATCTTGACGGCACTTCTTGCTTCATTGACAAGGATATTGTCTGGCTTCAAGTCAGCGTGTATGAGTTGACATTTTCGCAGCAGACTCAAGCCACGGAATAGTTGCTGCGCGTACGCTCGTATGCTTTTCAACGATATACCGACATCTCTGCCATATTTCTTTAGTACCTCTCGTAGATTCATTGACAAATTCTCGAAAACCATACAGAGGTGGCTCTTATGATCGAATGATCGGTGCAGTCTCACGACTTGCATTTTATCCTCTGGGTCGTTCATGGCGATATTCTGAAGTATGTCGATCTCCTTCATACCTGCCTTACGCATGGATTCGTTATTGCGAACAATTTTGATGGCAACTGGTTGATCCGTTGTAGTGTCTGTTGCACGCACGACAGATGCGAACATACCACGACCCAAGTTTTGCGTGACTTTATATCGCCCATCAATCAACTCACCAAGGATAGTAACGTAGTAGCCTTCTGGATCATCCCAATTGTCTAACATGATTGCATTCAGAGCCTGAGCGGGTTTCTGGACTGCTTGCAGCTTGTCGGTAGGTGTCTCGGCGAACATATCATCGTCTTCTGCAAACATATCAAATTCAGCCTTAGGTTCTGATGGCATGTTAGAACGTTCCAAAACTTCCTGGTCTGCTCTTTCGAGAGATGTCTCGTCTTCCTTAAATAAACGTTTATCATGTCTGGATCGCTCTTCTTCCATGTCGGCTGTAGGATCATAATCAGCTGCAGATGGCTCGTTACCGACGGTAGGAGAATCAACTTGGTCATCCATTTGATCATCGTCCCTTCTCAGACGTGCGTCCGGAGAACCAATCTCAGAGTACGTGCTCTTGGGCGTACCAGGGGCCGAGTTTGGTGCTGTTGTTGCTGAAGGTGAGACTATGAACATTAGCTTCGAAAGAGTGTCACAACCAATACACTCACCGGACCGCTCAGGAGTGGCGTTGTATGAGCCACTCGGTGCATCAGATCCAACACGCAAAGCTTGCACGAGGAGGGAGGGCTCGTGTGCCTTGAACTTATTTTTGATTGCCTCTCGACGTTTACGACGAGCCTCGATAAGGGCAGCCTCGTCCATCGGAGCTTGTTCTTGATCTTGCTGAGTGCTGTACATCAGATCAGTATGTGGCCGTGTATTGATTGTTGGTACATACTCATTTTGAGAGCCATTTACACCAATATCGTTAGGTTTCTGATTAGAAGTCTTAGCATCTTTTCCTTTGAGATTATTTTGTTCAGCTTTGCTCTGCTCGCTCACTGACTGGTTCGTATGTTCCTGACGATCATCTCTGTTATCTTGAGATTGATGGTAAGGTGATCTACTTCTGCTACGACTTGAAGCATGTGTACGCGGTCTCTTCGCATGTCGCTCTCCTCTCGAACCGGGCTTAGATCTTTCCTCATCTTCGTATCGGATATTGAATGTTCGTGGGTCCTTTCGTGGGCGATGTTCATCATATTCTCGACGTCTCTTTTCGCCTCGAGGGGCTCGGTATGGAGATCGTGAACGTGAGCGCGATCTAGAATATCGTATCCGGTTCGAAGAATTATGTCTGGAGTGACGGTCAACATCGTAGTCTCTGTGCTTGGATGGTGGCTTGTTTGCCTTCATGTCTGGGTCTGAGCTGACATATTCGCCATCAGAGCGACTTGAAGATCGAGAAGCCATTGCTGTAATTGTGCTGGCCGGTAGAAGCTAGTCTTTTTGTTGTCCAAAGTGTTAGCCACCAGATCTCAATATAGATTTGTTATGGCTGTGAGGTCCGACCAACTGTATTTACCGCTGACTCCTGCTCAAGTTGTTTGTCCCATTTAGCATCTCTGCTTCTGTGTTACTTGGGACATATTGATCGCGTATGGTGATATATGAGATGCGGTTGCTTGTCAGGTCATTGATAGTAGAATCGCGCCGCAGGTGGTGCTAGCAAAGAATCTTGGCAGTATGACGCCTATCCCTTAGAGAGCTTCGAGCACTCCTTTCTAAATCATCATATGTCTACATCAATGGCTTCAAGAACCAAAGCAATCTTGAGTACACTCTCTCGCAATAATACATCCGTAGCCACCGCCGACAGATCAAAATGAATAAGATGCTTGTACAAGTTTTTCTGAGGCAACCGCCTGTCTCAACAAGCACATTGACTGACAATTGCTGTCACAACCCTGCCTGCCCTAATAGTAATCATTCCACTCATCTATCGCGAGAGAAGTCGATCTGAAAACCTAGTTTCGAGGTTGTTTCCTGGTGGTGAATACTGCACTAGAATGCTGTAGGCAGAGAGACGCGGTAAGTACATTCATTCTTCCAATATCACGTTACGTGCAAGTATGACTGCCTCAAGTCAACCGTGTGACTCAAACTGCTACCCCGCACAATAGGCATGCCAAAGGGCGTAATAGTCATTATTGTACATCATGAACAAATCCGATCTTATATCTCGTGTCGTTGAGGCGTGACGATCTCGGAAACTGCACGGGGACAGCAACTATCTCAACAAATCGCAACCATGACACAAGCTCAGAATGAAAGAGCACGCCATTTCAAATCTCTGCACCAATCTGGCAAGCCTTTAATCTTGATGAACGTGTATGATCCTCCCTCTGCCCGGGCCGTTGCCTCTCTTTCTTCATGCAAAGCACTTGCAACTGCATCTTACGCAGTAGCGGAAGCAGCCGGCCTGAAAGACGAGGAATTGACAATTCAAGAGAACATGCGAGGTATCAAACTGATCAGCGGTGTTGCAAGAGAATTTGACCTGCCATTGACTGCTGACATTCAAGGTGGCTACGGTGAACAACTAGAAAGTTGTATCAAAGACTTGATTGACCTCGGTGTTATTGGATGTAACCTTGAAGATGTCGACGAGATGACAGGAAAGCAGTATGACAAAGACACAGCTGCCAACAGAGTCCGAAGAGCTCTGAAGATGGCGGCAGATTGTGGCGTACCTGATTTTGTAGTCAACGCAAGGGTTGACACTCTTCTATTTGATGGCGAGATTGAAGAAGCTATTGCAAGAGGTAACCAGTATCTTGCTGCAGGAGCGACCACAGCTTTCGTCTGGGGTGGGAGGAAACGAGGAGGGACTTCTAGAGAAGAGGTTATCCGACTGTGTGAAGGCCTCCGAGGCCGACTTAATGTATCTATGAGGATTGCTCCGGGAAATTTGACCCTGGATGATCTGCGCGATATTGGTGTGGTAAGAATAAGCGTCGGACCACAACTACAGATACTTGCAATGGATGCCCTGAAGGCAAAGGCTGATGAGTTCCTCTCGTGTGCCGCGTTGAAGGGCTAAATTAGACGACTAGAGTGCTGGCAGATTAGTAAGGTTGGCGTCTGGTCTCTCGGAACAGAAAGGTGCCCTTTCATACATGGTGATGAAGAGACGGTTAGGCTTGTCGCACAGAACTTCTAGCAACTTCTTGTTTCGCCGAGATGTCTACATGCGTGCTAGCGACAAGCCTGGTCTAGATGCGAGGACGTGATTTATTCAGTAATGCATCCAATGTGAGATATTGATCATTAGACAATCGAACAGAAACTTCTTAAACATAACAAAAAACTGCACCACTGTTTAAAGCTAAGATGAGCAAGAGAATACGAGTAGGGCATATGTGAGACCTAAGTTCGATTTCTTGATGTTTACAGAGCCAGATGAGCTCCTAGACGAACTTGGATGCTACATTGAGCAGCCATATCTCTCTTGCGGACCAATTAAAGCGCGAGCAGATGCAGCTGGCCAAGATTCTCGCATGTCCTCGATCAGCCTCATCATGCATTTGAATCACAGCTTGCTCGAACCCCGGTAGTCACCGTTTTGCTAATCTAAGAGACCGATGATGATGTGAGGGAAGTACTAAAGCTTACAGTCAAGATATATTTATCTGCCAAAGAAAGGCAAATCATGTTGGATCTACTGACATCACTCAGCCTGGCGGCGAATGTGATTCAATTCGTTGACTTCATGGGCAAGATTGTCTCGTACAGTCGAGAGATTCAACTCAATGATGCCACTAAAGGTCAGGAAGAAGCCGAATTAATCGCAAACGAAGCATTCTCATTGAGTACGAGAATCAAAGACTCTATCAGGAGTGGCTCACAAAACCAAGATGAACAGGTATGATCACAAATGACAAAGTCTCCGTATCTACATAATTGTCTCGACGCCGTCACTCGGCGCACAACCCTCTGCTCTTTCCAAGCTACGTGACTACATTCACACATCGAGGCTGTTCAAATGGAAAGCCGGCGTGACTCTGTACAAAGCATGGAAAGCTGTCATGGGAAAGTCGAAGTTGGAAGAGCTTCAGCAACGTCTGGTGGCATTTCGATCGGAGATTGAGTTCCATATACTGATTGATCTAAGAGAAGCCACGAGTATTCAGCAGACTGTGAACGATAAACGATTCGAGAAGCTGGATGCGAACATACAATGTATCATGAAGACCATATTGACACAGCACGACGATATTTTTCGCCACATACAGGGCCATTTTGGTCTGATCAATATGCGACACGATAGGTCGGACGCCTTACTGAGACTTTACGGTGATCAAATCCTGCAAGCTATCGCCGACAATCCATATTCAAACAGTGGGAGCACTGGTCTTCGACGCAACCCTCTACCATCTTATTGTATAAGCATGAATCAAGACTAGTTCGCCTGGCCGGTATAGATTGTAAGAATTGAGCTCAGCGCAAACGGCTTGAGCGACAGCAATCCTAACGTGTACTATACCCCTGAAGTACCCTGTTCGGAGAGCAGGTTCCTGTTATATCTACCGGCTGAGTGCAACCGCTTCGTCAAGTACGAACTTAAGGTGTCAACTCGAGCCTCAAGCAAAGTGTACTCTAGGGAAGGTCATCAGAGAACATATACTCAAGAGGCAATCACCGACCTATTAATTGGCCAATATATCACCCACGAGAATCTAGACTACGACAGCCGAGTTTCACGGGGCTTTGCTTTCCAGCCGATTGCATTTCACAGAATGAGATGCCCTCAGAAGTCTTGAATCTGAACTACAAGTCGATGGGCAAGAAACAGTGTACCGCCCCGACTGCGATAATAAAGCATTCCAGCACATCATCGTCAGTGGTGGCTACTCAGAGCCTACCATCTCTCTTCAGTCCTTCATACAACGCCAGCGCAGAGAGAGCCTTCGAATCCCTCGCTGCAACCTTATACAGGTCTCGCAACTTCACAATCATCAAAGTAATCTTCTCCCCCTCTCCAGCCAGACCAGTCATTCTCCCACGCATCTCCTCGATATCTGCCTTCTTCATCTTCTTCCTTACCAAGAAAACCGGATTAAATTCATCGCTCGCCCCCGAAGCCGCAACAATCGCCTTCTTCAAATGGTCTTCCTCGAGACCTTCCATCTCTCCATCTCCAAGATCCCCCTTCCTAGCCTCCAAAGCCAATTCCGTCAAATCTACAAGATCATCCTCCAAAATCTCCAATCCACACTCCTCCTGGATCTCTCTCGCCGCAGTCCCAACAAAAGACGAATCCGAATCATCAATCATACCCGCTGGAAGTTCAACGAATTTCAAACTACCCGCCGCAATCCTCGGCTGCACCGTCAAGATAACATACTCCTCAGCCTCGAACTCCTGTTCCTCCGGTTGCAGTATAATCAACATGACAGCACTCCCACCCCGGATGAAGAGCACGCCAGGCAATTTCTCGCTGTCCGATTGACCATCTTTGTTATGAATGTCATACTCACAAAAGAGGAAGGCGAGTTTATTGTTCCAGTAGTTCACGGCTAGGACATGGACTGAATACAGTGTGAATGGATGAGAGTGAAAGGGATGAGAAGGGCTAGATTGAAGATCTAGAGACGCGGTGATTGTCGAGAGCCATGTTTGGAAGTTCTTGTGTTGCGCTATTTGGGATTCGGTTATACCTGGGGGAAGGATGTATTTGAGGGGTGAAGCTACGTATTTCGACATTGTTTCTGGTTACTGGCAAGCGTGATGGTGATGATGATAACAATACTGCAGACTTTTGGTTAATTGCTGTGATGTAAACAGTATGTCGTAAGAGAGTTTGTACTGATGCAGATGCGCGTGGGTAATCTACTAGTTAGTTGTAGTTCATAATAAGGCAAACTAGTATGCTCAGCCACACAGGGCTGGATATTGTCACGAATTAAAGTTTAGCTCCAGAGGAAGTGCTCACTAGTGCTTATGTGAGCGCGTTTACCAAACCAGTCTATTGTACAAAGCGTACATGTCGAACTTGACCTCTATCAACTTACGAGAAGCATGTGGATGGCACTGCTATTTTTCAACTAATGTACATCGTCAATCACTCCAAGTGCCATTCTGCCACCAGACACCCGGTCTAGTAAAATCACCATACCAAAATCCACCAAGAACATTTCTTGCAGTGAAAGCAAAACGTAGAAATACAGGTTCGTCCGCGAACTGTCTCGTCCGATTAATAGAGCCAGGCGTAGTAAAATCCAATTCCTGGATTCTGACTACATCGTTAACCAGAAGACTTATACCTTCGAACCCTTCTGCCATTTCGTCGATGGTGAAGCCGATACTGTCCGCGTTGACGTAAGACAACGTCATCTGAGGGACAGCGCTACCTAGCAGACCGTCCTGTAGCAATTCTGCTGGTGTCTGGAGTACGGATGCAAAATCCCAACGAGCGATGCCATTGATGAACAGTCCGACTAGGACGCCCTGATAGGCCAGACTTGGTCTTGTTTGTAATGATGTTCCGGGCAGGAGTAGTAGAGCAATTATGTAGTGGTGGATTCGGAGGTCGAGTGCAGGAGCTTGGGCTAGAAGTGTCAATATCAGGGCTAGAATAATGTATAGCAGGGCATGTTGTGCCAATCTCCTTTCAAGTCTGAATGCCCATGCTTGACTAAGAGCGATCACCACCACCACGCTTAGAATGATGATTAGTGCAGTTAATGCTCCTGGCTGTTGCTGTATGTCGTGTGGCGTGAGTCTGGATATAGGTAATTGGTCGAAGGTATACTTGTTGAGTGCACCTACCCAACACGTACCCACCCAAAGCAATGTCTTCTCAAGTGGCGCTTTCAAACTTCCAATACATCGTTTGACGAAGAAATGGTGGATGACAAACCCAACACCTGCCGATGGTAGAAGTCGACCAAATGCAGCAGATACGACATCTGCGAAGTCGGAGTAATATGGAGGTTCCGAAGCGAGTGCTACTTGAAAATGGACGATGCAAAATATGGCAGAGAAGAAGATGCTGGATGATGTGGTGAGGATTGAGATAAGGCATGTTGCCAGGACTGAGAAGGTGAGCAGTATCCACTGAGGATCTCTGCATGGTCTGGAGCCTGGTCCAAGGCTATACGACAGAGGGAATCGAGGTACGAAACCAATACTGTTGATGCCATTGAGACTAGCAGAAGGAAAGTTACCTTGCATACCCACACGTCGTAGTACACCACAGCCTCCCGAGTAATCGGTGGCAATACCGGCATGAATGGCAGCAGGACAGATGAACGAGTCCCCTCTGTAAACAAACGTCTCATTTCCATCAATTTCTGATGAGCCACCAATCACGTAATGCTGATAGTTGAACTCTCGATCACCGACGACATGAGGCTCCAAAATCTGTTCACTGGCACATGACGCTGGACATCTGAATGCCAAAGTATGCGAGTCAAACGGCTCACATACTGTTCCATTCAATCCGCAGTACGTACTGCTTAGCCAAAGCCTAGAAGAGCATGATAATCTGACAACCTTCCCATAGTCTCCAGCTTGGTCGTTCAGAAGAGACGCCCTCATGATAAATCCAAACGTCAGAGCCCATACAAAGCAGATGACCAGGGTAACAACCAATTCTCCATAGAAGCCCGGAAGGAGTCTCGATACTAGCTTAGAAGGGATACTCTGGTACTGAGGAAATATAGGCTGAAAAGACAGGACTCTGGCAGGTCCTTTGCCGTTGATAGCATCGAGGATTGTTCTATACCCATAGTGTGATGCGTTCGGTATTTGGTGCCTCCATGTTGGATCGACTCGCTCGTTGTCTGGAAGCAATGCCTCTTCATCTGAGCTCCTGTCGTCAGAATAGCTTGCCTCACGCGCTTGTAAAGTACGGTTTTCATTATGCGAGTCAGTTCCGCCGGTGTCGTTCAGTTGATAAGTTTGTGAAACGCCCCCATCATTACTGCTCATACTAAAATCAAGCGGATACCTCTGCACAAGGAAGGAATGGACTTGTCAGAACGATGGTCGATAGCTGGGTGTACGTGTATAATGCGAATAGATTCCGCAACGTATATTAGTAGCAGGATGCTAACAACAATGCAAACGGCGACCGCCGGACGAGATTTGATTTGATTGGTTCTAGTCCCCAAATTTTCTCTTTCTCAAAGCCCGTCACAATATCAGCCACACTCAGCCTGCCTAAAGATCTACCACCGTACAAAAGAACGCTCCTCTCGCAACGACTCTACTTCTACTACACCACTTCGCTCGTCAAATACTCACACTCACCTCTACCAACTCACAATCCTAACACCTCCAAAATGGGCGGCCAAAACAGAGAAGGTAAGCCCATCTCCCTTCCTCCCACGTCACACCCCATACCAGCCGCTTTGTCACCGCACCACCACACTACCAAACCCACTCATACCTTTATCTTTGCCTCTCCTCCCTTCTCCCTCCTTTTCGCAACCCACAATCCTCATCTCATCATCACAAACTAACTCAAGTGAAAACCAGGCGGCAAAGTAGCCAACAAAAAAGCACCCAAGAAAGCCGACAAAGACTACGACGAGCACGACGAGGAGTTCCTCCGCAAGCAACAAGAGGCCAAGAAGCAGGCTGCGGCCATGAAGGCTGAGATTCAGAAGAAGGGCGGTCCGCTTGGTGCTGGATTGAAGAAGAGTGGAAGTAAGTACATTCATGTTGTTGTTGTTTTTTTGAAGTACTATGTCATACTCGAGAGACTGTTCGTGAGAGAGGAGGATGTGGACGTGGATGAACAGGAATATGAATGGAGGCAATGGAACACGATGCTAACGAGGAACAGAGAAATAGAGTGGTGCGACCGAATTGCGTGAGGTCGAAGTAAATAGGACTGGAGTGAGGGCTTGAGTCGGAAGTGATGATAAGATGAATATCGGGATGGAATAGAACGTGGGTGAATGGAGAGCGAGAAAGAGCGGCGGCGCAGGATATGGCGTCAAACAGATGCAGGACTGGTTTGGACAGGCGAAAGGGCTGTGTTGCCATCCACCTGTTCAAATAGATTTGGAATTTTGACTTATTACAACTAGAAATACAATACTGGTATCCGTGTCAATCAGGGAACGGGTATATCGATCGATGTTTCCATCTCCTTCCAGCTTTCCTAAGATTTTCTGATCAGACAGAGAGACAAATGTCCTTGCAGCGCTCAGCTTCCCTGTGACCCTAGAATCAATGCTCCTACAAACGCCTTGCTCAAATATATATAATTCCTCTGAATTGATTCGAATTAATTTGTTACCCTTCTGATCCAAAGACCTGTCGGATGTTCGTAATTATCGTCGGCGTCTCTCTTTTTCATGGCTCGATGCATTAATAAACCTATGTCGTGTTGTTCGTTGAAGATGGTCTGTAGTTCCTCCTCATAGTTCTGTATTTGGGCTTGTACCTCCTTTCGCTTACGTGCGTCGTAGTTGATCTGATTCTTCTTTAAATTTTCGCTCAACTCTTTCTTGATGCGATTGACGTTGTGTTTTCGTCGATTGAGTGCTTCGAGTTGAGACTCATAATTGCTGATCTTATCACCGGAGCTAAATTCGGCCGGGAGTTGAGGCAACGTTTTGGTCATTGACAGATGCTTGAGGTGTGATGCGGAGGGCGCCTTAGCTCTGCGGGCGACTGGCTTTCTGATAACAATGCTTCCTTGTGATCTTGCATCATCGGCACTCATGTACAATGTATCATTGAATTTGGTAGAGACTGGACGTTTTCGTATGGTTGGCATTGGTGGTACGGGTGGTGGAGGTGAGCTATCGCGTACTATACGTGCCCCGGGTCCAGGGCTTTCGGTTACAGAAGTTGCGTACGTTGTCCAACTGAATCTGCTGACTTCGTGTTCCATCTGTTGAGCAGTTTGGGGTTTGGCACTGTGAAAGCTCTCAGGCGTTGGCGTTCTCGGTGTAACAGGGTCGGGGTCGTGATGTGGGCTTTCTGTCCTGATACTTGACACTGGCATCGGCGCTTCGAAAACTTTGGGTGGATGAGGGCTTCGAAATGGACTTTGTAGCGTTTTGGATTCTATAGTTCTCGGTGGTGAAGAGCTCGGATCACTCCCTGAGTGATATGTTTGCGTAGGTGTTGGATCCCGACTTTTGATTCTCAGTGGCGCAATAGGCTTGATGTCACCAATACTCCTAATGCTTTCGTCTGATGCTACAGTGCGTATTGTCAGAACAGGTTGCTCGGATTTGAGAGTAGGTACAATTCTGTCTGTTACTGGATGAGTGACCCCGAAATGAATGCTCTTATCCTCATCCCGGCAGTCGGACGGTGGCGCACTTTTGGCCGCCATCGCGACCTCAGGATCCTGGCGACTGATGTTGCGCTGAGGAAGGTTGAGAGGTTCCACCCTGATGTCGGACATATCATCCAATACCTTCCTGCTTGGCTCGCCTTGCCGTTGCTGATTTGATGGGAGGTTATCAGAAGACTCAGCAGCTACCGGAGGTGGTGGTCTGCCCCATGGCGGTATCTTTGCTTGCTCTCGTTCTCTCAGACCAGCCAATATTTGCTTCGTCCTCTCCTTCAATTGAGGATATTGCTGCTCTAAAGGCACAATACCTGGCCTGGTCGAAGCCGGTACCCCTGACTCATTTGGCTCGCCTGAATATGGATCCCATTTGGTCTGCTCTTTTCTCAAACTGCCCTGTCCTGTCGAGTGCGAGAGGTGTGGTGATATCCTTCTTGGAATGAGGCTTTGAAACTGCGACGGCACTGGTAGCGATGACTGAGTAGCAAACGGTCGGAGTGATTCTATTGGTGAGATGGGTGGTTCCTCTGAGTCGCGTCTACCTAAAGATTCGCGTGGTGTGCTTATTGGGGAGACTTCATTGTACAGTGTGTTTCCTGCAGCTTCACGCGGACCCCAGAGATCTTGCGGGATAGTGGGTGAAGGCTGTGACCACGCGGGCTCTCTATGTTGGTTCTTGTGCACAGGCGGTGCCAAAATCCGACTAAGCACACGTTAGTGTCTGACTTAATATTGTCGCAAACGCGCTCAGGTAACCCACCTCGAGGGCTCCGATGGTATCGTACACCAGCTGCTTCTTTTACTCTTGACAGACTCTACCTCTGGTATTGTCTCTAGATATCCATCTTCCCATGTCGGTTCTCTCTGCATCGAAGGGTGGACCGGAGGGTGTTGATAATTGTTGTTGTAACCATGCCATCTCCTCCACACATCCGCCGCGTCCATGGTTGTAGCGTATGATCAGACGTTTGCCTCAGACTTGTACACAACAAGACAATGCAGATGTCTAGGAATGTTCGCGAGTTATAACGAAGGAGTATTTGGTGGCTGGTTTGCATGCATGTTGATTCGTTGTTTACTGTCCATCAGCCGTGTGCCTACGCGTGTGGCTGAGCCTAGCAACACGGTCGCAAACAATGATTTTGGCGTTGGGAACTGATAGATGTATTCTCGAGAGGCAACATCGGATGGAAGGTAACACAGTAGTTTTGTTCGTCCTGGAAAGTCATATTAATCAATCGAGTTTCCAGCAATGGCGTCTCTGTTTCAGTGTTCTAGAGACGTTTACTCGTGATTGGCTGCTATACTAGCGACCGTCTATATTCGCAGGGAGATCGGTGGACCGTCAAGCAAGCGCCTACCCCTTTGCTACTATTCAGGTCGTGTCAAGCCAGTTTCGCCAATGCATCCAACCAGATTCGTTGCTTGACAGATTTGAAGACATGTTGTAGACCAGATGTCAGTGGATATCTACAACTGAATCCACACTTGTCCGAGAAACCCTTCAATTTAGCGGCGTCCTCGAACCACCAACTTCATTGGATTCTCCGACATCTCGGACTCGGCGTTACGCCTGCGGTACTACTGTAGTAAATCGGGCAAGTCGAATTCAGTAGGACTACTGTATCCCTCACCGTCATTATGGGAGCAGAAAAGTATCTGTCTGTGCACCGAGTCCTCACCGTCTAGGGCATCAACGCAGAATCAATCTATTGATCGAGTATTGTTCTCCTTCGCTCCGACTTCCCGAGCTGATCTGGCAAACAATTGTTAGATGTCACCCCATCGATGCATACCAATTTTTGTGTGCTTGAAATTTGTTACCAAAAGTACTTCAGTAAACTTTCCTCGAAGGAATGAGACGATGACGTTGTGGATGCAGCGGTCGCGACTTCCTCCAACTTTCTTCCATCGGACCTTCCTCGATATGGTTCGGTACAGTAAAGTAGTAATACTTCTTGCTGCATCTGCTCATACCATGAAACCTTGCATCATGATTCCTCTGACATGTCCACAGCGGTTTTCAACATGTTCGCGTTGCTATTTACATGTTTGCTTCCTAATGTGATACTCGCTCAGGTTGCTTCTCACAGCAGATGCCGGTTCTCACCATTGTACTCTCAGAATGATATTTTACAGAACGCTACTGCTTTTACTGCTGACGTCTTCTATTGGGAGGGACAATTTCACCAGAATGGAATTGGCTACAACTCGGTCAATGGTAGGCCATCCCAGGCATGCCTACTTCATGTCTAACTCGGTCAGGCATGACTTACGATGGAACCCTCCTCAATCCCAGCACCGGCCTGGTAAACATCTCTGGAGGTCATCCTTTCAGCGCTGCTAGCAAAGAAGTATTGACATCCATCCCCATTGCAATCTTACCTAACATTTTAGGCACTCCAAATAATGGTCTATGCTCACGCCATTGCGGGTGATCCAAATGCTGCTCGCTTTGTCTATCCCTGGGCGACAGACGACGCTCCACAATGGGCAGCTGCGATATTGACAGCTAAACTTCGAACTTATCTAGCATTCAACGAGACGTTTCCAGGCTTTGGAGGCTTTCTGCCCTGGTTTTTAGCAAATGAGACCTCAATTAGACCAACCAGTGACTTTGTGAACAGAGTACCAGCACTGGACAATGGAGAATTGATATGGGCCGTGTACGCCCTGGTTCATGTTCTCCATCAGTCAAACGTCTCGGAGTTCCAGCAGCTTGGCGATTCATGGGAGATATGGCTAGATTACACAAAAGAAACAGCTGTTCAGGTATGTTGGATCGTAGATGTGGTTGACTCATCAATAACAACACACAGATCTTCTATCTTGGTAATGGTAGTGTCTGCGCAGTTGCCACATTGAACCAAACAGTGCCGCCTAATTCGCCCAATCAGAATTACAGCTGCGAGGGCACCTCGTTACTCAATGATCCATATGAGGGCGAGTTATTTACCTGGTGGTTATACCTCTTCGGTAGACTTCAATCGACGGACAAAGAACTCCTATGGAGCACCAAACGACCGCAACTGGTAGCTCTCAACTACACAGGATCGACTGTCAATACTACCTACAACTATCATGGCTCGACCAACTACTCTGGACTAAGTGTTCAGCCACCCAGCATTACTCCAATAACAGTTCAACAGGGGTTCTGGTTCAGTAGTCATGAACAATGGAAAATTCTGGAGATGCCATACCTCGACATCGATATTGTCAAACGAGTCTTTCACAATGCAGAAAGAGTTCGAACATGTAACTCCGTTATCATGGGCAAAAATGCTGGTATGTTCGCATCGGTCAATGATGTCACGGATCCTGTCACAGGCGAGATAGAAGGCTACATATCGAACGCCGGCATTCCATCCATCTCCTCTCAGCAGTATCAGAGACTTGACCTGGTCACTCCGTACAGTGTGTTCCCCACCATAATGTTCAACAGGAGTGTGGGACTCGCATGGTACAAGAACATGCTCGATGCAAACGGCATGCAAAATCCCTATGGAAGTACCGAGTCTGGTAGACGTGATGGGACAGGCATCTCCGCTTTTGTGTCCTGGGACAGCAAGATTACTACCCTTGTCGCGTTACTGGGTGGCGTTGGCAAATATGTTGGCGACAAAAGGAAGGATGAGGGAATTTACAGCAATTTCACATCGGTGCTACGGCGAGAGTATGAATATGTCTTTGGTAAAGCATGTGACAACAAATTGGTAGGAGAAGACGTTGAGATGTGCCTGCCTAACTACAAAATACCTGTAGTGAACGTGACCGACTTCACAATGTGCTCTTAGTTTGGAGCATAGTCGGAACTCACGTTCCAGCATTGACAGAAGATTGAATTGTATATTTTACACAACTATATTTGTAGACCCTCACCGTGATCGATGAACTAATGCGGCAAATACAGAACGTACACGCGAGATAAGAAGTCTGAGAATCGCCTTCCAGTAAGGGTCGCGTGTCCTCATATCTCAGAACACATAATGTACATTCCTCTGCTCGTTCAGTATATTTCCTTACAGGCTAATCTCACCCTTCCACATAGCATCATTGATACCCAATTTCTCGGCCAAATGCTGCCATCTCGGTCCGCCCCTTTCTCTCTTCCTCAAATAAGCCAGAAGCTTCTGGCGTCTGTGTACCAATAATCTCAAATTGCGCTTATTGTTTTTATCCTTCTTGCCCAGATTGTCGGCCAGGACATTTATCTTCGCCGTCAAAATGGCAACCTGAACTTCAGACGAGCCTGTATCAGGACCTGCTCGCTTCGGTATTGTTGCTAGCTCTGCGGCCGCTGCTGCTTCTGACTCGCTGAGATTCGTTCCCAACGAATGAGGGGCCTTGTCTGGACGAGACGAAACTCCTACTGATGCTGGCTTGGGAGCCAGAAATGTATCGGTGTTGTGTCGTCCGAACTCTTCGATACACCGTTGAACATTGATCCTCGTGCGATCCTTGCTGGAACCGTGTGAAATCTGCGTGATGTTCTGGAGTGCGCGTTCTGCATTCGCGTGCTTTTCGAGGTAGTCTTTATGTGCCTGTTCGTCAGACTGCTGATATTGTTGTCTTTGTTGTGTCGTGTCGATGATTAGATTTCGTTCGGTGAGAGAGACGGGCTCTGTAAGCCATTTGGAATGTTCGAGTTGTTTTGTCATGTCGGTTGGCTTCAGGAAGAAGTTTAGGTATTCTTGGGATGCTGATGGAGCAGGTGTCGAAGATGTAGGTTGGTATGAGTTTGGGTCTTTGAGTGATTGTATGAAAGGTGTTGATTGAGATCGGATGGGGTCGCCCATGGCTACTTTCCTTTCTTCTTGTAATGTTGCTTGTCGAGCTATGTTGGCGGCTTTACGCTGTTTAGCCTGCGCCGCGCGATACGGGTCGATAATCTTCTTATTCAATCGCTTCTTTCTGATCGTCTGTACTGGACTCGTCGTTGAGAATTGACTTGCGGAGCATTTCGTAAATGGTTGTGATGAGGGTGATGAAGATGGCAATGTTCTTAACAGGCTCGTTACTGTCAAATCTGTTAGTATCGTCGTGGTACGGCTTTTTTGGTACTCACAATTAAAAGAACTACGTGCCACTGAGGCAGCGGGCGTTAAGGGCGGCATTCTTGATGTGTGGTTGAGCGTCTGATGCGAGAGCTTCAAATGCTGCTCCTGTTCAGCAACAAATGCTTCGATAATTTACGAGGCTGCATAAGGCTATCGATCCACCAATCGGAGAAGAGTTTACTACAATGAAATCTTGGCCAATCCGAGATCTCCCACAATTGTATCGCGGCACAAATTTGGTCCAAAATCCGAACCTCACTCAACTCTTGACCTTCGCTATATCATCCTTTGTCGCCTTCAAGAGATACCCCTTCACAACAACCGTCAACATGGCTACTCCTTCTAACCTCCCCGCTATCTTCAACCCAACATCGCAAGATGTAGAGATGCTTTTGGCAGCTCAATGCCACATCGGCGCAAAGAACTTGTGAGACAAGCCGTCAAAAATAATTCTGAGCGAGTCGCTAATCAAAACACCAGGCAAGTTCACATGGAGAACTACCTCTGGAAGACCCGTCCAGATGGTGTTAACATCATCAACGTTGGCAAGACCTGGTAAGTCTCAATTTCCTATCAAATGATTTTCTAGCGAGCTTTAAGCCAAGCCTCATTTCTATATATCATCAGAAACTGATCTTCGACTACAGGGAGAAGATCGTGCTCGCAGCCCGTATCATCGCCGCAGTCGACAACCCAGCCGATATCTGTGTTATCTCTGCTCGTCCATACGGTCAACGTGCCGTCCTCAAGTTCGCAGCACACACTGGCGCATCCGCAATTGCTGGACGATTCACCCCTGGTAACTTCACGAATTACATCACTCGCTCCTTCAAGGAACCTCGATTGATCATCGTCACCGATCCCCGAACCGACTCCCAGGCCATCAAGGAGGCATCATATGTCAACATCCCCGTCATTGGTCTCTGCGACACTGACTCCCCAACTGAGTTCGTCGATGTTGCCATCCCAACCAACAACAAGGGTCGTCACGCTATCGGTCTCGTCTGGTGGATGTTGGCCCGTGAAGTCCTCCGCTTGAGAGGTACCTTGGCCGACCGTGAGGTTCCATGGGACGTTGTCGTCGATTTGTACTTCTACCGCGACCCTGAGGCCGAGGAGCAGAAGGAGATTGAGGAGAAGGCTGTCGGTGCTGACGAGGCCGGTCCAGGTGCCGTCGACCGTGGATTCACCAACGACAACGACTGGGCTGGTGAGCCAGGTGCTGGTGTCCCAACTATCCAGGGTGCTACCGATGCTGATCCAAACTGGACTGACAACGCTACCGGTGGTGACTGGGCTACTGCCACTGCCACCGAGGGTGCCGCAGCTCCAGCAAGCGGTTGGTAAATTTCTTAATCTCAAATCAACTTGAGAGAGCAAAAGTAGAGATGGAGTCTTCAATCAAAACGATATTGTGCATTGCTTAACCACGAGAAAATGTACAAGATTGATAACACTCTCTACCTACCAATTTACCTATCCACACTAGACGCCATTCACGAGTTCCGCGAAACACACTCACCGAATTTACAAACCCACAAAAGTAGAGAAGCGAACAAAGCAATAAGAAGGAAAAGCAAGGCCAAAAGTTAACGGTACTCACGAGGGAAAGATACTCTGACTGGACTGCTGGAAATGTTTCTTTTCTAGTCTCATCCTGATCAGAGGGAAAGCCCTGTGCTGAAGACGAAGGGATTGACTTAGTTGTCACCCAGCCTGAGCACTTCTTGATAAACCAAAACAGAAAATGATATTTTCTAACGGAACCGATACTCGTGCACGTAAAAGGGTACAGTGATTTCCTGATGCTCAATGCCTTATGCCTTATGCCTTACCCTTTTCTTCTTCTGACCTACCATTTTCTCTGTGTATGCTCGATGTAGTGGGCTCGTACATCGTTCATCGACCGTCTCTTGTTTGCAAAATGCCACACTCTCGTATTCTCAATGCCCATAGGATTACGTCTTGAACTTGTTGAAGAGGAAATTTGACATAGCATGATATACATCAGCATCAGGTAATATGAGTGAGACCGCACCAACGTACATGTACTTTTGGTTATTCAGGTGACGAAATCGTAATATTCAACAGGCCCAGAACCTTGGCTATATTTGGAACCTGTCCAGGCCCGGCCCTATAATCACGAGCAGTGTAATTGACCTGTCGTCTTGTGCAATACTACAATATTTGCTAAGGTCCATACCCATGCTGCTAATGTGCCCCTTGTCTCGATAGATATCATCGTCTTTGAATTCTGGAGAGGAATTCGCCATACTTTCGAGTCTTGCTTTGCGATACACCGATGTGTGCTGCACATTGTACGACCGATGCGAAAGAGGATAGCATACTCAATGGATCCTAGATAGCTTTGTACCAGCTGGAGGGTTCTTTCCCGAAGATCGAAATTGTATCGCAGCGAAGATAAACTACTCATGAGCACGGTATTACCGTCATCATTCAAAAGTGATCCGGGTCTTTTTACTTACGATGCGGCTTATCAATGCGATTACTTTGGAACTTGAGGACTACATCTTGTCAGACCCTCCTGAGTACGCGATCCTGTCTCATACATGGGAGGAGGATGAGTTGACATACCAGGAGATGATTGCACCGACCAGTAGAACATTCGCAAAGAAAGGCTATGTCAAAATCAAAAGGGCTTGCGAACAAGCTCAAATGGATCAACTCGACTGGCTATGGGCGGACACCTGTTGCATCGATAAGACAAGTAGTGCAGAGCTGACCGAGGCTATCAATTCCATGTATGAATGGTATAGTCTAGCTTCGAGATGTTATGTGTATCTATCAGATCTTGGACCTAATCAGTCAGCAAGTGAGCATATGGGTCAATGCCGCTGGTTCACACGTGGCTGGACATTGCAGGAACTATTGGCACCCTCTGTGGTCGACTTCTTTGACATGAAATGGCAGAGAAGGGGCGACAAAACTCGTTACATTCGAGTCTTGTCTAAGCATACGGGCATCTCTATCAGAGTATTGGGAGGTAGAAAACCCATTCAAGATTGTTCTGTAGCATCGCGTATGTCATGGGCATCGAACAGACAGACAACTCGGGAAGAAGATATGGCATATTGCTTGCTGGGTATTTTTGACGTGAGCATGCCACTGGTATATGGTGAGCGTCGAAAAGCTTTCAGACGCTTACAGGAGGAGATTATCAAACGCAACGGTGACCTTACCATTCTGGCATGGGATCGCATGGACAATGGAAGTGAGCTCTCGTCGATTCAAGCCATGAAGTTACTAGCATCATCACCTGCTGGATTTGTCGGTAAGGAGAATGTCGTCCCGTTCATCGATGACCTTACTGGATTTCAAATGACCAATAAAGGCTTGTTCATCTCTGGAGATCTCCTGCTTCGAGTTATTGAGGCAACTCCCTATTACAAATCGAATTCCATCGTCATGTATGAATTGTCTCTTGGGAATAACAGTGGCGAGGGCAAGGATGAAAATACTCTGGGTATTTGTCTCCGCAAGATTGGACCTGGTCTGTTTTGTCGGAGCAGTGCCTTTCCTTTGCTTGGTTCTGGATCCAGGAAGATCCGACGTATCAGAATGTTGGAGACCAGAGACTGTCATATAATCAGCGACTCTATCAACAGCGTTGAAGACATGATTCTCAATTTCCGCCGCAACTCCATTCTTGTGCAGAGTAATCACAATTGGAGTGTCAAACGAGTCGTGCCTGAACGCCTGTGGGATGCCTCGGACCAGATATTTCTAAGGCCAGCGATGTATCCTTGGAAAAAGTACGAAATGGTAATGACAGTAGAAGTCAGTTATCTGATCCAAGGTCTTTCCTTCCGCCTCGTAGTGTTATGCAACTATCGTCGTGTTCCCTGGGTTAAGATATTTGGTCCTGACGATCGGCCTCAGGATGTTGATCTGCTAGTTTTCAATTCCAAGTATCGAGACATGGGGTTCACCAAAGCTGATCTTGAGATGAACGCTGCAGGTGTCTCCCAACTCAAAAACTTCACACACGTGCAAGTTGAGAACAGACATTTCAAGATATCAGCATCCATAGATACGACCAAATACAGTTCGGGGCTGAACGAGGTAGAGTTGATGTCGTTGAGTATCACAGGGGAAGAGGTCAATGTCGAGGATAGGGACACGGACATCATGGCCGAACCTGTTCGAATGCTCGAGTCCATATCGATCCCGCAACATGAGCAGAACTAAATAGTCAATTTCGAATGAGCCGCGAGCAGCGGCATACCTTTACAAAAAGAAGGAATATCTGCCGGGGCAGACATCAGAATTTGATGCTTCCCTAGTTCCAACGTCAATTATCATCTAATGGTGCAGTGATAATTGTTAGGATGAGTGAAAGATCTCCGATCATATAGGTCATGGACGACTCATCACCATCGTTCCTTTACTAGCAACATAGACCGGAGCGAAATTTCTAGCGTGATATTGTGCATTGAACATCTGATGCCAGTGTCTCTATCAAAATTGAGGTATGTGATATCTTGAGAGATGTTCTCCGATTCGTCATGTCATGAACCGGTAGGGGCAAGTCATAGAGGTTGATGTACTTGCCAGTCTTGATATTCCACTTATTTTCTATATTCCCATCACTCTTCTCTCATCTAGGATTCAGTCTCATTCAGCAGCACATATACGCTCTACACACACGAAGATTCTAAGCTCTCCGCTTCTAGCCCATTCCCTAGTATCCATCACAACACCGCTCAAGATACATATTTTCAGTCAGTTCGTCTACGTCTCAAACTACCATAAACCTCACCATCCATAATGATTTCTCTTCCCACCTCACTCCTGCGTAATACCGGTACCAACCCAAGCTCAGAAATAACAGCTCCTCGTCTCATACCCCTCAATGATTGTCAGTCACGATCTCTGGCACCACTGACGCTCAACACATCCTCAAGACTGAGATCGCCATCAACATCATCGACCGGAAAATAAGGCTCAGCCTCAACTTCAGTAAGCTCGATCCTAGCGTTATCCTCAACTTCATCTTCACTCTGGCTTTCGTCATCACCATAATCCTCACGAAAGTCCCTGATAGTAACAGGAGTAGGAGGCAAAGCTTGCAGAGGAGAGTAAACAGAGTGATCCGAGAAATCGTCCGTGATCTGATCATGCCATGTCAATCGACATAGAGGACAGCGAGTTATCATTTCTTGCGAGTATTGATGCACTAGGTATTCATCCATGCATTTGCCGTGGAATTGTTTTTGGCATTGCCGGCATTGTGTTAGATATGGTGGAGTTTCTGGTTCGTTGTTGTCGTTTTGGGCTGGGAGGGAGTTGTTCTCCGAACTCAGGGTTAGATCGAGAGCATCGAAGCAGAAGACACATCTCTCTCTTGTGTTGTCGGAGGTAGTAGTGACGGAAGCTTGATGGTCAGATCCTCCGGTGATCGTGACAACTTGATTACTCGCTTGCTCAGCGTTGTTGCCTTCAGGAGAAGGATTGAATTCTTCCGCCAATCTTGCGTCGTCTCGTGGAAGCACTTGAGCAACATGTGGAATATTTCCTAACGTTTGAGTCCTCGGTGATTCGATCAGCGATGTTGGATGTCGTCTAATGGATCTAACAACATGATTCACGAAGCCCGTGTAGTTGTCGTCCTCAAGTAAATCCTGACTCTCTAGAGCACCCAGAAGCACAGCATTCGCAATTCGATCCAAGCTGTACATCTCCATCGACGAAGTTGAAGCATGAAGCGTCAAACACTCCATACGCTGATCTCGAACAACCTCATGTCCATGTCCCAATGCTCCAATGGTGTCCAGCTGCTGCATCCATCTCCGCTTCAGCGTTTGTCTCTGAATCTCAGACGCACGATGTTGAAAACACAATACATGAGAAGCCAGTTCATGCAGAATCATCTCTTTTGTGCTGGCTGACAGAGTTATACTAGAGAGGTCCGAAACAAGACGCATGGCCATCTCGATTCTGTTGCGAGGTACAAAGGCAGCGCAGCGGATGAGATCTGTCTGGTCAGGACGCGTCGTCATGCCCTCGCATGTGGAGTCTGATAGTGATTGTAGATCTAGACACTGGAGAAGTGTGTCCAAGCGTGTGGGAGTCATGGTTGCTGAGGTACTGTCTGGCATTCTGATACGTGATCTGTAGCTTGCTGGAAATGAGGAACGGTGCTGTTATGGTATTGGGATAGTGATATAGATCTGATGTGAATTTATCGCTTGCAGTTGCTAGGCTCGAGTCGATGCTACATGAACATCGTGTCCGACCAGTGGTATTATATCATGATCCTGACTAGTCTGTCCAAGTTCGTATATTCAAACTGCTGGCGAGATACACGAGCAGCATTCAAGTCATCTTTGACCTCTGCGTTTCAAGTTCGAGGATTCGAGAGACAGTCTTATTGCCTTACAAAGGATGGCCGTGAGACCGTAGCACTGATATTCTCGCTCATCCATCAAGTAACTGGACACTTGGTTGGTATTGTCTATTGAGAGACACGCTGAATTATGCTCAGAGACAGTTGCAGATAACAGCAAGTACACAAAGAGAATCTGAAGTAAGTCAGTGCGTTGTCTCAAGTATTTCGTTGGTCTGTCTCGTTGGCAATAATCCGAAACATGAAAACATCTTTTCGAGTCGAGACACCTGACTCTGTGCTGGAAGAACAAAGAAATAAGATCATACTGGTGAACGTCATGTTTTTAAATCAGTTTTTAAGCAAAGTAATAATAAATTCCATACAGACACTCAATCCTTATTGTCGCTTGCTCGCTCATGCTTCCTATTCAGACTGCCATGTAATCACATATCACCCGTATAGAACTTGTCCTACGTCTACACGACACATTTACCGGTATATCATTGTGACCATAGCGTGTCGTTCGAAACAGGTCTCACCTATGGCAGCGTTCGTCTCCGGCTCATGGGTGAGTAACCCAGACGGTCGGACTGAATTACGCCAAGAGCAGTCAAGATGTTGATGATCATGAGAGCAAGGAAGATAAGCCTATTAAGACAAAATTGTTAGTAACGCTTCAGTATCACGTTTTGGTCCACTCACCATAACAAAATCGCGAATGCAAGCGTGGCACCAATAATGCCGGTCAATACAAGGCCTCCAAACAGGTTTGCCAATGCAGCAAATCCAGCAAGCCAGAAGATCATCGTAAGGATGTTGAGCGTCAGGGTGACAGGGCTAATCCATGTGTTTGATTTCGAGGTCACGCCTCTACGTGCTGACATGAGTGGCAGGAAGATCAAGAATGCCGAGACCAGTATAGTCCATATCGAAGTGAAGAGCAAGAAGTCGGCTCTCTCCTTTAATGTCATGAAATAGTAGCGGTGCATGGTGACATGCACAACATAACCCGAGAGACCCAACTCAATGATGGAGAATAGTAGCGCGAGGGCCGGGAGAAAAAGAAGGGTGGTATTGAGAATAGCCATGATTGCCGAGTAGGTTTCGAATATGCGTAGGGTTTGAACTGATCTTTGCGAACAGATTTGGAGAATATCAAACGTCAAGGAAGAAAAACCAGAAAGCGTTCTACTTAAGTA
This sequence comes from Camptophora hylomeconis, assembly GCA_032357745.1. Taxonomy (NCBI): domain Eukaryota; kingdom Fungi; phylum Ascomycota; class Eurotiomycetes; order Chaetothyriales; family Chaetothyriaceae; genus Camptophora; species Camptophora hylomeconis. Next base: position 1,381,399 of record JAOTMB010000003.1, on the reverse strand, counting down.
AAGAAGTCGCGTATGGCTCGTGACCTGCTGATGTATGCACAGACAGTGTTAGCAGTGACAGCGAGTAAAAATTGTTAGGGCAAGGCGAAGCATTCTCGGCAACGTGTCGGTGACGGCATTGTTTGGCAGATGTCATTGGCGTGACAAACTGGGTGTGAAGCCTGGTCTAGTCAAGCAATGATTGACTGTTATACAACACTTGCAAAGCCTTGTGCAGAAAATCCAGGACAAACTAGGCAAATGAACATTGGGAGGCGCAGTATGAGGTCAGCCAGTTTCAACTGTCATTGACTGAGGCTCAGTGACTTCGCCTGACACCTATTGGGACGGGACGTCAAGACCCGAGAAAATGATAATCCAAGACTGGAGAAACGAAGGGGTTAGGTTCTTCCCAGGCGATTCTGTGCATGTTTATGATCTGATTCGTCTGAACTTACCTTGAGACGAGATGAGTAGTAGTGAAGATCAACAGAAGGACTCCAGACGAAAATAGATCTCTCGATGCCAAGGATGTCTCCACGTCATTCAGCCTTGGCGACATCAGGCTGCGCGACGCAATTGCAGCATGTTGTAGTACTACTGCACATACACTTCTCCGCATTCTCAAGACTTGAGTGCCACCGTCAAGTCGTATTCCACAATACCTCAGTGACACGCAGTATCTGGTAAATATGAGCTTATCACCACTTCAGCGTCTCGTCTCGAGGCATGTCTGCAGCTGTAAACCGACAACCATTCGCAATGGAGTCAGACCACTGTCAACGACCTCACGGCTTGACCAGCATTTCAGTCCCGGTGCAGGATCATTTGGGTCATCCGAGTTCCTCAAACGCCGATATCAACCAGCCAAGGAAGAGGTAGACAGGGACAAGATAGAGAAGGAAAAACTCAAAAGACGAATGAAGATAAACGGTCTTGGAATAGCTTTCTGCGCTGTGGGGATAGCAGCAACTATTCTGTTTTACCCATCCCCGGCACGGAAAACACAGCTTGATGCACCTCCTTCGATACCTGGTATAACCGAAGCTGAAGAGAAGGAGGTGGAGCAAGTTGAGACAGGCACATCTACCGTACCAAAGTTTCCTAAAACCATCTACTTGTCAGAAGTTGCAGCTCCAGCAGATGCCGCCATAGTCGACAAAGGAGAACAAGAGTATCAACTGGTAGGTGTAGGCATTCGGAAGGTATTCTATCTGGAAGTTTATGTGGCAGGTCTGTACATCGCAGTACCTGACATCGCAAAGTTGCAAGAACGTCTCGTCCGAGCTATTGATCCAGTGGCCACAACTCTTGTCGCAGGTGAGAAGGGCAAGCTCAAGGATATACTTCTACACGGTCCCAAAGGTGAGGAAGTGTGGAATGATGTCCTAAAAGATGGAGGCATTCGGATGGTCTGGCGAATTGTGCCCACTCGAAACACTGATTTCGTTCACCTGAGAGACGGATGGGTACGAGGTATCACAGCTAAGACACAACAAATTGCTGCAAAGGGTGATCAAACTTTCTCGGATGAGACATTTGGTTCGTCTCTAAATGAGTTCAAGACTGTGCTTGGAGGAGGTTTCAGAAAGAAGGTACCGTGGGGTGAGACAATTCTCCTAACGAGAGACGGTAATGGCGTTCTGAACTCATGGTATGAGGACAAGACTGGTAACAAGTTGAGTTTGGGATCAGTCAAGGATGAAAGAATCAGTCGGCTACTCTGGCTGATCTATCTCGGTGGTGACAAAGTTAGCAGCGAACATATCAGACAAAATGTCGTTGAAGGCGTGATGGAGTATGTCGAGCGACCAGTAGGTACCGTTGCCACGCAAGTGGTATGATTGCGGATATCGAAGTGGTTGTATGTCAAGCCTCAAAATGTACGATTATAGCATTTACAAAAAGCGCACCTGCAAGAATTCCAGACAGACTGAGCATTGCATGTTAACTCCGGTACATTTGCTTTAGTTGTAACATAGTTGTGCATGTACACAAATACCTATGAAGTCAAATCTGTAGTATATCAAATCAATTCACGTGAATAACTACACTACGGTATCACTAATCACTCATTAGTCAACTGAATATCTCCGGTGATGGAATCCCCGATTGCATCATACAAGCATTGACGCAACAGAACCCCTCGGGAAACAATTCAAAAACCCAAACCCATCTCCTCACCAGCACCTAACACCCACACACCACGCAGATACCAAAAGCCATCTCATCCAATCCAATCCTACTATAAACATTCTTACCACCCCCCCCTTCTCTTTCTCTCACATCACACCACGCTACATCGCAACCATAGCTTCTTTATTCCGTCGCCTCTTCAGCGGATCACCCAGGATGGTTTCCTCCGACGTCAAGACCAAGGCTCAGACCTACATCGACGAGAACCCTGTTATGGTCTTCAGCAAGTCTTACTGTCCATACTGTAATGCCGCCAAGGCTCTTTTGAGGGATAGTGGTGCCAACTTCAAGGCTATTGAGTTGGATCAGATGGGTAGTATGTTTTATTCCTGACCTTGGTCGCACTCTATTTCCGTTCCTGGTCATATGTTTGTCTTTCGATGTGTTGTACTGGGTCTAGATAAATGGAGGATGAAGTGATGAATGCGATTGCTGACATCTTTTTTCTGGAATTTTAGGTGAAGGAGCTGATCTACAAGACGCTCTCCAGGAGATGACATCGCAGCGCAGCGTGCCCAACATCTTTATTGATAAGAAGCATATTGGTGGAAACTCGGATTTGCAGGCAAAGAGATCGCAATTGCCTAGCTTGTTGAAGAATGCTGGTGCTCTATAAATGACGTGATGGAAGGAGTGGAGAGTGAGCTGCATGCATTTGGGACGAGCCCGCTGGAAGAGGCAAAATTACAATGGATCTGTCCAGATGGCGCCGTATGCATGTGCTAAGTACACAATTCTAAAGGGCGAAGACGGTTGAGATTACAGTTGACGCACGAAGGTTCGCAACGGATGATGGAGTACTGAAGCACATAGACAGATTTATGAGTCTTACTCTTTGCTATTACATTGATACAAGATCGTATATCCATCCGATGATCGCTTTACCTAGCCTCAGTAATTTTGTTCGAGGTATCCGCGTCAACGCTGTTCCACAAGCCTCCTTGCCCCCATCAAACTCAACCATACAGCCTCCTCAGTCCTGATCGTCCTGCTACCCTGTCCAGGTAGTACATTAACCCAATGATCAAACAACTCCCCAACATTGGCCTTCCCAATCCCCATCTTCGACAATTCAGGATCATTGACCGCCGCGGTCTCAAGACCAGCCACACCCCCCAACACAAGCAAAAGATGCTGGAACTGAGGTGTCTCGCCGTCATCAGATAATACTTCGCTCAATGGCTTCCCTCGCTCCGAAGTCCCAATACTGACATCATATCCACCGTCAAAAGGACATTCGGTTAGTACAGCAGACAAGCTATCGCAATTTCGAACAGTATAACCCCAGTAATAGCCCGCTACCTCCCGGGGCTCACTTGGACTGACCGCCTCCGCCGAAGTCGAGTTTTGAGATAACTTAACGGTGATACGTGTATTCGGACGGATCTCAACACCCTCCACCAATCTATGCTCGTTCAACCCAACGTCAACATATGTCCCTTCCGCCGCCGAATAGCCCGATATCCCTTCGCGGTAGTCACACCACTCGCTCGACCGGAGATGGTGAGGCATATCGAGACTAGGTAGTGTCCCTGCAGTGCGCAGATTCGGATGCATGGAGAACAAAGCTTTTCGTAGATGGGCCGGTGTCTCGAGGTATGAGAGTAGATGAGAAAGAAAGTGACTTGGATGCGAGAAGGCCGTGTATGTTGATTCGTTCTGTGGTTTCTGAGTCGATTCAGGTCCTTCTTCGCCGTCGTTGAAGATTATTATTTCGTCGACGCAGAAGACTGCTAGAGCTCTGGCTATGTTGCCTGCTAGATAGGTTTTCGAATCATGGTTTTTGGCACTGTGGTTCGAACTTTGGTTAATATCATCTTCGTTTTGGATTTCGTCTTCGTTATGGCATTGGTAACGAGACTTCATTTCTTGTGGAGGCAGTGTGCATACTTTGCTACTATACTTCCTGGTAAAGCAAGACTGAGAGTCCATGGACGACCTCCTGTTGGCGCAAAAACAGCACTGGGCTTTGATGTATCAAGATCGTCGTATCCTGTACCATTTACCTTGGTAGAGGTACCGTCGTTTCGCTTTCTTTTCTACACTTACCTTTTAGTTGCAGCTCCATCTGATCGGGTTGTTGACCTACCTTCTCCTTCCCCATTATGTTAGTATGTGTGTTTGTCGAGTTTACGATGGGAATGGTCCAAGATATGTTTACCATTTAATCTTGGAGAAAATAATTATGGACGCAAACTAAGACCCACTCAATTACTGTCAAATACCGTATTGGGTCAGTACATGTATAATACTCCATACTTGGTAATATCGAATACAGAAAGTCATATTCTCCTCCTCATCGTCACGCTTGATACTAGGCATCCAGCAAGAACGAAGCAAATGAATCTGAAGAATAGACTAAGCTTGCTGCATCGAATTGGCTTCGATACGCTTGTATGGCTGTGTTTTGAGAGATAGCCAAGTAGAGGTCCCGTTGCAGTCGAGCACAATGATTTGACAATAATACTACAGACTTGCCTAGCTGTGCATGGGTTGTTGTTTCTCACTTTTACCTACAGATCGAAGCATTTTGATGAGCACGAACGAGACAGAACCAGCTAATGAAGCGCAGAAGCTTGAGATTCAGACTGGGACTGGGAAACTTTCGAGATCAATTTCGTACATAGCAGTACAGGTCATTCAATCTTGGAAGATACCTAAATGTGGCACAGGCATTCTGATATAATATAATACTTACACACAGGCAACGGAATAGAGCTTTTTACTAATCTTCAGGCACTAATGATCATTTTGTTCCTCAGGACGCGCCGCCTCTACCACCGCTAGCAGCAGCGGCAGCTCCTGAACTAGTAGCACCACTACCAGATGTAGTACCTCCAGCAGCTGTAGTACCTCCAGGGGCAGTGGTACCGCTGTTGCTGGCTGAAACAGTGCCGGTAGTGGTTGGAGTGCTGCCAGGAACGATAGGCACAAGCTCCATACCCTTCAAAGCTCTATTGCCGTCCTTAGCTTTTGGAAGTTGAGGCAGAAGCTCCTGTACCCAGGCGATAATCTGTGGAGCTTGCATAGAGATACGCATACCTGTCGCAGTGGACTCAGATCTCGTCTTCGAGCTAGTGCTTGACTGCTTGTGTGAGGCTGACACGGCGAATGGACCCCATCCCACAGAGACGTTGGCCTCGGTTGTGGAAGCTGACATTGCACTTTCCAGAGATGTAGTATCGCCATTGAATTCTAGCTCGACATTGGCTGCGATTACGAAGGCTGTTGGATATGAGCTGAACGAAGTGTACTCAGTCTTAACTGCCTGTTGTAACTCGGCAGACATTCTGAGAGCTTCGGGTCCTGGTGAGATATCAAACCCGGGTGCCGCATCGAGTTCATGATCAGCGAAAAGTTCAGCATGAAGCCATGGCCGCTCGATCTCCACCAACATACAGTCCATGGAGACTGATACATCGAGACTTGACATTGAACTCGCGGCCTTCAGCGAGGAAGTTGCGTGAGAAGCACCGGCAGAAGCATTGAAAAGTCCCCAGCCTGCCTTAGCGGCAAAGCTACTGGAGGATTCAGAAGTACTCTTGGTTGAATCGGACTGTGATTGAGCCACCTTAGCTGTGATACGCGTCCAAGGTGATGGCTCCTCTTTGATGTCGGGGTTTTTGATCAGATCAGGATCAACTCTTGCCACGCTCTCATCAATGACATCGCCTTTTGCGTCATGAATCTCAGGCTTGACCACATTGCCTGGTAATGGAGCGATTTTTGAAGCCGCGGCCAGCTTTTCCTTGAGTGTTTTTATGTCTTCATTCAATGAGCTGATCCGGCTATTCAGGTAATTCGAAGTTTCTGCCTTCGCAGCTGCTCTTTGATCTCCTTGTGCTGCTTGGATTATGCCTTTGTTCTTTTCGACATCTGCCTGGACGAATGCTGCCTGGTTACTACGCAGTGCATCTGTGTCAAAGGCTTTTGTAGCCATTTCTGATAATGATCTGCCAGTGAAATTTTTCATGTCCTTTGTGCTGTTATTGTAAGCTGCGTAGCTGTTCTTGTATTGGCTCTCAAGTTCTGCCTGAGAGGCGGCTGAACCTGATGGTACTACATTCGGGATAAAGGTGTCGCCGTCCACTGCTGCAAGAAGACCTTTTGTAGAGATCAGGATGTTGTTCAATCGCCTGATCTCGGCCTCGATTTCCACTGGCGAGGGACCTTTGTTCCTGTCACCCCAAGTATCGATAGTCTTCTTGACCAAGGTTGCCCAGTTCCTTGGGGTCAGATTGACACCACTGTATTCCGAGGCGCCATCCGCAGCCAGCAGTGTGAGATTTCTGAATGCTTCTTTACTTGTTTCGACGCGTTTCATGGCTGAAGAGACGTCGACCACACCAAAATAGAATTCAATCTCGAACTTGTAGCCGTGCACGACCCAATCCATGTATTTAGCTTGAATAGCGGCTTTGAAGTCTCGGCCATTTGCTTGCATCCATTCGAGGAATTCTTGCTTTTGCTTCTCGACACTCAAACCTTTAGCCTGAGCTAACTTTTGCTGCTCGAATTGTGCAACATTGTATTCCTTGACAGCTGCACTCCAGTCTTGCTGCTTCTTCACATAAGTCGTGAGTCGAGAAGTATTGCCTTCAGCAAGTGGATCTTTCTCCATCAAATAGCTCTTTGCACTATCATACCGGACTTTCATGGCCTTTTGACGGGGGTCAAGGTTGTCAGTAGTTGTAGTGATGGCACTGGATAATGCTGCTTCCGTAGAGATCAGGCAATCTAGGGTCGACATGTAGCTGCGCGCAACGCTTTTGCCGGTACGGCCCATCTCGTGTGAAATCAGTATGTACCAATTAATGATCCGAAGCTTACTCACCATGATCTTTGAGATGGGAACTTGGCCATCCACCAGTCTTGCTTCAGCAATACGTACAGCGAGAGGTGGAAAAGCTGTCTCTTGTGGATTCCAGATGTATTCTCTACCAACCATTAATCAAAAGTAGAGCTAGCTGCGTACAACCTACGTAGGATCGATGATGGTACCAGGTATTTGGACAGTCATCAGCTGGGTTGGAGAGACAGGTAAAGAGGCAGAGATTGCTTCTCTGAGAGTAACAGCGGCTGTAGCCATGGCGTCAGTAGCCTTTTTGGCCATCACGGCCACACTGTCGGTCTGAACTCCAGACATTATGATGGTTGAATTCCAGTCTTTTGTGTTCAAACACTTCAAGTGGCTCTCGAGTCTGAACGTGATGCTGCTTCAGCTTTATATACTTTTCGGCCAAATGTGAGGAGATAGATGGATTGAGCACATCTTGACCTGAGCCGGAAACCCTAGTTACGACACCGTCCTATCATAATGTACCAAACAAGCCTCCTTCTCGATTGGTACGAGCCAACTGCATGTTGCGAGCTGCGTGCGACTAGGACTCACCGACACTGTTCCACAATTCCCTCCCATTGCAGATCTGGAAAGACCCTAAGTCATATGGGGAGCTTCTGAAAGATCACTATGCAGAGCACGGATCACTGGGCTACTGCGAGACCTCAGCTGAAGACTCGACCGCCATTAGCGAAGGTGCTAGATGTGACAATTCTTGCGGTGTGGCATATACGAGCTTGATTGAACAAGCGATGCTACCAACAGCTACAACCAAGGAGACATCTCTACCGTCTCGCGGAATAATACACGCTAACCTGAAACGGTCAGCGATGTGCCATGTCAAGTTAGACACGAGATTCTTACCTCGGGCCCCCTTACCGAACACATTCTTCAGTTCGTATCTAACTCGAAACCATGTAGCAGACCTCTCGAGTGTAGATATTTACGAACATCACCTGGACTCACACGGGCCATAATCCTCGCACCCGTGCTTTACCGCACGTGTACTCCACCGCCCGGACGGCTGCATGCGTCTCTGGGACGCGTAAGCTCCACTCTGGAGCTGAAAGCTTTTTACGAGAAGGCGTTTCTTGGAGTGTTCTAGTCGATCTAGCGTGACTCTCATCTGGTCGGTCCTAGCCTTGAATTCTGAACGGACCGTACCAGATCGTACCGTAGTAGAGGCGATTTGATTCACTGTCATTATTTCTATAAATCACAACATACCTTAGCAAGATTTGAGGCGGTTTGAGTGTGAGTCTGATCCTTGACAATGTTTCACCACCGCAGGTGGTAGCGCATAACTAGTCTATTCAAGCTGAGTTGTGCATGACTTGTTGCGTGCAGCATAGCTGAAAATGACCCCCGCTGATTAACACGAGCTAAACATGCCAAAATTGCTCGAAAACGACAAATACGAGAAAGCAACTGCCGCTACGACATGCTATGTAGAGAGTTCGCCAAACAGTCAAACCTACATCTGGGGGGAGAAGAGACATCGAGACTATTGACGGCCATCCAGAAATGTTGTAGACGTAGCATCCTAGTGCTCTCAGGTCTGCTCCCTCGCGCAAGCCTCGTCGAGGTGGAGAAGCTTTCGGTAGCCATCTGCCTGCACGTTCCACAGGCACTGGAGCCGAGCTGAAGTACACGGCGTTGGTACAATCAGTTCTTCCGCAGAAGTTTGTATCAATACACCAATGGTACTCCAGAACTCGTCGCCATCATTCACAAGCCTTGAGCAGCTAGTATTACCTCACAAGTATTGTTTGCGAGATGAGGTTGAGCCTGGCACCCAGTCAAATACCTTTAGTTTCTGCTTCAGATGAGGGTCTTCCAGGGGAAGAGAGTACCATACAGCAGCTCGGAATACTCCTTTCAACAACAATTAAAAGGGGCTATACGACAATCGCTAGTCGATGTATGTCGGCATTGCCAAAGCAAAGAACAGCTTGACACATGACCAATTTAGATCGATATTGCCAATAGTGTTCTCAGCTGCTCGACTCATTGCATCCTGATAGACCATAATGGTCTAGTGAGCGTGACCCGAGGAAATGCTCTGCATGGTTCATGGATTCTTGTCTCGCTCCGCTAACCGTTGATGGTATTCCGGTAACATGAATGCTGCATCAGAAACTACGACCTTCGCGATCTTGCATGCGGTGGCTTGCAGTGAGTGGTATTTAGCACAGGGTCATGCATGATGAGACCTGTCCAATGGAGCAAAATGTAATCCTTGATGACCAGATGGTCCAACTCATCACAAGCTGGATTCTGTTTAGCCCTTTAAGAGGTGAGTTGAGCTCAGTATTCTGTAAATAATTGTTTTGCGTGGTTGAAATCCCATTGCTGAAAGCTTAGATCTAGAAGACATTAGTCCACGCCACTTGACAGGGATCAAGCTGAGATGTGCTAGAATCCATCCAGCCATCCACATCTTGTTCGGAATGGCAAGCGGTAGCTTCTTTCCTCCGTATCCAAATCTGCATCTCAGCCGCGGCTGAAAGTGAATCAAAGTGATCTGGCTCGGTCCAAATTTAGCCTGACTGTCAAGCCATTCTAGACAATCTGAGGCCGTGCTCTCTTATCGCGCTGCTAAGACGTGGCATTGTGATATATTCCAAGTCGCTGTATCACTGTCCAGGGTGACTGGGACAGGTACACTGCGTCCACAATGTGTGTGCTGGAGCGACCAGACCCACATGCTGATTGTTTCATGACCTGTTGTCCAGAAAACGGCAAGCGCGGAAAGTGCGTATTCAGATCGTTCCGTCACCGCGTTTCAAGCTGGACTCAGAGCATGCCTCAGACTCTGTCGCAAAATGCTCGAATCCTGACTCTGGGACCGGACAGCTGCTATGGAGTGGAAATTTCGAGCGGTAAACGGGTGGCTATCGGCCTGACCTACGGTCAGGAGAGAGGTTCAAACCTGGGAGCTTCAATTGGAAGTTCGCATCACTCGAAAGCTCACTAAGTACCTGATATGGATTGAGTATCATCTCCCAAGGTGTGGTGCTCGTGGTCATCTAGCGTGGTGCGGCTGAGATGCATGATTGCGGATTCCGCTGTGACCTTCACAAGCTGTCGCACGAAGCTAAGTAATATGGCCGTGAATTTCGTGAGATGTCGGTGACACTTGCTAGTTCAGGACAGAAGTTCGCTGACACGCTGTCGGTCCTTCATGTATACCTAGGTTGCAAGCAATCAGTGGTTGCAGAGAGCTCGAAACTTTGAGTCAGACCATGTGTCGGAGCTTAATTCCTGCCAAAGGACAACTCGCAAGAATAATCAGCCATTAAATTCTCCAGTCTTGCAGCCTCTGAGGTACTGGATAACGATCCACGATCCTGACCGATCTCTTCGCCGTATTGTTCCCCAATCCCTTCACAGACCAAACAGTAGCGACATTTCGAGAGTCTGACAGAAAATTGACGCAGGTTAGGGAGACTTTTGGTCTTGATCTGAGATGCCGTACCCTCCACGAGCGCAGAAATGTAACTCTGCAGAGGCTCGCCACTGAGATGCCTATCGATAATAACAGTAAGACTTTCCAATGAGGTCGGAAGGCTAGCTGCAAAATCCCATGCAGATACTGTTCTAACTTCTGAGAGCATCTCATCATCCGCCAACACCTGATGTTCACAGTGTTCCCAGCCTAGAATCATCGTCGCATCAATTTCGAGATTTCTCAGGGCCGTAAAGTGACGCAGTGATCCAAAGGTGTCCATTCGCTCGTGCCAGTATGACCCTGCTCGCGCGATCGTCAAGCATTCCAGAGTTTCGCTGTGCATCAACAGCGCTGAGGCAATCTCTGAGGTTTTTGGCAACATGTCCGCAGAAGAGCCATGCGCCCAAGGATCCCGGACATCTTCGCTAGTTGGCGGTATATATGTGAACTTCCTCAGTGTACGAGGTATCCTAAGCAGGTTATTCATGGCGTGATCAGTAAAGTTCCCCAGACAGAGCGTAAGATCCGTGATGGGACTGGAATTGATGCCTAGAGCATCTCCAAAAGCGAGTAAACCCAGCTCGCCCCAAATTGAGACGGCGCGCAGAGACAGAACTCGCAGGCGTGGCCAACTCAGTACATGTGGAAGAAAATCTACTCTTAGGGGACCGTCCATAGGAAAGCTCGCAGGTGATTTCGAAACATCGAGTTGTGGGTGAAACATCGGATCAAAAGATGGCCGGACGGACAGACTCTGAATTGTATTTGACTGGATGTTCAGGAATTGACCGTCTGGTGGATAATCTATGTTGAGACTTCGTAAATTCGTAGCTCCTTGAAATAGAAAAGATCCGGCCGTGTTGGGACTCCAGACCTTGAAATCAGTCATCGTGGCAAGGGTTAGCCAAACATCACTGGGTGCCGAGTGATACCAGTTCCGCAGATCAAGGTGGTGGACGTGATGTAGCAAAACACCCTGATATAGAGAACCAATCTGCCAGCCGAGACGAGTACCTTCATTGTCTCTTGTGCCGTCGTATCTTAGACTTCTGTATAGCACACCCTTTGCAGTGTCATATATGCGCTTGCATGTTTGTAGAAAATGGAGTAGATTAGGTTTCACCTGGCCAGATTGTAGCTCAATCTCTGATAATTCCTCCGCAATCGCAACCAGGATTTCTGCTGGGCAGTCTGCGAGCATGATCACAATGTTCCGTACAGATTTGAAGAAGGTGTGTGTAGTCTGACATAAAGATAGGATGAAGCAATACCGCACATCGAAACAGTATCCGCGTCATCCAGCGCTTGACCTGTGGGGCGCCAAATGATCGGACGATAACTTCAGGCTAATCCTCAAATCCGCATGACAGCTAAGGTTGGCTCATGACCTTTCTTGTAGGCGCACCAAACGTGAATGCAAAAGCTGCAAGACTGTAGTAACCGCGCCTGTCTTCTTTCTATTCCCGACCCGCATCTCTTGAACGAGCGTATCACATAATTCAGCGATTAGAGCCACAGATATACTCGATAGCGTTTCAAAATATCAAGAATATCTAACGAGAGTTACGCGTGATTGTGTTAAAGATAATGCAATCAAGGCGGCGACTACCAGAAGTGGAGCCGTCGTGAGATGAATCGCCAAGCTATCGTCTCTTACTACTGCACTGCCAGCAACACCAACTATCGCTGATAGAACTACCGAGGGTAGACAGTATCTGACATGTTGTCAGTACGAGCTGCTCTTTACGCCTCGTCAGTGATCATCACAAGCCATCGATCGAGCCTGGTTTCGTCTCTGAATGCTCTTGTCTGTCAGTTGCAGACGCGATTCTTCTGAACGAATGAGCAGTATCCGGGAGATTCTGGACACTGGTTGTTGCAAATCATTCGCCTTTTGACTACATCAGTGGTGGATTCATGACTGTGCTGAAACCGTATGGGTGATTGGTGACAATCCTACCAATCATGCAGTCCTGATTCTACAGCATAGACACAGAGACATGCGACTACTACATGTCCAGAGCCTGACGCTCACAGAGTTTGTCGGATCATCAGTGCCAAAATATGTCATTCTCTCGCATACTTGGGACGGCGACGAGGTTTCATTTCAAGAGATGACCAGCGCGCAGCCAGCAATAATGGCAAAGAATGGTTACATCAAGATTGTGAGAGCTTGTGAAAAAGCAGTAGAGCATGGCTACTCGTACATATGGATCGACACTTGCTGCATCGATAAGACAAGCAGTGCGGAGCTTACAGAGGCCATCAATTCGATGTACAGCTGGTACAGAGACGCTCACCGATGCTATGTATACTTGTCCGATCTATCTCCGCAGGATGTACATACAGACTCCTTATTCAAATCTCGTTGGTTCACTCGTGGTTGGACACTCCAGGAACTAATCACTCCTGCCTTTGTTGAATTCTACGACCAGTCGTGGAGGTCTCGTGGTCTCAAGTTTGACCTTGCAGATCAGATATCGAGAGCAACGGGCATTCATCCTGCGGCATTGCTGAATTCGAGATATGTTTCGCACTGTTCTGTTGCCACAAAAATGTCTTGGGCTAGTAATCGCCAAAGACCGGTATCGAGGATCTTGCCTACTGCTTATTGGGACTTTTTGATGTCAATATGGCATTGTTGTACGGAGAACGTCAGAACGCCTTTCGACGGCTACAGAAAGAGATCATAAAAAGACACAGTGATCTGACAATCCTCGCTTGGCAAAAAAGAAGTCGCACTCCATTAGTCTCAACACTGCTGGCCCCGACTCCTGATCTCTTCTCACAGGAGATCAACATCTCACCTTTTTTCCATGACCCAATTGACTTCTACATCACAAACAAAGGAATGCGAATCTCAAGTGAGCATGAGCTTCGAATCGTGTCTACTGATTCAACTTACGATGGAACTGTTAGAAATACATACGTCCTCTTTCTAGGCACTAGAGACTCTTCCCAGAAGAGTGGAGCGATATGTTTACGCAAGATTGGCCCGCGACTATTCTGCCGCGACGAGGATTTCCAGATAATAGGTTTTGGTTATAACGAGTACAAAGAGGTTAAACGATTTCGTGTCACAGACTACTATGTTATCTGTGACAGTACGCTGGAGTTGAACGAACTCCGTTCTTTCTATCGTCACGCCTCACTGACTGTACCCGTGGATACGACCTGGATGAGAGTGATCGTGATGTGCAAATACGATCTGAAGGGCAGCTCCGATATAGGTATTTGTCACGCTGATGCTCTCACGTCGCAAAGTCGATATTTGATCTTTCGGGGCAGGCTTCAGTATTATGGTATGACTCAGGAGGACATCGTCACATATGGAATAGATCTGTCTGTCTTTGGGTCGTCGGCCAGCTTTCGAATTGGATTGCAGACTGTCAAGGTGGCCCCTACTATCGAATGTCTGGGTGACGATGCTATCTATCGTCTAGTACTGCACACCTCGGCTCATGAGAATTCACGTTTGTGAAAAAATCCGAAAGCACTGCGCCTGATAAATGTAACTCGAGTCTGTCGTATCTAGACACTCAGTAGGAAAATATGTGACTTCCATCAGCTTATCAAACTCGTTGTATTTGAATCGTTAAGTGCAAGAGCGAGAGTCAGGATACGATCCGTACACTGCAGACTCTGTCGTCTGCAGAGCAATAGGGAGGGTCGTCTGGGTAGAGATCGTCGACGCTTCTTCTTGCAATACGTAGTAGTGTTGTTCTATAATCTTCATTTATCTAAGCTGAAGTTGCAACCAAATATCGCTCAGCTTGGCGTTCAAATTAGAGTTGGAGTTTGGCGGGAAACGGAGAATTGTTCTTGCTGCAACTTTCGTCTGAACACTGTTTGGCGCATTATTGAACTGTCTTGGAAAGGAGTCCCCCAGATTTCAACAACTACAAAGTATAATCTAATTCTCACACGCCCCAGTCCTGATACCACGTTGACCCTCTAAGAACCGCGACTACTCACCGCTGCGGTTCTTCTTTAACACACTCACACGCCTCTCTACTCGTCTACATTACTCCCTAACATCTGCGACCGGACCGCCTTACCAGGTATAAGTTCGCTCGAACGACTTCACAACCATTTTTTTGATTCAGCGCGTGTGTCAACAATCTTTCGCTCTTCTGAGAACCACACTTCAACATGAAGATCGACAGGCGGCGGAAGGCGTTGCTCGCATTGTCTGTTCTCACACTATTCACAGCAACCAATGCGGCAACAGCGAAGATACCAACAAAGGAGGAGATTGTCGAGGTCGAACAAGATACACTCGCCGCAGTTCAAGTCGATGGACCAATAGCAGTAGCAGCCACAGCCGCGAAGAAAGGTACGAGTAACGCACCAGTCCACGGCCAAGACGGTATGCCGCATGACGGACCGTGGGTGGAGACGAGCGCAGGCAGAGAGAGGAAGAAGACAAATGATGACCCGGATGATCCAGTGACTCTGAAGACTTTCAAAGACAGTCTAAAAGATAAAGTCATTCCGGAAAGCAACAATGGTGTAATGGATGACCCAGCGAGAAAGGCACCACTCGATGGCACTAGAGGTACAGAGGGAGGTGTAAGTGAGAAGAGCAAGAGCAAAGATGGCACATCAACTTCAGATGAAAAAACTGGACTTAAGAAGCCAGCAGCGCCAAAAGAAGCACCCGAACTTTCATCCAGTGGTAAGGAGAAGACAAAGGGTAAAGAAAGTACTTCGGAGGAGAACCCTACAGTTGTGTCGGAAGAAAAGGAGAGAAAGAAGTTGTTGGAGGTAAGCCAGATAAATGACAGTATCCGTCCGGTCACTGACAATACTTAGAAACCGACAGACCTCCCAGAGAAGCCACACTCAATTCCACATCCCGAAAACCCATCCTCACCAAAAGACCACGGAATCATCAATCCTGATACAAGTTCTCATTCGTCCTTGAAGCCGAGTGGTCCTTCATCCACAGAACCAGAAGTTGGCGTGATACAACCTCTGCATTCGCTTCTTCTATCGTTCACTATGATTCTCGTCTCCGAGATCGGTGACAAGACCTTCCTTGTTGCGTGCCTAATGGCCATGCGACATGACAGAATCTTGGTCTTCTCCGCTGCATACTCCGCTCTCGTTACTATGACTGTGTTATCTGCGGTCCTAGGTCACGCAGTACCCACACTCATCCCAAAGAACGTTACAAACTTCCTCGCCGCAGGACTGTTCTTGATCTTTGGTGTCAAGATGTTGATCGAGGCTCGCGGTATCAGTCCTGACGAAGGCGTCAGCGAGGAAATGAAGGAGGTTGAAATGGAACTTGAAGAGAAGGAACAACACGCACAACATGCTGCAAGACGATCCAGTAGGCGACAAAGCGATATGACACCGAACTCTTTATATCTTCTCGAATCTGGCCGCAACAAGAATCTCTCGCCTACATCCTCTGCATCATCATCTCGGTCAAATTCTCCGACTCGTAAATCATCTCTTAAGTCTACATTATCCGGCATCAACAATCTTTTCTCACTTTTGTTATCACCTGCCTGGGTGCAAACCTTTGTTATGACTTTCTTGGGTGAATGGGGTGACAGAAGTCAAATCGCTACAATCGCCATGGCTGCCGGACAGGACTACTGGTGGGTCACAGGTGGTGCATTAGGAGGCCACGCGATCTGTACTGGCGTTGCTGTTCTCGGTGGTAAAGCGATCGCCGGACGAGTCAGCTTGAGAACTGGTAAGTTTCGAAGCATCTGACCCTCACATCGTGTGTGATTTGAACATATACTGACTTTGCTGATCTAGTGACAATGGGCGGCGCTTTTGCATTCTTGGTCTTTGGCGTTATCTACCTTATCGAAGCCGTGTATTAAATAAACGAACGAACGAACGCTAGCTAGCTATGTGCGGTCTTGAGAAGAACTGCTCTATGCTAGCGGCTAATGGTTAGATCAATCAATCAAGTAAGTAAACGGTACGTTACAGAACGGAGTCGAATGAAATGGAAAGGAAAGGAACACAGCTTTCCGTGGCGTGTGTTGTATTTGTATTTGTATCTGCATCTGCGTTTGTAGTTGCGGCTGTGGTCGTGATCCATGTCCATCTATACTGAAATAAAGGTAAAGATGAAGAATTGGAGTTTTCAATAATTTAATCATTTTGAACTACTACTACTACTACTACTACTACTACTACTACTACTACTACTACTACTACTACTACTACTGTGCTTTGATAGTACTTACTACTGTCACATAAACTACTTACGCTTATCCGAATGCTTGTCTATTATACATAGTTATTTGATTTCCTTCTAATAGCTGCCGAGCAGTGTAGTGTAGCGTAGTGCAGTATATATCGGTAGCATAAATCTGCGACAAAGGTATCTGCTGCGTATATGTACGTTATTATTGTTATGTCATTGATACATTCTAAGACCACGAGCATGAGCATGAGCATGAACATGATCATAGATAAATACTATAATAATTATCTCTAAGTGGATCTCTATCCACAAAATATACATACACATGGTCCCAAAAGGAAACATGGACAAAACTCCCGCTTTGTAATAGTAAGCACTACCGATAATCACTTATTCAGAACATAATCTGTTCTTATGGTAGTACATTCGTCCTATTTTGCTCGATCCCTTCGTGTCGGAACGAAAGTGGACCAGACTAGGATTCATTTGCTTCAGAGGATGATTTGTCCGTCTCCCCTTGAGGATGATCCTCGATTATTTCCTCCTCCATTGTTATTGTTGAATAGTCGGTCGACGAAGTTGGAACCAGAGTTACCTCCTTCGTCGTCATCTCCTCCCATCCATTTCGGTCGTTTGAAGCCCGAGACTGGATTGGATGATGTAGAATCGTTGTTCATCCATTTCGGTGTATCTATTGACTCGAATGTGTTTTTTACTCTGCGACCGAAGAGTGTGAAGAAGTTCTCCTCTTCAGGTTCGGGATCGATTGCTATTGAATTTCGATTTTGGGGTTGTCTTGTTGATGTTGCTGCACTGATATTCGGATTCAAGTTTGAGCGCTGGGCTGGGGGGACATACAGGTTTGGAATTGGTCTATTGGTCGTAGGTCGATTGCTGTCAAGGGAGGACCGAGTAGAGTTGTTCAAACTCAGATTCGTTGCGTTGGTGTTATATGAACTGTGACCGTTGAGGTCTCGCGCGATGAGGTCTCGACCTTCGCGCCAGCCTCCTGTACCAAAAGCGGAAGATCGTGACTCCTCGTCTTGATCTTCGAACTCAAGCATACCGAATCCGAAAACTCGTTTGATCTTGCCATATAGGTTGAAAAGCGTTGCACATACTGGGATGAGGATGAATATTGGAAATAGATAGTCGAACCATTTACCCAAGGGGGTGAGATTGATTAATCTTCCTAAGAATTGATAGAAAGTTGTCTCCTTGTGGATGTGGTTCGGCAAGAAGGTGAGGAAATTATATGTTAGTGGTACAGTAAGTTTCGCAATCTGACCAGCGTACCAACATGCCGACTCGGGATATGTGTTTCTTCTGACAAGCGATCTTTGATTCCATGTTGGTACTGTGGTCATGCTAGACAGAGCGCAGAAAACCATGTACATGATCCAAAATGCAGCAGTAAGCTGGCCTCCAAATCCGACTTGATAGTCTTTCGATAAAGGTTGATGAACAACCGTCAATGATACAGCAGAGAACTGTGGTGCGGGAAATCGAATGATTTCCGATTGAATGATAGCAAGAGATGCTAAGCCAAGCGTAGCTCCTAAGGCTATACGAAGAGCTGGTACGACATGGACGTACAAGCAATAACGAAGATATGGGGTTAGGATAGAAGACCGACCGAGGAATGACGAAGATGCAGATATTCCACCAAAAGTAAGCTTCCTACTGGCCTTTGAGTCAAGTATTGTCTGCAAGTCTGTAGCAGTTTGGACTGTCCGATCCCATTCCTCGATGTATTTTGATCTTTGATGACGTGCTCGAGTGAAGCGCCTTGTGAGATCCGCTAGGTAACGTTCTGTGATTACCGAAGGTACTTTCGAGATTGAGTTCAGGTCTGGTGTTGCGAATGTTATTCGACTTGGTGTTTGGCCTGCTTGATCGGCAAGATCTTCGATCCATTCTTGGAACTCGCGAGCGGTACCTGTTTTGCGCTGTTTGAGCTGTTCGATTTGCGCCTCGATGTCTTCCAAAGCTATTATCGCGTCCTCCAGCTTCTCATGAACTTTCGGCGCATGAGATTGTACTCGGCGCAGTCTGTCTGCTATGTTGGCATTCTTGATTAGGCTACGCGGAATCGCAACGAGGCCATGTCCCATCAGATATATCGCAAGTATCAAACCCCAGACATACGCCAGAGCCATAACGAGACCCTTGATCGCCGTGTAGTCGAAGCCATACGACAATATCATATAGACCAATCCTGCAATGCCACAGGATAGTACTATCAATTGATACCGACCGTTGGATCGTAACGAATATACCATACGAGCCTGAGGATCTTTATACCCGGCATCCATGTACTCGGCGATGAAAGGCAAGACAACCCATGTCAGGACAAAAGTAAGCCAGTATATGATGCGCCATGATACCAACACTGCTCTTTCAGGCAACCAAATTCCTTTCGAGTCTATATCCTCTGTTTTGGTACTCGATGCAAGATCGATAGGTAGTAAGACAATTGCGCTTGTTGGGAGAGCAAGAGCCAGGAAGATCGGAATGGTCAAATAAGCGGGAGTCGAACGGAGAGGAAGGTATCGCCGGAGTAGTAATAACACGATGGTGCAGATCGTCAGGAACGCCAGAACAGCAAAGGCGTTGGATCCTGCGGAGGATGCCATGATGCTGATATGGGTGTTGACGTGCGAGTGTGAGTGTTTTGTGACAGAGGCAGCAGCGCTGAATGCGGTCGCTCAAGACATATTTGTGATATTCAATCGGCGAGTCGGAATGATCGTTTCTCCGGTGTTACGTAGTCAGGTTTATTGTTTACAGACTGCAGTCGGTCAAGACTTTCATGGGCGAGTCGGCTGCGGATCGTTCTGGATGATGAGGACGACAGCAGTGACGAAGCCAAGTTGCTGGGGACGAGGCTGTAGTCACGTGAGTTGTCAAGGCTGAGGGTTAGCGTTGTGTCAGTGGCAGTTGACGAGGAGCTAGCAAGATTCATTTGGCCCGGCAGATCCGCAGTCTTTGCTGATCCCTGATGTGTTTGTGATCATGCGCTGGTGCATCGACACGCTACCTGCTTCGTCGCTGGCATTGGTACCTTGATCCCCGACTGAAAGCGATCATGGACGCGCCCAACGAAGTGCGGGAGAAAAACTCAAATCGACAGTATCCCGTCGTTCGATCCAGTGTATCTCGTACCGTAGATGAGAGCGACAGCAGTTCACGTCGGCGTAATGTCACGGACTACCAAAACAGACAGGCGCATGTGAAGGAGCAAATGAACGAGCGCAAGCTGGCACCGAGAAAGAAATTCAAGATGTGTGGGACGAGTAGTGAGGAAAAGAGAGGAGACGCAGACACGAGATGAGTGGATGTGGCTGAAAGAGTCAGTGCCCTATACTTGACGGGCGTGGCCTATGGGAGTCCACCTCTACCCTACTTGCTGAACACCCTGTCCGCCGTCCTCTTCGGTCTGCTTCGTGCTGCTGCTCCTGCTTCTGCTCGTGTGTCATCTTTGACTGGTGCTGCGTTGACCCTGGTGTGTCCTCTCTCTCGATCTCTCACCTTACTTTTTCAGAAAGCAAGAGTAGAAGCCGTGGTTGTTCTCCTTTCCATCACCCTCCTGTCTCGTAGAAATCCAGCCGCTGTCTAAATGCTGGTGCCCGCCCGACTACAGTGAACTAGTTCCGCCTGTTCTAATTGTCGAGGCGCGACATTTGTTCCCAAGAAAAGATCCACTGCACTACTAGTACCACGACAGCATCACTGTCCACCCGATCAACACGCCTGTAACTAGACCGACCTGAACCCTCCCCTTCACTTCAACTTCATTCAACCCGCCGCCTTCTTACCTACTCGACGCTGCCTGTTCTTCACTCGGTCAACGACTTTCACTGCCTTCCTGCAATTTGGAGCTGACACACTACTGGCCATGCTGACTGATTCCGACGCTCTCACAGCCACTTACGCACCCCGGCGCGCCCGCCGATCGTGACTAGACAGTTGACCAGAGTCCTGTAGCCTTACCCGTATTACTCTTCACTTCGACACACACATGCGCTGGCAGCTGAGGTCGTGTCACAATCTTCTGCGACCAGTCAATCACACAACTCGTCGCCCTCACCTCTCCGAATTCCTCACCTCTCGGCTCTGCTGTACCACTTAATTCCACCGTTTCACGCAAATCTCAAACTTCGTCCCTTCGCAGACCGACCACCCCTCCTACGCACCTCTTCACGAGCTTGTTTAATGGACGAAAACTAGCCACAATTCACGAATTCTATACGGCTCAGCCGTGCGCGGTTCATCATGAATCCGCAACAGTTTCAGAACATGGGAGGTATGGGTCGGGGCATGCCCAATGGTAACATGCAACAGCAGCAACAACAAATGAACAACACCAACGCCGGTCTGAAATTACAGCAGTACATCATTCAATCACTAAATGGAGACGGACCTTTCCAAGGCTGGCAGGCAGAAGTTCCAATTGCGGAACGTGCGCAGCGCGTGAAGTTATTGGTTGACTCACTTCGCTTGCTGGGTCCCGGAGCCGTAGAGATGTCACGAGCGGTCGATGTTGCCTTAAATTTCGAACGCAAAGAATTTACACAACAACCTTCAAGAGAAGATTATCACAGAGAATGCGCCGATAAACTTAGCAAAATTCGCGACCAACGTCAACAAACAGCGGTCAAGATGACAAACATGGGAGGTCAAGGCCAGGCCATGCCAATGATGAATCCGGCATTTCAACAGCAAATGCAGCAGATGAACCGTAATATCAATATGCCACAGCACATGCAACAACCTGGGATGCAGCCGACGCCAATGATGAATCAGCAATTCGGTCAACAAAATATGATGCAGAACATGAATCCGCAGATGAACGCGATGAGACCCAATATGCAGCGCGGTCTTGTTCAGCCGCCATTAACTACGGAGGACAACAGTATTATCAACTTGAGAGCTGCTGAGTTGGCACGGCGCACGCCAAAGGAAGAGATGCAAGCCATAATAGAGAGCATGGATCCAGCTCTCAAACAGAACTGTATCGCTAAAGGTATTGAGCCCATTGCTTACCACTTCCGAGTGGCTGCCACTAGAGAGTTCCGGTTGAGACAGTCAGGAGCTGCTAATGGCAACATGAATCAGCAAATGAACAACAACTTTGGTATGATGAACCAGATGACTGCTGGTCAACAGGGCGTCAACAATACTATGATGAATCAGAATCAACCGCAACCACAACAACCCTCTGGTACTCCCTTCTTGTCGAACGTCGATCAACTTCGAGGACAACAGGAAGCAGCTTTGCAGTTACAGGCAGAAGGACAGATGGTAGTTCCAGCTAGCAATAACCAGAACACGGCTTCTGACCAGATCAGAATGCAACAATTGACGGCTAATCAGCAACGCATGGTTCAACAGAATCAAGCGAAGAATGCTCAGCTTATTGGTCAGCAACAAGCCATGAATGCGAACCAGAATCAACAGCAACAGCAACAGCGTCTTCAAGCTGCACAACAGCTACAACAGCAAGCTCAAAACCAGGCTCGCAACGAGGCTGCAGCAGCTCAGGGCAATATGCAAAATGCTGGTCAGACTCAGAATCCTATGCAGGGTATGGGTCAGGCAAATCCAATGCAGATGCTCAATCGACCAATTGGTCAAGGCCTAGCAGGAACTAGTCCTCAGCCACCACGTCCGGCGTCGAGAGCACCCATGCCAGGTCAGCAAGCCCCTGCTGGGCAACAAGCAGCAACTGCTCAGCAGATGCAGAATCGCGAACAATTTCTAGCACAATTTCCTCCTCAACTCCAGACGATACTAAGGCAAAAGCCGACCAACGAGTGGCAAGCGATTGTCAGCAAATTTAGGAATCAGTCTAATATGCGCCGAAGTGCATCTCAACAGCCAGGTGCACCACCACAACCCGGTCAGCAAGGTCTGCAGCAACCATTCTTGGGGGGAGCCAATATCAATAATGTCGGTCCATCTCCCATGCAGCAGTCCCTGTCAGCAGGTCCGCCAGTCAATCCCCAATCAGGTCAGATGAGTAACAGCATTCCAAACATTACCCCACAACAGCAAAATGCTCAATTGGCTGCTAACCAGGACATGATGAGGCAGAGGCAGCTCATAATGCAGCAACAGCAGGCTCAGCAAGCTAGAATGAATGGTCAGGCACAACCTGGCGCTGGCGCTGCTGATCTCTCCAAAAGACCACTCAATCCTCAAGAGATGGCCGTCATGGATCAGCAACAGGTTCACCCTCAGCTGCTGAGACAGGTGCAGCATTTCGTACAGCTGTCGGGAGGATATGCCCCTGAAATCAAGTCATGGGCACAATTGAAGCAGTGGCTGGCTATGAACCCTACACCAAAGTTCCCTCCTCAATCTATTTTACAGGTACAAGCTGGTCAGTTTCACTTCCAGATGCGTCAGAGACAGCAACAGCAGCAGCAACAGAACCAACAACAAAATCAGCAACAGAGTCAGCAACAACAGATGCAGCTACAGCACAATCAACAACAACAGCGCCAACAGCTCATACAGCAGCAGCAGCAGCTTCAACAAAATCAGCAGCAGCAACTCATGCAACAACAGCAAAATAATGCTGCGGGACAGATGTCAAATATGCCACAAAGTATGCCCCAAGCTCAGGGAGCGGGTCAAGGTATGCCGGCTATGCGACCTATCACCGATCAAGATATTCTCAAGATTCGTCAGCACAATCCTAAAACTGCTGCTATGACTGATGATCAGATTCGTCAGACATTACTGGCAAGACAAAGACAAGCACAAGAGCAGCAGGCTAATAAGATGCAAATGATGCAGAGAACTCAGCAACAGCAACAACAATTGAATGCTCAACAGCAGCAGGGTCAACCAGCTGTGCCGATGCAACAGCAACCCTCTCAGATGTCGAATCAAGCTGGCCAGCCACAGCTGCAGAACCCGGCGTTACAAAGACCAGTCTCGGCCAGACCAATGTCGCAAGCGCCGCAAGCTAACGGGGGAGTGCAACCTGAGCAGAAGAATCTGAAGAGACCCAACGATGACGGGAGTGATGTTCCGCAAAATCAGATGCGACCCGTGCCTGCTGATCAAATAAGAGGTGTGCCCAATCTGACCCAGGATCAATTCGAGAAACTTGATCCGATGAAGCAACGCCAATATCTGGACATGAAGAGAAGGCAGGGAATCATGCGGAGAATTGCAGACCTAAGCAAAGAGGTGCAAAGCGCGATGCCACCCTTGCGACCGATCACAAATATGGATGCAAATAGCAGGAAACGTATCACGACGCTCTTGACACTGGACTCCACCAAAAACTTACTCGCTAAATTCGATAGCTTTTTGGTAGGCTACTACATGGTCGAGAAGGATGACCAGACTCTGAAGCAGTTGATGAACCAGAGAAATCATCTTATTGCACAATACAAACCACAAGCATTGGTCAACAAAACTTTCGAGCCCAACGATTATTTCAGTATCACTGCAGAGAACGTGGAGAGCATTATTGGCAACATAACCACCAAGTTCCAGCAAACATCTGCCAAATACGGCAAGAATAATCAGCAGCAACCTGTTCCGCTGACGGCAGAGAACCTTAGCTTAGCTCAAGCGCAGGCAGCTCAACAGCAGAAGAAAGGTCAGAAGGCCAAAGATGGTCCACCACCTGCACCTACTGGCGAGAAACCTCCATTCCAGTTGGGTGATAACAGAGGACATGGTACGCCAACTTATGCTCCAGCTCCAAGCCTCAAGCAAGAGGATCTCAAATTGGATCCCAAGCGTAGAAAGAAGAATCCTCCTGTCACTCCAGCAACAGCTACGACTGCATCACCCGAGATCGTCAAGGAACAGAAGGCAGTACCCAAAGTGTTCAAGTGTACTAACGGAAATTGTCAAAATCAAAATAGAGTCTTCGCAAATCAAGCTGCACTAGAAGAGCACATCAAATCTACTCATCAAAGACCAGATATTGCTCCGGTCACTGATGCAGTTGGATTCCTCGCCGGCGCTGCTCGCGAAGTCTTCGATCTTGACGAGCATTTCCGACCAAAATCGAAGAATGAGGCTGTCATTCCAACCAGTCAGCCAATGCAAAAGTCTATCAGCAAGATTGGTAGTAATCTCAAACTTGAAAGCAAGCCCTCAACTCCGGTACCAATGGCTCGGGGTGTCAGCCAGCAGACTAGTAAAGTTGGTGCACCTTCAACTCCGAACATGTTGAAGACGCCACAAAGTATGCAGGACGGCGTCAAAGCTGCTACACCTAAAGGACATGAAATTCAACAAGACCTCGATTCGTGGGATAACAGTAAATTTACCCTGACAAATCTTAAGGACGCTTTCGGCAACTTCGAATGGGGTGATATCATGCCTTCGTTGGATCCCGAATCATCAGATCTCAATGGCGTCTTGCGAAATTACATGCAAAGTGAAGAATGGCAAAACATTATGAGTGGAGGGTCTAGTGACGAAGCTACGGACAAGAGCAAGAGTCCTGATCAAGGTAGTGAGCCGAGTGCGCCTGGTGCGGAAGCGGCTGCACAGAAACTGAAGAAACAAAAGGACGATATTGATCTTCTTATTGATGGAATCGATATGGCAGAAGGGTTTGAGGATCTGATTATGAGTGATTCTCTTCTGATGGGCCAGACTGATGGTGATTGGGAATTGACGGAACGACCATCACCACAACAAGAAGACAAGATTATGACTGACGCTAACAATCCTTTTGCATCCGATGCAGATCCAGACTTGACGGCATGGCGTAACGCACCTTTGGACGGCTTTGACCACGAACTAGATTCAAACGGTTTCCCTGATCCCGGAAGTATGAGTCCTTTCCTGGAAATCAATATGGACGATTGGATTCAAACTGCAGCCCCAACCATGCCTCAACCTGGTAATTTGTCATTGAAGGCAGGAGGAGCAAAGAATGGACAAGACAGTGGGAAATTTCAAAACTGGACTACCAAAGTAAGGTAATCGAAATTAGGCAAAATTGAATTATATGGATGGTGTTATAGGTCTTTATGGCAAGCGAAAAGATAGCTTTTCCGAGAAAACGGGATGGGCAAGGAAAATGGGATACATGATGGGAAATTCGGTATTACAACTGGAGGAATGCGGTATACCCTGTGCAATAAGAACACAAATAGCTTGCACTATCACAGTTGCAAGAATAAGTATCTAGTGAAGATAGGACCAAATCATGAAACAAGTCCAATTATATCCATATTCGACTTGATTTCGATATGAGTTGTCTTGATATTTGGTGATGTTGTACAGCCGGAACTGTTCCGCGTTTCATTTTTATGCATCATCGTCTTCAGAACGCTTTCTCCGCCCTCGATCATCGTGAGCGGAACAAGTATTGATGAGAACTTATTGTCAGACCGTGTATAAGCGATGGATCGTCTTCTTCCATGACACTCTCTTCTCCATCTATAGCTTTAATTGAATCAAAGGCGATGACACCTCACAAACGACAAGTCACGATAACACACTCATGACACATTTCTGGTGGAACCGATAAACCATTTACCCATCCTCCAGACACATCCACCTACAAAACCACTTGATACTACAATACCCTTCGTCAACCAATCAACAAATAAGGAAAATAAACAATAATCAACCATGCTCACCATCATCCTCCTCTACATCTCCCCCCTCATCCTAACATACTACATCCTAAAAACCTACCTCACCCTCTCCTCAATCCCAGGTCCCATCCTAAACAAACTAACCAACATCCCCCGCCTACTCTCCGTCTACAGACGAAACCCACACAACGAACAACTGACACTCCACAAACAATATGGCGACCTAGTGCGTCTGGGACCAAATATGATAAGTGTATCCGGACCTGAATACATACCGCAAATCTACGGCATAGGCAAAGGGATGGTGAAGTCGGGTTTCTATGAAGTCTTCCAGAATGTCGTCAATGGGAAGCGGGCAGCGAGTCTAGTCGCTATGACGGATGAGGGCGTCCATGCTAGGACTAAGAGGAGTATTGCTGGGGCGTATAGTTTGAGTACGTTGGTTGAGTTTGAGGCTTTGGTTGATAGGACGACTGAGGTGTTTTTGGATGTTTTGGACGAGAGGTTCGCTTCTGCTGCTGCTGCTGACGAGAATAATGAGGACAAAAAGGCCAAGAATTTTGATCTAGGCAGGTGGTTGCAGTACTATGCCTTCGACGTTATTGGAGAACTTACTTTCTCGAAAAGACTTGGTTTCATTGAGGGGGGTGAGGATGTAGGTAGGATCATAGAGTCCATCGGGAGGAACTTTGACTATTTTTCGGTCTTGGGTCAGATGCCTTGGCTTGATGAGGCCTTTTTGGGCAAGAACCCGCTTTATATCAGGTTCTTTGCTAAGCCTGTTGCTAGTCCGATTTTGAAGTTTGCTCAGGGTTTACTTCAGGAGAGACTTGACCAGGAAGAGGAGAAAAAGAAGAGTATGGTCGGTGATGGTGACAGGAAGAATCAGAGTTCTAACGGTAGTGATAATGGAGTTGGTAAACCAGATTTCCTGACGAGATTCCTGAAGATACGAAACGAAGACGCCGATGCCGCGGGCGTGATGAGCGATCGACAACTTCTGTCTTATCTATTCATGAATATCAACGCTGGTTCAGATACGATCGCTTCAACCCTACGAGCGACGATATACCACCTTCTCAAGAATCCATCGTCGTTGAACAAACTCACGTCCGAACTCGAAACAGCATACAAAGAAGGAAACTTGACATTACCGTGTCCGACATGGCACGAGACGCAATCTGAACACCTACCCTACCTCCGCGCCGTGGTCAAGGAAGGAATAAGAATGAATCCAGCCCTATCCTTGCCTCTGGAACGAGTTGTGCCAAAAGAGGGGATGATACTTCATCACCCTTCTTCATCTTCATCATCTTCATCTTCGTCCCCCTCTTCTCCAAACCCAACATCAACACATCTCCCAGGCGGCACAATAATAGGAATAAACCCCTACGTCCTGCACCGCGACCCACGAATCTTCTCTTCAGAATCAAGTCCCGATCCAAATAAATGGGATCCATCACGCTGGCTTCCTTCCCCATATCCGTCTCCATCTCCATCTCCATCTCATTCTTCAAGTCTAAATCTAAACCATAACGAAAACGAAGCAGAAAGAATCAAACAAATGGATTCGAATATCCTTTCCTTCGGAGCCGGAAAGAGAACATGCATGGGAAAAAATATCGCCATGATGGAACTTCATAAGATTATTCCTGCGCTTGTTATGAGGTTTGATATTAGGTTGGATTATGAAGGGGACGATGGTGATGATGATGATGATGATGGGTGGAGGGTTAGGAATTCTTGGGTTTTGAATCACGAGGGTTTGGTTGTTAGGATTAAGCGAAGAGCGAAAAGGGATGGGATTGATGGGTGAGATTAGGTGGGATGGGGTGGTGGTGGTGGAGGAGTATTTGGCGGATTAGGAAGGAAGAATACATGAGTAGGGGAATTAAGTGGGAGTATATGATTCATGGATGTGTTTTGTCTGGACTTGTCGGTATGATTTGAATTTGGACTTGAAGGAGGGGGGGAGGGTGTTTGGTTATGTTCGTGGCATTTAGGTGGAAATTTGGCATGGATGGAATAGCATGGATTAAGGGATGGCATTGTGGTATGAGAAAGTATGGTACAGCATAGTATAGTATAACATAACATAACATAGCATAGCGTATTACAATGCGATAACAAAGGCATACAGAATCAATTAATCAATCAACGGATCAAGTCCTGACTTGATCTTATAAAATTTCATTGTTATCTGAACAACTTACTACTACATACTGATGACACCTTGTGTTTCGTCCTTCATGAATTCATTCCGTCTTCCTCTCATCAAATTAATCCCAATTTCCTGTTCCACAACATTATCTCGTATCATGTCCTAGATCACATATCTCAGCAGCCAGCAGCCAGTAGCTAGGGCGACGCACCGCATCATCATGTTATGATCAATTTGGAGTTCGAATCAAAGCCATGTCTGCACGCTTCTTAAGGCATGAAGGTGGTGGTCACTATCATTCCCAAATCCAAGTCTCTTCTCGATGTCGGATGTGGTTCTGATTGGTTGGTGTTGACATTGGTTCTGTCGACGCTGTCGTTCTGTCATGTTGGGTGATATTGCTAGATTCGCTGCTGTGCCTTTGATAGTAGCAGCAGTACCAGTAATATCAATTTCATTGTTGTCGTTGTCTTCATTATCATCATCAATTGTCTCTGAGGCTCTTTCGGCTCTAGGTCCTGAGATGTATTGATTCTTTGTAGAAATGGGATTGTCTATGAGTTGTACGATTTTAGTTATGGCGCGCCACAGTGCTGGATCCCAGCTTCTGCTGTTGTTTTTATTGTCAAGACCTGAGTTGTTTTCACTGCCTCGAATTGTTTCGAGGAGACGTTGAGCGATGACGTTGATGCTGGTTTGAAGGGCTTTGGCTTGGCTTAGGAGCAGACGGACGTTGATGTCTGAACCGATGCCTAGCACAGTGCGGGCTTTGGATGGAATTGAATGAAGCGTTTCATCAAATGGAATCGGAAATGTAGTGGAGCGGGAAGGAAGGCGTTGGTGTGTTGGAGGTGGACTTGTGCAAGAAGAATTCGTTTTGGTGAGGTTTTGCTGTATATGCTTCGAAGAGGGTAAAGCAAAGACTCGAGCAGAGAACGAACGATTCATAGACGCAGTTGATTCCGGTCTGTGTTTCTCAATATCCAAGAAATAGGAATCGACAATTACCCATGCAGCAACAGCAGATAAGAGTTGCTTTGAAACTTGAGGAAATACAACTTCCAGAGCGTCAATCAGTTGCTGATCAGCTTGTTGAGTGGGACATTTCCGCAAAGCCAAGATTGCTGGTGAGTCGAGTCTGAGCATGTTGTTTGGAAAATCATCAATAGCTTTTGTGATAGAAGAGATGTTCCGATCTAGTTTGCGGTATCTTGTCTGAATAGCTACATTCTCTGTAGGCGATGGCTGCACTGCTGATCGTCTTGATTCATATTTGGACCAAGTAGTGCTATTTGTCAAGTTTCTCGTCAGCCATGGGTGGGAAATCTCAGTATCATCATCGTCTGACATCTCGAATGGATCTGCATCGGTATATACTTGACTCTCATCATCACATGTTACTGAGTCATCAGGAATTGAAGACGCATTTCGTGATGTACTCAGAGGCATAGGTATAAGGTCAAGCTTGCTATCCGAGTAGATTGGCTCATGTAGTTTTGGTTTCACACTTGGACAAGCATTGTACGACAAGTCTGTGAAGGGAGTAAAGTTTGAGGGCGTATCGTATGGACTAAAAGCCGAAACCTCCTTTCTCTGATTTGGAGGTGTTGTAGGTTGGACCGAAACTCCTAAACTTTGTGGACTGTCTGTCTGTCTTGTGGACATACTCCCCTTGCTGCGGACTGAATTATTGGATGAAGGGGGTCGCTGAATTTGAACAATCTTAGGTTTCCTCCGTCCGACAAGCACTGTGGCGAGCATCTGAGAAGGTCAGTATTAGAACATGCTAAGTATCTGAAAACTCACGATTCCATCATTCGACTCTTGCGCAGGCTTTGTATGTTGACGAGAATGCTGAACAACCTGATAACAGCGCTCTTTGAACCTTTCTTGACGTTCATTATGTGAGGTGGTATTGGCAAGCCAACCTGATTCAGGAGAATTGATACTTGAACTTGAAGACACGACAGAGCCTTGTCCAGACGCTGGAGATACACCGTAACTGTTGTAGTTTGGCGAATCAACGTCTTTCATAGATATGACTTCCGTATGACCGTCACTACGACTTGAATCCTCTGGTGACGTATTGTATCGATCACCATAACATGAGAGAATATGCAGATCTTCGTAAGATTTGTACGTACGATCCTTCCGCTTAGCAGCAAACGGCGTTTCCTTCTCAATCGCGAAATACGATCGAGGCGTTGTCGCGTCCTTCAGAACTCGATCATCAATGATAGGACTCGGTAGCAGTGGAGTTTGAGGATGAGAACGTGAAGGTAGACTGAGCAGATTTTCCTGTACCTGAGCAGCTGCTCGAAGATCACCATAACTGGAAGAAACCCTCCGTAGTTCCAGTTGAGGTAGTTGACAACTCTCTCTATCGCTATCCATGGAGACCGGGGACTCAGGGAATATGAGAGGATAGGGTGTCTCAATTCGTGAGACCACCAGTCTATCAGGTGTTTTGTGACCAGCGTCTGTTGTGTTCTGCTGGTGCAAAGGTCGACTTCGACGTAGCTTCTTCACCGGTTTTGACGATTCTGGATGTTTGGTAACCAGTCTGGAGAAGTTGAACCTCATTGATGAAGGTGATTTTGCAGGTGAAGACAGTCTTCCATCAGGAGAAGATGGAGGTGTCGTGTCATCAGATGCCATACAACCTACCATCTTGAGAGCAGACGGCATAGTAAAACGAGCCATCTCTTCAGCAACCTGTGCTGATGGCAACGAGAGGGGCTCGACAGGGGAATTCATCTTGATCACACAGCACGAGAAATCGTATAAGCAGAGACAAAATGACGAAGTAGCCAGAGACAAGGACAGGGAGTTGGAAATTGTGAAAATGAAGTCTGGTCGGGAGGGATGAAACAATGTATGCGAGGTGAACGGGATTACTAGTACTCGAGCAGCGAAAGCTTGACGTGGATTGAAAATCGAGCCAGATGCATGAATCCCTCCCGACATGTACTTACCCGATTCTTCAATTCCGAAGGCCCTCACTGAGCAAACTGTAGGGAGTTACTCGATACATCGCTGAAAGTGGCGTACTAAGCCAGCCACATCATACAATATGACACGATCCCTTGCTTCGACGAGAGCACGAGGACAACTCGACATATCATTAAATGGCGGGGAGAAGCCGTTCCCTTTGTGTGAATGTGAATGAGGCGTTTGTGTCAGAAGGGTAGATCAAGGACCAAAATGTGCGGTCGAGATGAAGAAGGATGCAGGAGTAATGTTGTGACAGCTGCATCGGTGCAACGCGGTCGTGAAATTTCATACTTGACGTGCAGCCATTGGTATGCGGGACTCGATGGTCTCACGTGACTGACAGCTTGGCGCGCAGATGGTTCGTCGAGCGCGGAACTGTATCCCGATGCCTCACGCGTTACTGACAGTCTTGACACGACCCTGTATCTTGATACCAGAATTGCATCGTCTTCTACTATCAATCTGGCGTGTCTCATGGTGTTGGTCATGCAAATGTGTCGTTACTGCTCGCTTCCTCGATAACATACAATGTCACTGCAAGTACAGGTGGGCCAAGTCGAGTACATTTCTTGTGCAGCAGACCTATCTCATCACGTCTACAAGCGGATAGCGTGCATAATTGTATTTCAAACGCAGATCTGTATTGTGTAACGTGCCTTATCACTCAATCCACAAACTGGCCTCTATGAGCTCTATCAGGGATGTTCAATGGGATCTTCAGCATGAAGTCCGTACGGCGGTGGTTTTGGAGCTTGCTCAGGACGCATTAGAGCGCGAATCGGTGGTCTAATCAGCTCGTTGAAGAGGAAAGTGCCATATACCAACAACGCAAAACCGGCCACTTGCAACCATTTGAAGCTTTCCCAACCCAAACCGAGTGACACTATCCAAATAAACAACGTTCGGCAAGTGTCGACGATTGAACGCGCTGTTGCTGAAACTGTGCGAGTTACAGATAATCCGCAAAAGCTGAATCCACAGATAGAAAACATAATTAATATGCTGGAGATGAGGATGTTCTTGTTGTATAACATCTGTTCGTATCCGTCTTTTGCGTCGAAATAGCCATGTCTTCCTGACTCGCTGGTACCAAATGTGAAATGAAGGATTAATTGAGCCAGACAGGTGAAGAGAAGTCCAAATGTACCTTCCCAGGCGGTCACTCTCAACGGGTCTAATGCGTAATGTTCTAGGATCCACTCCTCGACGCAAAATTGTGTGGCCGTGAAGATCTGAGCAAATGCAATGAGCATAATTCCAAAGACGGTCTGCAGGATGACAGAAGGTTCCGCCGTAGATGCAATCGCCGCTCGTACTGTAAGAATAGCCCTGACCAACTCTGGTTTATCTCCTACATCTGCAGCAGGGTTCTTATCGCCAGGGAAAAGAGCACCTGCCACACCGACCAAAGCAACTCCAGACACCACACATACTAGAGAAAACCAGTGGTATGCGTAGAGCTTTCTCTTTAGAAATATCACACTGAACAGTCCAACGAACAATACTAGAGCGCCTCGAATCATCTGGTATATTGAAGCTCCGACGAAGAGAAATCCACAGTTCATCAATGTTGTTCCAACAATATCACAGCAGGCAGGGATTGCTAGCAACCATATCTTCCATCCGAGGAGAGGAGTACGATCGTCGACACTGGGAAGGAAAGGCTTCAATGCTGGACTGGCCATCTGTTGTGCCGATAGTGGTCTGGTGTCTTCTGCGTCATCTTCTTGAGCAACTGGTCTGTATAATACAGGTGCTTCCGCCGATCGAGCTGCGATAATGCGGTAAATGTAGTAGATAGCAATAACGACCCAACTGATTGATTCTCCAATGAACATCTGTATACTGTGGAGGAAGTCAGTGTCACCGCACATCTATACGAGTGCTGGGCTTCTCACGTTTGTAGTACCGGTTGCTCGAAGCTCTCCCTCTCTTTTGGATCCGGACTATCGCAGTTCCGAACACACTGCATATCTTGGAATTTGGTAAGGAGGGTGTTGGCGCATCCTGTAACAAGCAACCCTGCCACCAGACACGGTATAAGCACCTTCAATGATCTCGGCATAGTGAATGTGGATGAAGAAGTAAGTCGATCGAAGAGAGCGTGATAAGGAAGAGGTTGAACGATCGAGGCGAGTCCGGTGGCTCTGTAGGATAATGTAAATTACTTCTCACGCTCTCATTGCTGTAGTAGACACATGGGTGAGTCTGCCTGGGTTTTGGAAGATGGTGATGTGATCAGCTGAGGCAGCGCACGTATCAAACATGTCGTATCGACTTAGTTACGTGATATGATCCTCTCGGAGATCCCCACCACGTCATATGATTGGCTGTATGCACGTGTATGTCTACACAAAGCATTATGGATATCCTTTCGACTTCCTTTCATTCCCAACACAATGCACGTTGTATGCACACAAAGAGGTTTTTTTCATATCATTGAGAGTGAAATTTGTATATTATAATAGAAGACTTGGAGCGATCCTCTTTATGTTGGTTACAGTTCATACCTTCCGAACGAACATATTGCAGTCTAAGTGCGAATATCAATACTAAAGAATCTCTATCAATCACCACCACTGCCACTACCAACATCACCAACCACAGGAACTTGAAAGCCATCATCATGCTAGCCCATCCAATCCTCGCGGTCATGATAGCACTGACTATCACCACCCTCCTCCCCTCAGTCCAAGCCATGCCCACAAACCAAGACCTCTCAACCCTCTGTCCAGTCTCAGACGAAGGTAAGTTCAAATGCTACTCCCAAACACAATACGTCCTATGCCAGGGAGCCCGCACCGTGATCCAACCCATGGCAGCCGGAGTCCCCTGCGTCGACAGCACAGGTCCCGCTCCTGCTCCTGCTCCCCCTCCCGCCAATCCAATGATACCGACACCATCCCCCACATCCCTAAATACACTCTCCGCTCCCCTCCCCTCCCTCTCTATCCCACCACCACCCTCCTCTATCTCAACACCAGCCTCCGCCTCCCTCGCAGCCCGAACCTCCAATGCCCAAAACCCATACTACGACCAACTCCGACACGGAACCAAGACGCCCAAAACCGTCGTTTGCAGCAAAACGGTCAAGGTCCTCGGTGTATCGCTCGAGAATCTCTTCCGTTGTATCGATTCCACCCACTACGTCATTTGCAAGCAGAAGGGTCCTAGTGATGTTTTTGTTGTGGACTGGGGATTCAAATGTCTTGCGACGCAGGATGGGGAGGGGGGCGTGGTTGTTGTTTGAGTTTGATTGGAAGGTGAGGGATCTGGGAGGGACGAGGTCTCCCTTTGATTTGATTTGATTTGATTTGATTTTTCGAGTCAAATCTCAATTTGTTTCTTTTTGTTTGTTTGATTTTATTCAGCTTATTCTACTGTTTTGGATTCTGGGTTTTCTTGTTATTCTGACCCTTGGACTTTCTGTATGGAAGAGTATTCTCGATCAGGCTATGCGAGTACGCTCGACACTTTCAAATTTTGCATCTACTTTTCGATGTCTACGAGATGGCAGTCACTGAATACTACCCATGATCTGTTTAGCGCTATATTACTTGTTTAACTTCTTGGCTCTTTCATCTCACTCTGGGATTCTTGTTCCCAGGGATATGTAGGTAATCGTTTCATCTGTACTGCTTGCTATCTATCCTCGGAGGGTGGAGGTTTCTTTAGCTAGTCTCATGGGGTCTTCTGAATTGAATGTAACTTCTCTCGACGTACGTCTAAAGGCCACATCCTGCCGTCAATCAAGACTCCCAATGCATGTGTTTGCCAAAAAGCGCTTGTCGGGGACTGATGTGCTGGCAGAGCAAATAGCGATATGTTGGTTGGAAGTTTGGAAATCCTCTGACACACTGTAAAGATCATAATCAAGGTTCGCTCCAATCTACTTGTTCGGTGATAGGAGCACCACCATCCTTAGCATATGTAATTTTCAGTCGAAGACGTAATTTGGCGGGTAAAGCCTATAATATTCCATTAGTATGTGTAACCGGCCAAGTAGGTGTGGACTTACGCCTGTTGCAGGGACGATCCTCATCGCTTGGGTTGCCTCATCTCCTCCGTCAAGTGTGCTTTTGTTGATTGCCTGTAAAGTCAATTTCTGACTCTTTGGTACGGCTGCTTGCAGCCCCACGCCAGTGAATTGACCGAAATTCGACGTGTTCTTGAATCTCGCCTGTGCTTGAGCTCCTGCAGCACTTCTGGAGATGGCAATTGTAACAGCCAACTCGTTCTTATTGTATACTGGATGTGCTGGTGGTCCAGAAGGTGTCTGTGCAGGAGCGGCAGCACCATTACCGAATATGTCCATTATTGCCTCATTCTGTTGTTGTGGACTCTTTGGAGGTGGAGGACTCGAAACAGACGAACCGAGGATGTCTCTTAGCAAGTCGGCGGTATTTTGCTGGCCGTTGATTGCTGAGCTTACATCGACAACTGGTGCATCAGACCCACCCATGAGATCTAGTAGCATGTCTGGTTCGTTGATCTTTGCCGCTTTCTTGTTTGTCCTGTCCTTGAGCGTTTTGCTCTTAGTCTTGTCCTTTGCTGGCGTTGCTTGACCAAGAACTCTTTGTTCCTCTTTCACCTCGGGTGGTGGCATTTTTTCGAGCACACCCTGTCTTATAGAGTCATAACTGAATAGATTCCCATATTCGACGGCTCGTTGTTGAATTTCAATATTAAGATCCGCTGTTCGCGAACCCATAAGTCGTCTGATACGGTCAATTTGTCCTGGATCAGACATGCGTGTCGTGAGTTTCATAGCAGAAGTAATGATATATTCCGTAACGATCTGCGTGGCATAGGTCGAATTCAGTATGGTAGTGTAGAGATCGACGATATCACTTTCCGAGACCTCTTTTACAAGTTCTTCCTCTTCGTATGATCCACCTCTTAATAAAGCATCACCATACTCGCCAATGGTCCATGTCGCTGCCAATGTAAGAGCCTCTTGTGTTATATCTGATTTGAGTGCAGCATAAAGCTTTTGCACTGAATACGTTTGCAAATCTGGAGAAGTTGCAATCAATCGGACGAATGATGACAGAATCTGTTCTTTGACATGATTTCCTGCCAATTTGATGACTCGAAGCATTGTATCGATGTGCCATCGCTTGCTCGGAGCATATCTGTCGGCAGCAATACCAATCTGACTGGTCATGACAGGCTTGAATTCTGTATCAGCTACTTCGAGGAAGGCAAGTAATTCCCGAATCAAAACCCTGACATTGTCCTCCCGAATCAGTGTAAAACTCAGGTCCAACGCTCTTCGTCTTATGGAGATATCGGGATCTCGAAGACATTCTAATATAGTGTTACGATGTCTTTGGACGGCGTTCGGCTCGATAGCAACAACCTTGATTAACGTATTGAGCGCAACGTATCGGATATTGTTATCTTTATTTGACAAGAATTTCCCCAAGATGTTGACACCAAGCACACGCAGACCGGAATCTGCTTCGATATCGAGAATCGTAAGAACTGCTTCATAAAGGATTGCATTTCCCACATTTTTCGATGATTCAGTGTTTGTTGAAACCTGTGCTAATATATCGTTAATCTGCTCACTTGTCGCAGAGTCGCCTCTTCCAAGTGTTCTGAACAGTCGTAAGATCTTTACTTGCAAGAAGGGATCAGTGATACCGGAAACGTCGTGTTCAGGAGTATATCCAGAACTGGTTAAAGCTTTCAACGTCCGTACCAACTGTGGTACCAACGGTCTAAACATCTCGACGACGCCCTCTTCTCCACCTTCCGCTTCATCGGCATCACACATGCTTGTCACAAGAGTAAGACCGCACAGAAGAACACCATGATTGCGATCTGACAAGAGCAATTTCGCCTTTTCGTAAAAGTGCTCTTGAAGATCCGGGACTTTGCGACATATCTTCATAGCGCATAGTGCTGCTTTTCGTCGAATGTATGGATTTGCTGTCGATATCAAGGTTTCAATCTCTGGAAACAGATCTCTCGACATCTCGACAGAGGCAATGTTCCCCAAGGTACACAGTGCGAGTCCTACAACATATTGATTTGAGTGATTTAGGTCGCTTGTAGCAGTCAGCATCAGTCAACCAACACCGGAGTTTTTGTACTTCTTCAACGAGTTTGTGACCAGAGTCAGTACCTCCTGGTTCTCATCCAGCAGTAGCATAGTCCCCAAGTATCCCAATCTCTTGTCTGCAAAGCGCGGGGAGGCGAGTAGTTTCAAACATTCTATCTGACCGAAATGCGTTCGTTCACCAAGAGTGAATAGGTATAGAAGTTTGGCGACGTTGTTCCGCCTGTACACATTTAGCTTTCCGGACTATCAGCCTGCCGCCGTGGACGTACCTCACGTTCGAGTCGTGACTCTCCTCTCTAAAACTGGCTCGAATTGCAGCACTCTCCTTCTGAACAACTGCTCGCTCGTCGGCGATTGTCTTGGACGCTCGCACATTGCGAATGAACTGCTTCACTACGGGTAATCAGAACATGATATGTCGGACGCGGGGAGGGTGCGTATACAGGAACTCATCGTGCTCGCAGGACCAAGTCGTTTGTAGAGATCGAGCGCTTAGAAATCGTTGTTCATCATCATCCGTAACTTCATATGTGCATGACTTCGATATTCGCTTGTAACTCCAACGCGCTAAATTGTCATGTCATGCTCTGGTTGGGAATAGTGGTCATTCAATCGTGGGCATATCCTCCTTTACAAGGTGCGGAACACTGAACTGTGGCCGCATAGTCGGGTCAACCAATAGGAGATGAAGCGGTAACCAAGCTGCCAAGAGGCTTCTCTGTCTCGTTCCTCGTACTTTAAACTCAGGCAGTCTCCATTTAAGTTCCGCAAAGAAACAATTGACGGCTATTCCGGTGTGGTTGACGTAGTTATGACCGGCTTCTTCGCTCCCGTGAGGTTTCCCTTCGGTGCGTTATGGAACAAGTGTTAAACTTGAGTCGATCAAGCTTCTTATGTTGTCCAGCTGACATCTTCTGTACATACTTCATTCACTAATCATATCGCAACATCCGATTCACCTCAGTCTCACCAACATGCTCAGACACCCTCTCCCGTAGACTTCGTGACCAACACTAAAACAATCAACTCGGTCTTTGTCCCCAGCAGGTATGGTTGCAACGGGTCGCAGTTTGAGTCCCGATGGCATCGTACGTCCTCGACCGCTCAAGCCGTTGCCTCACGGATTACGATCCAACGGTGATCACAATGGACATTTGTTCCTGACCAGCGATATCACCATGGGAGGTGGAAGGTAGGTCAGCATGTCTGTCAGAGTATATGCAAGATGCTTATATACAAGCAGTGGTCGAGCGACACCGGTAGCTGCGGATGCTCCTCCATCTGCTCATTCCATCGCCGACGCGAGAAAGCTTGCTAGAGAGGCAGCTAAACGTAGGTTGTTCCACACAATCAACTATGAACCACGAGTGTCCCACTTCGATCCGAGGAGCGAGTATAAAGATTTCAAAGGATTTTTCGTTCTATTCTGGATTGGACTCTCAATCATGGTTATGACAGCGTTCCTGAGAAACATGAAAGAGACCGGCCATCCATTGCGTGCACACGTATACCATCTCCTGTCGCGGAACGTGCTGTCACTTACTCTTGTGGATGGGTTGATGGTAGGCAGCACGGCGCTCAGTCTACCGATACAGAAGATGTGCCGTCGAAGCAAGGGTATACTACAATGGCGTCGAGGTGGTATATGGATCCAGAGCATCTTCCAAACGGCCTGGCTGTTCCTGTGGGTTGAGCTGCCGTTTCTTCTGCATTGGACCTGGACTGCTCAGGTGTTCTTCGCCCTTCACACATTAACTTTCTTGATGAAGATGCATTCGTATGCATTTTACAATGGCCATCTGAGCGAGTCTGAGCGTCGACTGCACGAGTTGGATGACCCTGAGGGTGCATCTATGGCCCGAGCTGTAAAATATCCCTCCTCGCCAGCTCGTCTGCAGGAAATTGAACAGGATTCGTCCGATGAAGAAAAAGAGGCCAAGGAACGTCTTACACAACTCCGAGCTGATCTAGCCGCCGAATTGACATCTCCGCTTGGTCGGGTGACATTCCCACAGAATCTGACACTGCCTAACTTTCTCGACTACGTTTTGTGTCCAACACTATGCTATGAGCTCGAATATCCACGGACGCCAAAGATTCGATGGCTAGAAGTTTTTTACAAAACCTTAGCAGTTTTTGGATGCATCTTCCTCATGACGATTCTAAGCGAGGAATTCATTACCCCTGTGTTGGGTGAAACGGCGATTCGCCTTCAAAACTCGACTCATTTGTCTGATCAAGCCCTCTTGCTCGCTGAATCAGTCTCGCTACTTCTATTTCCTTTCATGGTCATGTTCCTCCTCGTCTTTCTTGTTATTTGGGAATATACGCTCGGTGCATTCGCCGAGCTTACCTGCTTCGCTGACCGCCACTTTTACAGTGATTGGTGGAATTGTGAAGACTGGTTGGAGTTCAGTCGGGAATGGAACATCCCGGTCTATCACTTCCTGCGTCGACATGTCTACTTCAGCAGCCGAACGTATTTCAGCAATTCGATCGCGATGCTTATCACTTTTCTCATCAGCAGTCTCGGTCACGAGCTGATCATGGGC
The DNA here is from genome assembly GCA_032357745.1 of Camptophora hylomeconis. Classification (NCBI taxonomy): domain Eukaryota; kingdom Fungi; phylum Ascomycota; class Eurotiomycetes; order Chaetothyriales; family Chaetothyriaceae; genus Camptophora; species Camptophora hylomeconis. Next base: position 1,341,391 of record JAOTMB010000003.1, on the reverse strand, counting down.
TGTATCACTAAGAAATTACGAGGATATGGGTTTGTGGCTATGATGCTACAACTACCCATTGTTGCAATTCAAAGGAGTAGGTTCGTCAAAGGGCGGTGGATCTTCAACAATGCGGTATTCTGGAGCAGCATGATTTTGGGACTGAGTGCCATGTGCAGTCTGTACGTGTTGGTTTGATTTATTTGATACCCCAAGTCCGGACATATATACCGTCAAAGCTGGGAAGGCCGGAGACGAAAGGGCAACCGAAATGACGACGATAGTGCATGTTGTATAGTCTGATGTATAACACCAACAATCAAGATGTATTAGTGAAAGGCCAAGTTTCTCTTGCTCGACATGTATAAACACCCAGCTGTTCCCAACGCTAGATTGTCATTACCTGATCAAATTGCTCTAGAGACAGATCCGCGGCAAGATGGCAGCAAAGAGTGCGTGGAACCGACAAATGCCAATCCACTCCCTCTCGCTGCGATTGGATCAAACGAGACGAATTTGCTGCTGTAGCCTAGAGAAAGGCTGACGATTGAGCAGCTAGCACGTGAGTGGCATCCAGATGGCGCATCGGGGAAGCAACAATCAAGTATAGCGATGGCGTCGACAGGCTGCTTCATTGAAGTCGGTGAGACGGATCGAGAGAGCTAGGAGAAGAGATGAGGATTGGCGGTGGAATCATTGGCTGAGATTGACGGCGGTCTGGAATTCGCTGCCTGGATATTGCGTCCTCGATTGGCATGTGGGGGTCACGATTTAGCCTGGAGGACCCTGTTCGCCTCCTCCAGCCCTGTGCGAGTTTGCCTAGCACCGCCTACAGTGACATGAATTCATGTTCATTGTCTGGGGACTCCTGACCGACAATGACGAGGACGAGGCAGATCTGGTGGTCACTGAGCTGAACGGTGGAGTATATACTCCACGACCCTTCCACTGTGTCACCACGTACATTTAAGAAGCGCATGAGATGAGGTAGTGGTAGAGTTGAGATGAGGATGAGGGATAGGCAGCCGAGACCCGCTATGCCATTGAAGCTACGGGCGGCCTTGCACTAAAGCCCCAAGTGCCAAAGTTATTGTACCACCACTGAAGGACCGGATGGAATTGGAGAACGACGCTCGCTCGATGCTTCAGCGTCCAGGTACTCATACTTTCCTTCCTCATTACTCCGCCTCGATAAAACCACCGACTCTCTCACACCAGCCTCTACCCTGAATCACTTCTTTCCATGTTTCATCCTTCTGGCTCACTTCACACATTGGTCAAATATCTCATAGAGACCACTGTGCTTGTCATGTAATATTACCTACCATCTACTCTGCTTGTCCTCGTACATTGGTAACCACTCTTTGAATTGCAATCGCCGTACATGCCCGACGGCTGCACACCACCTGCTCATCGTTTCAAGGTGACTCATTTCCATTCTTATGTCACAGATATAAGCTGACCTGTTGAGTCATGTCTACTCGTTTGCATCAGTCTGATATACTAATCGAGCACCCTGCCTCACCTCCGCATCTCCTCAGTCCCACTCTTCTGCCATCGGTCCCGTATACAACTTCTCCCGAAACACCAGATCAAGGTCCTATCGAGCAACCGACACAAGTCGGAGTCCCTGTAGAGGAAGAAACATCGGCTATGGATGTCGTAGAACAGACACCAGCATCGGGTGCTGATCAAGTCACCCACGAAACCACCGATACGCAACCGGCAGAGCAGATGCCATCAACCGAAGCGCTGGTCACTGCAGCGCCAGACACATACGTGTCAGCGGAATCGTCTGCGGTCGAAGAGATAACTGTGCAACCCGAAAGTACAGAACCGGTTTCGTCGACAGAATCGCCCGTCGTGGTTGAGAGTCAGGTGCCAGAACAGAGCGCAGAGGATACACCCACAGATAACACCGGAGATGCGTCTGTTGCGGTTGTGGTTGCCGCAGACGTACCAGAGACCAGCGAACCCTCACCTCCAGAACCAGAAGTCGATTCAGAATCGGAAGATAACAGCCCATCCTGGGTGAAATGGGATGAAGATTTAACTTTGCCTGACGAAGAGGAGATGAAAGAGATTGAGGGATCGGAATACGATAAACTCTCAGCAACTCATGTCAGCTCGATGGAAGCGCAGTTCTACTCAGATCTGGATGATCCAGAACAACGACCTGCCAAAAAATTAAGACTCAATTGGATCATAAAAGGCGTCCGTGGGACAAAGCAGAAGCCAAATATGGCGAGGGTCATGAACTCACCCGCTGTTTGTGTGGATGGTCTATACTGGTCAATCAAGTTTTATCCAAGAGGCGACAACTGCGCGTCTTTGAGCGCCTTTGTTCGATGCTCAAGAAACCCACCCAAGCAGGCCGAAGAAATGCCTGAATATTCGTTTGCTTTCTTCGAAGGCCCGCCGGATGCAGACTTTGGTGACAACTATGAAGCTAAGGTGAATGTCTCAGCGCCGAACACTCAGCGTGTCAGGGAGCAGCGAAAACCTAAGAAGAAGGAGCTCACACCATCAGAGGCGTCTAAGAAGTCCGATGATGACGGAGACTCAGACGATCCTACTCCCGAGGCTGCACCGCGAGAACCTGAGTCCTCAGATCGTCGCGAAGAAGAAGATGAAGACGCTAACGACGTTACCGACGATGCCGACGACAAGGATTTGGCCGATTGGCGAGTGTCCGCTCAACTAGGAATGGCGATATACAATCCGGCCGAACCTAGGACGGGGCACCTTCAGTCCGATGGTCACCAGTTTTCGAAACATTGCGACGACTGGGGTTGGGTAAATTTCGTTGGTCCTTGGGAGGAGATTCACAAGCGCAAGAGAGGACAGAGAAAACCTTTGTTACAAAACGACACCCTTGCAATCGACGCTTATGTTCGTATCTACGATGATCCTACACTGGCTCTATGGTGGCATGATTCGAAGACTGAGAGCCAGTGGCCCTCAAAGCAACTCGCAGGCTACTACCCAATGGGCACTCCAGCATTGTACCATTCCTCAGCCGTGGCTGGATTCACAGCTTGGAGCATCCTGGCGCCTTTCCGCGATATCCTGCAGGGTGCTGACGGAGGGCAGTGGCGGAATGATTCGAGTATTCACCCAAAGCCATTAATCTGCCAGTCCCAACTCGTGCTTCACCAAATGCGGACTCTTACAAGCGAATGCTATGTGAATGTCTTCAAGGTTATTGAGGAGCTCACGGAAGCCGACGAGCAGTGGGAGGATGTTAAAACGTTCTGGGAAGTCTACCGTCGTGGTCTCGAGTTGGAGTTTCTGGGCAACGACCAGGCTCTGAGTAAGCTCGCCGCGATATTTGACGCCGGAGATAAACCATTTAAGATGTTGTCAATTCCTGTTCCCGGTCAAGATAACGTTGCATCCGGTGTTACCCAGTGTCTCCAGGAACAGAAGTTCAAGGGCGCACTGCCTAACTTCCTACCTGTCATGCTGGATAGACAGCGCTTCGACAAGAGAACTAGGGAGTGGAAGTTGTCTCATGACAGAGTGCGGCTGAGTGATGAACTTGACCTTTCGGAATGGACCACCGATAATGACGGCCAATATACATTGTATGGGTTCATTGTGCACGTTGGTAACCGAAATTCCTGCAAGTTTTACAGTATCCTCCGGCCAAATGGCATCGGCACAAAATGGCTTGCCTTCGAGGATGGAAATGGCAACAAAGTCTTCTCATACACGAAGAAGCGTATAGAGGAGTTTGAGGGTCTACAGGGAGACGAGCTCAAGGACTTTTCTGGCAACAGAGAAAACGCTTACATGGCCATGTACGTGCGTAACAGTCATTGGAGTGAATATCTGCTGCCAGGAGGACTAGAACCATACAAGCTCCCTAAATGGCTTCGAAATCATTCAGATGGCATCGACGAATTGATTGATGCCGAGAAAGCGGAGGAGGACAGGTTAGAGGCCGAACTCGAGAAGAAGCAGGAAGAAGAAGGTATGACATTGGAAATCTATCTGGACGAATTCGTACGGGGTCAAGAGAACACCCTCACCCTCCATGACATCCGCATGATCTCAGCGGCAAGAGAGTACTGTCAGACTGTCAAGGTCGCTACCGACAAGACTTATCATGACCTCCGTCAGAAGATTGTGGAGGCTTTCGAACTCGACGACATAAAGAAGATCGGATTGTGGGAGATGAGCTATCACACCTTAGGAAAATTCTCAAATGCAGATCTGGACAACGTTAACTACCAGCGTTCTATTGAACGCGATGTTCGTACCGGAATGCCATTCAGGATGTGGTTATCAGTCCTGGAGCCGGCTGAAGGCAAGTCTTCATATAAGGATATGCTTCCCAGAATTACCGAAATGGGATTGGAGAAGAAGACGCCCAAGCCAGAACCTGAACCAGTCCCAGATGACGTGGGTGAGAGTGTGAAGAAGAGCAGCAATGACGATGAGGAGATAGGATTGGAAGACACTACCTCAGCCACTAGACCCTCTCCTCCCGAGGGTGATTTCCACGGCGCCGACACAAGTTCAAGTCACACTGATGATTCTCACACAACAGGCGTTGCCACTCCTGCTACTGGTGCAACGGGCGACTCCGCTCAAGATGCTGAGCAAGCGTCTGTAGAAGCAGCGATTGCTGCAGATCTTGAGAACGCATCCGCAGCGAACCACGGTGATTCAGAGCTGGCAGATACCACCGTACTCCAATCACTTCTGCGACTTGGTCAAGCAACGGATATCCTCGAATCAACTGAGAATGTCGCTACGACGGTCGATGCTTCACCCGAGCAAAATGACAGCACAAATGAGACATCGGAGCTTCCAGTGGAACATGGCCACTTAGTTGAAGCTGCTTCACCAACCAATAATGCTCTGCCAACATCAACGGAAAGAGATCCGAATGTCGCATCTCAAGTCTTCAATGAACTTTCTACTGAGGATGCAATTGCAATAGCTGCCGTTCTTGCAGCGGATGCCGAGGAGAATTCCGCCTTAGCCAGGGCCACCGAATCGGCCACTGAAGGTCAAGCTCAAGCTGATAACGACATTGCTCAGCCCTCTCAAGTGAATGACAATACTAGCAGTGAGGATACTGAGAATGCGCTTGTCGAAGCTGAAGTTTCCCGATCACCAACGCCACCGCCAGTTGAGCACGTGTATGGCTTCATTCACTTATTCGACGCCGACGCGCAGAAATTTGTGGTCCAAAAACCTTTCAATCCTGAAGTCGACCAAGAGATTGGCACTGCTGTACGTAAAGCCTTGAGTTACAATGATGACAAGGAGATCAAGTTGTGGAAACCCGAGGGCCCTAGCGGAACAGTGTCCGTAACTGGCAGTTCTACTTTTGCATCAAACTACATGAGCGGGTTCAGGCTTATCGTCGGAGATGTATTATCCGAAAACAAAGTCGAAGAGTTAAAGCAAGAAGGCAAATTCCCGCACCCAGAGATGTTGATCAAATATCTACACAAGGCAAAACGAAATCATCCGGTCTTGTCCAAGACATCTACTGAGCCCGTTGAAGTTGCTGAATTTGGCGGTACATACTTCAAAGGTCCAATGGTGAATGGACAGCCACACGGACAAGATTGTGTGGTCATTAGCTCTTCCGGACATACCTATGAAGGACCGATGATTGCGGGATTGAAGTCGGGCGAGAAAGGGAAGACGACCTTTCAGAATGGAGACGTGTATGTAGGTGGTTGGCTCAACGATGAGAGACATGGTCAAGGTGAACACACTGAAGCACGTACCGGCAATCGTTATGTGGGTGGGTTTGAGAATGGCAAAAGATGGGGTGAAGGAGTCACATACTGGAAAGTGGCCGACGATCAGGCTGCCATGTGTCAGATCTGCTATGGTGAGGAAATCGACGCTCTCTTCTACGACTGTGGACATGTCTGCGCCTGCGTTGAGTGTGCTAAGCAGTGCGATACTTGTCCGATCTGTCGGAAACCGGTGAGAAGCGTGGTTAAGATGTTCCGAGCGTGAGTGAAAGTCGAGGTCGAGGACCGGTGAAATTGCTTCAATCCCTGCTCGTTCCTTAGCGGGAGTTTTTGGATATAGGTCATCCCATTTATACATGAACCGGCAGGCATTTGGTATAGGCTTCAGAAGAAGCACGCCTGGTCAAACATACTACAACGGTCTAGAGTGATATATTATGATTGCATGAACAAATAAACTTGCTGCCCTCTCGCCATACCCAATGTCGTATTCTCATCTCTCAATCCTTGGCTAGAGAGGACGTGGTCGAGGTGAGGTGGTTAGAAGGCTGAGGCGTAGCTAATCGATAAGGCTTCTGCGCCACAGAATAGTTCAATACAACGTCATTGTTCACCTCAAGCCACAGCCACAATTCTCCAAGTGGAAGAAACCTCGAGTAGACCGTTACGCGGCCATCTATTTCAGGAATATACAGAGACGAACTCGATCCTCCGACATCTCTCGTTCCTCTCAACCCAGTGTTAGGATTATTTGCCAGTGTACCGCATCGTGTTCACCACATGAGGCTGTACCTGTTTGCTTGGAGCCTAATCGTTTACCGCAGTATAATGCTTCAATAGATACTGCCTGAGTCGCGCGCGTGCAGTTGTTACTCGACCCGAGACTGACCTTCTAGTAACGTGTGAGGCTACGCAGACACCATGGTCAGTCGAAAATCATCTCTTCCGTATCCGACTTCACCACCACCTCCTCCTCCAACCTTTGCGCCGCCTCTACCAGATCACAATGTTGACACGAGCGACCTCCCTCCCATACCTGCCACAATGTCGAGGCGGACGGCTTCGCCTTATCAAGAGATGAATCCGTGGGAGGACAGTGTCAATTACACACAGACACAATCGAACGTAGAAGTACCAGACATACTCAAACCTGCGGGAGGTCGAGGGACCTCGCCTGGGAAGCCCTTCTCCCAGCAACCAACAGATGTCATGCGACCTGGTTGGTCTGGAGAGAACACACCCCGTTCGTCACTTGACAGTCACAGATCAAAGGATTTCTGGGAAAGTAGCGACGATGAGAGGGAGGTGAACAAGAGTAGTAAAAAACAGAATAAACAGGATGCTACGTCACACACAGTGCAGGAACCAGAGGTACCAGCAAGTCTACAAATTAGGAGGAAGCCCGTGGGACATTCGCCGACGCAGGTGCAAGCCTCGTTTGACTCGAACCATGATCTCGCCTCTAACAATCCATTCAGGAGAAGGCAGAGTTCGACTCACCAGGAATTTGACAGCTCAATTTGGAACACTAGTGATAAGGGAAAGGGAAAGGAGAGGGAAGTTGAAAGATACGATGCTCCTTCAACCTATCATCACACGGATGGCTGGAGTAATGGAAGCACTGTACCCGATCTATCCGCGTACAACAGTGAGCATATTCGAAGCGATAACGCTCACTGGGATGTTCCCCAGGTAGTACCTCCTCCTCCACCTACCGTGGCTCCTCCGCCGGTGCCATCACAATTACCACCTCCGGTACCTGAGGTGATATCTCCTTTCAGCTCACAGCCACCACTGATACCTGTATCGTCGGAGCCGGAGAAGAATCTGAATCCTTGGTCAGGAACACCAAATATATCCGCCTCACCCTCACCGATACCATTCGATCCATCACAGAAGCAGGCTTCAGAGTATAACGAGGATCTACTTGACCGAGGTCATAGAAAGGGTTCGGTCTCGTTGGGAGACGAATTACAGGCACTACCGAATCATGCACCGAACTCTTCATCACAACAGTCTCTACTTGATGATACGGAAATTGCCCCAGCCTTACCAGTCAGGTCATACAAGCAAAACGATGAAGAGGTATATGTCCCACCACCAGGACCCCCACCGTCTCACATGAAATCTCGCATGGCCAGCCACGATCTCAATGTTTTCGACGACGAAATGCCACCGACTAAACCACCACGGCCAGCCATTGTTACTAAACTTCCAACCGAGCAAGAGCTTGCTCAGATGCAAGAGCAGAGAAGTGAGACATATCAAATCAAACACTTCAACTGGTTTGATCACAGGCTGGGCAAGATGAGAAGCTCTTCGATGCTTATGCAGAATAAGAATGGGCCTTGTCCTTTACTAGCCTTGGTAAATGCGCTCATTCTTGGTGCCACAGACCAAGATCAAGCAATGTTAGACGAGTTCTTGAGAACACGCGAACAGGTCACGCTTGGAACGATCATTGAGAATCTCATGATGGAATTACTTGCGCGCTCTGCGGATGGTGAACTCCCAGATGTTGACGAGTTAAATCGCTTTTTGCTCAAACTGAGAACTGGCATGAATATGAATCCAAGATTTGTACAACCGCCAAAGCCAGCACCAAACCTGATGGATGCGCGTAATTCGATGCTTCATCTACCTACGCAGGAGCAAACTCCAGACATGCCTGGTGGTTTTGAGTCTACTCAAGATGTCCGACTCTATAACTCCTTTTCGATACAGACGATGCATGGCTGGCTACCTGAACCATCTTCTGACGCCGCTGGCGCCTTTGCTAGATCAGCACAGACGTACGAAGATGCTCAAGCAAAATTGTTTGGGGAGGATGAGCTGGAGTATAGGCTCAGCACTAATGGTCTAACTCCACAAGAACAAGTTATATGGGAAGACATCAATTCCATCAAGAATTTCTTGAACACGTATCAGTCACAGCTTACATTATATGGGCTACAATGTATACGATCATACATGCTTCCAGGCTCATTTGGTATTCTGTTTCGTAACGACCACTTCAGCACGATATACAAGCATCCGCGTGATTCAAAATTATACACTCTCGTTACTGATGCTGGCTTTGCCGATCAAGAAGAAATATGGCAGTCACTAGTCGACACAACTGGACAAGACAGTGCATTCTTCTCGGGCGATTTCAAGGCTGTGAATCACAATCTTTCATCTGGTCGTGGCGATTCGTCAAGACATCACTCTGGCCAATTCGATGTGAATATTCCAGCTCATCTGCAGGCCCCGATGTCCCCACAAGAACAGCAAGAGCAGAGTGATGCCGATTACGCTATGGCGTTACAGATGCAGCTTGAGGAGGAAGAGGACCAACGTCGCCGTCGGGCGCAATCACAGTCACAATCACAACCAAACAATTCAACTGGCAGACAATCAGGTGGTCGTAGATCTACAAGTGGTAACATCCCAATACCTCTACGCTCGAACAACTCCTCGCAAGAAGTGAGACCATTGATCCCGGCTCGAAACGCTCGGTCAAGTATGCCTGCAGTCAGTCGTCCAGCAGACGCAAATGCAGCCGATGCACCACCAGCATATGAAGAAGCAGCACGAGACCAGCCATATAATCCACCCATAGGATCACCCCTTCATCCACAAAGCAGTCCTACCCCCGACTCAAGCCCATTTAACTCATCGAGTCAAATAAATCTTCATGCTCCCCCATCAAACACCAACAGACCACAAACCAGCAACAGAAGAACAAGCGCCTACCACGAGAACCTCGAACGTCAGAACCTACGACCCGGTCTCACCACCACTAACACCGGCAGATACGAGATGGGCATGAGTCCCGCGTATGAATTCACCGATGGTCGTATGCCTGGAAGTTATATCCATTCTGGTTACGGCGGACATGGACAGAGTGTTGCTTCGGGAACCAATGGCAGTGTTCTGGTGCCGCCAAATCGACTTAACAGGAACAATAACGGTGTCGACAGAGATAGGGACTGTGTCGTTATGTAGGTAGTGATTTGATATGACGAGTACGTGGGTGGTAGGCATGGAGCGATGGGAGGAGTATACTCTACTTTGTAAAGGGAAGCGGAGGAAATATTTGTAGTGTTTTTTGCTCTTTGTTGTGATGCGGTATACTGTACCGCTTATGGTAGTATTGTGTTTTATTCGAGAATTCAAAATGGTCAATAGGGAAGGCGAAGGGAAGATAACTTAATGACATGTCGTTCTATGAGGATCATTTACGTCGTGATTTTCGATCTTTCTTCAAATTCTGTTTATTGTTTTGTAGACGCGACATGTCGGAGTCGTCAGAGGATCAATTTAAAGTCGCAAGGCAGAACTCGATCTATTCAAACTTCGTCTCAAGGCGCAAAGATCATGATGAAGACATCGTATTCTCTCTTGTCCTTCCATGTCCTGTCCCCTTGTCCTCCTCTATATGCACCTCAAGCCTTTACTTGACATCTCCCTTCAAAATTCCCGTGAGAGCCTCACAAATCGCGCGTCCCATCTCAACTGTCGAAGCCTTCCCACCTAAATCACCCGTCCTAATCTCAAGACCTCCAACGTCCTTACCGTCCAAACACAACTCAACCGCCCTCTCAATAGCGAGCGCCACATCATTAAGGTCAAAACTATACCTGAGCATCAACGCGACGCTGAGTATTTGCGCGATGGGATTCACGATGCCCATTCCAGCTATGTCAGGCGCAGAACCATGGACGGGCTCGTAGATTCCATTACATCGCATCCCGGGTCCAGGGACGCCACTTAGTGATGCGCTAGGAAGGATCCCCAGTGTCCCTACTATACCGCCCGCTTGGTCCGACAGCATATCGCCGAAAGTGTTGTCGGTGTGAATTACGCCGTTGAACATCGTGGGAGCCTTGACCATGAGCAGGGACATGGAGTCAGCCAGTTGATGCTTGAGTTCGATTTCTGGATATTTTGTCGCGAAGATCTCGGTTGTGACTCGGCGCCAGAGACGCGACGAGGCTAGGACGTTGGCTTTGTCGGCGGACCAGACGGGCGTTGGCGTCGAGGTTGTTAGGGACATTGTTTTTGATAGAGCGGCCGCCACGTGGCAGCATCGTGTTATTTGGGGCGTTGTGTATTCCCATGTGTCGGATGCGTAGTCTGTTTCTTCGACTTTCGGTCCGAAGTAGGCTCCGCCTGTGTTTTCGCGGAGGAGGATGAAGTTCGTTCCTGTTGCTATGCTGGGTTTGAGGGGGGAGAGGTGGAGGAGGGATTTGGAGTAGAAGGTGCAAGGGCGGATGTTGGCGAAAGCTGGGGTTTGGATGTTAGGGTTTGAAGTTCGATTTTTGGTGGTGAGATGGGATAGGGTTGGGAAGATAGTGGATGGGGTGAAATGGTGTAGATTCGTGAATCTGTGCGGTTTGCTTCTGTTCGTGGTGAACTGTAGTATCACTTACCATCGATATGCTGTCTCAATCTGAGAAGTCCTGATTCCGGATTCGGATATTTAGTTCCCCTATCGTAGTCGTATCAGTGTCATATTCTTCCTAACACATCTCCATCGACATGCAGAAGACGAGCATTCAAAGAACTCTTCCACCCATCTCGCTCGTATCGTGACTTACCATTTCGGTCCTCCTACACTTCCAAACAGTACGGCATCGCTCTCTTTAGCTTTTCGTAGGACTTCGTCCGTCACAGGTGTATCATGTTGATCAATGGAACAGCCTCCGACGATATCATGGTCGAGTTCAAAAGTTATTCCAGGAGACAAGTGATCTTGAATGATCTGAAAGACTTTGAGAGCCTCGACCATGACCTCGGGACCAACATGGTCACCTGGTAGGACGAGAATCTTGTATTTTCGGGTTGCGGCACCATTCGTAGCGCCGTTGGTCTGAGTGGCCATCTTGAAGGACCTTGCTGCTGCGGTCTTGAGGTCCGAATGTCTGTATATCAAGATATCTTGAGAATCTGACAGAACACACTCTAGCTAAATGGGTTGGAGTGTGTGGTATGTGATATGTAGATCGTGGAAAGATTCACATTCTAGATCTTTATATTGGACTTACAGATACGGCAGTCATCGGTCCTGGTGAACGAAACACGGTCATGTTCGGCATTCTTTTACGTTGATTGAGGAGTTCATGTTGGAGAAGGAAGCCGGTTGCGGAGGTGGAGATCATTTCCCCAGATGAGGAGATTGACTAGCCGTAACACCAACAGTCACATACAAAACCATCGAACACAATATAAGGTGTCGCGTGGGCTGACAACATGAGTTTATTACTTCTAGAATATCGTCAAAATCATAGAAGGTGATGGAGGGCGGGACGGTATGACTACCCAAGTCTATTGCTCTGATGATCATTTTGATAACTATGAAAAGCTCAATCGACAGACTTAGAAGGGTATCAATCCGCTGGCAGTATCCCTCACATCTTGGTTGGAACTCTAATGTCCAAATGATCGTGCTCCTTCTTCGTCGTTGCAGACCCTGGTCATCTATCTAACTCATCGAAGCTTTGAAGCCCAACGGCCAGTAGACGATGCTTGACGTCTAGGAACGGCTTGTTCTCAAACGTTTCAACTCTGCTCTGCCATTATCCAGTACAGAGAGCTTCTCTTCTGCACGCTTTCGCTTGTTTGTCGATTCCTTACTCTCACCAGCAATTCCATGAATCTCAGTATCCGTCAAGTCACAGACTTTTTCAGGTGTGAATAGCGATGACAATTTCTGCATCAGACATTCTTCGACAGCAAGGACAGCTACATCATCCACAAATCTCTTCAATGCAACCTATCAGACTTAGTAACACTCTTATGGAAATAGATCAAACGACTTACCTTGTAGTATGCTTCTGACATATCCACGGCTGTCGAGCAGGCATAAAGATTCATGTTTGGCTCGGTATAAGTAACCAATCTGCTCAATAGGGCTTGAGCGGAGAAGCAGTAGTTGAACTGAGAAGTGCTCAACTCTGGGCTGCCAAAGAAGGATTTGAGCTGCTTCTCAAGATCACGCTTATTTCGGTCTGATTGGATCTTCTGGACAGTCTCCGTTAGATAATGGTTGTAGGTGATTGGATGCCCTTCTGTGTGAGGTCTCAGCAATTCATCGAGCTTCTCAATAAGCTTCTCGCGCACTTCTGTCATTGCAGGGCCGATGAAAACTTCCATTAGATTCTTCGCAGTGATGATATCTGTGCTCTCTTGAATGGCAGAATTTACCGTTGAGCGAACAGCTGTCATGATGTTGTCAATGACCTTGCGGACGAGAGCAGACCAAGGAGCACATTGCTTGCTGAACAGATCGGCAACCACAAGAGGATTGAATGTACCGGGCAACTCACGTCCTCGGCTTTTCTTCAACAGAATGCTTGCCTCAATCACATACTTAGAACGTAACATCTGGTTGTCACTAAGAGTCCGATTCTGAACATCGTTGTCTTCGATGATGTTTACAGTTTGACCCTCCTTTTCCATCCTTCTTGCAAGATCTGCTAGGAGATTTTGGACTTTCGCACGGAGACGTCTCTTCTCCCAATCTGGAGAGGTATCGTTGAAGAAAGAGTCGGTATATGTACCCTCGACGGCTGCCTTGATGAGAACAGAGAACTTATCACTTGCTTTGAACAGATGACGACGTTGCTGAGATGTAGTTACTCGCGAGGCTCCAAGCGCCTTCAACTCCCCCTTGCAGGCCTGTACACCATTCTGAACATCCTGCATAACGTCGGGCAAGAGCTTAATGATCTGGTCCCTTAAAACATCACTAAGTCGTGCTTTGAGTGCCTTGACTCCGAGTTGGGATGGATCCAGTGATGGCCAAACACCTTTCGAGAAGAATTCTTGCTCTCTTGCATCTCGCTCGGCAATAGACGCGTTCCGAGTAGTAAAGTCTCTGTTGCGCAGAACATGCCATCCGAGGTGAAACTTGACATCTTTGTTCTGGGCGAGCTCGACGTAAAATTGCTCACTATCCGATCCGGGGTCTAGCGTGTCAGGTTTGGTGATCAGTCCAAGGGTACGTAACCCGGTTGGGTCTAGTGCTCTTGCATGCTTAGTTACCTGCTGCAGGGCAAAATCGCTCTTTGCAGAGACCACCGCAAGAACAATGCTGCGAGGCTTCGACATGTAAGACATTACAAGAGTTTCCACAAGGCCAGCATCTTTCTCGGATTGATCTTTGTTTCCAGCAAGAAATAGACCGGGCAAATCAACCATCGTGAGATGTGGCTGCTCTGGCCCGGAGAGCTCTACACGCAAGATATCAGTACTGAAGACCTTGTCGCCTGAGTTGAGGCCCATAGCCATTTTCGCATCTTCCACCACCTTTCCCATGTCCATGTCATGAAATGCACGTTTGAACGCGCTGAGTTTCTTCTTTTCTTCTTCTGTCTTATCTGGACCTGGTATGATACAGACTTTTGTGTTGACTGCGGGACCGCGGCGCAATATCAACTCTGTGGCAAAACGAGTACAAAGATTGTCTTTGGTGGGAAACGACATGCCGGAGATTGCTTCCAATACAGAACTCTTGCCAGATGATTGATCACCGCAGACAATGATCTGAGGTAAGTCAACATAGCGACTGATTCCTTGCGATCGCAATTTGTCGACAGTGTCGAGCAGACCTCGATGGTCTTCGCTCTGTAAATCCATGCCGAGGTCCGGAAATGACAATGAGTAGAGAGGTCGAGTGATCAGTATAGAACAGCTTTCAAATTTCGCGGTTCTAGACCTGAGTCAGTAAGTAGAGAGAAAATGAGTAAATGATCTCTCACTTACTATGTTCATTTCGCTGCAATGCGCGAGAAAGGATATGAATTTTTTGCGAATTTCTAGATCAGCTCTCTAGAAGATTGCGACCAGAATTTAGATTGGTGAAATTGCAAGTGAGAGAACAGTCAAGGTTGCCTGCAAGTGTTTCGGAAAAGTCTTTGTTTGTACTGACAGACACTGGCGTCCTCCAGAACCTACCATGATGCCTGATCAGTTTGAGACTGGTGTGAAGCAACTCGTGCTGTCGACAGGCGACAGTCAGGACTGTCTAGGACAACCCAAGGAGGACTTCGGTGGTCACTACCTGCTCCTATTTCCTCACATATCTGCTCTTTCCAAAGCTCAGAATCAGCAAGGATCTCACACTCGCGGATGCCTCACTTCTGGAGATACTGTAAGAAATGCCTGACGACTCAGTAGAATTCATTCTCCTGATTCATGAGCAGTAGACCTTTGCCGTTATCTTGAGATATGACTAGGTCAAGTCTGACACTGGATATCGTTTGTAAGACAACACTCCGATCATACAACCAGCACGCTGCCCATAAGTTGAGTGCTGTGACTTCGTTGCCAACTTCGTCAGAGGCCCATCAACTTATCCGTATCACTTACTGTGTATGCTTGCAAGCATGCCATCGCCTTCCAGCTCGGCACCATCCACCAGCAACAGCCATGAGACCTACCCGCTTAACGTCCATTCAAGACAAGTCTTACACCTACACTCATCTTGTTACCTTCTGTAGACCGCTTATTTCCTCTCCGCCTCCGCTTGCAGGAGTTGCGGGCCAAGTCAAGCCTTCTTGTGTATAGGACAACCGCGATCTCAACGTACCCTCCACTTTCCTTACTTTCCATGTATACCACTTCACTCTACTACCTTGTCTTTGATTACTCTCGTCTAACTCCACCTACTCAGTTCATCCAACTCCACATTAATTCAGATCCCGGATCACAGCGGAATTAAATCATAACAGACCCTGGGTTACATAACAGAAGAACCTTCGTGTCGCAATTCACATACACAGGTTCTCAAGCTCCACTATCAATAACCGACACCTTCACCATCGATATCATCACCACCGGATAGAAGGGAATGTGAGCAACGAAGAGATTATCAAGGTACCGCCTCATTCCTTCTGTCTCACTTCATACCGATGCACGCCAATTCTGCAGGTTAACTCAGGACATGTGAAACTCACAAAGTCAATCAGAGCATCTCAACAGCAAACTCAATTCATCAAGACTAAGGAATGCACCTTCAAGAACCTTCATCGAGATGTCCAAAGGGGGAGCGAGAAAAAGAATCAGAAGTACCGCTCGGTACATCATAATCCCCACAGACAGTTCTCAAGCTTGGAAGCTCAAGCCACAGTTACAAAAAAAAGTGGGAAAGTATAGGAAAGCTACGCGAGCGGAGACAGTGCACCTTTCCACTCTTTTTTCGCAAAAGCAAAGATTTGTGCTTGTGCAAGAAGAACAGACGATTTCCACCTGCGTGATCGCGTTTCTGAGTAGCGTGAGAACAAGGTAGTCCACCTCTTCTGGGCCATATCTTGGAATATCACAAAAGTTTCAGTCCAGGATCCCAGCACCGCGGCATGGGTACGTGAGGGAGACGGCGCCATTGAATAGGGCTAGATCCGCCACTAATGATTCGTGTGGAACAGTGACGTCCGATTCATCGCCTGTTTCGTAAACAGTGACGCGTGCATATTTCTGGTTTTGATCTCGATCGATAATTATGCATTACTTTCCTGATGGCTCTACTGGGTGATTTCTCCGGAAGGTAAACTCAAAGATTAAGGAGGACGAACGAAATCGCTGGTTGAACACAGAACATGGTTCTGCATAAATGGAAGAAATTGATACAACTCATGATTTCATTATCATTGTTTACATAGCTCGTAACGCTGCATGACGCAGCCTCTCAAACGCCCTGGTTTTTTGGTATATGGGTATCACTGATGATCTAGAATAATCTAGCTCATGAAACCTGGCTTGCCATCACCATCGGCATCCTTGCGTGGGTTAAGCTTGTCCATCAAGCTTGGCTTACCAGCCTTCTTTGCTCGCTTCTCTTCATCGCTGGATGAGACAGAGCCAGATCTGTGGTGACGAGTTGCAGTTACGCCGGCAGCTCCAACACCGGCGGCACCTACACCGGTACCTACAGCAGCGCCAGTGTGGTGGCCGGTGTGGTGACCGCTGGTGTGAGTGCCAGTGGTTCCGACACCAGTACCGACACCAGTACCAACACCAGTACCAACACCGGAGCCAATACCGGTTCCTGTGTGGTGACCAGTTGTACCGACGCCAGTACCAGTGGTACCAATACCAGTTCCGGATGTGTTATGTCCACCGACGTGGAGAATCTTCTCAGCTGTAGTCTGGAGGTCCTTGTTGTATGGTCTTGGGCCACCTTCGTACTCTTCGTGGGTGTGACGCTGGCTGCCTGTCAATGAACCACCAGTTGTCTGGAACTCGCTCAATGACTTCATTGGGAGAGCAGACATGCCATGGTGCTGAGCAGCGGCGTGGTGCGTCTCGTGGATTGGGATGACAGTGTGTACAACCTCTGGCTGAACAGTCTCCTTGTGGATGATAGGTTGGACAGTCTCGTGGACGTGGTGGTGGACATGCTCACCCGTGACTGCAGCGGCAGCAGATCTGGTGTGCTGGGTCTCGTGGGTGATGGAGCTGTCTCTGAATTGACCAAGCTCGGCAGCTACGTTTCGCTTGACACCCTCGTGATCACCGTGGGTGAATTCACGGTTCTGGACTGGGGCTACGTTGTGAGTGTGCTGCTCTGGCAATACCTCACGATGCTGAAGGGGCTGGACTGTGGTGTGGTAATGATCTTGGTGCACCTCCTTGTCGATGGCTTGTTGAGTCTCCTCATGTCTGGTGGGCTTTACAACCTCACGAGTGATGGCGGGGTTTACAACCTCATCGACCTCGGTGGTGTGGCCTTGACGACCAGTAATCTTGCTAACTGCTGCTCTTGCGGCTTCCATGTTGAAATTTGTTTGAGTACTAATGAATTTGATGTAAGTGTATGAAGGTGGTATGTTAATGAGTAGAAAAGGACTGACATGTAGTGAGCGGCGAGCGCACCATCATATATGCCCCTCC
The DNA here is from genome assembly GCA_032357745.1 of Camptophora hylomeconis. Taxonomy (NCBI): domain Eukaryota; kingdom Fungi; phylum Ascomycota; class Eurotiomycetes; order Chaetothyriales; family Chaetothyriaceae; genus Camptophora; species Camptophora hylomeconis. Next base: position 1,323,812 of record JAOTMB010000003.1, on the reverse strand, counting down.
TTGTGCGAGCTGTACACGGCTGACCATGATCTCATCGTAACTATCCACTTCCGAAAATGACCATGACAGAACTTGGATGCTGATGGGTCTCTGGCAGCAAAACCCAATGCCTGACATCTGCTTTGCCCATGTTGCGCAGCCACAAGCAGTGGAACGAGAAGTTCATCGAGGAGTCAAACGGAATGACATGACATCGACCATGCAGATCCCAGTGTCGCTAAGAACGAATCGTTGTTCTACAAGCGACGGTACCACACGATGTCCAAGGTCGATGATGATTGAGTTTGGACCAAAATTTGCATAAACCATGTTTGCTGTAGCCACTAGTTGCGTCACCGACCCTATTCGATTCAGCAAGCTCCCCGCCTCAGTGAGATGGTACGAAGAGTATGACGCGTGGTTGGGATTCCTTGGAGCTATCTTCCAGCAGAAGGTGGACACAACTTGACAGGCTGCCAACGTGTCTGTAATGAGCTGACGTAGAGAACGTGTATGCAAGCGACCGCGTCGTGCAAACAAACCCCTGGGTCGATTTTTTGGCGCTGAGTAGGCTGAACTTTTGGGAGGCTTTTGGAAGCGGAGATTCTAGGCCTGTCGGCGCCTCCGCCCTTAGAATTGCTGTCTCGGATGTTGCCACGCACGTTAGCTAAACTTGTTTGCTTAGCTGTTGCCATGCGAGCTATGTCATACTTCGACTGTGAAAAAGTGAAGAAGCAGTCATACGCCCCGTGGTAGCGCAGCTCCTTTCTCATTCATTGCTTTTCACTCCCTTTGCCCGTTCAAACTCCGCTAAAGTCCTTATCGTCGGTCCCACCGTCGCCTACACATATCTTTTCTCTCTGCTCCAATGGCAGGTCTTGTAGAAAAAGTCAAGCAGAGCATCCGCAACAGGTCCAGATCTCGAAAGTCCATCGGCGGAAGCGACTATGAGAGAGACGGACGTGGCAGTGTAGAGGAGCCTAGACGATCCAACCACTATTCAGATGGAAGACGCTCAGGTCAGTACCAGGACGGACGACCATCTGGCCAGTATCAGGATAGCAGACCTTCGGGTCAATACCAGGACGATCGTGTAGGAAGGTCGACGCAGCCTACATCGGGTCTGCACAGCTCTCATGGAATCAACGACCAATCCAACAAGCCTCTACCAGCAAGTCCCAATGTCAACCACTATGTAGAAGATGTGGCTTCGACTCAGTTCGGTTCACTTGCCCGCAAGCCGGTGTCTCATGCAGACAGACAGGTCGCGCCTGCCGATTCTATGACCTCCTCACAACACGGTCGACACACTTCCGATCTCAGCGGTAATACAGATGTAGGAAGAGGGGGAGCAGAAGCCGTTTCTGCTGTACCTGCTTCGAGGACCGCCTCGAACACGTACGACCAACGCCCGAGGTCCAACACACAGGAAGGTCGCTATGATACGGATGGTAGCAGAACTTTGAGTGAGAGAATGGACGGTATGAATCTGGGATCCAGCCCTGGCAGACACACTCAACCAACCGGGTCATTGGGTGTGTCAGACTCCATCAGACAACGCAACGGTGTCAATCACAACGAGGTGCCTCCAGTTCCAGCAATCTCTTCCACCCATCAAAACTCTGTAGGAACCACAAACACTACTCAGAACGGTACCCTTGGGTCTACCAACCAAACGGACCACCACATGCGTCTGCCAGCTGGCTTCAATCCAAACCGTACCGAGAAGACCGAGGTGACTACCCAATGGAGGCCTGCTGTCACTCAAGAAACTGTACTCCGGCAGAGAACAGAGATCTTGCAAGAAGAAATTACCCGTGATATTCACATCCATCACTACTACACCTACACACAACCTATCAAGGTTGTTGAGGTTCTGCCGGCAAAGCACTATATGTTGGATCATATGACTGGAATCAAGACTGAGATCCCGGCCCCCGCCGGTTGGCTTCTCCCTGAGGACATGCAGACTAGACAGCCAGATCTTAGTCAATTGCAAGGAGTGACACGCCACTACCTGGTCAATGAGCAGCATCCTAACGGTATCCCTGAGGCTCCACCTTTGAGACACAAGGGCGACCGCGAACATTTGCATGCCAGTCAGGGCGCTGATGGATACACTCAGGACGATTATCACCCTTCTACGAAGCCATTGAGTGGCCGATTTGCAGAAGAGCGTGAGTTCCGCCATTCCGGTCAAACAACAGGAAGAGCATTGTAGAGTTTAGGTGCATCTATGCTCATATAGGAGGAGAAGACATACGTGGGCGTTCTCAGAACAGACGCATTTGAGGGACCGAACCGCGCATAAAATTGTAATAAAGAGAACATACGGAGAATTATTCTCATCTGTACTATATACTGGCATCGTAAAGGTGGAGTTGGCTTGTTAATTGTATGGAGGTGATGCAAAGTATATATGCCTTTTTGGTTTATTGCTCCACAGAATGTGTTTTCTAGGCCCTAAACTGTATTTCCGCATTCAATGAGGGTAGCCCTGTCGCCAAGTTTATCACTCTATTGTAGGACTTGTTCCTCCCATTGACTTCTACAAAGTCTTCCTCACAATCTCATCTACTCTATATACCAGCAAGCAAGCGTATGAGCACGGTGATGTGTCGCGTGCCCTCTTTCCACTTGTGTGTCTTACTGTAGCCTCAAAGTGGATCATATCGGGTGGTACCGCGAATCATGTCCTGTCAATTCCTAATAGATTCTCAATTTCTTCGAATGGGAGGGTACGCCACTACAATATACTTTCATCCAGTGACATGCTTTTGCATCATACGTTGACACAAGCAAAGAATACTGCTGTCGTATGCCTTTATATCAGTCGCGCTTGTTCTCACTCATTCAAAATGCATACGACAAATTTGCTCCAGCCCGGATTCATGTCGACAAGAGGTGTTCTGTTATAAATCGACATCCACAACGACAATTGGTCGTCCCGGCCCTGGTATGCAATCACTTATCGAGCACAGACGAATATGGAAGGAGGTCAGAACGGAATACCGCAACGTCAACGATGATAAGCCAATATCCAGGCACGAGAGCACATCCAACACAACCTCCTCGAAAGACGACTCATATGAGGTGAAATTCGTCGGCAACGACACCCACCAGCCACAACACTGGCCATTGCCGAAAAAGACACTCAGTACTTGTTTGCTGTTCGGCCTTGTGTTTGTAACAGGATGGGCATCTGCGTCTGACTCGAGCACACTGCAGCGCTCTAGGGCCCATTTTCATGTTTGGCAAGTACCTGAAGTACTGTCCACGGCTCTATATCTCTTCGGCGTTGGAACAGGCGCTCTATTCGCGGGACCCATCAGTCAGATGGTCGGCCGCAATCCCTTGTATTTTGGTCCTGGGCTCTTGTATCTCCTGGCTCTGTTCGGCTCGGCTCTGGCTCCAAATTATGCCACTCGCATTATCATGAGGATGTTTGCCGGATTCTTTGCGAGCCCGGCCATGACCAACTACGGAGGAAGCTTGTCAGATATGTTCGAAACAGGACAACGCTCGATCGTATGGCCCGTATTTTCTCTGTCAACATTATTGGGTATGTATGCTGTACAGAAAATATGAGAAACTCATGTTAATAGAGTGCAGGTCCATTGATCGCACCAATTCCAAGCGGGTGGATAGAAAATTCAAGACTAGATTGGCGCTGGACAGACTGGTTGACGTTGATCATATCTGGATTTGCATTCCTTCTTGCCTTCCTCTTCCTACTCGAGACGCACCTAGATACAATTGTCGGTTGGAAAGTTGGACATATTCAAAAGGTCACCAATGATAAGAGATGGCATGCGGCCGACGAAGAATCTGCCACGGTATTTGAGCATCTCAAAACACACGCACATGACATGCTCATATACCTTACTCGGGAACCGATCACTATACTTTTTGGTCTCTACCTGACCCTTCTCTACGTTCTCGTATACACCTTCTTGCATGGCTTTACTTACATCTTCGGCAAACCTTATGGCTGGAATCCGGGTCAGAGAGGTTCAGCATTCGGCGCTGTCTGTGTCGGCGTTCTCCTGGGAGTCCCATATGTCATGATTTTCAACTACATCTACAAGCGTCGGCATAGCCATAGAGATCCAGAAGCCACACCACTCCCAGAATCACGACTCATACCAACGATACCAATAGCACCGTTACTACCAATATCTTTGTTCTGGTTAGGATTCACAGACCGTCCCGATATATCTTACTTTTCGCCTTTGGGAGCTTGCGCTCTTTTCGGCTTCAGTCTTTACACCATTTTTGTACCGACTTATCATTATCTTATCGATGCTTACAAAACCAATTCTTCGAGCGCTATGGCAGCCGTGACATTCATGCGCTACTATGCTTCTGGAGGTATGATCATTGCCGCTATTCCAATGTATGAAGCTATGGGCGTTAAATGGGTCATGGTGTTGATGGGGTGTGTTGCCGCTCTATTAACGCCGGTACCACTTTTGTTCTGGTGGAAAGGCGATACTGTGAGGGCAAAGAGCCATTTTGCAGACAAAGGAGGATTGCAGGGGAACAAGTCGGAGGATGAGGCAGAGGACAAGACTGAGGACGAAACGGAGGACAGGACGCAGGAGTGAGCGACGGCGTGCGCCCATCAACTCATCATTTTCGATATGACGCATCGTCGACCTCAAAATGTCCTTTCCATCACCCTCTCGACCAGATTAACTCATGAGTCTCGATATGTTGATCGAACCCCACAAACAAGATTACGTGTGGTTGCGCAACAACTGTTTGCGGAGCGTTGTGTCGAGAAGGTTGCGTTGGCTCACCCTCAAACAGATGAAGATAGATGAAATAGATACCCTACTATATTAATAATTAATCCAACATACTATCAAGATGTTTATACTCGTCAAGACTTCAAGATTTTGCTTAGTACTTGGTCAGAAGATCACTCTCCTATCATGTGTCAGCATATAGTGGTGCACAGCAAGTGCCCCCAAAATCCGATGAGCTGTACCGATGTATCGAATGCGTGGTGCACAAAAGTAGAGCGTCTCTGCTCATGTGCTATCATCCGCTCAGTGAATATATTGACTACACACTGCAGAAATGGGCCGAAGTGTACAGGTGGAATACGCTGGGGGGATCAGCGAGAGCTTGATACAACAATACCAATGAGGCTCAAATTTGACGAATGTCTTACACCTCAATCAACAAAGATTCGAGTCCGGCAGGAATCATCAGCAAGACTTCGGAGGGCCAGTTATATGGACTATGATGAACACAGAAGCCTCGGAAGTTGGGAGACGGTATTGTGCGACAGTGACGATAGCGATGATAGTGACGGAGGCGTTCTTCTTAGTAATGGTCAAACGGTCAAGAGCAAGAACAGAGACACCATCTTTCCGCAAGGAGATCAGACCCCTGAAACCGGACATCGGTCAATCAAGAAAGAGGAGGATAAGGAAGCCACCACAAGTCAATCCTTTTCTATCATCTATACACCGACGACTTCTGAAGCCAGTGATTCCGAACTAGTCTCTGGTTCTGATAATGAGTTACCTCGCAATCAAAACGGCAACGAAGGTAGTGAAGAATTTTCATCTGGAACACAGACACCGTCCTCAACTCCATCTCAAACTTCAATCCATATCGATCTCTTCCCATACGATAGCTCCTTAGACTCTGATACAGGCGAAGATAATCGACAAGAAGACTCCGTGACTACAGTCTCATCTCATGGAAGTTTGAATATACCAGATATGGTGGAGGAGCTGAGGAGGATCTCTGACGAGGAGCATGATGACAGAGATGGAGTCCTGATACCTGTTTCAGATGAACTCGAAGAGGAGCAATACGATATAATAGACAGTGAAGATAGTTAAGTTGCTTTACGTGACTCGGAGGAATGGTCTGTTTGTGATCCTGCGAGAGATTGGTTCTTCATGCTCTCGCGTCCTCATTGGCCGTTCCAGGGGTATTGCTTGATGGTACTGGTTAGCACTCTTTCATAGACCTGCTCTTGAGAGTTGTATTTTACTACATAGCTCAAGCACAGATTCGATATTCAGACCCAGCTCTATACTCCCTTACAGTGTCTCTGTAGCATATCATACGAATGTCATGGATGCTGGCACGTCATAACAAATGTTTGATACTTGGCCGTGAAAGTCAATAACAAACCACTGACGTCAGTTGTTGAACACCGTCATTTGCTTCAGTCATGAAATTGAAACGCCAACTTTTACTTAGATTCCTCAGAATAACAAATTACCAGCTACCCAGACACAATTTCTTCATCCATCTGATACTACAATCACGAAATGGCCGACCGTGTCAAAGCAGTAGCTCAAGAAGAGGCAGAACGCATCCAGGCACAGACCAAAGATGCAGTTCAATCAGGTGCCTACCTATATCCACTCAAGGTATGAGGTGCACCGCAGTTTGATTCAAGTCGCTAATTGCGAGTACAGGGCATCTTCTACTTGCTCTCTCACAAGGACCTATGGCGACCTCTGTTATCGAAGTTGACACCTACATTGACGCTCGGTGTAGGTGTCACTACCGTCATGTTCATTGTAGCATATCTGCCTCAAGCAGCTCTTATGACTTTCACCAGTGGACCAGTTGCAGCATTTACGGCTGCGCTCCTGACTTTGAGTGAAAGCTCTACGATCACGAATATACTTTCTCGATCGTTCTTTATAGAGGACGCGTTGGTAGATACGTTTGATGGAACATTGATGTCGAAGCAGTGCAAAGATTTGGTAGCACAGGGTAGACAAGTTAAGGCAGGAGGTGATTCTATTGCCAGACTCGGCAAGTTGGTCAAGAAGCCATTCGCCAAATTCACACCGAACGCATTGATCAGATATGTTATGTATCTACCATTGAACTTCATTCCAGTGGTCGGCACGTTCATCTTCATCGTCCTGCAGGGAAAGCGAACAGGACCAGCAGCACATGACAGATACTTCCAGCTCAAGGGAATGTCGAAGACACAGAGGGAAGACCATGTGCAAAAGAATAGAGGAGCTTACACAGCGTACGTGGTATCTCGTTCCTTCAAAACTATAGCTAACAAAGACAGATTCGGTGTTGTAGCCGCTCTCTTCGAAATGGTCCCCTTCCTTAATCTCTTCTTTGCGTTCTCGAACACAGTTGGAGCAGCTTTACATTCGTGTGACATGGAGAATCGATCCAACACAGCACCGCGTCTTCGTGAACAGGCCAAGAGGGCGGAATAAATGGTCACACAGCCGACATTGAGAAGGATTGGCTATGACTGAATCAAAGATTCTGTGTAACCGCTACCGGTCTCTAACCCATATTGGATTACGACATAATTGACGTTACGACGAAAGACATCTCATCAAGGTCATTTCCGATATTGAGTATCACTACTCAGGTATCACTATGAAGGTTAAGTATGACAGAACTTGAACCGATACCGAACATGGAAGTCTTGACAGGTCAAAAATTCCACAATGTTTGAGCCACAATATGACGGATGTCGATGGCATGACAGAACAATGAATAACGATTAGATTACCATAGAACATGACGATGGAATGAGAAGCCGTAAGCGAATTCTTTCTCTCCCTTATTTGTTGTACAAGAGATAAGCACAAGAAGCGTGCTCTTATTGTTGTGCTGTGGAGTGATCAATAAAGTGCCTGCCAGTATTCTTGTTGTTGTTGCTATGGCGGTCAATCAACATATTCACTTCACGTCTGCCTTGTGAAGAACGACAACATCAATCACAATCACAACAGCCGACACACCACTTTCATTACTCTTCACTCTGGTTGATTTTCCTTACCTTCCGTCCTTGTCACTTTGGCTATTCATAACTGCGCATCTTCATATCCAACTTGTCACACCCGCTACGGTGGTACCTTCCTTTTCAACTCAAAGCGTGACGTCCGCAAGGTACGTTTATCAGTCGCAGCTGATCCTCCGCTCTAAACTGACAATTCTAGACCAACATGAATCATTCATCCTTTCCTATCAGCTTGATGCTGGTTACCGTCATTCTCTTATTCCAACTACCCTCCTTTGTATCATCCCACCAGCATGGTCGTTTGGGACACTGGCGACTCGCTGGACGAGAACAACCCACCACTACTTCCGTAACAGTCAACTTCGCTGCAGCCGCTACTCCTTGCACTGGTGCGAACTGTGTCGGCGCATTACCTGCATCTACAAATCTTCCTTGCGACAGAGTCAATGGCACTGTCATTGTGGCTGGCTCCGAGAATAGCACATGGGTCATGCTCTGCAACACAGACTTCTACGCTCAGGACATTTATCCTTTCCGTTTGACTGGATCGTTCGAAGATTGTCTTCAGTCTTGCGAAAATTACAATACCGAGAGCGAGGGTAAAGGCTGCGCTGGTTTTGTCTTCGCGCCTGATCGTATGCATCTTGACAATGACTGCTATCTCAAGTATTCAGTGAATGACGTGGTCTATCCTTCTACTATTCATCTGATCGCTGCGACATTAGTTCCTTCTGCGCTAGCTCCATCTTCCACTGCAGCAAGCCCCCCTGTCAATGGTAACGGCGTGAATGACCAATCTCAGGATCGCTCAGGGCAGGTTGCGCCAGTCATTGTTGATGCAAAAGCGTTAGGTACTTCAAATCTCGAGCCGACTAAGCAGTATGTCAAGCATGCTCCTGCATTGCCTATCAAACTTGCATCCACCTTACTTCAACCTGGTATCAATACGGATCTTATCAACAAGTACCCTCTTGCACGTGATACTGGTTCTTGGACTCTGGACTCATTTACCTTCGAACCTGATTTGGAAGATTTGAGTGTTAGGCCTCGTTTGTCTCGAGATGGTGGTAAGGGCGGTACTATCAACGGCACTCACGTCTTCATGTTCTGCGACACTGCCACATTTGGTGAAACTGAATCGGCCATGGGATATATGAATGGACTTGTTTCCTCCAGTGCAGCAGTTGCACTATATCGAGACGGCACAGATCAGGGCAATCTGACCCTCCAAGACCCACTTGGGCAATGGCAAGACGATGTTGGTAGATTGCGTGGCTGGATCGAGATGACTGCAGGTGAAGAAGCCTTCAATATCGCTGTCTCTGGTAATGGCTTTCGATATGCAGTCTGGCCTGAGTCTGGTTTTATTCCATACAACTCCACCCTCTCACTCATCTGGGCCCCTGTAGTTTATGTCAGTGTCAATATGACAACTCAGGATGCGACCTTTACATCACTTGGTAATACTCTTGTTTCTGTCTACATTGATCCAGTATATGGACCTCATGCAGATCGTATGGTTAACCAAATCTTCGGAGAGGACGAAGTAGAATGGGGTTCGCTCGGAGGTCTACGTGCTTGGGGTGCTTCCGGCAATGGCACCACAGACGGCATGATATATCTTTTCGGTCAAGTTGAGAAAGGTGTATTGGTCGCAAAGGTCTCTCCTCAGAATATCACAGATCGCTCAGCATACACTTACTGGAACGGCAATGCATGGTCTTCTCAGATGCAAGCACGAAACTCTACCGCCTATCTTATTGAGCAACCCGTCATGGATTTCGACATCTTCTACTCCCCATACCACAAGTATTTCTTCATGGTCTATCTTACTCCAAACGCCGACAATACTTTCTGGGTCCGTTGGCTCCAGCAAGACGAGGCAGTCTTCCCTCCATACATGCCAGGTGGTAGAGAAGATTATGCTGAGTATATCTTACGATATCCTTGGTCTGAACCTCTTGTTCTATGGGCTGTAGATCCTCCTGCCATTGGCTACATCTATGCTGGAGGCGTTCATACTGGTTACTATGGTGCAGATGATATTGCTTATGGAGGAAACTATCTCTTGATCACCTGGACTGAACATACTGTCAAAGATCCTAATGACCCTGCCAGTGGGTATAGACATATGTCTGCCAAAATCACAATCAGTTGATTATAGAGTGCGGCGTCGTGATAGCGAGGACACCATGTGTATGGTCTCTATCAGTACATGATGGAGTACAAGAAGTATGTGCATGTGATACATTCTTTGGTGTGAGAACAGGATTATGGAAACTTTCGGAAATTTGTCAGAAAGGGCAGCGACCTGGAAATCTCATACAGTTTCATCAACCATGATTCATGAACATGTCTCTGACATGAATTATCATACAGATGATCAGATAGTCAATACGAAACTCGAAATTGTCACTCATAATTAGTACATGTAGCTTAAGTTGCCTTGTCTTGTATATATCATTTATCAATCAGTCTATTCGTATATGGTGTCTAACCCGTATCCTAGTTTTCCTCAGTAACATGTCCGTTGACCTTGTTCTTCTTTTTTGTATGATCGGGCACTCCAGCAGCTTTCTCAGGCAACCACTGCAATGCCGCAGTATAGATAAACCCAATCACAGCAATAACAACCCAAACAAGATATCCGCTCAACAGTTGCGATCGAACACTAACGGCAAACAGAGCCGTCAGGCCCCAAGGAGTCACCGCTCTGTTAGCACTACTCAGCATCAACGACAGGGCATTTAACGTTCCCATCGTCTCCATTCCCGGCGCTATGTCGTTTATAGCAAGCTGAATGGCCGTGAAACCCATTGATACACCTACGCCGAGGGCGAGGAAGAGAGGAGTTACGATCCAGAATACGACCATGAGAGGATTAGTGGATCCAGTTGCACTGTGTTCTCCGTTCGATGTCGCACGTCGCAACAGTAGACTCAGAAGGGGGACAATGAGGAATAAGAATGGATGGATCCTGCCGCAGATTTTGAGTACGCCTCCTGTTCCTATGCGACTGTGTAGAGGTGGAAAGACGAACAAGAGCCAGATTGCCTGAGAGAAGCCTGTTAATCCCAATGCGAGGGAGATTTGGATTGGTGTGAAGCCGAAGCCGCCTTTCTCTATTGTTGTGAAGAGGAAGAGGGGGAGGAGAGCGGAGAAGGCGAAGCCCAGTAGCAGGACAAGACCTGATAGATAGAGTACTATGGCTACACCGGGAGAGCGAAGGAGGGATCGTGTCGACATCGGCTCCTGTGGTGTAGAAGACAGATCTGAAGATGGCTTGGCTTTTGGCTTTGTTTCGGTGACGAAAAGGAGGGACGATACAGCTGAGATGAGACATAGAAATCCCGTGGCTAGCGTCGAGAGGGCATAGGGAAATGATTTGAAGAATTGGATGTTGGAGAATATACCATGATATTGTCCCGCTGGATCAGCGAGGGCACCGCCCAAAAGTGGTCCCATGAATATACCTAGATTTCCCGCGAAGGCGTAGAAGCTGAATGCTCTTGCTTGTGTTTTGGTCGTACTGAGCTCGGTAATCATGGTCCGAACCGTGACTGCTGATCCAGCGAATGCGCCTGCCAGACAACGGAAGAGTATCATTTGCCATATCGTCCTTGCGAAGCCGAAGAGGGAAAGAGTGACTGCCATGCCGAACAGAGAGATGACGAGGACAGGTTTGCGGCCTATCCGATCTGACGTGCGTCCCCAGAAGAGCATCACGAAGGTTTGGGTTAGGCTGAAGAGAGATTCAATTAGGCCACTGTAGAATCCTACATCCTCTTCTGGTAAGGAGCCGTTGAGTTGAATCATCTGGTTTACGAAAGGGAAGATGCTGAAGAATGACACTGCCTCCACGAGACGAACGTAGCAGAGGAGGAAGATTTGACGGAGCGGGAGTGGTCTGTCATCAGTGTCGCGTCCGGTGCCGATCTGGGATCCCTCCTGGACTGCATCCTCGTTGGATTGGGAGGTTGCAACTGAAGCTGGAAGGAGAGGAGTTTCCTCATCTGGCTCATTGATCTGCGCGTTTGGAGGCGCGACTTTCGTGCTTGCCATAGTAGAGAGGTTTCAGCTTTTAGAAGATTGACACGTCCATGTGCTGACAAATTCGTCCAGAATCTAAGTGATTTTCAGGGGGCTTCACTTTTTTGATGAGAGATTGAATTGCCGATGTTTGCTGTCGATGACAGATAGTGATCTTCTCTTGTTTATGGATATGTACTGAGATGTCCAGAATTTGATGTCGGTATTGATGAGAGATGCAGCGACGAATCTGACAACCGACGAAATGATGTTACATGCCCGAGCTGTACTATATGCCACTAACCCAAATAGGAAAGGGCGAAAATGACTGCTGTCGGTGAACGGTCAGCTTTCTCGTCTTCCTTAGTCGACAACACCTCACCAAATTTCGAAAGTCCCTGTGCGAATTTGTAAAGAATGAGGATCGAATCACATCGTTATCGACCGCGGTAATTCTAGGCTTCGTTTTAACTGACTTCGTTCTGATTATGGTCAGACCTTTGTCAGACCTCCGTCTGACGATCAGAATACTGCTATCGTGACCAAGTCAGTTCTAGGTCATACACGCGTATTACGATGTCCAACTTATATACGTGTAATGTACATGATGTACATATGTACATACTTGCCCTATACGCGAAACAAATTTGTTGATGTGAACTGGATGTAAAGTACGGAAACCACTGGAGTTTGCTGCTGAACACAGCAGTGTCGATGCTACATTCAATTGGAGATTGCGAGCGAATGAGACAGCGTTGGAACACGTTATGAACATTGCCGGAAACACCAATGCGGCTTGGCCCGAAAACCCAACCCAACCCGCCCGGGTTGGAAAACGGGTTCATATATATATACACAGTGAACTTCAATCTACGTATCTGGTGAATACATGTAATGCCCTGAACTGAGTTTTGCTCAGCTTGAACACATGTACATACAGAGTCGACCAGCTCGTTCGGGTCGCGTTGTATCACTTTCACTCCTGCCCCAACCCCTTCGGAGGCCTACTTGTAATTTTACGGCAAGTCCGACCGACTCCCATTGGTATTCTTACATACATGAATACATCTTATGCAATCTACATATCTAGCATCAAACTCCGCGGTACGCACTCCTTCTACATACATGTACCAGAGAGAAACACTCATCTGTAGAAGCCAGAGCCCGAAAATGAGGGTTTGGGAGCTAAAAACTGCTGCTCAACAGAACCATCTGCTCCAGATACATGTACCTGGCCCTGGTCCTGGGCGGCATGACAGTTGCTTCGACTGCAAATTTTGGGGGTTGGAAGGTAGTGTTGCTATGCGTACATACATATCCTGAGATCCAGGAGATGAACATGCAAGAGCAGGTAGGTAGGTATATCTAGGCTTCCGGTTGGGTTGGGTTGGGTTGGGTTGGGTTGAAGGTAAGGCAAACCCATCCGGGTCGGGTTCAGAAATAAAGTCAACCCAACCCTAACCCAACCCAGGCCCATTCAGAAGCCGAAGCCTATACATACATGTATGTATGTATGGTTGGCAGAGAGAAATAACATGTAAATCATTGGACCACAGTGCGTTATGGTAATTCAGCTCATCGCCAGAGAGATCTCAATGGTCAAATTGGGTGGCTCAGCTGAGCGTCGGCGTAGACACTAGATCGCTTGAGGTTGGAGTCTTCGTTCAGACACTCGAGGCCTGCCTCAAGATACGTGAGGTTTAGGTGTCGAGATGAGTACTCCCCGGATCAACACAAGATCGTTCGCCTACTCTTACCACAGCGTTCGCAGGAGACATGACAATTCCATCTAAGGTTCTTACATTCACTTGCTTTGTATCTGCAAGCCTGCCGCATGGAAATGGAAGACTGAAGAATCCGACCCAAGCTAATGGTATTCATGAAGACGCACTAAATGAGTGTCAACAGCGCATGTATCGATGTGGCGACCGGATACTTCGCCAAGCACAGCACAAGGTACCCCTTTAGTTGGAAGACACTTTGGGGGCGAACGCTAATTGGTCTAGGCTGGCTCCGTTTCTCCAGTCGACTTGTTCCATCGGTGCCAGACTCTGGGCTTGCAAAGATACAACTCTCCTTTAGGAGATTGCGAATGATGAATACAAGGACATGGTCTTCTCTTCAAACCAATGACCATCCATCGGCGCTTCCGAATCCGCTCAGTTGACTAGCTTCTGTGAAACGGTGCCTGTAAAGTCATGGACTCAGGCCAGATTCCATCCGCTCTATGTTCATCATGAACAAAAGCGACAAACTTATTGTCCAGTTTCTTCAAACTCTTGTCATATACTGTTGCATATATACATACATACTAATTGCATAACGAAGCTGTCAAGCTTTTTGACCGAGTTGTTGCAGGTTGATTCCGGATTTCTGAAACGCATAAATGAGGGCTAAGCGACGACCTCAATGGCGGCCACATCAAGCCACCGGCGGCACTCTACCTTTAAACATGAGCATGCGTCAACAAGATCTGTTCTGGTTCTTTTGAAGTGATCCGTTCGCAGTTGGCTTGCTACCGTTCACTGTGTTGTTATTCTTTTGAGGTTATTGCCCAGCAGTAATATAAAATGACCATGTTCAAACACTTTGACACGGCCGTTACGGAGATACCACTCAGTCCATTCCCCAGCCACAGAAGGTACGAAGCATTGAACGATGTCGCCCCAGCCGAAGTATCGAAGCGAAAGTCCAGATTATCGTGGAAAGATATCTCGGTCCTTGCAATTCAGATCATATGCTTTACGGCAGCATTCGTATCGGTCTATCAACCCCAGGCAGCATCGTACATAGGCCAGTTGCATCAACTCATCTTGATTGGTCTTCTTCTCGCCATCATGGCATCCTTCATGGAGGATCAGGTGATTCGAACAATGCTCGTATACCTAGGCTACCGAAGAAATTCAGCATTACAGGATTTCGATGCAGTACTTCGCAAAGATGTCCTCGCACCGAAAATCAGAATACTCGTGCGGTCTTCCTTGTTTCTTATCGCTGTCCTACCATTAGGATTGGCCGTTTCTTATAAGTTGTTCTCGGGTGGTAGCAGTCATACTCGAATCGAACAAGGAGACGGAATATTTGGTTACAGCGCTGCACCAGGTCAGCAGCGAATAGGTGATGGATTGACGCTGATTGCCGAAATTTATCAACCTTTCTGGTCAAGTCCAGTACCCGGCAGAACCTATGGTTACAATCTGTACATCGCTGACAATGATACATCCGTTATTCCGGACACTCCATATCCAGAGTATCTTACTTCCTTACAATCTCAGCTTAATTCCGGAGAGTACATCACAATGACAACCGAAGTCAATGCTACTGTCTCTCGACTTGCAAATCCAACTCCAGATGAGCGAGTAAGCGACGCCTGGTGGCAAGATGTCGCAGATTATTTCGGAGGCGTTTGGACTGAGAATGGCGGCGACATCAATGGAGCCAACAATGGGCTCTGGGCTGGAGCTAACATGGGAACAAGTTTTCGTTCCAACTTCTCTGTGGCTTTCCTGTCAGCATGGAACACAACACGTAATGAGACGTTCTTCTCAGAAGCGTATCGGTGCGAACATTACCGTGAATTGTACACAGCGACTTGGAAAATCTCACCTTCAAGCATAAAGCTGATTTCTATGGATACGCCACACGACAGTCTATCAGCAGCTATCACACCAAATCAGTCAATTATCCAAAACGACTGGCTCAGTATTCAAGAATTGTACTCCAACTTCCTGGGCGAATATGACTGGCACAATCGTGCAGGTGCCTTCAACTTCCCTTATCCCTCATCTGACTCGAACAACACGGCAGCGACAATGGATCCATCTAGTTTGAAGTGGACACTAGAAGTCAATACGGTGTGCCCTCTATCAGCAGCTATGTTATGGGCACGGATAACCTCTCTTAATGGTGGCGACAGACCAATCCGTGACCCAGATCGAGTCCAACACACAATGTACACAAAGCCATCTGTTGAGATTAGTCTTACAATGACGAAACTCACTCTCAAACGCAGTCCTCTCCTACTGCTGGTATTGGTCGCCAACCCTGCAATCGTACTCTTGTGTATTATCGTGAAGATGAAGTTGTATCATAGTCCGATCGATGACAACTTCAATGCTGTATCACTGCTGGCCTCGACTATCAATAGTGATATGAGCGTTCTCAAAGGAGCGAGTCTATCTGGACGACTGGATAAAAGGATACAAGTTGCATTCTCGACGGTTTCTGTTACAGATGAGGAGAGGAGTGTGAAGTGCGTTAAAGCTGTATTGGATCAGCCGAAGATGACAGCACGTTTTTCGAGGGACATGGTGTATGGATGAGAACAGTGGAGGATTGTGAGTGTCCCTGCTTCATCTTACGTGTTGGTTATCAGGCTAATGGCGATCAATAGTGTAGATATATCGAGAAGACGTACAATTCAATGATCACAAGTCTGAAAGTCTTTCACGGTATGAACATTGATCGCTCAGATGCATGGGAAGGTATTAGTCGCTGGGTTGGAAGTCAAGTCCCGCAGATAAAGCCCAACAGAATCGTGCAGGTTTGCCATTTGTGTTTCAGGCAACCACGAGGCCCCAGCTCGACTTTAGGCCCACTTTTCTATATGTTATATTTCATTGCACCACAAATTCCTCCATGAAATCCAAAGCATACTTCCAGATCATAGCCAGTGTGGCTCAAGTGGTGCGCTCACCTGCTACTTACTACAATAGTAAGTAGAGGTGAGAGAGGCCCTACTGCCATTGAGTCACCGGGCGGCAATGATTGATCTGGACGCTTCCTGGTTAAGAGGATAGTCTGACTATGTCAGGCTGTCCTTTTTGACATTTTGTGGAATGAGGTTCGAATCCCGTCGTGGGAGTTTTTCTTTTTGCTTTTCATAAATGATTGTTTGTGTTTTGCTCGGTGGTGGTGCACGTCCACTATTTTGACCGAAGGACGCCTTGTTACGCTAAATCTCCAAATTAGGCAAATGGACGCTCTCCGACATCTGCTGTGCCACGTGAGTCAGAGTATTTAGTATCTCAAGCTTTGAATAGACACAGACTATGGACGTAGTATATCACATTGATCGCAGAGTATTCGCAAAGTGGTGGATGTTCTATTCTTAATCACAGAAATGGAATACATTCTCTTTGACTGCTAACGACAAGTACACTACCAATCTATCTCAACCTTCAGGCATTGAGTCTCCATCTATCCTGTCTTCATTCAGTTCTCCCACAAGCAGTAAAACTGTTATTTCACTCTACTATTCTCAAAACCACGTCAGATATGCCACCAATTCGAATCTGGGGCTCAGACACCTGCCATGGTGCCCAGTCCTTCCGAGGTACATCATCTGGTATCATTATGTCTTCTTTGGATCCATATCTCCACCAAAAGTACATCTGGTGTGGCCCTACGTAAAGTAGGCCAAGTGTCGAATCGTGCTGTAGCCCATACGAGAGACCAATGTTGTAATCATATCCGGGCTCAAAGTAGTGATGTCGGTCAGTTTTTCCATCTCGAGTCCTATACGTCAAGGGATGTTCAGGATTTCTATCCTTCCATCTTGCCACCCGGGTGAGTTGATGGGCGACCGTGATTGGAACCTCGGGTGGAAGCGTCATATAATATTTCTCATCAGATCCGCGCGGTCTCACGGAATGTCTGCGGCAATTTGTCACATAAGGCATGATAACATCATTTCCTGTGCTCATGTTTGTTACGGCAAACAGTCGTCTGTCTCTCGATGCGGACCTTTTGTCCATCATTGTTCCAGTAGTACATATTGTGATGGGATGCATAAAGTGTGAGGTCATGGTGACCAACAGTGATGGTACGTTGTTTGACCTGCTGATGCTATACACTGGTGTATCCAGTGCTAGGTTGACGGAAATGGGTGGAGCAGATGGCCCATACAGAGGGTCGTATTCGTGTGTTCGTTCGACCGGAGAGGCGGAGCGAGATGCCTCTGCTGCCATCTCAAATCGACAGGTCAATTTTGTAGAGGTGAACCTTTCGACAAAATCTTGAGCTGAAAGCCAATGGACGTCCAACTGCCACCTTTCAGCAACGTGTGGTGACGCTGAGATCTGAGACACTGAATGGTACTACACCATTAGATGACAAGATGGCTAGTTGTACGTCTGGTGAGATAGTATTTGGTGGTAGCGGTAATGATGCAAGAAGGGTGAGGGATACGTAAGGTAGTATCAGTGGCTTATATCTCCCGTCTTGACCATGTATGTTACTGTGTGGTAGCTATTACTATTCTGGGATTAGATCCGAAGGTCCGATGAGACTAGCTAAGGCCTTTGATGTCGAGAACTCTCCGTGGATCGATATGCTGTGTCGCATTGTGGTCGCGAACATGGTCTTTGTTGCGGTCGAGTTCATGCGGCGCATGTCTGGGACGTCATCGACCACGTCTGCGCAATTCTGATACCAACTCCCATCGCTAGGGATACTTGTGATTGTGATAGACTGACTTGTTACATTAGACTCGACTGTCAATATATCCGAGCAAGCAATGAATGTCACAAGCGAGGCAACAAGCATCAGGGATAACGGTCACACTTCCATGATATACCTGATACACCTTACTTGGTATGAGACTAAACTAGCGTGAGCGATCTGAAAGTTGCCGCGCAATACAAATCACCCTTGTTATGACACCACGAGATGTTGTTCAAGAAGCCTATATTAGACGCTGCCAATCTTGTTCATTCTCTGATTACGATGCAGTTGCTCCGACAGGAGTCAATTCTATACCTGTCACAGACGTGGCCGCATTGGACGTGAATCTGCTACTTGTATGATGACGGATGTTTACGCTTCAGGATTCGATATGGAACGACGAGTACCAGGTAGGTGACAGTTAGTCTCTCATCAATTGAGTCACAGATACATGATAAGAGATACCACACCATCAATGAGACAACGTGGACTGAAACAGCAAGTTGATCATCTAAGCCTGATTAGTTCTGAGCGTTATGTTCATTGTTGATGGCGTCTAGCAGCAAAATTGCTGTATACCCGAGAGTATAAGAGGCGGGTACATCTACACCTTTCGAGACTCTTCCTCACCAATTACTATCTGTATCAACCAGTTTCCACAACTCATTCATTGCCTTCTCTCCAAAGCTATACATTTACAGGAAGCCCATACGATCAATTGCCATCCGGCGGTATAAGTTTTACATCATGATGCTCATCTGGCTCCTCATAAATCATATGATATATGCTTCTGCGAGTCCGGCTCCGAACCATAACTCTTACGCTCGACTCTCAAAGCGCAGTATTCCCGTAATAGAAGATCCCAAGGGCTGGAATCCGACCCAATTGATTCAGATCGCCGATGGATTCAAAGATGCTTGTACACTAGCCAAAGCAGGTAGAGACGCCGTGAGTACAGAATGAAATACATAAGACTGGATATTGACGAAGGCTTAGGCTACCGAAGATAATCCCATCTTCTTGAAGTATTTCCCAGCAGATCAGGCGCACAATGTCGTGGAGGTGTTCAAGAATATAATAGGTGACGATACCTCGCCTGGCGGCGTAGGACAAAGGTCCAGTCCCTGCTCTAGCGTGTTGTCAGATTTCAAGATCGTACGTGACTTTGAAGACGAAGAGGGAGAACTCAGTTGTTTAGAATTAACTGATATGGCTATCACTCACAACGGAGAAGAAGAAGACAGAAAGAAGGGAGGAGAGCTCCGCATGGTCATTTGTGACCAGGGTCTGAAACACGGCGGTATCAACAAAGCATATAATGGGGATAAGTACAAACCAAAAGGACCTGCTGCCGTCAACTGCGAGACTATCGGAGATAGAGTGACGTACAGGATGGATACTCTCGGAGCTACCATACTACATGAATACACGTAAGTACACACCCTCTCCCACGGAAAATCGTCGTTTGCTCGAGCTAAAGGAGTCATACAGACATTACGATGACATAAGTGCTCCCCCGTAAGTAAGTCGGTGTGCATACAGCACCGCAGCGAATTCGAGTTCCATCCCTTTGTTTCGTTTCTCAACGTTGACAAGATTAAGCTATCTTATTCCAATATGTACTGACCATACCTTCCTCATATAGACTACCCAACACTCCGACTCGAGATAAGAATGCCGTCCCCGGAGCACTGCCAACAGTAATCTATGGACCCATCCAAACGCGGCAGGTCAGCCATACTATATATGCCTCTTTCTATGCTGATTCATATGCATGGTTTGCAACCCAGGCTTTCTGGACAGCGGAGTGTAAGAAGCAATTCAATGAGCCACAGAAAGGTGATGACGAGGACCCGGTCAGTGTGGATACTTCTACTGTTTCTGGCACAAAGCAGCCCATCATCAAGACATCTTCATCTGAGACCAATGCTAGAACATTTAGTCCAACGAGTAAGCCTATGGTCATCAGTACAACCAAGGCAGACACCGTGTCACTCACGACTAGGAAGAGTTCTGTATCTTCTACAAGTAAGAAAAGCATCCTGTCGACTACATCCAAGCAGCACTCTTCATCTGGTACAAACAAGCAGAGCCATTCTTCCAGTACAGTCAAGAAGAGTCATGTATCTCAAACAACTAAGAAGCATCCCGTTACAGCTACAGCCAAGACAAAAGATCTTTGAGTTTCGTCCCGAACAGCATGCAGCAAAATATCTGGTTCTTTGATACTCGTTCTGAATTGCCATGACACTGAGGAGATAATATTCCGTCGAGGATATCAATTGAATTTCAAGATGGAATGAAGGGATGTGAAGTATATGTAAATTAGGGTTTATGTGAGATTGGGATGTTACAAGATTGTCATGATAGATACAGAGATAGAGACATAGACATAGACATAGACATGTCCTGATTTTGATCTGTTACTCACTGCAATCTTGTTGCTTCTCGTGTTATCACTTTTTACACATCACCAATATCGGGACCAGCATGTATATGCACAGTGCTGTAGACAGGACAGATCAATTCATCGGCAAGATCTACTCAGCTTGAAGTTTTGGACAGAGTAATATGTTCATTGTATATCGATCACTGACTTCTTGGCTCTGACGTTTTATGATGTCTTGAATATCAGCAGGAGAGGAAGAAGCAGTGGGAGGAGAATCACGATTTTCGCAAACAAATTAACGAGTTTGTCACTGTCCTTAGACGCCAAGTCGGATATAATACAGTGGATACTTCAAATGACACGCTCACATTCAACGTGTTGGTCTTTGATTATGGATTCATGCTGTGATGCGAACAGTTTCTGTGTTCGTCATATGCTACTAGTACTGAAGTGATAGAGGAGTGTAAACCACACCACTTCAATTGAGTGCTTGAATTGCCTTTATAAGTTCGCGCACTAATCGCACTATCGGCTCAGTAGAGTTTGTCATTGCTCTGATCCGATTGGTCACTGCGCTTTAGATTTCCGGATCATCAACATTGCCAAGTCTCTCATCGTGACTTCAGTCCTTCATTTCAACTTGTTCGTTATCACTTGTGATTATCAATAGTTCCTCTTCTATTGTCTATTCTTGTGTTCTCGATATATTGATGAGAGGAGTTGGAATTAGACGCGGGTATAAATGTGTTCGAATAAAGGTTGTGGTGTGGAGTTCGGTGAGTGAGGGTCAATTAGAAGTCTTAACGATCGGAATCGACGCTCGCCCACTATAGCACCACAAAGTCAGAATTACTGCTTTTCACAGAAGCCTCGACACGCACGCATGGGTGACAGCGGATACGTATCATAGCCGTACGCGATATACGACTCAGAGCAACGAGGTAAAGGACGGAATTGTAGGACGAATCCTGAACGAAATATCACATACCTTCTTGTAACATGATCCCAAGGATCGTAATCATCTGCGAATCTTTTTGTTCTTTGATGGAGTTGACTGGCCTGAAGTCTTCTTGCTGTTATTCTTCCCTTCAGTTTTTCCCTTGTCTTTAGAGTTCTCTGAAACTCTTGGAGCCGTATTACTTCTGTATACCATTAGTATTAATACTTTCGTCGTCGCGTGTAGAGTCTTCATAGAAACTTACGCGCACTGCTTGCATGGTTCCGTCTTCAGGTGCGAAAAGCTATGTACCAGACAAAGTACCTGATGTTTTGTGCAAAAGCCATTCTCTTCGCGACAATTACCATGCGAGCGCATAGGACAATGATGCTGCTTTGCACGACCGTAACTAGGCATTTTGATAACCGATGGAAAGAGGTAGACAGTATGTAGAAGTTATTACTGTTCGGTACGCAGGTTTGATAGAGTGAGTAGAGTTGGTAACGTAGTGTGAATGCGTTGAACGATCACAATTACATTTAGAAATTGAGGCGTGTTTGTGTGTAGGGTGCGAGGGAGTGCAAAATGAATATACATCGCGTCTACGTGATCTTTGAAGGTGTCTAACAGATGCCTTGCTATGTCATAGCTGAATTTGATGATATGGGGTCATCCAGAGGATGTAGCACTCTCGCTATTAGTAAGATACATAATTTTCAACACCGATTGAATGACAGTGTCTATACCAGCTCTGCTGTGTACTCTCCCTCGGTATCATCACTCATGCCAGATGTGTCATCTTCAGACTCCTCCTCAGTTTCCCAGTCAGACTCATGTTGCTCCTCTCCGATGTCACTCTCAATATCACTATTTATCCCAATATCAGATGTGCCGTTCTGCATACTGCGCCATTCTTCCAGTAAGTTGTCAGCGTCATCTATATCTTCATTGCTACCGATATCACGTAAGATGAAGTTGAACAGTCGTCTCGCCAATATGTATTGAGTGTGGCTTGCGAAGCGTCGATACATGGATCCTGCAGCTTCCTCGAAGATGTTCTTGAGTTTCCGTGACTCTTCATCAAGTTCTGTATCAATCGGCTCGCTATCCTCACCCTCATCATCATAATCTTTCCATGACCATATCCATGAGGGAGGCTTGCAGCCCATGAAGGCTGGTGCAAATGTCGCATAGTCCCAGTCGATGACCGCTGATACACCGGTAGAGTCGTCAACATCGAAGCTAGCAATCAAGTTGCGTGGTTCAAGATCCATATGACACAGCGTGATTGGAACATCACTGAGGTAGCCTGCAGCAGCAAGCTCGGTTGTCATGATGATGAATTTCTCGTAGTATTGCGCCCTGAATTGGTCTGCCTGCGGCTCCTTGTTCAGAGCGAACTCTCGTCGAAAGTTGAACATCTCGGTCATGAGCAAAGAAATATCATACTTGCGATCTGGTTTGACGTATGGGGTGGCCTCATAGATGCTGGCGTCTTGTAAGCTCGCAACTAGAAAGCTCTCATTATCGATTGCTTCGATATCAGGCATTTCAATAGATCCAATTGATGAACTTTCCACTGAGAGCAATGTTTGTATCATGTCCCCCATCTGCTTTGCTACTCTGCACTGAGTGTCATAGCTCATCGATGGATAGAGAATTTGCAACGATTGACCAGGTACTCGAGTTTGGATCATGTAGCAGTCTTCCAGCGGGTTGTTGTTTGCAGTATCAAACCCATGAATCAGTGGTACAGGTAAGTTAGTGTACTGCTGTGCAAACTTGACAGATGCCACGTTGCGATGGATCTGAGGGTCATCGAAGCGTGGAATACGTAGAACATACTGCTCACGCTGCGAACTTTTTGGACATTTGAATGAGAATCCAATGACTCTGTTGATACTTCCACCTTCTAAACGTTCCACAATGACTTGATCACAAGGGATTTCCGGCCACCTCTGGTGGACAAGATCTTGAACTCGCGTGATGTATTGTTCGAATGCAGTGTGACCATATTGAAGAGTTGAAGTGTTGGAGACATAGGAGGAGGATGCGGTCGATGCGCTTGAGGGTGCTGGAGATGAAGTAGATGAAATGGATGTGTTCTGTGACGGAGGTGTGATGTTTCGAATTGATGAAGTCGCTGACATTGCGGTGAGCAGTGATGGAGGTGTGATATTCCGAATTGATAAAGATGAATCTCCTTCTTGCTTTTCTGACATGATTGAATCGTGAATCGCCTACAGTAGCGATTGTCAGGTCAGTTGAGAAGGTTCGAACGCGCCGCACTTACTGTCAGATAGATTTGGAAGAGAGCGCAAGATATGAAGTTGATTGGAAGGTTGAATTACGATTTGTCAGGAAGTCACGTATTTGGCTGTTTGCAATTGTGATCTGTGAGTTGGATCGAAGTGGTTTGATCACGATGGTCAGGAACTTTTGAAAGGTGAATAGTTATCACGTCTCAAGTGGTGTCACTACGCGTCATGAACACGCTGCATGTAATTGTACAAACACTGAAGTGAAGATTTATCGCGTGATGCGATGATGGAAGGGTTAGAATTTACATTGATTCCCTTCTAGATTAGGTCTAGGGCATCTCTGGCCTAGAGACACGTATGACGATTTGAATGAGAGTCTAGAATTATGGCGCAGGTCACAACGAAGTCTTAATGCATGTCATATCAATATGATCAAAATGAACCGGTTCAGATGATGGTTGTCTACCTAGAGTTCAGCCTCGTCATGCCTTCTCAGCCCTCAAAACTCCAGGTAAGGCTTAGATGAGTCTTGAGCCTTATTCCGAGGTACGGTTATCCACGGAGCACGAGACGTAGAATAGTACTCCAACACCATCACGCGCTAAACTCATCTCTGTACCTTATTACTGTAGCATTCGGATCGGAGAGTTGGAGGATAAGAAACTGGTTGAAATGACATGACCTTCACCTATCATCCATCATTCTTTCCTCTCACCGTTCGCGGTTCTTGTATAGGCGAAGTTGCTGAGACCCTTCGCTCACACATCACGCAATCTATCAACCTAACGACCCACTCGCAGTAACCAACATGGCTAGAACCATCAAGCTTGCGGAGTATCTTTTCCTTCGTCTTAAGCAACTAGGTATTGGAGCAGTTCATGGAGTACCAGGAGACTACAACCTGGAACTTTTGGATTATGTCGAGCCTGCCGGACTCCTCTGGGTCGGCAGTGCTAACGAATTGAATGCAGGCTATGCTGCAGATGGCTATGCTCGAATTCGAGGCCTTGGTGCACTCATCACTACGTATGGTGTCGGAGAGCTTTCAGCTATCAACGCAATTGCATGTTCGTTCACAGAGAGAGCAGCAGTGGTACATATCGTTGGAACGCCACCACGGGATTCACAGGAATCTCGACTGATGATACATCATACTCTTGGAGATGGTGATTACCGACACTTCGGCAAGATGGCTGCTCATGTCACTGCGGCTCAAACTAGCATAATCGATTCTCGCACTGCTCCGCAACAGATTGATGACATTTTGAAACAATGTATTCTTCACAGCAGACCGGTATACATCGAACTCCCTCTGGACCTGGTTGCAGCACCTGTTCTTGCAGATGGTCTAGATACTAACATTCAGATGTCAACACTAGTTCCTGATCCAGTCATTGATGAAGTACTGGAGAAGGTGCTTGATAGGATGTACACTGCAAAACAACCTGTCATCTACGTAGATGGCGAAACCAGATCTCTCGGCATTACAGAGAATGTAAGACGCTTGGTGGAGCTAACCAAATGGCCAACATTCACATCACCATTCGGTAAAGGTCTACTTGATGAGACATCTTTGAACGTCTATGGTGTCTACCAAGGGAGGTTTGATGATTCGAAGACAAAGCAGCTCGTCGATGACTCCGACTTGATATTATGCTTCGGTCCTCACTACAGCACTACCAACAGCTATTCACTATCGGCTGTGCCCAAAACAGAGGTCAGTATTGGATTTACGCATTCAGGAGTTAGTATCGCTAGCAAGAAGTATCGCAATGCAACATCTGTTCAAGTATTATCTCAGCTCCTGGAAAAGTTGGATTCATCAAAAATAAAATCATATGACACAGACCTTGGTCTACCTCGCAGATCAGTGTTATCATTTTCAGAAACATCATCCGAGGATTTAATCAAACAAGAGAAGATTTGGCGCCTTCTATCAGGATTTCTCCGTCCAGGAGATATAGTAATGGGCGAAACTGGCACTGCATCATTTGGTGTTCGTGAAATGCTCTTACCAAAGCATTCTCGTGCTATGCTTCCGGTCACATGGTTGTCAATTGGTTACATGCTTCCAGCAAGTCAAGGTGCTGCCTTAGCTCAACGAGAATTAATTGCATCATCTCAATACAATGGCCTGAAAGAAGCTCGAGTGGTTCTGTTGATTGGAGATGGCAGTTTCCAAATGACTGCTCAAGAGCTTGCCACTATCATTCGTCATAATCTGAACGTGGTGATCTTCCTAATCAACAATGACGGCTATACCATTGAACGCTGCATTCATGGTATGAATCAAGGTTACAACGACATCTCAAAATGGCGATATCTACAAGCACCTAGTTTCTTCGGAGCTGCTGAAGATACATACACAAATTCAGCAAAGACTTATGGCGAGCTTGAGAAAGTTCTGAGTGACGAAGCTTTGTCGGATGCGAAGGGATTGAGGATGGTGGAGATCTTTATGGATCGTAATGATGCTCCAGAAGGACAGTTGAAGGCAATGATTAACATGCAAAAAGAGAAAGAGGCTGCAAAGAAGTGATGATCTACACCTTCTGAACCAGGATAGCCATGAGGTGAAGAAGAAGGATCCGGGTCAAACATGAATATGTGATTCCTTCGTAAATAGCATCGTCGACCGGGCACTGTCATTCATCTCCACCATGATAACTGTGGACATTGATGAAGAGAAGGAGACATCAGTATCTCATACTTCTCTGGTCAGTCGCTGTATCAAGTGACGAACACCCTTTGAAGCAAATGTTGTAACAAGCATAGGTAGTCGACTGGAAAATATCATACCCGTACAGGTGTCAATGAATCGTTCATTCTTTGATACAGAGACACTATAGCAGTTACTACCGCACCATCAGAAATCCAGTCCCTAACAGATTGCGTGCTGCTTGATTGTACATATCGGTATTTCAATTTGCTGAGGTGAAGAACAATTAAGCGCTGCGAAAATGAGTTCTCTCGCGCACCTAAATACAGAGACAAGCCTATATTCCAGGAAAGATCTGCGCCTAAAGTGCCTCCAAAATTAGACTTGTGATAGCAACTCCAGACCTGGCTTCCTACCAATTCGCACCAACCCAGATTGGTCTCTTTATTCAATGAGATCATTGCTCCAAATCGCGTCTATCTACCGCGTCTTTTCTGTTTGCATGTAGTTCTACACAAACAAGCTTCCACCTGTAAGACTTAATCAACTGCACCAACTCTAGTCATGACTCAACCAGTAATGCAAGCTCGTAAGCGTCTGGCAGGTACACTTCTAGTCGGTAGTGGCTCAGTAATACTGGTGGCTCTCTACTTCTCGAATCGCGATTACTTCAATACGGAAGCGAATACGGAGACGACGGCGAAATTGATTCGAGTCAGCCGTCGTGACTTGAGCAGAGCGGACCCCTCGATCGATGACAAAGAGCTGATCAAGATATGGACTCAACAAAGACAGGAAAGATATGCACAGATGGGCTTCATCGAGAAGTGGTCACTCTTCTCTAAGCTCCCTCCGAATCTCGACCTCAAACAAATAAAGTCTGCCAACAACTATTACGCACCATATCTGGTCGAAGCATTGGAACAGGAAAACAAGAGTCGGACAGTCATAGTGCCGGGTACTGCTGTTGGAATATTGGCTAGTGTTGGTGGACAATTTCTCACTCCTCGCGGAACTTGGTTAAAGTTTGCATCACTTCCTCTAGCAGCATTTTTATTCCTGCCTATGTGTGCGGTACAGGCAGCTCGATCTGATCTAGCTATTGACGTACTGAAAGCATTTCAAGAGGAGGAGAAAAAAATGGCTTTACAACCAAGATTCATAATGGACGAGAAGGATGGCATTACTCGCTTTGAGTGAAGAATGGTTCTCAATACTTGCATATTGATACAGAAAGACCGAATCTCACGTGATGGCTACACGATAGCTCGAAAAGGAGGGAAAAGTCTGCTCAGGATCCAGGCTTCTCGTGGTAACGATTCATATCAAATGCGCTCGAAGATGAAGATACGATGTGTGCGACAACAGATGTCATGATGTTACAGCATCGCATGAAAGAGAAGGAGATATCGTCATGGCAATTTCAACTCTCGCAAGACGGCATTTCCCAACACTTGTATCGAGACAGCTACAGAACGGAATTGTACACGCATACCGACTCAGATTCGGATCAGTCTCGCAGTCGACGATAAGCAATGACAATAATTCAAGGCATGGTTATTCGAAAATCAGTCCCAATGAGATCTTTGATACGGCATGATCATGACCCACCATGCAAAGATAATCGTCTGAAAATCTTCCGACGTGAATCAATACATACCTCCATTTGCATATATAAATGTAAATGAGAGGCGAGGATAGCAAGGCGAGATCGAAGTTTGATCTGCAAAGCTTATCACGTCCAAGAAGCCACAGAATACATGAACCAGAACAGATTATTCGATATCCGGACATGAACGCAATTATGGGTCTGTATCTTAGCTCAAAATCAGCTCTCCTGCGTCATTAGAGCCGTGTCTTGATAGACCGGTTAACACGAGGCTGTCCAGCGTTTACTACAGTCAGTTTCGCTGAATACACAGCTAACAGCATCTCGAGACGGTAAATGAGATGGACAGCTCAGCAATCAATCAGATGTTCGACAGCGTGACACCAATCAAATATTCCTCTGTCGCAACCTCATGCTTCTCATGTTTTTGACGCCAAACCGACAAATCAGCTTTCTCACCTTCAACTCCCAGCTTCCAATCTATTCCGTAAGAGATACAACCCACCATTTACTCAGCCTTGAACACGAATGTCCCATGCAAAATCAAAGGTATACAAGCCACGACCCAGAATCCCGATATAATGATAATTGCGATCAGAATCATTATCCGTTGCCGAATAGACCCTATAAAACCTTCGGCGAATTCTTTTGGAATCCTTACTACACAGCTCAATTTCTCCGCTCTTATCTTCTCCTGTCGCTTCTCATCTTCGGCCTCTCGAATTGCTGTATCGATATATCCTGCAGCTCTACAGTTGATCTTCTCCCAAGTTGTGTTCAAGGCAACCTGGCGTGCGCTCTCTCCAAATTTATTCCTCAACTCCTGATCTCTGCACAGTGATTCAACTCTCTGAACGAAATCATCCATTTTATCCGGTGGAACAAGAAATCCAGTCTTCTCCTGACGTACTATCTCAGAAGGACCACCTTGATCTCTTGCTACAACTGGAAGACCGCTTGCCATTGCCTCAAGAACAACCAAGCCAAATGTCTCTGTTACTGAGCAATGAAGGAACAGGTCTGCCGAAGCGTACGCTCGTGCAAGGGACGTGCCTGTTAGAAATCCCGTAAAGACGACCTTATCGATAACAGGAGCGAAATAGGCCTCAACCTCAGCCTGGACAGACAGGTTTCGATTTCCACCCACAATGATCAATTTGAACGGTATGTGTCGATCAGCCAGTTTCATCGCCGCTCTAGCCAGAAAGTCGAATCCTTTCTCTGGAGCGAGCCTCGACACACAAATCAATATTATCTCACCATTGGGTGCAAGCTCCTTACGATACTCTTCGTCCCGCCTCTTTGGATCAAATGAGTTTGTATCAACCCCTCGACCAAGATGAACCAATTTGTTGCCTTCGACACCCGTACCGGTCAGATATCGCCTGATATCCCCACAAGGGTAGAACACAGTCTTTACCCTTAGACCGTTGAACAAATACTTCTGTACCGCGTCCAACATCCAAACGGCATATCTGTCCATTGGAGACGGAAAGATAATCTCACCGTACGCGGACAGATCGGTTTGGAAGTTACAGATCACGGGCGGACTATTGATGCCCTCATCATTACCAAACGACATTTGACGTGATTGCAACAAGATCTGAAATCCAACCGAGGCTGGACTTGCGAGGTATATCAAATCTGGAATGAATGTTCGAGTGAAGAGTTTGTCCAGTCTAAACGGATAGACTATAGATAGGTCTGGATTGTAAGGGAGCGGCCAGCCTGCTAGACGGACATTGACTTGAGGACATGACGGCTGCTGTTGGACTTGTGGTACTGCAGATTCGACTTTCTTCGAGCCTTTCTTCTTGATCTCTGGCGCAATGACCGCTACCTCGACGCCATTGGCACGGAGGTATGAAATCAGTGAACCTGTTGTTCGACTTACTCCGTTTATTGGACCAAGGGATTCCGTTGCAAGGAGGATACGTTTTCCTCTCAAAGTTGGTGGGAAGTCATCTGTCGTAGTATTGACGCTCTTTTCGGTTGACCCATTTGATTCGGTCTTGGGATCATACTCGTTCATCAAGGAGGTCCTGCTGTCTGGCTCCATTCGTACAATTTGATGTGTACTTTGGGGGAGTAATCGGACGTCAAGGGAGGGTCTTTCTCCGACTGTTTAGAGACTGCTTCTTACTTTCCACACAGCAATACTGTTTCATCAACATATACCGATGAACCGCGATGGCATGGACCTCGGGCATATGTGGGTCTGTCTGAACATATACATGTACATCCAAAAGTATCTCTTCCCAGCATAAATGGGTCACTTCTCTGGTGAACGTTATTCCGCCATCGGCAGACCGTATATTTTGTTGTAGATCTTTCCCACCCCCGACAAATTGTCCTTGAACCCAACTGATTCAATCAATTCCGTTTCCACACATGCAGATACATACATGCAATAACACACAGTGAAATATATCCATCTGCACGTAAACCGTCCATTGCCCTTGCACCAAGTCCCCACGTGCAGCCGAAATCCTCTCATATCGAACGTGCAACTCAACCAAACCCAACCAACCAATCAAATGTCAGAATTCAAACACAGACCAAATCTCACATAATTCGACTCTCCGATTCGTCAAACCCACACAAACGCTACGACACAACAGGTAGTGCTTGTTACTTGCTTATAATCCAACCAGTAGAATCGTCTATATGACTACGCGTGCTCGGGTCAGAGATGAATATTCGACGACAGAAAACAAACAGCGGAAAAACAACGTAGAGAGATGATTTACGATTTCTTGCCTGTATTCGAGACGATCTAATGTCGGAACACATGTCTGTCTCAGGGTTTCCACACGAGTCGCACCTGCTGATTGATTTGCCGAGTTTAGATGTCGTGTTGGGAGTGGAATGCTTGTGATAATATGGACTTTGTTTGTCTGCGTGTGTGGTAGGACCTGCAGTGTACTTTTCATTTACAACAGATCTATCATCTATCTACATACATATCTGTTGTCGCCATGTCTACGAACTCCTGATCTTTTCTACTCAAATTTGTCCTGCTCTTCTCCTCTATATACTGTTAAAAGTTCCGACGGGTTTGCACTTCGATTCAAGATACTCCAGCAATCTTCCCTCGTCAACATGGACATCAATCCAAATTCAACAGTCGCTCCTTCAGACGCGAGTTCCTGCAGCGATTCTTCCGGTCCTGCTACGCCACTTTGCGGTCCTGTGGTTCATCCGATTATCGTCAAGCAGTCTTACGAGGCAGAGTCACAATTTGAGCATTTTCTCGATTTTCCGAAACAGCGGCCGACGCGTACATTCTCGGCTTTTAGTGTGTCGTCGGAAAGCAGTAGCAGGACCAGCATTTCATATGATCTATCCTCAAGAAGCGGAGTCGAACATGTTTGTTTCATTGGCGCGGGATATGTTGGTATGTTTTTTGCTGGATCTTCTTTGTTTGGTCAGAATGGTCAATTTGCGTTGCCTTACGTCTTTTAAATTGAGCCTCTTACTGATTCCATATGATGAACAGGCGGTCCGACAGCGGCGATGATCGCCCTTCACAATCCTAATATTCGTGTTGAAGTTGTAGACAGAGACATGAAAAGAATAAAGAGGTGGAATTCCAGACATCTACCTATACACGAGCCTGGTTTGTCAGACATCGTTCGAATATCGCGAGACGGAGCCCGAGCGAAGACAAGAAGACGTTGGAATGAGTCTGACGACGAAGAACTCGAATCACATACATGGGAACGTCAGCCGAACCTCTTCTTTTCCAATGATATCTCAGGCAGCATTTCTGCAGCTGATATTATCTTTCTTGCTGTAAACACATCGACAAAAACTTTCGGAATCGGCGCCGGAAAAGCTACTGATATGAATGCTTGTGATTCAGCTGTTAAACAAATTGCAGCACATGCAAGACCTCATACCATCATTGTTGAAAAAAGTACGGTTCCATGTGGTACTGCAGAGCGTATAAAATCGACAGTAAATCGAATGTTCCTGAAGAGGAAAGAACAGTCACTAACAACATACAGCTTCAATCCCTCAGACCAAATACACCATTTGAGATATTGTCAAATCCAGAATTTCTAGCAGAAGGTTCAGCAATCAAAGATCTAACAAATCCAGATCGAGTTATAATAGGCTGCTTCAACACACCCTCGGGCCATGAAGCAGCAGATATGTTAGCCAACATTTACGAATCCTGGGTACCTCGGTCAAGGATTTTGACATCGAATGTTTGGTCATCAGAATTGTCCAAACTTGTAGCAAATGCCATGCTTGGACAGAGAATAAGCAGTATGAATGCTGTAAGCGCTATATGTGAAGAAACTGGAGCAGATGTTGATGAGATAGCTAAATCTGTTGGATTAGATACGAGGATAGGATCCAAGTTTCTCAAAGCAGGACTTGGATTCGGTGGATCGTGTTTCAGAAAGGATATTGCAAGTCTCACTTACCTAGCAGAATCCCTAGGCTTGGAGGACGTTGCAGAATACTGGAGTCAGGTTAACAAGATGAATGAATCGCAACGGCGGAGATTTTCTCGAAGAATTATCCGAAAGTTGGACGGAAATCTGGTAGGTAAAAAGATTGCCGTTCTGGGATTTGCTTTCAAAGCAAACACTGGTGACTCAAGAGAGTCAGTGGCAGTTGAAGTTATCAAGGATCTGCTGGAGGAACGTCCTGCTGAGATTGCCATATTTGATGTACACTGTAAAAAGTCCGACATCATGAGGGAGGTTGAGAACAGATGCAGCGATGATGCAGCCCTCGCTGTTCGAGTTTACGAATCTCCCTATGATGCCTGTAAAGAGGCAGACGGTATCGTGGTCGCCACAGAATGTGCCGAATTCAGAAGCTCGTCCAATGTAAGAGCCTGCTTCACGCCATCTGACAAATTGCGCAAGAAGGTTACGACTCCGAAGGCGGAAGGAGATATTGAGATCAGCAATCTTGACTCAAGGACATGGTATTCTCTTACTTCACAGGCTTCATGCTCGATAAGAGAAGAGTCAGACTTTGAAGCATGTTCAGAATGTCTATCCGATATTAACACGGCAAATGCAGTCTCACATAAATTCACCGAACCGATAGATTGGAGGAAAATTCTTTCGATTATGAGGGCTCCGAGATGGATATTCGATGGTCGGAATATACTCGATATTGAGGTAATCAAAGGTCATGGAGTTCCTGTTAATCTCGAGAGTATCGGAAGGAGAGAGCGATAGTTTTGGTATACAAGACTGGACACAGTTGAATGCTGGGACGAATCATGAATATGTCATGTCTCTCGGGCGTTCATGTGTCAGTTTTAGATTCAGCTGACAGTACTGTCATGTCTTCGCATGTCGGATCATAGACACTTACTCATTATTTCAACACAGGCAATATACCATATGGGCGAATCCATTTAGATAGTGACCATTGATGATAGCAGATGGTGTTTGTAGCTCTGAGATTTCGGAGAGTGGAGAAGAGAGACATCGCCTAGAGGAGATTTCCCTTCAACCAATGTAACTCCCCGGCATCTCATTTAAGCTCCATCTGTCTCCATCCTCTCAGCCTCAATTCAATTCAATCCATTCTCCATTATAAGAATACATTGCACGCACTTACTTACATATTCGCAGTACTTGTTGTGAGCACATTCAGTACATATTCTCCAAGACGACTCACGAAAAATTCCATATAGATACCGTAAGGTATACATAAACAGTACACTAATGTTCTATCAATCATTTTGATCGTACAGCATGCTAATATAGTATGATCTGGTACTATCACATCAATCATATTATAATATACATGTATGTAAGTTGCGTGTATCATAGTCAATCAAAGACCGATATTCATTTATCCGTTTACTGATATATTGATTCATCGACTCATTTACAACAAACACTGTGTAACATACACACATACATACATACATACATACATACATACACGCACGCACGCAATATTCACATCTCACATATTCCTTCTCCTCCCTCCACTCCAAACAACAATAAAATCAATTAATCATATAGTCCCTCAACGCCTCATCCACATCTCCATTCTCATCCATGAAACCCCGTATACCTAACCATTCCCTCCCCACCATAACGTTTCCAACCTCTACCCGACCCCCAAGATTGCGGCGTCAGGATTCTCGCACGGACGCTGTTGAGGTTTGAATCTAGGTTGTCCCATTTTCTGTCTATACGGCGGAGGGAATATTGGGCTGATGAGTGCAGGTTTGAGGGGGTGTATGTTGATAAAGAGTGGTGATGGTATGACATTGTTGTTGATTTTTGTATTTGTGTGGTGGTGGTGGTGTAAGAGGATGTGTTGATGTGTTGATGGGTAGTATGGTATCGGTTTGATTGGGATTGGCTTAGTATTGGATTTGAGGATACGTTGATATAGTCGAAGAGTGAATTAATTCAGACGGAAAGACAAACAAATAGATGAATAGGAATTTGTTTCTTTGACCGTGAAACAGATATCAGGTCAGATCTGATATATATCTTGCAATTTCGTATATCAATACAACACTTCTTCTATTTATTGTCGATGTTACGGTTATAGTTTCAATAGAATCAACTGACAATAAGATACATGAGCAATAATAACTTACTCGTTGTATTTATGCAGATGTATCATGATATTTACATATCTAGTACTACTTATTACTATATCTATCCCTTCTAGTCCCTGTGTTGACATGGCCTGAGGTAAATTCACAACCCGCAATCTGCAATCTATAGCTCCGAACTCAGGAATCAGGGACGCTTTGAAATCATGGGTAAGTGAGTGAGTGAATGAGTCAACTGCACTATGTTCGGAGAATACAGTTATTCATTCCGTTGCATCTAATTTCATTTGAATTGAATTGATGCGATGCAATGCGACATGATACAATTCAAGGGTCTACAAGCAATTACAAAGGTACCAGTCGTACTCTGTCGCGTTTATAGATTAGCGAGAAGAAGAAATAACAAGGACAAAAACTACAACTACAACGCACAACACATAAAAGCGAAGAAGCGAGAACGCGAGAACGCGAAGAGATATCGGGATAAACAACATCATACCATACCATTGCAGCATTATTATTATGTTATGCATAAGATGAGAAACATACATGTATACGAGAGAGATAAGAAGTAGATGAGAGACAAGAGATGTTTTTTTCTTATTTGATCTGCGTCATAACAATCTTTGTTTGACTTCTTTTTAACTAAAACTAGTTACTATTATAGTAGTACTATACAATCTATTGGTATAATCAAAAATTCATGCTTCAAAAATCATGCCCAACATGGTTCATCATGATTGAAATCCAAAGAACCCCCCTGCATCAGAAACAAAAAACATAACATATTAAATGGAGATATCGCATCAAGTTGATTCCGATAACTTTCATAAATTCGCTCATAAGTCAATCCGCTCTTTTTGATTGTAGGTGTTGTAATTGTTGTACAGGATAATGAAAATGCAAAGATGCAAGTTTCGGCCGAGTTGAAAACCCGTCAACAAACGCCGGTATGCAAAATCATAGTCGATACAAAATATTGGATTGATTTCCGAATGCTGAAAATCGTGTCAAACCCCGTAACTCGTCGCAAGTGCATGACATGGACCCAAAGCCTTGAATTTCAAATATGCCTCGTGCCAAATTTCCCTTTTCTTTCCCTTCACTTCTTGAGACCGGCTCATGGAAATGACCGGATGTGGTTTCAAACCCAAGATCGACGCACGCCGTATACGTCATCAGGGTCCACCCCGCTCCTTCCCTTTCCGTTTTCACTTCCTTCCACAATTTCTTAGACGATGATTTGGTCATCGAAAACATCATCATGATATGTCACCCAAAAATGTCTGACACAATCTACTTTTGCTTCCGCGATCGTTGCTTTCCTACCCAATCAACATCTGGATGTACCACTCTCATGTGTCGGGTGAGCGCATCGTTACGTGAGAAAGTCTTTTCTTCCGTGCACAGATGACATCGCACCTTTTGCTTTCGTGCATTGTGGATAGTGTCTTCGTGTCGGGTCAGATCGTAAGGACGGGAAAATACTGAATTGCAAGGCTTGCCAGTACTTGGGTTGATACGTTCACATCGATGTGGACCTGCCTGTGAACTTAGCGCAGCCGCACGAGTCGATGATGATGGTGATTGCTGTCTGTGACCTTCTCGTTTGTGCTTTTGTAGTTTGGTAGGTGTGTCAAATCGCATTGAACAACCATGGTAAGTACATGAGTAGGTGCCTGAATCGGACGATGTATCAACAGGCTTCGATGGAGCGGATGTTGGCTCCGGCTCAGACTCATTCTTGACACTAGCCTTGGCAATCGAATCTTGACTTGATGGCATTGATGGGCCCTCCTCATTCGTAGACTCCATAGAAAGCATGTGTGCTGGAAAGTCTGGCGTGTCACTAAGGCCAGC
Organism: Camptophora hylomeconis; assembly: GCA_032357745.1. NCBI lineage: Eukaryota > Fungi > Ascomycota > Eurotiomycetes > Chaetothyriales > Chaetothyriaceae > Camptophora > Camptophora hylomeconis. The sequence goes on along the minus strand of JAOTMB010000003.1, from coordinate 1,287,330 downwards.
AGTGTCTTGTCGTTGGTTGCCTAAGAATTGGTATTGTGGAGGAAGACTCGAGTTTGACTCTTGTGAGAATGATGGTGTATATGAGGTTGATAGGTTTGATTTGTTTCGTCGATGGTTGAAGTTTGACGTGTCTGGAAATAGAGGATATGTAGGCTCGTCTACATCATGCTCATCAAGCATCAATTCTTTGGGTGAAACAGATGTTCGCTGTTTCTGCAGAGTTGGCATCTGTCTTGGACGTTGTGGTGCTGGCATGGCAAAATCCGAGTTCTGCTTGAATGGAGAACTCTCTCGTACATTGGCTGATGGTGATGAAGTTCGTAGATGATCCTGTTGAGCTGCTTGTAGTCTATTGCGCATCATGTTTTGCGCGCCATTGCCTACATTCGCTCTATGAGGCATTTGCTGTGAGAAGTTGGCCATAGGTTGAAATGACTGGTTGGGGAACACATCCTGTAGAGATTCGTGATATGCGTTGGATGATGGGTATCCTCCTAACCCTTGTAAGTATTGGAACATTGTATTGTCGTCAAATGTCTTACCAACAAGAAACTTTGTATCTTCATACTCGTTTTCATAGTTTGTCTGAGGTGTTGCTGGAGAGTTGTGACTCATCGAGGATACCGATTGGGGACCTGCGTACGTCCTCTCGTCGGCGCCTGTCGAATGTATCCTGCGCATATCCATTTCGTCGTAGCCTGATTGAAACATGCCTGACGGTAAAGGCATCGTCTTGGATGATGTGGCAGTTTGTGGCGTCTGACTGAAATCGTAGTCGTATGATGGCGAATACGTGGCGTCTGAAGTGGCGATGCGAGGAGTGATGTTTGTTTGAGAAAGAGGAGACGGTGGTCCTGCAGAAGCGACGGATGATCCTGAAGATGCTCTCTTGTGGAATGCTCTATCTTTCATTCGGGGTACCACACTCAAGTATCCTGGATATCCATAACCGTCTCCCATGAAAGGGCTTGATGCCAACATTTGTTGTTCTTGTGAACGGGGACTCGACTGATGAACTCGAACGGTAGGGCTTGTAAAATTCGTACTTTGCATCGACAATGAATAAGATGTCGGTTGGTGATATAGTAGGTGATTGATAGATATTGTCAGATGATGTGTGTGCTGAGTGATGAGTAATAGTCGAACACGAAAAAGGTACGGCAGTGGCAAGTATATCAAATAGTCCGGAGCGATGGTGGCAGGTGACTAATGTGGACGGAGATAGGCAAGGAATACGGTGGAAAGCCAATTGGTGCTGCGCCACGGAAAGTTAGGAGGAGATGTGCGACGGATGTTAGGAAGTTATGCAGAATCAGGGCAGTTCAAGGGTAACAGAAGAGATTTCAGGTCCATGGATGTTGGGTGGTTCTTGTGTGTTGGGATGGGATGCATCTGAGCATTGCGATACAACGTGGTTTTTCGCGCAGTACCACACACGATTTGAGAAGGACCCAGGACCCTGCATATTACGATTCGTAGACGTCATGGTGCACTTTTCACATCAGACGCTAAGAAACAAGTCCAGCTGCTGACGGGAAAGACAGTCCATCGACCTCCGACCACTCGGCTCTCGGCTATCGTTCTCGGCTAGAGCGCCAAGGGATTGTGTGGAGCCAAGACCCGAGCTGATGCCGAGCCCAGTCGTACCAATGTCTGCTGCTGCTACTGTGGCTGCTGTGGCTTGTGGATATGCTGTGGCTGGTGAAAACTTCGTGTGAGGGTCTAGCCTTCTTTCGTGTATGCCAGTTTTAGAATGCTTGGGTGGTGATTCCAAAACATGGTCTTTGATGTGTTCCACCTGATGTACACATCTTGCATAATCAACATCAAAGTTTGAACACGTATCACCTGATCGTCTTTTGATTCATTGAGCCACAATTCTGACTCTCCCTCACAGCCCATGTGTAAGACTCTAGATCCAATGACAACCCTTCAATATCCGTACGTAAGCCGGCTGGGCATTCGTCCGAGTAGTGATTGACAAGTGCCTAGACATCCGGTCGTGTTAGCACTTGCGAGTATTCGTAATCATTCCATCGCTAACTCCGAGTCTGAGTTCGCAATGTACACGTAGTGCGACGTATGGTCCAATGCCATGATTGAGTTGCATATGCTTGATCAGGACAGTCCAAGATCATGTGGGATGACACGGCTGAACGAGGCTGTTGGTTCGTGATCCACTCAATGATCTGGACCGCTGTAAGGTACCACAAGCAAAAAAGGCTCCGGCTGCACCGTCAATCATTCCTCTTTGCTGCATGACCTAGAATGGTGGCGCAGAGACTATTTTCGATTCTCCGTCTGTTCATTGGTTATCGGCCACCTCCGCTGACGGCTCGACATTTTTCCTTATTTCCTGAACAAGTAAACCGAAGCGGGAGGCTTGAGAGATCTGTACAAAAGGACATTCGGAGGATTCTCGCAAAATTTTCACCCATCCCAAAAAGAAGATTCCAGCTGTTACCTGACATGCATTTCGCTGACCCCGAGTATACGCTTGTGCTAACGTCGCATTAGTCATTCAAGTTGTGGGGGAATCGTTCATTTCCGACCAACATTCAATCTCAGGTCTTCCATCTGGTTGGCTGATCATTAGGCGTTTGATGTATGCCGGCTACTTACAGGTATGCGACGACATTGTATAGGCGGAGACATTATCCTTCAGCTGATGTGAGCGACAATTCGTGTAGCTATGCAGTAGCGTTGTCCTTTTGCTATCTCGTTGTCGGTACAGGTGACGAAGAGATGCATGAAGTCAGCTGAACTCGAGAAGATAATGTCCACATTCAGCTAATGTAGCCCGACAGTACAGACGGCATGCACTCACCTGCTTTCAGCAAGCTGCATACAGTTGGAACTGTGTCTTTGGTCAGAGAGTAGCCAATACTGTTACATGATTGTATCTGCAGAAGAACATTGGTGACCCGTGATCAATTCGGTCAACCCGTTGTGGAGATGAAGAGAACAAAGGTACAATCGCAATGTAGGTGTCAACGTTGCACTTAATACTGTTCAGCTGCTTGGTGGACGAGGGGCGATTCATGTCGTTGCCTTCATCGTCATGCTTCGGACCGACAGCGAGATTGGAGATAGCAGGACATCGTTGTCGTTCTAGGCTGGTCTATGATACGTAAACTACTACAGTGCGATGAGATCTCGATCTGATCTGGTGTCAGCTGCATCGAATCAATAGCAGTGTCCAGATTTCTGCTGAGTGCCGGCTCCAATAGCCTGTCTCCAGCACCATGTTGCGTACGATACTAGTCTGACTTTTTGTGTTCATCAGCTGGGATGCTCTACGGGATTGCGATGTTGACGATGACCTGACCACCATACTCAAACAATATTTTGCAATTGCCCTTCATGTCGATTTTATCATTTTGTCCCTGCTGAATCGCTGCTATTATCTACGTTACGATCTATCTCTAAGCTAAGACGGCCACTACATTGATTGCCTTACGGACTTATCACCACGGTCGTACCATACTGCTTGATCCTCAATTGTGTCGTCCACATCTCTCGCACGTGCCGCGGTAACATGAATCTGACATGGTCTGCGGTCTAGAGAATTCCGTTCAATCAAACCAGACACCAATTGCTTGAGAAGTTCTATTACCGTTATATCCTAGACGTAATGCTGCCTATTTCTCATCATCCTACCGATCTTGCCCGTCCCCTTCTCGAGTTGGGCAGAGACTGATGGGGACAGACCGCCAGTCCTGGTGACGGATAACCTATGCTGCACAGCTAATTTCCTCCAGACTTGTCGGACTTACCAGATAACTGTGAGTAGGGATTTAAAATCATTGATTTATGGCATACGATAGAACGGCTGCCTGCTTCAATGACTCATACTGAAGTATGTATGAGGGAATATTGCTATCACAACAATGATGATTCCTCAGTAGTGGTTGCCTGTTTTGAAGGCGACCATTTTGATCAACCTTGAGTCGTTTTGCGTTTATATACCGCAACGCCCTGTTCCCGTTTGAATGAGTTCAAGATTCCATCGTAGCATTGCTCTGTTGAGTACTTTGAAACGGTCGATGGTTCGTTTTGGTCACATTTTCAATTGGAGGACCATGGCTGTCGCTTCATGCTATGTACCTTCTGGTCTGACAGTTGTTTGCATGCTTCTCATAGGAGACAATGAATCAATTTTGAACTGCTAGTCAATCGGTTCATTTGTGAGAACGTGTTGCATAATAGGTACCTGGGCCATGTACATGTGATTGAAGCTTGACCGTCGGACGCCGTCGGGACAGTAGAGTTATCATATGTGCTCCTTTGCTTTTGCTGTATACTGCATCACTGTAGCGACACGTATATCTCTAGTACAGCAGATACCCATGGCATACTTCTGTATCCTCGCATAAAATGGTGGTTGTGTGTTGTAGCAAACATCGAGGACTTAATGTCAAGTGCTGTTCCGTGAATAAAAACATCACCTCCAAAAATCATCAAGGATTAAATTTAATAAAAGATGTACAACCAAGATAACGTGAATAATAACAACACAACCACTACAACTTCGAATATCATGCCAAATAATTTGCTCACATATCAATTGCGGACCATGAGCACATATATATCATATATATCATATTATCATCTATACACACCGAGTTCGTCGACATGCACGCTGGAGCAAACCAGTCGCAATGCAATGGCGAAACATACACGAGTGGCCGCACAGGTGCGCCGTATTGCGGTGTAGACAGAAATGGAATCAATGAGCTTTACTTAGATAGGCAATATTGCTGCCCAAGCACTAGGGTTCCTTGGTGCTTGTGAGTATTATCGCATCCCTGGGTGTTCTCAGGCCTGCCAACGCACTACATGAGGGATTCGTATCATGTGTAGACTTAGACTGTATTCACATAGGTACAAACTTGCAGGATTTAGTACATGTAGCATATGATGTCTTAGTGTCGATGTATCGCAATACACAAATAATTGGCGTGGCCTATTTTACGCGATTCTAGTCCAGCCTACAGGGGGAGTCGCACCCGGAATCCCACTCGTGTGTGCTTACGCATCGGCATAGATCAACGAAGTTTAGGTTATCGTTTTGGCTTCTACTTGGCTATGCTATACGTGGTCCGTCAACTACATAGTATCAATCAACTACATCTACAGTATTACGCGATCATGTCATTTCCAATAGTATGGCGATATCAATGGTTACCATGTAAGACATGCGATTTCGATTGGAAATATGTTGCGGTGATAGAACTGCATGCATGGTCTTGCACGATAGTACTCGTTGACAATACGACTGTATGATTTTGCGATGCAGGTACTGCAGATGATGATAGCGAATGCTTGTGTTTTATGAATCATTGAGTAGAGAGAAACTAGGCAGTCATAGTGCGGAACACAAAAATGTTGCAAGTGCATTTGTGTGAGACCCGTATACGGAGTTGTTGATTAGCAGCATACGTTTGTAGCAGGTTGAGATGGCCGGAACAGCCCTGGACGACTTATGATCATCTCGTTGATAGGAACAGTACCATCGAAGGGACATTCAATTTCCGACCATGAACTATCAGAGGGAGTTTAGGATGACATACGGGACAGGCAGAAGCACGAAGAACTGATATGGATGGTTGAAGTTTGATTTATTGCATTTGATGTGATGTCAATGCTATTGGATGTTTGTTTGAAAGTTCATGAGCGATGCTCAGCACATTCACGTGCCACGATATGATACAGCTCACTTTCATGCTACTCATAATCCTTGGAAGCCATGTCCACCGAAACTCCATTGCCATATCGCCGTGAAGGCGTGGCGCCCGAACCAAATCATAACCATTGAAGTTGAAGCAAGTAAAGCAATCTAACCACCGAAACCGTACAAGGTACGACCTTGTCTCTTGAGTGCGTAGACAACATCGAGCGATGTGACTGTCTTGCGCTTGGCGTGCTCAGTGTATGTGACAGCATCACGAATGACGGATTCAAGCTAAAAGATGAGTCAGTAATGGTTCAGTTGACAGTGGCAAAGTGAGAAAACTTACGAATGACTTGAGAACACCTCGGGTCTCTTCGTAGATCATGGCAGAAATACGCTTGACACCACCACGACGAGCGAGACGTCTGATAGCTGGCTTTGTGATACCTTGGATGTTGTCTCGCAAAATCTGGAAGTCAATGTTAGATATGATGTTGATATGGATGTGAAGAAGTTATTTACCTTTCGGTGACGCTTAGCACCACCCTTTCCGAGACCCTTTCCACCCTTGCCGCGTCCAGTCATGATGATAGAAGTTTTGTTGGTTGAAGAGTTTGAAGATGTGAAGTGGTGTCTTGAAGACTAGACTGTAGTGGGATGAGATAGTAGTAGTGGATGAAGAAGTAGAATGGTTTGGAATACGGAAGTGGAAAAGGTTCATGTAGGATCCCAAATATCCACCGACAACTGCAAATCAACCGGGCCGCGTTTCAATCAAGTGCAATGTGGGGCAACCCACGCTTCCGATCAGACTAATTCCCAGGTGAATTATCACACCACCAACACCGTGATCATTCATATATTCATCAACCACCACGCAAGATCAACTAAATCAGCCCGGCCACAAGATAGAATCGAGAGCGACGAGTGCAGCGGTACCATTTACGTGATCAGAAGTGGTGTTGAGATTGATCAAAATTTCATTGTTGTTCTGATCAAAGAAACGTGACTTGGGTGAATGATCGCCAAACACGCATGTCACCAGATCCAGATACGCCAGTTGCACCTTCCGTTCAATCAACTTGCCACTTTGCCAAGATCAACTTCGCTCTCGTTCCTGCCTAGATAATCCGCCCTTACCGCCTTCGTACTTCAACTTCCTTTCATCATCACAACCATCCACTCCATTCATCTATCCAACCAACTTACTTCAACACACAACACCTTCTATCACTACATCTATCGCAATGGCCAGAACCAAGCAAACCGCCAGAAAGTCCACCGGTGGCAAGGCCCCACGTAAGCAACTTGCATCCAAGGCTGCCCGCAAGTCTGCGCCATCTACCGGTGGTGTCAAGAAGCCACACAGATACAAGCCAGGTACCGTCGCTCTTCGAGAAATTCGTCGTTACCAGAAGAGTACCGAGTTGCTCATCCGCAAGCTCCCATTCCAAGTAAGTTGATCGCATTGACATCGCCGCAAGGTCACTTAACTAACAATCAATAGCGTCTTGTTCGTGAAATCGCTCAGGACTTCAAGTCAGATCTCCGCTTCCAGTCATCTGTAAGTACAATCCAAACCACTCTTGCTTAACGCGACCACTAACAAACTCTCAGGCTATCGGTGCTCTCCAAGAATCAGTTGAGGCTTACCTCGTCTCATTGTTCGAAGATACCAACTTGTGTGCCATCCACGCCAAGCGTGTCACCATCCAGTCCAAGGACATCCAACTTGCCCGCCGTCTTCGTGGTGAGCGATCTTAGATGATCATGATTTCACAATGGTTGGCATGAATTCGGGGTTTACGATGGGTTTTCACAATGGCGCGTAACGGAATGATATGGTTTTTCAAATAGTCATAAATTGGCTCTCAAGGCGTTCTGCTTGTACATTAGCACATCCATCAAATCGATGACTTGTGTAGAGCGGAATCAATAGTAGCGACCGAAGTAGGCGCTCAATCCAATATTCAAAACTTCAATCTTCCCGTTTTCATTCCCCGTAATCTGCAGCATCTGCATAATTCTTAGCCGCCGCTCCGTCCCCAATAATTCATCGCAACACCAACAAATTATTCTTGTCAACATGGACTGTAATGATGAGAACCGTTTTACGCCATGTTCGCAGTGTGAGGAACATAAGATTCCAACACAACGGTCCTCGTTTGTCGCATGAAGCTTCCAAGGAAGCACCTATCGCAATTCCAGCACCATTGACACCAGTATGGTATCATCGACTAGGACCAGTGACCAATTTCTTCGGCTGGTTTCATCGCACACAGTCTAAGCGACCGTACACGGTACAAGTCATCACATCAATCATCATATCCTTCAGCGGCGATGTTGCTGCACAAGAAATAGGAGGGGAGCCATTCAACGTCTACAGAACCCTACGTATGGTGACAATTGGAGCCGCAGGCGCAATTCCAGGCTACAAATGGTACGACTCTCCTCCGGGTAATGGCTTGATCTCAACTAAAACTGTGCAGGTTCATCTTCCTCGGGAACAGCTTCAATTACAGCTCGAAATGGTTGTCGATATTCGCGAAAGTGTGTGTTCAACAAGCGGTATTCACACCCGTCTTTAACACATGGTGGTTCGGAATGCAAGCTGCTTTGGCGGGTGAATCCGTCACCGGTGTCATCACAAGAGTTAGAGAAGCGGTTCCCATCAGCATTGTCAATTCTGCAAAGTTTTGGCCTACATTGACTGCGATCAGTTTTGCCTTTATTATGCCTCAGTACCGATTTATGTTCTCGGGAGTGTTTGCGGCATTCTGGCAAACGTATCTGAGTACGTTGAACAGACGGACGGAAGTGGCTGCTCAAGAGACAGTTGGTATTAAGAGCACGGAATGAGAGTGTACATACAACACAAGAAGTGAAGGGATTACAACTAAAAGTGTGCATTAGCGAGGGCGTATTCAGGGACACAGACAACAATTGGCGTATATTGCACTGTTGTTAGAATGAATAGACTACAGTTGGATTGGGAACGTTCATGGCCAATTGATCGTGTTGCGACAAGCATTGTTGACAATTTTGCCTGTATAGCGTAATTTTGAAGATCTGAACCAATGATGAGTACAGACCAGCTACCTTCTCTGCAAAGCATGGTTCGTTTAAATGTAGCATGAAGGCTATCCATTTGACATCATGAATCTTGCAATCATTCCATCCTCGATGTCACCTCGACCAAAATCATGACGAGTACATCGCAGGATCTCTCGAACGTCAGCGCGATCATCAACGATGTCGACAACGAGAGTGACTATGGCGATTTCGGCGACGATGCAGAGGAACTTGAGATAATCGACCAGCTTCTAGCTCAAGTCGCGTCGGAACATCTTGAAGACACGAGTTTTGTTGTAACGGATATCGAGGATTATGAACCTCCTCGAGGGATCCGTGTACCTAAAGTGCTGGGCTACGAAAATTCACAACAAATCATCCCCACACAACTTCAGGTCGATATCGAGGTTTTACGCGACTATCAAGCCGAGAGTAGTGAGTGAATCACAGAGAGAGCTTATCAGTCACTGACTTGCTGACCAGCGATTAGCTGCTGCTCAGAAAAGTCCTAAGAAATTTGAACGACAAACCGAATCTGCACCACCGGAACCTGATACGCGATCACCCCTCGAACGATTCAGGAAACCTCCAAAGAAAGCGCTGTCTGTGACTGATCTGGTCTCACCTGCATGGTGTGAGTTGCAGTATTTCTATACACTAAGCAAGCATGGACGAAAGAAACGAACACCTGCGATGAAGCAGGGAAGTGCTGTACATCAAGCATTGGAGGATGAAGTACATACTACTGTACCTATCGAGGTGACTACAAAGGAAGACAGTTGGGGTTTAAGAATATGGAATATCATACAAGGATTGAGGACACTTCGTGAAACAGGCCGTACTAGAGAATTTGAAGTCTGGGGCACGGTCGGAGGAGAAATAGTCAATGGAATCATCGACGAAATCAGCTATGAATGTCCTGACCCAAAGTATGAGGAGAATCTGAACGGCAGGAAGGAGAAGGAACCCGAACTTCCAGAAATGCAGACGAGTATCACAGATTATCTCCTCTCCGCAAAGCAGAAGGAGAACGGTCAAGATATACAAGACAGCATGAAGCCTCCACCGCCACGAAAGGAGGTCGAGAAGCGAATATACATCACAGATGTTAAAACACGCGCTACTCCGACATTACCTACAGGATCGAGCATAAGACCGACAGTCCTACAACTTCATCTCTATCATCACATGTTGGAGAACCTCGCCCAGGGCAACTTCCATCTATCTCAATTGTCAGAACGTTATGATCTCGACACAGAATCTCCATTTTCAGATTCTCTGATCGCTCAACTTGGCTCTTTAAATCAAGACCTCTTCGACCTGAATTCATCACAAGAATTACAGAACCAAGACATCAACGTCCCTTCGTCTCAAGACTCAATCGACATTCTCTTACACCATAACTCTCTCTCATCCCTCTGGACACTAATGCTCTCGCATTTCACCCAAACCTTTATCCTCCTCTCCCACTCAAATTCCACAAACAATAACGATGACAATAACGACAACGAACACCCACCATCAACACCACAGTCCCTCTCCTCCCTCCCCATCCCCCATTCCCTTCCAACCCGTCTCTCCCCCCTCCTGACAGCAGAATACATATCCCCAACCTACAACCACTCCCCTTCCATACCCAAATCCTCCACACGAAAATCCCTAATCGGTCATAAATCCTTCGAATTCTCCGCCCCGTTCCTCAAGTCCTATCTCGAAGACAGTCTGGAATGGTGGAAAGGCGAGCGCGACCCTAAAGGCGTTGAACTCCAAGAGGCGTGGAAATGTCGCAGTTGTGACTTTAGGGATGATTGTGTCTGGATTCATGAGCGTGATCAGGAGGCGGTTAGGAAGGTTAGGGAACGGAAGAAGGAGATGAGGGTTATTGCTGGGGTTGAGGGTCAAGAGAAAGATGAAAAGGAGCAGGAGAGAGGCAATAAGAGAGGGAGGAGTGTTGTTTGATTCTGAAATTCTGTCGCGAAGTGAGTGGAGGTCCTGATGTTTTGTATTGGTTTTCTTTAAATCAGATCACTCCTTCTCTTGCTCGGAATGGTCCATGACTCTTTGCGTCCTTGTCTATGTCCGCCCAGCTGGCATCGGCGATCGACTTGAAGTTGACCTGCTTGGACTTCGGCAGCAGTAGCAGCAGCAGCAATAACACTCTTACATGTGTACATGGATACGTATGTACCCTAGCTACCACTGCTACTACTGTGTCCATTCAGAAATGAATCGTCTCAAGATAAGGCGGAATATGTTTAGATAATACTATTTCCATCTCGATGCAATACAATACAAAACAATCCAATCCAAATGATCATCTTCGTCTACGCATTTTTCTAGTCATAGTCATCCATCATTCTCCGTACTCCATCTCAATAAGGATACCCCCCACCCCCATCCTCATCCTCCTCCTTTCCCAAATCCAATCCCCTATCAATTTGCTCCCTATGCTTCCGATCCAAAAACTCCAAAAGCACATCCCCATACTTCTCCTTCCCTTTATACCGACTAACATCCTCACCCCAACTCCTAACCGCACTCGCCAACCGTCCCGGAATATAATCCTCCTCGCAAATCTCAGCGACAGGATGGAAATAAGTCCTAATAGTAAAGACGACGCCTCCACTCTTCGGTAAACGACGCAACGTCTGCCTCTCACTACGGAAGAAATGGTTTTCGATCGCTTTATCTTTCGAAGCTGTGTTCCAGCTTATTTCGTCGCTGTCTTCGGATCCGATGCTGTGGGACCAGGCGAGGTCGTCGTCGACTTGGATGAAGTAGTTGTTTCGGGCGACGAGGTCCTCGGGCTTGAGGCGGCGGAAGAAATTCATCATCCCTTTTTCGAGTTTGGTTTCGAATTGGGGGACGGAGCCTGAGGTGTGGATTTCGGATAGGGGCATCAGGAATTTGTCGCTGAGGCGCCAGAAGCCTGGGAGGAGGATTGAGCCGCTTGTTAGGTAGTATTGGCCGTCGGGGCGTTCGGTCATTATTGCTAGGTCGTCTTGAAGGAGGCGGGCGCATGATTGGATTGGGTCTTCGGTTGGGGTTTGAGTGTTTATTTCTTCTTTGGACCAGAGGTTGAGGATTCCGGTTGGTGTTTGGTGGTATAGGGTTGGGTATCGGGCTGGGAGGTAGGTGCGGAGTTCTTCGAGGAGTTCCATTGCTGCTGGATATGCTTCTGGTGCTGTTTTACTGCATTTTAATCCGCGTTCGAGAATTCTTCGGGCTTTGTCTGCGTGAAATCTGGGGAAGTGGTTGTCTAGTTCGATCCAGTCTTCGTATTTGGCGTTGCGGAGACCCATCGTTACATTGTATTTGGGTCCATATCGAAACGGTCTATATGGAAGAGGTTTTGTATCTTCTATCGACCAATTTGGATATGGTGGTGGTGTGGGGAATACGAAGGGACTTGGTTCCCATGCACCGAATGGGCGAGTTGGTTGGGCAAACTTTGATGGTGCCTTTTCGAGAGAGGGAGCGGTTGGAGTTGATGGACGTGGGTGTTTGAGTTGCTTTCTTCTTTTCGCAACATATTCTGATATCATGTGTATTGTAATTGCGGCAACTATTATGCCATATATAAGTCCTTTGTGATACGGCACTGTTGATAAGTCCTTTATACTGTCCATACCCGAGTTCATCATCCCGTGGCAATACGATTTAGCATTCTGAAAATCTGCTTTTGCTTTGCCTAGATATCGAGAAGCTTGAGCCACGATTGATGATATTGATCTTTTTGAATAGTCGGTCTCCATCGTGGAGGAACTATTTTATATACTGTTGTTTGTTTGTGTGGATGTAAGCTTTGCAGACTCACCGTTTCAATTAGGGCGAGAATGGTGTAAATGTCGAACTCGAAGACTCGAAGGAGTCGAATATCAAGAGCTCACCGTCACACGTACATGAGCCACCCACCTATCAGAATCCGTCTTATCGGTACGACACTTGACCCCTCTTCCTTATCATTGATGTAGGCGTTGCATTGGTAGAAAGTATAAATCGATTGCATTCATGCGGCATTGGTGGGAAACTACTACCATATCAGGCATGGTGTTGTCTTACCACATACTCGTTGGCATCTTCAGCTTTTGTTGGAGCATTCCTGATGTGCGCCATATGTTGAGTGCGTGTTATGACCCATTTCAAACCCTATGAAGTATCGTATTCGTGTGTAATATGATGGATGTTTGCTACTCAATTGTGAATTGTCTTTCGGTCGGAATAAAAATTAACTTGGCAATAAACAGGACTTGAACCATTCTGTCCAACACTCCTCCTCGTCTGCGACACCTTAGCATAGGTAAAGAATGCTTGACACAACAAGTGGACACAGCAGCGACAATCCTGTCGAGCATGTCATAAGTTCGAAAGCTCACCGTCAGAGATTGTGTTGAAGCCGAGATCATGTCAGATCATGCCTTATACACTCATCATGGCCAACCGAATGGACCGGACGATATGAGATTCCCGGCCCGCTGATGTTGTTATGTGCTGTTGCGAAAGCGAACGATAGAAAGGTAAAGAATGAGCGGACAGGAAGAGTTACGGGTCAGGTGAATATGAGCATGATCGCGCCGTTCCAAGATCAGTGAGATCCATTCCGTGGATCCAATAGACTGCATCATTGAAAAGTCTCATAATGGACGAGCTCCAGCTTCGAAACAGATTCTTGTCGCTCACTACAGGTAGATGTATCATTACATCTGGACTCGTGCGCTAACCATCTAATCATCCAAGCCTGGCTGTATATAGAGGATGTGATCTATCAAGTCGCACAGGATCATGCACAGTGCAAATGTTGAACCGAAGGATGAAGAAGGCAAGTGATAGCAGTGAAAAGGTCAGAATGAAAGAGGAGAAGCACAATGAATATCACATAGTGTTTGTTAAGCATTCGTAACCCGGCGAATTGGTGTTCTTAAGACGTATTCGAAAATATTTCACCACCCGAACAGAATTCGAAACACACAGCCTGCAATATGTGGGAAACAAACTGACACAACTCTGCATTTCAAAAAGGCATCGACGCTCACATCGTGATTCGAACACCCTCACCCCTCTCCTCCCACCGCAAAAAGACAAAAACTTCACACCCAGCCCCAGTAATGGAGGTGGATGCTATCAAACCCAATTGAATAGGTTTTATAGGCCGGAAGTTGTGCATCCGGGTTATACGGAAGGTTCGTTCGATCGAAGGAGGAAGAGGAGGAGGACAGGAGGATCGATAATGCGTAGTTGCATTACTCCAAAGCTGGCGGATAATGTAGTGGTTTGTCGTCGAGGTTGGTTGTTGTTATTGCCTGTTGTGTTAACCACTACACCAGAGAAGCTGTTTTGGAGAATTCTGATTGTTGAGAGAGATTACGGGATACTGGACTATAATGGATGGTGGAAGCGAAGGTGAAGTGAGATGAGACGAAGGTGATCTCGAGGCCCTGGCGGTGGAAATTTACACATGATCTTCTTTGGGCCTTTGGGCAAGAGGGGACAACATGGGATCAAGGTAGCTATATATTAATCTATTTCTTTGGCAAGAGTATGTACACCTCCACAGTTTGAGGATGAAGTCACGATCATGTATCGAAACGATTGTGTATTGAATCTATCTGATTTCATATTTTTCTATACCTAACTTATGATGTGAGAATATCGGCTTCCAAGACAGCCTACACCTCTACATTTGTGACGAGCCTGAGAGCTCGATCATACTTGATCCTGTATCCTTCTTTTCCATAATGATTGGATCGTTCATGCTCGACACAAGTGTTGTTTTGTCGGTTCGAATCAAGAGGAAGGCAAGTCCTTTTCCGAGTGTCTGGGAGTGCTGTTGAATGATCCCTCGGCAGATGAGCCTTGGGAGTCCTGGAGTAATCTGAGAATGTGATCATTGATGAAATATGTATCGAGGTCTTCCTTCGATAAATATTTGGCACCCCTGATCAATCCTTTACAGCTATCGGTCTTGCACTTGCACTCAAAAGCTTGTTCCATGTTCCACTCGGTTGACGGATAGAAGAATGATAATTCCTCACCTTTCTTCAAACCAATGGTACTGCCATCGGCATCTTTACGAGAAGCGACTCGAAACTCAATAACAATAGGATGGTCCGTATCATTGCTGTCTGATCTTTGTTTTCCTGAAGGTGTGTTTTGCTCATGTAGCTTTTCTGAATTGAGGACATGGAATTCAAGGTTGGGTTCACATGAATGGTTGATGTACAAAAAGTCGCAGTTCAATTCCACATTTTCAGTCGATCCAACTTGGACGGAGGAATAGGCGCGATCGGCTAAGGTAAGAGTTGGTGCTGATATAGTTGCGAGTAGAGCTCCGGGAGGATAAGATTTTGCTGCTCGACTGTATGAAGCGAAGGAACCTGGTTGAGTTACTACTTCAACAACATCCGGGTGAGATGGTTGAGTCCAGTGAGGTTTCATGATTGAACAGATCTCTAGATATTCTCGGGTCTTCCTGGGATCACGAAATGGAAATGTGACACTTTGTTCTTGAAATCTCCTTCAACTTGAGGATTGAAGCTCAAACTAAACAAAGAGAAGCTTTAACGTACACAGCTTATTTACGTTTGCGGGAGAAAGGATGAAAGGATGACACAAAGCCGATGACAGCTCCCAGTCCCACATTGACAATTTGTCACACAGATGACGATACTCGTCTTCGAGAAACATAACTCGGTAATAGTTGGCGACATGTGGAAGAGGTATATGTCTCTACGACGGCATCCGCTGAACTCAAATGTTTTATGGACGAAAGGATCATTAGTACTGCGAGCAGGAAGTTTGTCCACCGAGAGTCTTGGCAGGATATCGGATAGGAAATAAGCTACACGTGACGGGATTATTGGTGGGAAGTGCCGAGGCTTCATCCCTAATTCTCTGATCTACGGGCCAGTGTCAATAGTTACATAAGCGCTCAACCACCTACAGTCTTAGGTGCTTCCAATCTATTTTTCTAGTTAAAGAACTACCAAAGCTCCAAGAAATGACGAGTGCTCGTCTGCATAAATTGTATTCCAATAAATAACTTCTTTTGCGATATCATTGAATGACTGGCCGTATGACGGAACGCGGCTGGTGTGGCAAGGCTATTGTCGGGGAGTCGAAACGATCGGAAACACTGAGAAACTACAGTACGCCTAAAAACTTACTCAATGTCCAACCTTGCAGCTTGCAAGGCGATTTCCAAACATCACAACTCAAGGTTTAATCAAATCCTGGCCAGTCCTCATCGATGATGATGGTTCATGATCCACTTGTTCTGCCTGTTTGCCTTGTAGAGAACCGCCTGACATTTCAACATCGCCGCCATTACCAGTGAGAATATCATGGATCTCACCGATTACACATAATGAAATGATTCAGATATCGTTGTGCACTTTTAGAGCAACAATCAATCGCCGACCGATACAGCACTCTAAATAGCAAAAAAGTCATGCTCTACATTCACGTATATGCTGGTATGTTGGAATATGTATAGGTAAGGTATAGAAGTTTACACCAATTCAGAAGGTTACTCAAATTGGCGTGCCTCCAGAACATCAGCCACCACAAAACAAGAGCCGCTAACGAGGCAGTGCTTACTATCTGGCCCCCAATAACTGCACGGTCTATCCACCAAGCTGTTTCATGGCTGAGTACATCTTCAGGCTAATGCCGTTAATTTCAACAACATGTTCGTTCATTCTTCCAGCGCATATTCTGAGAGTTCAACCTTCACAGACCAAGCTTCAGCATCCCCAAACATAATGACTTGCGATTACTAATTAATTCAAAATGTCTTTGCCATGGACGGTCTTGCGCGACTGGCGTCCTTTCCAGATCGACGCGCTTGGCCTGGTTACCTTACTCGGTGCTGAAGAAGTCAGTGCTGCTGTAGGTCGTCTGGTACCCAGTAAATATCTCGAGTATTTCCCGCTTCTTGGTGCATTCGTTATCGCTGGCGATCGATTCAAAGAAAAGAATACATCATTCAACATCTACAATATCACCCAAGGAGTTCACACAACCGATATGGCTTGTTGGTTGACGAGATGGATGTTAGCACAGGATTTCGAGAAGAATCGAAGTATTGTTCATTTCGAAGTTGCCGACAAACCACGTTCTGTGTGGAAAGAACAGCTATTAGCAGGATTGATATCTTTTATCTTTACCGGATTCTTACTTGTCATGACAATTCTTTCCGAAGATTGGTATGGGATCGCCAACGTTACAGCTATGATAATCTCTATAATTGTGCGATCATATATCCTAGGAGCCAACAGACGAGCAATAGATGAAGCGATAAATGCGGCAGAGACGAATCCAACCTTCAGGAATGCAAAAGGTGACAAGAAATGTATGGTGGTCATGTCTGACTCAAAGGCAGTGACACTTGAAATTCCTGGCCATCTGATCATCGACGTTTTTATCGACAATCCAAAACCAAATCCCGAATGGATATACCACATTGTGCGATATGTTGGCTGGGCAGCTTTTGCCATACATGTTCTATCAATTGGTCAATCTAAACTCGCCAATCAATTATACACAATTGTTCTTATGCTTGTTCCAACCATTCTCATGTGCTGGAAGCTGGGTTGCGATGATTCTAGATGGAAAGAGGAATGGAGAAAGCTGGTCAATTCGAGCTACGATAAACCAACAAACTACACATGCTGGTTTGGTACCCGTCTTAAAGCACATGTCTTTCAATGGCCGCTCGAGTACGAATTTATCACGAACCCTAAATTCGGTGTTGGTCTTCAACATAACAATCCCAACTTGGAGCATAACCCGTCCAGAAATAAATGGTATCGTCTCCAAGATAAGAAAGGTCGCGATAGAATCAGACGACAAGATCTTTATGCCTGGCTCAACCTTACAGCGGATGAGTTGGAAAGTATGGGAAAATGGGATTTGTTTCCACATGAACGAGGCCATAATCAACAATGGTGGAATGATTACAAAGTCAAGCATGAACTCATACAAGATGGAATTTACCATCTTGACGTAATGAGGGAAAAGATAACATCTCAATCTCAAACAAATGGCGTTATACCGGCTTCTCCTGCCGTCACAGCAGGTAACGGCCGTATCTTCGTGGCTCCCTCCGAAGACAATAACACCACGACAACAAACACCAAGACAGATACGACCGCAACCACGACCGTAGCCACAACGTCTGATACAGGAAACCATCACAATTCACTACCTCAACTCCACCTTAGAACCAATAATCTTTCTCAGCCAGCAAATACAAACGCATCGAATTCACAAAGCTCCTACGCAATGGACAGTATAAATCCGCAGGGGATCGTCAGGTCAGACGCAAATACAAATACAAACACAAACTCAAACACAAATGCATTCCTGGTCCCAGAATCAGCTATATCTACAGCTACCGATACAGTTCTCACTCCAGACGGAAGACTAAGACGTTTCAGTGTAAGTTCACAGCAATGACCGATGGAGTGAAATTCTCTGCATTCTTTCTTTTCAGAAAAACCTCCAGAACATGGAAATACAGTGCACAGAAATCATGGCAGATTGGAGATGGATCGGTTGTTTGACTGATTGAATGACTGAAGGGAAATTTGATATACGAGCATGAGCATGGACATGGGCATGAGCGCGGATATAATTACAAACGATAGCATTAGTTAGATATATGAACAATTTATACGCCGTCTGACTATTTAACGCGGCTATTTACCTACTTGGCATGCACAAAGTAGGGGTAAATGTAACTAAATATCCGTCAAGAGAGGAAATATCATGTAATGTAAAACAATATGCTGTGTCAATCCGCTGAGTGATTAGAGTTCCTCTCTTTGATCTTGTTTTCATTTGTGGCATTTCAAGTCCAGTATTACGCATATGTCTATGTACATATACTGATCCGTCTTGATAATATGTAGAATACATGTATATCTATTTGTTGGTTTATACGTACGTACGTACGTACAAGGACCCAATCTACGCTCATATCTACATCGTTTTGTATATTCATCCATAATCATCATATAATATAATACACTCGGGAAAACACAAACTACCTAGGACGAGAAGAAAAAGAAACACCCTCCCACCCATTCATTCATTCATTCATTCATTCGTCAATTCATTCACAACTTACTCTTCTCAGCAATAAGCGAATAACTCCTCTCATAACTCTCCAACCGTTCCCTCACGAAATCCTCAACATCAACAAACCCACCAACCGCCATCGCAATGTCCAAGTCCGCAAGTAAAGCCCTCATAACGTACCTGACACCCTCCTCGCCCAGAATACTCAAGCCCCAAACCCAAAGTCTACCAATCCAAACGAACTTGGCACCCAAACACATAGCCTTGATAACGTCGCTGGCGCCTCGAACACCGGAGTCAAACGTAACGACAATTTTCTCCCCGATGCCCGCTTTGACGATGGAATCGAGGGCGTCGAGCGAAGCAATGGCCCCATCGACCTGTCTGCCGGCGTGATTTGAGACGACAATTCCGTCGCAGCCTACTTCGACGCAGCGCTGGGCGTCGGCGACGGATTGGATGCCTTTGATTAGGAAGGGTTTGCCGTTTGAGATTCGTTTCCAGGTTGAGATTAGCCAGGGGATTTTGGACCAGGGGTGGGCTCGGCCGTGCCAGACGTTGTCTATCCAGAGGGCGGCGGCGCGTTCTGGTTCGGTCTTGGAATCTATGCCGGCGGCGGCGAGGCGTTTTTGGAATACTGGGTCCTGGAGTCCCATGTCGGCTGCTTGGCCTCGGTAGAAGGCGTAGTTGGAGGTGTAGATGTCGTCGTGGCGGTAGCCTAGTTGCCATGTATCACTGTTGAGGAAGAAGTGTGTTAGAATCTTTGAGAATTGTTTTTCAATGAGGTTAGGGTGATGGCGGAAAGAGGTGTGTTGGTGTTGGTATCGGGTATCACGGATTTGTCTTGAGCGGAAAAGAGGGAATAGAAGGAAAGGAAAGAAAACTCACGACGTAAGAATACAAGCCGTAAAACCATTTTCCACCGCCCTCGTCAACAAACTGACCGTCAACTCGTCATCATGAGGCATATAAAGCTGAAAGAAACGAATGGGACTATCGTCCGCGCCCTCAACGTCAACTTTACCAGGCTTCCGCCTTCCTTCGTCATTAGCCTTGGCCACATCCTCGATAGACCGACTGCCCGCTGTACTGAGGGCACAAGGCAACTTAAGCTCGCCCGCAACTCTGGCTACAGCCAACTCGGCGCTTGGGTGGTAGATCTCATTGATGCCAATGGGAGCGAAACCAATTGGCGCAGCGACCTTGTGACCAAACAATGTCGTCGTCGTGTCTCTTCTATTGGTGTCGACTAGTTGGTTTGGAATGATGCGGTGACGGAAGAAGGACTGGCGGTTTGCGAGGTGTGTCCAGGATAATCCGGCGTTGGACTCGGCATAGTAGCGTCCTCCGCGTGAGAGGCTTTCGCGGGCGCGTTTTTCTAGTTCTTCTGGTGCGGTGTTGAAGGGGGGTGTTTCTCCATCATTTAGACGCCAGAAGGCGTGCCGTTGGAAGGATTGCCATGATGGTGTCGTGCGTGGATAAAGTTCTGGGATCTTGGGATCGGACATTTTTGTTGTTGATACTGCAGTGACGATTTGTGGAAGACTGGAGGTTGAGTTGGTAAGGTGGTAGTGAAGTACTAGATTTAGTATCGACTGGCTAGACAAAGTTTAAGAACAGAGTGATAAGCGAGCAACGAAAGGAATCTTGTGATATTTAGCTTCTTCAATACCTGCCTACCTACAGCGGTGATCAATAGTCCGTTAACCCATGATATGTATTCAAAGTTTGCACATCCTAGTGTTTGCTCATGGCATTATAATCCCGTCCAGAGGTAAAGACCCAACAACCAGTGATGATACACGGTACATGTTGAAGGGGGATGACGTTTCTTTGGTCTCTTCTATTCGAGACATCCGGAACGTTCGCCATGTGGAGTCTCTACCGTCCATCACCAGAGAGAATATTCGTCAGAGAACCTTTCTGACGACAATTCGATTCTAGAATTCGTAATTGGACTGATTGAGGAAGGGAAAAAGGATAAACGGATCAACATGACATTACATGCTGATGACGTTTCAGGTGTATCTTGTGGCAATGACGCATCTGTCATTTAGCTACCTCTTTGAGGTACCGATAAATGCTACAGTATACCGTATATCCCTGTAAGGTGATTGCTCGGAGGATGAATCGGCGGGAAGTCCAACATGATCCAAAACCAGACCGAGTCTATCATATCCACGTGTCTGACTAATGATTTTGTTGACTCAATGTTGTCTTCTGGCTGTTGATGTGCTATGTCACCTGTATATACTGCAGCGATGTACTGTAATTGATAATTGCTGGTATTCTGCAGTGGATGAATACACGTTACCTACATATCAGGCATCACAACAGGGCGTGAAGACATATACATGTTCATCAAGACGATTCAACCGGAATTAAAAGGCGTGGATGAAGTTTGTGAGACAGGCAAGAAAAGGCTTGATCATTTTAACTCTAAAGTATATTCGAGGAAATCATCTGGTTGAATGAATGAGGGACAAAGATTGGAGATACTGTACGGTCCGCTCCCGCCACGTAATGCTTGTCTGCCTCACTACATCGTGTATGTTAGAGCAGATGCACCAAACCCAATGTAATGCGCACTGCATCGTTCGCCGTCAGAACACAGCATGGCGATTATAGCGACATTTCAGTTCAAGAGAGATGTGTAAATGGGATAGATAAATCTCATTGAGTTTATAATTAATCGTGGCCGATATATATGCCCATTTTATCTCTCCTTTTTTCCTTCATTCGTCCTTCCTGCTCTGCACGTCCAATGTCTGCAGCGCCAGGCTGTTTTCCCAATCCAATGAAATGTCCATTATAGATAGACGTATATCCGTGCTTTCCCATGGTATGCAATCGCTTGCTTGATTGTTGATTTGTTTGCTCGCTTGCTTGTACAGTTTGTATATCTGTCCGGAACCAAGTGATCCCAGCTTCCACACGATGGCCGTTTGAATTCAATCATTGATCTTGTTCTCGTTCTTGTAGCACACCAATAGAACATAAGGATAGTAGACCAAATTATCTCCGCTGTAAAAAAGGAAAAGACGTTCTCCAGCCTCTCCACCCGCGGACGAATTTCTGTGAAAAGCGATCGACCAGACTTTCTACCATGGATGTCAAGCAGATCCTCGTAGGTGGATTTGTATAAAAGCCAATCTCTTGAACCAAACACTCGTGTTCATAAGTCGTGGTCTCTCAAGATGTCGTTATTCTCATACCCGTGACACTATCGTTTCAATCTTTCCAGTCCCACACCTGAGCTAGGAAACTGGACATGCTAACTTTCTTCTGTCTCATCTCTGCCATCCACGGATGTTCCAACATTCTCCATGGTGTAGCTCGTCGTGGCGGTTCTTTCTCCAGACAACATTCGATAAAGTATTTGAAACCTTCGCTCCACTTGATGCCATTTTCGGGTTCGTCCTTCAACCTCGGAATAGGTTGAGCAACAATGTATGTCAGGAGATCAATCAAGCCTGCTCTCGGCTGCATTTCAGTTCCGTCGGCTGGAAATGGAAATCGATGTTGTGCAACTTCTAAAAGAGTTACACCGAGTGACCATACGTCAGATGTGATTGTGTAAGATTGTCCCTGAATTCTTTCGGGTGCCATGTAGTACGAGGTTCCGATGAATGTGTTGGCATCTCCTTTGGTACCAAATTCACCACTCACACCAAAATCGCAAAGTTTGACTTGACCGTTGCGGCACAGAAGAATGTTCGACGGTTTGATATCTAGATGCGTTAGTTGGTATGGCATGTAATCCCACAAGCTTACATACCTCTGTGCATAATCTTTCGGCTGTTGAGATAGGTCAAACCGTGTAGAACTCCCTCAGCCACTTTACCCAAGACTTTCTCTCCTGTTCGTCCACCTAGCTTCTTCACCTCTCGGTAAATACTGTCTAAACTTCCACCTTCACAGAATTCCATGGCTATCGATATCGTACTGGATGACTTGTCCATGAAAGCACCATAATACTGACAGATATAATCTGACGTACAGTTTTTGTTGAACTTGAGTTCTCGTAGAATTTGTTTCTTCACATCTGGGTTGGGATCGGTAGTGATGACCTAATTCACATTAGCTAATCATGCCATGCGAGACTGTTTGAATCCGTACCTTGAGAGCAAAGACTGTCTTGCCACCTCTGAGTATGCTCTTTGTGACTGCACCACCCGCACCCTCACCAAGTGAACCCAACTCTATAATTCTTTTCTGGTCACTGGCTGCACCCCAGCTGTCGTCATCTAAATCTTCGACATCCACTGGTGCACCCTTCTCCAATTCCAGCTTCTCGAAATCAAAGCTAAGACTTGTCATACTGTTTTCCCTTTCCATCGACGTACTACCATCCACCTCGGACCATACAGAACTTATTGCCGAAGCAGGATCTGGTGTACCATTGTGTCTACCACCGTTCAACACGTTCGAGATCGTGGAGTATGTAGAGGACGACGCTGAACCTGGTACACTTGGATTGTGAAAACTATCGGATCTCGCTCTGTTGTGATCGTTCGAGTTGTTGGCCATGGAAATATTCAGATTCAATTTCAATCGTCCACCTCCTTCTTGGGGAGCACCTTGGCTGCCCATCGGCGTTGCCAGACTTAGTTGTGGTGGATTGTTTGTACCTGCAACCGGTCTGTGACTAGGAGATGGAGGAATCGCAAGACCGAGTCGAGGTGTACGTGTTCCGCTCTGGTTGCGACCACCAGGCACTGGCGCCCGCAGCAGGGGAACTGGAGATGCCATTTCGTTTGAACCGTCTCAATCGTCTCTCGTCGCTCCGAGCAGTAGACGGCCGTGTAGAAAAGCAAGGTGCTCGTAGTCCGAGGCGACCGACGAAGTAGAGTTTCGATTCGTTTCCGTGTGCTAGTCGTTACTGCTGTCTCTCGTCAAGGAAAATACCGAGTGGTGGCTCTCATGGATTGAGAGCCTGACACGTGAGCGATTACACAATTGTGTCACAGGCAGATTCGACCTTGGTGATTCTGAATTCGAGACCTACACACACAAAGGTCGAAGCAAGGTGTGTCAATGTCGAGAAGGTTCTTCTGTTTGGTGGAAGCAGTGTTTGGCAGGACTTTTGAGAGAGGGAAGGGCCGTGAGTGAGGACACCAGCGGGTGGAAGAGGATGGTTGGTGGACACGAGGGCGCTATGTGAAACAGCCTTTCCACGTTTATGGGGTCAGTCCGCCAGTCAGAGAAGCAAGTCGCCAGCGGCTCTGATTCCAAAAGACTTGTCGAGGAATGGAAACAAGCGATCGACAATAGCTCCCGACTTTATTATGGGTTGTATTGCTCTGATCTAAATTCAAGTGTACATCTCTAGAGAATAACGAGGTTTACCGCCGTCTAAATGATGAAGAGTGCGAAGTCATCGAGGTGACTGATGTTGTGTCTAGATCCAGCCCTGTGGGACATTCGGCAGGCGGCTACTGTACGCCGCATAATTCACGTCCAGTTAGTTTCACATACTGGCAAGCCAGAGGACAGTCGTCGTCAAGACACTGTACGTATCAGGTGAAGTCTGCGGAAGGAATCCATGCCACGGCTTCGTATTGCGGCCAAACAGTTGAACGAGTTAAAACATCAGCATGCATCAGATCTGCCCAAAGCTACTGTACGGTTATTGTGTTGGCTCTGTGTGCCCAAATCTCCGCCGCCTGCTGCCCCTCGGTTGACCGCTTATTCACCTCCTGCTTCCGCCTGCACCGTTTAGCTTTCTTCACCAAATCGCCGTGACTGATCCTCATGTCTTCGGCGCCGCCCACAGCATCTACCCTGCATCCCGCTAACCGCAGCGTGTAACACATCCGTACCAAATCATTTACGCATCAGATGTCGATCTCGTCACCGAGGCAAGACATGCAGCATAGAAACATTGCTACATCGAAACTTGGCATGATTGATCATTGGGATGGATTTTATTCATGGCTATCGGATCATGTGGAGAGTGAGAGAGAGAAAGGAACAAACTGATCCAGTTTGCCGAAAATGACACCTTATCTACTACTGGTCATTCACGAGTCTTACGGCCGATCGATCGAGGCCCGACGATGTCTACCGCCCGACATCATGTGTGTCCCCTGCCGTAGAGAATCCATGAACCGGTGATAACAGTGAATGACAAGTGGCGTCAGCCCAAGCAGTCGATCTTCAGCAATCAGAAATCGTCCTAGTTGTAGTTGATGGTGTCGATGTTTTAGTGAGGGTAGTTGCCCATTTGAAAGAGGGGACGGGCCGTGGTGATGAGGTGCAAAGGTTCGTCGTATCATCAAGCTCGCGTATCAGCTGTACGAGCGGATTAGAGGTCGTAGCATTCATCATAAGTCGCTTTGCGCATGGCACCATCTATGTCGACGCCAGAGAAAGAAGAAAAGAAAAAGAAAATTCGAGCCACATGCTTTTCAATCAAGTGGATGGGTATCGTCTGCTCCAGCCGTTCATTATAAAAGAATGTTGTTGGGACTGAGATATGCCGAAGGACGTAGCAGCGAGTTCAATGTCACATTACTCGGACGAGTTCTGTTGACGGCGACCCTTCTCAGCCTCGAGGTTTTCGTAGAGGAGGTACAATGCCTTTTCGTTGGCGGCTGCACTTCCCATGATTGTAAACATACGTTCACCGGTTTCGTCGTGAGGAGCTTTGGCAATTGAGATGCGGGCTCCGGAGCTTCGTCGAATCTCGCTGATCTTGAGTCCACCACGGCCGATGATGCAACCCACCATGTCGGCAGGAATGCTGATGTTTTGAGTCTGTACCTCCTCACCATCTTCAGTCACGATTGGTATGCCTCCAGTACGAACGGCACCTTCACCGGTGTTGTTGCGGTTGTAAGAACGCGACTCACTGAAGTCGGCGCCGTTGCCAGTTCGATTAAAGGAACGTCCAGAATTGAAGCCTGTGAGACCAGCAGTAGGAGTTGGTACGATTGAGGCGGCAGCTCCAGCTTGAACACGAACAGCCGGGTTATAGAGCACAGTACCGGTGCCACGTTGCCAATCGTCGATGAGACACTTTCCGATTTCCCAAACAGCCTTTTCGATGCCCTCGGGAGTGCCTTGAACCTCGACGATACGTTCGGTAGATTGGGGAAGCATTTCCTTCTGAGCCACCATTCGAACACCAGAAGCGTCCTGAATCATCTTAATCTTGAGACCTTGACGACCGATGATTGTTCCCATCTGATTGTGCGAGATGAGAAGACGGATGGCTAAGCTGTGTTAGTGGTAACGTACGACACGGACAAGCAGTCAAAACTTACGGTGTGTACCATTGTTAGATACAGTTCCTCCCATGCCCATGGCTGGTGCACCCTCGAGGAGTCCCTTGGCAACAATCGAATAGGCCTTTGAGATACCGTCCAAAGCACCAGTAACGGTCAAGACTCGATCGTGAACACCTTGTACAACCTTGCTCACACCGGCCTTGACACCGGTCTCCTCACGCAAATCTGCCACATTCTTGCCTGCTTTTCCAATGATGACACCAGCTTCTTTGGAGGAGACAATAGCGCGGAGGGTGAGTTGCGATTCAGCATATTCCTCCTCGGTCTTTGGGGGACCATTCTCTCGATCGAGATTGAGTGAGTTGAGACCGTCAGCGAGGGCTGAAGCGTCACCAGAACCTTGTTGATTATCGACTGAAGACATTATGGAGGATGTAGATGTCGTGTTGAATATCAATGGGAAAGATGTAGTGGTTGCGTATGTAAGAACCCAGATGGAAGGGACGGGTCGGTGAGGGGAAAGGTCGGTAGAGGATGAGAGAGAGCTGACGCTCGTACAATTGTAATTACTGTGATAGTAAAAAGATCATGTACGGGGAGGTAAGGAGGAGGATGGAGGTAAGTTACGAGAGTGAGGGAGAGGTTGTTGGCGCGTGGAGAACGGAAGGGTTGGAGGAGGGAAGGGTGTGTGGTGTGTAGAGTTGAAGGACGGATTTGATTATTGAAAAGCTGGAGAGTAAGTTAGAGCACAGCAATTGAATTCACATCGCGACAAACCCGCGAGTCCACTCCACGCCAAGACGATCAAGCAAATGGAGTGAAATGTTACCTTCACCGTCACGACTTCTACTGCTAGTCCTTCAGACTATCACGCTTCGATGAACCCCTCGTTAATCACTCGATCCAGGGTCCATCGTTCTCTCACTTAATCGTCTTGTTGGTTCCTCAGCCAAGGCAATCACCGTTGTGTCACATGGGTTGTAGACTGATATTTCGTAGTCGTTGGCTAGGAGTACTTTGTCCAATATGCTGTGTAACCAGAAGACCAACCCAACCCTCTCACCCCATGAACGGGATGCCAATGCCAATGCGATTCATATGCTCGAAACGAGGAAGTAAAAGGCGGTGGCTACCTGTCTCATGGATGGCATGTATTCTTCTTCGTTCTGTTACGTGCCGTTCTGTATGCTTACGCCTGTGCTCCACCTTTGCAAGCTGCTTGATGAAGACACATTCAATCCATATACTGAAACCTGTAGACTTGATCAAGTCGATGCCATATCTCCAAGTGAGCTCTTGGCATTGTCCAACTCGAATTCACAGGATAGATGGTTGATTATCGAATGTCCACGGGAAAACTTCATCATTGTAAGGTCGAGTTTATGTGGACACTGCGGCAGATCCAGCCACTATCGAGCACCTGCATGAAGCTAATACACAGCCTACATGGCGGGCTATCAGATAGGATGGAATTTCATATCACTGGCCGGATACCGAGGACAGTAACACATATAGCAGCTTAGATACCACACTTGAGACACGGAGTAAGGTTATCCATAGATTGAAAGCAAAACCTCCAACGCCCCATATAGACTTCCATACTCTAACCCAGTGCTTGTCCTGTATAAAGCAAATCCTTGTGCCTGGAAGATGTGCGATGTAGTACAGCTCGATGCCGATACATCGTCACTCAGGAGACAGTACAAAGCAATTCTGACTCAAGAATGAACTTGCCCTCCTTGTACTTCTCACTCTGCTCGTATGCCTTATCATACTTCCATCCTACCACATCACCACATTGCTTGCAAATGATGTCGCGGACAATATGTCGCCCGGTCGTCATGTTTCTCTCCGCAGCCTCATCCTGCCGAACATTCACGACCGTCGAGAAGAGGAACGCTTTTCCATGTTGACCCCGAAAGTTACGGGAGATGATGTCGTCGAAGTCGGCGAGGTGTGCTTTGCAATTCTAGGACGAAACGTCAGTATCACACTGTCATGGACGATTACAATGATGAAGACGAAATGAAGTTTTACCTTGCAGCCGAATATCTTGGCCGAGCTGAGGTAGGTGTTGTATGTCAAACCCATGCTGAGAAGCGGCACTCGTCCACACGATTAATCTGTAGAATTTCCGAGTATCAGGAAGAAAACCCCTGCACTTTAACACTCTTTCACCCCTAGAAGTGGTATGTAACGCCCTATTTGAACCAGTGTATAATCTTGTAGCAGGGCGTGCCTGCGGAGTTGTCTGGTATGTCGTATAGTATCGAACAACGCCGGGAGGATGAACACGCAGATATGGAGGTCAGATCGGAGGTAGAATGTGTCTCGAAAGGTGAATCCGAAGGTTGGGCGATATTTCGAACGAATACAGCAGATATGTTTGTAGGCTGCCAAAGTTTGACAGAGGCGGTCTGTTTGATGAGCAGATGTACGAGTGCGAGATAGGCACAACTGGAGTCAGCAGTATCACAGGTTCTGATTGCCACAACGTCTTAAGTTTCAATGAAGCTTCATGTAAGAACGGGAAAGTCTTAGTCACGAGGATGGAGAGTAGTCATGAGGTTTCCGCGTGCAGAGGGGTCATGCCTCCAGTAGAGTGAAGGGGGAGGGGAGAGGAGTTAGGAACATAGACGCGGTCCTACAAGCTCGGGCGTGGATGGACCGGAGGGGGAAGGAGAAGATCGGAGCGGGTCGCTGCTCGGCCTGCAATTGCTAGTGCTGCTAGACTGAGGCGTGCCCCCGTTATATAAAGATCTGAACAGTGTACTTATACAAACCTCTATACTCTCCCTGAGAATCACATGTGGTTCAGTCAAGCTCAAGTATTCCTTGTGCTCTCTACGAATGATTTGGCCATCACAACAAACAAATGATTTCTTCTTTGTCTTCACGCTGTACGTTTGATTGACCGCAGCTTCTGCATCATACACGCTCCACGATATGTGATTCCAATCCAAATCATCATCTCGGGTTCGCCATTCTATATGATCGGTCATACCTGACAAAACACTATGCTGACATAGCAAGTCCGATAGAAGATCTAGCGACGGCGGAGTCTGATTTGGACCAATACCTGACGCGGACAATAATACTAGCAAGCCACGAGGGATGCACATCGGAAAAAGGAATACCAGCCTTGGACCTCTTGACTTGTGTTCAGTTGGATCTCAGGCCTCTGTCGGCATGAGTATCGTGCATCTCCGAACGTGCGGGATCGATCAGTAAGAATCACTAAGGGTTCGTCTCCCTTTATTCGAGTACCATCTAGATAGGATACTCATAGCAGTATGTATCTATTATCTTCGCTCCAACATACTCTCAGCCTCCTCCCAGAAAGCACAACAACCCCTGTGTCCCCAGAAATCTACCCAGAACTCTCCAAAGACATCCTCTACACCAGTATCAATTCCCACGATCCTCTCATTCCTCTTCAGACCGCACACAGCACATACTTCCTTTGCCATTAACACACCAGGTCCATTCGCCGTCCGAACAGGCATATTACCCGAGAGATTCGTACTTGCAGTAGGTCGGGAAATCTTGGCTTTCAGCAGCGTTGAATTAAAAGCGTGAGCATATCGGGACCATGCCGTGATTGCTTCGATAGCATCTTGATCCTCCTTGACAACGTGGCTACGATCGAGAGTTTGAAGCTTCATGCCTTTGGATCCAGCAGCTGAGATACGCATGCTTTGAGATAGATGAGGGTCGCGTTTCCAGCGGTGAGGGCGACCTGCGAGAATTCTGGCTGTCGTCAAGAAGATACGGAGTATGTGGTGTGCGGCAGTGGTGATTTCATCATTTTCATGCGACGTCGAAGCGGACCGGTTTTCGGTGGCTAGGTTCTGATAGATTTTAGGGAGAAGCTCCAGAAGTATTGAAGGTGGAGGAACATTAGTTGGCCGTTCAGACCGTTTGGACGGTGTAGGTTTCGCCATCATCTTCGAAACTGGCTGCCTCATATCCCTGGGGGAATGACTCGCTACAATTTTGGTTGTTGGTGGTGGTTCAGGAGCTGGTCCGTCTTCGAACGCGTCCCAATCATCTTCCTCTTCATCGTCCGGTGCGACGTATAGCTCCTGAGGAGATACTTTTGGCTGTGTCATTGAAGATTGTTTCGTAGTTGGCTCATCGTCAAATATCGCCCAATCATCCTCTTCTATTGCTCCATTCTTAGGTGGCACAGAAGATTGAACATTCTGGCTCAATACTTCTGTCTTCGTTTCCACAGTAGGTGATATCGATTCCACATCCTCGAATGTACCCCAATCATCCACCGTTTCCTCATCATAAGATCCTGAATGCTTTTGCTGTGGTTTCGTTATAGTAACGTTCTCAGAGTCCAAAATACTACCAAATGGATCACTGTCGTAATCACCAGGTACTCCAGTCGGTGCTTTTGTGACCGTTCTCCTAGCCATCACAGGAGAAGTCTCAACGTCTAAATCCAACAGAGTCATAGCGTCAGCATTCACGGTAGCTGTTTGCGTATGCTGTCGCTGCTGTTGCTGTTGCGGCTCAATTTCCGCATCCTCAAATTCGCCGAAATCATCTCCCCCATGGTCTGCATCGTCCGCTGCATCAAAGAGGACATCTGTACCGCTTGTATCCTTCTTCCAGAGAGGATCTTGAGTGATATCGGACACACGCGGCTTTACTGTGATTGATGCTGGCGAAGAGGTTGATACCTCGATACGCCGGGATTCAGCAGATGCTGGATTTGAGACACTGTGTGTACCGAATGCTTCTAGAAGATCGGCGGACATGGTTGTCTACACTGATGTCTGCCAGCGCGGTACATACAGGATGATAAGTCTGCAGGTGGTGAGACGCAATGAAATGGAGATATTCGGGTTCAGAACGGCTGGTGCATCTATTGTCAACGTAGTCGTAGTGCTTAAACCCGATTATTGTAAGATAACTAATGGTAGACCACCGCACCATCTATCATGCAGCAAGAGATTACGCGTCTAAAGGTATATACTGGAGAACAATCATTCGTCTAGTAAAGTTCGTCACAGATCCGTTGGTCGTCAGTGCCAAGATCTTCTGAAGACTACACTGGGTGGTGGTATTATCGTGAGATACTGTCAAGCCTCTTCAAAGTAAACTCCTGACAATCGACTTCAGGACACTGGAATTACACTGGATTAGAAATAAAACTTATGCCAGTCGTTGCACGACCTGGAGAAGCTCTTTAAATTGAAATGGTTTGCAAAGAACATCATCCATTCCCGCCGCCAATGCTTGGTCAATCTGCTCCTGTCGAGCATTAGCTGTGATTGCTATCACGGGTATATGCTGGGTAATTGCGCCCTCATTCTCTAGTTCACGTATGCGTCGAATGCACGTCAGGCCGTCCATGACCGGCATCTCTACATCGAGCAGAATAAGCGAAAGCTTTCGAGGAGGATTGTTGGTATACTCTCGCCAATGCTCGGTCGTTTTGATGACCTCGAGAGCTTCTAGACCATTATTCGCTACCATGACATGGTGCTTGTATCGTTGGAGCTGCCTTTGCAAGACCTTCTGATTTGTGAGGTTGTCCTCGACAAGCAGGACATCTAGAGTCTGCATGCTGATTGGTAAATTTGGTGTCGGATTCGGCGATGGATCTTCACTGTGGGCTCGCTTCGGACTCGGTTTCGTTCTTCCCTCGCGCACAACAGCATCAGTGGATGCTGCCGATGTATCCATTGCTTCTGATCCTGGCGCAACTGTTCTGGTTGTGCGTATGTAGAATGCGAATGTACTGCCTTTGCCAGCCTCGGACACGAACCCAATCTGACCAGCCTGTAGTTCACAAAGTTCTTTTGATATTGATAGACCTAGGCCTGAACCACCGTATTGGGCATGTGTTTTGTGTGTAGCCTGAAAGAATCTACCAAATAGCTTCTGTTGCTCGTTAGCAGGTATACCGCAGCCCGTGTCATCCACAATGACATGGATGTACACATCATTGCCATTAAAACCATCAGTATCAATTGTCATACGACGTCCATTATCTGCTTCAAGGAAGCTGAAGCTCGATTCTCTTGTCATGGGAGTTCGATTCAGGCTTGCCGCTATTGTTACATCTACGGCACGTTCAGGTTGATTTCTGACAAACTTGAGGGCGTTCGTTACCAGATTAGCCACGATCTGGATACACCTTCCTTGGTCCAATAGCACCCAATCGACCTTTAGCTGCTTCAAAGAGTCGTGGACGTGGTATCGCAACGTTGCTGCCGAGGCGAGAGCATCACCTTGAAATATAGCCAGGGCACTTTTGAAGAGGAGTACAGGTTGACATGGAACAGGGTGAATTTTCAATAGTCTTGCTCCCATCTTAGAAAATGTTAGCACGTCGTCCATGATGCGTCTTGCATGTCGGCTGCAGGTGAGAATCGTTCCGGCTGCGTTGAGAATATCTTCTGAGGTCTGGTTATTCAATGCCGTGTTACAGGCTTCGCGATCTGCCAACGTCTCAACTATCTCATCTACATGCATGGTAAGCTTGAGCTGACAGACGAATGGGACTAACTTACCAGCACAATGAATGACTGCAGCGAGTGGGTTACGAATCTCGTGCGAAGTCATGTCCATGAACCTTTCTTGTTCCAATCTTGCTGCAATCGCGTCTTCTTTTTGCTGAGATATGAAGCTTTCTACCCACTTTTGATGACTGATGTCCGTTACACAGCCAACAACTTGTAACACCGATCCATCGCTGTCAAGCTCCGGGTAGGCTTGGAAAAGTACCCAAGCAAATGGCATCTGGCTGCTAACCTCGGCGAATGGCTGTTGGTCGTCGGATGGGTTGAATCTTCGTTTGAGTCTGATTTCAATACCTTTTACGGGCACTTTTTCTTCGTACACTAGCTTGAATCCAATAGCAGCTTGAGCAAGTTGATCTTCTTCCATAGCTTCTAGCCATATCTTTGGTGTTTTGTCGTCTGATCCAATACCTAGTATCTTCCAATAATTCGGATTCGCATAATTGATCGTTGCGTCTGACCCTGCGATATACACACCCACGGCCAAGCCATCCGCTAATCTCTGGAACCTGTTCTCATTTGTGGCAGCTTCGAGAGTCTTCTTGATTACTTGTTCTGAAAGCTTCGCGCGATCAATGGCCTTCTCTAATAATATCTTTTGTTGAGACTCCAACCATTTTTGGCTACTAATGTCGACAAAAGACCCAATTGCACCTGTAGTAACTCCATTCTCCATGATCATTTGTCCCGACCCTGAGACCCACATAGGTTCGTTCACACTAGCGTGAGCATATTCTACAGGTGGCTTCCATCTGCAATTCAACTTTGCCTCCCAGGTTACTACATCAGTCGAGCCGACCTGCTCAATCCATAACCTCTGCATCCAAGGGATTTCATCCGCTTGAAAGATTTGCAACCATGATAATCCCTCCGTCTCCTGACGTGGGTATCCGGTTAGGTCGTAA
Source organism: Camptophora hylomeconis (assembly GCA_032357745.1). Lineage (NCBI taxonomy): Eukaryota > Fungi > Ascomycota > Eurotiomycetes > Chaetothyriales > Chaetothyriaceae > Camptophora > Camptophora hylomeconis. The sequence goes on along the minus strand of JAOTMB010000003.1, from coordinate 1,253,825 downwards.
AAGTAGTCATTTGCAAATATAATATTCCCATTTGCATGGGTGAGTATAATTGCGACATGCTTAATCAATTTAAGACGGTCAACAAGACATCTGTCCGTGATGAGGTCACCTGTATTTTCCGGAAGGTGTAATTCGTTGATATCTGAAGGAAGCGATTCTAAGAGAGGGTGTGTGGCCGCTTCAGCGCTTGGAGCCGTACGTAGAACACCACCTGTATTTGATACGCCTAAGATAGCACTGTTTGATCCTGGCTGCCACGTTACTGTCGTACTCAAACGTGCGCTTACCACCAGCCATTCGGACGAACTGGAACAGAAGTCCCAGAACATATCACAGAATCTGAGAACTGGACAAGTCATCGTAGGCCCAAGGTTCTGGCAATGAAAGAGCCATGGGCGTAATTGACAAACATTTTCGGGAGCTGTGCTATTCGCATACGCCACATCAGCATTCAGAGCCGACAGTACTACTGGTAATTCAGCAAGAGCTCTGTTTGCGTAGACTGAAACCCCTTGTGCATCGACATTGTCGTCTAAGAAGCGTGCATCGAGTAAAAAGGTTGGCCGGCTATCGAATTGCCACAGCTCCGGAAATGAAGCAAGTTTTGGTTGCGAGCCAGTGGTTGCAACCATGGCAGATCTTCCGATAGTAAGGTCTATGAAAGAGAGTCTCAATATGTGAGGCAAACGATGAGATTACGCTCAAAAGGTCATCCGCTCAGATTAGTAGTCCTGGTGATGAGGGGCGCAAAGGGGAAGACGCCATGTCAGCACCACCAGCAAGCTTTCGCACAACTGTAGCCACCCAAGCAGGTGAACAACGGTGCTCGCGGTTTTTGAGAACTTGATTTAGGCGTTGAATTTGTCTGTTGCTGAAAATGGGACCGTAGAATTGGCAGCCGAGTCTAGAACTGCATCAGTGGTTGGCTCTTTGCATCACCTGCAGGACAAGTACAAACCAAGGCTAGAAGAAGGAACTCGTCGTAACAACCGAGATCACGACCTACCTCTGCTCCTACGCCCGTCTCCGCTGTATTGGAACATCTAATATCTGGTCGTTTGGAGACAAGAGCCAGAAATTTGTACCCCGGTCGTAAAGTTCTGATGAAATTACTATTGGGGCTAGCATCACAGGAATAGTGACCAACGGACCGCTGGGGAAACTTTGTGTGGACGGAAGATGCTCCCGGGCGCCCGCCAAGTCCCAATCAAGGAGATTACCAACGAAGAATGCACCTCTGACATTTCTACTCGTGCTCGTGCTCTGCTGAGACGTGTTACTCTCACTCTTGACAACTTACAAAGTTATCAACGCGTTGAGTGTTGGAATCTCGGCAGTTTCTTGCTGGCAGACATTCAGTCGGGCAAGTATTGTTTGAGGACAACATGTAGATTCCAGGAAACACGCTTCATTATGTCTTTCAGCTCAAGGAATGCCAATTTCTGGCATGCTGTGTCAATTGTATACCGACCGGTAAGTTGCTTGGATGACATTTAAACCGGTCGTTGTATCATTTGATTGTCATAAGCTATGATATGCATATGTGTCGTCGAGAGGTTGAAATTCGAACGTCGCCTATATCGCTTGTTGCGCTTCTATCGCTGTTACGGTCCGAAAGCTCGGCCGAAGCTGATTCAGCACCGAAATCAAAGTGTATCCTAATGCTTGAACAACCACTCCTCTTGCAGATATCTGACCATTTAAGCGCAGCACTGTCGAAATATTTGTTTCGTCAGCATGACCGAGCTCATGTGTCATCGAAGGTCAAATCATTGACCAAGGATGCATATAAAAGCGCCATCGAGACACTCATGGCAACTATCAATTCACTTACACCGGGAACGGTACACCGAACTTAATCAAGACACATTGCAAACACCGGTCATCATCAAAGTACCATATTATCGCCAAGGTAGTTGTCTGAGTCATCATGTCACAGAACGTTGCCATCATCGGTGCAGGACTAGCAGGCCTTGGCCTGGCTCTCGCTCTGGACCATATGGGTATTAAATCAACAGTATACGAGACCCGTCCAGTACCTCTCAACATTGGCGGAGCAGTCATGCTGAGTCCGAATGCCCTGAGAATCTTTGACGCCCTCGATTTCTACCAGGACGTCAGGGAAAAGGGTTACAACTTTGAGCATCTTGACTTTCAAACCCCAACCGGTGAAATCCTCGACAGCTACGAGTTTGGCAGTGAAGAGAAATACGGCTACAAAGCAAATAGAGTCTACAGATACGAGCTCATCGACATCATCCTCTCCAAGATCAAAACTCAAGGAATCCAAGTCAACTACGGCCAGAAGTTCTCCCATGTCATCTCAGAATCCGATCAAGGAGTAACCTGGTCCCTCATCGACGGCACAACAATCACCTCCACCCTTCTAATCGGCGCAGACGGAATCCACTCCACAGTCCGCAAACACCTCTACCCAAACCTAACCCCGAAATTCATTGGCATAGCCGGCATAACAGCCTCCATTTCCTCCACAAACCTCCCCTCCAGCCTCCAAACTCAACTGGGATCCCCCCTAACAATCGTCCACAAAACCCACGGCGCCTTCGTCATCGCTCCTCAAAAGTCTAACGCATCCGAATATCTAATCGGCAAGCAAAAACGCATATCCACCTCCCCCAGTCGCACAGAATGGGACGCAATCCACGCCGACAAGCAAACCGCCATAAAATTCCTACAAGAAAACAACTCACTCTTCGGCGAAATAGCAACACAAGCCACGAAATCAATTCCAACCCACAACATAAACATCTGGCCCTTCTACGTCGTTCCCAAACTTGAAAAATGGACCTCAAACGACAGAAGAGTCGTTCTGGTCGGAGATGCGGCGCATGCTATTCCGCCTAGTGCGGGACAGGGCATCAGTCAGGCATTCGAGGACGTTTACATGCTTGCTTTATTGTTGCGTGAGGTGGACGACAGTAATAGTGTCGACGTCGACAGCAGTGATGTTAGTCTGAGCATGAACGAAGCACTAGAGTTCTGGCAGAGATACAGACAGGACAGAGTGGATAGAGTGCTGGATTTGAATCGACGGATTGATGAGAGGAGATTGCCGAGAGAGGGAGATGGAGATGGTTCAGAACAGGAACAAGGAACAGATCGGAAGATGGAGTGGGATCTTGAATGGTTGTATCGACCTGATTTGAAGGTTGTGGTGGGAGAATGGATTAAACAGAAGAGCTCCAAGGTTCCTAAATAGCACTGTAGCAGGCAAAGAAGATAGTCGCGATCACTAGAAATGAATGGTAGTATAGGAAGAAAGAGGACGACTTTTTCAATCAATTCATTAAGCTAACTAAGGCATTCCCGCAAGAAAAAAGCATAATGATACACAATTCCAAACGAATGCTGCGAATATTGGGTATCGTCTTTGCAATCAAACGTGAGCCAGAAAAAACCGAGGCTACACCAACAATCATGCAATAATGAGAAATTCGTGATATTTCTTCCTCGTCACAGACATCAATTCTGATGTCATCAGATATTCTCAATGACCTTGGAGTTCATGGCTTGCTGAAATCCATCGTCGGTGTTGTAGTTGAAACCAGCCGTCATTGGAGATTTGCTGCCTTCACCGGTCTGAGATGCAACCATTCTTGCCATGTCTGGCATCGTCTGATTTGCTGCTGGCAAAAAGATGACCTTACTGTTAGCAGTCTTAGCCATAGCTTGCATAGCTTCGAGATATCTGATTTGCATGGCTGGTGCGCTGCTGAGGATATCGGCGGCTTGTCTCATCAATTTGGCAGATTCAACCTCGGCTCTTGCGGCAATAACCTTGGATTCACCGATTCTCTTGGACTGTGCGGCCATGGACAGTGAATCTTGGAGGTCGTTGCTGAAGATTATGTCCTTGATCAACATCGACTCGACTTGAACACCCCAGCCTGATGCTACATCCTCGATAATTTCTCCAATCGACTGTGCGATCTCCTCACGACGTTCAATCACATCCTGGAGGACACGGGCACCAACAACGTGTCTGAGTGTAGTTTGTGTACGCTCGACAAGAGCTTGTCGTACGTTGCTGATTCCGAACGCAGCCTTGTGCGGAGATGTGATATGGTAGTAGATGACAGAGGTCAAATTCAATGTAACGTTGTCCTTGGTCATACAGACTTGTCGCGGTACTTCAACAATCTGAATCTTGACATCGACTTGGATGAGGCGTTCGGAAAGTGGATTGATCTTGACTAGACCAGGATCGACTGCGCGTGTGAAGCGACCGAACTTGGTGATAAGACCGACATTACCCTGACTAACAGGTTTGTATGGGTTTGGACAGACGAAACAACATGGGATGGCACCGCAGAAACCGATGCAACGTCCGAGAGTATTGACTGTATGATATTAGCGCAAAGTCTGATTCGCGAACGTATGGACTTACTCATGCCACCATACCAGCCGTGTGCTTCGACATCGTGGTCACCTTGCAATTGCTGTGCGTATGACGGCTGCAAATCTTCTCTCCTTGGTGGTTCGACTACCAGAACGCCGCCATTCTGTGGACGAAATCCTACAGCAATGTCGCGATCCCGATGTTTACCATTGTCGGTGTTGAGAGTGGTGTTGTCGCGTGGAGAATCCATTTTGGTCGCGGGTATCAGGGAGTGCGTGGAAGACAGTTCGTTGATAGGCCGAAGAGCTTTCGGTAGTTGTGTAATGAGGTGATATGGATGTTACAAACTGGGATGAAGAAGATACTTATACAAGCTGATAGTGGCAAGTAATGAGATGGGAGAGATTGACTTTAAACAAATGTACGATGTCATGAGCTTAAGTAGATGCTGTGTGGGGTATACATTAATGGTTGCTAGAAATAGAGAAGGAGCGGAGACGATCACACGCGCACCAATGCACAGTCTGACTTCCCGCAGTGGACCCCCGCGGATACAAGGTCCAAGCATTGGAAGCCTTGAGTAGGCGCAGCAGAAGCACTCGGGACAGATATCTCTTGCTCTCGCTTTCTCGCTTCATCTCAATCAGGAGTAGTTTCAATGAGACCTACTCGTAAGGTCGAATCTGCCTCATGGTCGAGGCAGTGTGAGACCTCTACAACATTGTGATTCTCAAATTGTTTGGCTTTATCGCTATCAGCGCCTTGCATGTCATGGGCACAATGAAACGCCCGCTGCCCAGCCACCTACGCCTTGGTTCTTACTACCTGACACTGCTCGAGCTCTTGTCATACCCATACCAAGATCGCGTAGAGCTTCAAAATCTCTCGGCTCCAGAGGTATCAACAACTCATCAACGAAGTTGATCGGCTAATGTGCCGATTCCAACATAATGACAGATATGGTACGCAATCTCTCCGTAAAGATCGACACAGTGTTGTCTATGTCTCGAAGCGGTAATCCTGCGGAGAGGCACCGTGGCTATGCCCAAAATATCCTAACCTTCGGCACAAGGTGACATTCCGATAGATTATTTGAAGCTCCTAAAGGGTGTCGATTCTACAACAAAGCTCGGAGCTCAATATCGAGCACCAATCTCAGGCGCATTCACTGCCTGCGTGATTTCTTGCCTGAAGCTCAGAGCTACAATAGACTGCTCAAAGGAGGTCCACATCATTCCGCTATTCATCGATTAACTGGATGATTGCAACATCAAGATATTTTTACAATTATTCTGGTCCTCAATATTCGCAAAAACCTCGCTTCAAACCCTGTGGCAAACTTCAACCTCATGATGAAGATCACTGCACAGAGACGGCATAGACGGCACAAGACCCACTTGGAAACAGAACACAGCACTCTTTCACATGACCTTCTCGAAGCCTGCCAAGTAGAGTATAGCGTCAGAATTTCCACCTCGTGACGACCTATGAGGCATAATTTCACATCTGAAAATCATTCCAAAAATACTTTGTCCGCTAAGATCGTGCTTGCAAAAGAACATTGAGTTATGTATTGATGGTATTTGTGACATAACCAACAGGTCTACAAGGATTCTAGACGCTCACATGATATCATGAGTCGGCATGTCGGGGCCACTATTGCAGCGTACTCTTTCTCACTCATAGAACATCTCTTTGCAGAATCCCTGTTCCACTGCTGGGCCCTTACATGTGAGTATTGAGAGCAGAACTTGCTGACCGGAGGACCAAAATAGAACAGCTTTGCATGTGAGTTTCATCAACCTTGGAGCAGCATATCGAGGTAGTCTTGTGCCAAACAATGTCATTAATGCCTCAAAGGACTGTGTAGTGTTGGTTGACTGTCAGATGTTCATGAACATGCTGCACTTAGCTAGACAGCGTGTGTTTCTGCCATACCCAATTCGAGCCTCAGCAATCTATGCCTTGTCCCTTTGAGAGATTAGGTAGGACCATACGATTCTCAAGTTGGTTGGTTATGCGCAATAGCAGACTACCTTAGATATGAACACATTTGAAGACTACTCTCCTATCCCTTTTCATTAAATCTACAGGCTTGATGGTAGCTCAGGACACAATGGTCCTCGATGACTGTTAAGTCAAATCAGACAAGCCGCATTCTGTGCAGCTACTCCGAACCCGACAAGCACCAAATACACACGCTTACCATGTATCACTGCCAAATAACCAACAGTCTCACCAATCACACAAGTCTCACCCATAAATTCCAACACAAGGACAATCTATTGTCTCTCTCCCCCTCGATCCGCTAAACTAGTACAGAGAAACACAGGGGCAAGTTTCTTCTTCAAGACACAAACATGTTAAGTCCAGACAGGAGGTGAAGGAGAGCCTAATCGACGACAAAGTAACAATGTCAAATTAGCAAGCAAACGAACGACCAGCTATAAATGTCAAATTGATAAGTAAAGGAGAGAACATACACGCATCAAATGCAAAAATGTATATCACTTGGAAGAGTCGATATGTGAATAGATATTGAAGAGAATGGACGTGTACGGTACATATTATCAATTCAACGAGGGTTTAGTCTAGATGATGCAGATAAGGATTGCATATTGATATTGTGTCGGTCCCTTTCTTCAGTTTCCGAGATGAGACGAGAGGAGGTGATATGATACGAAATGGAAAAAAGTCCTATGAAACCAGATCACAATAACTCACTCACGCACTCATTCACCCACGTTTTGACATAGAAGATCTTGACCACTGGATGAGGCACTTCAAATGGATGGAGTTATGCATAGACATATACACACCCGTATGAAATCATATATCACTACATGAAATCCATTCTCAGCTCAGGCCTGAATTACATGTAACTTCCAATACAAAATCTTCACAACTCATCGTAGTTCTACAATACTTAAGATCAATATCTCGTAATGCTTACGTACACTTCTTCTCAAGTTCGGATATCGACATTATCTCTTCAGTCTTACATCACAGGAGTATCAACGAGAATTCGAATGCAATACAATTGGTTTCATTGCCTATTTTTTGCCTGCCTGTCTATGGTGACAGGCCAGGTCTTTTGCCTCGTTCTGAGGCTGAAAACGGGACCGGGCACCACACGACACCAGGCCACGGACCGAACAAACACCACCGCCACACACCAGACAACCGCACGAGGCCGCGAAGGCGACACACCGGGGGAGAAAACCACACAGGAACCACGCACTACTCGGCGTTCCACTCCTTTCCGAGGGAGACGCCCACCGCGTCAACCCTCGCCTCACACAAGAGGACACCCTCCACACCCTCGATTGGGGCCCGGAGCGTAAAGCTCGGGCGACCCAACACCTTCTCCTCATTCAAGTCTGCAGTAAGAATACTGCCAACTCCACGCTCGCTCTCCTTGAGCCCCACCAATCTCCAGTATCGTCTCAAGACGATACGACCACCCTTGTCAGGGTCCACAACCTCTTGCATCCCACTGACGAAGTTCTCGAGCTCCGACTCGCTCATGATGTCAACGTGGTCGATTGAGGTTTTCTCCTCTTGACCTGAGGAGTTGAAGACACCCTTTTCTGCTTCGATGCGGGCGAGTTCCATGGTGCGAACGAAAGAAGATGCCATGCGGTTGATCATTGGCAGGGCAGGGGCGGCGGGAGACTGGGTAGACTGGGCGAAGATCTCAGGAATTGATTCAATCGCGTGGACTAGAAATGAGTCAGCTCTGTATGGAACAGATTTTAACTTGTTAACTTACTTGCCAACTTCTCTTTGAACGTGACTGGTGCATAACGCTTTGAGATAGGGAGTCGTTTCCATTGATCGTAGGTAAGAATCGCAGGCTGATGATTTGGTAAAGGTCGACTGACTGCTGGTTGAGGAGATGCAGAGTCAAAAGCAGTCATATCGATTGAATTCTCGTTAGTCTCAGCATTTTCGTTGCCAGATTTGTTGCGATTTCGATTGCGGGCGCGCTTCTGCCTCTTGATTCTCTTTAGATCTCTATCCATTTGAGGGAGTTCTCTTGCGAAGTCTTCTGCTCTCTTAGTAGGGGTATCAGAGGTAAGTTGTTTGACACTAGATTCTTCAGGGACAGGTTTGTCGATCGAAGGTTGGACAAAATCGCAATCAGAAGTGTTGATGGATCGTGCAGGAAGAGAGAAGAGTCGAGGTAAGACCACTGGTGCCATGCGAGAAACCCTACTGTGCAGCGGGGTCTTGGGAGCAGCTGATTGAGACTGAAGTGTTCTGCCGTTGTTCTCGGAGTCTGTGGTGCGATTGGCTTGTTGTATGAGGTCGTCAGATACTGGTACAATCTTGTTGCTAGGTAGAGAAGGTCCTGCATTGACAAGATCGGCCACATCTTCTTCATCGATTTGAGCGGGCTGATCAGAATCAATCTTCTTATTTCTCTTGTTCATTACACTGCTACGTTTTCCTCTTGGGTGAGCACGCTTTGGTTTTGGCTGTTTATTTGAGGCAGTCACAGTGTCAGTCACTATAGTAGATGTTTTGACATTTCGATCTTCTCTTGATCCATCAGTAGGCACATCAGTGTCATTTACGTCCAATTCCGAAGACTTGGTCGACTTTCCGTACTTGTTCGATCTCTTCGTCTTAAATTTTTTGTTGCTAAAGTTTTGTTTTGAATTGATCACAGTGTTGTCAGTTCCTGATGGTGTTGGTTGATCCGCGGCAGCTGATGTGTCATCTTGATCATTCGTACCAGAGGTGGTAACAGTACGCTCTGAACGAGGTTCAATATCTTCATTGACTTCTTCGGAAGAAGTTACAGTTGAAGCCAACTCGGCCTCTTTCAACTTTCTGGCCTTGCGTCGGAATCCACTGGCACGATTTGCTGTCAACTTCTTGCTCGCTGAGGAGGGGGGCGCGCTGGTAGTATCACCGTTACTAGCTGCTGTTGATTCCATATTGAAGGTGAGATGATATGAGAAACTAATACAATTGTCACAATTTTAATCAACTCTTCGAGGAATGGATGCAGTCAAGTGAATGAAGAATAGTTGAGAGAGGAAGAAATCGCGGCCTGTTATCTTATTGTCCTTTCTCAAGACTTGACACGACCGACGCCGTGGCTGCCGAGCACGGTCTAGCAAGATGTTGTTCACAATTTCGTTGAAACAACGCAGCAACTTTATACAAACGTTCTGCTCAAACAAACTCTGCAGAAGTTTGTCACAAAGCTCTTTGCACAACGACATTCACGATACAATTGTACTCATTGAAAGATCTGATCTGCTCCTCAAATGAATCATGTATGGACTGAACCGAGGATACTTTTCATGAACTGATGAACGAGCAAGTAGGAGCCTGAACAGGTATGGCAAATGACTCGGTGTTGATAATGACCCAGCATTCCATTCTGTCGAATGACATGACATACCAGAACCTCAAACTTACGATCATCTTTGAGAAATTTGGAGGGTCTGTGACTCGAAACATAGTTGAAATGCTGATCCATCGAGCAGAGCTACTGCGTTTTTGCCAATCTCATCTCTACTCAGGCTGCTTCAAAGTACTAGAAGATGTCGGTGCAAATCTCGATGAAGCAATGGCGTTCCACAAGATCGAAGAGGACCAGATGTCTCTTGCTGTTGAATAATTGACGTATATTACTCCAGGGCACTGCCGAAGCACAGGAGCAAAAAGGTCGTGATAGCCATCTCAAGGAAGCATTTAGATCCCAAGAGACAGATAGAGAAATGCTCTCCTCTCGTGCTAGACCAAACCCTGAACGAGGGCAGATATCGAAGTGGTCACTTCTGTTGGCGAGACTATAAACGTCTAGATGTAGGAGCTCAGACGTACTAGCTGAACAGAATTGTTTTAGGTATGCCAAGTGCTCGAGTTTGAATTTCGGCAACAAAAGATGCTCGCTGAACTCTCAACCTCGGGACAGCATTGGACCCCCCGCAAGCATCGTTTCCGGCAGGTTTCAAGTAAACAATACTTTGACTTCGCATTGGTCATTAGCCGTCATGTTGCAATTCCATTTTCTGCCATGGCCACGGAAGCATTCACAATCTCTCGAGACCAACTGAAAGGTCCAGAGTCCAGCACCATCCTCATCACCGGCGGAAGTGCTGGCATTGGTCTCGAAACAGCCATCATCTGGCTCTCACTGTCTGACAAGAACAATGTCGTAATCCTCGATCGTGCAGCACCTCATCCATCATTTGCAGAAGCACACAAGGGCTCTCAGAGAGTCCTGTACCACCAATGTGACATCACTTCATGGCCGTCTCAAAGAGGAGGATTTGCCGCAGCAGTTGAGAAGTTTGGAGCCATTGACGCAGTATTTGTAAATGCTGGAGTTGCAGAATACAAGGACCAGATGTTCAATGAAGATTTGGACCAGGATGGACAACTCGCTGAACCAGACAGAAGGACAATTGATATTGACATGCAAGCTGCGAACGACACGGTCAAGCTTGCCATATATCATCTGAAGAACAGGAAAGACGGCAAGAAGGGTGGTAGTATTGTCTTGACAGCCAGTCTTGCCGGATACCTTGCAAGTGCCGGTGCACCATTATACAGCGCTGCCAAACACGGTAGGCACTGTCTCTATGCGTCGGTCTCTCGATGCTGACTCCTTTCAGGTATAGTAGGTCTAATGCGAGCTCTGAAGAACGATACCGCGACTCTCGGTATTGCCATGTCTGTTGTAGGACCCGGCATAACTCTGACGAACCTTGTCTCAGGCGTGAAGCCAGGTCAGTCACTAGATGACTGGGCGAAAGAGATGCGAGGTAGAGGAGTACCCATCAACAGTCCGCAAGAGGTAGCCACGGCGGTGGTGTGGCTTATGGGCCTAGGCCTGGAAGCTAATGGCAAAGGTCTTGTCATTCAAGCAGGTAAAGTAGCAGATGTCGAGGCAGGAATTGCAAAGAGCAGAAAGATTTGGATGGGTGAAGAGATGTTGTCATTGTTTAGGGGAGGAAGGAATGCTCCCTTGTTTCCTAACAAGCTGTAAAATTCGGATTGTTCTCATCCCTGATTGACTCTTCTCTTCTGACTTATCAGTCTGTTCTCATCTCGACTTCATTTTCGTTCTTCTTGTAGCTCTCGACGGCGAGCAGGATTATTCCTAACTAGAATGGAACGTCCTCATGCTGTAGAAATTTTCCACGTGCGTATGTAGTGTTGCTAATCATCTCTAGTAGAACAGTAGTATCATCTGCATCAAAGAGCAGAGTGAGACGAGTCAACAAGCTACCTTGGAGCAGGATCGAGTACACTATCTCTCGACCAGCATATGTTATAGTGAAAGCATGAATGACAGACAGACCCATTAACTCAACTATATGTCTCTATGAGACGCTTAGAACTCTCTGATTATTATTTGCGGCTTGCTAGAGGTCGAACCTGATGGGCGAGCATTAGATCAGTGTCACGTACAAAATGCATCAGATCTTGAACTATGGGTCGAGGGTCGTACTGGAGCTTCGAGTCTGGATCTCTAACTTTAGCGGGAAAACGTGGCCCAATTTTGAAATGTCGGTAGTGGGTCGACAGTGTCACAGTGTTCAACGCAACACGAACGACGAACGAGTGACAAGTACGAAACTGTAGAATGGACCAGTGAGGACGACAAGAAAACAGGGCAGTTCATAAGACCGAGTTTAAACTTCTTGATAGTATTGCATTATGTTGTACTCATCGTATCTCGATACTCTATGCTGCCCAGCTGAAACCAAATGTACGCATGCAGCCCTCTCCCATGAATGTACACTGCTTACAAGAGAGCAGCGAGACCAACAAGACCGGCTCCAGCAGCAGCGAGTAAACCACCGGTGACCTGTGCAACACCGGCATGCGAGACTGAAGATGAGGCAGCGCTTGAAGCAGCACTGGTGATAGAAGAAGCGCGCGAGCTACCAGAGGCGGTGACGCTGGAGGCAGCAGATGAGGCAGCTCTCGATGCGGAGCTAGCAGCGGAGCTGTTGGATTGAATTGCGCTGGACAAGCTCGAGGAGATGGAGGAGAGCTGGCTGGAGATGGACGAGTTGAGCGATGCGATCGATGAAGTGGCTGAGGCACCGATAGCTGAGGTGATGGAGGAGGTATTTACGAAAACGGAGCTGGTAGGGTATGTGGTGTCACCTTGACCGGTAGCGAGGAGACTTGTGGCCTGAGCGCTGCCAGTGTCTGTAGGAGAGGAGGTAGTTTGTGCTGTAGCGAGAGCCGCGAAAGCAACGAAGACGGTACTGGTGAACTTCATTTTGAGTGAGTTTGGGATCTTTGTATTTGCGAAACAGATAGGTTTTCGTAGATGGAACGAGCAGCGATCAATTACGACGGATTGGATATGATGGGTGAGGATGTAAGTGAGATAGACAGATAGAACAGATCAGTATATATGCTCCAGCACGCGCTCAAACCCGAAAAGCTAAGGTTTGTTTATGGCGGCGGAGTTTTTGGAAGGTTGAGCTCCAGGCCATTCGTAGCTCCCCTGATCGTGGAACCCCCATGTCTTGCCCAAACAAAAGCTCTCTTGACTCTGTTTTGTTTGTGGATGCAAACGTGTGGCTTCTAGGCTAGTCTCGACTGTGCATTAGTATGGGGCTGATAACAGGGAGTTAGATCTTGATTTTTTTGCCTGGATTGGTCCGTTTGTGATTGAACCGATGCAGCCACGCTACAAACAATTACAACCTCGAACTATCGTAGATGTGTAGACCATTCGTATCTTCGAGATATAGTTCGATATTGAACATGGAATACTCATGATGAAGTCGGGATCTCCCATGAGTATCATGGACGGAAGTCAACGAGTTTGGAGACAACAGTAGTAGAAGCAATCAGAATACAATCAAAGCCCTGTTTGATCATCAAGTATGAATGATGTCACGTACTCTTGACCAAGAGAGATCTTCGGCGGACTTGGATTCTGAGCAACTTGATGCGATGTGAGAGCCAGAGAGAGTAAAGAGCGGGGGAATGTGATACGAGGTCTTATCAGTGCTCTGAAAGATTACGGAATGGGAGAAGCGAACCAGCGCAAGCTTCACTTTTATACAGTGCAAGTACGATATCGAACAATTCCAAGCAACAGGCTCAGATCAGCTCAAAACTAATAAGTCACTTCCTCAAGGTCAGTACAGACTTGATCACATCTTCACCTTCTCCCCAGAGCTCGAATCTCGCATTTCACCAACATTACTCTCACTCATCTTCGCATCATACACATCTCTTCCGTCCATGGTGCGGCCTGTAGACCCAGCCATTTCTCCATTCTCCATATCGTACGGACGCCAGAAATCTTTCTTTCCCTTTGCTGCTCGCGTGACCCATGGAGGTAGGATTCCGCCTTCGAGTTTGTAGGTCCAAGGATCCTTGAACTCTTTGTCCTTTGGCTTAATACGTCCACCACTTGCCTTCTCGATAATCCATACAGTGGTATTGAGGACAATGTATGTGATAATACCAGCGATCAGACCGTACGCAATCGAGTATGTGAACGGCATGACGGCAATCGTGATGAATGCAGGGACAGCATCGCCAATGTAACGCCAGTTGATGTCCTTTGCGGCTTTTGCCATAAGTGAACCGACAATGATCAGTGTGCAGCCTGTGGCCCAAGGTGGAATCGAAGCAAAGATGGGTGCGAAGAAGATGCCTGTCTCAATTAGCGAGCGTTCTGGAAATGAGCAATATCGTCTTACTGATAAAGAAGCAAAGTCCAGTGACCATGGCTGTAAGACCAGTTGCACCACCTTCAGAAATACCAGCACCAGACTCAATGAAAGCAGTGACGGGTGGACATCCGAAAAGTGATCCGATGGAAATGCCAAAAGCATCGACAAGATATGCAACGGCTGAACCCTCGAAATCTTGTGTCTTTTCGTCAATAGCACCACAGAATCTCGCCATGGAGTACAGGGTACCAGTACAGTCGAGAATATCGACGTAGAGGAAGGTAATGAATGCAAGGCCGAATTGACCACCATATTCGGAGACGTTCCATTCTTGTACTGCCAGTATGTGTTTGATTGGATGGAATGCAACGACCTGTTTGAAGAAATCGAATTTGCTGTCTCCGAGCTCAGTGTATGGGAAATATGTAACGGCGGTTGGTCGCGGCCAGGAGATGATACTGACAAGCAAAATACCCATAATGATGGCACCTTTGACCTTATACATCATTAGAAGGACGGTGATCATGCCTCCGCAAAAAATGCCGATCCACATAGTTGGGTTTCGCATCTTCTCGCTCGAAGGACAGAGTCCGGTATCTGGATTCAAGAACTGAGGAGCGCATCCTGCAAGTTCGAGTGGTACATCCTGTGCTCCAGTAATAGCTCCGATACCAGCGCTGTATGTTAAGCCAATGATAGTGAGATACAGTCCAATACCGACACCTGTTGCAAGTTTGATCGAGGCAGGAATAGCTCGCGCAAGCCACTGGCGAAGTCCAAGAACAGTCAGTCCGACGAAGACAAAGCCTTCCACAAAGATGGCCGTAACAGCAACTTGATATGGGACGAGTCCAGATCCATGGTATCCGACGACCTGTCAAAGAATAAGCACTTGCACGGGAAAATCTGTCAGAAGCGACTTACAGTAAAGGCGAAATAAGCGTTCAATCCCATTCCTAAATAAAATTAAGCATGAAACTCAACATGCAAGCAATCGGGCTTACCTGGAGCCAGTGCGATGGGCATGTTGGCAAGCAGACCCATGCAAAATGTTGTCAGCGCCGAAATAGCAGCCGTTGCAGTGATGAGATCGCGATTGACCTCTTGAACACAGAGGAGGTATGCTGGATCACTGTCGCAAAGGTCCGGGCTATCTGGAGGGCAGACACAGGTACCTCCAGTCTGGGAGACAATAGTGGCATTGACAGAGATGATGTATGCCATAGCAAAGAATGTCGCCAGGCCAGCTCGGATCTCGGTGAAGAAGTAGGAGCCCTTTCGCTCTCTTAGCTGTACATTCTGTCAGTCGAGGTCATCGAAAGAAGACCGGTACTGTCCACTCACGGCACCAGACCCCTCAAGGCGAAAATATTTGCCCACAAAGCTGCGCGCAACAGCCGCATTGGTATTGTGTATCCAACCCATAGCGAGATTGATGTTTAATGTTTGTTTGTTTAACCTTCCAGGCTCGAAAAGGTACCAGGACGTTGTGAGGGGACATGTTTGTCATATACATATCGAGAACAGCCCGTGAGTAATGGTCAAGACGAATTATCCTCTCTTCATCATGCTTGCCATTGGACAGAGATACCCGGGTTTGATGGGAACCCTTGGCAAATACTTGGCTGAAGTGCTAGCGGCTTGGGAGATTCATCAGTCGTCCACTTCAGCCCTCGATTGAGCCTCTGTCAAGCATGTGACTGGCAGTCGCCGCTGATAACGAAGAACCAGGGCATCGGAATCGCCCAAGGTTGCGTTCAGAGGGTCGATGATGGGTCATCGGACCATGCCACGTTGTTTAGCCTCGTACCTACTTGGACGTACAACAGGGTCTTCAAAGATACAAAAGCACTTTCCAATCGAGAGCTTAGATAGGTAGTAAGAGATACACAATCTACTAGGAGTGATAAGTTTGAATCAATGTCCCAACAGAGTCTCTTCTGGTAAGGTTGGATATTGTTTTCAGGACGTTACCGGAAGCCTAAAATAAATTGGTCGCGTGCTTCCCAATTTAATTGAACTTCCTTGGCGCTTCTCAGCCTTGTATCGGCCCCGAGGCTCTCTCGCTGTGGCCCTATTCACAATCGATTATCAGCTCTCTGTACGCAAGGTTGAGGAGAGGGTACCAGTCCATGTAGCTCGAAGCCATAAGTCTTGAACTAGTCCATCGCGCCAGGCGACTGAACATGTAAGACAGGTATGCTAGAATAGCCTCTATAGATCTTCTATTACGCGGCAAAGCTGAAGATCAGTTATGGATGTATGAGCAATTCTATCCCACGAAATACTCGAAATCCTTTGGAGTCATTTGTCTTCGACTCGTCTCACTTGACTGAGCCTGAATAAGCATTGGCTTAAGATTTGAAATCCAATGCTGATACGTAAGTCGAGCATGCCATCTGGAGGGACTTCGATTACTAGTAGTCGTTGTTCTGCTTGCCAAGCAATTGAGCGCTGCGGCTTCTCGATGGGGAAGCTCTGTTGAATGCTTGCTCTTGCTTGCACACGCTTCTACACCCGGGGCAGATCTAAAAACATACATTACAGGATCAAGCATCACCATACTCCATCCGACGAAGAAAAGACGCAAGCTTTTCAGTGTGCTTTCGGGTACATGCGTTGTAGATCAAAACGCAAGTAAGCCAGGCAACATGCATCGGAAAGCGTTTGGTACGACTCGCGTCTGACCAATATTCTGGGGTAATCATCTGCCGAACATTTCCACAATCCAACCCTGCTCGCTTAACATTTGAAGACCACTTCGGTCAGTCCAGATCCTTTGCGAAAGATCAACAATCGACTAAGACCTCAGTCGAAAGCATCCGTTCTTAAGACAACGAGCAAGTACCATCCCTTTGCAAAAATCCTCTCAATGCTAGATTGCTGCGTCATACTCTATACTTACCCCAATGATGGATCAACTGCTGGCTCATACCTCGTTCGACAAAGTGTACCAACCGAACTCTCGATGGTTCCCATCCAGATCGTCGGATCCGGCGTCGATACCATACAGTAGAAAAGCTGTCATCGACGAATCTAGCGCAGATGGCCCGGCCAAGCGCCAACGATTGTCGTATGGTGAGCATGAAGAGCCACGTTCGAACAACATGGATCTAGTCGCGGGTCGAGATCTGGAAGACCCATCCTACTGCGCCAAAAGCTTCCTGCTGCTTTCGACTCTTGCATCTCAGGAGCAAGACCTATTGATGCCTATGGCTGGCATTCAAGTCCCTGACTGGGGTCTAGCTGCTGACGATGAGAAAGTTAAAGAAGGGCCATATCCCGAATGTAGCAGTGAGATGGATCATACTGGTTTTGACAGAGTATCAAGATCTAACCTCGAGGAGACGCGTAACGACATGGATGCTTGTGCTATGCTGACGGCAAGCATAATCAGGCGAGATGAGAAAGCTGGCATGGCTGTCTCGAGCTCTCTTAATCCCAAGATCACTAAGGTAGCACCGGCAGAAACACTAAGTCCTCCTACAATCCGGCCAGATCAAATAACGTCGCTACAAACACTGACTGAAAGTGCAATCACTGGGATTGATGCAGAATCTCCAAAAATTACAGGGGACTTAGAGAAAGATCTCGGACTTGTGAACGACGATATCGGATGGCTTTGAAGGTGTCATTGCAAAGCGGATCAGACGCTCAGTGAAGTTGTCCTTCTGTATGCAGGGGTTGATATACACGTCTTACACTTGGGCAGTCTGCAACACCGCAAATCGAGGGATATATTCTTTCACTATCAAGATTGAGCTCGCCGCTGCAATGAACACGTACATGAAATCTGGCTTTGCACGGCCGAGCTTTAGAGCCTTGAGTCATCGGTACCCGAATCCTCTGGTACTGCATTGAATGGAGAATTGCATGAGAGAGTTTGATGACATGAATTTCCAAGTGGGTAAGCATGATCGAGCGTGAACGTAACAGCTCAAAAACAGAAGGAGGGAGTTCCTTGTGAAGTCATGTATGCGGTAGGATTGGTCACAGAATTGCAAATTTTGGAAACAATAGCACAACTTGATGAGGTAGAGATGGACCATTTGGTATGGGATCATTCCACCTCCCGCGATGCTCGTCTACGTGACGCTTTACATCATACACCACCACGCTGAATGGCTAGAACAGGAAAATCGAAACATTTGTATCTTAGATCGACGACCCGATATTCAGTAAGTTCGTTTTCTGTGACTTGTCTGAGAACGCTGTCGTGTGTACAAAATTGAAGAGTAAGAACTTTATCGCTCTTCCTCCGCTGCTGTTTCGGGGCTGTTTGATATAGATCTCCCGGCAGCCTCCCGATGCAGCTTCCCGCCATGGATACTTTCCCTAATATCCTTTCACTCAACCTCCAACTTCTTCAAATCCAGAACAAGATGAGAACCTGGTTCAGGTACCCTCAGTCTTGGCACACTGTTGCCTTCTTTTCGATGTGTTATTAAGACCCGAAATTTTGAACGTGAATTGCTTCATCCACCTTTTACTCAAACCTTAGGACTGTCAGCGTGCGCGAGCATCTAATACGATAAGAGAGATCTCGCAAATACAATCAGCATCAGTATGGAGGGAGATAATGAAGGCGGCGAGAGACGTGATGACAAGCCACGCGGTGTCTCCAAAGCTCGACTTACTGAGTAAGTTTATCGCTACCACAATCAGCACATCATTGCTAACTTTGAATGCAGCATCGACCTTTCCGACAAGATCTCTATCTGGCACAAGTCAGGCCCTGGCGCAGCCAACACTGAATTAGTCTCCAACTTCCCTAAAGCTGCGGCTACTCTGTTCTGCAACAAGATCTTTGAGTACTTCAGAAAGGACGACAACAAGGACGGCAAGATGTACAAGGTTTTCGGTGGTGAGAGAGCAGCGTTTGAATCAATCTTTGCCTGGATCAAGGATTGTGTTGAGCAGCAGTCAGTCCTGAAATATCCTGATGTAAGTTAATGTATGGAAATCAGTGGTGATAATACCAAGTGCATAATTTTATCTTCAAGGTCCCGGACGAGAGCCAAAGGAATTACCACTTGAAATCTTCAATCTTCGTGGTTGACAATTTTGTCAAGACATGGGCTGACGAGTTCTTACAGATTCCTGAACCTGAGAAAGATCCCTTGAAGCCAACTGTTGATGTCGTTATCGCTGGCCACATCCTTGGTGTTCCAGCTGGATCTCTTGGGTTCTTCTTGGAGAAGCGTCTCAACTTCATTGCTCGCAAGCACTTAATGCCTTTCGAACAGGTCGTGAAGTTCTACTCTGTTGATTCAGACCCATACAAGTCAGGTCTCAGAAAGATTGCCTGCGCTAGCATTTTCAATGCATGGTGGGAGTATCGTCTTGATGAGTCAACCACCCCTGAATTGATGGAAGAGCTTTCAGATCTACGTGAAGACTTTCCCGAACTAGATCAAGATCTACACGATGCGGTGGAGGAGAAGGATGCCGCAATGGAGAAGAGTCGTCTGGAGAGAAAGGCAAAGAGGGAGGCAGAGCAGAGCGGAGCGGATGGTGGCTTCGGAAATAGCTTCGACCAAAACAACAATGATACCGGCTTCGGCGGGGATTGGGATACATCAGCGACTGCAGCTCCTGCCGTCTCAGAATGGATTGACCAAGAGAAGACGACCGAGAACAACTTCAGTGAATGGGACAAGCCAATTGCTCATTTCGAGAAGCACAATGGAGATGATAACCCTGGTGAGACTAGCGGTGACTGGGCGGATGGTAGAGATGGACGAGAAGATCATTACGATGTTGGTCTGAATGTCACATGTTGAGGTGTAGATGTAACAACAAACAGGCTCGTTCGATGACCTGATTTCCACCAGGAGATGAGGCGTGTTGATAGAAACTGAACAGAAAAGTTGCTCACAAGGTAGTCAAATCCTATCGCAACCAATTTGTATCGTATATTGTCGCTGGTCAATTTCTGTTTTCGTGATGTTTACGGATACGTGATGGGAGCATTCAACATCATTGGTCGGGATTGTACGTAGAGAAAAGACGTATGAGACTAAGAAACAGATCATGACCGTTTCTATCTGTCGATCAAACTCAGCCATAAGCCAGCCACCGTACCAAAGTGGTAAGATGAGAAGATTTGGGAAGTAGTGGTGAAGTCTTTAGCATTAGCTTTGAGAGGGATCTGTGGAGCGGAGATGTTGCCTGTCGATCCCGGATATCAGACTTGCCCCTGCGGCTGAATTGGGCTGAGTTTCTAACCCAAGTCGGCAACGTCAAAACCATAAACACCAAGTTTCAGGTTCTTCCGCTCGCCGAGATTAAGCATTTCTCCAGACAGGAAAAGGATCTCCAGCGCCTCTGTTGCGGCTCTTGATATCACGTAGACAGCTTCCACTAACAGCGGAGGTGCTATACAAAATGATCTACAACTGAAGATTAAGGCGACGAATTTACCGACATGATCATCAGTGATAGCCAAAATTGTGTGATGAACAGGAGCACGACCTCAATCATGTTGGATACGATGTAGCGAGATAGCAAGAGCTGGTACGGGCTGATCTCCAGCATGACCAGAGTACAAAACCTGCGACCGTCCAGCAGGAACAGATATTCTCTTCATCACAAGACACCAAACAACACTCAAACAGTCATTCATTACTTGTCGGTTTAACCAGACGTCCATTCTTTCAGCCTTTGCAATCATCTTCAGCCCACACTTTACAACAACATCAAAATGCGTGTCACAGCAGTCGCGAGCACTTTGCTCATCTCCTCCGTCCTTGCTGCACCAGGTAACTGAGACTTAACCTATTGGCTGCGATCATATACTTACCCTATACCAGCACCAAAAGCTCTGTTGGGACTAGATGGCGTCACAAACGGTGTCGTCCCAGCATCTGCCACTGACACTGTCACCAGCCTCCTCAGTGAATTGCCCACGGATGAAGTGACCGCACTCCTCGCATCTCTCAACCTACCCCTCCCATCAACAGGCTCTCTTGGCCTTAAGAGCAGAAAGGCTAGAAGATCAACCACAAGCGACCTTACTGCTGAGTTGACCGCACTTCTATCATCGCTCAACCTACCTCTCCCTGCAGTCAACAGCTTGGGTCTCAAGGAGCGAGACACTGTAGGCGCTGTATCCAGTGAACTCACAGCTCTCCTCGCATCCCTCAAGCTTCCTCTACCATCTACAAGCTCCCTTGGCTTGAAGAAAAGACTATCCACCACAAACGGTCTAGCCGCCGATACCACTACCCTTCTAGATGAGGTTGTCGCTGAAGTGCCTGGCGTTCCAGCTCTTCCAGCATTACCCGCCCTCAAACTTCCAGCTCTCTCTGATGTCGGTTTACGAAAGCGATTGTCCACTACAAACGGTGCGGCAGCCGATACAACCACTCTCTTGGACGAAGTAGTTGCTGAGGTCCCCGGTGTTCCTGCTCTTCCAGCTCTGCCCGCTCTTAAGCTTCCAGCTCTCAGTGATATCGGATTGAAGAAGAGAGCTTCCACAACCAACGGTGGTGCAGCTGATGTCACCACACTTCTAGATGAAGTCGTTGCTGAAGTACCAGCAGTACCGGCCCTTCCCGCTCTCCCAGCTCTGAAGCTCCCAGCTTTGAGCAGTGTTGGTCTCAAAGAAAGAGCAGACACCTCCACCAGCGCTGCCTCCGATGTCACCGACCTCCTTGACGAAGTGGTCGCCGAAGTTCCTGCCGTACCAGCCCTCCCAGCTCTCCCAGCCCTCAAGCTACCCGCCCTCAGCAGCATCGGACTGAAAGAGCGAGCCTCAACAACCAACGGTGCCGCCTTAGACGCCACCACTCTTTTGGATGAGGTAGTCGCCGAAGTCCCAGGTGTTCCAGCTCTTCCTTCCCTACCTGCTCTCAAGCTCCCATCTCTCAGCAGCGTCGGCCTCAAGGCTAGAGCCGACACAACCAACGGCGCAGCCGCAGACACAACAACTCTTTTAGACGAAGTCGTTGCCGCGGTCCCAGCGGTCCCAGCTCTACCAGCATTGCCAGCCCTCAAGCTTCCGTCGCTTAGCAGCATTGGTCTATAGATCTGATCTCACGGGTTTGAGGTCATCTATCCTACATATGAAAGGATTTGCGATAGAATTTGGAGTTTTGATTCGTTTACCATGTTGACTTACATGAAGGGAAAGAAGAAAGGAAGGAAAGACAGGAGATGTAGTGGGATGATCTATTCATCGGGATTTTTTGTACCTAGATTAAAGTGAGTGACAGAGGTTTTGGTATGTTTATAATTGAGGATCAACTTTTTTGTCATCTGTCATTTCTCTTCCTGGTGCTTTTTCGATCTCTGCATCTTGCTTGCTTGGTTATTTGCTCTCTCTTACCTACTATCTGGTTAATGTCCCCTTAAATGCATGATCATAGTCATGCAATAGCAGCTGGAGATTGCTCGTTGTGAGAGACAAATGAGACAGTTTTGAGTGCACGAATATGACAAATGATAGACACGGAGGTATAGGTTGATGTGTCAAAGGTATGTCTGGGAAGGAAATATTCATTCATTAATTACTGTTACATATTTCATCGTGTCAAGAATTGCTCGTCGCTGGACGAGAAGAGAGGATCCAGGTCTAGATCACACCCTGATGATACACCGATATTCGTCGATAGCTCATCTATTGTCTAAGCACCGCTTGAAGTTCCGTCGTCCGTAGGGAGACCTTCCTCGTCGCCTGGCTCGGCATATGAGCCTGATGGCTTTGCGCCTCTGGTACGGCCCTCGACGATATTGGACTCATCGATAGCTTCTTTCTCATCGGCCTCTGTCATTTCTGATTAGTATTCGTGTCGTGTGTGCATTGGACAACTGCCATGTGCATGATGAGGCTTACCAAGCTGTTTGTCTGAATCTGCAGTGTTGGCATCGATTGGATCGTCAATCTTGGTGTCGTCGCTCACAACTGGGACCTCGCCCTTTTGACCTTGGCGGGAGCTGTAGTCGTCTTTGGTGGCGGCATCACCGGTATATTCGCCTGATGAGTCGGTCATGGACATTTTGATGGTTGGGCTTGATTTGGTAATACTAGGTAATTGGTGTGATGTGAAATGAGGTAGGGTTATAATTGTGGTGGTAGTTATTGTGGATGGTTGAGTATGAGATCTTTGTTAACATCAGGGAGTATTGTCTCATATTATACTACTCCTCTGACGCTCTAATTCTCCTGATACATTCGGTCATTGTCCCATGTACTGTTTGTCATGTTGACATCATCTTTGCGATGGCATGGCAACGGCTGGTGGTATTACCCATACCTTCTGTCGTCACGACACTCCACTAGGCAAGGATTGCAATTGGATCGTTGTGGTGACGGTCATTGCCATGCAGCAGATCTGTATCCGTTTCCATCTGGATGAGTGGATGAAGATAACGGCTAGTAACTGGAGGGGTGATCTGGTATGACCTGTTATGAAGCTCCGAAGCCAGGGGTATGGGTCTGTATGTGTGGTGGCATGATCGTCAGGGACAAAACCACACCTGAATTTTGTATCATAGACGTCAGTACCCGCTCAATGAGGTATGAGCAGGAAGAAGAGACACGGTTTGTGTGGAGCTTTTGAGGCTGGAAACTATCACTACTGCAAACACTTTATGCCGGATAGATCTGATGCTTTCTAGTGAGATCGCGATCTGAGCATGTCAAGGGAGAAGTGACGGAATCTGATGTACCCTGCCACCGTGTTCTGACGATGAAGGACAAGTGCAGTTCCTATGACTGGCTGCGAGATCGAGCTTGACCTTCGAACGATGCAGATCGAGGTCTAAGAATTCCATCGAACTTCACACCATGCATGCAGATGGGATGCATATCATTCACGCCAGAGACGAAAGAATGAGGCTGGAAATTTCCCGTGTTTTCGCTCGATGAACGCGTCACGTAAATCGACGCTAATGCAAGCACTATCGCGACTGCACTTTCGACTGCTGTTCCCTAGTAGTACAGACTGATTAGTATCAGTCGGCACAGTACCGGAATTGTCACATGTCGCAGAGCGCAGTCTAATCATTCATGAGCATGTAGAATGTGACTCGTGATGGCAGAAGATTGTGCGAACCCGTTACTCCTGGGATGGCTGAAGGAATGGATGGATGAGGCGCATGAACGTGGCAGTAAAGGCTACACAGTGTAAGATGACATTCAAAGGGTATGCTGTATAGCTAAACATAAGCTCAGCTACCGGAAAGCTTACCAGTCGATGAAAGCATGTCCTCTGAAGTTCGACCATCCTGGTGAAGCACAACAACTTAACGGTCTGGGACCAAAACTATGCGATCGACTTGCCGACAAGCTTAAGAAGTATTGTGCAGAGAATGGCTTACCTATGCCTGCGAAGACCGGTCCAAAGAAACGAAAGTCAACCCAAAGTGCGGACGAACCCGAAGCCGAAGAGCCAGTGCCCAAAAAAGCAAGAAAATCTGCATTATACGTACCAAAATTGAGATCTGGAGCATATGCTCTGATCATGGCACTGGGAGAACTAGATCAAGATAGCTCGCAAGCAATGACTAAGGTGGACCTAATAGACAAAGCCCAACCTTTGTGCGATGCCTCGTTTACCGCACCGACTGATCCAACCAAATTCTATACTGCGTGGAAGTCGATGCAAACCTTGGAGAGCAAAGAGTTGGTATGCACACGTGGACATCCGACGAAGCGATACTATTTGTCAGACGAAGGCTGGGAGGTGGCACTGAGGATGAAAGCAGCTGAAGAAGGAAGTACACAGTTACACGCAGTTGGCAAAGGTAAGGGTAAGAAGGCCGCGACATCTGTTTCAGCAGCTGGAACATCAAAAGAGCGAGGTAAACAATCCAGAGCAAGTGATAATTTGGAGATTGTCGAACTGGAATCAAGTCCGGAACCTGAAGTACCATCGGACGGGCTTCCAAAACGCATTCCAATCCATGACAGTCAAGCTAGAGGGAGTGATGGCAAGATCATGACCACAGTTCCGGTAGAGGATATGAAACCAATTGTCCTCCAGCCTGGTACTTTCGAAGTACAGATGATTCTTGATGCACGAGAAATTCGCACGAAAAATGATCGTGATTACCTTTCGAGGGAACTGACGAAGTACGATGTCGTCCCAGAAATACGAGCATTACCGCTCGGAGACGTTCTATGGATCGCAAAGATCAAACCTGCATATATTTCGAGTTTGAAGTGGCAGAATACCGGTGACGATGACGAAGGTAGCACAGAGATAGTGCTCGAGCACGTAGTCGAACGCAAACGACTCGACGATCTGATAGCAAGTATCAAAGATGGCCGGTTTCATGAACAGAAATTCCGACTTCGTAAGTCAGGAATGAGGAACGTCACATACTTAATTGAAGACTACTCAATATCATCAGAGAAAAGCGACAAATACGGTGAAGCCGTCGAGAGTGCCATCACATCAATGCAGGTTGTAAATGATATCTTCGTCAAACAAACGTCCAAAATCGATCATACAATCCAATATCTGGCCAACATGACCAAAACTCTCAAAAGCATGTATGAGCAGAAAGAACTGTATATCATACCCTCAAGAATGCTCGACGCCTCGGCATACCTCAGCACTCTTGAGACACTGCGAAAACCTTCACCGGAGAAAAGCTTTTGCGTCACTTTCTCTGCGTTCTGCTCTCTCTGTGACAAATCGGACAGTCTGACGCTGCGGGACGTATATCTCAAGATGCTGATGTGTATTCGTGGTGTCACGGGCGACAAAGCTATCGAAATACAGAAAATCTGGAACACACCGCAAGCCTTGGTTGAAGCGTATGAGCAGGTCGGCGATGATGTTAAGAAGAAAGAAAACATGATTAGTGATAGACTTGGTGGTATGAATATTGTGCCGAGGAAAAAGATTGCTAAGGCTTTGAGTGCGAAGATTGCTGAAGTCTGGGCTGTAAGCACGACGGAATGAACGTGTTGTACGTATGTATGTATGCATGTTCCTACGACCTAATGTAATATCATGAGCCAATGAAGAGAGTGACTGGTGATACCCAATTTATGTTTCAGATTTTGAGATTTCTCTAGAACGTAAAAGGTTTATCAATCACGACCAGATCGAATCGCATAGTGAAGACCACCAAATTTAATTCAAGGTACAACAAGTTGTCATGTGGGAAAATAGTCTAGATGTTCCGGCCTCCAGTAACCTCAATGGTCTGACCTGACACGTAGCTAAACAACGGACTGCAAACGGCCAACACAGCACTAGCAGCTTCAGTAGCAGAACCAGGTCGTCCCAGCGGAATATCTCTAAATGCAGCCTTTGGGTCCTCACCCTTCCTCGAGGCCAACTGAGCCGAAGGAATTCCCAACGCAATCCTCTCGCCGTCCGGCGTCACCATATAAGCACCATCCTCCTTCGCCTGAGTCAGTCTCGTATTAATATGTCCGAACGCAATAGTATTAGCCCTAACGCCGAAAGCAGGGCCCCATTCCTTCGCGATCGTCTTCGTCAATCCCGTCACTCCAGCCTTGGCCAACGAGTAATTCGCCTGTCCCGCATTACCGTGTGTTCCAGACGTACTGCTAATATTGATAATAACCCTGTTCTCGCCGTCCTTGACGCGGAAATAAGGCGCAGCCGTCCTGACGAGACGGAACGGTGCCGTGCCGTGAACAGCCAGCATCGTCTCCCATTGCTTGTCGCTCATCTTGTGGATGACTCCGTCCCATGTGTAGCCTGCGTTGTTGACGATGATGTGGATCTTGCCGTCGCCGAACTCGGCTGCTTTCTTGACTAGGACGTCGAAGTATGATGTGTCCAGGACGTCGCCGGGGACGGCAAGGGCGCGGGGTGAGCCGCCGTGACGGGAGTTGATTTCGTTTGCTACTGAGTCTGCTTTCTTGCTGTCGACGTCTGCGATGATTACTTTGGCGCCTTCGTTGGCGAAGAGACGGGCGCATTCGGCTCCTATACCTTGGCCTGATCCGGTTATTATGGCTGTTTGTCCTGCGAGCATGCCCTTGGGGTAGTTCAGGTGGGAGGTGATCTGATTGAGACGGTCGGTTGGAGCCATAGTGAAGGATGCTTGTTTTGTTTTACTTCAGATGGTGCTTGGAGTATATATCGAACTTTGCTGGGATATTCCTGGCCTGAATTCTGATGATGTTGATGACAGGGGATTTCCTGGATGTATGAGGAGATCAATGCCGTTTAAAAGAATGTAGGAGTAATACAAGTTTAGTTAAAACGTGGAGCTGATTCGGTTCGAGGAACGTCATTGCCTCGGCAAAGTCGAACCCCAGGTTTCTCTACAAGTTATGATCGGCTATCGGGGAGAGATATCCGGCTTGCCTTACGCTTGTACATCATTTTCCTTAATACCATCGGTATCATGTGTAAGCCTAGTAGAGCGTTGGCTGACGGTATTCATTGAGAACTGCGTACCTCCGTAGCCTTATACTCCATTCAATTTGTGTCAAAATCGACGCTGAACATTGGGACCTGTCAAACACGATTTTATGTTGGGAAAGATAAACATTGAGTCTGCGTCTCTAAGTTGTCCTCATACAAATCTGTCACCCGTGATCATGGCTGAGTATTGGGCGTTGTTCAAATCGAGCATGATAATGAAGGAACTTTTGCGGGCGACCAGTGTCAATTACAGCGGAGGCAAGATCCGTCGCCGACTGTTGATAGTTCTCAAGTATTGCAAGAAAGATCAAGGTAGTTTTGGAAGAGCTCAGATTCTACATCTTGTATCGTCTGTAGGTGCAGAAAATCAATCCCAGAGGAAACCAATGACTTTCCGCCAGCCCTTCTGTGTGGGTTCTGGAAGTTCAGGCTTGCGAATGATCTCGTCCAATGCTTCGCGCAAAGGTATATCAGAGAGTGAAACGATGCTAGTCTTCTTGTAAAACTTCCATATCAGATAAGCTGTAATGACAAGCGGTATATCCCTGATGATTGGTATTAGCGATGCACACGAGAGTCGAATTGCCGAAGACCTTGTACTCACAAATATGACGATATGAACGAACTGGTCGACCAGCCACCATTTGTAAAGACAGGAAAACCAGCTGTGAACAATATCACTACACACAGGAACATGGCAATTGGTGTGGAATAAACTATACAATGCACACGTTAGATTCTAGCATTCGAGACAATGGTAGTCGATTTGGAAACTTACCTGTCCAGCCATTGTGCCAGGGCAAAGCCGATAATGGTATCGCTTGCTTCTTCATAGCCATGATTAGGCGCTGGTGATTGAACAATATTGTGATCCAACTAATGAGCACACCACACGCCGTCAAATCCACGAAGTAGTAGAACACGGTCAACGCGCCATCTGACAAACTCATGAAAGCCATGAACATAAACAGGGTTTGAAGAAGGACACAAACGTATGGAACACCCCAACTCGTGGTCCTAAGAAAGACCTTAGGAGCCTGGCCCTTGAGTGCGAGACCATATAAGACTCTTGTGCCGGAGAGAAGAGCCTGATTGGACGATGACCACGCCGAAGTTATGACAACGGCGTTCACGACTGATGGAATCGCTTTAATTCCTGCAGCGCTGGCTGCGATGACGAAGGGACTTTGTGCTGCTGTTCCGTAGCCATCATCTAGACGGGGGTCGTCGCTGGCGACAAGCATGCCTACGACCAATACGGCCAGAACGTAGAAGAGTGAGACGCGGAAGAACACTCTCTTGCACGCTTTAGGGATTACTTGTCTTGGGTTTCGCGTTTCAGCGGCAGCCATTGCGATCGATTCAGTGCCAGCAAATGAGAACACCGCAGACGACATTACACTCCAGTAACCGAGAAATTTCCCCCATGATCCGCTAGCGATGAACTCCACGAAGGGCCCGGGGTCTTTCCAGTAATGGAATCCGAGTCGAGGTACCCCTGGGATGCCGCCTAGATTTATGACGAGACCGAGAACGATCAAGAATATGATGAGCAGGACCTTCAAGATTGCGAACCAGAACTCGACTTCACCATAGACTCTGATGAGTGTCATTCCGATGGCGAATGTGAGGACGATAACGAGTACGATCCATACGGAAGAGTTGACGTCCGTCCAGTATTGAAAGAGTACGCATATGGCAGATATCTCGGCCGGTATTGAAAGCCAGTTGCCGTATACAATGTTGTATCTGTAGAACAGAGAGCGACGGGTTAGATTTCTTTCTCTTTGGCATTGGTCTGAAGAGAGAGGATGCTCTCTTGCACTCACCCTACGGCAAACCCTAGAGCAGGATCAAACAGGAATTCGGCATGTCGAACAAATGAACCAGAGACGGGTAGCAGTGCAACTGTCTCACCAAGTGCGAACTGCACTGCACAGACAATCAACCCAATAGTTGCATATCCAAGAAGAGCCCCTAGAGGTCCAGCTGTCTGAATCGAACTTCCTAGGCCAAGGAACAGTCCAGTACCCTGTATGAATTGATGAGATCAGTAGTGATCTTAGATGTGCTGGTGGCAGCGGTGGAATAGAATCGATTTGACTTGATCGGATTTCACGTACAATGGCTCCAGCGAGAGCAATTAGACTTATATGTCTTTGATGTAGTCCTCGAACAAGATCTCGTTCTTCATTGACTGTGACGACGTCGCCAATACGGCTATTCGAAGGACCGCCGTCCACGTACACATCTGAGACGACATCGACGCCAGTTGTCTTGTCATCGCCAGGTGCACGATATGCAGAATCGTTCATATTGTCACGCCTCTGATCAAGCGAATGAAAGGCTTCACAGACCCTCCTCGTTCACGATATGTCAGATGAGTGAGAATTTCATAGTCAGTTGAGTACTGCTACAACAATGCTACAGTAGAAAAATCAGTCGCGACATATGATTGGTGGCGGCATTGCCAGATTAGATTTCTGATTTGCCGATAAGGCGTAATACAGAAGAAATCTCGCGCATTGTTGAAGTGTTGTTTCAAGAGCAGTACTCAAGTCTGACACGAGCACACTCGGAGATCTTTAGACCAAGTCAATACATCCTCAGTCCTAGACCATGTCACAATGTATGTCGTGAAGTAGGCGGCATGATATTACAGGTAAAGCGAAGGACTTGGTACCTGAATCAAGGTTCTTAACCTGCACGTCGATCGTCATATTGTAATTCTGCACATAAATCTCACATCACCTTCTCACCCGATTGATTGTCTGCAACTATACACATCTACAGTTCGTAGCAACCATGGCAGACACTAGGGAATCTGCGTCGCGTACGCCACCAAAAGACTCCGCATCAAATGAAGCTGCTGACACCCAAGAGCGCAAAGAGCCAGGACATCAAACTCGAGATCGAAATCAAGACCGATATGATCAAGAAGATGATCGTCGCGTTGACTCATACCGACCTGATGAACGCCAACGTAGTCGATCACCGCGCAGGGACCGACCAAGGCGAAAGGATGCAGGGTTTAAATGGAAGACCAAATCCAGAGACGAAGACTACGATCGAAGAGATCAGGATGGAGGAGGATTGAAGAGAGGCTACAGAGATCGTGACGATCGATACAGAGATGATCGTTCACACAGAGACGACAGAGACGACCGCAAAGACAGACATCGTGATTCTGGTAGAGGGAGAGACGAAGAACGGCCCAGGAGAGCATCTAGGTCTCCGGGAAGTCGTCGAGACCGAGATGATCGCAGACTGAAGCCATCTAAGAATGACAAAGCTACGCTCCCTCCACCCTCAGCTCCAGTCATCCAGCAGGAGATGATCACTGTATACGTCAACGATCGACTAGGTACGAAGAAGGCGATTCCATGTTTCGCAACAGATAGAATCAGTAAGTACTACAATCTCTACTATAGCTAGCTGCAGCTGACGATCTGGTAGAGGAGTTCAAAATCATTGTTGCATCTATGATTGGTAGGCAACCGCACGAGATTCTACTGAAACGACAAGGAGAAAGACCATTCAAGGATGTTTTGACGTTACAGGATTATGGTGTCAGCAATAATGTTCAATTGGACCTTGAAGTAGATACAGGCGATTGAGGACTTTGCCATAATATAGCCAGCGCGGTCACTACTGCAACACCTAAAAGTATTTGATGCTTGCTAAGGTGTTGGCAGTGGTATATAATCTACCTGTCTGTCACCCTCACAGGCATACTGATAATAAAGCCTTGTAGCCTTGCACATGTCAAATGACGACAGGAAAAATCGCGGAAAGTTATTTAGGCAAGCACTGCATCTCGCGACGAAAAATTGCGTTATTCCCCGTGATGTACACTACTCTTCAAAGGGAGCGTCTACTTCTTTCTCCTTGAGCTTGTTTTCGTATAGACGTCTCTGACATACATGACTTCTGCTTAAACTTGTAGAACATCAACACCCTTCAATCATGCATTAAGCTGGCAAAGAAAGCTTTGATCGCTAACAGTCATTCCGGCCGCGGCTCAACTCCCCACACCTCTTGCAGAAAGTTTCTTCCTCAATACCACGTTCGTCCCGTTGATCGCGTGCTCCTACACAGATCAAGATGGTGCGCAATATTGTTATCCTCGGCGGGTCGTCACACCCTACTCTCAACGATACGATCTGTGAAGTTCTCGGTATCCAGCCAGGCCAGGCCTTGCTCTCCAAATTTGCAGTTGGCGAAACCCGCGTGGAGATTCAAGAGTCGGTCAGAGGAAAGGACGTGTATATTATACAGTCAGCCGGGGGTGCGGTCAACGATCATTTCATAGAGTTGTGCATTGCCATTTCAGCATGCAAGACTGCTTCTGCCAAAAAGGTCACAGCCATCCTCCCGCTCTTCCCTTATTCAAGACAATCAGACATTCCTTACAACAAGACCGGTGCTCCTTTGGTCAAGGCCAATACTATCTCTCGAGAGAATTCAAGCGGTAGCCACCAGAATGGTGCCAGTCATGGCAGAGGCAACAGTAATGGCTACACCTTCGAGAGCACTCCAACCACTCCCCACCCCGATCGAAACGAAAGCCATGGCTTGATCAATGGAATGTTACATCTTCAGAAAGCCATGGCTCGTACACAGTTAGATGAAGTCGAGTCAAGCCCTACGAGTCATCAAGCCCGATTCAACTTGTACAAGGACAAGGATAAAGATTACTTCAACAGGAGACGCGGTGATTCAGACGCCTCGATTAGCAGCACCCACATTACCAATGGGGTGGTCACGCAAGAGCCCGTTCTGACACCTGCTCAACAAAGACAGGCTGTCCAAGAGAACTTCAAGCCTCAACCAGGTTACAAACAATGGGTCGCTCAAGCCGGTACACTTGTGGCCGATCTCCTGACCTGCGCTGGTGCCGACCATATCATAACTATGGATCTACACGACCCGCAATACCAAGGCTTCTTTGATATTCCGGTTGACAATCTCTACGGTCGTCCTCTCCTGAAGAAGTACATACAGCACAATATTCCAAACTACATGGATGGAGTGATAGTAAGTCCCGACGCAGGTGGTGCCAAAAGAGCCACAGCCATTGCAGATTCCCTCGGTATGGGATTTGCCTTAATCCACAAAGAACGCCGGCCTACTCGTATCACCGACCGTCAGAATGCCACAATGATGTTGGTCGGAGATATTGCAGGTCGCACAGCTATCCTAATCGATGACCTGGCAGATACCAGCAACACCATTACCAGAGCTGCAAAGCTACTGAAGAAGGAAGGTGCGAGCAGAGTTTACGCTCTAGTCACACATGGTGTTCTCAGTGGTGATGCAATTGACAGAATCAATGCAAGTGCATTGGATAAGGTTGTGGTCACAAACACAGTAGATCAACGGGAGCATTGCAAGAGATGTCCAAAGTTGGAAGTGCTAGAGGTTGGGCATGTGTTTGCAGAGGTAAGTCTTCCCACTCGATAGTTGTAGCGATCGGCTAACGATGATTCCAAAGGCAATTCGCAGAGTTCACTATGGTGAAAGTATCAGTGTACTCTTCCAGTATGACTGAGCGCAGCAAGACCCAAATAATAATTGTCGCGGTGTGACATGAAGAGAACCGGAAAACTGACAAAAAATCTGCTACATTTATGTACCCAGAGATTGACAGGCGTAAAGGGAATCCGGCGTTTAGATTTAGGATAGCAGTCTTCGCGATGCTCCATTTGCAATCATGTCAAGGTCAATTTGTCCGACTGATCTGATCTGATTTGATTCATCGAGACCATGCATGTCTCCTCTGCGCTCATATTCCTCGCATCTAATCCCTCCATTTCATTTTGGATAGAGTAGCTCTGACATACTGTCTTCTGAATATGAGAAAACCGGAGCCACAGACAAAAGAGAGAGAAAGGGCTAGAAGCTACATGTCAGCCAGACAGGATCTTCGAACCAAGTGCTGGCTAGAAGATTCTCTGTCATGCTGATACCAGCAAAGCAAGGATCGATCTCTAACAAGTAGACCGTAGATCACATTTTTCTGCCTTGCGGTCCAGCCGTAATGTACCAGACGGACTGAACTCAAAAATATAACGATGAAAGGTTGAATGTTGAGAGATTTGTACTGTTCGTTGTCTAGTAGCTAGTCAGTTGATTAGTTAGTTGGTTAATTAATTGATTAGTATACTATGTTTACCTTTCCGAGATGGGATGTGATGGGATGTGACGAGATAGAAATTAAACACTGAATATCCGTCCAGCCATTCATTAGGAGGCACTACAGCCCTTTGAGTGTAATTTCAACGTCTCTTGCCACTATATCCCCGTTGACAGACGATATACTTCTATCAAGATGGGACCATAAGGCAATGACAAGGAAAAAGAAGTTATCAAATGCCGTAAATTACATCTCATTCTAGTGCCAGAGATCAAAAGATTCTATATCAAGTAGATGTTGTAGCAGTAGTATCATTCACTTTGATTTACCACAGTGATTACAAGAAGGAGGAAAACTAGGTCGCTGACCTTTGCATTGTGACGGCAGCAACAGTAGTAGTAACGTGACTGTAAAAGAATGCAGGCTATACAGTGCGTCCATCCATCCATCTATTCCTTCCCTGTAACGAAGATAATGAAGGTGATGGATAGCAGTACAATGTCGAAATCAGAAAACGCTGATGTAGCTACCTATTCTGTCTTTCTGGTTTTGTGCAATGCATTCGGCGATCCATGTGATGTTTCGAATTTCCTATGAGCAAATCGGTTAGAATGTGCTGGCTTCGCAAACAGGTTGGGATTGTCAGGATCCAACGGCGTGTAACTTACTTGTTCTCGTAATTTGACCCAAGCATATATGACTGCATGTGTGAATTGCCTTGTGAAGACTAACTTCGACAATTCCATTTCTTTCTGATAAAACATGTCTTCTAGAGACTTGTTTTCACCGCCTGTGCCACCGGACATGTTGCCAACGCCGCCGCTTGATTGATTCATTCCTACCTCGTCGAAGAATCGTTTGTAGTCGCCTACTCCACTGACGGCAAGGCCGACACCTTCAAGATCTTCTGCTCGGGAGAGCATGAGGCTACCCTCCGGATACAGCTTACCGAACTCTGGGTAAAGCTTTTTCCTTTGTTCCTTCGATAGTTCGGTGCCGAAAGAGTTGATGGTGATATTGATTGCTCGACGATCTGCTTCGAACTCAAGAATTTCTGACATTGTTTCGCCTGTAGTGGTCATCGACATCTCCGGGTCATTGTTGACAAAATGATAGAAATCCTCGAGGTAGTTCTTGTATAGCGTATTTCGAATGATCTCAATGTTCAACTCGTCCAAATCCTGATGTGAGAGGGAGCCTTTGAAATATGGTGCTAAAGGTGTTTCAATCAAGACACTGTTGTACAATTCTTCGATGTTGGTTGCGACACAGAGAACAGGCATGGTCTCGAACCAACCCAATGGATGACATCGTTCGAGTAGTTCCTTGGTATCTCGTTCATGTAGTGTACCTGTGATCAGCAGGGCGACGTTGTCAATCATGTATGAGTATGTGAGGTATTCCATGAATTTGGATAGTGAGCCTGTACATTGACCCTGGAGATATCTGAAATCTTGTACCAACTTCTCAGTGGTCTTATCTGCAAGCGCAGACGTGGATGGATTTGGTGGTAGTGATTGAAGCGCATCGCCGTATGCCGGACCAAGCTGCATTTTGACATCATCAATTGATTCGCATTGTGTCAGCTATGTCCTGTTAGCAAAGCTGTGTATGCCGGAAGCTAGGGTGACCTGCATTTGAGTAATTGGTGCCTGTAAGGAGTGTGTTCCTGTAGCCGCGCACGACACCCTCTACGTATCCTCCATTGACGTTGAAGAAGAGACCTTGATGAAGTCAGCAAACACATCAATTCATCAAAAGTGTCCTGCCTACCCTCCATGTCGAGCTAACTATCGATCGATATGTATGATTCGCCCCAGATAGTCCTCTATGATTCTCGAGCAACGATTGAACGTGGAAGATAGCAGCTTCTCTCGTAGTGATGTAACGAACGTCGCAAATCAACCCAGAAATGGATTTGTCGGGCTCGAGTGTGTTGTAGGCAAATTGTGTTGTAGTTAATTGATGATGCTCATATCAAAGGTGTTATACAGTTCTGCGGGCGGCTTCTCCAACATGATTGCCAGACATCACCAGCGCACTCGAAAGTCCGCAGTTTCCAAAGCTGCACCAACTCGCCACACCTTCCTCATCT
This sequence comes from Camptophora hylomeconis, assembly GCA_032357745.1. NCBI lineage: Eukaryota > Fungi > Ascomycota > Eurotiomycetes > Chaetothyriales > Chaetothyriaceae > Camptophora > Camptophora hylomeconis. The sequence continues at coordinate 1,218,196 of JAOTMB010000003.1, read as the reverse complement.
TGGCGAGACGGAAAAATTGCTGGCAAATAATTTTTGACAAAACAGACTTCAGCATACGAGACATTAACACGTTCATTTACCACTGTATCAGCTAACAAGGTCTCAAGATGACGCTCCTTATTCTTACTGAAACAGCAGCTGGATATGCTTTACTCAAGGCAAAAGACAAGAAATTACTGAAGAGCGACGATATAATAGCACAGCTCGGAGATGTCGAAAGTGTCTGCAATCAGCTCAAGCTGAAGCAATTTCAAAAGTTTGACAGCGCAGCTGCGGCACTTGAGGAAGCTGCTGCGATTGTCGAAGGAAAAGTCACACCAAAATTGTCATCACTGCTGGAAGGTCTAAAAGATGAGAAGAAGGTTTCGCTCGCAGTCGCAGATCCAAAACTTGGAAACGCTATTGGCAAGATTCCTGGCTTAGACATCAAAGCTATCGCCGATTCTACCACCGCCGACCTCTACCGAGCCGTTCGAGAACATCTGCCCTCATTGATTCCAGGTCTTATGCCTGAAGATGTCAAGACCATGTCTCTCGGTCTGTCGCATTCGCTCGCACGACACAAGCTCAAATTCTCCCCAGACAAGATCGATGTCATGATTGTGCAAGCTATAGGACTATTGGATGACTTGGACAAAGAACTAAATACGTATGCCATGAGAGTGAAGGAATGGTATGGCTGGCATTTCCCAGAGATGGCTAAGATATTGAACGACAATCTCGCCTACGCCAAGGTGGTTCTGAAGATGGGGATGCGTACAAACTGGGAAACAGCCAATCTTGCAGAGATTCTTCCTGAAGAAATTGAGGCTGCCGTCAAGAACGCCGCAGACAGATCGATGGGTACTGAGATTACTGAGGAGGACCTTGAGAACATTCAAGCTCTGGCCGAGCAGGTCGTACAGTTCACCGAGTACCGCCTGCAATTGTCAAGCTACCTTACAGCACGTATGACCGCCATTGCTCCCAACCTTACAGCACTCGTTGGTGAATTGGTTGGTGCACGATTGATCGCCCACGCTGGTAGTCTGGTCAATCTCTCGAAGAGTCCTGCTAGTACCATTCAGATTCTCGGAGCCGAGAAAGCACTGTTTAGAGCCCTCAAGACCAAGCACGATACACCAAAGTACGGTCTTATCTATCACGCATCTCTAATTGGACAAGCATCCGGAAAGAACAAGGGTAAAATGGCCAGAGTTCTAGCTGCAAAGACCGCTCTTGGTCTCAGAGTTGATGCTCTACACGAATGGGGTGAAGATGAAGCCGACATTCCTGATGAGGAGAAGGCTGCTCTAGGTAACGACGCAAGACTTTACTTGGAGCGTAAGCTTGCTGGTCTTGAGGGCAAGCCGATCAGACCCAAGGGCGTCAGTATCGCACCAAACGGTGTCACTGCGACTCCTCAGCCACAAAAATGGGACATCAAGGAAGCAAGAAAGTACAATCAAGATGCAGATGCTCTGGTTGGTGACGAAGGTCCAGCTGCCGAGGAAACACCAGGCAAGAAAGACAAGAAGTCCAAGAAGAGCAAGAAGCTCATTGAAGAGATCCCAGAGGCTGACGTCTCCATGCAAGATGCCGACTCGGATGACGAAGAAACCGTAGTAAATGGTGTCAATGGTGACTCTGACAAGAAGCTTAGCAAGGAAGAGAAGAAGGCCGCAAAGAAAGCCGCTAAGCTAGCTGCTAAGCTCGAGAAGGAAGGTGCCGTAACTCAGGAAGACAAGGTAGAGGCTCTGGCGGAGAAGTGTGGACTGTCTGTCGAGAGATACAAGCGCAAGCTTGAACGTGGTGAGATCACGTTCATGGCAGACGGTACGCCAGTAGCTGTCTCAAAGAAGGACATCAAGAAGGCAAAGAAAGCAGCCGAGAAGGCCGAGGTCAATGGAGACGGCGATAGTAACAAGAAGAGAAAGCGTACAGATGACGAAGATTCGTCGAAAGCAGATAAGAAGAAGAGGAAGGAGAAGGCATAATCTTGTTCGACTTTCCTGTGAAACTAATTATCTTACCACGGCGTTTTGAATCGGCATTTGTATGGTGTTTAGGGTGCTCAAAGGTATATCGGCATTTTATGACAGAGCTTGGGAAAAAGGTGGTCCCTCTGATCGAATGAGTTACGGCATGATTGAAGTCAGAGCATTTACGGATGTGTAGTTACATACAGCTTGAGTATTAGTCCCGCTCGAACGATCAAATATAAAACGATACCCTCAAACAATCTCTTTCATGCAATAATCACGCCGTAAGAATAGATTGATCTAGTTGTAGCCTGACTTTCAATCAGTCTGCCAAGCCAGTTGTGAAATTGTCATACTACAGATGAAGTTTTATCCTACCCGCAACATACTGTGTTATAGAACTTTTCTGTTGTGATGAAACCTTCGTGGACCTCAAACCCACTACCCAACATCAACCCTCTTGAACTCTGATACAACAATATTACGGCATACCATCCAAGAAAGAATCTACTCCAAGTAATCAAAATCCTGTAATCAGCATGAAGGTACGCAACTTCCTGCAAGCCGCACCAGTGGTTCATCTACTCATAGTCACCACCGAGCATGAAATCCTGATATCTTCTTTCAGGTTCTTGACCCTCAATCCGCCCTCTTAACCACGGCGGAGGTTCACCAATTCCTTAAAGAAACACCCATCCGAGAAAAAGACAAGAAAATCGGCGCCTACGACGTTGTGAACGTCGTCAATAATCACTTGGTCAGAAGAGATGTAAGTTTTCGAGTCACTCAGCTCTGACCGATCCACCCTCACCTTCGTTCTAAACGAAATGGACAACCTCAAATACTGGCATGTTCATGCATAATTACATTCAGACTGTGTAGTACATGCAGATACAGACGCACACATCCAACAAACCTCGCCAATCCATCAATTAACTACGATTTGATCTAACGAATACAAATCTTGCAGGTCGAGCACTACATCTCCCTAGTCCACCCACAGATACAAGCATACCCAGAACCAGCCAAATACACACGACCAATATTTCTTCGCCTCAAGAAATACAACTTGACGAAATCAGAAATCTACAGCTTAATCAACCTAGGCGTTGGCTTGGGTCCATCAGCTCCTCTTCCTTCCTCTTCATCTAACGATATGGCCGCCGACGCAGACGAACAAAACGTCGTCGTCAAGACAGAGCAACCCAATGGCACAGAATCTCACGACGACGATGACAACGACGGCTCAGAAGAAGCAGAAGAACAGCAAGAAAGCGACCTAAGTAAATCTCTTTTCCGCCTCATCGTCGAAGAATCAGATGATAGGTTCCCCGGTGACGAAGGTGAGCAGCAGATCAATGACATACTCGCCATCTTGAAGGAGTGTATTCAAGGAGAGGGCGAAGATATAGGGGACGAACGCAATGGACATGGTGACGAGGACGTGGATGTCGATGTTGCTGACGACGATAACGAAGAAGGAGAGACGACTAACGTAGTTAAGATAGAAGACCGACCTTGAAGAGGAAGAAGGAGAAAGAGCTCGGAACTCGAATCGATTGAATCGAATCGCTAAGGAAGTCGAATATCGGTATTTCGAATCTAAGAGCGAGTATATGTCTGTGTGTATCGAGGTAAATTCGACAAACAGAGATAGACAAAGAGGAATACTGGCGGAAGTGAACTCAACCCAATTCACCGATCTAAATCGGTATCTCTAAATCCATCCAAGAAGACAGGCTAGGTACATACATATAGGGACGCTGTCCCTGATGAAAAACTGAAACCAAGGCCAGAGATATGTGAAAGGAGTACGCTGTGTTCAGTTATCCGGTCTGAAGCGGAGGTATACAAGAGGCATCGAGTCCTGTTTGTTTAAGCGAGCGGGCGGAAGTATACTGTGCTCCCATATCCCACTGTTGAAGGGGATGTATTGGTCACCGCACTTCAAAGTGACAGATGTCACAGAGCGAGATGAATAGAGCATGGTTTTTGAGGTGAACCAAGCACATTCACAGACCAGTGACGTACGATCATTCTTATCACCGAGGAGGAATAAGTATGAACATTGGATAAGCAGGAAGTTCAATAAATATATTGACGTATGTTTTGGGGCATCACCTCCGGGTCATATTTTACAGCATATCTAGTCCTCCAGAACCCATCCAGCAATCATGCGTTGGACTCTATTGTCTATGGACAAGAGCCGCCTTCATCTGGCTGTGACCTGTATAGCTGATGCTCCGCGGATGATCCACACGACTGTGTCGACTAAACTGTCTAACATCGTGATTCAGAAAGTCGTGGTTCTGATAGGCTATACAACTGCCGACCTTCTGTAGTGATGCGGTTGACCTACTATCGAGGTTCAGAGATGCCCGAAAGCTGTTGGTGTCTTGTGTCCGTTCGTGCACTGGAATGTTGAGCCTCTAGCCATCGGTTCCACTGCTTCTAAAGGTGGCGCACAATTGGCAGTACTCGTGTGTAAGGTCGAGGACGTGTTGAGGTAGGTTTGTAGATTGCACAATACTGCGAATTTTGACAGCGCCTTCCTCCTCTATGAGTTTTCGAATCGAGTAGAGTAGATCAGGAGAGAACTGTGAACGTTAGTCGCTTGTCTATCCAATTTGTAGTTTGACTTACCTCAGAGTACCATCTGTACTGCCATGTGATCAATCGGATCAATGCGCCAAGTGTATTTCTGGTATCGCCTTGCTTCTCATACATTCTAAGTATTCCTCTCATTGCTTTAGGCGAGAATCTGATGCTCAAACATTGTTGATACGCCTCAATGGCCTCCTCAGTGTGGTGCAATCTCTCAGCTAGATCACCCAAGATTTCCCACTCAGCTGCTGACTTCCGATACTGCATCTGTTGCTGACGATATTGTGCCATCTCAGTTCTCCATATTGTGTATATTCGCAGATCCTCATATAAGACCATAAACAAGTTGTCAAACCATCGCTCACATAAACGCTTGTTCTTGAAGGTGCTATAATTCGTCGCTGATTGATCTTCTTTGTCATTTGCTGACTTAATTTCTCCTGCAGTTACTGATGGGGTTGGCTTCTCCATAGACCGATCGGTAGCGAGCATACTATTTTCTGGTTGGCCATTAGCTCCACCTGCAACTGATGAGGCTTGATCCGCCAAAGTGTCTTCGTCATCATCATCGTCATCGTCTCTTTCGTCTGCTGTGTTGCTTTCAGGCTTTGCAGCACCGTTTGGAGTGCCAGGAGGTAACGCGACTGTGCTTGCATTCCGACTGGTAGACATTCTCGGAGTCGCCGACTGTTGCCTCTCAGATCTATATTCTTCTTCCATGACGAAAACTTGACTTCGTATCTTCAGCAGCGTATCCCAGCCGATCGCAGCAGCTATCCGTGTGAGGAGTCTGTACGCTTTCAGGAAAGTGCCTTGGTATGTGGATGCCTGGAGCTTGCGTAAAGAAACATGTACTTGATCGTATGGTTCGCCCTGTTTTGGTTGGCCTTCATCTATTTCGTCCAAGGTACTCTCTGGCAAGATTGGTAATAGCACACGAGACGGCTCAGGCATACGCGGCGAATCCCTGTCTTGATATGAGAACATCGGACAGGAATTCAGTGTTAGCAAAGCCAGATCCCATTGCTCCAGCTCCACATATACTTCAGCCAACCTAGCCCAGGGATTGAATTCTTGAGGAGCAGCTGTGACACCTCGCTTTGCACATTCCAGAGCCCATTCGCCTTCTCCCTTCTCTAGACAGAAAGAAGCCTGACAGTCAAGCAGACTGTAGTCCATAGGAAGCTCTTGCAAAGCGTCATGCAGAAGTCGCACTGCCTTGACCTCCTCATCGCCTTCCATCAACACATGTGCAAGAAGGGACGAGATTTCAATGTCTTTCGTCCTGAGTTTTTCGAACAGATTAATTCCAGAGGTATATCTGCCAGTTGTTCTGATATATTTGAGTATACCAGTTGTTAAGTGATTTGACACGACGTGTGGCACTTGTACTTCCGGATCGGAGCCCAGTTGTCGTCCACTGAAGAAGAGCTTCTCCGCTGCTTCAAGGAATTTGTGTTCCATTTCCGTAGAAGTGATTGGATTAAACCTTCGAACTCCAATGATCTTTTTGATTGTATCTCCAGTTCCGTCATCGGCATACGAGTAAGATCGCAAAACTGCGCACAGAAACGTTTCCAACCACAGACCATCAGTTGCGACTCTTCTGTCACCTCTTTCATCCACACAATAGCTCTCTACTCCTCCAGGAATCTTGACCTCCACACGCATGTCAAGGTGTGAGAATGCATTGTAACAACAGTATAAGCCTGAAACCACTTTATGAGTTTTGTCCACGGCGTTGTAGGTCAGTGTGTTGACGTATGCTGCCAATGTGGCCGAGGAGGAGGCGTCGATACCAGTGACATGATGATAGACTCCGTTCTGTTTCGTAGGCGTTTTCACTGACTGCTTGACTAAGTGGACAAGATCAGGCGGACCAAGTTCTCGAAGTCCTTGAAGACTTTCTGTGCGAGCGTCTACAGCAAGACCGATATCGTCGTCCTCGATTATTCTGACAGACAGAGTCAGTATGTCTTAATACAAATGACTGTAGTCGCAAGTGTAGTTTGGTCTTACTCTGGAACTGCGGGTGCGACCATCGCTCAACAATGCGGGCCACAGCCCTTGCTGCTTTACAGAATCGACTTGGGAGGAAACGGATAGATAATGTCAGTCGCAGTGAGGTGATCGTTAGTACTGTGATGTGAATACAAAAAGTGTACAGACAAGACAATATTGCTGGTCGCTGAAGAACACAGTCGCTAGAAAATGGATTATCGAATCATTTGGAGATATCAACACGCATTGTCGCGACTTCCCTAATCACTGCCAAGAAAGCCGAAACATGGACTTTTGATACTTGGTTGCAATACAGGTCAGACCTTCTCAACACCACTCGTGCATAGAGCTTGATACTGTAAGCTCAACTTGAGACCATTCCCGATCCCCATTTACTTGGTTTAATCCTACCGTCTTTATGTGATATAGTGTCTGGCATTCATTTGCTGTCGTACAAATTCTCAAAGTGACCGTACAAGAATCCGCGTGGTGTGCACAACGTTCCATCATGGCTATCGAAACTCTTCCCCAGCCTCAATCACATCAGCCTTATACAATTCAGGAAGAGATCAAAGCTAACCAGGTCTTACTGCGCTCTCGTCTTGACGGCGCCCTCAACCTCCCACCTCCAAACACTCCTCCCGAGTCATTGCCTACTGTCCCGCTGATAGATCTGTCAACGTCATTTTCTGATGGCAGTCTTGCGTCAAAGCAGGCCGTAGCTGCGCAAATTCGCTCTGCATGTACGTCGACAGGCTTCTTTCAGATCAGCAATCATGGAATATCAAACGCGGCAATCGACGGTATCCTACACCAAGCGAAACGGTTCTTTGGTTCCTTAACCCCAGAACAAAAGGATGCACTTCACTTCAGGAATTCAGATTTGTTCAGGGGCTATGAAGCTGGTGCGGATTCTTACGTCAACCCCGATGCCGAGCTAGAAACCAAAGAAGGCTTCAATTGGGGTTATGAACCATCGCTCGACCCGTCAGGAGGGGACGGTAAGTATGTTGAGCTGGACGGGCATCCAGCAGGAGATGGACCAGGCATGAAGGGTGGACGACGCGAGAACATCTGGCCTGCCGAGTCTGATCTACCAGGGTTTAAGGCTGCTGTTGCTGATTACTATGGACAAGTATTGAGTCTGGCCCGTCACCTCTTCGGACTGTTTGCGCTCAGTCTGGGCCTGAATGAAGATCACTTCGCCAGTCTCGTCACGCATCCAGGAGGTATTGCACGATTGCTTCACTATCCACCGCAGGCAGCGGAGGTGTTACGGAATCGCCAAGAAGGAAAACTCGGGCTCGGCGCTCACACAGACTACGAATGCTTCACTTTGCTCCTGACTTCGGGAAGTCCTGGATTAGAGATTCTGTTTCCACCTTCACCGGCGACGAACAACAGACCTCTGTGGAGGCCATGCCCTACACGTCCTGGAACGTTGACAGTCAACGTGGCTGATTTCTTAGAGCGTTGGACAAACGGAGTGTATAAGAGTACGATACACCGTGTAGTCAGTCGGCCAGGCCTAGATGGCCAAGGCAGTGAGGTGAGATATTCGGTCCCATTCTTCTTTAGTATCAACTATGATGCCGATGTCGAGCCACTACCGGAGAGTGCAGTCGGAGTCAGCATGTTTCAAAAGATGAAGGCGGGTGAGTATGTTCTTGAAAGGCTCAGAGCCACGGTGGGATAATGAGGTTTGCTGTAGTCGAGGAGAACCATTCAATGCTTGATTATTTCGGCCGTTCGACACTATGGTACATTGCTAGTCATGTTTTGTAACCATTTCCATCATCATATGATCATTATGTCATCGTTGGCATTGGCAAAGTCGATCTATCCATTCCTGTCAAGAGCGGCATTTCTGCCTCGTGCTCTGCTCCCTCTGAGATCAAGGTTTCGTCGTTGGTAGACGCTGGTACCGTAGCAGTACCTGATCCACTCAGCTCATCTGCGATGTCCACCGTCCCGGTTAACCAAGTCTCATCATCCGGCTCTCGTCTAAAGATACATTTCTTTCCTAACCCTTCTACACGCTCATAGAACTCTTGCAAAGTGAGCTCGTGAGCTCGTTCGATCTTTTCCTCCATAAGCTTGACGATATTGCTTCGATACAGAAAGAATCGTGTGTTCTCGATGGGTTCCGGGGCGATGAGAAAGAGGTATTCCTTTCGTGAGAACATGATGTAGATATGTGCGACCATAGTCAAAACTATGAAACAGACACTCGTCAAGACAACACGAGTGACGACCTTGTTGTTGACGAAGACTTCTTGTCAGATCAGAGTGGTGATGGGTACATTTTCTGACGTGGTGGGAGATTTGAACATATCTGTTGTCTAAGCGGCGAATGTAAATATAGTCGAGAAGATATGGGATGAGGTCTCTGCAATAATGCTGTTGTCGTTCATGTCTCGTCTATTCCGGAACATATCTCTGGAAAGAAGGGTTCGTACAACGCATGCGTCGTAATTGCACGGCCCCAGAGCCACGCTGCCTCGTCTTGAGCTTCGGCTTCGCTTTTACTCGTCATGTGAAGACTGAAAGGAAAGTCCTTCTTGTTCTCGGTGATAGACATCACCCACGTGGAATCTAGAGAATTCGTCCATGGATCTATGATAGGGACTGTGCTACCCTGAGCAGTCTTGCGATCTCCAGACTGAGCAACGCCCGGGACCTGGCTATGCACGTAGTCGACCAGCAAGGCAAAGCTGAAGCACCAGGGTGTTTTGATACCGTTGGGCGTGTCGAAAGCGTAGCGTGTGATCAGATGGACCTTGTTCGCATGTTTTCTTTCATCGCTGTTTCAATTTGTTGGTGACCCATGCGTTATCTATTATCGTGTGATCTAATGATGAAGATACTGATCTCTTCGAAATTGTATGACCCTCAGTCTTTACACTTCAAGAACTAAGCTATCGACTGCCACGGGGCTTGGGAGCTGGGTTTGGCCTTGGCATATCATTCTCAGGCGTCCCTGGAGCAGATCATGACTCGGTGGACCCCCAAACTCGACACGGGTTCAGGCGATGCACTACTTGGACGCATAAGCAATCTCTGGCGTGCGAGCTCTAGATACTCAGAGACCTCGATGCCTGTCCTCCGAACTCATGCTTTGAACCTTCAAGCCAAGACAAAACTCGGCCAGCTGGCCCTGTAAGGGATATCTCATTCTCAACTTCCTACCTGATGTACACTATTGACATGCATCATCAACCTGAGCTGCGCAGCTGCGCCACCCCCCCCACAAGCGAGTATCACTGGCATTGGGCACAATTATGAAAGATATGGATTCACAAAATGACATAGGTTCGAGCACCTGGTGCAGAGACTAAATCATTGAGGTACTGCTCGATCAGATATACTGTACCAGCAAAGTAGTACTCAAGCAATGAAAATCGCCAGTAACGACAGATTGTCTGATCACGCTGATTAGCTTCTGCCATGGAGACTAATTTACAGCAGTTAGTCTGTATCAAATGCTGGGAGCTGTTCTTCTCGACGAAGGAGTTCCAAAGCCTCTGTCAACAAAATACATCCACTTACTATAATGTGCCACGCATCAATGAGCGCGATGTTATCGTGGTAGGTCATGTTCGCAAAAAGGACGGCATCCCAAGCTACAGCGTCGAAGTTGAAGATATCTTGTCGGGAGCGTTGTCGGGTTGTAATTGGTGCAATCTACTAAAACCTCTGAGCGTGCATTTTGAGAGCAAGGGTAAATGGCCACAGATGAACATCGCAACTGCTCCAAAGTCTAGTCAGGTACATATTGAACTGCGACAGGCATTCAACACGCAGTGTATCCCTAACGGCAACAATTGTTTCGAGTTGGAAGTGAATTGGAACAGGTTTGAGTTATGTGCTTTTACTTCAGATGCGAGTGGCAGAGAAGGATCCACCGTGACGGCTCGTCCAGTGAGGACACAGGTGGACGATAGTGTTGCCGTCAATCAAATCAAGACCTGGATTCGCCAGTGCGCCTCACACAAGGCATGTCCGGCTCCAACGCCAACAAAGTTACCAAGCAGGGTCATCGACGTAACACCATGTGACAGCCTACTCGATGCAAGACTACATGTTACGCAAGAAGCCACCGGCGAATATGTAGCATTGTCATACTGTTGGGGCCCGAGTCAGAGAGGAGTCACCACGAAATCGAATATTGAAGATCGCACCAGAAATCTTGATGTGTCAAGTCTCTCCAAGACTGCGCAGGACGCTATTCACACAACCAAAGCCCTCGGATATAGATACCTCTGGATTGACGCAATTTGTATCATTCAAGACTCGGAGGAGGATAAGGTCCGTGAACTCCAATCAATGAGCGAAGTCTACCAGAACTCGTCGCTCACAATCGTAGCGGCAAATGCTTCAGGTTCTGAACAGGGCTTCCTGCATCCTCGTCAACCTCCATGCGCATTTCAGGTACCTTTCTGGACTATCGACGAGAAGTTGTCTTCGGCCTACATGCATCACTGGGATCGAGGAACCTCCGGAGAAGAACACGAGATCATCAATAGAAGAGCATGGACGCTGCAGGAACGGCTACTCTCCCGAAAACGACTCACGTACAACTCAGATGCGTTGCATTACACTTGCGCGGATCGCACTGTCACCAATGGTGACTCAATCTTGGTCTTGACCGCTTCCAGCTTTTTCACGAGATACCGCTTGCCCTTCAACACGAACGCAGATGCTACGGGTCAAGCACAATTGAGTATACGTCAAACTCTGAAAGCTTGGACTTCGATTGTGAATTTCTACACACAACGAGGCTTATCGAAGCAAGAAGACCGATTGACCGCTGTAGCAGCCATCGCAGCCCGCTTCTCCGATCAGGTCAATAAAACATACCTAGCTGGCCTATGGGCAGGTCCTCACCTCTTCTCTTCTTTGCTTTGGTATCCACTTGATGATAAAATCGACTGTGAATGGTCCGCAACCATGTACGTCGCTCCAAGCTGGTCCTGGGCCAGCCGTTGTAAAGCAGTCGAGTACGATTGTCAAACTTGGGACCATACGTTCTCTCCCTTTCACTTTGAGGTCAGGCGAGCGGATCTCGAGCTTCGCAGCGCATCTCTACCATTCGGGGCTATTGAGAGGGCCTCTCTGCATGTCCGCGGTCTGATGCGTCAGGGTATCTTCGTTGCGCCCAATGCTATTAAGTGGAATGAGAAAAATACAAGCGGTCCAGACACTGCCAGCGTTATCTTACCGGCGACGGCGACTCAACATGGTGAGCAAATTTCCGAGGCATGGGCATGGTGGGATGACACCGTCAGCGTGGGTTACTGTATGAGGATATGGTGTCTTGCGGTAAGGACTCCTTCTATATGGGCCGCAAAGGGTGACCGTGAAGACGAGGAGAAGGAGTTTCTTGATGGGCTGATTGTTGCCGAAGCCGATAAACCTGGGACATTTCGGAGAATGGGATTGTTTCTGGACGGGAAGGTAGAAGAATTTGCAAACTGTGAACAGTCCGATCTGGTACTTGTATAAGATTTTGATTCCTATCAAACAGAAAGACGCAAACAAATATAAGCAGGTGGTATCCTAGTGGAAAGCGTTAAATCGTACCGTAGTCGCTTCGTGACCGTGACTGCCAGATATACGCCAAGAGATTTCCGGGTTATCGATCGGCTTGGACCAGAGTATCAACCACTTCCGCCATTCGTAATTTCATCACCCATCACGTCTGAATTTAATTAAACGCGTCGAAAATATCATCTGTTGTGGCGAAGCATCAGACTACAAGTCGCTTCGTGAATTGTGAGGACGAAGTGAAGATGATATCGCGAAAATAATTGAGTTCATCTACTTGATCGATCTACGTTTTCCGCGCCATGGTTGTTTCGATTGATGTTCAGAACACTGGCCATATCAGCATTAACCATTGCGATTCATCGCCGAAATGTCTGGATTCACGGCCATCAACATAGAACCTGAGGACAACATCGAAGAGGAAGTTGACGATACAAAGGAGATTCAGATTGAGGAGGCTCTGAAACTTTACCAAACAGCTCTGAAATTACACTCTCAAGGACCGGAGTTCTATGACGTGGCTCGAGATGCCTATATCGATCTCTTTCAGTCTGAAGTTTTCAACTATCCCGAAGTCGCGTCAGATTATGGCGAAGAACAGCTGTACGAAGCACTACCGACAGGAAATTTGCCAGTCGAACAAGAACCGATTCCTTTAGTTCCCGGCAACTCAGCTGACTCCGCCGCCAATTCTTTGCCTCAGTTGATATACCTTGCTTTCAAGAATAGGGCACAGCTTGCACTCGATCTCGCTCGTGACAAGCTCGGAGACACTGTCATCAGTCGGAGAAAGCTTTTCCAATGGTACGACGATGCTTGCCTCATAAGTCTTCAAGATTCCGCCAAAGCGCTGGAGCGTGATGACAGTGATCTTGATCTTTGGAAGAAAGCTGCAAGAGTCTCAGATGTCCTGGTATCGCAGCGACTTGTCCGCTTCTGTCTCGAGAGCGTATTGGCTGGCGATGATGATGGGGAAGAACAGGCCATTGACATTTCCGGTCTCGATGAAGCTTTTGCAAGTGGCGAATTGGAACAAGTATTCAAACTTATCGGAGACAATTTATCATACTCCAAGATTGAACCATCTCGACCCAAGCCCAAAATTCTTAGAATGCTACAAAGGAGCAATGATGCATATCCATATCTGCCAAAAAGGTCTGAGGCCATCGAGTATCTTGATGATCGGCGAAAGCCAAACTCTCGGAAGTTAGCTCAGATCGAACTTACTCCGGTCATTTCATCGCGAGGCTCTCTCGGAGAGACTATACTAGAGGCTTTAAGGAAGTACAAGACGGTCGAGGCAAATGGACAGCAAGGCCCTTTTGTCAGGCTTACCACTCCGGCGGACGATGATGGTGTCGAAGCAGACACAGACATGCCCGACAACCCGCTACCAGATGATATGGATACCTCTGCACCTGAAGGTACCACAGTAGAGGCTCCAAATGAGTCGCCAAAGGAATCTGTCAAATCGCCTGCCAGCTTTCATTCCGCTCCGGAGGTCACTGAGCGTGAGACTGAAGATATCGCCGAGACGACCGCACCCAAATCTAGTGAATTTGCTAGCATCCCTGAGTCAAGTACACAAGACGACGCGACTCGAGAGGTAGAGTTGCCCAATGTGCAAGAAGAGTCACGTATGTCAAGCCGAAAAAGGTCATCAACAGCAGCTGGAATGGAAGAACACGAGTCTCGAACCAAGAGCAAAAGACTACGCGCAAGAGAATCGATGCTTGAGCTCGCTGCGCAGGATGAGGACCCCACGCTAGAGGTCAGCCATTACAACGGTGAGATGCTCGCTGTTCTTGAAGACGCAGACGAAAGATCCTTCGCCTTTCTCAACAAGCTGCTTGATAGTCTCAGCATGCACAAATTGGGACCGTTGTCCGCAATTAGGTCAGTCTTCTGGCAAGAAGAAGCCGTTGTTCAGACGCCCAGTACCTCCTGCCTTGAGTATGGTTTGGACTCACTTCTGATGGATATGAGGCAAATCTTGACTTCATGGACTGACGAGAAAGGTGCAGCCGTCATATCTGGCCATGGAAAGGCTGACAATCTAGAGAAGTCAAGTGGCTTAGCGCTTTTTACTCGACACCTAAGAGCCGACCACAGTGTTGATGTAACAATGGACACATCGGCCACCGAGGATCATACCCTAGATGTATTGATGCAGAGAATGGATAAAGGCTTGATGACCATTTATGATGCAGCCTTCGTATGGTTAGCCTCACTCATAACAACAGTCGGCACAAAAACCGAATCACCATCTTATTACATGGCTGAGCGGTGGTCTGATACAATGAAAAAGAGCGTGACAAATCTGTCAATCGAGGCTGACGAGCAGCTCTACGATATTGCTCGGAAACTCCTGAGGCAATTTAGTATTACAGCACATACGCCTCTGCTCGAGGACACCTACAGCATGTCAAGCTTGGAAACTATAGAATTCATCCAAACGATGTTCGAGATACACTTGGACATGTACACTTCACTGTTAACTCCGGAAAGTCAGACAGATGAAGCATCAAAAACAGAACAGTTTGATCGACTCCAGCGCTGGGCGCAGCTCGGTACTGATTCCATGCAAGTTGTTTGTGCAACTGAGCAGGACACACGGTTGACTAACCCAATTGTCCTCAGGTTCATCTGGGCTTCCACAAAAGTCACCGGTTACACATCTGACAATGACAAATCTCACATTCTCCTGTGCTTAGATGATTTGCATACTCTGCTAGTAAAGGCGGGAAGCCCAGTGATCACATTGCCAAACAGTGCAACAATGCCACAGATTTCGGTTGCTGCCGTTGAGCAAGAGAGATCGAGGCTAGCGACCCTGGACTTCTTCCTGAGCGTGTTCGACGCAGACATCAGTGATCCAGTTACTATCATCATGAAGCTGGAACCCATACTCGAGCATGCAGCATCAACGCCGGAAAATTCAAGTCCAACCAGTGCAGAATCTGCATCAGTTTTTAGTAATCAAAACGAGCAACTCCGAGAGTTCCTAGATTCTGGTGATGCTTCGCTAAAACTCTTCCTATGGCGCAGACTCCAAAATGCATACACGTCCATCTCGTACTCACCCAAAGTTGTTTCTTGTTTACTACGGTCTTTTGAGGTCATTGTACGAGAATTGCGAACGGAGCGTCATGCTAGCCTCGAGCCTGGAGAGAGACAAAATGCCATGCTACATTGGTTACACGATGCAGACGGTCTAGTAGCAAAGATCCTTAACAAAGTCACCGAGGAATCGAGAATCTTTGAGAGCTTAGATGATCAGCACCTGACATCGTCGATGGAGGCTGTCGTGTCTGCGATCACGATCCTACATGGATTTGTTCTATTCGACGATTCAATTCGCGTTGGCCAAACGCCAGTTCCAGCTCTACGTCCGAGTTCCCTCAAAATATTTGACAAGAGCAGAGACAGATTTCGCGATGCCTATGTTCGGCTCTGGACCTTGTTGTTCCATCTACTCAAAGAAGCAAGTGTTCAGAAGGCGGATTGCTTCACACAGCCCGCGGAAGAGCTTGCAGAATATTTGCGCAATGTGCATAACGCATTCGGCTACCGCCAATATTGCAAGCACTGTAACAAGCTGTTTGTCAAGCTGGCAAAGAATGAGTTACTAGCCTTGAGATCAGAAGTAGACTACTCAATGGATCTTACTCAGATCTTGTACGATATGTATCAGATCAAATTCGGTATGGGTATCGGTGATGCTGACCATGGCTGTGTGCCTGATCTACTACGAGACAAGGCCACAGCTATGACTCTGGTGCCTATCATTATGGCTTATGCGACGAGGCTTAATGTACGAGACTTGATCAAGAGCGAGCTGAAGGGCACGATCGATAAGATACAGCAATGTCTTGGACCTGTGAGATCTTCACCGGCCCTGTCTTTCAACAAAAAGATCATATCCAACTTCTTGAAATCTCAGATCAATCCACAAGCAGTATATCGAAGTCTCAATGGCATTGGTGACCTGACAACAAAACTCGTGCATGGTGATCATGCTAAGATTGCAGCGTCTGGATGGTATCTTCTGCTCGGTAAGCTCAGCCTTGCCAAATTTAAGTCAATCAAGCGTGTCAATCCAACAGCGACCGACGATTTAGATACCGCAGCCACATATCTGCGACATGATATTGAGCACAACATCATGAACTGGGAGAGTTGGTATCGTTTAGCTCAAGTCTTTGATGCAAAAATTGAAGATAGTCTTATTTGGAACGCGGCTAAACTCAACGACTCTAGAGGAGATATTGCGAACCTGGAGCGAAATGCCATCAATTCGTATACAATGGCTGTTGCAATGGCAATGAGAATAGCTGATGACACTCCCGATACTGTACAAGATATAAGCGACATGTTTTCCGAATTTGCTTTCAGGCTTTATGCATCTTCACGTCCTCCGCTGGACATGGTCGCATTTCAAACAGACAAGATCATGCGCCATATCAGCAATAGTCTCGACCAGTCTATGTCTAAAGAACCATTCGTCCGTCCGTTCACAGAATATGGCGTGTGGAGCTTTGCAACACATCTCTTACGCCGCAAATTCAAGACGAATTCACGAGAATGGTTCTGTCAATACACACTTGGGAAATGCTTGTGGAAAATGTTCCAGAGTCACGACAACGCTAAAGCAAGGCAGCCCGTCAGTATCGAAGATGTGCTAGAGGCATTTAGTGATGCGATAGCTTTAGTTCCAAAGAAAGAGAAATTCAGTGAGTACATTCTCGAACCACACTATAAGCTCGCATCTGTCGTTCATAAGCTTGTATACAGAAAAACGCTCGACGCGCGCAAGGGCATCGAATACCTTCGAGGTACACAGTTCGCTAAGGGCGCGCGATTGAGCGAAGACGAACAGGGTCAGGTTGAATGGGAACCGTACATCTTGGATGTATTGAACCGCATCGGTCGCGCGGACAAGTCAAATTGGCATCATCGTATCACAGCCAGAGCTGCGCATGTCATCTACGACGACGATCCTACTGTTGCCGGTGCTCTTGGAGCTAAACATCAATTTGCCCAACAGATCTTTACGAAGACCATGACTATGCAGGTATGGAAGCCTGAGCACGAGCGACCGGGACGCCATTATGTGTATACAGGTCGATACCTGTCCTTCTTTGTACATCTTCTGGAACAGCTTAA
Source organism: Camptophora hylomeconis (assembly GCA_032357745.1). Classification (NCBI taxonomy): domain Eukaryota; kingdom Fungi; phylum Ascomycota; class Eurotiomycetes; order Chaetothyriales; family Chaetothyriaceae; genus Camptophora; species Camptophora hylomeconis. Next base: position 1,200,917 of record JAOTMB010000003.1, on the reverse strand, counting down.
TGATCGAGAAAGTATGGAACAGCTTGTAAGAAGGATCAGAAGGAAGACCACCGACTTTCTTGATCATCCAAAGATATGGGAGCAGACTGCAACGACATATCTCAGATTGCTCAGACGGGTAGCTAAAATCCCGGAAGGTTGCGAGAGGGCTACTTTTGACAAGATTGGCTATGAGGACTTCTCGAAGTTGTCGGAAAGAGTCGAAAGTTGGGCTCACAAACAAGACAGTTCTTCGATTTATTTGAGCACAATCAGCGATGCAATCGAGCTCAAGAAATTGAACAACAGTCTCATGAAGGGACCTGCGATCGATGATCTGATTGGTGACACATACGCCTGCATGTACGAAGCAGTCACGTCGCAACTCTCCCCGGAGGAAGTAGTTCCTCAGCAAACCCTTCCAGTACCACAGAGCACGTTCGTCAATATAACTACTGAAGTAGCACCCACAGCGGACAACCATCTCGATCGTATGCGTCTCAATAATCTACTATCTGCCCAAACTGATGGGGTAACGCTTGCAAATATTGCTGAAAGACCAGGACTGAATGCCTCACTTCAACCACCTTCTCGCGCCACTCCTCCAGTCGACCCGGCCCGTATTTCGACTCCTACAAAACCAGGTCGACCCAAGACCATTACGAAGCGTGAGATCCAAAGGAAGGCAGAAGCAGCAATAAGCAAGCTTCAACCCATCAAGCTGCCTACACTTGGCAAAAAGCTTGTCGTCGACATACCCAGCATCAAACGTCCAAGGCCATCGTTCAACAACAGCAACGCTCCCGAACGAGATACAATCCGCGAGCCCAAAGACGAAGAAGGCATCGAAGCGAATCGCAATTCAAGACATCCAAGCGTCGACAGCAACAGAAACAGCGATAATCCCGCAGGCGAAGACGACAATGAAAATGAAGCAGATGACGAGAGCGAATTGAGTGAGATCGCAGAGGGCAACGACGAAAGTAGAAGACCCTCACTCTTCCCTGGATCGACGGACGGAAAAGCCGATGGCGAAGGCCATGCCGAAGCAGACGAAGAAGACGGTGAAGGAGACAGGGAAGGCGATGAGGCCGGCTCAGACGGAGACGAAGAAGACAATGATGGTCAAGATGACGAGAATAACGAGGAGGGCGAGGGTGACGAAGGAGAAGAAGAGGATGAAGAAGACGAGGTCGAAAATGAGAATGAGAACGAAAATGGAAACGAGAACGACCATTCGGAAGATGAGCCTGAGGGAGATATTGATGACACCATGGATGTCGATGCCGATGAGGAGAATGAAGATGGAATGGAGATTCAAGACTCGCAGGATCGAGATCGGAATTAGAAAATAATGATTCATGGTCGCCGTGTATTCTCATTGTTAACTTCACTAGACACTGTAGATATGACAATAGCAATAACAATTGCTGTCTTACTTAATTCGTCTACCTGTAGTAACAGTCTTCCCAGTGATGCAATTTTCTCAATCATTGAGAGCAGATTTGTTCATTGATTCAATATCTTCTTGTTATCTTCGATGATTTACGATCTCGACAATTCTTCACTCGTCATGGAGAGGTTCACATCTCGTCCACTTTCGCCCTCTCTTCTTCTACTTCTCCTTCTTCCCAAATCCTTCCAGAAACCCAACTACGTCGTCCAACTTAGCCGTAGCTCCAAAGATTCCACCTTCGAGCCTCACACTCTCATACGTCGCGTCGTGGACCCCAACCTCACTAGCCGCACAGACACCCTCAACCAAAACACAGTCAAAGGCCCTATCGTTAGCCTCTCGCATCGTGCTCGAGACACAGACATCAGTCGTGACGCCAGCGACAACCAGGTTCTTAATCCCCTTGATACGAAGCATGAGTTCGAACTCGGTGTGCGAGAAGGCGCCGCGGCCGGGCTTGTCGATTACATTCTCGGTTGGGAGGGGGTAGAGTTCGGGGATCGTTTCGTGGCCTTGTTCGCCTCGGATTAGGAGACGGCCTAGGGGACCTGAGGAGCCGATGCCGAGACCCGAGGCGTTGTTCTTGGAACGGAAGAGCTCGCGGGACGAGAGGGTTGAGAGGTCGGGACGGTGGCCTGGATTCAAAGAAAGAAGAGAAAAGGGTGTTGGACTTTTGTTTTGAGTTTCTTGGTTGGGTGGGGAGGGAAGAAGGGAGTAGGAGATGGGGAATGAGATGTAGTGTTGGAACGATGAGTCGGAACTCGGGTCGATGTCCAGTAGAGGAGTGGAAGGAAACGAGATAGGAGGAAGAAATGATAGTACCACACTACCTACCTTCGCGTGTGTGATAGACGGGAAATCCTGCTTCACGGAATGCTTTGAGCAAACGCTGAAGTCCAGGTATGATGGCGCGCACTGGCTCAATGTCATAGCCTTGTGCTTCGAGATATCCACCTGGTGAGCAAACTTTTTGGGGTTCTGATTGTGAGCATTCGTCAACTGCAGTCGAGGAGAAAGACGATAGACCACGCTCGACCATATGAGGATGAAGGGGATGGGTCTTACTCACAATCTCTTTGCATATCGATTAGGACTAGGGCTGTCGTGTCCGGCGTGAATGTAGCGTCGTGAGGCCATTTGTAAGGGTCGGCCTCTATCTGGTTTGGCTTTGTTGTCGCCATTCTCTCGTTTCTCTAGTCCTGGTCTGATTTCTGGATTTGAGTGCTTTTGAAATGGCTCAATTTTGATGGATTTATTTTGTTAAAAGACGCCGATGGTCTCGTCCTGTGCGATACGAATCGGGATCCTGTAGACGAGCTGCTTGTAGTTTAAATTCTCGGGGGGCAACTCAATTGCTGAGCTTTTACGCAAACTGAATCCTGACGTACGGCCACGAGCAGAACAACGTGCGCTGATCACCCGAATCTGGGACTCTATCCTGCAGCAGCAGAGTTCAGGGACGGACGGGCATCTATCCTTAACGCGGAGGCGGATGGAAATTTAGTTGCGTCTTAGGCGTCGAAGACACGCCAGATCCGTTGTTTCAGCACAAAGCTGGCCGGAAAGCTACTAAAAAGTTGAGTTTGGTTCGGCTATGTTTTGGGTCCACTATACTTGACCTGACGCCAGCGGCGAAGCAGAGGTCGCGGTTGCAACCTTGCTAATTTTCCTAATCCAGAAAGTGGTTTGTTTTTGCGTGTCTATCCACTGTTGCTGTCGGGAGATTAACAACATGAGGGTCTGGGGATTCTTCAGAAGGACGCGAGATTGCAGATCAATCAGTGGACTGAGACCTGTGCACGTACTGAGATGTGTCTAGATGAGAGTCTTCTAAACACTAAGCTTACAGCCTGTTGAGTTGATGGTGAATATAGTAAAATTTTGTACATAATACATGGACGCTAAATATGACAGTACTCTCATGAAGGGCAAGTATGCGGAAGCTCTCACTGGAACTTTCTGCCTTCCACCTTGACGACTGGGCCTTGGTAGATCTTCCGTGCGTATGTAAAGTATGAGACCATACTGATGATCATTAGACCACCAAACATCACACATGCCCAGTTCATTGAGGAAGGGGTAGGCTGGTAAGAGTTTGGCCAGAAACTCCAGAAGAAACCCCATGCAGTGTATAGGAGAGCGATCACATTGACAGGTAGACCGTACTTTCCAAGACTCCAGCGTGCATGTGGTAATGGTTCCGATCCAAATCGTCGAAGAGTTACACAGCCAATAGACAGAATGTACGTCGCCATGAGTGCAATGGTAGAGAGCGAAAGTAAGGCGTTAAACGCGACCGTGCTGCCAATGTTGATCAAGGACACGACCATGGTGAATCCGCAGGAGAATATAACAGAGTTGACAGGAATGTGCCATCTTTCGTGGACGTGGCCGATCCAACGAGAGAATGGTAGGCCTTCATCACGAGCAAAGGCGAATGTTTGTCGCGAAGTTGAGGCCAGTGAGCTGATCGTGATGAAGATGAGAAGTGCAAGAATGACCACAGTCATACCGGTAGCTGCTCCAACGCTTCCAGTTGCGTTCTGGAAAACATACATAAATGGGAATCCGGTTGTTGATGCGACAGCTTCACCGACATCTCCAATACAGAAGAGGAATGTCAGAAGAAGGGCGAACGTGAATGGGATATTGATCAAAAATGTCCAGACCATACTCTTCGGGACGATGACACTGGCATTTTCGATTTCTTCAGCCATATGAGCGACGGAGTCCGAGCCTACCATGAAATTAGTTATGGTGACTTTTGACAACAATATTATAAGACTTACCGAGAACTGTAAACAAAGCATTGACTTGACCGACCAACACTCCCAATACAATTGTTGGCCAAGCCGCGCCATTGTCTGTAAATTCAACGAACACAGCTGAAGCCGTTTGTTTCGGAGACATGACCAACAGTATCACGACGATAGGGATCAGGGCGAACAGGTGGCATGTGACGAAAAAGCCTTCTGCAAGTGGTAAATGCTTGGCAGCAAAGATGTTGAACAGACTGATCGCGATGATAGATGCCATGATGAACAGTGTGCCTTGCCATCTCGTGGGGACGTAATCGGAATTGTTCATGGTGAGAAGACCTTGGATGATAAGGCCGACGATCTCGCAATCCACGGCGACGATACTTTGCCAGCAAATAGTTGAGAACCATCCAGAGAGATAACTTAGAAATTTCTGATGCTTCCTTGGAGCGAATTCGGACACCCAATGATACTGGCCTCCTGCGGTAGGAGCCCTGTTTGCTGTTAGATATGTGACGGTAGATATTGGAAATATTTGCATACATAGAGGACATTTCAGCCAGCGATAAAACAACGAAGAATTGACCAATGTAGCACCAGCACATGGTCCAAAAAAGTCCAGGAAGACCAGCGGCGATCAGCGCTTGTGTGTTCGAGCTGTGCGTGTTCGTTAGCAATCGACTTCGAAGTGGTTATGAGATCACACACGTAAGTAGAATTTCCCATGTTCCCATCACACAACTCGTAAAACCGATCGTGGTAATCAATCTGAAGTTTCGCTGGAATCATGTCAGCGACAGTGTGATGGAGGAGCAACCTTATTGCATACTCTGAACTCTTGCTTCTTTCCCATACGTTGCATGTCTCGTTGATCGTGTGTGGTGAAGCCTTCTTTGGCAGCCTCGTCAAGGCCGGCCCATTCTCGCTCGGAGAGAACCATGCCATGATCATCAGTCGTCATAGTGTGGAAGGCGACTGCTGCCTCCTTGGCCTGGAAGTCTTGCACGCTGGCTGTCATGACCGGTTAAGAGTTGCAAAGATGTAAGGCAAGAACAACAACAAGAAATTCATGAAAGTCCGACGAATATCTCATATGGAGCGGTCGCGGGGAACCATTCAAAGATCAAGACTTATCACATGAGGTGAATTTGAGTGACCTTGATAACGTGGAGATAATAACAGCCACCAGGAGACCCTCTTGATTTCATGTCAGGGACGTCTTTTCGTGCCCTCGGCGCTGATTAACTTTGCAGAATGCAACCAGCGAGGACTGCTGGATCGGCGGCTTAGCGCAGCGTACTAGAGAGCGAAGCACAGGTCGGTGGGTCATGAGAAAAGTGCCCGACCACAGGCCTGCAGATATGGTGCGAAGCTTCCTGTGCCGCTCAACCTGATGGAGACTGGTCTAACCAGCCGCGACGATTCCACATTACCTCATCCACCGCAATTTACGTATGCATCAGGAGAGGAGCAGATGGGTGAACATTGAAGTAAGGCGACATCATTTTCGGGACAGTGAGGTTCGGCGCGAGCTGACAGAATGGTGCAATCGACAGCGTTCTTCAATTTCGGTCATGTATCTGGCATCTTACTGGCTATAGTATAGCCCATGAGAATAGGATAGAGCGGTGCCATTCACTAAGATGATGAGGTTCTGGTGTCGTCGTAACCGAGACTCCAGCGGTAAAGTCTAATTGTGCACGACCCCTTTAACTTGCACCCGGACCAGGAAAGCATTCGGCAATGGATCGGTTATAGTTTAGTGTCGGACAAGAACTTAAGTCGTGGAGACTGATGAAGTTGGTACATGTATATCATCACAGATATTGTGATATTAGGTGACGAACACTTGATAGAGACAGGAACAGTTGTGGCAACCAAAGGACGACTGAGAGGCGAGGCGATGCGGTGAGAGATAAGATTATTGCTGCAAGCGAATCGCATGAATATTTGCCAAGCGAATACGGCGGATTATTGACGTTATTCCGCGCACACAATTGGTGTCACTCTCAACTAGTCATCTGCTCATTCTGCAATGTGACAATTCTTCTTCACGGCACACATCCACCTTCATCATCCTTGTAACATGCATGCTTCGGTATCAACGTTGAAGGTTATTGAGATGACCTCTCTTCGATCGCTCCGTCCTTCCGTTCATCCTATCGCTAAACGACATGTGGCTGTTGGCGGGGCAGGAGAATTGGTTACATGGTCTCTTTAGACGGAATCACCCATCATAAATGGAGGTGCCAGAGTCACAGCGCAGCGTCATCATGGCGCTCTGTGTCCATAGCAGCAATAAACTTCGGCTTTGGTATTCCACTGTAATAAGGTTTATCTTTCTTCTTTGGTGCAGCCTGGTTCCACACCACTGGACCTGTTCGTGGCAAACACTCTGCCAATTGGACGCCGCTATATCCTCCCTGCCGTCGCGATCGCTCCAGCGTGTGCGTCCTTGTGGAACGGTGGCTGCTGAAGATTCTCGAGCTTGCTGAAGTTGCCGGATCCCCCATCAAACTTTTTATGGGGATTCTTTCTGCTCCAAGACCCAGGCCAACTTTTCTGTCTCAAGTTCATTAGAAGGCAAGACCCCATTTTCACTATAGCTGCTGCCCGGACCAGAGGTATTTGCATGCCGCGGGGACTATCGTGGCCCAATTACCACAACCCTTGTCCTGTGATACAGATTGTGCATCTCTTAACAACTCACTTATCATTCGACTAGTAAATCTCAGGAGTTTGGTAGTATCAGCCGAGTACGATTTCTTCGACCTATTCACGTCAACACAGATACTCTTTCTTCTTTTCCACTGGAACTCGAATGTCAGCACTCCGTATTGCTCAAAGGTGATTGAGAGTCCGACATCATCATGCCTTCAAGCAATGACGGCGGTCCTTATCTGGCGGTCACTTCAGACGACCACCGAGCCATTGTTGTAATCATTGTCGTGACCTGTGTGACTTGGTCGGTCATGGTGATGGGAGCGCGTCTGATATGGCGCCTACACCAGAAAAGCGATTTTGGTCTCGACGATACTGTTGCGCTTCTAGGAACAGTAAGTTTACCTCGCTCAACAATGAGTCGATGTGGGGCAGATCTGACACGATTACAGATGCTCAGCGTTGTACAAGCAGGTTTGACATTGAGAGGTGTTGGTATCGGTGTCGGTAAAGCATCGAGTCTTCTAAAGCCAGGACAAACAGCCCAAGCTGGAGAGGTAAGTCCGAGATATTCTCTGTTTGATTTTTCATAGCCTCTTACTCACAATCTCAACAGTACATCTACTCAGCCTCCATAATATACATACTCGCATTGTGCGCGTCGAAATGTTCTATGCCACTGTTAATTGCTCGACTTACCCGAGTCCAAACGCAAGTCATGTGGACGTACATCCTGCTTGGAGTTACCGCCCTCTGGGGTGTCGCTTCTGCTCTGGGTATGGCCTTTGCCTGTGGCATCAATGTTCCTTGGATTGGTATGGCAGATAGCACGTGCACCGGCCTGGTATGTATACATGTTGTTCGATCTAATTGACATTCGCTGACTTTATAACAGTTCACCGCATGGGTCGCCATCGAAGCTATTGGTCTTCTACTTGAGGTGTTCTACCTTGCCATGGCCATCGCTCTGGTTCAAAACTTACACATGCTTCTCAAATTCAAAATGGCAGTCGTCGGCTCCTTCAGTTTACGAATGCTTCTCATCGTCCCTGTAATATTCCGCCTCGTTTACATCCGCCAGGCAGATGACTCTTCCGATCCTTTCTTCAGCGGAGCCAACATCACAATCGCAACACAAGCACTATTACATTACTCTCTCTGGGCCGCCTCATTCCCCTGTATGCGTGCTTTCCTCCGTGCCTTTGACACAGGTCTTGGTGTCACCACCGGCATGTCAACACATCAAGGATCCAATTACCAAAATGACAGCAAAAGCGCCAGTTTCGCAATGCGATCCTTCAATCGCGACAACACCGCTTCTCCCATCAGCAGACCCGAAACAGGTGTCACGGGGCCCGACTCAATTGAGAAAGTTATCACTTCCCATCCTCGAGACACGGCGGCTAGGAACGGAGAATCAGATCGTTCGTATCGAGCAAGGAAGTCAGACGAAGGAAGTGACAGTTCAGGCAAGCCTATCATTTCTCGCACAGTAGAATGGAAAATCACATACGAAGATGCTCCAGGAAAGGCACTATAGAGGAACAACTAGAGTACACCACTCCAGACGAATCTACCTTTCCTTCCTACGTCGAATGATGATAGGTCACCACCATGAACTTTGTAACATATCAACTTTAGCCATCTTGTCATGTTCTTTATAGCGGTTGTGTATATATTCATTTCTTATTTCAAGATCTTACGAGACATCAGTACCTGTTTCTCACTCATACACATAAACACCTATCTATTCATCCATCCAACCAAACAACCGATCTTATCCCCTTCAGCTAACCCAACGCAGTCCTCTCTGACATCGACACAGATATATTGATATAGCAACTAAGACCCTCATACAGCAAACCTCAAACATTAAATTTGCGATCCAGACTCTCTCCAACATCAGCATGCATCTACGTACGTAGTATATACCTGCATTCCTTACCATCTACCTACTCAACCCACCAACTCCAGCATCCCATCTCGTCTCAACGATTCGTCACTCCCCACAAGAAAGAAGCACTGACACATCCATGCATAGCGTATGCAGTATGTATGCAGTATAAGCACAAGCACGGACACAATCACGGCCCATGCGTTCCGCTTTCATCCTCAAGCTGACGAGCTAACACCGATCGATTTTCACGCTGCCATATATCACATCATCACTTACGCTGTCACTGACACTGACATCGCCACGTCGAGACCCCGGTCGTGCATGCATGCATGGTATACGACATATAGCATGACAGAAATATGACACATGACACGCGATATAGACATATATGTATGACATTTCCTTCACTCCGGTTATTACTGTTAATTCATTCAGTTCCTGATCATGAAGAATGTTGGAGTATAGCGTACTTTTCATTGAGGAGGAGTAGTAGTAGTAGTAGTGAACGCTATATCCAATAACGCAAACTAAAGTAGATCGAACTGAACTGGGCTTCTGGTCTAATACTGTACGTTCTATGAATCCAACTTGTCTACCTTGATCCAACCTCACCTCACCTCACCTCACACGAACATGAACATAACATATTACAAAAACTTACGCAAGTACGGGTTTAACAGAACCTAAAGAAATTAATTTCGAATCAACCCAGATCAGATCAGATCGAAGTAGACTCGACTTGACATTTATCCATTGGACATAACGTCGTAGTACCAAAATGCAAGACGCTCGCTATATCAAGGTGAAAGAAAAACATATCGACAATTAAAATACTGTGATGTAGACATGCACTAGAATTTACTTTTCTCATTGACTACTAGCACACAGGCAAGCAGAGATATAAGCACATAAGTAACAACTGCAGCAAGAAATAACCAGCGTTGCCGTGATTCATTTGGATACGATCAGTCCATCAACCGACCATGTACATTCATATACTAAAACCAATATTATACCGATCATCATCAACCAATCTTCCATATTCAAGTAAAAGTCGAAAGTACCATACTTCCAAATCCTCATTTCTCAACACCTTCTCCGCCCAATCTTTGCCCTGATCTGCCAGTTTCTTCGCGATCTCCCTTCCAGTCTCCTCCTCTTCGAAATAGCGAATTGCTTCGACGTACTCGTCGCCTTTTAGGCTTAAAGGGACGTAATGGACCCAAGGACGAAGCCACTCGTCATGCCATTCGCGGAACAATGCTAATTTGAAGACCAGGGAGTTGGATAGAAGCCATGCGTAGTAGCGACCTGAAAAGGCATTGCCGTCGATATCGAGAAGATAGCGTGATTCAAGTGCGTCGAACATATTTACTGGCTCGGCAAGGTCGAAAAACTCACGTTGAGCATCACAGTCGCCGGGATCACATTGGCCGACAAATGTGAATCTGACGTCAAAGTATGGAGGCATCTCACTCATTTGCTTTTTCGTCGTTACCCACATGGGATCAGCAGGATCTGTCTTGGTGTCATACTGCAAGATAGTGGCATTGCCAACAGGCTGAACTTTCTGAATGAACCTTTGACGGTGCTGTCTTCGCCATCCGCCGTCGCGACTAAATCCACCAGTTGTACTGCCTCGCCAGAACATGTTTGGCTTCTTTGCTTCCCAGCCTATGTCATGATCCGGATCAGGCTTGACACGACCCATGAAATACCAGGGAGATGGATACAAGATATCTTGGAAAGATGAAACTTTGGATTGAGAGAAGACAGGAATGAGTTCGTGAGCAACGTCGAAGGCGTTCGGGCGGTCAAAGAAGCCGTAAGTAGATTCAAAGCTCGGGGAATTACAAATGTCCGAGAAAGCGGTTGTGTTCTGTATGAAACCCAGTGGAAGATTGGTGTAAGACGCTCTGTTGTCTGGACAAGAATCGTTCAAGCAGGCTCGAGCTGCAGAGTCTGGGGGACACGAAATACGGGAATTCGACCAGGTGGGTTGATGCGCAAACACGTTGAATCGTGTGGTTTTATAGTCCTTGATACGATCGCCAGGACCAACATCATCTGGTCTAGGCGACCACGAGTTTCTCAACTGTTGAGTATTGAATGCTCGAGGAATGTTCTCTTTTTGTGCGATATCGACATGTTTAAAAAGTTCGTCGTGCTGCATAACCACCCGAGGTTCATCGTGAATATTGAATGCTAGGTCCATATCTGGCAAGTATCGAATAAAGCGCTTGAGCATTATGGGTGTAGCAGCGCGATGCCATGCGTACATTTCACCTCCTCCATCCATCTTTGTAACTTCACCATCCCGAATGAGTACACCGATCATTGCATTGTTGAATCCAATCGCTTGTCGTGTTCTCTCCCGCAGAACATATGGTTCAGTGGCCCAGAAGGGTAGCAATGAGTGGTGTATAGTGTCGAATTCGTCTATCAGTTGCACTCCTTGTCTCTTCGCAAAATTGTACCACTTGTCAAAGTTTGGAGGAGGAGGCATGCCATAGCGCCTGCGGTATTCGATCACAGCCTCCTCTAGCGTTTTCGATTGTCTGGCTTGAACTTTCTTGAACTCTTCCTCCGCTTCAGCTACCAATTGGTGTATCGGATGCGATTTCGACGTAGCTGGAGTGCTGATCTCGTCGTATTCGACCTGGCCATGATGAATTGGGACGAACGAAGTTGGAATGGCATCCTCCTCTTCCAAGAAGAATAGAGTCAAAGCGGCCGTCACCAATATGACCAGAACAACGAGTAGTTTGCGCCGCCTTATCATGCCTCATACATGGTCGAGTATCTTGTCTGCGCGAGGAGAATCGAAGAGAGTGTAGGATTTAGCGATTATGTGTTCAGCATCTGAAATAGAGTGTGACGACCAGTATTAACAGTGACGATCAGTCGAGTAGACCAAAGACAGCAGTCGCAATATGTATGGGGTATGTACTTTATTAAAGCATATGTGGAAGTCTGCATCTGGTCGAGAAAGGTCTCGTGAATGTTTGTTCAACGGCTCAGGAGCAGGTGGAGTAACAACCCCCAATGTCTAATCGCCGTCATGTTAAAATTATTCGAACCGAAGGTGTTCTCGAACATCATCAGAACCTCTATTTCGGCACACTTATATCAATTGGGGTTGTTTAAAGTCTAATACAAAGCAATCACACATTATCTCATAAGTCTAATATTGTTGCTGACAGAAATGTGATATATCCTGATAGACCTTGTGCAACAAAATCGATCTGATTGTCTGGTAGCTGTACTCTGTCTTCTGTGCCACATGGAACATCACTCACGTCAATCAAGCGACTAACCAAATCACCCCTTCCATCCCTCCAACCTAGTAAGATATCATGAGCAACACTTCAGAGAACGACTAGAGGATATTCAGATACTTGCGTCAAATCGCAAACTTTCCTGGTGTGAACAAGATATGTATTACTGTACGACTGTATGTTCTGAAGAATTGATTTCCACCATCCAAGAAGACAAAAGCCCCATTAATAAGACAGATCGCGACCAAGTTGGAAGATCTGACCACCAACATCGTCGCGAAGGAATATAGAAGCCGATACGCCAGAACTTATCCTTCCAGCTCCAATGTCCTAACAGGTATTGCTGGCAAAGAACGCATTTTCACGTCACGATAGTCTGCCAAACAGGACTCCTGTGTATCACTCCTCCTCGTCAGACCCATCTCGTTCTCCATATGGTATTCCAAGATCGTTCAGTTTGTCTATATCACTTTGCTTGATACTGACTTTCGAGAATCCAGCGGGCAACCTCGTACATGCTTTTAGATAGTCCATTTTAATGTTTCTTGCTTTGTCCTTGAGTGCGACTTGGTCCCGCCCAATCAACATTGGATCACCAGACTCTTTATCTTCATCCTTGATACGTGCCCATGCGCATCCAAATGCACCTATGAGATCTATCAAACGGTTTGTTTCATCAGCCCCCCATTTCCTCCGACTTTGTGCCTTCTTCTCAGACACGGCAAAGCGACGAACATTCATCTTTGCTACGGCATTGACTTGTTGGACTTGAGACGCTGGAGGAGCTTGCGAAGGCGGAATTGGACCTTGTCTTCGAGGGATGACAGGTGCAGAAGACGACGGCTGCCGATTACGGTTAGCAGTACCTTGAGAGCTGTGAGCAGGTGGTGAGCGTGGTCGTGTGGGTTGCGCTGACTGCGGAGGACGAAAGTCCTTGAGAATATCATCGATGTCAGGGTCTGATGCTGATCTCTCACGACGTGTTCTCTCATCGACTATAGCGGGACCTGGTCGGTGCGACAGCGCTGTATCCAAACGGCGGGACTTCTTAGGTCTCCGCGTATCTGTTTCGAAACCGTCGTCCTCTTCATCCTCTTTGTCATCGTCGCGTTTTGCAGCATGATCACGAGAATGCTTACGAGGCGAACGCGGCTCGGGGGTATCTTCCCAGCGTTCCGTAACAGCGTTTTGCTGCGGGTCTGTAAATCGCAGTCTGCCACCGATATTCTCCTTGTTGGCAATAAGTCTTTTCTCCTTCTCTCTAGCAAGTACAGCTGCCGTCCCTGGAACAGGTGTGAGCTCTGTTCTCGTAGCTCTAGCACGTACAGCTGCCGTACTTTGACCATGTCTTGGCTCCGTTCGAGGCGGACTCAGCTCTCTCGACTCTTCTATCTCCACATCATCCTCTTCTGCCATAGGTAATCCATCATAATCGTGAACAATAGAAACAACTTGTTCTTTCGAGGATTGCGGACGATTCTGCAGCACATATTGCCGATTATGACTTTGGTCTGAGTCGATCGGCCTTTTGGTTGCCTCTTCGACTTCAACTCTTGACGGTTGCGGCTGACTAATGTTGTCCGTTGTATCTTCACTTTCTGCAACGATTCTCAACGCTTTGAGCTCTTTCAATCTATTGATTTGTTTGCTCTTGCTTCTGCTTTTGCTTGTCGATGGTCTTGGCATTGTTGCTTTCACCGGGGTCTCTTCAATCTGAATCTTGTTGGTTTTGACTGGTGAGAATGCTGCGACTGGTTCATCGATTGTATCTTGAGTCTGAAGCGGTTGATTTTGTACTGCTCTTCGAGATGACAATGAGTCTGACGAAGAATCTTCAATCGAGTTCAACCTTTTCGTGATTGCGTCAGCGCCACCTTGTCTTGAGATATGAGCTACAAGCTCTAAGTTGCGTTGAGTCGCCCAGAGGACTATAGAGGAGACAAAATCTTTCCAAGTATACTTTGTAGCTAAACCGTCAAGGTCGATTGGCTGACTGATATCGGAAGAGAAGTATCGACGAATCTCTTCGATCCTTACAGCACAACTGTCACTAACTCTCTTTATCATAAACTCGTGATCACTGTAATCATCATAACCTCTGATTCCGCCGTCTTCCTCAAAGAAAGTAGTTTTCAGAATCCCGTCTGGATCAAAGGATGCTTGATGAATCATCTTCTGCGCTGTCTGTAGAAAGAATTGAGTCCGGATTGAAATACTAATGTCAATTGTCGCTCTTACAAACTCAATTCCAAATTGTTCAGCCAGACCCTCGTCGTCATTGATAACGCCTAGCAATGAAGAACTTGGAAAGTTATTGTATAACTTTTCCAATGTATCGTAGATTCCTTGTTCACTACCAGTAGTCATGGATGACACCAGTACAACCAGGTTTGCCATGTACAAGATGGCATCTGGTCTCCACTGTCCGTCTGTAACCTCCTGGCTTCCTGTAAGTTTGCGAACAACAAGGTCGACATCTAGAAACCCATTTGTGCTGCATGGTTCGCAATCGGTGTCGAATCCCTTCTTGAGCTGCACGAAACGTTTTCCAACAGATGTGTTGGCAGACTTGATCTCATCCAGAGTGGTTGAGAGCGAGTCGGGAGAGAAGAGTGACAAGATCTTGGTGGATTTTTGATGGATTGCTGGCAAACTATCAATGATAAGATCTCTGTCTAATTCTTTCAGTTGGTTCTCTCTCTCGAATTCAGACGCGATATCTGAGTCGTCTTCTAGCTCGACATCGTCATCAGCTTCACTGCCCACGAATCCGTCTTCGGCGGACAAGGATAGATCGTAGACATTATCATCAGACGCTTCAACTATATCCTCCTGTTCTTGAACGGCAGCAAGGATTTGTTTGGGTTTTGTAGAGCCGACACGTGATGTTGTGAGGTCGCGACTTGAGCTTCGGGCTTGTTGACGCGTCTGCGGTGACGCCGAGGACGATTGTAAGATGCGACGGGCAGGCGATTGAGGTGTATTGCCTCTGCTTACTGTCCGACGCGACCGAAGGTTCGCCATGCTGAATGAGTCTGTACACTTAGAAAGAATGTACCGCTGGAGAGACGTGTAGAGCGCGACGAGGCTTTTAGGGTTAGGGTTGACAACCCTAAGGCTGCGATGTTCGAAATACCAAGTGCCAAGGCAACAACAAAAGGTTCAAGTGAATGATCTGCAATGGAAGCTGAGCCGAAGTGGAAGTGGGGGAGATCTCATTTGATTCCCTGATCATCGTAATCGTATTTTTGTGGTAACGAAGCCGAGATGGAATCATTGGTTCATTTGTAATGCTGACCAGTCTGATTCTGGTGTTGGATCATCAGCATTCGTGTCTTCTACCATCATGACTTGTTACTTTTGAGGAAAACTGGAGGAGGGATGGGACAAATGGCTCTGGTGTGCACCAAGTTACCGCTGCCAATCAGTTGCAGTCCATAGTACCGAGTACGCATGCTCACGCGCTCAAGCCGTGAGGTATTAATGATCTGACACCTGGGAGTTCGATACCGTGTACCTTACACCGGCTCCTAGGCAGCGACAATTCTCTTAGCGATACTACTCTTTCGTGACTCAGCCACCATTATATTTGATAAGTATGGCTCGGTACAAACAAGCTTTATTGTAGAGAGAGAGAGAGGAATGTGCAATCATTGATCATGTCCATGTATTATGTGGAGGGTTGGGGCGGTGTCCAGATCGGCGGTATTTGACTTCGTGGGGAAATGGTATTCGGCGCTCATGACTCTGTTAATGACGGTATGCACTTTGCCACAGCGCCGCAGCCCTCCAGGAATAGAAGATTCCAATCAAGCCTCCCTGTCAACCGATATCCTCCACCATGTGGACATCCTCTCTGCTCCTTTCGAGGGTCTTGTAACATCAGAAATAGTTACCAAGCATTGGCACCACGCAACGAACGGCCTGAGTGACAAGTAGCAATCGACTATAAAGTACTGGTGCAATCTCACCTGCGCTCAAGATGGAAGAACCACAATTAAAACAGTTAGTCGGAAGAAGAATGTCGCGCAAACAATCATCCGCAGGCCCTCCTGAACAGGAGATGGTGACAGTGGCAGTCTTGCCCCCTCGTCTCCCAAAGGGCATGGCTCCACCAACCGGCATTGGAGCAGCAGATACATTTAGTTGGGATGAAGCTATCAACTGGCAGCACAACGACCCATACGAAGACCCAAACGCGCCTCCCAGGAAGAAGAGCTTCTTGAAAAAGATTGGTCTTACTGGAGAACGAACGAGAGCACATCCAGATCTGCCACCATTTATAATGCGTCAGATTCCTTACGAGAGGTGGAGGAAGCACTACGCCAAAGATGCGGACGGAAACTATAGAGGAACACACGCGCCGGCCGAAGACTGCCTGCTCAAGCCAAATGATGTTGCCAAATGGCGGCTTGGTGCACCTAAGACCAAAGCAGATATGTGGACCAGAGGAACAGAAGCACTACCAGTCTACCACGAAGCTCAGGCTGAGGGACAGGCACCAGCCTATTCTGTTGATTATGATGGCCCTCCTTCAGAAGAGCCGACACTGGACGATGAGATGCGAAGACCTCGTTATGATAGCAGTGCATCTGCCTACACATCTGACTATCCAGCTAAGAGCACTATAATAGACGGAAAGACTGCCGCAGAGATCATTGAAGAGGCAAGGAACAAACCGAAGAGAACGAGGAAGGAAGGCTGGAAAGCAGCCCTCAAGAATGGAGCCAATATTGCGATGATGGGAAACTAGAAGATGCTGCGAATGCCAAAGCTCTAGAGACTCTATCGCAGGCTTCTGTTAATGCGAGCATGACTTACGATTTATTGGATGTTGCTTTACAATGCGTTTCATATGCTACTACGTGAGTTGCACGTGTTTTCAACAAGAATGTCAAATATCAATCGTTCAGATAGCAATATGTTTTACATTGAACAACGTAATCCCTGTCGTTCATACCCACAACTTAAGCTCATGTGAAGCGTATTAGGTATGGAGTGCATATTTGTACTTTTCCTATCGTAGATCCTAGTAATCGTAGTAAGCAAGTGGACACGTTCGTCTTGGATTCCATATCCGTAACTCAGGACCTGCGCAGGGTAGCATCGCGTCTGACCGCTGTGGGAAGTGACAAATGTGGCCACCGCGGGCACATCGAAAAGCAATTCTTGAATTGTGACTAGTACTACAGAAGTACGTACACCCTGACCTCGTCTATCATTTACGACAATAAACAGCACGACTTCAATTCAGTACGACAGCAACGCTCACATTCAGACACAAACACGATCATACATACAAATACAACTACAAGTACAGATTCCTCCAACCTCACCACCACGACCACAACATCAATCCATCTACCCATCTAACTATTCATCCGCCCCTACATCAATCAACAAACACATTGAGAAAAATGGCCTCAAACCCACCTTCCTCAAACCCCACCTCCGCAAAAGATACACAATCGAAACCACAATCTCAAACCTCACAACGAACAACCTACATATCAAGCAACGGCCTCCCACTCACAACACCCCCAATAACAGCCCGAGTATCCCGCAGCGCATCCAACATCTACAATTTCCTAGGCCTATATTTCGTGTCTCTATTCTCTGTAAGTCTGTCCTACATACATACATACATACACACACTCACTTATACACTCAACCATACTCCCTCCCCTTCCCATCCCTTCCATCCAATTCGCAACAAAACAAAATAACACAATACGTCTCGAACAAACAAATAAACTGACAAAAATCCAAATAGCTCGACCCCTACACAGCAGCGCAAACATCTCAATTCAACACACGAGGACCCGGACGAGGGACATCAGCAGGAACTAGCAATAACAACACGAGCGCGGGACCGAGATGGGGATTTGGAAGGATTCCAGGAACAGGGACGGGAACGGGAAATACTAGAGGAGGAGGAGGTAGCGGAGGCGGTGCAGGAAGGAGATTAGGGACCGTAGACGACGTAAGGGGACCAGAGTGTGGAAGTTGTGGATAGGGTATAGATTGCACATGTCCATGTAGAGAGGGGGGGGGGAATATATGGCTTGGAGACAACATGAAACGAGACGAGACCAGATAGCGAAATGAGCTGACAGGACATGAGATGACTAGATTAGGATGGAGACCAAGACCAAGATGAAAGGAAAAGTCAGCTCATTGAGATGAAATCCAAAGAAGGAGAAACACAAGTATTTCTAAACAAAATGGGAGTTACGGAATAGAATATAAATGCATACCAACACCAATATCAGTGCCAATACAAAAATATGATCATCATTCTTTCTGAGACAGAGACAAGACCTCGAGGTCTAAGGATCTAAGTGAATCAATCGATCAGCCAATCAGTTAAAAAAAAGGGAGAATCTCTCAAGATTAGAGTGATGAAAAACTCATCTGAATTCGAAAAGAGAAGTACCATGGTTGAAGTATGGTACAACGTAATAACTATGATATGGTATAGTAAAGTTTAAAAAATAAGGTATGGGATGTTGTGTAGTAACACAAAAGAAACAGAACGCTCAGCAACGCCCATAAACATGCCAATTTCGTCGTAGAAATTCAATGTCCACCCGTCCATCAATACCTCGTTATTCCCAATTTTGATAATTCCTCACACGGAAGCAGTCTTAGAAGCAATGTCACCAGTAATATCCGCCGTCGCAGTCTCAGTCCTGCCAGCTCTCCTCTTCTTAAGTACGTTCTCAATAAACGCCTCGCCGGCCTTGTATGAACTCCTAACCAGTGGTCCCGAAGCAACGTACAAGAATCCCATTTCCAACGCTCGAACCCTCCACATCTCGAACACGTCCGGTGTGACGTACTCGTATACAGCCATATGTCGCTTCGTGGGACGCATGTACTGTCCGAACGTGACGACGTCGACGTCTACCTTTCTGAGTTCTCTGAGTGCTTCCCAGAGTTGTTCTTCTGTTTCACCCAGACCAAGCATGAATGATGTCTTTGTTATGAGACCTTCTTTCGCTTCCTTTGCGGCTTTCAGTACGCTTAGACTCTGTCGGAATGTTGCTCTTCGGTCTCGTACTTGGGGTGTAAGGGCTTCGACGGTTTCCATGTTGTGTGCGTAGACGTCTAGTCCGCTCTGTGCGACCATCTTGACCATCTCGAGGTCGCCGGCGAAATCTCCTGTGAGACACTCTACGAGCGTGCTGGGTGATTTGCTCTTGATCTTTCGCACTGTTTCTGCCCAATGTCTTGCTCCTCCATCAGCTAGATCATCTCTATCCACACTGGTCATCACCACGTAACCCAAACCCCAACGTGCTAAGGCCTCGGCTGTATGCTCAGGTTCATGAGGATCCAAAGGTTCGGGTTTTCTGTTTGTCTTCACACTGCAGAATCTGCAACCTCTTGTACATGAATCGCCCATCAACATAATTGTTGCAGTCGCAGCAGACTTTTCACCACCTCCCCAACAATCTGAGATATTCGGACATCGTGCTTCTTCACAGACTGTATGTAAGTTCAATCCTCGTAGATCGTTCTTGATCTTTTTGTATGACGAGCTATCAGGAATTGGAGTCTTCAACCATTCTGGCAATCTTGTAATCTTCTTTTGTTTTCCGGGTGGGCCAACAAGCGCAGTCTTGAGTTCGTATGCTTCGGATGGCTTCAAGGGAGGTTCTCTGCCACCGACAAACTCGTTGAACGAAGGGCCGCTGTTAAGTTTGTCGGCAAATTTCGTCGGACGAACTTTTGGTGTAAATGATGGTTCATCTGTAGATGTGGCGAGTGCTCGCGAAGAGGTGTAATTCGTGGTAGTGGGTAGGAATACTTTGAATGGAGATTGCCATTGCTGGCCGTATGCGCAACGAGATCTCGAAAGTGTAGCGGCCATATTGATCAGATTGTTGTGGATGGTAACGATGTAGGAATATCGTCGAGGACTGCTATATGAATGATGAATGAGTGTTTTGGCGGGTGACCAATATCTTGCGAAAGGGTAAAACCGGGAACCGCTTCAACTTTTGCCGATGGTTTTGTTTTCCGTCACTGGCCGAAAGTTTAAGGGTCTCGGGCTATGCTAAACTCGACTTGAAACAGAGCCTAGGTAAATATCACAGGGACCTTACAGTATAGTTCAATCTACACAGTAAAGGATCCGATCCGCATACAAAATGTCCATAACATCTTATCAACAGCCCAAACCTCGGTGAGCGAAGCATAGATATAAGCTCAGCATTACACAATCAACTGCGTCCATCAACAAGCTTCTCTATTCATCACAAGCATCGAGTAAAAAGCATATCTGGATTGTCCGATTGATTCTTGAGCCAGCTTGTGCCTGCATAAAATACGACGACAATCAACGACATGGATTCGGATAAGGGTGCAATGCCCATGCAGGGTTGCATACAATCAGGTCCAGTCGATCTCGACAAGGCTCTAGACCTCTCCAATCTCAACGACAAAGTAATACTCATCACAGGAGGAGCCTCAGGATTCGGAGCAGCAGTTGCACAAAAAGCAGCAGCCAACGGCGCCAATATCATCATCGGCGACGTGAACACAACCTTGGGTACGGAGATGGTAGCCAACTTGCGAAAGACCACTGGACGAGAACACCACCATTTTGTACACTGTGATGTTACCAGCTGGTCAAGTCAGGCAGCGTTCTTCAAACAAGCAGCCACATTGTCACCACACGGCGGTATAGATGTCGTTATAGCCAACGCAGGTATCGCCGACGCAGGAGAAGGAAGCAGATTCGAAGAACCGCCGGACTACAGTCAAATGGATGATCCAGCAGATCCACGCATCTCACGAGTGATTGGTATCAATCTACAAGGCGTTTTCAATACAACTCATCTCGCACTCTCGTATCTACCTCGAAACCCAGGAAGTGTGCCGTGCTCCCCAGATCGGACTAAGCACCCTCGAGACAGACAGATCATTCTTGTCTCTTCGATGGCAGGTATCACTTACTTGCCGGGAGCAGCCTCATATGCAGCAGCTAAACACGGAGTCGTGGGACTATTTCGTTCCCTCCGCGTCACAGCACCACAAGTTCATGGCGTGAGAATAAACATGATCAATCCATATTTCGTTGCGACCCCTCTAATCGCCGGGCCAGGTGAAGTCTTACTAGCAGGTGTAAAGTTGGCCAAACTCGAAGACGTTGTGGATGTCATGATCAGATTTATCACCGACCAAGGTATTGTTGGTAGAGGTTTGGTTGTGTCTGGAGAAGGTACTGGCAATGATGCTGCTGTTGTGGGATTACCACATAACGGACCGGTATGGGATGTATATGCCGATGACTTTACGCAAACCGACACTTTCGTACGAAGGATAGTGGCAATAACGAATCTACAGGTGAAGCTTAGAGGTTGGTATGGAATCATTTCAGATCTGGCAACGGTAATTGCTGGGCCAATAATTAGGAAGTTGAGAGGTTAAGAAACAAGAAATGTCAGTATTGTGGATTCAATTTGTCGGAGCCTGGTTTTCTGCATTCTATGCCCCGTGTATGCTTTCATGTCGCATGAATCAGCCATCTTCACAACTTGGAGCAAAGATACTTGGCCAGGAACTCCGTCTGGCAAGCGGCACTGTTGTCGAAGTTCTGCCCCGTATATGCGTCAAAATGGCCTCCCGGCAATATGTTCAGTTGCTTTGGCTCCAGGGCGCGAGAATACGCCTCAAGGGCGATGTCAGTAGGTGTCAGAGTATCATTTGCTGCGACAGTCATGAGTAATGGTGTAGGAGAGATATGATGAATGTGCGCAGACGGGAGGTACTCTCGTAGTGCCTCAACACTGTGATGCTCATTAACAGATCATCTCACTTCAAATTCAGTAAAACTTACGTCTTCACGGTCACTTCGTTTTTCCAGTTGGATTTCTGCTCCCAGGCTGTGAAGAACTCATAGCTATCAGGTGTGGGTAATGCAGAGGGCTTTGTAGGATCTGCATCGACCACGGGTAACGTCATTGCAGGCTTTCCTTCAGCTCGTGCTAGGCGATCTGACCAGAACTTGAAGTTAGAAAAAGGATATGACGATAGAAATGTGGACGATACTTACCAGCCTGGAACATCTGATTCAAACCTCCAACAAAGTCGGGACGAATAAGTCTGTGGAAGTTGACCCATCCATCGGCAAGCGGAACCTGGGACAATACTGCTTTGACCCTTCTGTCAACTGCACCCACCCACATGACATGACCTCCGCTGTATGAGCTGCCCCAGATACCGATCTTGTCTGAGTCCACATCTGATCTAGATTGTGCATAGGTGATAGCATCCGAGTAGTCACTCAACTGATGCGCAGGTATTATCTCATGACGTGGATGACCGTCCTTGACATCGCTAGCACCAAAGCCACGGTGGTCGTATACCAGGCATGAAAGTGCGAGTTTGGATGTGAAGTACTCAGCAAAGTCGTCGAGACTCATTTCCTTCAGAGCTGAGAATCCATGCGCCATAACAAGACATGGAAGTTTGTCATGCTTCGTATCTTGAGGCTTGTAGAACCATCCTCGAAGCGTGACGTTGTCAGCAGTTTTGAATTCGATATCCTCGCGTGACATTGCGAAAGGACTGGAGGAGGTGACTTGTTAGAAGTAAACCAGAGGTCAGGGCTAAACAGCTTATCAAACGAATTTCCGTGGCCTACACAGCAGCTGGAAGAACTTTGCAAGCTGGTCAGCCGTTACTTCCTTATACACTTACACCGTGAGGCCACGCACGTGCAATTGGAGAGTAAGCTGACATGGTTACATGCAGGCACGACATTCTCCTGGCCCCTGATCCATCCTGATGGATGAGAAGCCGTCAGCTGAAGCTCTCCAATACTCTTGGAGGTCAATGCACGTAAGCTCACATGTACGTTGTATCTCCGCACCATCTCCGACAGGTTTACTGCCATAGCATGGCAGCATCAGACCCTGATTGTTTGAACTTGGGATAGACTAGAAAAGAAGCTTCTACGTGATCCACATCATGCGGGGGTGGGACCAATATCAGCAAACAATTGTACTCTGCCAATACGGAACTCCTCATTTCTTACTCGAGGAGCTGAGGAGTTCGGTAGTACGAGCTGAGGTTCTACCAAACATGGCGGCGTGTGATCACCTATTAATAAAACCTGAACGCCAGGAGTCAGCTGGAGTCAATTCTCTTTCCTTTCCTCAAGTATGGCGCTTGAACTCCGTGGTAAGACAGCACTGGTGACTGGTGGAGGTTCTGGAATTTGTCTCGCGTTCACCAAGAAATTGTTGGATGAAGGATGTAACGTCCTTGTTGCTGACCTTGCCCTTGGACCCGACGCGCAAGAAGTTGTCGACAAAGGAGGTTCATCAGCAAAAGCAGCCTTCGTCAAGACAGACGTAACAAATTGGACGCAACTCCAGAATGCCTTTGATGCCGCGATGAAAGCATTTGGACGTCTTGATATAGTTGTACCTGGTGCTGGGATTTTCGAACCTGTAGGTTGCTAGTCATCTCATTGCGGTGCGTTTGTCCGACTAGCTGACATTCACGACATCTTAGCCTTCCGCTAATTTCTGGCACTTCAATCAAGGATCTGATACGATTGAGACATCTCACTATAAAACGCTCGAAATCAACATCACCCATCCGATCAGAGCCACGCAATTGGCAATTGACTACTTCCAACGCCAGAAGCTTGGCCATGGTGTAGTACTTCTGATCTCCTCTATAGCAGCTCAACTTGCGTTAATTCCTGTCCCGCTGTACGCCACTAGCAAACATGCCATCTCTGGGTTCACACGTTCCATGGACTATCTTGAAGTACTAGCCAACATCCGCGTTGTAGCCGTTGCGCCAGGATGTGTGAAGACTCCCATCTGGACGTCCGACAAGTTACCTTGGCTGGATGAAACAGTAGATACTTGGGTCTCGACTGACAGTGTGGTTGAGACAATGGTCGACTTAATCACCAATCCGAAGCATGTTGGAGGGACCATCTTGGAGGTTGGAGTGGACCTGATCCGTCCCGTTCACTTGTTGAATGACCCTGGCCCAAGTGGTAGAGGACACACTGTTGCCGGAATAGGCGCTGCCGTCGCTGATGTAGGCAAATATGTGCAAGTGAACTTTGGACAATGATAGAGGGAAAGCATTACTCAACTTATCCTGGTGGCGGCTGATTACATGCATGTAGATGTTGAACATTGGAGGAAAGGCTGACTGCTACCTGAATCTACATGTAGTCAGACTTCCGGATGGGTTGGTATTTAACGATCTCTAACCTGTCTTTTGAAATAAAAGGCAGAAAGTAGACTATTTCCTATGAGTCCAGAACTTGAGCTTGACTACTATAATAAAGTATAGTACGATAGCTTTACATTGGTAACTAAGATAAGTATCTTGTGGTCCTTATATATTTTTTCGTATATTTTAATACAAGTAAAAACGGTCAAATACCAACCCATTCGGAAGTCTACATGTAGTCTTGTGCGTTTGCAGTCAGGCTTTGATGGCGCACGATGTATGTCGATTCGCCTACGTTGTTAAATATATGTATTGTACTGCTCGATTCAATAGGTTGCAAGCAAATAAAAGCTGGCTGTGTGGTATGTAGGGTATGTCATTGAATTGCACTTATTACATACATGTATTTATGTATGTAGTGCATGCAGGTTTGGAAAGGAAAGCCATAAAGATTCCTCTGTCCCTCTGTGACTGTATGTACAGATTTTAATGGAGAAAGGATAAAAGATACAGAGAGGAAGGAAGGAGCGCAAACAACTTACGCGTGTGTTTACACATTATCTTCTCGGAGCGCTCTTTCCTCATATCTTGATGCGATGGTCGATATACATATATACATGTACACGGGAAGAGTTAACGCGGTCCCGCCTTGCGTGTACCCCGACTTCAGCTTCACAACCTGATCTGATCTGATCTGATCTGACATTGACATGTACACGTACATCGTGTACGGTACATGTATATATACATGTGTTTCCTCGAGTCGAAGATCAACAATTCGAATACTTTTAGTATGCACATATGTTAGATGGACGCTGACTAACAATGTACATGTAGTTGTTACTTTGGTTATTACTTTGATTATTACATTGTTCGAACGCTATGAATGCAGCACTAGTCGTTCTCACCTCGGCTTAGTGGCGGGCGAGCGCACTCTATGATCTACGATACAGACACAATCATCTGCAACCATGAGCGAACAGAAGACAATTCAACAATAACGGACACAAACCGACACGGAAGATCTACCATCTACATGTATATCTCTTAATTGCGGGCGTTGACAAGAACCGGCAGTCGACATTCCTCGATAAGGAAACATGACTCTCTTTCAATCATGAGGTGTAACAAACCGCAAGCATTCCGCGGTCACTCTGCGGGGGTCTTTCTGCATGTATTATGTCGAGGCTCCAGAAGAGAGTCTGCTTCGATACATGTATACATGTATGTAGCTTCGACGTTCAAGACCCCGACATCAATGCAGCTGGAAAGCTGTGTTTTTGGCAGAGAGTACGTGTATTCCATGTTGGAAAGCACAGGCTAAAACGTGTGTAGTAAGCTGATTGGATGTATCACGTGATGTCTCTGGAACAAGCAGCGACAACTAGCGCATCATGATCGGTCATACATATGCGGTAACCAAAGATGCCTAATCAGGAAGGTCATTCATCTTTGTCTTTTCATTGTCGATATCTTTGATCTGGCAGAAATATTCACCAAGCAGAGTCATTCTGCAAGCGACCAATCAGCATCGGGCCTGACATAAGCCCGAAGGTCTTGAGTTTCTTGACCTCAATCGGTATCAAGGTTTGCGACAGAAGCTCTCCATCTTCTCATTCTGATCTAGTCTCTGATGCATCTATTCTTCTTTCGTATCTTGTTCCCGACTGATTTGAGTCAGCAACACCAACCAAAGGTAAGCTTCTACCCAAGCAACCTGGAGCGTCTCTGTCCTCGACTATCCCGCGACACACTCGATCAACTTCCGTTCTTATCTTCTCGATTCCTCACATGTGAGCGACTTTATGATCGAAAACGAGCGAAGCTAAGTCTGTACTGAATCATGACAATATCCACTCCCTCTGGATCGATCGATTGCAAGTACAACAAGCCCATCCAAAAACTGAGACAGAAATCCTTCTCGCACCAGCCGCACCGTCCTGGGACTACTTCGCGCCATCACACGACATCCCATGTACATGTAGAAGTCCCTCTGAAGCACACGAGCTCGACAAACAGGAATCGACAAGCGAGACCGCGAAAAAAGTGTAAAACTTTTGTCAATTGTCCAGGACCGAGGCAACACTTTGATGCAAAGGTATGTAACTAGTTGATCTTAGTTCGCCAATGACTCGCTATACTAGCGCAACTCTCTGTACCTGTACCCGTACTACAATATATTTAAGACCATACTAGACTCGTACAAGTAAGCGTTTCTGTTCGTATGCATGTACAAGTGCCGCACCGCAATAAGTGCTGGCAGAAATGTAACTTTCCACCTCTACTTCCACTTCCGTCACCGTAATGTATCAATTCTACTCTTCTTCGGAATGGTAGTACGAATCTGTACATTAGACATACGAGTACCACCCACATCCATCGCTACACGGTGCCACTTCGCCCTGCATTTTGCATTTCTACATTCCAGATTTGCCATCGCCACCTCCATCACCCATCGGTAATATCGGGACAGGTCTCGTCGATCCCCCTCAAACTCTCTTCTGCAGCTTCTGTCGATCTGTTGATTTTATTTCTTGCAACTATGTACACATGTAGGGCATAGAGAACCTTTATCAGCGACAAAGTACATGTACATATGTACTTATGCGAATGCATTTCTAGGATCGCAAAGACAACCAGATGATTCACCTTAGATAATATCATTAAATCACCTAAACATGTAGATGAATGGATAGTCATGTAGTAGTAATAATAGTAGTCTATAACAGTAATAACATTACGAGCATATTCAGTCTATCTCAATATCATTCATTCCATATTACTCCTGGTATCAGTAGCCAGCAAGTAAGCAAGCAAGCAGATTTTCGTTGCTATTTCGATGATTCAATTTTCTCATAATTAGCATTCATCTCCAATGTTCATGGACATTAATCATCCTTCCAGCGCCGTTAGATACGGATTGAAAAGACTACACCTGCCGTCTAACATAACGGCATTGCTGTTCATTATCAATTGTCCACTGGAGGATCTTCCACCCGGACCGCCGAGGACAGCGACACTGGGAACCTTCATCCAGTCTGGTCTTGGGCCCATGGCTGGGTTTTTGGCGAAGTCAGCCCATGCCTTTTGCATCAATGCGCTCAGCTGCACCTCGTTCGCCGTTGGTCCACCGTTGCCAGTTTGTAGGCCGTAGGTACCGAACACAAGTGTGATTTCGGATGAGTGGTAGACTCCAGCATTGTAACCGGGGATGAACTGGACGTTGGGGAAGGTCGCATTGTAGTAGTAGCGCCAGGTTGGGAAGTGGATTGCTGAGTTGTTGGCTAGGAGTGCCGCGGGACATTGAAAGATGTAATCTGTGAAAATTGCTGCTATCTGTGAGGTTGTGTCGGTTATGCCTGGTGTGCCAATGGCGTAACTGGCAGCTACGGCCTTTTGAAGTGCTGGTTGACCGTAGAATAGACCTTGAAGGAAGGATGTTATGTTATTCTGTCCGATCGTGAAGATTGTACCTTCATTGGTGTTTGTACCGAGCATGATAGGAACTGGAGCAATGCGACCGGCCTTCCTTGCAGCTTCGGGATAGCGTAGTGATGTAATGTTGTCTGCTACTGGGCGGAAGGGGATACTATTCTGTTCCTCAATCTGCTTCAGTAAGGAAGCAGGTGCAGCCCGAGCGCATGCGAGAGGATCTTGAGTACCACAGTTGAGCTTTGAGATGAGGAACTCCCAACTCGCAGGACTGTTAGTGGGATTCACGTAGAATGATGATTGTCCACTTTCCATGATAGCAGCATAAAAGGGTGGGTTTATTGGCATAGTTGTGACCAACTCATCCACCGAAGCGGCACCAGCTGATTCTCCGAATATCGTCACACGACCTGGATCACCACCGAATGATCTGATGTTACGTTGAACCCAATCCAGACCTAGACGTTGATCAAGGAATCCCAAGTTGCGTTGAGCAAGTGGTAGCTGTGGTGCCATTGGGAATCCAAAGACTGGAACAGGTTCATCGTTAGCTCACGACAGCTATTGGAAATAGAATGAACGTACCATTAGTGCGATAGTTGATGGCCACCAAGATAACATCTTGATTTGCGGCGAAACTGGTACCATCGTAGGCAGGACTGGCGTTGTTACCGAACTCCAATGCACCTCCGTATATCCAGAACATGACGGGTCTAAGTTTGTTTCCTGCATTATAAGGCAAAGCTGGCGCATACACGTTGACGCTCAAACAATCTTCGGACTCTGGTGGTGCTGGGGTGTTGAAGGCAGCCATGGTGACATTTCTTGATATCTCCGGATAGTCGAATTGCTTCACACGTCAGTGAGTCAGAACAACGTAGGTCCGGATGTCAAGCATACCTGGATACATGATGGGCCAAGTTGAGTTGCTTGATATGGCGTCGTCCATGGTTGTGGTTTCACTGCTGGACTGAATCGCACAGGCGGTGCAGCATATGGTATACCCAAGAACTGGTTGACCGGGAATGGGTTCCCAGGCAAACTTGTCTGTCTTCCTACTACTACCCCGGAATCAATGGTCACAGTTGGTGCAGTTGAGTCAAGAGGAGCACCAAATGCCCTTTCGACACTCAAGAAAGCGAGCGACAGAAATAACGAGAGTACCGACATGTTGTTGCAAGTTCAATCAACAGCTCCGTCCAACAGAGAAGAGAAGAAAGAGTACAAGATAATTTTGCTATTAGCCATATGATCGAAATGTACTCACCTTAGCTCCGAGGCGACATGACTGCCCTTGCCTTGCATCTCTAGATCCATTTCGACAGACACATGACAACATCGACCGCGATCCGGAGAAGCCAACGAAGCCAAAAATGTTTATCACCAACCATGGCTCCAGTGTTGATCGTCATTCTTGGGAGGGGTACATTGAGGTTCGCCAGTTCAAGATGCGACCACAATTTGCGTGGAGCACGGAGCATTAACCAGCCTTGCCATGGCCTGATGGAGGAGGTTTCGATTTAACCAATAGATGTCGTAAGAGGCATTGTGGGCCTCGGCCAATTCACAGGGATCAACAAGAAGAATCGTTCAATGACAGCATGTGTCTCTGCGAATACCTTGGTGTGTGGCCTGACTCAGAGACAACATTATGCCTCGGCATCCACTTGAATTGCCTCTGGTACCTGGCAGCATCCCGGTCCTAACAGGGTATGTCAATTGCAAACCGGACCGCAGTAATTGCTCAATCTTCCCAACCTGATTCCGATTTTTATTGGATAGCGCAAAAGATTTCTTCAGAGATAGAGATGACACGAGAGACAGTTTGTGGTAGATGTCACACACAGTATGTAGCGAGGGCCGTGCGTGAAGACATGGTGTCGAAGCTACAGTACCGGTAGAACAGCACACACACAAGCTCGGAAAGGCGTATTACGGGGTACTGTAGTAGTGGCCTTTCTCCGCATCTTTGGCGACAGGTTTCTTTTTTAACTCAAATAGAGATTTTCCTCGGGAAATGCTATGCTCGGGACGCTTGCTCTTTCGAGTCAAGTCTCGAGGAGAAGTCTGTGGAGTACTGTAGATTGAGAGGGAAACTTTGCCGAGTCATGTGTTTCCAAGTTTCGCAGATGCCAAGAGATGCTGCATATTTCACGTGACTTCACGTGACGTATCTTGGCAATAGATAAGTCTTGTCCCGAAAGAGATGAATCGTCCGCACGGCTGAGCATGGTTTCAAGGTGATCGGCCGAGCTTTTCCGTTCTCTCCCACGATTTGGGGGCTATGCTTGATATCTCCGAGACGATACCTACTGTGATGAATCATCTTGTTTAGAAGCTTTGCGTCCCCGTCAAAACTCCCGTATAGATGGAAATATAGGAAATGATTGATGAGATATCATGACATCAGAGTGTGTGTCATGTGCTCGAAGGCTCTGTCCTGATATGGTGAAGAAAAGGTGTGAGTGCCAGTATCGGAGGGTTTACACCCCTCATGGTACTGGCAAGATACACGAGCTGTGCGACAAATGCATACAATGATGTCCTTGCACAACGTATGATTGAGTTGAAGTGTTTTGTGCTGGACGAGGGATCCGTCAGTCGATCACTTGTAGTCATCATTCCTATCGCTGGTTAGAAAACATGGTCTGCATGGATTACAGTCTTGACACGCTTGGATCTTACCAGCTATGAAAACATGCAGGATGCTCTGCAACAGTGGATTAATCTTCCTGCTCGCGTCTGTCTGTATGACTTCAGGACCCTCAAGAGATGGCAAATAGCAGTATTGACATTCTTCTTGCTTTACGACTCTGACAATGTAGAGACCGGTGTATTGGACCTCAGTCTGTCAAGAAACCACGATGCCACGTGGAGCTTCCCAAGGTGGAATGAGTGAAGACCATCAAGCCAATAACCATCGTGATAGACGAGAGAGTTGTCGCAGTAACATTCGGTGATAGTCGGTGGTTACATTCAACGTGGGGAATCCCAGCCGCGTGCAGTGGTAGCCAGACCCATCTCTCTGAGCCACGCGGCAGGTTTAAGACAACCCGCCAGCAGAAGTGAAGGTGTTGAGGACGAACAGGAGCGTCGAGCCGCGATACCACTGTGAGCCTGGACCCTGCAGCCAACTCGATCGATTTTTTGCGGGAGGCTTAATCTAGCGTGTGTAAGCGGTGGTGTTTGCGGATTTCTCAAAGGGTCTAGAAATCTGGAGCTATCATGGTGAGTATTACTTATCTACAAATATGGACACATGACAGGATCGAGTCTGAGAATAGAGCGTGTAGAGGATGTCGAACTGTCCATTTGGCAGACGACGAGATAAGAAACATGCGTGATGCCATCTTCACGGTGACCATCTGATGGAGTTTGAAGGGTCAGCAGAGGCTGGGCGTAGTCTGTGAATGGCTTGGGGTAATTGGTGGGTCTGGCCGGCTGATAGAGATGCAGTACCCCCGAGCCGGGGTTTCTGTTTCGCGAAGGATAGAGGATGAGCAGGAGAGCATGAACTACCAGAACTCTTCATCTCTTGCTCTATCTGACACTTACACCTGATCATCATTCTCTCCTTCTCCTGCTCAATCTCAATCATTCTTGTCATCCTCTCGAGTGGGCACCGTATTAATAAAGAGCAAGCACACTCGAGACAAAGAGGGGATACGGCTTATCGATAAGTCGGCATCCATTACCCTGCCGGCAGTGACCAACCCATAAGCTTCGACGTCCGACAGCGTTGCACACGAGCTGCCTCACCTGATCGTTCCCTTGCTCTCAGCACCGCGTATACGATCGAAGACGAGAATATCACATCTCAGCTGAAGCTGAAATACTTCATTTTGTGGTCATCGAATCTATCTGGCTGCCATCTCTGGCTACGCAGTCTATCTCTAGGCGCGGAGTGCCAATACCCCCTCACTCGATAACCTGGTATCGGCTCTTCTATCCACAGTCATGACCTCAACAATTCAGCAACGGGTGCGAGCACCCACGATAACCTCCGATTCCAGACCTCAAACTCCCAGTAGCCCGAACATGATGGATATGGCATCTGAACAACCGGCAAAATTGAAGGGACGGCAGCGGTTGTTACAAGGACTCCAACGGATGTCATCCTCACCCACACTGGCCAAGTTGGCTCGAACCAACTCGAGCGAACGTGTTTACAGAAGTGGTCACAAGGCTTCGATATCATGTGTGTCTCTGGGGTCGCCAGCATCTGCGTGTTCCACCTCCCCTCTCAATTTCTCTTCACAATCGTCCAATGGCTATTCCACAGCTCCAACCACTCCCGGCTCACCTGGTAGTCAACGATCGTATTTTGACGCAAACCCGAAGCTACGACCTTTCGACTTAAATAATATTCCAACGCTTTCGAGCTCCAACGACCTTCGCAATCTGAAATCTACCCCTTTGTGCGAGATATCTGAGAAGCCAATACCCAAACGACCAAACTTCAATTTTTGGGCTGATTTACCGCATGAGATCCGGGTCCAAATCTTCAATTACCTCTCACCTAAGGAAATCGTAAGACTTTCATCAGTGTCAAAAGCATGGCACGACATGTGCTTCGATGGACAGCTATGGACGAATTTAGATTGTCAGTCGTATTACCAGCAAATAACTTCAGATGCTCTAATCAAGATTATGCTTAAAGCAGGAGCTTTCGTTAAGAATCTCAATCTGCGAGGATGTGTACAGCTAAGAGATCAATGGTTGAGTTTGGGAACACGTATGACGAATCAAGAATGCAGGAATTTAGAAAACTTCAGTATCGAGGGCTGCAAAATTGAGAGGTCAAGTATACACTTCTTCTTACTGCGGAACCCCAAGTTGATCCACATCAATATGCCGAGCATGCAAAATATCAACAATGCGACCATGAGAATTATAGCAGCTCACTGTCCACAATTGGAGCTGTTAAACATCGACTGGTGCTCCCAAATCGATAGTCGAGGACTCAAGAAAGTCATTCAGTCGTGTCCGAATCTTACAGATCTCAGAGCTTCAGAAGTCCGAGGACTAGATGAGAACGATTTCATGCTCGAACTCTTCCAAAGGAACAATCTTGAGCGTTTGTTTCTACAACACTGTGACAGTCTGACCGATGATGCTTTAAAGATAATGATTCACGGTGTCGATCCGCAATGGGATATTCTCACCGATAGAGCAATGGTTCCTCCTCGTCGTCTCCGTCACTTGGACATCTCTCGTTGCAGAGCTATAACAGACCGTGGTGTAAGATCACTTGCCCACAATGTACCATTCCTTGAAGGTCTTCGACTATGTCAGAACGCTACATTAACTGACGATGCACTCCTTGACCTTATCCCTACAACACCAAAGCTCACTCATCTTGAAGTTGAGGAGCTAGATCAGCTCACCAATGCCATCCTCACAGTCCTCTCCAAGTCGCCCTGCTCAAGAACGCTCGAACACCTGAGTATCTCATACTGCGAACAGATGGGTGACATCGGTGTCCTACCTATTCTCAAATCATGCCCAAACATCAAATCATTATGTCTCGACAATACTCGCATCTCCGATCTTGTGTTAATAGAGGCATCCGAACAGGTCCGAAAGAGAGGAAGTCTCACCAAAATGGGTGCTCGTCCTCGAAAGGGTCTCAGTTTAATTGCCTTTGACTGCGCAAACGTAACATGGGCTGGTGTCCGTGAGGTTTTACAAGGAAATTGTCGTGTACTGCAAGGACGAAAGCGTTCCGTCGCCAATCTATCAGCACCGTCACAATCAGAACCACCATCGATATCACCGTCCACTTCTCAACAAGCTCTCCCTACCCGCTTCCGCCACACAAACAAAGATCTTACGTTCTCCTCAGACCACAGCGACGCAGAATCCATCCGCCGTGTCGTTGAAACCCAAACTCGCCTCTTCCCCTCCCAAACAATTCACCTCAAAGCATTCTATGGCTGGCAACAGACCGTTGACGAGCACTACAAACGCTGTATGGCCGCCAGATGGCGCGAAGCCGCCCGCCTCGAAGGCAAATGGGCCGAATGGATGGTCGCCTCGGAAGAAGTAGGCATCGTAGGTCACGGATGGAGTTCTCGACGCAGGAGACGTCGTGCCCGCGAAGCAGAGAACAGGGTCCGAGACGACGAGGAAGGAAACGTGCTTGACACAACCGGGACTGGAGATGATGATTTCGGCAGCGGTGGAGAATTCAACGGAGGGGGTAGGAGGGCTGGTGTAGGAAGACGAAGGGCCAGGAGCGGTGGGTGTGCTGTTATGTGAAGACTCACCACGTCGCCTTTCCTTCTCACCGGAGTTTGGAATCTGAACTAGTGATCAGTGTATAGAACTTGATTTTGTTGGGATTACGCTACGTATATCATTGTAGTATTTGGCAGGAAGGACATTTGGTTATTTGTCTCTTTAAACGCCTATATTGGATTGGATTGGAGTTGTACATTGGTCATACGGATACGTATGTGGATATGGATATGGATATGGATATTCAGGTGGATGGATAGGAGTGAGGGAGGGAGTATATATACATACAGTATACAGTCCAATTCACATGCAGGCAGCATATGCAATACAGATATCATGATCTATATTTTCAAGAATATTTCTTGGTGCTGAAGTCTCTGTTTATTATGCAGTGGTCTCCACTCTATCTAGCCATCTCGCTCTCATGGACAAAGATAGATAGATACTCTTGCACGGGGAATTACCAATCACTCATCGAGATCTAGATTTAAACATGAACGTGAATGTGAACGTGAACATGAATACATACTCTTCGTAAAAGTTCATCATTCCTTGTCTAAATTCTTTATCTGTCTGTCTGTCTATTTTTGTCTTCTTTCTTCTTCTGAAGACTGTCATCAATTCAGACCAAGCTATCCAAAAGTGGACCATATAATCAAGATTGCAGAAGAAGAGGTGTAGAGAAGAACTGTTTGTCCTCTCTCAATGGCAAGCTTGATGTGTGGACGTGAATACAACGTACCCTCCAAGTCTGTGTTAAGTGTAAAGAAGCAGACAGTTTTGGTCTGCGGTATCCTGCTACCTCTTCGTTGAAGTAATTTGCAAGGGTTCTGAAAATGCTACCTTCAAACACTACTCTCCATGCCGTATTTGTGCGGAGAAGAGCTCCAATGTCTTTTATACCTAAAACAAATTTCATACCGTCAAACCGCTTTCAAGATAGGAGTCCGCGAATTTATCAGTGTGAAATGGGGTGTCGTCAACTCCTAGTTGTATGCG
The DNA here is from genome assembly GCA_032357745.1 of Camptophora hylomeconis. Taxonomy (NCBI): domain Eukaryota; kingdom Fungi; phylum Ascomycota; class Eurotiomycetes; order Chaetothyriales; family Chaetothyriaceae; genus Camptophora; species Camptophora hylomeconis. Next base: position 1,166,003 of record JAOTMB010000003.1, on the reverse strand, counting down.
TCAGTGCTTTCGAATGTCGTATCGGCCCGATCTCGTGCCCTTCGACCAAGATCTGCACTTATTGGCGGTACCGATTCGCATCGATGATACGAATGTATTCTTTCAGTGATGAACTTAGTGTGTGCTCGTAATATTTCATATGCCATACTTCTGCTGTATGGCACACCTGCAGTCAACAATCGTTGGGAAACACATATGCGTGCCGACCGCCAATTTTCACGTTCGTTTAGAACATGCGAGATATCGACCTCTAATTGGAAAACTTACACAAAAAGCGCGCACCACGCCTTAGGTGTTCAACTTTTAGACCAGAAAATCAAAACAAGTGTCGCTTATTCTTGTAGTAGCCAGTCGTGGTTCATGACCCCCTCGATGGTGACTCTTTGTTCAACGTCACGATCAAGCATTCTTCGAATGAGATCGATACATAATTCCGAATTTTGAAATGGTATGAATGGTACTCGGAGTGGGTGATCCAAAATCTCGTCGATATTGTAAAAAGGATTTTCTCGGTACTAGATTGTCTTTGTCAGTCGAAGAAATGGCATAGATGGAACAAACATACGACCAAAGTGTACAGCAAAATACCCAGTGCCCATACATCTTGTTCTTGTCCACCGTATGGCCTGCCTTGAAGTACTTCGGGTGCAGCGTAATCTGTTTGTTACTATTAGTAAAATTCCTGAATGATAAGAATTAGTTCAACGTACCAAGTGTGCCCACAAACACATCAAATGGACCATTCTTGATGTACGTTGCACTACCAAAGTCGATGAGTTTGACCTGACCTTCACTGTCTAGAACCACATTTTCGTCCTTGATATCTCGATGCACGACCTTCGCTTTGACGTGTAGATGGTGGACGGCATCCACAACTTGTCTGAAGATATTTCGGCATTCCATCTCCTCCATGTTTGATCGCAGTTCAATGTAATCGAATAGGTCCATTCCTGGAATACCATGAGGAAGCATCTCAATGTAGTAATTCATGCTGTCCTCAAAGAAGTCGATCATCTCAACAATATTTGGATGTCGAAGTCCAGGACTGCGCAGATAGTCTAACACATGAATCTCCAGAGGAACAGTTCCCAAGCGTCTGTCTCGGGTCCAGGTGTCAACCAATATTCGCTTTTTCACTACGTACTTGAGCACAATCTTGCTGGATTGGCTTTTACGGTACCGTGCCAGTTTGACTTCACCATAAGCACCCTTGCCCATTTCCTCGAGAATGACAAAATCGTTGATAGTCTTGGGTTCATGTGGGATGTATGGTGTGTCGCGTGGTGGATGCTCTATCGGTTCATAAGAATCGTTTCTCTGTAACGTCTCAGGCATGACTGGCGCTCGTGGGATGTCGGGAGAGTGGGTTCTATCCACTGTAGGCGGAGGTGATGGAAGAACAGGTGCTGGCTGCGATGGCGGTGTGACCGGTCGTATCTTTATTGACTGTTCTGGACGCTTGACTCCCAGACCTGCTGAGTGTAGTTGACGAGAGTACGTTACCCAAATGGCGTACACCAATTCGCTCACAGCAAGTTGCGTATCTGATATTCCATCAGCATCTCCTTCTTTGGCAACGACATCATTCTTCATTGGAAAAACAGTCTCGCTGCGCACCACTCTCATCTGTACATCAACCATGATGTCCGAGCCATCTCTATGCTTGGCTAGCAATCCTGACGGCCTCAAGAAAATGTTGGCAGCATTTTCTGTACCGTCCCGTAAAGCCAGCAATGCACGAGCTCTCCTGAAACTATGTTCTGGAACTACAAGTCCATCGGCCAGATCGTATTCCTGTTCTTCTGTCAATATCTCTAGGATATCATTAAAGCTAGGAATAAGCATTTCGATTGACAGTCCATTTGGTTTGTCGTAACCGAAAAGAGCAGAAGAGAAGACGGAGTTGGAGCTGGTAATGGTGAGTTTGTTTGGATCGATGACCATGATACCAGCAATGTGAGGTAGACTTGAGATCCTCAGCTCGCCTGATTGTGAGCCGTTTTCAACACAGATAGGTACATTAACGCCTCCCATAGTACAAGCTGTGAAGGCATTGCTGACGACCGCACGGCCGCATTGCGTGGCATCAAAAGTTTCCGGTGTGATCTTGGGGATAAGTGAGAACAAGCCCAGACCTGGCTTGAGGCGTTCTCCCCATATCGATTCGGCGTCTCCGCTTGACCTGACGAGCTTGTACTGATTATCAAAGGACAGAAACGCAACGTCCTCGGTGACTTCTTCAACCACCCAAATGAGGCCACCACGCTTTTCCATAACCCAAAAACTGGCAGCACCCAAAGTGCCATCTCGTTTCTTGATCGGCACAATATCTCCACACAAGAGCACACCACGTGACTTTGTAGGGAGATGGTTCTTGGGTGGGTTTGATACGGCTAGACGATTGGGACCTCCAACACTAACGTCAGTCTGTGCTTTCTTCTGCTTGGAAGCATGGGAAGGACCCTTACTAAGCAATCTCGCCGTGATGCCACCTTTAGCCCCAAGGACTGAAGAATTGCCGGTAGCCATGACAGTAGTAGCTGCAGGAGACCTGGGCTTACTTTCCGATGAATGTGTATAACTCAGCTTGTCCTCAAGCCATTGCCTGCGCTCTTCTTGTATTATACCCAAGATACTTAAACTTCGGACCTCTGCTCGTGTTACACCAAAGGTTAGGCAGGCCAAATCGTTTGCAGCGATGATGGTCCATGGAGCGTCTGCGCCTGTCCGGAAGACTGCCTGTGCCGGGGGTGTCCACTTGCTACCGTGCATGTGAACCGATGAGCCCATCCCTCCGGAAGCACTTGCGCTCTGTTGCATGAACGCGGAAACACCCTTCTCTTGACCCTGGCCCGGCTCGTCATTTGAATAAGGCTGGGCCAAAGCTTCGATAAGTTTCTGCTGGAGTGATGCAGATACTACATCAGTATACGTCCGCTTGAGACCAGACTTTCGAGGCCCAGTTGGCATCCCAGACAGAGTGATTCCTCCTTCTCCTTCCTCCTCTTCTGCTATGAAGTCATCTTCATACATTTCGTGGACGGAGCCCTTACGATATCCACGTTTCCATTCCTGAGAACTGCGCGGTGTAGACTCTGAAGTCTCAATATTGTGACTAAAACTTTTCTCAAAGATATTTTGACCTTCAAAGTCCGCCGGGCCCGTCATGGGTCCTGTACCGAAACCAGCCGATCTTGTTGACCCAGTATCCAATGTAGGTACGACCTTGGCCCGCTTGAGCAAATCCATCATACCCTGAATTTCTGCATCACCGCTCACACGTGCCTGTGCATCTATCAGACCAGAGTTTGCCGCCCAAGCTGATTTGTCTCGCATAAAATCCATCGACTTCTGCAATATTGTATCCCTGCTATGTAGAAAATCTTCTGTTTGTCGAGCAAACGAGAACGAATGTAATGATTCTGACGGAAACCGGTGAACGTCCTCGAGGACCGGAGAGGAAGGACCGCTGGTAAGAAACTGCATTGAGGCGGATCGGGACACGGATCGAGATTGTGAAGCTGAAATTGGCATGCTCTGTGAGCTCTGCAATGTCGGAGGAACATACTCCTGCTCATCGAGCATCATGGTAGGTTTTCTTGATGGAGGACCCGGTCGACGGATACGCCGTAGACCAGAGACACCGAGGCCATTGTCGTGATCTGGACGAGCGCCAGTTGTTCTGCAGCTGTCAGTGACTGCATGATGTCCACCTGCTATCATTTGGCGCACCTCTTTACAGCATTCACTTCCTGAGCAGATCCTGCATCTAATGAGAAGCGTGTACGTCCCTCACTTGATGCCGCAGTCCCGGGGTTGAGTAGGTTTCCTGTACTCTTATTCTTTGGTATTCGAAGAGGTAGATCTGGCGTCGATGCGTGAGCGGGAGAAAGTTCGTGCGGGTTATATTCTCCTGTACAACAAATAACACGTCAGTATTGCAGCTACAGCACTTGATACAGCTTGTGAAAGATGCAAGAGCAGATGATTCGGGGAGCACTTGCTGCAGATCCAGACGGTTCAGCAAGCACTCCCCTCCCATCTACGTGAGAAAAAGACGAACCATGATTGGGCCACTCATCGGTCATTCTTAAAGCCAACGACGGCGAAAGGTCGAGGCAGAAGCCCTTGGTGAAGCAGTTGAACGGCAATCAAACACACCAAAGCTATTTGATATACGAAAAAATCTTGAAGATCAAGTGGTATGGTTCCTGATCGGAGTGTGGGCGGACGCAGGCTGGATGGAAAGGCGGGGCGCTGCAGCGGGTCGTATGGGATATTTCGGTGGGCGAGGATTGTAGAGTGTATTTGATTCGGAGTCCACAGAGCGGAAAGTAGCAGAAGGTCTATATGAAATGGAGGATGAGGTTGATGAGCTGGGAGATTTTGTATGGAGGTGGAGGTAGGTCGAGAGTGGACGATTGTCAGTCACGAACTGTTTCCAGGGTCGTGTCAGTGTCAGAGGACAAAGGCGAGCACAAGCACAAGCAAGTTGACTTGACTACGCACACACGGTCAAGAAAAAGATGACTGACTCGGTTCGAGGCCTGACGGAGAGTGGAGCGCGGTGGGAAAGTGGGTGGGAACTAAGCTCCGGGTTAGCTAAGCGTCGGCTCCAAAGGGTTCGTCTCTAGGCAACGTGGAGCGACCACAGGCGGTGCAAGGCAACGCGGGATAGCGGCCCAAGTTGGAGACCGATGGCCACGTTGGGAACCCATGTCATGTTCAAAAGAACATCCTTTATACACAGGATACCAGTACTGTCTGACTTCACTTCTGATTCTCACATCTCTCTGTGGGCGACTGAATTGGTGAGGAGAGCTACAGGCGTACTTTGATCAACGTCTCTGCCATCCCCTTCCGCTGTCAAATGACCGACCGGTGAACTGTCTGATCTGAAGGACCAACAGCTCAACAATACCCAGACTCTCACGTCATGTGGGATTCGTGCCTGCATGCTGCAAAGGCCGTATTTATCCGAGCGCCGTCCGCCGGGAGCACTTATTCAACGACAGGCTAATACGAGAACATCATCTCTGGACCTCTAAGGTTGTCTCCTGGTCCTGGCTTGACCAATGTTACACAGCAGTATTCGCATCGCACATCGGTCTCGTGACTATTCCAGCAACACCTCCTATTGGAAAGTATTCATCGTGAAACCGTGATCTTCTGGAGCTGTTACCTTTCTCTCACCTTTGTCCTTTGACCCTCTGCGTTCGCGTTTCTCTGCCTTTTCGGCAACAATCTGATTTGGTCTGCTTCGAGAAGTGCTATCACGCCGTTGCTCTGGGAGTGTCGTGACGGAGCTTACGAAGCTCGATCGATGTCTATTCTCGCCTAACATGAACGAAAAAGATGAATCAGCGAGAGACGGCCGAACAGGTGCTGATTTGTCGGCGACTGTCAGTGCCGACGTAACGCCATTCTTCTCGTTATCTTTAGTTTTGTTTTTCGGGGCAGCAGATGGCTGCAATTCTGTTGGCTCTGACTTTTCATCCTTGACCTGAATATCATGCTTCTTGGACTCTTCGATGCCAGGATTCGTAGCTGCCTGGTCTTCGAATATCTGGATAGGGGTATCCTCTCCGGAGTGTATGGGAATCTCGGAATCTCCCAAGTATACAGACACGAATTGAAGTTTCGCCAGAGCTGTATTGAAAGCGTCCTCCCATTTTTCCGCGTCAGATGTACTACCAGGCTTGCAGGCTCGAAGAGATTTCAGAGCACCATCAAGCATTGTCGAAAGAGCTCGTTGGCGCCCCTCTAAGAGGTTGATTCGTTCCTGGAGAACTGCAATTGTATCTTGTGTCGATGAGCTCCCCGCATCCATGCTCGGTCCCCTAGAATGAGTGGTCTGGAGGTTGTTCATGTTCTTCCGCACCTCACCCACTGCACCACGCACAGCTTTCGATACGCTCCAGCCTTCTGTTCTTCGCTGCAGATTGCCTGAAACTTCCTGAAAGATGCTCTCGATCTGCTTCTGTGGTGTACCAAACCGGGCGGGTGATCTTCCTGGCGAACTCTGAGGCTGTGACCATCGTTTTGGGGTCTGACGTAAGTGAGCAGGGCTTGTGCTACGTATACCGCGATCTGTCGTATCAGCATACTGTGGACGTTGACTAGAATGTTTTTCGATGATGGAGGCCCCCGTCTCAAGAGTCCGACTGCGATTCAACAGCACAGCGTCTCTTACCAGGGTTCTAGGTCCAATTTCTGCTTGGGGTAGTTCGAAGCGGTTTAGACGTGTGATAGCTGAAGTGTAATCGGCATCGATAACTGGCCACAGGTCAGCCAATGTGTAATTCTGGATATATGTAACTTACGCTGCCAATGAAGTCTGAGGAGCATTGCCACACAAGTCATATTGATAACGTCTATTGTCAAGTTCTCGGCGAACAATAGATCCCACATCTTCAGAACGTCCTTGAACTCGAATTCGCGACCAAAGAGAAGTCTGATCCATCGACTGCGACCATTAGCATAACGCAACTTTCGAGTAGCAGTCTTCTTACATTGAATATATCTGCGGGAGTACCCCAACAACTTGCAGGTGATGCGCAAGGTCCGGATCAACCGCCATCAGAAGCTCATTGTGAATACGATCACTCTGCGCAACGATTGCAGACGAATCCTTTTTATCTCCCATTTCGTAGAAGCTCTTAGCAGTCTGCATGACAGCGCAGAATAGATTGAACGCATCGTGTTCAATGTACTTTCGATCCAGGATTTCCAGCATAAAATCGATACCCTCTTTGTTCTTCGAAGCATGAGGTACACGACTTGTATCGACGGCATCTTGACTAATCACCCACAATATCGGAGCTAGGAGCTCATGCATTCCTTGTCTATATCCAGTATCTGGATTAAGCTTGGAATAGATGAAAAGTATATCTAAAAGCTTCTTCTGTGTCGTCGGTTCCCTGAAGAAGTAGTTGTCCTGCATGCATCGCGTGACATCTTGAAAGATTTCCTCCCGACTAATTTCGTCCTGTCGTAGAGATGACCATGGTGACTTTCACTTAGTCAGTCAGAAAAGCGTTGCCGCTTGGCTAGATATCGACTTACGCTTTCGTCATCAGCCAGCGGGTCGGCAGATGAATGTAGATTGTTGGGATTGTCGATGTACTTCAAAAAATGATCCCGAAGGGAAAGATAAGCGCTTCTGGATTCGGCGACTTTCTTCGTCCATGACGCCTTGCTCAGTGGTCCATATGACAGAAAGGCCTTTCTGGTGTGAGACTTGCATCCACTGGATAATCGAAGAGGTCTTTATGAACTCACACGCCAACAGACAGATCTTAACCCATCCTCACAGGGATCTATACCGCTTTCGTCACGGACGGCTTGTCTCAAGTCCACGCCGATCGAGTTGTCAAACAGTGCAGACCAGCGCTGTCTTTTTCGGTCAGTTTGACTCTTTCGAGATACCGTTACAGTGGATGCACTCACTCGACTACGTCAAACGATCGCATCTTCAAGAAGCCGGTTCACAAATGGCGTCGTTGTATTATATTGGAAGTGGTTGTAGGTGTTATCGAGGGACGAGTCAAGTGACGAGGCGGTCATGAAAGACTTGGCATTGACAAGCAGCGTCAGCGACTTGATGACGAAGAGCTCTTTTCTACCGCGACGAGTGTGACGATTAACTCAAGTAGTTACTTATCAAACAAACCCGTATTTGTGGCAATATATTTTACATCTCGCTCTCTTGGTTCTGAGCCTGTGTAGGCACTGATGAATACTCCGCCTATTCTGGAAATAGACAATACTTGGCAGTAAATCTCTTAGAACTATCGGCCCTCCAAGACCTCACATATCGGCCGTCTACATGAGGAGCAACCTAATTCGGGGCTGCAAGTAGCGAGTCACCATCAGCGAGGTTTGAAAGTGCGCATCAAAGTGCCTAGAGCTTACGGCATTTAAATTATTGATTTCTCTCATCTCAATCATAATCCTAATCAACACATAGGTCAGAGGCCAGCAAGGCAATGTTGCGCTACCGAATAGAGCATTATCTACTTTTATGAGGTGACCCTTGAGCTCCGTATCAAGATTGTCTATTTGGTAGACGCATCAATGAGAAGTAAGAATGTTGTGCCATCAAAGTCGCGCTATTATTGCTCTCCAGCTCCAAGATAAGTCCAATCCAATGGCTGATTTCCAGGCTCGAGTCCGCTGACAATCACAACTTGATCATCGCCGGGTACGACGTCAATAGCACTATCACTCAGGTGACAACCTTGTCTCTCCTCAAATACCAGGCACTTGACGGGCCGATCAACACTGACATGTATGCTGTTTCCATGAATTTTGACCTGCAGATTGCGCTGAGGGAAGTGGAGATACTTTAGAGGTTGAGGCCAATCCGTGTCTCTACCTACCAAGCACCCATCTATCCAGAGCCGAGCTGCGAGAACATGAGGCTCCTCTTCAAGGTTGTTGACAATGCCACAGTCCAGATTCGTGGTCCCATTTGCGACAATCTTGACATCATGGTAAACGAGTCTGTCTTTGATCTCCCTCCCGGTTCTCACAGAGACAAACCTTACTTCAACTGTCGCAATCACATCTTCTAACTTAGAACTGACGGCCCACAACTCCCATTTCTGGGTCTCTGGTTCTCTTGCGTGTGCCATGCTCCAATTGTAGTGCTCTCGTCTGATTCCGACGTTGATGTTCGCAAGCACACGCGCCATGGCGTAATATGCGGGCTTCCGGCGAAGATAGTAATCGCAGATGGACCAGCTCGTTACCGGCCAGCAGTCGTTCAATTGCCAGACCAGGGCACCTCCACATTTTCTGCTATCACCCCATTGTTTCCGCCAGCCTCGATACCCATACATCAACGCTTCGCATTGTATCAGTTGTGTGAGATGGATGTAGGCCTTGAGTTGCGTGGCTGTCCGTACATTTTCGACAAGGTAAGTTGCAATCCGTCTTTCATGTCCCTGTCACGAAGTCAGCATGATCAGATGTGTCTCAGACACCAACTCACATCTGCCTTGTTGTGAAAGTCCAATACACGACTCTGCGGATACATATCCCCCTCCTTCTCCACAAATGTCTTTATCGTAGCGATGTGAGGAAAGGCCTCCATTCCAAACTCAGAATTGAATCGCCCTCCAATTGAATCGAAGAGTTGGTACTTTTCCTGTGTCCCATGCCATACATTCCATTGATGCATGTCTCCCACAGTCGGATCAGAGGACGGTTTACCATCACCCCAAGGTGATCCAGGATGGTACGGAATGGATGGACATTCAGCACTAATCACCCTCGGCAACAAAGATTCGTATGTGAATCTCGCCGGAAAGTCAGTCTTAAGCCAGCTGGCCTCATCCTTGTCTTCGTAGATGTATGTCAAGCCCGATTGCTCCTGGACCTGATAATCTTCATTGTTGCCAGCAAATATGACGAGCGAAGGATGATGCCTAATCCGTCTTACATTGGACGTCGCTTCTTCTTTGATTGAATCAAGCATGGAGGGAAACGTAGGATAATTTCCACAAGCGAACATGAAATCCTGCCAAACCATGATTCCAAGCTCGTCACAGACGTCAAAAAACTCGTCACTCTCGTAAATGCCACCACCCCAGATTCTGATCATCTTTTGATTTGCAGGAACCATGAGCTCAATCCAAGCTTGGTACCTCTCCCTGGTTATATTCGTCAGGAAGATGTCAGGAGGTATCCAGCAGGAGCCGCCGCAGAAGATATCGACACCATTAATTCTGAAATAGAATGACTTGCCATGTTTATCTACCTGTTGAACAAGCTCAACTCTGCGTATACCGATGCGTTTTGATTGACGATGCAGCTCAACACCTGCTTCGTTCACAAGTAGCACATCGACGTAGTACAGATTTTGATCGCCATATCCAGTTGGCATCCATAGTTTTGGATTTTTCACGTGCAGTCCTGCTGTCACCCTTCCTCTATTCGGCACACTGAGTTTGTGAGGCCCGGCTACTACTTTTTCTCCTAGACGCATCTGGACCACTGAGAAGCATCTATACTGATCTTCTCTGTTGATTACCTCAACATCTATACTTGCCTTGACTATGACCGCGGAGTAATCTTTAGCGATATCCATATCTATCCTTACCTCAGCGATACGCGCGGCGTAGACCTCCAATCTGACATCCTTCCAAATCCCACAGCACATGAGGTATGGACCCCAATCCCAGCCCCAATGGTACTGTGCTTTCCTGGCCGCTAACCTGGAAGACTCACCGTTGAAACAGATAAACTTATGTTCCGGGTGCTTCGCCTCGATTTCTCTGGCTTTTGATAAAGCAGGTTCGAATTCGACCTCAAGTATGTGCTGTTCGCCTTGAGCTATTATGTCTTCTGTGATATCCACGCGACATGGTAGAAACATATTCTCGCTTCGAGCAATTTTCTTACCATTCAAACTGACAGTCGCGAAAGTGTCGAGGCCGTCAAAGGCTAGGAAGGCTTTCACATTGGTATCAGAGGACAACGACTGGACGTTAATCATCCTTCGATACGTCCACGATTTCAGACCAACCCATTCAGCTTTGAGCTCATTGAATCCTACGAAAGGGTCTTCGAGTCTACTTCGAATCAGTAAAGATCGCTGTGAGTACGGTGCATCGACATACTTGCCATTGTCCATGAGGTCCTGGTGCACAGTTGATGGCACCTTCTTGACCGGCATCCATGCATTCTCACTATCGTCGTCTGACTGCTTAAATGACCAGCCATCATGTAGCGATATGCTCTTGAATACATGTGCTCCATCGTGTTCACTGCCCTCGGTCATGATGCGTCAATCGCGCAGAATGCTGGAGTGTCAAACGCAGAACTGAGGTCGCTATGCAACTCTACCGCACCCTCTCGCATCGACAGTCTTAATGCAAACAAGCATGGACAATCGTTCGTCTTGTAGTAGTTCAGTTAATAATACCCGATGTCCAGCCCAGAGAGAATTCCACATCAGCGTGGGTATAACAGTTTCCACATAAATACGCAGCTCCGCTAGTTCATGGAATTGGGAATGATGCCGAAGTTCGATGAAATGTCACAGGGTCATCTGTCGTCGATGTCGCGTGTTGTGATAGAAGCGGGGATGCAAGCGACTCTTGCTATATTACTGTAGTACTGTACTCTAGCATCCTCTTATTTTGGCAGCTAAGACCTGGAGTCGTCCACCGCATTATAGGGACGGCTCCACCGATTCGTCTTATAGTATATGGAGCACCCTTTCCAAGGCCAAAATCAAGACCACCAGATGTCTCCGCAAGTGATAAAGTTCTGCTGTACCTGATCAATTACGCCTACAACATAAAACCACACGGAAACAAACTCATTGAGTTGCTGTGCAGGTCCATCATCGATTTGACTCAGGGATGGATGTTGAAGCGGGATAAGCAAAAGGAGACGGATAGCATAGGTTGAATTTCTCAATCAATCTGAGCCATCTTAGAGTAAATTGTGACAATTCAGATGGTTGAAAATAGACGCGTCTTGCCTTTGAATCTTCTATAGAATTGATTTGAGAATTGAATAGCTCTTCAACTAGATGCACTCTGCGCCTCACATGATGCTTTTTCAATACAGAATTTGATGCTTGTTGATTTGTATGACTCTATGTACGTCTCCCGCTGCAGTGCCTCTTCAATTTTTCATCAACATAGCCAGAGCTTCGTCCCTCACGCTGTAGTCAATAAAATGACCCTTACCAGGCACTACCGCCTTTGCAAAGTCGAACCCTTCAGTTATATTGGCCGCCCAGCCTCCAAATTGTTTCCTAGTACTGATGAGATTCCAGATTCCCTGGGTACTGACATTGAAGACACCTCCTTGCAAAGCCGTCGTCGAACCAGTAAGGGGATCGGTATCTGCATCGTACTCTGCGCTTGCAAGTACAGTGGATATGTTCAGTGTTTTTGAAAGAGCAGCTACAGAGGCATTCTTGTTCGAATAGTTAGCGACAAAGGCATCAGCTTCAAGCATGGCGGCCATGAAGCGGACTAATTTATTGCGAGTGGTGTTACAAGAGGTTGCGGTGGTTGTAACGGTGAATGAGTTCGATGGATATGGATATAGATAGTCGCTCGTGCGTGCAAGAATATTTGGTCGTTTACCGACAGGAAGGGCATTACCATAAGCGGTGAAGGGTGCTGTCATCATGGTCGCGTATACAGCTGAGCCGTTGTACGTCCCATTGATCAGGGCAGCGTAACGGAGATTGCCTCCACCAACGATAGTGAATGAATAATCTCCATTGGCAAGGTTGAGACCGTGAAGCGACAGGATGAGCTGAAGTGCGTACGCGTAGCCGGAAACCGGCGAGTCGACCATCAGTGGCTTTCCCTTGAGCTGACTGATAGATGTAATATTGGGTACGGATTCGAGGACGAAATCAACACCGAGATCCAGTTGTCCAAGGATAGAGAGTGGGATACCAGAATTCCAGCGTCGATTGATCACATTGTCAACCGCACCAAGTAGCAGGTCGTATGTTCCATTTAACAAAGCAGAATAGCCGTATGTCGAGTTGGGAATCTGCATATATGTAACATTAAGGTTGTGTTTGTTGAAAAGGCCATTCTGAACGGCAACCGCATATGTGGCCGGCATCACGAAGGAGCCAAAGGCAAAAGTATCGAGAGCATGACTCACATATGTGAATACGATGCATACACAAACAAGACAGTTGGTGAGATACATGATTGCGGTTGCAGTTGCGGTCTTGTTGTGTAGAACAAGAGGTAGAGCTCCATGTCAGAGACTTACCATGGAATACATAAACGTCGTTCGAACTTCTGTTTTAGTCACACTTAAAGCACGACTAGCAGTAGCATCGGTCCGTAAAGTCGAAGACAGGAATCTTGTCTCAAGGTATTCGACGAAGCTCCATGAGTGATGTAGCTGTGGCTTGCTGGTGAGTCTGGACTCGGATTCGATGACGCGGTATGGATACCTATGTACCGTTTGACTGCGAATTGCGCCAGTCACAATTCCGAACAACGACCTAGGAGTGGCTAGCATGCATCAGAATTACCTCTCAAGTGCTTGGCTATGTGTGATAGTGGCTACATTGTTATCTTCTCATCTGATGTTGCGGTGAAGCTGTGTGGGGTAGATCGCCCATCTTGAAAAGTGTTTAGGATAGCAGAGATTCAGGTCTGCTGCATCATCAATCTCGAAAAGGTTCAGAGAGGCAGTCACATGTAACTGTACGACTGTCTAGACTACAATGCTCCGTGTTGTCTATACAGCATCAATTTCACGGACCCTGCCCACAGCGGTCTCCTTCGACGACGCCTTGCCATCACATGATGAGATACCTTCGCTGCGGAAAGTACTTGTGTCCGAGTCGGTGCGATTTTCAAGGCCCACATCAGTGTCCGTTTCATCTGAGAACCAGAACTTTTCGCCCTTCTTCGACTTGGAACTGAAATCATTCGTGGAGCCTGGAGCATGAACAGTCGTCGATTGATCAGACGTTTTTCTTGGCATCTTGGAAACAAAGAACCTCCACAATGGTCTTACAGTAGGCAGACATGCGCTGATTACTGCGACATTGATCTCGATAACAGTCCAGACAGCGACCTTACTGAATGAGTCTGTGATGAGTTAGTATGAGGGAGCATGTGTGAATTGGAAGACTCACATGTCAGATCTCTCGCATCTGCTGTCAATACGAAGTATATTCGAAGTCCACTGGATACAAGGACACTGTGGCGCAGATTAGTATCCGGTATCCTTCAGCAAGCAGAATGGACAGAGAGAGGAACTCACAATCCACCCATCAGGAACATGCCCAAAACAGCAATCTTTGACTTCGAAGACATTTGCAGCGGCATCACCTTGTAAATGGGAATTGCCAGAATGGCTATATCCCCTATGATATTGGGAATCGAATTTCCCACAAAAAACATGACACTGCGGACACATTTGGATTCGATTGTGAAGTCCCAAAAGCCATGAACGGGACTACAAGAGAATATCGATACAACAAGCACTGAGGTACCCCACAAGAGGACAAAAGTACCGATGACATAGCTAGCTATTACTACATCTCTTCCAGGTAAGATGTCATGGTAGAGCAGCAAGATCGATATTTTGATTAGGACGAATGCAATAGTGTATATTATTGAGGCGACGTATGTCCCCTATATTCTGGTCAGGATTGATCTTGCTCGCTGAGAGTGTTGACTTACAAGTAGGATCTGTCTTAGATCAGACGGCAAGACTACCTGACTGTGTCTTCCTAGACCTAGTTGACCCTCTTCATATACATGTCAGTTGTCGTTGTAATAAACTTGTTCGTGACTCACGCTTGATTGCAATCAGTGTTTCAGCCCATGCCCCAACAAGTCCAGCTATTATGAGGTAGTCTGAGGCTGATAGTTTTACTTTCTTGATTCTTCGAGACCAGAATCGAGCGAAAGCTGCGATGGCAGAGAGCACCATGAAGATAATGCTAATCGTGTTCATGGAAGGGGCAAGGTTCTGAGAGACGTCGATAGTTGCAGATCCAGAAATATCGTTACTCGCGGTGGAATTCACACCTGCTGGATCAAATTGAGACATGATGCGTTCTGAATAGAGCCTGTATGCTCAACGACGATAGTAGATCTAGATCAAATGATATTGGGCGACGGTGCTCGTATAGATAGGTGTTGAAATATATAGACGATTTGCTGGAGATGTACAGTGACCTTGATGTTCTTATACTTGTCATAGTATCTTGGTTGACCATAGCTAAGATATATCGAGAATCAGAATATGAAGTATCTAGATACCGGTCTAACGATGACAGAAATGTGACAGCGGACGCCTGTCAGCCATCTCAACATGGCTATCTGTGATGGGATTGTTCAATGAAGAATCTCTTTTGATCCTCAGACTATACCCACCATTTGACCCGAGGAATTAATCTTCCGTTGCACCGCAGACATAATTATTCTCGCCTTGCGGATTCATTATCCAATAGCGCAGTTCATGACCATCGGCTTGACATCGGCGACCCATGAGTCAGACCATTCATTGGCACAAGAGTACTTGTCAGTTGACAGTGACAGATTTGACACCCGGCTCTGGGCGAGTTACAGGCTAGACTATTGATTGCGCTATTCTGCACCTGAAGCATCGTTGTCCCTAAGTCGGTATGAAGGAGGACATTTGTTGTATCACATTTTCATGACAAGCTTTGACTCTGCGCGGCTTTTCACATCATTGGAGGACGGGACTTGCCGGCAAACACATGGACATCAAGTCCAGAAGATAGTACAGAAGGACAGACGACACAGGATGTAGACTGCGCCTTCGCCTGGCTGAAGCGATGTCAGAGCTGGTCCACGACGCGGTCTCGCCATCGAACATGCTAAAGCAAAGTATTGATAGAATCCTTTGGCGAACTGGCTTTCGAAAGCATAAACTAATCTCCATTGAGGTTCATTTATGCTGATGATGAACGTGGCTAAGTTCGCGATGCTCGGATAGTCCCGCAGACTGTGTGGGCCGCCATTCAGACTGGGGTGTTCACTTCGGTTCCTGACATAAGGTGGATATTCCAGCTAGGATTCGTAATCCCGAACCTGATCCACCGTGTAGAGTCTCGATGGTGATGCCGACTCCTTCAGTATTGCCTGACCAGTATCGAGTTCACTGATTCATGCTGAAGCATTCTTGGTCACACATATAGTATGTGAAGATGCTTTCTGTTGTCGTAAACAAGGCTTGGTCCACATTCCTGTAGTAGTGTTGAGAAGTTGTACAGGAAAATCTCTTACGTCCTAGATACTCATAATCTAGTGCTTGTCTTGCACGTTGAACTATGAGCTCGCCCATCAATATATCGGAGACTGGAACGCCCTGCCTCCACTGTCCGGAAAAGGAATCCCACGTCAGGCACCCGGTCTTCAACAACATTTCGAGATACTCCTGCAGAACGTGACGACGAGTTTGTCCATTTGCGTTCAAACAATCTCTTACAACAAATACCGAGGATAACTGCCGATGAATGGTGTGCAGAAGGAAGCAAACGTCCAAGCTCGACATACCCCGACCATACTCCAGGACAAGCGAAATCATTTTGAGGAAGGTACGAGTGTGAGCAATAAACCATTTCTGCTAAGCAACTACTATGGAAGCAGATATCGTGACAATCAGTCAGTTTTCCGGTCATGAACTTGGTTCTTCGAATTGACTCTGTAGTCACTACCAGTGAACGCTGTGATTGAACTCACGCCGAATTGTCCCTCGGAGACATGTGAAAATTTGTGACACTCAGCGTCAAGTTAGATGTCATATCATCCATGGATGAGACATCACTTTAGTGACTCCAGGATTCTGGGAAGGAGATATTCCTCTGTGAAGGACCACAGCTCACTACTGTCTTGAGTGTCCCATGCCGCTCCGTTCCAGAATGTGTTCCTTTCTCCTTGCAGCGCAAATAGCTTCTGATAGAATCCATTCTCGATCGTTTCATTGCTGACCATCAGATTGAAAGGTGTGTGAGCGCTGAATGCTACCCAGTTGGGCTTCGTGTTTGGATATCCATTTACTTTCTTGACACGGTCAAGTTTCGACATGATGTCATCCTGAACTTCTGAGGCAGAAAGGACGCTCGGACTGCCATAGTAGACTTGGACTAAACCCGGTGCACCAGGGTTCTGGTTCATTGAGTAGATGCCGGGCAGAACGGGTGTGTCGTAGAGTTGACCTGGCTGAATGGCTTGGATATAGAAGTTGGCAGGTAGACCAGTATTGTTGAGTATGCCAGTATAGTAGCCGTTTGCGAAGAACTTGCCAAATAGGTCTTTCTCATCTTGTACAAGATCAAAACTCTGTAGGTTACTCAGGAGTGGTGGGGCTGTTATAACAAGTTTCTTTGCCACTATTTTCTTGACTCCGTCTGGCGTTTGAATTTTGACTCGTACGTGGTTCTGTGAACGGTCTAGATCAAGCACCGAGCTCTCAAGGAAAACATTTCCTGGAGCGAGGAACGCTCCTGCTCTCTGGTAAAGCTCTTGAACGTTGTGATGTAATGTGGTTGCATATCCTGTCACGAAACTGTTGACCTGTGCAGGATTCAAGTATTTGAGCATATAGATAGTCGAGATGTTCAATATGGGACTGTATCCTTGATTGGTGACGAATATTGTGTGCATAAAACCAGACAGGTTGTACTTCTGCACGAATTCGCCAAATGGGAGTAACAGATCCGGTGCGACCGGGTAGGACAGACTGAAGTTTGCAAGCAGATCAGGGTACTTTGCCAACTGCTGACTGTAGGCGATCAACGCACCAGCAAAGTCTTCATTGCTCGGAGGAACATAGCTTGTTACGATTTGACCAGTACTGAAATCAATATACTGAGGAGAAGGCCCATCCGTACTGAAGTTTGTCAATGGTACGTCGAAGCGAGCAAAGTAGTCCTTCACTATTTGAGCTTGTGAGAACACTATCACACCATAATCGATGGTGTATCCATTGGGCGCTGTGTATGTCTCTGCATGCCCACCTAGATAGTTTTTGGGCTCGACCATTGCCACGGTGTAGTTGTGATCTTTGAGGCGGACTGAAGTATACGTTCCTGTAGAACCGCCACCAATGACAACGACATCACGATATATGATATCATGAGCTTCAGAAGCGGACTCTTTAAAAGCAGAGTGAGCTGCTAATGTTGAGGTCGTTTGAAACGTCAGAAGTAACGTGGTGACAGCAGACATGAACGACATCGTAAAAGTAAAGGATGAAGGCGCCCTCGCAGATTTTTGTCGAAGAGCCAGAAGCAGTCATAACTATAACCAACGAGACCAGACGATCAGCACTCTGTTCGGGAATGTCACAGTTGAGTCCGCATAATGGTGTGCCAATGATTTGTGAATTTGGTCGCGAATCTGTGGTACACCATACAGACCTTGAACAAATCGTAATTGTGGGTCGGGTGAAGGACAACACACAAGGCAGACCCATGGTCCATTTGCATATCCACCTTCAGACCAAGTTCTCAAAACAATCAAAAGGACGAGCAGACATTAAAGATCAAGATATATTCTTTCATCCGCTCGGCGGGAGAGTAGATCCTATATCCATGTTCTGCATTTGCTTTTTCAAAAAGCATCGTTCCTATTGTTGGGTTCCGAGTTCTTGCTGCATGATACTGTTCGACACTGATCATTTTCTATCGCTCTGCAAAAGGAGAGTACCAAAATCGCATCTGGATCCGGACTGGCACAGTACTTTATGGTGGTGGATCTTATAGTTGTGAATTCTGCATGGTACAAAGTATATCATTGATGATATGTGTACAGGGTAATTACAACAGCTGCGCCATATTCTGTCTTTGGCCATTCAGGTCCACTGAAACCAGTGCGATCATCCCAGAGGGTCGCAAGTCCCTCATATGCAGCAAGTTTTTGAGTTCGCAGTAGTCCAGGCTAACGTTCACCGCTGTACGAGATAGCATCGTCTTGAGATCACATGAAGGTCGAGCGCTTTTAGATCGTCGCGAAGCACCACCCAGACAAGTTACTTACCCCGCCTGATAGAGATGATCGGGAACAGAGATACGAACGATATTCGCTCCTTGGTGATTCGTTACGTTGATGTAAACAGCGGAGTTCAGCATGAATGTCTCCAGGTTCGAAGCAGATGACTGTTGTGCCGGCTAATATACGGGCATGTACTGCTTGAAAATATCCAATGGGGGCTAGCTGGTCCACTCTCGATTCGGTGGGGAGCTCTCAAGCATGTCGCCTAGATATTAGGTGATTCGTTACCTTCAATTCTCGTCGCAGCTCACTCAAGCGCCAAGTCAAGTATGCACTCTTCAGCGGTGGTCAACTTGGATGATATGCCTGTAGGTTCTATGCCACTTCAATGTAGACAAATCAGCTACGCGTGAGATGCATTCGAGAGAGTAAAGATTCAAGATTTCATGTTCCCCTCAGCAAGAGCCAATCGTCTGTTAAGCTGATGTCAAGACGGGGCGTTTCACGAACGTTACAATGTCACCCATGCTATTCTCCGAACCTAATCGGTGTAACAATCCTACTTTTCACTTCCTCATACAGTATCAATTTCAAATTCGCTACTATGGGACATTCGAATGCTCGACGCTGCCCCTAGTAAGTCCACGCCATGACTGTGTTGTACTGACTTGAATTTGAGAGCTGTCCAAAGCGATTGCTCTCTCGGGAGCAGTCGACTATAGCATTACGGAGATCGAGTAGAGCAGATCGGTAGAACAGATCGAGAGCAAAGACTGAAGTTCGTAAAGTGGTGGCACCTCTGCACCGCGTGCGAACAGCTTTATGTGTTGGTCATCTCAGTAAGGTTCAAGCAGTTCATCTCTTGAGACATCCCATTTATTCAGTGTCACCATCAACCCAACTCCTAAAGTTAGCCCCAAAAGAAGCGGAGGAATGCACGCAGACTCGGTGTTGAAAACTCCCAAAACTGCAAGGATGTGACCGAGGAGGTCGTACTTGTGAGGCCGCAGTGGTCAGGGGCACAGTTGCAACGGCACGAATTGCAGATTCGAAAAGAGAATCGATCTTCATTGGATCTATATAACGTGCGAATCTAAATGACATATCTGTATAGAGGACTCTTATCTCCAAGATCAAGAAGTTCAGCCTCAGTGTACTTAGCTCTGATCTCTGCTTCATTCATGGCATCTCTTTTCTTGTTCTCCCGGAGGTATGCGGCTCTCAAGATGAAGGTGCTGAATATGGCAGCACTGATGATGCCAATAGCAAAACCGTAGCCGAGCCAGTAATGTGGTGCCTGCTTGGCGATGAAGATATTGGAACCAATAGCTCCACCAAGATTACCAACAGAGATGAGCAGTCCCATACCGACAGCTCGCTTCCATGATGGAGCCAAGTTGTTGCCAACCCAGGCGAGAATGCAAATTAGCGGGGGGTAAACACCGCCTGGAATGAAGAAGAGGAAAGCATAGGTTAGTCCTGGGTAGTGAGGCTTTGGGACAGCGATGAGTCCGATAAGGCCGCAGAGGGCAATCGAGTATGGAATAACGATGAATTTCCATCGGGATTGATATTTATCCGCCATAACACTGAAAAAAATCGTGCTGATGACTCCGACGAGGTAGATCGGTATTGTCAACAACTGAGCGTGTGCTGCGGTGTACCCCAGGCCGAGAATTATACTTGGGGCGGAGTACGTAAAGCCGTAAAGGCATATAGAATTGCCCCAGTAGATGATAACGGCGAGGAATATCTTCCATTCAGTCAGGGCACTTCGAAGGAATTTCCATTGGAAGCCATCCTTGGTGTTGACTTTGCCGGCAGCGGTGCCGGAGTCCTCCTCGAGTCGACGTCGGAGGAACTCTTTCTCGTGCGGGGTAAGAAACGAGGCTGTGGCTGGTGAATCTGGGAGTGCCCATGGGATGGTGCATCCGACGACGACCGTCACGATGCCTTCGAGGATGAAGATCCACCTCCAACCATGGAGTCCACCGATGCCGTCCATTTTCTCGATGGCGAAAGCGAGAAGACCGGAGAAGGCACCTGCCATGGAAGCAGCAGAGAAGAAGACGGATAGACGTGTTTGAACTTCGAAACGACAGTACCAGGTTGTGAGGAGGAAGGTTGCGGCAGGGAACACTATCGAAATAGGTTAGATCATGCAGACTTTAGAACACTTGACAAGAGATCCGCCCAGGAGCCTTGTCTGATATTCACCTTGGAGAAGGCTCGAGATCGACTTACATCCAGTTTCGGTGAATCCAAGGAAGATTCTGGTAAGGAGTAATCCGTGGTAGCTCTTGACGATACCCTGCAGGGTCATGACGGTACCCCACGACAACATCATGATCGCGATCCAGGTGGACGGCTTTATCAACTTCAAGACAACGTTTGATGGTACCTCGAAGAGAGCGTATGGGAAGAAGAAAACAGTGAGGGCGAGATTGTATTGTGTGCCTGTCAGCTTCAATTCCTTGTTCATACCAGCGACTTTGGCGTTGCCGATGTTTCCACGATCCATGAAGGAGAGAAGGTAGAGTAGGGTGAGCATGGGAACAAGTCTCATGTCGACCTTTCTCAAGATGCGCTTGGTTTCCTTGTCATGGTAGTCCGGTAGCTGTTCTTGGTCAGCGATGTACTTCAGAAGCGCATTGATGTACTCACATGCGACTCGTCGAGACCATCTCCAAGGCCATTCTTCTCAAGCGATGTCTCGCTGACATTCTTGGAGACATCCTCGACCTGTTCCGAAATAACCTGCTTTTCGGTCATGTTGACTGACATGATGACACTGGTCAGGAAAGACAAGTGTGTTCAAGGGTTGTGTGAAAGAGGAAACTCAAACATAGAAGAGCACATGGGACATCCCTCTCTTATAGTCACGATGGATCTCGAAATGAGTAGTGGGTATAACTCGTAAGGTGCCCATGGGGCCCCAGGAAACCTTGCGAGATCCTCGGAAACAATAGGAACGCGGGGAGAGATCCATTTGGGTCCATAGATGGCAAAGTCTCCCTGTCAAAGATATGCCGAATATCGCAGTAATTCTAGATGCTCCATAATGCCACGCTTCGATCAGCGTAACGTGGTTGGTAACATCAAAGGTGGTCGAATGCCGTGTTGAGTTTCGGCAATTCTTGTCATGTTGCCAATGGAAGAAGATTACCACAAGCTTTTGTAGGCAAGCCACACTCTAAACGTAAAGCTTTGATGTCAATACCCTCGCGCTGATTTATGTCCACCTCTTCTTGCATGTGCAGCGTCAGGCGATCGATGTGTAAGGATGTCCTGGGAGTAGATCAGAAGAATGGAGAAGACAATAGTTTGGACAATTAGACCATGATCATTACAGCGAAACTCCACCAGGAGTTCGACGATATTCGCAGAGCAATCGCGCGAGTCAGATCACACCGGCGTTAAACATTCGAAGCGACGAAGCTATACCAAACTACACATGCAGTCAGAAAAAAAGATGGGGGGGTTGGCTGCGGTGATTGATTTATGTCCGACTTATCCGACTTGGCACGGACGAGAGAGACGAGACTTGGCTGAAGCATCTGTTGAATATTGTTAGTAGAACTGCATGAACAACCTCGCCGACCATCGACACTCTCCAGAAAGGTTGGTTAGAATTGAGCTGATAGATCCAGTCCATCTTCGAGATGTTATCTGAGTGGAAAATGAGGCAGATACGTGTGAGCGAGACGCAACCCAATACATCGGTAAATCTTTCTATGAAGAATTCGAGGCCATCATTTTACTTTTCTAGGCACTGGGGCTCTGCGGAACCAGCAGCATTAGCACCAAAAGACAACACCAAAGTCCAAACCCAAACCCCGCGTCTCGAGAACCACCTTGCCAACCTCTAATTAGCAGTAGCTTAGCCTAGCTTACTCCAACACCGGAACTAGATCGTCGTCGTCATGAAGCGCGATTCCGATTCCGACTCCGATTCAAACTGACCCCAGCCAGAAGTCAACATCACCAACGATACCATCAGTGACACCGGGCGTCGAACATCGAGATCCAGATCAACCCATGCGAGTATTGAACCAACTTAAAGCCAAAGCAAGTCCAATCATGTTCTCCTCATCCAAACCAAAGCTCAACGTCCACTCCTTCCCTCGTCCACCTCTTCTCGAGAAGACACCACGACATCTCCAGATCAAATGGAACAATGAGACAATAGTCGATACCAAAGATGGATATTGGGTTCTCGAAACGACACATCCTCCTAGTAAGTCAATTCGAGTCAAGGTAATTCAAGTCATGTCGAAACAAATGAATCAAAAAAAGAAAAGAGACATCCTCCCCCCTTCTCTTCCTTTCCTACCAATCATCACATCCCATCCTAGCATCAATCACACCTTCACAAAAAACAAAGGGTCGTATACAGCCTCAACCAAGTACAAGTACAAGCACAAGCACAAGCAAAAACACAAATAAAATCACAACACCACAAGCCAACATCTAAATATCTAGCCTACTACCTCCCCCGCTCCTCAATAAACAAAGACTTCCTCTCCGTCCGCGTAATTCCAAACAAGTCCTCAATGTGCGAATGGAAAGGCGAAGCAACATACTACGACCTAACCCACAAGTCCACGAACCAAACCGTGCGCGCCAAGGCGTGGAGCTACGAGTCGCCCACCCCTTCGTTTGTCGATATACAAGGCTACTTGAGCTTTTACGCCAGCGGGGTACCGTGGGAATGTTTCGTTGATGGCGAGAAGGTTGCGCCTCAGGATGGTATGTCATTTTAATTGATTTTTTGCTATCTGATGTACCTTGGACCTCGAGCATGGGTTTGACTTACAATAACTTACATACATGATTGATTGATGTATGCGAGAAGGTGAGTGTTTCGATATCGGATCTCTTCTGACCGTGCTTTGTGGTGGTAGGTGACTTCTATGGAGGCTGGGTTACAAGTGAATTGGAAGGACGGATGAAAGGTGGACCTGGAACGTGGGGATGGTGAGATTTGGTCCAACATGATGAGCGAGACGATGCTGTCGTTCTCACGCGCCCAAGCAAGTTGACGAGCAAGGTCACCCAGTCATCTATGGTTTTAATTCAAGTCAAGTATTGAAAAGTTGAAAGTTTGATGCTTAATGATTCTGTTTGAGATACCCGAAAGCACGGAGTATTTCCCATCCAACAGCTCTTGGCTTGCGAAAGGTCAGATTGACCCTGCAATCTGTTCTGTGTCGACCATCTTTTTGTTCTTCCTGCCCTTCGTTCTGAGATCGACATTCCTATTCATAATCACTGCGATGTCCGAAAATATCCTTACACAATTCTTGTCTCGTATCTAAGTCATGCTGTCATGCGATACTCGACTATGTCAATGAAACAAACTCATTCCATCACCGCCTCCGAGTTCGCTCGTCTCAATCCAAACCCTGTTGTTTATTGGTGCATACAAAGCCAGCTGCATGCACACAAACGGTTATCCGTCGCCTGATCTCCACCTTCCATGCTCCATCGACTCATCGATCTGTCGTCCAATTCGGCGCGGCATTCCCTACATAACTTGACAAGTCCGTTCTCTCCCATTAAGATCATTCCAACTAGCATCCTTTGGTCTGTGGCGACGACGTTCGCGAGGAGGCATCATATCATGTGGAAACAATCTTGGTGGTGGATCAACGATGTTCGGGCCAACGTTATGATCTGCAAACATCGGATCAGCATTGAGCTCTCCGTAGTAAGAGATGTCGTCAGCATACTCTACCGGTGGCGGCGGCAGGTTCCTTGCCAGAAGATCATTATCCTCTTCGCTCGTGGCACTGCTGTCATCGTCGCTATCGACATTGTCGAGTATACCGCCAAGTAACGGATCAGTGGCGTTTTTCCGGGCCTTCTTCTTTGCTTTTCTCTTTTCCTTCCTCCGCTCAGCACGTTTCTCTTCTTTGAGCTTGGCGTCTTCTATTTCTTTTCGCTCCTTCAATATGCCTTCCATCCATTCTGCAAGGTTTTCAAGGGCACCCTTCGGTAACTTCTTGAACCTCAGCAGATGACCCTGAAGCTCGGCTGGAGTGAACGTATCGTCAGGGATACGCTTGCTGAATTCTGCAGCCAGTTCAACCAGGATTGCATCTTCTTCCTCGACATCCCCTCTGTACATTCGAAGAAACATTGCTTCAGCCTGTGCTTGGCTAGTTGCTTTGAATCCTATCTTGTAATCAATTCTTCCAGGGCGCACCAGTGCTTCATCAAGAGCATCAGGCGCGTTGGTTGTCATGATCAGTAGATGGCCTTCAGGTGAATCGGCACCATCTATTGCATTGAGTAGACCTGACAGCGTCACACGGGTTGCTGTTTGTGACTGCGATGCTCCAAATCGTCCTCTCCCAAGTGTTCGAAGTGATGAGATGGATTTCTCGAACGTTTCTCTTGTCAGACCAGCACTGTCTATATCTTCAAGCAAGATCAGAGCACCCTTTGGTAGATTGGTGAAGAATGTATGCAGAAAGGTATCATTGATATGTGGATCAAGAAGCGATATGATATAAATATCCAGTGCAAAATGACCGGCAATTGCCATACTGAGAGAGGTTTTCCCAGTACCGGGCCGACCATGAAAAAGATAGCCTCTTCGATATGGAATACCCCTCTGACCATACCACCCCTTGGCCTCGGCTGACAGATAGAACTTGATATCTTCTAATAGGTTGTTCTTCTCGATCGGATTCAAGACGATGGTGTCTAGGGAACGTCTGTTCCTCCGAGCAACACATTTCCATCCGCCAGAGCGAGACACAGGTCGATAGACCGCAGTGAGATGTGCTTGGTCACTCTTACGATAGATTTGGTAGGCCTCATCTATGATCTCTTTGAGTGACTGCGAAGAGAAGCCAAAAGATCGTACAGTCAGATATTGGGGTGAGCCGATTCTTCCCTGTGGATACGGTGTAACGAAATAAGGCCGCCATTGGTGCCAGAATATTTGAAGACCATTAAACTCGTACACAACCTCTGGACCTTCATCATCTCGACCTTTAGTCGGTATCGGAGGAGCCATACCAGGAGTATTATACATGTTGCGATCGACCTCTGCCTTGGATCTAGCTTGCAATTCTTGTTCTGGCAGTATCTTCCGCCTTTCTCTGAGCCATCTGACTGTGTAAGTATACAACGGATCAGCAGAATCAATTGTTGTCGAGAACATAAAGTTGGAGACCAGAAAGGACAATAACGTCCGCTTGATCCGGTCCAGGAGACTCAATCCAAACGTGGACATGACTGTAAGGATAAGCAAGGCTTTGAACAGCTTTGGCTGTCTGGCGGCTATTTGTTGGACATTGGGAGCGAATGTGCTCAGAATGTAGCCTGGCACACCGAAAAAGTTGGTGACCAGGTTGACAATATGGTCATTTGGATGAGAGATGTCCATGTTGGCATGGACGAGATTGACTGAGCTTTCCGTTATGCCTATCCAGCTTCAAAATTTACGTCGTATGAGTCTGAATGAGGCTGTTGATTATTTAGTGAAGAATGTTGCCTAAGAGAGAGGGACCTTTTGGACGATGAAGATTATACCAACGCTGAACTCGAAGCAGTGAGAAGACAAAGCAGAAAATTACGGGTGGAGGGTTGATAGAAGACGTAAGAAAAGAATCGCGTTCGTGAAACCAGTCGGTAGTGACTACAAAGGTGAGGTTCTGCAGTGCGCCTTCCGCCGTCCAAGCAGCCAATGGAGGCGCAGCTTGGAAGGGAGAGATGCCTGATTGACGGCATTTCATGCGACAAAGCGCCGATTCAGCCTAACGGAGTGCATTCCACTGTGTAGCCTGTTCAGTATCTGTATACTTCTACAATAATGTTACTTTGTGCTCACCAGCTGAGATCATCCAACATCAACCTCTAGTTCATTTAAGAACTTATCTGCCTGCGCTTTACTCCGTTGTTGTGCAATGAGCTTCTTGCGCTCCTCAATCTCTCGTCGCCGTTGTTGCTGCTTCTCTCCCCGCTCTCTCCTAACCTTTTCTGTTTCCAAACGATCTGCTTCGAGCGCATCCATCTGTCTCTTACGCTCATCCGAGTCTTGACTAAATGTGTAAAAGCCGGTGCCCTTGGTTCGCACTTCTGCTTTGGCGTCAAAGTGCGTGTCTGGTGGTGGTGTCGCTGAGCGATCTCTCTTCTTCGCAATTTCGGCCATCTTCTCTGTAATGATATGATCTGGATTGAAGGCATCGTATTGTATAGCATCACCGTAAATAACGTTGGTAGGCATGGATGGCCTTGCGGAGAAGTCTTCAGCTTCCTTCGCGGCATTGGCTTGTATTCGCTGTCTGCGTTGTTCGCGTTCGACTTGTGATTTTGTGCCTTTCCTCTGTCTGCCAAATTCATCAGTGTACTCTATCAATTCTCCGTCATCGGCACGCCCATCATCGTCAGATGAATCAGACTCTCCATCACGAATGCCCTGAGCCTGTCTCTCAGCCCATTTTCTGTCAAAATCAACCAGTCCACGTTCTTCTGATCTTTGTGAATGTCCAGAATGATCGCCTCTCTTCATTGCATCGTAAAGTCGCGCTTTCTCCTCCAATCTCCTCTTCGAACGCGCCAATTCAACCGAGTCTGCGGAGCCGATCTCGTCTTTGGTCTGGTGGCGCTGTTCGCCGTCGTCGAGCATGTCCGCAGCAGCGCGTTTCTTGACATTCTTGTTATGCGCAGTAAAGATGTCTGACTTCTTCGAAGGTCTCGGACGACCAGCGGCAGGCTTGCCGGAAGTGCTGGCAATTAGTGATGCAAGACTTGAAGAAAATGCTAGGGAATTGGAAGAGGAAATTTCTTTGGCTTTAGTCTTTGAGGCTCGCTTCACGCCGTACAGACTGTCAGCCATAATACCTACTGCTCGTCGATGTACAGGGAATATATTGCATGTGTGAAACAAGCAAGTAAATATATAGAAAAGAGGTCTCTGGGCGATCACTAAGATAGCGCGTAGATCAGATTTTAGTTGGCCGTACCACTAGTACCACGACTCATGCTTTGTCTAACATAGACTAGACCGTCACATATCTTCTACGTTGATCAAGTACAGCACACATCAATTCACAAGAGCAGCGGTCTCAATCAGCTCAAAGTGTCGATGTCTTGGTGCCTGATCTATAGAAGATCTGGCAGGAACGATCGGCGCGCCATTGCTCATGCATGCACGTCCCTCGAGTAGACTTTCGGTTCTTTACTTGCTCTCAGTCCACGTTCTCACGAATCGGTCTTGGCTGGATGGTGGCATGAGACTTTACAAGAGATGCTTCTATCAAGAAGGGTCCTTGCTGCTGATATCTCCGAGAAGCCGTGATGTCCAATTTGTATACGAGATTGATTTGACCTCCATTCCTGTGCCTCCATGTTCAATATCAACTGTACTGGAATATGGCGGTCAAACTAATCTGTTGTCCGTCGAGATGACCATGGCCGAAGACGGACAATGTTCCTCTATCCGCGGACTATCACTCAGACTTATCGACCCACGTGGTACGCGGATCCTCGAATCTCAAATTCATGTCATATCGCGTCTATCATACTATCAAATACTTTCTGGGAAATCTTGATTTGGAGATGAGAGAGCCGTACATCCGTACATTGATAGAAGTGAGCAATGACATTACGAATAGCACGATACGATAGCACCAGATTGGACGCGTGGAAGGTGCTGATAAGCTTGGTGTTGTTGGTGTACAGACAATAACCTGACTTTACCGAATACGACATAGCCGAATCCTTGAGAGTTGAGGGACTGATATGCATTTACTGTGGCTAGAAGAGGCGATATGTGCAAGACAACCGTGTAGAGCGGAGCTACGTAGATTTGTTCAGTCAATACGGTAAGTTCTCTAGACGTGCAAGCTCTTTATCGTTGTCGTCAACCTGTGGGTTGGTTACGTGAATACTGTTGACATGGATGCGTAGACGTAAAATCATATCATGGAAATCGGTCGGACCTGCAGACACTATTCTGGAGGCCAGCCGCGAAAATACTAAGTGCGCGGTGTGCTACTTGGCAAGCCACCGTACGAGTATTGATCCAGGAGAATTTTGAAGACTATAATGTCGTCGTGAATTTGAGAGGCTATCCTTTGATCTGACCAATCAGCAGTCGCTCACTCGCTAAGCATAGCCAAGCATTGACTATATAACCCTTGTGTTTGATAAGCTTTCTCGTTCTCATTGGTCTGGGGAATACTCACCTCCTCCCGAGGCCTAGGGCAGTCCGATTTCTGGTACGGTATCATACAAAACGCGAAAGATAAGCTGAAACGGAGCGACGTGATTCGCCTTGTCCACCAAGGACACGGCAGAGCTCCAGACGATGCACCCCAGATGTGACAACCATTTGAATACAGCTCGCTAATGTTCGGTGTCAATTGGCTTGGGGCCAATTCCGACGAGAGGGCGTTGCCTTGAAGGTGGCTGCAAGATGTGATGACCTGGTTGTGAGATCGATCAGGATGCGCGGAAGCACGTTGCGAGGCTTTCAGTCCGCACGAGTGATTAAATAAAAGCCGGGCGTGCCACACACTCTCCTGCACCCCAATCCATTCTTGTTCAGGTTGTTCGAGCTCTCCAGGCTTTGTTCCATTGTTCGACATTTGTTTTAGTACGTCTTGCGCGCCCGCAGCGAACATAAATCCCTTTCGATCCGCCAACATCATGAGTCGACGCTGGGAAGCAGACCAGCTCGTGGCGCCCTCATGGTTGAATAACGGTGACAACGCATGGCAGCTGACAGCAGCCACTCTCGTCGGACTCCAATCCGTGCCAGGTTTGATGGTTTTGTATGCTGGCATTGTAAAGAAAAAATGGGCTATCAATTCTGCCTTCATGGTTCTTTACGCATTCGCTGCAGTTCTCATCTGCTGGGTTGTCTGGGCGTATAAAGCTTCATTTGGTGAACAGATGCTTCCATTCGTTGGAGTACCTGGTCCAGCAGTGTCCATGGACTATGAGTTGGTGCAGGCGGTTCTCCCAGCTGCCAAGCTAACAGCTGCATATCCAATGAGTACAATGGTATACTTCCAGTTTGTTTTCGCGGCCATTACACTAGTCCTTATCGCAGGCGCAGGACTGGCTCGTATGAACTTTCTGGCATGGATGATCTTCGTACCTCTCTGGTTGACGCTCAGCTACACTGTAGGAGCTTTCAGTATCTGGGGAGGTGGTTTTCTTTATCAAATGGGTGTACTCGACTATTCTGGAGGATATGTTATCCATGTCTCATCTGGTACCGCAGGCTTCGTCATGAGTTACTGGGTTGGACCCAGACACCCTCGCGATCGAAATGATTTCCATCCCAACAACATTCTGCTCTCACTAGTTGGAGTCGGTCTACTTTGGCTTGGATGGAATGGTTTCAACGGAGGAGATCCATACACCGCTTCACCAGATGCGGGAGCTGCTGTCCTCAATACAAACGTATGTACTGCTATGAGCATGCTGGTATGGACCGGCTTGGACTATGTTTTCTTCGGTAAACCGTCAGTAATTGGAGCTGTCCAAGGTATTATCACCGGACTGGTAGCCATCACTCCAGCGGCAGGTTTTGTTGCTGGATGGGGAGCTGTGATCATGGGAGCCTGCTCAGGATCTATACCTTGGTTATCAATGAACATATTAGGGAAACAGAGATGGTTCCTGGAATTTGCAGATGATGTTGTTGGTGACTTCCACACTCATCTAGTCGGTGGAGTTTTGGGTGGGTTCCTGACAGGCTTGTTCGCGACCAGCGAGGGCGTCGCAGCTTTTGCTCTAACTTCCCCTGGTGGCGCAATCGATGGTTATGGGCGACAAGTTTGGGTACAGATAGTTGGATTTCTCTTCATCATTGGCTGGAATATCTTCTGGACAAGCGCAATTTGTTTATTCATCAAATATGTGCTCCGTGTTCCGCTCAGATACAGTGAGAAACAACTTCTGATTGGTGACGAGGAGGTTCATGGTGAGCAACCGTACGCTTTCTTCCATGAAGGGAAATATGATTACGATCAAAACTGGAAGGCCGAATCAAGTGGCGTCCTTGGTGGTGTCGATCCAGAACAAGGAGAAAGGTCCTCCTCTCAAGAAGTGATCGAAGATCCAAATGGCAAGAATATGAAGCAGGCATGAGACCTTATTACTTCGTCAAGGCTAGGGGCGTAAGATCAGACGGGCTCAAAACTCACAACATCACAATGTGTGAAGTAACAGCTCTAACATCGCAGTTATCGATGGTTTAATGATTGAGCTGATGGTCGCGCTAATGACAGTGCGCGCGATACGGCAACTCTAGTCACTCTTTACTCGTGCGCTCGACGAGTGGTGGTGACTTGCCACAGACATTTCCATGAGGTAGTGAGTTCGTACCTACATCAATAATTCTTTGCAACTATGAAGATCTCCATAGGCGTAGAAGATGACTCGATCTGAAGCCTGATCGCCGTCATACGTTGAGGACTAACGATAGCCTCGTTAAGTAGTTCTCTCGCGCATCATGTCGTGTCAGGCAATGCAGTCAGAGGAACTCTCAATTTTCAAATTGTTGCCGAGAAAGAAAGTGGAAGACAGAACCGAAGCTGAAGATGGGGCTTGTCCATTAGGGTGAGATCATAAGACAGGGAGCTTCGCCAGGTACTGTAGTACTAGTGACGTAGTAGGCGATAACCTTGCCAAATTGTTACATCAGAGCGGCCAACTTTGAGGTACTTCACAGCTTCAATCCTTTGCGCCAGATATTCCTCTGAACGTCATAAAATCTGCATTGAGAACTCTGAATACAAAATGTCGAGCGAATCTTTAGCCGCTTTCCGTAAAACAGCCGGCGAAGACCTAGCCAAGTTGGCTGAGCAACACATTCAGCATGAGTAACTTTATGATACTCCAATTTTAGAGGGCCAAACTAATAGCTGCCAGTCTGAACGAAGAGGACAGAACAGCGCTGAAAAGCGCTGCTGGAAAGTTCTCAACGAGCGCTTTGATCGGATCCCTTGCTGGTCTTGCCCTTGGAGGCTTCTTAGCTTTTCGACTTCGACAAAACCGCATGCGAATGTATCAAGCCTTCAGAACATCAGAGAAGCCGACTCATGTCAAGTTCGCGGATGGAAGAGAAGAGGCTATACCGGATATCACACCACTTCTTCGTCCATCGACTTTCGGTGACATAATGACTTACACTCTGTTTGGTGCAGGTGGAATTCTGCTAGGTGGAGAGCTTGGTCTGGTGACGGGTTCATGGACTGCTCGACGATCAATCAACCAAAACCCTGAGTCGAAACAAAGGATCGAAGCAGCTTTCAGATCGTTCCGCGCAGATGTCCTTCGCAAGGAGATACAGATGTTGGAAAGTGGACAAAAGTCATTGGAGATGTAAAATTGTGTTACAACTACCTGTACAGTAATAGGTTTGAATGATGGGATGAATTTTCAATGCATAATTGAGTCTCTCTGGAAGAAGACACGGATGTGAATCGAGCAGGTTGTGGTTCAGTGTCTGATAATGTGCTATGAAGGTCTCTGCCTCATACTTCGCAGAATTTTCGAGCATGAGCATGAGCATGAGCATGAGCATGAGCATGAGCAGGCCATCTCGCATCTTCGTGCTTCTTTCCAGTAAAGCTCCTGCCTGATCCGCGTCAAAGGACACAATTCCCACCCATCTTTCATTTCCACTCTGTCCTCTTTATACACTGTCGATTCTACTGTGTTACAGTCACTTGCGGCTTAGTTTTCTGGCTGAACCTGACCCAACCCCTAACAATCAATCTATCAGTCTACATTTTCATCATCACCATGGGCCATTGGGGAGATGGATTCTTCGAGGGTGATCAAGATCTCGACATGGCTGACGATCTATCACATATAGCCTCCTGCGAGTTGATGTTGATCGGAGTTCCAGCTGAAGAATCAGGAATTGATACATATCCATGTCGAACTCTTGAGGAGACTCGTCAATACCTCGACAATGCGACCTTTGATGTGGTTTTTGATTCTCTCAAGGGAAAGAAATGCAACCACCATTTTATTGTCGTCTTTGCTGCTCTATGCATGCAGATCGGAGTCACAATAACTGAGGCCAGAATGACCTACCTTAGAAGAATCTACCGTCGATCCGGAATCTGGGGCAGAATGGTCCAGCAATTCAAGGATGCCCTTGATGGATACGTGAACGGAACTCCATGGGATTTTGGGAGCAAAGGTCTTCTCGAGACTGTCAACGATCTTCACATGCAATCAGAGTAAGCTTGTTAGCTTATCACTCTGAGTTCGCTGACTTGCCTTGTGGTCATCAAAGTGCATCACAAACAGCAGAAGACAGTGTTGAGAATGCCTTAGCCGATGTGAAGGACAAGAAGGAAAGCAAAATGGAGTAGGTCAACTTAGAAACGTAAAGTATCGAGCCTGATATCTAACTAAAGAGATAGATCTGATCTCAAGCATGAGCATACAGATGTCGAAGCTGAAGCCCCAAAAGGAAAGATCATAACAGCAAAGGAGAAAATCAACGAATGGCTGGAGGATACTAGTCAAGACGAAAGAGAAGGATTCCCCAAAACAAAACGTGTCAAATTAACCAGTACTGAGTAAACCTACAAGTCAGAAATGCTCCTCATAGTCCAGCCGCCGACAACAGGTTGCCGCTCGACTCTTCATTTTTGGTGGAATGACTGCTTTACAGGGCAAGAAATGTACGGCATAACATACATCGTGATATCATAAGGAGAACATCATACTCAATTTCAGAGCTTATGAGATGTCCAATGAGCTTCAATCAAAGGAAATCATCGAGTAACACCGTACAAGAGTATCAGGTAGTACCAAAGCAAGCTTAATGACGATCATGTTCATGTATACATGTATTCTATTCACGTCCTTACATGCATATACATGTAGACGCACCTTTTCCTCGCTATGCAATTGCCGTACAACATGAAATAAGAACTAACATTACAGTTTCATCGCTAGTCAATGACGGTACTCTAAAACATCCAGATAGATGCATCACAAACCAAACGAATAGAACCAAACAACACCTTAGCACCGTCCTGAACCAAGCACAACCTCACCACTCGAAGTGTAAGTTCCATATTCCCTACAATCATCTCAAACTACAAAAGCAACTACAGCAAGTACACCCGCAATTCCCACCCTCAATCCAACCTTGGCATCAGCACCCACGACTGCTGCGCCAGTGTACGAACTCACGGGGTTGATAGTCTTGGTCGGCGTGCTGATGGCACTGTTCTTACCTCCGGAGCTAGCAGGTGCGACCATAGTCGAGGAAGATGATGCTGGTGAAGGTGATGCAGCGGCAGCAGCAGCAAGACTACTTGTGATCTCTGGGAGAGCAGGGACAAGACCGACGGGAGGAGTGTTACCGGCTGGAGGAGGCATGGTTGTGATGACGGTGTTTCCGGCTGCGTTGACGGTGGTTTGAATGATGGAGGTGGCGGTATTGGTTATGAAGACGACTTGTGGAACGGTTATGTATTGAGTTGTCATGACGCCACTGTGGTCTGAGGTGATTGTGATTGTGGTGATGGGTTGGCTGGCTGGCGTGGCAGTGATGGTGGCCTGTTTGGTTGAGGTGATTGTTATAGTGGCGATGCTGGTTCCGACCGTGGAGACCAAGGTCTTAACCGAAGTTACTGGGACCGGAGTTGGGCTTGGGACCAAGGTGATGGTGCTGGGAACGCCGGTGCAGATTCCGGGGTTTTGTGGAACAAAATTGGCACAGATACCAGTGAGATAAGAGAAGGCACCCTGGAGTTCAGCGTCGGAGCCTCCCCATGCTGAGATACAAGCTTGGACTTTGCTGATGAAGGTCTTGTCAGGGCAGAAACAGGTGATGTCACTGTTGGATTGGCAGGATGGGACTGCCATAAGCCAGGTGTTGAGACATCGGGGCACGATCTCTGGACATGGAACATTTGGAGGAGGTGAGACTGAGCTGCTTTGAGTCGGTGGAGCCGAAGATGATCCCGTCGTGGGAGCTATAGCGGTGGAAGATTGAAGGGTCGATGGTGGTGCTTCGGTACAGCGTGTGCAGACAGTAACAGTAGATGTGATGACGGTGGTGGAAACGGTGGGAATAACCGATGTAATAGTGATAGATCCAGAAGTTGTAGTGATGGTAGCAGAGCATGAGGTCAATGTGGTGATGACAATTTCCGTAGTAACACTGCTTGATTCTGGGATAGTTGTTGTAAGTCCAGGAGTTGATGTAGTTACAGAGGTGGCGCTCGACCCGGGAGCTGTTGTGGTCGCAGAAGTCGTGCTAGCGCTGGATGCAGGAGTAGTAGCTGGAATAGAAGACGTAGTCACAATTGGCTGTGTCGTAGTGCTCGTGGAAGCAGTAACTGGGCCGATGCTGGTCGAGCTTGAGACAACGTTTGATGATGGACCAGTTTCAACAGGCGTGCTTGGAGTGATAGCTGTGGGTGGGCTTTCACCGCACTTAGGACAGAACGTGGCAGTAGATGTTATTGTAGTAGTCGAGACTGTAGTGCCTACAGAGGTGATCGTACTATTGAGAGAGACTGATGTTACTGTTACGGGACAAGTTGTCAGGGTTGTAATGACAATCTCTGTGGTAACCTGGTCAGATGAAGCAGGTGACGTAATCGTGGTCGAAGCTGTTGTTGATGAAGCTGGAATGGATGTGGTCGTGACTGGAGCAGTCTCGGTAGCACCTGTAGTTGTAGTAGTGATGCCAGTGCTTGTGGTAATCACAGCTGAGGTCGTGGTAGGACTTGATGAAGCTGGCGTAGTCGACACAGCACTGGTGGTACTTGGAGATGATTGTGCCGACGTTGTGGTAACGACGCTGCTGGTCGTAGCAGATGAGGCTATGCTAGTCGTAGTCGTAGTAACAGGCGTTGTTGAGCTGGACTTGCTTGTGGTTTGTGGAGGAGAGCAGTCAAAGTTGATGGAATGTATCCCAAATTCACAGTCTCTGTTCTCATTCTTGTTGACCTGGACAGATACAGCTTTGGCTCCACCACATTGCTCATTACTGACTACCGTTCCAGCAGCGGCGCACTTATGAGTTTGCTTGCAGCTAGATCCATCAGGCATATCAAAATGGAAGTCAAGTGTCGTATCTTGATCGACGGAGACTTGCATGTTCGTGATGGAGAAATGATTGCTACCATCGCATGTAATCTTTGGGTTGTTACCGGAATTTGCAGAGGCCTTGCCTTGTACGCACTTTGAGTTGAAGTCGGCGCGAAGCGCCAAAGAGCGCTTGATCTTTGCAGATGTGAAGGTATTGGAGCAAGTAAATCCAGAAAATTGGAAGCCATTATAGCTGCCGACGTTACCTGTGGGCAAATCATTCCAATTGAAGCCTGACTTCTGGGTATCAGAGCAATTGTTGTTCGTGTTGGCGGGACATGAAAAGGTTTGAGCGTTGCTCCAATCAATCGCAGCAGCCTGCTGTGCGAGTAGACCAGAGGTTAGTAAAGGTAAAAAAGTCGTGACCTTCATGATGATGTGTTCTGGAGAAACGACAGTATGAGACAATAATGATGAAATGCTATCCTGAGCGAAAGACTTTTGGTGGTGTAATCAACGAGAGAGTTCGTAACGAATGGAGCAATCAATGCTATGCAAGACAAACAGATATGAAACAACAAAGCAGTGTGAGATGAATAGAAGACTTCGTTCTCGGATGAGGACGACTTGGACATAAATATGCAACCATCTCTGGAAGTCTTTCGTCCTGAAAAGTCATCATAACCCGCTTGACTCCGCCAGACCTTCAGATCCTAGCAAGAGTCCGCTGTTGTTCGGCTGTGCATGCGCGCGCAATGTGAGATCACAGGTCAAGGAATACATTCGAATCCAAGACTATTGTTTGGGTGTTGACCCAGGTATTACCGATGACATTATCGAAAAAGCTGATCTGAAACAAGAGTGTGAGCGAACCAAACGTCGTTGCATCCAAATTCAAAGCGGCTACCGTAGTGGAGAGGATCCGGTCAGGATATTGTAGAATAACGTGGGAGCACGACCAGGATCAAGTAACAGCAAGCTGGCGGTATGACAATTCTGACGGAAGAAGACCACATTTTGCGTGGTCGAGTCAGCAGCAAACGGAGATGGGAGATTATCAAGGTCGAGTGTCGGGTTAGAAGAATTGTTTCATGCAGGCCGATGAGTGGTCGTGGTGTTTCGTTGTGAGACGTGGAAAGCGCGTAAAAAGGAGATAGTCGCGTTGGTACAGGCGCTAGTCCCGATATGGTAGCCTCACCACTCCACTGCCCAATCATGGCGCTACCAGCAATACAAGGCTGTCAATCTCTATTCGTGACCTTTTTATGGTCCTTGATCAGCTGGCGAAGTCGCTCTACGCGCGACCACAAATACGATGATCAAGCGCTATTGGGACTTTGTGCTTTCAAAATCGCGTTTGTCTGAGCCTATCCGTTACCAGCTGAATATCCTGTCTATTACTATGCATAAGGCTGATCATCAGGCTAGAATCAGCCACGACGTCTCAGTTGCTTCTCCTTCGAGGTATGTTCTATCCTGATACAAGACTATTGTTGCCTACCACCCAAACTTCTCCACAAAGACTTCAACGTTGTATTCTCTGCTCAACCTCGAGGCGCAGTTTCTGACTTCGCGAGCTAGCTGATCAGGACCGCTAACCACGATGCAAATTCGCTCACGTCCGGTAAACAGTACCGGTTTCCTTAGAACCCATTCAGATATTTCAAGTTCAATATCCGGACGCCCGCCAGATGCATCACGCGTTACAAATGTGTGATTGATGATACTCGCTACATCCGAATCTTCATCACCTCGCGGATCAAGCACTGTTCTGCCAAGCATGGCTTGCCGTCTGGGCAGCATCGTAATCCATTGTTCGTGTCTGTCCTCCTGTCTGATCCAGAAGTGGACATGCTGTTGTTCATTCGTAGGAACCGCGGCAACACTTGTCTGTGGTATATGCTTCTGACCAGATTTGTATGTCGTCCTTGTACTGAGGATAGAGTCAACATCGTCATCCACTTGAAGAGCCCAGGAGAGTGGATAAGTCACAGATATGCCACTTCCTCCTGCGATTAAACACGTCCTGTCACTACGCTGGAGCGCCTCGAGGTAATCGCTGCTGCCATAAGGGCCGTCGATAATCACCTTCGTGTGTTGATGGAACTCTGCGTAGCGAAATAAATCCCGAGAGAATCCATCTCTGCTTCTGATAATCAGCTGCATTGGCCAAAAACCACTCTTTATGTGAGAAGGTGGTGCAGGCGATGCGATGGTAAATGGATGCGATTGGTAGCGATGAGTCCAGCCAATCTCAGGAACGGAAAGAAAAACGTGCTGGCCAGGCCGCCATCCGGATCTGATTCCACCACTTCGTGATGGGGTTATGGGGATTTCGCAGAACAACAAGATTGTATCATCTTCCGGTACTATTTGCAAGGTTGCAACAAAAGGTTTCCAAGACACCCAGATCCGAGTAATCAATCTATCAAACGCCCAGATTGCTATCGCCGCACCACAGTATAATCTTGTATTGTGGTGGTGTAGAAATAATAGGACTAAAGCCGCGGTCTGGAGAAATATGTGGAATGCAAGAAACAATTCGTAACTTGCCCGTCTGACGTAACCGATGCTAGTAACATAGATCAACAGATAAGCAATCAAGGCAGCCAACCCTATTGCGATAATCTTCAAGGACAAAAAGTGACCGAGAGTATATCCCAAAGGTCTGAAAGTATTGTACCAGAGCATCATCATGCCTACAGCATGAACACATGCTAGTATGATCATCCATTCTCCAAGCCTGCGGTGCACAATGTTAAGACCTTCATATGACCAACCTGTCAACCATTTGAGTGGTTTACTATTCTTTGCACCCAAGAGATATAGAACGGGCAGATTCGCAACGAAGCAGAGACCTGCTCGGTCTGCAACCGCTGTCGCGTTGCTTATCGAAGGTACACTCTTGTAGAAAAGGTAGAAAAGATTTATGGCCAGTAGAACAAGTATCATCAATGTCATGGCGTTGGAAGGGGGTTGGTTCGAAGGACTTGTTAGGGCAGGGAAGGGACGAGGCTGGTATAGGAGGAAGGATCGGAGGTGTCGCCAGACAGTCAAAATCGTAGACATGTCACCGTTGTCTGGTTTGAAATCAGTTGCGAGTAATGGAGTTTGCTCTTCGCGAGCTTTGCCTGCGGGTGGACTCGCATCGCCTTGCAGGGTAGTGGTTGATGAAGAGTGGACAGAACAACTGTCTGATGATGTAGTCTTCTCGGTTTGGATGGTCCGCCTTGAGGACCTCTTGTTGAAGTGTAGTAATGCAGCAGCAAGCACCAAAACGACCAGACAGTAGTAGTAGGTAGGCACAAAATCTCTTGAAAAGAGAATGGCTCTCAATGTAGGATTCGCAGGATCATTCTTGTGTTCCGCAGCGGTCAACAAGTCTGCTTTTGACGGCGACGGGATGCGCCAACTTTCGTCAGCCATGGCTGTGAGACTCACACGAGCCTGAAATGTTGCAACTCAGCTCCTCGGGGAGATGTTGAGAAACATAGTGAAGACCCAGACATTGACGTGGATAAGGATCATAGACATCTGCAGTATGATTCAAGTGCGGTGTGAGCCGAGCCTCTAATCCACTTTGGACCAAGCTCCGTGAAGAGCACTATCAAAACCGCAGCAGGTACGGCAGACCTGCTCATCTTTCTCGTCCTAAAACAATATTTGGTACTTTAGATCTCATGCACATGAACTTAATTCCGGTCTCTCTATCATTCGAAAGTACGGATGTTGTCCGATACTGCAGTTGTAAGTAGTAGTAGTGGATCATGGCAGATGCAAGTCATCATTTAGTCAGCTGCCAAGCAAGCTAACAATTCGACATGAAGCCGTACCACTAGTATGAGTATGAGATTGTTCATCCCCTCAACTACGTCCTTGGAAACATCTCAACGTGTCACTCGCCTACGAAAACAACAAGTGGCACGTGCACATTTCGTAGGTCATATTTCTGATTTATTAAGCCATCACCAACCGCTTCTTTGGTGTAGTGATTCTAACACCAGGCAGTAACACGACAAACATCGACGATAAAACAATACGTTACAACACCTGCATCGGGGTAGAGCACACGGCAAGCGGTGACCTTCGTAGCCCAATGAGGCGCATAAGTCTCACGATAGCTCTACCGAGCTCTCAGCTTGATTCTTGCACTGTAGTGATTCTCTCACGACATTATTGCCTGCATAGGCTATGATCAAGTGCTGTAACGCAATAGAGAGGAGGCACATCTCTTTCTTACCGAACCAGCAAGTTTTATCTACCAAACAACTATCCATGTACATGCCGACTCCGGTCCTTATAAGATTCAATTTACAAGCCGTATGACGTCTAAGCCCTCAGTATCAAACCTGACAAAATTACGAAAGATACGAATGACAGGAAAATACTATCTTTCTTCCTTTTTTCTGCACCGTCAACCGGCGTTGTTGTCGTTGCAACTGTCGCTGTTGGCCGTCCAGATGAAGTTGTTGCTGATGTCGCAGCGCTGGAGGTGACTCGTGAAGTTATCTCACTGGGCTGAGCTGTTCGTTGTGTCCCCGTGAATGAAATTTGTGAGATACTAATTGAACTTATTGACGACATACTAGCAGTTCCCAATCCGCTGGAAACGACTGAGCTACTTCGTGATGTCACCGTGGAAGAGTTTGACTTTGTAGAGCTTGTTACGATACTGGCACTCTGCAGAACAGTATACCGTTGATTCGCAGCTGTTGTGCAGCTGTATGCTGTATATCCGCTCTCAACGAAAGACATGCAGTAAGGCTCAGAATTACCACTAATTTGAAACCTGTCAGCAAAGACCCAGAGTTCGCATTCCCGGCAAAACACACCAATAGTACACTGTTGGATCTTCCTGGCATTCGCTGTCGCACTGCGAAGGGATTTGTGCTGCATTGTAGCATGTTGTATAGAAGCCACAGTCTGTGAGAGAGGAGCTCGAGACGATACTGTTGCAACATCCGAAAACAGAATATGCCGAATTAAATCCACAATATGCAGTGGCAGCACACGTTACTGGATCGGCTGCAGTCGTGAGTCAGTCCATGCAATCGCTCACGAAACTATACTTTCACATACAGATGTTTCCTCGCACATAACCACACAAAGATGTTGGGTTTGAGACTTGCCGCCTCAAAAGGTCAAAATTCCCAATACGCGGTGCTCGTGTTGGGGCTGGTGTCCATCCAGCATAGTCAGCCTTGTCATTGGCTATAATTGTTCGTGCTGGCAACAATTGAGCTCCAGTGGTAAGGACCAGACACGAAAGAATGAAGGATAGCATTTCGGAGATATGATTCTGACAGCTTTGTTAAAGAGTATGAATCGATCTACATTGGAAGAGATTCCTACAGGTCTAGCAATTGTGTTTATGAATGTCCTTGTGGCTCAGCCTTGTCGAGAAAATCCATCTGCCTCGTATTACTCAGCTCTTGGCTTCGCAAACGGACCAGTCGCATCGCACATAGGAGGTCTATTTTGATCAACTCGGGATGCGCGAACGCAAGTTGGATCAGTCACTTACTCGTTCAAGTGATTTATCAGGGTGTCCGCTGCTCGAGTAATTCTCGGGATATCCGCATCTTCTTGGCTTTCAATTCTAGAACAGACTCTGTCGGACCAGATGGGAATGCAATAGGTCAGAAGCTGTCCGAGTCGTGTTCCCAGCCCGCTCAGCTTTCACAATGATACCCAACGATACCTCACTCACTGCAACCTGGATGCAGCTTGCTTCACTATCCGGCCGATGCCACACGAAGTATACTAACTTTAGTCAAATATCAACCCCTCTGGTCGAAATGACCTGTTCAAGAGATTGTTGCATCTCCGACTTAACCATTTAACTCTGCCGGATCTCTACATTGCATTCTGAATTTCACGCTCGTATATGCTCAACGTTCAGAGCAATAACTCACAGAAATGGATGCGAGATACAGATCGATGACTCAAGACTGCCAGCCAGGACGAAGACAGAAGACACCCTGGTCACCTGGTTTCCTCCGACGTTTTCCATGGCTAGGTGTTGGTGCTCTCACCTTCTCCATGGCATGCTTAGCAGCCTCATCCATCGTCCTTATCTACTCCAACAACAAGTCCATCTCCGACTGGAAGTTTCAACCAACAGTCTACCTAGCCATATTCTCCGCCTTGACAAACATATTTCTGCTCTTCAGCTTCACGGAAAGCGCAAACATTGCATGGTGGAAGAAAGCATCAGCTCCAGGAACAAGTGTCTCTGATTTGCATCGATGCTGGCAACATGGTACGAGTCTGGCTTGTGCAGTCTTCAGCGGACGTCATTTTACCCTGGTGGCTTTTGCTTGCATCATGGCAACTTTGGCCCAGATAAACGGTCCATTGTTTCAGCGTGCATCACAGCCAGCAGTCATTTCAATGAGCTCCGAGACTACCTTGGCTCTATCACTTGCTACAAAGCTTCCAGCACATAACACAGGCTATCTTAGTGGACGACAGTATGCCGTCTCATTATTCACAGCGGACTATACTCCTGTAGTGGACGCGTTCAACAGCAACAGATCGATATCAATCTCAAAGGAATCTGGCTGCTCAGCAAATGGTCGGTGTGCCGCAACTGTCACTGGTGTAGGATTATCTGTCAATTGTTCATCGTATAACCAAGCCTTCAACCTTACCGAAACCGCCGATACTTCTGATGCCACTTATCAGGGTTGGAACGTTTTCGAAGCGATACTGAACTGGACCGCATCAAATCCGGGAAACATCACTCTTCGAAGTTCATACAAAGGTACAGACAAATGTTATGGAAACCTCATGGTACAAGAATGTACATTGCAGCCAGCAACAGTTCGGTATGCTATCGTGATTGATGGGAATAGCTCTTCAATCGCCTTGGACCCATCAACAACTGTCTTCGATGATGTTGTGCAAGAGAAGAACAATATAAACGACGCTCTCATTCAGGGGTCTACCACTTTAGGAGGCTACTTTCTGGCTCTGAAAAACAGATTTACATCAACTGCTCACCTTCGATTTGCAGGTGCAGTTGGGTTCGAACTTCTCACAACGGGTAATATCGCCACGCAATATGCTGTTGTCAATGCGTCAATAGGCACAGAGGGTACCCAAAGCGCCATTCCAGCGCAGTCATGCCATCTCTTTTTCCGCGACCCAATGTCTGACCTTCTGGCTTCGGCCCGCGAACTAATGTTCCGTTCCAGCGTCGCCTTTGGTGCATTGAACAAAGCAACTCCAGTGCAGCGAGTAACGGCTTCTCAGTCAGAACAACGTACCGTGTACCGCAGCAATTACTACTATCTCGCCGGTGCAGTCATTATCACCATTCTTGCAGCCATAATTATAGGCTGTGTACTACATGGATATTCTGAACTTGGGCGACGCATGAGCAATAGTCCGATCGAGATTGCAAAGGCGTTCAATGCACCGCTACTTCGCAGCGAAGATGGAAACGCACCGATAGATGATCTGATCAAGGAAGTTGGCTACCGGAGTGTGAGATATGGAGCTGTGGCTACGAGTTCATCACTTCCGAGCAGCGGACAGGCTTACACTCCGCTCAAGTATGGAGTCTCTCAAGTGAGCACTGCAGAATCGCCAGAGACAACGAGCACGAGCACAAGGTTGGAGATGGCAGACGAAACTGTAGTTCAGGTACCGAGAAAGGGATGGACGTTCGTTGGATATTAGGATTTACTTCTTGGTCTCTTGTAAATCGCTATTATCTTCTAAAGAGGTTTTGAGCCCATCAAATCTTCGCCCCAGGCATATTTTCCTGTACAGTAGGACGTGCAATTTTCACGATATTCCTCTGAATCGAACCCTTTGCGATTCATTTACCTTGTATCCATGACATCTCGTGCCACTGAGCTCGCATCCTAAGTCTCTCCCCAGTCCAAGCTTTATATCTCGTCGGTGATCGTCATCAAGACCACTCCGCATATAGTAGGAATACAAGGCTGACGCTCTCCTGGGCACATGTATAAACGAGTTTCTTACAAAGCACAGAGCTATCATTCGATGATACCCTACAATCAGCCAAGACATTCAAGGCTTCTCCACAACCTCCTCCTCTCGCCTCTATTCCATTGTTTCCTTACAATCACTGATCGTCTCATTTGTCCGAC
Organism: Camptophora hylomeconis; assembly: GCA_032357745.1. Classification (NCBI taxonomy): domain Eukaryota; kingdom Fungi; phylum Ascomycota; class Eurotiomycetes; order Chaetothyriales; family Chaetothyriaceae; genus Camptophora; species Camptophora hylomeconis. Next base: position 1,122,364 of record JAOTMB010000003.1, on the reverse strand, counting down.
CTTCCAATACCGTCCTCGCGGCTCAACGCTCGTACTTGTGCCAAGTCACTGTTAAGACTTGGCCTCCGCTCTCATACACGATTTATAATGCCTGCGTTACATGGTATTCTAGCAGACCAAGAATACCAAGGCGCTCGCGAGGATGATCTTCAGTCGGATTGACTTGGCAATAGGCTTCTCTTCCGCCTCATACGTTGTTGGCATATCTGCAATGTAACTCCAATGAGATGACAGTCTTGATACCGAGATTTATGCATGAGGATTGAAGGGATGTTCTCATAGCATAAGATCTTGTGGAGACGGCGGACCTTTCCCTTTACGGCAGGTACGAAAGATCGTATATTCTGCCTCTATGAACATCAATATGGTGCTTGGATTCAGTCGTGAGGTATAAGTACCGTCGATATGCTGAGGTTGCGTGATCCCCCCAGCGATTCTGTCATTGCTGTATATCAGAGAGTCGCATCGTCATTCCCTCGAAAGATTCATTATTCTCGCCATGAAAGGACTACTTCTTTCCCTTCTGGCTCCGGCCATTGCATATGGCGCTAAATACTCGGCTGAAGAGTATCGGAGCGGAGCTGTCCACAGCATGATCATGTCAAGCAAAGAGGTAAGCCCGGGCCATACTTTGGAAGTCTCACCATCCTGACAGTCATAGGCATCATGGCAACGTCAACGGGCTGAAGGAGTAATGACACCTTCACAATACCCAGCATTAGCAGCTCCCGTCAAATGTCAGAACGGGTTGGCAATCGTTGAAGCTGGCAATGCCAATCAAACCTTCAAATGCCAGAATGTAAGCAAAACCTTATCGGTACGCCTCAACACCATTAACAGAGATGTAGATGGATCTTCTGGACTTTAAGAGCCATGCGGATCTAGGCAGTTTCGTCGGTGAAGGTTCTTCATCATGGGGCTGGGTTTCAGCAGACGGAAGAGAGTTCGCAGCCATCGGTCAAGCAGATGGTACAGCATTCGCAGAGATCACACCGGAAGGCAAACTCGTCTACCTAGGACGTCTTCCCCAACAATCCGTCTTCTCGATATGGAGAGAAATCCGCGTCTTCCATGATTACATGATCATCGGCAGTGAAGCCGTTGGCCATGGAATCCAAATCTTTGACATGAAGAAACTCCTCGACATCTCGCCCTCCAACCCCAAAAACTTCAGCACCAAAACCGACCTCACCGGTCTCTTCACTCAACTCCCCGTCGGCCGAACCCACAACGTCGTCACTAACGAAGAACGAAACTACATCGTCTCCGTCGGCGCCGCACCCCGCAACAGCACCTGCCGCGCCGGTCTCATCTTCATCGACATGACAGATCCAACCAAGCCAACAACACCAGGCTGCGCCGGACAAGACGGCTACGTCCACGACGCCCAATGCGTCGTCTACCGTGGTCCCGACACACGCTACTACGGCCGAGACATCTGCTACGGCTACAACGAAGACACACTGACAATCTACGACGTCACGTCCAAGATCGGCATCAACGCCTCCCGAATAATAAGCAAGACATCCTACGCAGGAGCCTCATACTCCCACCAAGGATCCGTCCTCGACCTAAACTGGCAAACACATCTCGTCCTAGACGACGAGCTCGACGAAGAAGACCGCGCAGGTCTAGCATCAGACGGAATTCCCGTCACGTATATTTTCGACATCTCGAATCTCGAACGACCGGTTCAGACTGGTCACTTTAAGGCCAAGGTCAAGGGAATCGATCACAACCAGTACATATACCAGGGTCTAGACTATCAGTCAAACTACGGAGCCGGAATCCGTGTTTTGGACGTAAGTTCGATACCGCACGATCCTACTGGTGGGAGTGTGGAGGAGGTGGCTTATTTCGACATCTACCCTGAGGACGATCACTTGCCTGGTGGAGGAATAGTGGATTTCGTCGGGACCTGGAGTCATTTCGCGGGATATCCTAGTGGAAACATCCTCGTGAACACGATTGAACGAGGTGCTTTTGTGGTGAAGATTAGTGGGTTTGAGAAGAGGGCGAGAGGAGCACATTACAAGAAGCCACGTAACGTACAGTAAACTTTAGTCCGGAACAGATTCAAGACATTCAGCAATAGATTTCTAATCCATAACACACCACATGTGATGCTCTATATCTACACATCATGATTCTATGTCATCGCCACAATCTCTATGCTTTCTAGAATACCGCTGCCATACATGGGCTAGAAACCTGCTCCTCCACCGCCACCTCCAGCAGCAGCGTTATTGGCCGTCATAATCGTATTTGCAAGACCAAGCCCTGCCTTCGCCAGCTTGAGAGCACTAGTAACATCCTTGTTCGTGATGCGGCTCGACTTCTTCGCCCCCTCGTTTGAAGAACCAGTCTGAGCCGTAACGCCAAAGTCAGCTGCGTACCAATACGTGAGCTGACCCGTATGGTGGAGACGAGCGTTCCTTTCGGTCTTCGCTACACCTTCTGGATCACGCAGCTTTTCTTCTTTCATAATAGTTCGTTGACGGTCGAGGAGAACAACGAAAGTAGCTAGAATGAGTGAGTGGTCGAGGGACTCGGTGCGAATTGTGAGAGCATCCTCGGGCATATCGATATGGCCGTCCCAATATGTGAAGTCGGCAATGATGCGTTCTTGCTTATAGTGTGAATCTGGTCCGAAGAGAGCAAAACGTTGAGTGTCCAATCGAGATGGATATATTGTACTAATGGGATGATTGGTCTGCCAGCGATATGATTTGTTGTCCGTTGGACTGGTGAACTTGAGAATATCGAACTTGGGTCCGTGAGTGAACTCCACGGGGACAGATTTGCCTTTGAAGGCGGTGAGAGATTCAACCTTGACCTTGTTCGTCTTACGGTCAGTTTCGACAGTATAGGTCCACAACTTGGCGTCGTCTGAGATCCTTTGTATTGTCCAGGTATATTTGTGATTGGAAACAATGTGTCCCTTTGACTTCTCGATACTCACCCGATAGAGGAGAGAGCGCTTTCGACCCGATTCTTGATCTCGTCCTGAGACTGTGCCGTAAGTCAAATCTTCTGGTTCGTCTAACCATGAAGTATTCGGTGTGTGGATTGTCAAGGCCTGGGTGTAGACATATCCGGTGCTGGGTTGCAACAAAGGAGCCCATTCTTGAGGCATGGGGATACACCCGTACTGTTCGATTTGGCTCCCCTCTGGTGTTGCTTTTACTATCTCGGAGGGGCCAGGACATGCCTTGCTGGTCTGCACACACTTTTCGCAGAAATCTTCATCATCGTGAACTTTACAATGATACCTTGGACCTTCGATGTCCCGATCTTGGATATTACAGCCATCGCAGTATACCGGAATATGTCTCTCGACTCCTTGCTCCATGACCTCGAACTTGTGAGAACTGAGGACGCCAACATCGTAACAGTTACTACAAAGATCCTCTTCCGGACACTGTAGACATCTGTACCGGATACCTCTGATTGGTGCTCTGGAATTAGTTAGCAAGCATGATATGAGACATCGTCAAGTATGTGCAGGACTTACGCGGCGCAGCCATCACAATTGTTCCAATGTCGAACACGTCTACGCACAGGCTGAGACTGAATTAGAGGCTGAAACCGAGACTGAGCTTGAGACTGAGATAGAGATCGATCTCGCGAGGGAGTAATGCTCAGATTCTGCATTTGAGGAATCGGTGACAATGCTGTCTGACCGCCATGATAGGAGTGTGATTGTTGCAAGGATGGTTGAGATGGTGCAACCTGATTTGTCTGGTAAGGGCCCGGTTGCTGATAGAACGGCTGAGCAGAGTCAGAATAGTATTGAGAGTGTTGAGAATACGGTTGAGAAGCCCTGGGAGATGTGACCGGCGGTAGAGAAGGTGATGCTGAGCCGAAATGTGACCCCTGAGAAGGATGTAAATGGAGGGAATTCTGATGGTCTGAATTCTGGTATGAAGGTGTTTGCTGTAGTGGAGGTGGGGAGCTTAAAGCTACGCCGTGATATGGACCGGTTTGGTGTTGAGGCTGCGATGGTGGTGACTGCACGCTTGGGTCAGAAATTCTTAACAGTGAGTTGAACGTAGGTTCGATCTGGAAGTTGTTGGATGCAAATTGTGCCTGAACGACGGATTGGTGAATGTTTGGGAAAGCTTGTTGTAAAGTCTGGATGAACTGGTCTTGCTGTTGTGGTCTAGGTGGGAAGGGTGGCGGTACATCATGCGAGTATTGGCCATATTCGTTGGGTGCATGGACGCCTGTCTGCTGGTAGGAAGTCATCTCATTCAAGGAATGTCACGGCTCAGAGCAATGAAGTCAGTGTCACGAACCGTAATGAAAGCCTACCTGGATTCTGTTGGACATGGACATTTATAACTCTCCCTCAAAGGAGAGGCCACACATGAGGCTCTCGATGCGCACACTGAGACTGATATCAGCGGCGCTGTGTGTAGTGTTTAGTTCACACGTTGCGGAAGATCATGACCATAACAAGGAAAAGGTTCGATATCACGTGAGATGGCTCCCCGCATGGAGCCCGGCGGATTATAGTTAATCCGATCAGATAAAGTTCATGGACAATGTGCGTAGGGCGTCGAACGAATCAAATGCTTCCATAGCTTTGGAACTACAGAATATCTGGGGCCATAATATGGTTACGATGGATCGACAGTGTATCTGCAACGAGTCTTCCTGCATGTCTTTAACCGATTGATAGATCTATCTGATGCCGACGGAGAGATTTACTGAGTCCATTGCACAGGCCAACTTCCAGCCCAGCTTATCAAGGAATGGTACACAAACTAAAATCTTGAGCTAGCTGTGATCTCTCTCCGACTGCTCATTGTCGTCTTCGATGCAGGTTTTTTTCATTCAATCGTCTTGGTTCAGGGGCTCGTCTCCATCGTTTCACCTCCTGATATCTGACCGCCGGCTGCTGTGGTTGCAAAGTACCTAACGTCGACGTCTGGATCTTGCTGTAGCTTCTCAAGGTTCGGTAGAATCTGTGTGCTGATCAAATCTTGTCCCTTGGAGGATGGCGCAGCATTCGAGCCACTCTCCTCAAGCTGAGCAATTGTGCCCTCAGCAGGAAGGTGACGTAAGGAATTGATCAGGACAGTATATGACTTGGCAACATTAAAACGGATATTGGGGATGGGATCAGAAACGAGTCTATCCATCATAGGCAAAATCGAATCTTTGATGATGTCCAGTGTGATGACAGGTGCAAGGGTCTAGATTCAGATCAGTAAATTTCCTCTTCATCAGCAGCTGTAACATACCGTCACCGCAAAGCATGTTGTCATGCGATACAAATAATTCTCTTGTTGACTCATAGCCGTCACCTTTGGGATAATAGCTTGGTTAGCCCAGTCCACACCGAAAACCTCCGTGAGCTTTCGCAAGTTGTGTGTAGCAGCTTCTCTGATAGAGAATACTGTGTCGCCCAACCAACTCATGCATAAGCTGCTCAACTTCTCATCGAAGAACTTCATGCCGAGTTGCTTGGCGAGCAACGGGATGTATTCAATAATGGCTAGTCGAACTCGCCACTGCTTGTCTTCAGCAAGTTGCACGATTGCTGGCAGAAGCGATTGTGAGAGCAATTCGATCCCAATAACATTGTTGACAAGCTCAAGCTTGGAGATGATATGCAATCGCACGTCCGGGAATTCGTCCTTGAGCATCTGAAGGAACATTGGGAGTAAATGTTGGATAGTCTCCTCCTTGCCCAGAATCGGTGCTAGACCAGATAGCTGGGTGCCGAGTGCGGCTCGCACGTGTTGAGAAGGATCTGAAACAAGGTCTTCGATACTCGTCATGATTTCGTTCAAGAGGACATCACGTTCGAGCAGATTACAGAAGCCAGGGATTTGACTGGCAATTGCTGTTCGGACTTCCGCTTCGCTATCCTTCAGCAGTTTTACAAATGCTGGAACAAGATCTCTCGTCACGACCTCCTCGTTTACTGCTTTGGCAATCTTCTCGAAGTTTTCTGCAACCATATATCGTACTCTCCAACTCTTGTCTTCAAAAAGACTTCTCAAAGCCGCTAAGAGAACACCATGACTTGGCTGTTGTTCTTTAGGAATTACCTCTGCAATTGATATCAGAACCTCCACTGTCAATAATCGAACGCTATCCTGATCATCCCCGGCCAGATGTTGGAACAAGGGTATCATTTCGTCGATCACAGTCGCTGTTGGCACTTCTTTAACAAACTTAGCCAGGTTGTTCGCGGCGGATCGTCGAACCATGGGTGTTTCATCGTGAACCAAGTGACCGAATTGTTGGCGGAGAACTTGTTGTGAACTAGAATTGGCTTTTTTGTAAGGCGCGACAAAAAGCCCTGTGGCAGAAATTTTCGAAGTAAACCAGTCGGCTTTTGACAGACCTAATGTGAGTGGTATGAATGATTCTTCGACTTGTCTTTCCGACAATTCTTTGCAGATTTTGTTTAGGGACTCGACGGCCTGAAATCGGTAAGCATGCGTATATCAAACCGTTGTTATATTTTTACCTTATCACGGACCAGTGGCTCTTCAATAGCAGCCAAATTCTCTAGAGGTCTAAGTAGAACATGTCCGTATTCTGGTCCACCGACGTATTCAACAAAGTTACCAAGCTCTTCCGCAAGCGCGGTCAAAACCTCATCCTCGTCCTCGACGGAATCTGCTGTAAGTCAGCGTACTGGCAATGAACTTTGTACCAGGATAACCAACCGTCTAGGAATGGTATCAATTCATCTCTTGTTCTATCTGGACCAAGTGCTAGAGCGATTGTAGATAGGCGGTGGATTGCATTGAGGCGGAGGAGTACGTCGTCGTGCTATAAACTTGTCAAAGGAGGGGCACGTGTATCTGGTGAAGGACCGACCTTTAATTCGTCAATGAGAACAGCAATAGGGTATAACTCATCGTTTTCGCCTTGTCCTTCCATTTTGTCTATTGCGCCGGAATCCGATGAGGTCTAAATGCACAACTGCTTGTGAAAGCAGGAACAATGGTTTAGGTGGAGGCTGAAGCCAGATGTTTGTAGCTTTCCTGTCTTTCGGGTTCGGAGGGATGCGGTATGTTTAGGTCTATTGTGAAGAATTGTACATTCCCTACACCTCATGATATTCTCGTCAGTATGTTGTGAGCGATCATATAGAAGAGGTGGTGCTTTGTCAAGGAGATTGGGCAACAATCACAGGGCTGACTATTTGTTGTTGGAAACCAAGCATGTGGTGGTACTTACGGGTTGCTTTGTTCTAAGCAGAATGATTGAGGTTGCGTAGTGTCTGTTGAAGCTGTCAATGTCGCGCATACACCTGGATTGAGTTGACTGGGTAGTGTGATATTGACAGGTATTCGGAAATCAAGCTTTCGTCACCGTCGAGAATGATGCCAATGTCTCTGCAACAATCTCACTAAATTCAAATCCCCATATCCAAAAATGCCAAGCAGTCCTCTGGAATGACTCCAATATCAAAACTTTTGTATCAAAGACTCTCGAAATCACACGACGCAACGTAACACGAGCCTGAGCTTACGAGATTTGCAGCGAGGCTCGAAGGCAAACATTTGAATCCTCGTGACCAATACAAACTATCTCGAAATCTTCCAGCCGCAAAGATGCCCACTATTGCGGTGGACAAATATGCCCTCTATGAGGCTCTGGGCAGGAAATACACCACAGAGGAATTTGACGAGTTGTGCTTTGACTTCGGTATCGAATTGGATGAGGATACTGAAAACGATGAGAGGCCAACGACAAATGGTGAGAAGGAAGCACCACAGTTGAAGATCGAAATTCCAGCCAACCGTTATGACATGCTTTGTTACGAAGGTATCTCTTTGATGCTCAACATTTTCTTGCACCGACAGAAGGCGCCTCAATACACACTGAAAGCTCCTGCAAATGGTCAAATACAAACTATCACTGTGTCGAAAGATACTACGAGAATACGACCGTACATCTCCGGAGCAATCCTCAGGAATATCAAGTTCGATAAAGCAAGATACGATTCATTCATTGCCTTACAGGATAAGTTGCACCAGAATCTAGCCCGACAAAGAACTTTGGTAGCTATTGGTACTCATGATCTGGACACAATCAAAGGTCCTTTCACCTACGAGGCTCTAGCTCCCAAGGATATCAAGTTCACCCCCTTGAACCAAAAGAAGGAGATGAATGCCGAAGAGCTCATGGATTTCTATGATAAGGACAAGCACTTAGGCAGATACTTGCATATCATTCGAGATTCTTCAGTATATCCCGTCATCTACGATTCAAATCGAGTTGTCTGTTCAATGCCTCCAATCATCAACGGTGATCATTCGAAGATCAGTGTTGATACTACAAATGTCTTCATTGAAGCCACAGCTACAGACAAGACAAAGCTAGAGATCGTCATCAACATGATAGTTGCAATGTTCTCTCAATACACCGAGGAGCAGTTCACTGTAGAGCCTATCCAGATCGTGTCGGAACATAATGGCGAGTCTCGACAAGTACCAAACCTCTCTCCACGAACTACCCAAGCAGAGGTCGATTACATCAATTCATGCTGTGGTGTAGGTCTGACTGCTGAAGACATCTGCAAACTGCTTGAACGTATGTCATACATAGCCCGCCCTTCAAAGTCAGATCCCAACATTATCGACATCGATGTACCGATCACTCGTGCCGACGTTCTACATCAAGCAGATATCATGGAAGATGTCTGCATCGCCTACGGCTTCAACAAACTTCCACGTAGCTTCCCTAAAGTCTCAGCAACAGTGGGACAGCCTCTGGCCATCAACGAGCTAGGTGACATCCTCAGACAAGAAGCAGCCATGGCAGGATGGGCCGAAGTCCTTCCTCTAATTCTCTGTTCCCATGACGAGAACTTCGCCTGGCTCAACCGTAAGGACGACGGCAACACAGCCGTCAAACTCGCCAACCCCAAAACAGCCGAATACCAAGTCGTCCGAACTTCCCTTCTCCCCGGTCTTCTAAAGACCATCCGAGAGAACAAACACCATTCAGTCCCAATGAAGATCTTCGAATGCAGCGACGTCGCCTTCAAAGCCCCCGAACTCGAACGCAAGTCCCGCAACGAACGCCACTTCGCCGCAGCCTGGTACGGAAAGACATCCGGATTCGAAGTCGTGCACGGCTTGATGGACCGTCTCATGGCCATGTTGAGACTACGCTTCAGATACGATGATGAAGACACGGACACGAAGAAAAAGAAGGTCAATGATGAATATTGGATTGAGGAGGTGGACGATGCGACTTTCTTCGCGGGACACGCCGCCAGTGTGCACGTCAAGATTGATGGCAAGGAGAGCAAGATCGGTATCTTTGGCATCTTGCACCCTACTGTTCTGGAGAAGTTCGAGCTCAAGTACCCTGTCAGCGTGCTGGAATTGAATACTGAGGTTTTCTTGTAAGCAGAGATACGTAGCGAGACGGAGAACAAGAGGGGAAGAAACCCATATCTATCAATAGAGTGCGCGTGTCAAATATGTCATTGTCTCTACTTTTACGAATCGAAAAGCTACGGGAGAAAGACAGAAGGAAGAACAGCTGATAGAGAATTAGAGCATTGAGAATTTTCCTGCTCCGAATAAAGATTTCATGACTCATTTAGCCTACACGATCTAGTGTGGCTCAGCTGATGTCTCTTTCCTTTTCTTTTGGCTGATCATTGCATCGTGGTTCAAAAGTTGATGCATCAGAGTAGTCGTAGACAAGCGAAAACGCTTTTGTCCTCGACCTATTTCTGATCGTCTACCAGTTACTTCCTGCAGCCTCTTCTCCGTAGCCCATCTGCACGTTCACACTGGTCTCCTATTCCTGAGTAGTGAACTGCTCTTCTGGCTGTGCCTCAGCAGTCTCCTCCTGACCCTCAGCGGCTCTGTCGTCCTGAGCGTTCTGCTGGGCAGCAAGAGCCTTGGCACCGTAATCTTGTGACATTGGCTGAACGACTGGTTGCTCCTCCTTTGGCTCGATGATTGTGACGGAGTCTGGGAGGGATTTCTGTGGGCCGGCCTTGCCTTCTGGGTCGGATCCGCGCATGATCTTGACCTTGATACCGAGGACACCTTGTCGGAGGAGAACGTGACGAGTGGCAGAATCGATGAAGTCCTTGGCTGGTTGACCGGAGTGGATCATGAAACCGTCCTGTTTTGTTATCAGTATTTTGTTCTCTTCTCTCTAGACTTCTCTTGATTGTCTTACAGTGAACTTCATTGACTTGGCACGAGCAGCTCGGAGCTTTCCTGAAACAACGACTTCGCAACCCTTGGCACCGCTCTCCATGATGAATCGTAGCACACCGTAGCATGCTCGTCGGACGGCCAAACCGTTAAGAAGCTTGTATCGGAGGGACTCGCATTGTGCGACGGCGGAAAGACCACGGTTCTGGACCTTTGCGGCGTATAGGGAAACACTGTTCTCTGGGAACTTGAATCGCTTCTGGATGAGGGAGGTGAGTTCTCGAATACGTCTGCCCTGCTCTCCGAGAACCTCTTGGGTGTGAGTTGCGCGGATGACTGGATTTTTTGTTAGCCCCTAGTTTTCGCAGTTTTCCCGATCGAGAGGTGCGTACTGATATCGGTGACAGTAGGAGTGACTCGGACTTCGACACCAGAGTAACCTTCCTCGGCCAACTCGCGCTGGAAGAACTCGTTCAACTCAGCGTAGAAGACACCATCGGCGACGAACTTTCTCTTCTTGGAGATAGCACCCTGTGTAGTGGCCATTTTTGCGGTGTGTGATGTTGTTTCGTAAGGTCGCAAAGAATTGTCGGGTGAGAAGTGGTGTTGGCGATAATAATTGTATAGCGCAGGACGATTTTCGTAGTCCACAGTCGAGTGTGCGGGAAGATTGCCAAGATAAGGCTGTACAAGGCTGAGCAAATCAGTTCACCGATGCTCAGTTACTTGAAGTCACTCTTCCGTTCTGTATCTTCGACACGGCGACAGCGTCGCACGTACGCCAACAAATGTGCTTATGCACCACCAGTCATAGTATTCACAAGGAGGCAAACTGAGCTCACAAGAACAAGATTTGGTCAGGTGAAATCCAAATTCCACCTCTGGTATATCCTCTGTAACCTGATAAACGTGATCTCCAGTTCTACTTTGGCTCATTACAAACACGTGTTCTTGAATTCGGCCAGGGATAGCTTGCGCTTCTTTCAGCGATACTCGAGATGAATGATAATCTACCTGACGTAATCTGTTGCTCTATCAGCCTCCATCATACATTGCTCAAGAATATGCCAAAACCGTCGTAGATCCAATGACCGTGGAATTCGTACACCATCATGCCTTGTAGCAGGTTTGATCTTCGTTCTTCCAACTTGTTCCCCCTCCAGAACGATATCCACATCCCAGCGCTCTCCACCGTTATCAGCGAAATTGATACGATGCTCTTCCATGTCATACTCGGCCAAAAGCACAGCTACCGCTAAAGGATCATGCAAAGGCGGTCCTTCTCTAAGTCCAAAAACTTCTGAGTATGTGTGAGCAAAGAACATCAACAGCTCATGGAACATCTGTCGAACTCTCGTTGGCTTTTCATGTCTTTCTGAACCGTGCAGAAGCAATTCTCGAACTTCTACATTGGCAAATGCCTGGTGTGTGAGATCCAGGGGTACCAGAGTCGTCTTTCGAGCAAGCTCAGGAGTACCGAAAATGCTTTGGGCAGCCTCCGGGTCGCACCAAATGTTGAATTCAGCATATGGCGTCCAATTACCTATCCTTGGTTGGACCTGTCCTGAAGCATCTTCGAAGGGATGTCCAAGTGGTGCTGAGGAGAAATCATTTCCTATAGCACCGCCCATGATACTCAGACCCTTGATATGCGCTACGACCTCCGGAAAAGTAGCAAAGAGTAGTGCTGCGTTTGTTAGCGTGCCGCTCGTTACAAGCCACGCTGTGTCTGAAGGACATGACATCAAACAATCGCGCATGTCTTTGATAGTGTTGCAGTGGCTCAGCGGCGATCTCTCAGGCTTTGGGAGCAAATCTGTTCCATCGAGACCACTTTCACCTTGGAGAGCATCATCTTAGCAGTTTAGCAGAGTAGAGGGATTGTTCCTACCATGTATATCAGCCGCATGTTGAACTTGGCGGCAAAACGGCCTGGCAGCTCCAGGATGTACTGGTACATCAGGTCTGCCGATAGCCTGCAGCACACTGAGTGCATTGTTCGTAGTCTTCGCCAGAGATGCATTACCATGAACGGTGCTTATCCCTAATAATCGTAGAGCTGGATGATGAGCAGCCAACAGAATAGCAAATGCGTCCTTGAAGTGAAGTGAAGTGAGCTCGTGGGGTTCATCCGAAGAAGACTAGAGCGCATACATCATGACCTGGACGAGTCAGTGGCAGCTCAATTCGATGTTGCTACGTGCTGTGGGCAGCTAACCTGGATCACAGTCCAGCCACAAAGGAATTTTGGAATCTGCCACTTTCGTCATTGCTGAATAGCTTTCTTGCTGTACTATCAGCATGGTCTGGTCTCATCATCTAGTTCTGAATGATGTATACACTTACGCACTGCCGTGTGATAGATTCTTGCTATCAGTGTACGGTGGTTTGAAGCAAGCAGCATCACCAACAGAAGATATTCATTTAAGCACAGTTACACCATCGTCATCTGCGGGATGTCGCTCAGTGGACCGGCGGGCCGTCCTTGCGCAAGTCTGTGCCATAGCTCTGGAAACGACTTGTCCCTCTTACCAATCATCGCTGTACACATGTTCGACGCCCATATTGACTGTGATCACCCAATTATACTTGCGCTACCAGCTGGCAGTCAACGTTATATTCGCCGTCATGTCTGCGCGCCCTGACGTGTTATCATGACCGTTCTACCACAGAAAGGTGCTCTTCCGCAGCCTCTACTAAAAGCACCCTCGACAGTCCAATCCTCTTCTCTTGAAGCCATCGCAAACAATGGAAACAATGAGCCCAGCACCCAGTTTCAGTCCAGATCACGACCACAAAAGACTCGTCACGATGCGCCGCCCACAGATTCTACTTCGACATCGGCTACATTGGCACTCATCCGTCGTATCTTAATTCCGGACAAGCCTCACGGTCTCGATCCTCGCGCGTCGCCCAAACCAATTGAAGATTGTTTACCACCACTCACGAGCTCAAACGATATCGATGTACAGCTGTATGCGATCGTGGCGATCATAATCAAAGATTTCGTGAACACTTGGTATGCCAACATTACAACAGATCACCAATTTGTCGAAGAGATCATACAGATTATAGCGCATTGCAGTCGCGCTCTTGAACAAAGAATTCGCTGTATAGATGTAGTAGAAATCTTGTTGGATGAGCTTCCAGCTCTATTGGAGCGACACATACAAGGTGAGATTGCTGAAGCATGGAAGGACACAAGAGATTGATATGTTAAGCCTACCGGACCGCAACAGCCGCCTCAACAGAGTATTCGTATAGCACCGAGGTGCATCAGACATACCATACACTCAATCCTCATCCAGCACTCGATCCGTTTCCTAGTACTATTGATCCCCAGGTAGTATCCGAACAAGCTCGAAACGAAACGATCTACCGTCAGCTGCTCATTCATGGAACTCTAGCCGTATTACTACCTACTGAGGATCTCCAGAATACTCCACTACGACTGCTTGTCGGCGACATCATCGCAGATTTGATTGTTGGTCAGGCTCTAGCTGGCAAGATCTGCGAAGGGTGGTTTATTCATGACACTATTACCAAGGTAGTAGGCATTGTCAAGGAAAGAGCCGAACCAAAAGCCTCTGGTCAGGATCTGCGACAAGACGCGAAGAATCGTCTCGAGAAGTTTGGTTTATTGAACTCCGAGGAAGACGAGGTAACATCTCGATTGTCTACCACAAGTCAATCAATCTTGTCGATATGGTTCTGGCAAGTTCTACAAATTGGCTATTTTGTGTTTCTGATTCTACGATTTTTCGCCAAAGGCATCAGCCAGGCTCGAATGATACCTCGACGATCACATACTTCGCACGCCGCAGTTGGATCGCCTGTAGTGTCAGCGCTACAAGATAAAAATCATCTGCTCAATGAGTCACTTCGACCGGTTCTGGGCTACAATGTATACAGCACGATAGCTAGTCTGTTACGATTTCGTCAGCGTATGCCGTGGTTGGTAAGCATTCTCATGTTTTGGCAGCATGTGCTGCTGTTCGGGGTTGGCCGATTGGCTGCCACGAATTCAGTGTTTGACAGGTAGGTCATTTCCCAGTTTGTTTCTTTCACATGTTCTCTGCAATTCACTGCTACTCTGCAACCCAACTGAAAGGATCACCCTCAACAGACGGGTTAGTCCTATGTTGGTACTTGCATGAAGCTCAGGTCATATGACTCTGGTAGGATTTATCAACATCCAATTGGACTCACCACTCGGTACTACGTCAAGCATCTAAATGAGCACCATGACTTCATCAAGATGAAATAGATCATGATATCCAGGGTTGTGGGAGAAACATACCTCTGTATTCTTACCATACCGCTATGTCCTGACATGTACAATGTCATACCGTGTATCTGCACTCTGATTGGTCAGTACGTCGAAACGAAGCTAAACTCAATCTGACAAAGCGACATCACCCCTGTCTACATCTGGCTGATGAAAGAATCCATCTCATTCCTTGTGGATACATCCGAGCGTTTACTTCGCACACAGGTCGGGACGTTCAACCTCCGATTCGAAAGCTTCGTCTACACAAAGAAAAGTGTAATGTAAAGATAGCTTGGAATTATCGACAATAATATCGCATCATTGTCGGTCGCCGACAGCTTACTGGATCGTCACATTTAACCAACAAAACATTGGAGATCAGTAGTGACTCCTCATCGATCAGCCAGGAAATGGAGCGGGCCAGTCCTAGGCCTGCCTTCCATTTCGATTACTTCCCGCCTGCCGACCGAGGCCACCATTCGCTACACCAATCAGCGAGACACATGACATTTACACAATGCTATCGTCTCAAGAAGGACCTATCGTGTCAATTGAAGGCTTCGACACTAGTGTTTTGTGGAACTGGAACAACCTGCAATTTAATGAGGAGCAGCCAATGAAGAATTTCTCTTCATACATTTTCATTATTTGAGTCAGACTTGCGACGCGGATTGGTCTGAAAGCACGATTTACTGAAAATACTACGAACACTCGAATCGATCTTGACCAAGCATATCACAAACAACAATATTCCGTGGTGCGGAAGTAATCTGTGCTGAGCAAATCGGGAAAGGCCTTTATCTCTGAATGTTACATGGGTAGGAAGGTTTGGGTTTCTAATGGTTTCTCCATTCAGTCTGATGCAGCACACCATGGAGTCAAGAAAGCGTCACTTCGGATTGACAAACTACACATTTGCGCAGATTCGAGTGGCGACACTACGGGATGAAGTCGATCGCAAGTCTATACGGTTGCGCTCGGGCCTCCACATGGCTCCTGCTTTGCATTTTGAACCACAAATGCCGCGAACCATGTTCTCGACTAGTTCAGATTGTGCTGCAATGTTGATGCCCAGCTCGGTACGTTCGAGCATGCAAACTCGATCTATCATATCACTTCTACTGGACGGCGCTTCTTGATCGTGTGGTTACACAACTCTCTGTCATACGAGCTGTCTGAGTCTCTGAAAACGATCATTTCCATTTAGTGCATTGTCTGATCTCAGCTGCAAACCTGCACCTGTTCGAACCAACGAACCTGCGAAAGTTTGCAGATGTTAATCAGAACTACCAGAGTACCGACGAATCCGGAGCCTTCCACAAATCTCCCCGGTCAATCGTCTGCAACGCTATGTCTAGATTATGCATGCATGAACTTGTTTCACCCTCGCTTCTTTCCAACAGTCTATCTCCCGAATTCCACATCGTGTAACAACAGCGAAACCAATTAATCAACGAGCAAAGAAAACTAACGAACGCTACTAACAGATTCCTCCACAATACAATCCAGACGAACCTCCTCTCATCAAAAATCATTCCTCCAATCCTACTCAGTCTCCGCATCGCCCTCTTTCCCAACAACAGTCTAGGACCACCCGCACCACCACCTCCCACTCCCGAGGAGCGCCAAATCATCAAACGTAAAGCTGCAGAATCAATCCTCTCACTCATCCCACCAATAATCTCACATACATATTTTGCCAGCTCTGACCCAGAAGAGATACTAAACCATATCGAAAGCGATATCCTAGATGTTTTCGAACATCACTATCTCAACAAGCATCTCGTCTATGGCATTTTGGAATTGATTATGTGCAGACTGATACCTGAACTTGTTGTCACGGGAGGAAGTATTACTGACTTACTTGCTGAGAGGGGTGTGCTATTGGGTTCATTAGAAGGGGATAGAGATGGGGGTGATAATGATGGTGATGATGCTAGTAAGAAAAGAGGGACGGCAATAATGAAATGAAAGAGATGTATACATGTGTAATGATATTAGAACGCAATGAAGTAAGTTGAAGTGAAGTGAACGATATAACACGATATCTTCCCCTTCCCCTTCCCCTTCCCCTCCTCCCCGTCTGTCTTCTTATCTTTCTCCTTCTCCTACTCCAGCTACAGATCTCTTTCATACAGTAAAATTCCAGGTGAAATGACTTCTATTCTATTCACTACAGTACTAATACTTTATAAGAATATACTTCATAATCAATGCTTCACATTCAATAGTCAACACCAAATGAAAAGAAAGATAGATAGATGAATAGAGATATAGATAAGTAGACAAATAAAGAGATGCTTCTATAGTACAAGAATATAAGAATGAAATATATACTCGATTCTGTACTGCAGACACGTGTGTTAAATGGACGTGTATATTATATTATATTATATCATACTATACAGTACTATCATACTCAATTCAAGATCCAATCATTAGTCATAATTAAACGCTGACGCTATATATGTATGTATGATGTACATGTATGTATGGATGTATGTATGTATGTATCCATCCGTCCATCAATCCATTTATCAATCGAAGTATCTCTCTATCCACTTATCTATCTGCACACTTCTGAGAACCTTAATGATGGAAAACTTCATTTATTTAAGAAGTTGTATTTTTCTAATACCGGGACAGTATCTAGATGATTGCTCAACTCTATCCTGTTCTGCTTTACTCTCTACTCTAACAAAATATACCGGGAAAAGAAAATAAAGAGAGTGATTATATACATAACTTCGTTCAATCTTTCATTTCCTCCCTGGTTCAGGGGGTCATGTCATCAATTGCTTCTCAGTGATGTACAGTTTCTGTTCTGGTCCGGTATATATACTTCCTTCATTCCTTCCCATCCTCCTCAATGAGAGTGCCGGTATCATTCGCCCCCTGATCGTTGATAAAAATTGTTGTGAAAAATAGTATAGTAGAAGCGAAAATATTCTTGTCGAGCTCGCGCTCAGATCCATCTCTTGATTTTAATCTCGCAATGCTTAGTTCATGGAACTCGTGACATGCTCATCATGTGTTCCAACATTCGCTACCGAAAAATGTCACCCCGTAAATATCAATCCTGTATGTATGTGTGTCTGTCATGTCCATTCTGTCCAGAACAATATATCCAAACCAAAGAAACAAAATGACAAGTAAGAAAGTTAAACGCACGCTGTGGTAATGTTAGTCCAGGAGTAGAGGTGAGGATGGTGCTGATTTGTGTTGGTGATGATGCCATATGCTTTGTAGTATGTCATTGAAGGATGAGCTGCGGTGGATCGTGTTGGTATGTCTATCATGACTACTACTGTCCTTCAGTCTTCTCAAACATCCATCGGAGACATCATGTTGAGATACCTAGAATCGTCCTTTTCTTTGAGATCCTGGGACTTTCAGAAATCTCGTTGGGATTGACAACCGCAGGTAAAATTGGCGTACCGTTCGCACCTCGCAAAAGCTTTAATTTTTCCATCAATTTTCCTATCATGACATAATCGTCAGGCTCTGCCACGTCAGGTCGTTGTTCAAGCAATTTCTGTATTGAATACAGAGCCTTGATATTGTCGTCCTGCGCTGATGGGGATCCAGGATTACCGACTGGAGAGAGGTCTGCGGATCTGGGTAACGGTGGGGGCTGCATAGTTGAATATCTTACAGCTTCAGTGTCATGAATGTCAGGTACTGATTTATGTCGTTTCATCGTTCGCCGTGGATCTATGGAAGTGTTTCGGGTCATATCAGTTGAAGCGCTGGTCATCGATCGTACAGGTAAAGATGGAGGCTTCTCGTTACTCGACAATATGGGCTTTTTGGTATTTTCTGAAACATGGTGGAATGTCTGGCTGCGTTGTCGAGAGAAATTATATGTGATCTGCTCGTTTTTGGGCATAGTTACTGCGAGACCGTCGCTGCGTGAAAGTTCTGGGGACACAGGGCTCAAGATACAATCCGAACTGGGATCCATGTCGACGGATGGACCATGATGTATACCAATCTGATTATCGATTGAAGACTCTTTGTCATCAAACTCGTAGCCGTGAGGAATCGAGTCAAAATTGGATAGAATGACAGGATGATCGTCCACGGTGGACATGGGAGGTGATACAAGGCCATTAGAAGAGGTTGGAGATGCATCTCGAGCGCTACCCAAGACAGGGGTAGAGGTCTGTCCTTTAGGATCCAAATGCTTCTGTTTGAATTGTTCCAACCAAGTAGAACTAGACAAGAACTGTTGGTCATTTCGACCAGCAGAAAACATATGTGCTTGTTTAAGAAGCTCGGCATCGGTGATTGGGATGTTTTTCTTTTGCTGATTTCGTGCCCAATTGGCCAAAGTCTTTTCAACATCTGGAAGCTTGATCTTCGACTTTTTGCCAGGACTGGTGACTTCTTCCTTGGGAACAGGTTTCATATACTTGTCCTTCTGGCGAAGAATCTTGGAGACAGTACTATGTGCGTGTCAGTAATTCATCTCGTCGACCTCACAAAGAGTTCCGAACCTTCTTTCGACATTGAACTTGGCTATCACAAA
Source organism: Camptophora hylomeconis (assembly GCA_032357745.1). Classification (NCBI taxonomy): domain Eukaryota; kingdom Fungi; phylum Ascomycota; class Eurotiomycetes; order Chaetothyriales; family Chaetothyriaceae; genus Camptophora; species Camptophora hylomeconis. The sequence goes on along the minus strand of JAOTMB010000003.1, from coordinate 1,103,406 downwards.
ATTAGTCGGTACCAAGGATTTAGTGCATGGTCACGTACCTCCAATCTGAGTCTGCTTCATAGTCGGATTCTGCTCAGCTTCTAGACACATCTGTCGACGCTCTTCATCCGTAAGTTTCCTCCTGGATGCTGACTTAGCACTGGTAGGGGTGATGTCAGATCCATGACTCGGAGCCGCTGATACCGGCGTGTGCATGCTGTTGGCAGGCAAGATAGGAGTCTGATAAGTGTTACTTTGGCTCGTCAACATACTCGGCCATATGACATTGCTCTGTGGCATGACCAGCGGTGGTGGTAGGGGATGATGACTCGAAGCATATGGTGGAGGTCGTGGCATGGTGTACGCTGGTTCCAACGGCATGGGCGCTTGACTGTAATCAAATCCTTGATATTCATGCATTGGACTGACGGCATGCTGCGGCGTCGACTGTGAATAATGATGTCCAAGTCCCATCCAAGAGTCCTGCGCATAGGGTGAGCCGTGCGACTCATGGTGACCCGAAGCCATGGTCGTGAGGACCTGCATTGATCACCCACGTAGCCGTGCAATGTTGGTTGCTCACGCCAAGGTTGAACGTCAAAGTACAGCAGAGCAACGCTGCACGTACTTCAAGGCGCGTGGCCGTCTCGGTATAGACGGAACGTGTTATTGATATGGCAGTCTGTCTGGTATAGATTGTATCGTGGACGCCTGTACTGCCACTATTGTTGCTGATATTCTGCGGAAGAGAGGCATGAAACGTGGCCGTCGAGTGTCAGCAGAGAGTTGATGTGAGGCAGACGGCGGCGGTCGTGCATATGAAGATGGCGCTGGAACGTGCAGATATGCAGCATGCGGTATTCTGTAAGGACAAGATGGATGCGAGCTTGAGGAGGACAAGCAGAGAGCGGGCAGGGAAGCAGAATGAGTGGATGTCTGGAGGGTGCGGGTCGTGGTTACAGGACGGGTATTGGAAGTGACGGTGGAACGCAGTGGCACTTGTAGTGGGTGTGTGTGTCGAGTGGGCGGTTCGACCACCTGTAACGCGTTAGGCTGGAAGAGGGCCAGTTAAGGGAAGGGACGGTAGACACTACCTGGGAAGTCTTCTCGGAGCGCTCAAGGCACGGGTCGCCAAAAGTCTTTTGCTCAGTCGGCTTTGGGTTAGACAACGGCGGTTTTTTTCAAGGCTTGTTTCTAGGGCTCTTAGTCGGACTCCACCGCAGAGGGGGGATCATCACCACCCAAACCCGAGGCGCCACGAATAAGACCGATGAAGATCCAGGTCGTCACCACAGCTTAAGTCAGTCAGCTCCAACACCGCGCGGTGGTATTGAAGAAGACGAAGGAGCGAGAGGTCGTCGCTGTCCAGCATTATAGTCAGCCGACCGTCTTTCTCCACGGCAGGGGGATGTCTGGATTGGGACGGACTGCAATCATGGGTGTCTCTCATCAGGTGCGTGGTCCATGCTGATTTGGGATCGTGGAGTGAGGACAGTCATCGAATGACAAGCTGGCCAGCGGTAAAGCGAGCCAGAGGAATATTGATAGTGCGGACGTTGGATGGGGCTTTGATCTTGGACCGTGACTATGACCTGATCTGATGTGCGGGTAGTGCGAGTAGGTGAGTCGATCTAGGACGGAGACGCCTCCACACATGCATCAGCATCAGCATCAGCATCAGGTTCCAGTAGTACAGTCAAAGGGTGGTATTGTGGCCGAGGTACTGTGGAGGAGGATGTGGTAAGAGAGATGCCCATGTCGTCTCCTGCCACGAGTTGTAGTATCAGGTACAGTAAAATACGGTCATGACGGAAATACTGGATGTCACACATTACCACACCCTATTTCCCCCGTACCGATGTATGTTCCGCTGAGCGTGCACATGAGCATGAGCACGAGTGATGAACCAAATCGAGTCGAGTATACTTTGGGCCTGACCGACCAACAGGCAAGATGAAACGGACATTTGCGACATGGTTGGCTTGAACATGGCCAGGCGGTAAAATAAGGCTGGTCATTGTCCAGTCCCCTCTGCTGCTTCTGCTGCTGCGATGCGATGCGATGCACCCGGTTTGGGTTTAAGTGGAGTGGAGTGCTCCTCCTTCTCTTTCTCACTCTCCTCCCACTGATCTTCTTGCTTGGCCTTGGGGGCTCGTCAGCCAGAGCGAAAACAAAAGTCAAAATGGCGGCAGCTCATCTTGCAGCAAATGACTGTACTACGGGAGGGTACCGTACTTGTGAAGACTGACGCTTAGCCCGAACTCTACAGTACTCGACCTGGACCTGCTTTAGTTGCCTCTCTCTGCCCCTCCAACAAACAAGAAACCAGGGAAAGGAATAAACAATAGAGGCTGAGACATGACTTCGATAATTCTCCTAGCTGGAAATAATCCTCCGTTGTTCCTTCACCAGTCGTCATCATGATTTGCCCGCCGAACAAAGGTCGGTATCAAACAAGTGGGATTTCATCATTGTACGTACTGTCGTTCGAGGGGGCCCATTGCTCATTGATCAGCATGAAGAAACACATAGCCTTGGTGGTAGTTCGAGTTCGCACGGGACACCTGCCTATCATAGTGCTAGCTAATCTTCATGCCAACCCGCGGACGCAGCCCACCAACACATCCACTGACCCAGCTGGACTCGACAGTATCCATCCAAAAACGCCCAAAAGGCCAATGCCAAAGCTCGGTCGGATCATGCCGACAATCAGCAGCAGTCGAACCTCTGGGCAAACAGTCGGGAGCTTATCGAAACAGTCAGATGCGCTACTCGTAGTGGCTCCCAATTCTCCTGACGCTTCTCCGCGTGTATGCGCTCTCGTGCATTTGACTGCCACTTGCACCTAATCATACTGCCGATTTGGGAAATCCTGGTACGCTTGCTTCACTTTATCTGCAATAAATGCCAGTACGTCCACCTGGCTTTGGAGCGAATCGCCTTCCTTCCTCGTCTGCATTTCTACGTACAGTATGTGACGCTGTCAGGTCTCGATCGTCATCCTTGCCTCAAACAATCAGACCACACTACTTCTCAAACAAACTTCCACCAAACCAGCCCCCCTTCCAAGCTTAATCTCTGGCCCTTTATAGCCTCTCCCACTCTTCCACTCAACTCGACAATCATACGCGAGTCCAATCTGCAGGGGCAGTACGTATAGTTCTGCCCCTCAAAGCCACCTTCGTGCTCTCTCGTCGGTTCCTGTTCTCTCGCGCTTTTGTGGAGTTGACCTGACACCTTCAAACACTTTGCAACTGTGCTTGTTCAGACACTATCTACCGCCATCACGAGCCGTGTCGGCATTGCGCAACTCTCCGGAGACCACGGAAGAAATGCGATGGGGGATCTCTCACTGACATCTCCGCCCAGCACCTTAGATCAGAGCAGCCTAGTTCTTTGGACGAGACAGGCACTTCTTTGCAGATCATAAAACTCTCGTCTGGATGAAGCGAAGTCCCGATTTGCATTTGCGGGGACACGTACAGCATAGCCAGCATGGACATGGACGGGAAATGAGGCATCTAGCCATATCGGGTTCTCGTTGAGATGGCTGAGCAAGCTTGCCTTTATTCCGATCCTGGACTTGTGGACGTTTGCAACGCGCCAGATGAGCATTTCCGGCAGTATTTGACGAACCTTTTCGATCAGCCCTCCCCTGATTTGTGAAAGCAGGAAATGTCGGGCTTATTTTTTGATGATCGTAACTGAAACCAGTAATCAGTAAACCTTCGGCACCTATCGGAATTGATCAAACTTACGGATATCTTCGTCCTCAAGGACGTGTGATAGTCCAACTCTTTGTGGCTGATGTTTGACCGAACGACCATAGACAATGGCGTGCTTGAATTGTTCAACAATGGTCTTGTGAATAGCATTACACTGCCCAATGTTAGTCCAGTTTCAAATAATCTGCAAGATACCCTTGCAATAAATCCTGGTTTGACTTACGAAATCTTCAACGGTCGCTTTATCCTTGCGTAACACAACAGGCGCAGTATAATCCGGTTGTTTCCCCTTGGGCTTGGTGTACACCCGTTTCAGCTGTAGAGTTTGCCACATCTGATCCAAAAGTTCGTCCAAGTTCCAGCCGTGCTCGGAACTAATCGGACAGGCATGTGGAATTCGATACAGCAAATCCAACTCCTCTATCGAAATTGAATCAATTTTGTTCAGAGCATAGATGACCGGTATGTAGCTCCGGCTTTTAGCCTCCAATACATCAATCAAGTCATCGACAGTGGCGTCGCATCTAATAGCAATATCTGCGGAAGAGATTTTATATTCGCTCATCACCGCCCTGATTTCATCGTGGTCGATATGGGTCAAAGGTACTGTACTGGTGATATTCAATCCACCCTTGTCTTTCTTCTTGAACACAATATTGGGCGGCTCCTTATTGATGCGGATACCAAATCCCTCCAGTTCGTTTTCAATAACTTTCTTGTCCGTCAGGGGTTTATTGACATCCAGAACAATGAAGATGAGATGGCATGTCTTTGCCACCGCGATGACCTGACGACCTCGACCCTTACCGTCTTTCGCTCCCTGAATGATACCTGGTAGATCAAGCATCTGAATGGCAGCTCCGTTGTACATGACCTGTCCAGGTACAGTCGTAAGTGTGGTGAATTCATACGCTGCAGCTTCAGAGTGTTGTCCAGTCAATTTACTCATGAGTGTACTCTTTCCCACAGATGGAAATCCGATAAATCCAACTGACGCAACACCGGTTCTGGCAACATCGAAACCCGCACCGCCACCTCCACCACTTGACGTGGGTGTGAGCAACTCTCTCTTCAACTTCGCAAGTTTTGCCTTCAATTGACCCAAATGAAACGACGTGGCTTTGTTCTTTTGCGTTTTGGCCATTTCGGCCTCAATGTCTTTGATTTTATCCACCGTGGTCGCCATGATTGCGATTTGTTCCTCACTAACGATGATCTAGCTGAATTGAGGTAAAATGAACTCTCGAGAACAATATCCGGAGATTTCCTTGCAGGCGCAAGTGGGGGTAAATGAGAGGGCGAAGGAAACGGTCGTGAACGTTGAGAAATTTTTACAGACGTCGAGTATGAAATATGGAAATTGATTAGTCGTGAGACCGAGGATTCAGAAATTCTAGGCGTTTCTGTACAACGACGACAGGTTGATGCAGCGCAGTTGATGTCGACATAAATCGAAGCCAAAAAACGTGGAGGGCACAGCGGGAGCACAGCACACAAGTTTGTCACTCCAATCATTTGTCTCGTGACCGACGTGTGCCAAGCCTTTTCGTTTTCATAAGTTTCCAGTCCGAGATCAAATACTGTAATAGTAATCTTGTACTCGAACTCGTGGTTTTGACATTAAACGTTGGTGTCACCCACAACGTCACTTGTCAGACACCAGTGCTTTATCTCGACTACATGATATTTATTCTCTCGCTTCTGCTATCTCTGCACTCATGCACGATGCACTGACAACACAATACTATGAGATGTACAAGGAGTGATCACAATGAGCAGACATTATGTGCAGAATACAAGGTAGGACGTGAAACAGAGGAATGTGCGAACGTCGAATATCAAACTTCTTCACACCAGAACAATACGACAAACTTCTCCATCCAGCATCCATTCTGGTTGCCCCATTGATTCCCATTCCTATTGAATCCATCATTTCCCATATCTCAGGCTCTATGAATACTCATAGAACGAATCTAATCTTGCAGAGCTCTAACCACGAATCGATCCAGACTTTTCTTCTTCCTCAAAGCAACTTGACTACATCACGCGTTATTGTTGAGCAGATACAGCCATGGCACGATCTGTTTCGATCTACACACGCATACACGCACACTCGCCAGATGTAGATATACACGTACATGTACATGCACATACCGTATATGCACCCAACAAAAAATCTCCAAAAACTCTCTCAGCATACGAATTCTTCCAACCTCACCATCTTGTCTCATCTCATCTCATCTCATCTTATCTCATCGATCCTCAAATCACTTGAGTCATACTACTACAACTATAATACAATCATCGTCTCTAACTAGATCAATCGATTCCTCCTTTCTCTCACACTTAACTCGATCCTCTACACTCTTCCAAAAAGAAACCAAAAAGAAATGATATGAATTCTCCTATCTACCTCCAATGTATACTGAAGACAGAGAATAAATAGATCCTCGGTTCTTAGGTCTAAGTCGCTAGGTCATTTTCTTGAATTTCTATTTGTCTTCCTTCATTTAAGCGCGAGATGATGAATTATATTGAATTCTTGGATGAGGGATTGGTGGAGATGAGTCGATGTGAGTTGATCATGCGGAATTCATCTCATCAGAGTTCAAGGTATAAGTAGAGTGCGAGAGGTAGTACAGATTATGATTACATCTCATGACACGTTTTTCGTTGCTGCAAGAACATTCCTGAATGGGACATGTACACTCTACGTTTCCTAAATTCATCGTCTGAATCATGCTTTCGCAGAATAATCAATTTATTCTAATAATACTCAATACTGTCTTTACCACCTCCAAATACTAATATCACAGGGTCTGTCATCTCCGCTCAATACATCCGCTTCCTATCAGCGTATACGTCCTCATAATCCAACCACAGCATTGAAATCCTTGATCCCAGCTCTGATACCATGTTCCAACTCCCACACAAATTCACACTTGTCCTTACTGATTGCATCTTCCTCCTTCATACGTTTCAGAACCCAAAGATTTATCGCTCCAATCTTGTCTGCTCCAATGATCAAACCGTTCTTGGAAGAATCGTAAGGCTCGAAAGCAGATCTTTCAAGTCTGAATGCATAGAAAGCTCGCGCGTCTGTGAAGCCCAGATGCCATCCATCAGCATATCGCCAATGTTCGTACAAGCCCCCGATCTTTGCAAAGTAGCTGACGTGCTTGTCCATTGACGATGTCATGAGACGACTTCGTTTCTGATCTGCTTCTGCGAGCTTAGATTTGACTTCGCCCACAGTCAAGATAGAATACTTCGGTGGTGAAACCGCTCCATGTTTCACTTGGTCTTTAAAGTTCCATACTGGATCGACCTTGTTTTCCATCTTCAGAGTCCAGAAGGCACATCCATTTGCTTTCTCCTGCCAGCGAGAAGATTGAGCCATACCGAATTGAGAAGTGAACTGATCGCATTCTTCTCCAGAGATATCCTTGCACACTTCAAGCGGCATAGCACACGAGTATTCTCCAACATACACAGCCATAGCTCCCTTGTTGTCGTGAACACTTCCACTTAAATGGCCATCAATCTCATGCAGCTCCCTTTCAACCCGTTCGATAATCTCAACAGGAGACATCTTCCTGTAAATCTCCTCGAAGGTATAATATCGATGGGTGTCAACCACGACTGGACAAGCCTTCGATCCAGGAAAAGAGTTCACACCAACCGACCACTTCAAAGCCTTCTCCAGATCCCACCCATCACTGACATAAACAGGCAAAGCAGCATTAATCTTCGAAATCCTCCCAATAACATCCTCATACCACTCATATATCCCCTCTGCTTCACAACTAGCCTGATTACAAATCTGCAACCCAACAACACCCTCAAATTCCACACAACTACCTACCTGCTCCGCAATATAAACAAGACACCTAGCAGCCAAGTCAAGATTGAACCCATCCCCCCAAAGGCTAGCAACACCAACACTAGTCCCAGAATGACAATCCCCGTTCGCCCCTCCAGGAGCAGCCTGAAAATTAATCAAGACACCAATACCCCTCTCCCAACACCGTCGACAAACATCCTTAACAGCATCCTAAGCCCCAACATAGACCTCGGAAGGAAGCATAGCAAACGGCGTGTTTCGACAGAACGCCGGGCCAAGCGTAAAATACCCAACAGGAAGACGTATATGATTACAACCCGCAACTTCAACAAGCCACGTCAGATCTTCATCCGTCAACGCAGATTTCCAGTGTGATTCCCACTGCTGTCTCGTAGCATCGAGGCCCTGCACCGTAAGAGACGCAACGACGGCATCGAGCTCGCTGCTACCCGCGACTCCTGGATCGAACATGTTCGGGTAGAGCCATTGTTCCAAGACGAAGACGCCGCCTAGATTGACGCCGTGCTGGTAGCGGTATCGAGATATGTCTTGTGAAGATGGACGTGGGATGTGAGGCGAGGACATCGGAAGCGGACGTTGATACAGATGTGTAGAATGATGATCTTTATCAATAATTCGGTCTGTATAGAAATTTGACCTGTGTAGAATAATGATGGAGTGCGTAGAAAGGGGATAAGAAAAGAAGAAACGTGAAGGCGACCAGTGAGAGATGGGGAGAGAGGAAGGACTAGAAGACGCAGAGGGGATACTGATGTATCAACAGAGGAAGGAGATACCGCCTGACTAAGTGAAAAGATGATAAGGAAATCTTATACCTTGACCTATGCTATCATCTCAGGGAAGCAATGGCAACACTGCATGGAATCGAGGCATTAATAATTTCCTGTATCGTGAGTGTATCCAGCTTTTCAGAGCTAGCACAAAGTCAATTGGTGTCCGTCGGTGGAACACAGTATAAGAAGCCATGATCGAAAATACCATCAAATATGGGATATCGTATATCAAGAGAAGAACAATTCATTCTCAGACATCAGATCATGTTCCCTATCTATTTTGATCAATTCTTCGTCATCCTCATCGCCATCATTATTTTTCGAGTCGTCTGAACTTCATTAATGTTGAAGCCCATCTACACACCACGTCACATGTTTCATCCTATTCCATTAATCGCTCCAACTGCTCCTTTCTTCTATCCACTGCTGACTTCTTAGTGACTGGTTCACGATCCCTCACATCCCCAAGACCCAAAGGATCCATATCATCTGCTAATGCCTCGACCGATTCATCTTGAATTTGTTGATGTATTCTTTCCTGCTGCGATGCTGAAACTGGTGACTGAACCGGAATATGTACTCCGTTAGTCAACTCATCCTTGACTGTCTCGTCAATCACGGTATCTTCCGTAGCACTAGATGTTTGTTGAGTCGTAGATGACAGCACTGGAGCTTCTATCGTGACCTGATCGTACGTCTGCGAAACATGTGCATCATCTGTCGGCTTCTCATGAGAAGGTACCTTCGCAACACCAGACTTGGCTCCACTAGTTTCGATTCCCGTCAAAACAGGCGTTCTCGATCGAGAAACAGGCATTGACGTGACTCTAGACTGTGGTCTAGGAGAATCTATCGATTCGACATCCGCATCACTACCAGGTGCAAAAGATTGACGTATAGGTCCATTCATTTCTTCATCCGTCCTACCAAACACAGCAGCCCACCATCTCGTCTCATTGGTCCTGGGGAAAATAAGTCTCTCCTTTCCTCTCACGTTATCGTCAATTTCAGGATCATATTCCGGATTCATAAACTCCTGTTTGCGTGCAAGGAAGTAGTCCCACACACTTCGTGTCTTCTCACTCAATTTGGCATCCAGACGACTTTTCTCATTGTCGTACAAAAACGTGCCATACTGACACGAGTAAAGATGATACAGCAGTCTCCGTAGAAATCTCTCGGTAAATTCAAACCGCGTAGGATGCTGGTGGATAAGTTGATACGTCGCATCCAAGAATTGATGGAAAATCGGTGCCGTCTCTTTTACCTTGGTTTCCTTTTCCTTCTCAACCTTCAATGGTCCAGAAACAGACCTCTTCCCTGTGGTTCCGTCACTCTCGGCTATCGCTTCGGCATCTGAGTCAACGTTGATCGACTCCCTAGAGTCATTGTGTTGTTTGGTGAAGAACCCTTTTGCCGATAAAAATGCATTTTCGAAAGTCTTCTGTGCTCCAGCTACTGGATCACGTTTGCCTCTCGACACATCATTTTCTTCATCTCGACCTGCTATCCTTTCATTCTCAATCTGAAACCATTTCTCAGAGTTCAGGAAGCCGCTTCGATGTCTAAACATGTGACCGAAACTGAGCCAATCTTTCTCCACTAGCACGATGAACCCTTCCATAGTTCGATAGTAAGGATCTAAACAAATCTGACCGAGCGCACTGAGTTGACTAGTTCGATCCCATCCATCACTGCAATGTATCAGTACATGGCTATGTTGTAAACCGACCTGTCGCGCAATCAATCCAACTCCATCCATCATATTTGCAATATGCTTCAACCAATTGCTTTTGTGGAGTTGCTCTCGGCTGGGTCCAAGTGGTGTTAAGTCTGAATCCTTCAATGCGTCCACCACCTTGTTGAGACTGTCTCTCATGACATGTATGTTGTCTATGCCCAAGTACACCTTTGTAGCGAATTTGTAGTTATCCATGTTTTCCGACCCTAGTCCAACAGCCTGCATTGCATATGCGTTGACTGTGGGTCTTGCATCGACAATCATATTACGCTGTTGTGCCCCGTACACAATTGGCTTCTTCTCGTCCGAGGCCTCGTCGAAGTCATCTCCATCACCCCGGAATTTTGAAATGATAGCATCTTCCAATGCTTCCGTACTGGTAGCATGTAAATCTCCAGCCGCAGAACTATCATTGCTCAGATTCGAATTCTCCCGTTCTGGCGTGTGAGAGAAGTTCGACAACGGTCTTTCATTTCGGGTGGTAGAGAAGATCTCCGCCAGCAGTTTCTCGTCTTGTATACTTCTATTCTGTCTTACTCCCACCATAGGCTGTGAACATCTCGTGATAGAACAATTGTTGACAGGATGTAGATATGTCAGGACAGGTATTCGAGCTCGAGATCTGTATCTTCCAGCATAGTTCAGTGTGTTGTCTGATATCGAAGTCGGAACAGGCAGTAAAGCAGGATAAGTAGGCGAAAACTGTGTTCCATATGGTCCGTCAGTCACTCGTTCACCCATTAAAACGATTACCCTCTAACCAGGCATCCCCGTTCGACAACCGAAAAAAGAAGATCAAACATACCGCATAATCAACATTCAACCTACTGATCCTCCAATTCTCTCCCCTTCCTTTTTCTCCAACGCCCATCCTCCTCCACTCCCTTATAGCATCATATACACCCCACCCATTCGGCACAACGCCCTTCTCAACTCCCTGCGGCTGGTACGCAAAAGCATACAACTTCTCAATCCTGCCCAACTTGCAGGTCCAAGCCTTGATACTGTCGAAGGCGTCCCTCGCCTTCTGCGGATCGTTGAAGTAGAAACACACGAATGTGAAGTCGCGGCAGCGGAGACGGATGGAGGACGGTTGACGGGATGCGGCGGGTGAGGCTCGCAGTGTGCAGAAGGCGATGATGGGGTATGTGATCCAGAGTTCGCGCGGACGGGTTGGTTTAGGTGGTGGTGGTGGATTCGACTCGGAGGACGAGTTGGTGGGTGCGGGAGGGAAGTGGACGAATATCAGGTGGTGAGGTGTGAGGTGTAGAGTACCTTGAGCATGCTCTCCACGACGAGAGAGCGTCACATCTTCGACCTAGACAAGAACGATCGTCAGTGAAGTTATTGTAGTGCGTAATTATAGAAATCACCTTCGCGATGCGCGTGCGCTCCATCGCCATTGTGAGAGGAGGCACGCACTCCAGGCAATACTAGTAGGATCCGGAGCCTGTGGCATATGCCTGTTGGTGTTAAAATAGAGATATACTTTTGCAACGACTACTTCATTGGTGAGCGAGTGTCTGACTTTGAAAGACAGAGTGTCCGACAAGACAAATGCAGAGGTGTGGGAGATATCTTTGTCACTAATAACATTCAACACAGCCTGATGCAAGCACATGAACAACCACACTACGTCACTTTGTTGACTCAAACTCGAGTTCGGCCTCAGCCTCATAGTCCCTATTACACATAAACTTAACATGATCCTAACTGGTATGACCGCACCAGGCAATGACATCTGAAGAATTCAAGACCGATTTGAACATCGTTTCACTAATAACGGAGCCCTCAGAGATCTCTCTAGAATAATATCGAAGCCCAATTAAATTTTCCATTGTTTCCTCCAGGGATGATCCTCTGGCCTGGGTTAATCACACGTTGCATCGTATCATCATCTCTACTCAACTTCCTCTTATAACATTTCGAGGATGTGAGTTCGTCTAGGCTACCGTATTGAACCTTTGTAACACCTTGTACCCACAAAATTCAATCAAGAGTCATTGTTACATGAGGCAGCTCCCAAACTGCAACACCCATCATCAAGCCACCCAAAGAAGATCCTTTAACCTCTCATGCTAAAACGCCATGACATTCGCACACGCTAAGCCAATGCTACTTTTCAGAAATACAACAAATCTCCGTGCCACCTCTGAAGCTTAAATGGTCTTGCGTCGACGTCTCATAACACATCATCAATGTTTCGTAAAATATCCTTCGTCTCACCAACTTGAGGTGGACTTCTCGGATCGTAAGCAAGTATTTTGCTGAAGTCTCCTGTGAGGTCCATCGACTGGCGAAGTGATTGACGCCATTCTTTACCACCTGGAAATGCACCGGGTGGTGGTCTCATCCGCTTCGGTGTGGAGCTGACAAGGTCCCCGGCAGTGGTAATGCCGAATGGTGTTGCAGAGAACTCCGCAGCTCGCGGCGAGAACAAGGATGGTGATGATGGAACATCCTGCCTGGCGAGATCCATAAGACTTCCCGGCTGCGCTAATGTAATGCCGGGGAGAACCGTCGGCCGATGAGGTGGAATGTTCATCTGTCGACTGATATCAGATTTGACTCGCAAAGGCAGCGGTCGTGAGGCAGCACGTTTCGGTAAGATTGGAGAAACGAAAGGCTGGAAGGGAACAGGTTGTTGAATCGAAGAAGATCGAGGCGTCCCCTGTAGTGGTCTGATGATCCGTTCTTCTTTCGAATTTGATGGTACAGGTGGTAGATCTTTGTTCAGACGTACGGGCGGTCGTCCTTGAGATGGGACTGTATTTTTCATCACACTTTGCTTGTTAAGCGTTGCGATCTGAGAAAGTGGTTGAGCTGGTTCAGCAGTAGGCGTTTTCGAATCCTCGGCATTATTGACGAACCAGTGAGCATTGGGTGCTCTTCCTCCATCAGCGTAATCGCCTCTTGCACATCGTGACCGAAATTCAGTGAGCTGGTAGATCAGGCTCATGTTTGGCCCGACCCATTGGCTACGCTGCTTTACAGCCATATACATAGAGTGAAAATCTTGCTTAAATCCCTTGAACAGTCCATAGGCGATGATCAATGAAGCCGATCGGCTAACACCAAGCTGACAGTGAATGAGTACTTTCTTACCCGTCGCCACTCGGTCATCTATCAATTGACACAGCGGATACAGATCATCTAGAATCTCGGAATTGTGATCCCACTTTACGTGCAGATACTCTGGTTTCTTCAGCTGTGTCGTGGAAGTCGAATGTCCGCTCGAGGCGGTCGGTGTGGAGGGACTGGTCGAAACAGGCCACTCGAATGCCGACTTGAATGACTTCTCAGACATGGCAGTTTGAGGTTCGGGAACATTTCTCCTATCAGCTGCGTTATTTCGCCAGACAGACATGACGGTGTCGTGCTGTACTATCGCATTCTCGAACGGATTTTTGATCTCTTTAGCAACATTGATGATGGTATCGAATTTACTAGCTTCTTCCGCGGAAGGTTCCAAATACAGGTAGACTCCGGAATCGTAGATGAGAACTGGGCCGTTTGTGTATCCACGTTCGGGAGCTTCTTGTGATTTTGGCGGTTGATACTCCTCCTCTCTTAAGCTAGGTAAATTGCCGCCTATTGATGATCCCGAATTGCTCGAATTCGACTCTTGTTTTGCATGCTTGACAAATCCTGTTGGTAAGGCGAGGCGCATGCCGCCCAACGGGCCTGCCGTAGGGGAAGCGAGAGAAGATAAACAGGGCGACGAGAGCGGTTGTGACAATCTCTGTCCTGGTGTTGGTGGTATAAGACTGGGAATTTTGCCGAAAGTCAGCTCGCTGAATCCAGGAGTTCGAATTGTCAGGTTAGTTGGTTTTCGACGACCCGGTTTGAGTCCATCCTTCAAAGGTGACGTCGGTGCTGAAAAGGGATGCGCAGAATTATCGAAATCCGATGAATGAGTCGGTCCAGATAATGGTGCCACATTCATGTCAAGAGTCAGGTTCTTCACGTTCCTTCTCGCTTCCTCTGAAATCAACGGAGTCGCCGCTTGTGGTAGTGGTGACGATGGCATTCTGTGTAGCGGATATCGTGACTGTTGCTCCATTGAAGCGCTTGTGTGGATCTCGATCGGTCGCGGTGGTGACTTGAAGGATTTCGGGGGCGCGGCAGAGCTTGCTGACTCTGGAGAAGATGAAGGAGAGCCTGGAATTTCTGCCAACAGAGGTGAATCGAAGGTCGAGACCGTCGTTGTAGGCGAGGACTCGGTCGAATTCGACGTGATTGAATTAGTGCTACTACGGCGGTGTACTACTTTGGACGACGGATCGGAGGGTGCGTGATGCGTTGTGTTCATGTGTGAAGGAAAACGCGTCAGATCTTCACTTGAGCCTTTGTTTTGATACAGTTTCTCCGGCGATGGAACACTATTGTATAACTTGTTTGTCGATGCATTTCCATAGACCGACATGAAGGAAGGATATGTTGTCGACATGGTAGACACTGGTTGTACCAGCATACTGCTGTGAGTCGGGGTCGAGAGGGTGCGTCGTTTGGTATGTGGGCGAGGACAATGAATGGTCGGAATGGAGGAGGTGCTCAGAGCTCGACGTTCTGCATGGTAACCACCGCTTCGATACGGCTGTGGTCCAAAAGGTATGTCGACGTGGTCAAAGGATCTTTTCAACGGCGAACTGTTAGTCTTGAAGTCATTCTCGTTGGAATCCATGTCTTCCATGGTGAGGCATGTCAAGCAAACTCACCCAAGTCGCAACGGTGGTACGATGTTATGACGCCCCACGCTTGGTTATAAGGTCCAACCCGTCTAACAACACAGCGGCTATGTGACTACCGAAACGACAGCTGTGGTAGGCCTGTTACGTGGACGAGGTGATGAGGGCCGCGTATCGCTCAGTTTGACTGGATCGCACTCTCAATGGTTGGAAGATCGGCGCCTCGTGGTCGTCGTACTCGCTGCTGACCCGACCGTGATCTATGGGTATTGCTATGATGAGATATGGTATGCCACGGTCGACGTAGTTACGCTACCAAAAGTACAATCAAAAGAGTGATTGAGCACGAACTGGTTCTCGAGGTGAATAGAACGGACGGAGGAGGGTCAAGAAGGGAACGAAGTATGCGACGGGCCAATCGATAGAGGAACGAGGGTAGCAGAAGGACCGTTCGAGAAGATCTACGGGCGGCAATTATGTCGCAACCGGGGGGGTATGGCGGACGGAGAAGAGCAGCGAAGGGGAGACGATCGTTGGCAAGGAGGACTTTCGCAGGAGGTCGAGAGCAAGCGCCCGGGTATTGGTGGTAGGAGTTTCGAGGAGGTGAATCAGAGGCGGGATGTGATGGTGGGCAAGGCAAGATTGTGGAATGTGGCATGAAATGTAGTAGAGAGAGCAGGAGAGTAGTAGTGGTGAGAGGACGAAGAAGGCAGTGTCAGAGGGCATGGTGACAGTCAATACGTCGATGGTACGACGAAACCAGACGCGACCAGAGGGCTGGCAACGGGGGACTGGGGGGAAAGAAACATGTCAATTCGTCAGTGTGACAATACCGGTCTCAAACTCCACGCCTAAAAATAATCACCGGCGCGTTTCAAGTTGACTGCCGAAGCACCAATCACCACCACCTTGACATGGCTTAGACGCCGCTTTGTGTGTGGTTGAACCCATCCACCAATCTCAATCTCCATGACCTTTTTCTTCTCCCGTCCTTCATGAAGAGACACTCCCTGCTGCTGTACCCTCCAAGGAAGGTCCACCCAATCTGTTCCGTCGTGTCTGGCAAATGGTCAATCTGGTGGCGATGGATGTACATGATCACCCTGCTGCTGCCGTTCCAGTAACGTTTGTCTTGAAGAAAACCAAATCGACAAGGATTTGTAGGCAAAGGGATGGGTATGCCTGCTTGTTTGCATCGATAGATCCTGAAGGAACCACACACACACAGATGCACCTCGTACAGAATTTTTTGATTACCAAGCTCAACAGTAATCACCGAACTCGAGCCTGAGGGCTGCATGCGCTCACGTACACAGAGTTATCCTTTCTCAGCTCGCTCATACAGAACCAACGCTCATGATGTACTAGCATGTCAGCTATACTACTAATGTGATGATGGCCTTGGGTGGTCCGTGTCGCGCGTCATAACGCTTTTTTTCGAAATTCGGGGGTAAGCCATGCGAGCACAGAGTTCCAATGCCACGTTTTTTGCTTTCTTACTTAGCCATAGTACAACGTGCGTTGCCGGAAGAGGTTTAAATGCCACACATTACCATCCCTTTTCTGTGTTGGACAGAACCGGTGATGCCGAGAGAGGTAGCGGGGATGACTCCATCAGGGCTGAGACTCAGAGAGTGAAATTTAAATTGAAATGAAATCTGATGAACTTTTGACTTGTCTATCTCAAGCCATTGACATAAAGAAGAATTTGGCACTAGAATACCCGAGGCTGATGATTCCTTGGCTTGATCTTTCAGGCCATCCAACAACGCCTTGACATGTAAACTTCTGTCTGTTGTATAACCTGCCATGCTATGCTATGTAACGCCATACGACGCCTCATCGAGGTCCATTCACAAGACCAGTCCAATCCGCCGTCACGGATGTTATTTGCCTAGAGGGTGCGCCACTCTCTTCAAGCAACGTCGTAAACTTTGATTACCTCCTCTTCGCCTCACGACCATTGCGTGTGTACATCTCGCCGATATTTCTATTCACCTTCTGCCGCATCGCCGTTGCGGCAGCATAATGTGAAAAGGAGAAAGCAGACCAGTCTCTCGACCTCGTGGACGACGAAACCTCGACGACTCTCGCCAATTTCTGCTGCGGCCGGTCGTAGGTGAAGACATCTTCAAAATCGAAATCTTTGGACGAAAGGTCTCGAGAGTCGAAGCTAGTGTTGTCTACGGCTTGTTTCTCACTGTCGGTAAGTGATGCATCGAAACTGAAGGTGCGGGTATGTGGAATCAATTGTACTCTAGGTGAGGATCCAGAGATTGACGGTGATCTCGACGTTGATGGCGACGAGTACGATGTGATCGAAGATGTTGATATCAGGGAAGGCTGTCTCTTGGACAAAGGCGGGCTTGCTTGTGGTGTCCACTGTCCATCGAGAGAGGTCATGTTGGGCAATACAACCGAAAGATGATCTCAAGTGTAGAAGATGGTGCTGTTGTTCAATCCCTGAACAATAAATATGTGTGGAAGGATTCTGTCCAATATATCACCCAATGAGGTTGTCAATGTCCTCAGTTACAAAATATAAATTATCCACAAGGTCCTCAAACCGATGGTGAGAGGCAAAGGCTTTTGTGACACAGAACAATCCCAGAAACTGGAGCAATCAATAAGAAAAAGTCTCCGAAGGCTTGCCCGTGCAGTGACGGTAGTTGTAGTAATGTTAATGGTAGTAGAATCACAACTGTCTCAATTGTCTCACAGAGCTAATATTATGAAGGATGGCAATATTCATATAATAACAACAACAATAACACTCATAAATGAAGTCCGGAGAAAAGTCAAAATCGTTAATGACAACGGTAAATGACAATGGTCTCACCCGTGTCGAAGTTGACGAAACAAATGGCGCAATCGAACCACACACGAACCACTACTCCCCAGCTCACAGTCAGTCGCTGCTGTCCGTGAGTCCACCTTCAACATCGACTCCATCGCCATCTCCATCTCCATTTCCATCGATCGATTCTTGAATCCTGACTGGCCAAATAATCCAACCATCTGCACTGACTGACCTGAAACGCAAGAGACGGAAATACCTCGTACGATTTACATAATAGGACAGATGGGGCAGAGGGGTGTCAAACCGAAATATGTCATGCCATGCATCATCCATTGGCATGCGCAGACAAGCATATAAGCAGGCAGCAAGGAGTCAAGCAAATGAAACAGGAAGGACAAAGATATCAATTAAAGTCATTACCATTTCTACCATAGATACTACTCGTATAATACATAATACATAACACGTACACGTATACGTATACATGTCTATGTCTGTGGAGAAGTAGTACATGATAATAAACCATCCCTTCCTTGACCATCCGTGGGCTACTACGTATGAGACAGACAGACAGAGAGAATGGATCGTACTGGACACGTAAAGAAACATCACCACTACTTTGTTGACACGTGTGAGATTTATTTGTGCCCATTCATCGTTCCTTTAGAAATTCCTGTTTTTCATGGTTCTGTGTCGCTGGTATCCCTGGTACTTGACACGTGCGAATCGAGCAGATACTATGAGTAATCAACCTGTCGAGTAAAGATCGAGTATGAGGCCACGAGTCAATTATCTTACATGTACATAGTCATACTGAGTTACAGCACAGATATTACATACATGCTATTGTTTCAGATACGGAACCGATCTAACAAAAGAAGAACATGTATGGATGAGGTGATAAGTATTAAATTCAACTAGGTTAATTCCCTCAAGAATACCGTCTCAATGTCAGCCTGTCTGCCAACAACATACTTCCATACGATTCTACCTCTCTCTATCTCCAGTATCGACACCTTCATCCTCTCGATCACTCATAAATGATGGCGCGATGTCCTTCGCCGATCGCGAATCGATATTTTCTCTTGCAGTCCTCTCCGCTCGGACAGCTCGCAATCTACTGCCCACGCTGGATCCAATCCGACCGGCAAATCCTAAACTACGCCTTGATGAGCCTGATCGACCGGTGCTGTTCGCAAGTGCTTCGGACATGGTATCAGGTGAGGCGTTGTCGCCACCACCACCAGGTACAAGAGTGATCCTGCCCCATGCGTCCTGCGCAAATGGTGCATCTCGTGGCGTCATTGGACTATTATCTTGTGTAACGACAACGCTGGCGGGAGATGCATATTTTCTCCTCGAGGTAAAGTTGGTGCTCACAACTGATGGTAATGGCGTGCTCGAGACAATTGTAGTATTCATACGACTAGGCATTGGATGCTGACTCGTATATTCACGTGACATACTCGTGTAGTCTCTTGAGGTGCGTGAATATCCACCTATATCCGTCATGGCTCGACTGGCCGCGCGAAAACTGGGACTCTCCTCAAGATCGTCATTTACACCATCATAATGACCTGGAGGCCGAGTTCGTGTGACAGTTGCAGTACGACTGAGTCGCAATCCAGGTAGTTGCGGCAGTATTGTAGACGAGTCTCTCGATCTCACCTCGGAAGGTGCAGAACCTATCTGTAGATGTCCAAGATGTACACTGGTTCTTCGACTGTCCAATCTCGAATGTACTCTGGATGGCATGATCCGATCACCAGGGTCATTGCTATACCGCCGACTACGAAGCATAGTATTTGGTGGATGAACACTATCTCTGCTGATGGGTCTTACATCCGAAGCTGCAGACCTGCTATCAGCTGCGAGTGCGATAGTAAGTTCCGTCAATCCTCTACACATGCTTTCGGTTTTTCTCTTTATCTGCCTCTCGGCTGCAGGGACCAAATGAGGGTTCGTGGTACCCGACTCATTACTCATCATTGCCGCGAGCTGCAGAGCATCCTGAGCAGTCGCATATAGTTTCTGGTATATTTCATGACTGAGTACTTGCTTGGCGTTTCCCAATGCTTCGTGTAGGAGAGGATGGACGTTCTGAGAAATTCCTTCCATAGGCGACTGTAAAGTTGTCATAGAGGGTTTATGTTGTGGTGATCCAGACATCGTCGTAGCTGCTGTAGTCGCTGTTCGTGGTCTTTCCGCCGAACTCATTGCCGCTGCAGATGATGAAGGGAGTTTACCAGTAAGTTCTAGCTTGCGAATCCTTGACTTTAGATCGTCCAACTCATCCCAAACCGTTGAAGGTGCAGTCGTGGAAATTGTGGATTCTGTAGCGACATGTTCTTCGGTTCTGGACTTGATAATGTGTGCTGGTTCCGACACAAGTCTCGTGCTTCTCAATGCTTGACTGGATCGTTGAGACATACGAGCAGGATCTACATTTGCATTGGACGCTCTGCGAGTCGATCGTGTGTCATGTCTTTCCGCATCGGAAGGAGGCCCTGCCGAATGATCTCTCAAGCGGTCGCTGTCATGAGTGTAGGCCCCGGAAAGTTGTTGACCAAGTGATGACCGTTTGTGCAGATAGCGTATTGCCTCCGGTTGCGATGGTTCGGTGGAATCGAAACGAGCCCGACTTGGCGAGATTCGATTTTCATTTCTCGGACGTACTGTAGGGACAAATGGCAAGGAGATGCGTGATCGCCTTCGGTCAGCTCTGGACGTAGAGGAGCGTGCCGCATCAATTTTGGCAATATTCAGAAACAGGTCCTCACTTTTACGCTCGTCGCTACTGGATTCCTTGCCGTCTTCCACAGTGTTTCCTCTATTCGTCTCATGATCTCCTCGAACATTGAAGTGCGACATTTGTTGTTCGTCGTCTGTAGGCGTGGGAACACTCTGTGTATCGGTGGTATCCGGTGATGAATGGACATGTGATACCGCGCTGTTTTGGTTCTGCGCGCCAGTCAAGTTTCCTGTACCTTCCAGACCGTCATGCGTCCCGACTCCAGATATCGTAGTCTGCGCCGAAATCATACGTGTTGTGGGGGTTCGTTCAACCTTTTTGACTCGCTCGGTCGAAAGAGTCCGTTGAGTACTGTATGATGGAGGTGGTCCACATGTGGTTTCGACGCCGTAACTGCTGTGCGACGCAGGAGGTTTTTTGCTTGATGTCGACTGTAACAGATTACCGGAATGCGTCCGTAGTAGCGGTTTGCCAGAATTCGCAGAGTTGTGTGCGCTGGTGGGGATTGTCTGGTCGTCTGGGGAGCCCAGTGAATGAAGATTTGGCGTTTGTTCCTGTGGAGGGGGTTTGGCGGGTGTGCGCGTGCTAGAAATGGAGATAGTCTTGGGCTTCTTCCTCAGCTGAGGTCCTGCCTGGCTGGAAGATGTAGAGACTCTCGATATTAGGTCAGGTGAGCGCGGTCGCGTAGTCAAGGGATGCGTAACGCGTTGAGACTGGGGTGGGTACGAATATTGGGAAGATTCGTCGGTAGGTAAGGAGCGTTTGATCGATACGGACTGGAACTGGTGTGGTTCGGGAGAAGAAGTGCTTGTGTTGTTCCGACCATACTGCAGCTGAGGGGGAGTGAGGGTGAGGGCGTGAGGGATGGTGTGTTGTGTGTTGTCCATAACCATGGCTTTCCGTGTCATGTCAACGCAGGTACTTTAGACATTCCCTGCTAGCCTGCTGTATTCGCGCATCCTCGACTTCCGGCGTGTCAGCAAGACTTCCGGGTCAGCATATGCTTGCTGAGCCGTGTTTTCTGGTCTACAGGTGCGAAGACGACAATGGATGATTCATGGACTACGTGAGAGTAAAGTCAAAACGCTCATGCTAGGACAGAAACTAGAAGAAAGTGCCATTACAGCGCTCGGCGACCAGAAGCGCAGCCAGTGCACATAGCATGGTGATAGAGAGGAGGGGCTGTGATAGAGAATCCATGGCGTGCACTACAGGCGACACTAATGTAGTCGAGAACCTAAATATCAGCCGTTAAACCGCTTTGACTGTGACTACATCCAGAGTTTCCTTAGGGGCACCAGTCTGGTCTGGAGACTTTGCTTTTTGTCTTTCTTCAGTGCAGAAAGGCCCCTGCAGGTCACCGTCTTACGTGCATCATCAACCTGGATCCGTTCATCCTGAACATTGCTAATCTCTAGCCGCGTTGATCATTCCAATCCAAAACCCTCATCTCCAGGAGTTCGTACTAATGTGAAGCCACCAGGACAGCGGGAGATTACATGTCCAAGAAGGGAATTGCTGTGATGAGATGTATGGGAGAATGATCCGGATGTGGTTGAAATCGTGAGCCTGCAAGGTCGACGGGTTTTTACGACGCACAATTGGTCGTGTACCCTTCGAGTTGCACTATTCATGGAAGGCAATTACGATGTCAATTTCTCGTCTGAGGCTCACTGTCCCTCAAAGATTGCCTTGCGGCCTTACGCCATTTGCCTCGCAAGACCGGGCATGGATAAGCTTACCGGCTTGATCGGACGTCAAGACATCGCAGAGAGCTAATACAGGCAAAGCCGAGGTCATTGGCAGGCTCAAGCTGAATGTACTGAATGGGCTCCCGGGTTATCTTCCCGACATGACGGTGCGTTTGTTGAACAACAGCTTCAGCTCGTGGTACTGTCACCGACACAAGAATAATGGCTATGTGCGGGTGAGTCACTCTGCTAATAAGTCGTCATTTTGTGGTCCATTCTGGAGCGAGCCCTGCTTGTATTGATCATGCTAGAGGTATTACATTTCCACAAGCCAGCACTGTCCAATACCGACTCATTTGTAGCGGTCTCGCCCGCTGCACGTCACTCGATCAGATTGCAAATTGATTGGATATTTGAAATCCAAAACCACATTTGCACCATGACGAAAACATTGGTAGCTCTTCAAGTGAGAGGACAATTCGATCGTCATCTTCCTCAAATCCAGTCACAGCCTTCTTGCCATAACCACAAGATCGGACAAGCTTATACCAGAACTTCAATTTGCGAAAACATTGTGCGGAAATGGTCGCGTCAACTAATCGTCCGGATGAGTGGAGGATCGAGCAAGGTCTTGCTGGAGCGAAGCTACCTATTCTAGATCAGACAGGTATCGAAACGGTTCTCATAGAACCTGGACAGTACAAAGAATTTCCCAAAGATGAAGAGGCTATAAAAGCTTTGGGTGACCCTAATGTTTTGTTCGCTCGGGAGCGAGAGGGTTGGAGAGGGTAAGTTCTCGTCGATTGGAGTGACATGCTTCGCTTTTGTGTAAGCCAGGTCACTGACAGGCTATCAGTTATGTTGAATGGGAGAATTGCTCTGAGAAGAAGGCAAAGGCTCACAAAATCCTTACTTCCCAGTCTTTCCCGCCAAATCCGGAATACCAGATGTCGTCTATCCCAGAGACAAACCCCGTACTGGACGGTCTTCATTGGAAGATGTGGCACCATGCCATCGGTGGTGAACTAGACACTCTAGCTAATGACTCATGGGATATAGTCCTTCGCGAGAAACATCCCGACATGCTACACCTCCTTCAATTCCCCTACAATGGCGAGCCTCCAAAACGTCTCACGACTGCTAAGGCTGTCACGCCGAATTCCCTTCACTATGTTCGTAATCATGGCGGCATACCAGTAATAGACGAAGACAAATGGAGCCTGGACCTGGAAGGACTTGTTGCTGAACCCAGGTCATTCACCTTAGCCGATCTTATGGACGAATCTAGATTTCCGAGAGTGGAAAAGATGATTTCGATGCAATGTGCGGGAACACGCCGCATAGAGCAGATCAGTCTGTATGCAGGTCAGGGAGACGAGGTAGCACAAGCCCCATGGGGAGAGGGTGCCATCGGAACGGCAAAATACGTTGGTATCAGCTTGAAGAAAGTCATTAAAGCCTGCGGTGGTCTACTCAAGGGGGCAAAACATCTTGAATTGTACGGATGTGATACCTACTTCAAGCACAAACAAGCGATGAACTATGTTGTGAGTGTTCCATGGTCCAAGGTGAAAGCAAATGAAGTTCTCCTTGTCTGGGAGATGAACGGAGAACCGTTGCCTAAAATTCATGGATTCCCAGTCAGGGCAATAGCCTTGGGTTACATTGGTGCTCGCAACGTCAAGTGGCTCTATCGTATCAAGGCAATCGAGAATCCAAGTGATGCACCCGTACAAAGCAAGGAATACCTGTATTTCAACCAACAGGTCGGCAAGCATAATCAAAGACCGACTGATGGAATCCAGATCCAAGAAATGCCAGTAAGTTCAGCCATAATGTTGCCATGGACCAAACAAGCTGTCATACACAATGGCAAGATACACTGCAAAGGTTGGGGCTATTCTGGAGGTGGTAGATGGCCGGAACGTATTGAGCTGTCTGCCGATGGAGGCTTCAGTTGGTATGCTGTACCTCAAGAGAACATGTCTCCGAAACATAAATGGACATGGCGTACCTGGGAACTCGATCTGCCATGTGATGTCGAAGGTTGGATCGAGATCGTATGTCGCTGCTGGGACAATTCTTTGAATACACAACCTCTGACTGTCCGTGCCGCTTGGAATTGGGGACTTCATGTGACAAGTTCTGCACACAGGATCAGTGTCTATAGCATCAACAAAACTCGAGCTGTGACCCGAGATCGCCTCGAACAGTTTGAGCGAGAAGAGGACCCGTTAGCACCTCTGACATGGCCAGAGGAGTTTCCAACGCAGACCAACGATGAGTACAGAGAATATTGGGCGACACATGATCCTCGAGATGTTGACGATTGATCTCCTCGTCCTTGGAAGACGAGGTACTAGGAAAGGTGCATTTACAAGTCAAAGTACTACCTCCCTGATGAGTTTGTGTCACCCGGAAAGAAGCGAAGCAAGCGTATACCTGAGGCTTTCATGTTAATAGAAACTGCGTAAGGAGGGCAGGAGCGCATCGATATTCCAACTTGCCTGTATGGCATCATTGTAGTACACGAAGAGCTATTGATCCTTTCATTTATCATACTCCTCACATCATCATACATTTCCTTACTTGATACTTCACAGAGATGGCCTCGACATTACCCGTACGCTTCGTGTGCATTTCTGACACTTACGGACAGACTCCTGACCTCCCAGATGGCGATGTATTGGTACATGCCGGTAACCTTACAAAATATGGCAGTCAACGAGAACTTGAACGTACCCTTTCCTAGATCGATAGGGCTAACTTCAAAGCCAAAATCATTGTTGCTGGCTCTCAGGACTACTGTCTGGATACATACATGGGTACAAACTGCTTGGTGACTCACGGCAAGGAACACCTCAATGAACATCCATGCTCCGAGTTACTGGAAACTGCCTCAACAGTGACATACCTTTATCATGAGTGCAAGACCATCGAGTTCGAGCACACCAATGGTCGTCGCATAAAGTTCACAGTCTTCGGCTCCCCATATTCCAAGCAGAAATCCTATGTTACCGCCTTCAACTATACCAATGATAAAGCAACAGCATTGTGGTCTACAATCCCTCTCAATACAGACATCGTATTGACACATACGCCAGCCAAATATCATTGCGACGAGTCATCTTCTGATGTCGCTGCTAGATGCAGTGTCCTTCGCGAAATATTATGGCGAGTACGACCTCGACTAGCCATTTGTGGTCATGAACACAAAGGAAGGGGAGCTGAGGTGGTTACCTGGGATTTGGATACAAAACATGTCAGATTTAAGGAAATCGGTGTTCACCACTTGGTTCCTGCTATGCATCTCATCAAATCAGACTTACCTGTCATCGATCTGACAAACAAAAGCAACAGACCCCTTGCGAACGATGGTGTAATCGGGAACTTGATACCAGAATCGGGTAGCAGTCCGAAACGAGGTTGGGAGATGGATTCGCATCAAGTCGACAAGTACTACAACAAGAAGGGAAAAGATAAAAATGATGAGATTGACGACGACAACGACTTCAAGCCTATCGCGGTAGACATGGACCACGATTTGGTCGATCGCGCGTGGCAAATTCTTTCTTGGGATATTGAGACTCGCAATTTCTCTCCTCCTTCAGCCCAAATTCCAGCATTCCATAGTATAGGAGGGAAGATATATGGTCTGATGGATCACGAAGCGATATCAGGCCGTGAAGGAAGAAGAGAAACTTGCATCATCAACGGAGCGTATATGCCAGTCGATCGGTCGGTCAATGCAGCTGGTAGTGTTCGAAACAGTAATCCTGTAGTCGTGGACATCGAATTTCCAGTTGTAGTGCCAGATGATGAGTATTATACCAGGGAAGCACTGGCAGGTTTGCAATTGGAATAAGAGCATTCGGTCACTATTACTATACGGGTATGGTTTTTGGTTATGATCTTCCTAGTCATAACAGGATTAGAAGGCAAAGATAACGGCAAATATATCAAATGGCTTCAGAGAAATACTGCTAGTATTCAACTACGAAGCATACTTTCAAAAATCCCTGCGTTGCCTCATGTAATGAATTGCGTCTGCATCATGCTACACTCTTTCACTCTTTGCTTTCCGTTTCTATGCGTCTTCTCTAGATTCCAATCCTCGAGTGAATCATGCGAATATATACTTCAACAAGAAGGTCTTCATAGCATGGAGCCAACCATTCTTGCCCCTACATTGCTTCCATTCCGTCCTTCGTCTTCCTGGCATAAAACCCTATTCCCTAATTCCAACAAAATAAGCCAATCTCTCGACCAAGTTCCCTGTCACATACGTCCGCTTCAACCCATCCATCCATTCGTCCCTCCTTGAATTCGAGCACCAATCCCCCAATCAACCCTCCTCTTCCTCTTCTTCTCCCTCCATCCTCCAACCAAACCTCTTCCCCCTCGCAACAAAATCATCCATAGAAATATACGCACCACAAAGTCTCCTCTCCCCAACGAAAGCCCGTCGTCCATGCAGAACCCTCCAATTATCAAAAATAACCGGCATACCCGGCACAAGCTTAACCACGACCTCGAACCTCTGATCCTTTAGTATCGCGTCCCATTTCCGCGCGGCCTCGTACCAGGACATCATGGTCTGATGGCTTGGGAAGCTCGTGCTTGAGTGGCGGTCACTGTTGTTCCAGCGGATGCAGGAGAGGTTCTTGGGGTTTGGAGGTGAATTGGGGAGGAGATGGGTGAAGACTGGATGGCCTGGGGAGGAGAGTGTGTTGTTCATTATTGGACCGGTTGAGGGGGAGCCTGAGGCGTGGGATACAACTGGGACTTGGGAGAGGAGTTTGTAGGATTGTGGGTCGGTTTGGTGGAGGTGTTGGGCTGCGGCGAAGCCGTCTATGAATGTTGATTCGCCGCCTAGGTCTTGGGGTTTGCTTGTAGATGTAGGTGTAGTTTCGGAGTTGGAATCTGATGGTTGAGGTGGAGGTGTGTGCGATAGACAATGGAAGAGTTGTAGACCGCACGGTTCAGTGAAGTATGTGTTATCCGTATGATTGGGTAAGAAGAGGTTCGTGTAAGCTGTATCGATTGGGTCAGATTTAGAGATGACTTCCCAGAAGCCGCCGTAGTGCGTTTGACGGATGTGAGCTATGCGTTCGCAGAGCTTCTCTGTTGCTTCGGGCGTAGGTGGCGTATTTGATATGAAAGCAAAGCCGTATTTACGTATTTGCGAGAGGAGCGTTGAGAGTCCTATATCCGATCCCATGACCGACTCGTGGTCCACTGTTGGATACTTGGGAGAAGCAGGTGAGACATGTTGCCATTTACCCCGAGGGTTGTAAGTCGACGGTAGTGGCGTGAAGGGCGTATGTTTCTGTAGCCATGACCACGGGTACAAGCTGATGTGTTCTGAGTTCGTCCATGATACTTTTAGTCCGTCTGGGGTTGGTTCGGCTTCTACGGCCTTGATGTCGGGATCTAAGCTGAAGGTATCGATTTGTCTCTGTCGCGTTTGAGGGTGTGTGCAGTCTGAACAGGGACAATGGTCTCGAAGCCAGAAGCTGGGGTATCGAGTTGCTTTTCCGTCGTGAAAGTCGACTACGACTTCTTGAAAGCCCCTCGGTAGATCATTGACGAGAGCTACGGGTATTTTCTGGGTCGCAGGTGTGGTGGTCAGATGCTTGCTTTGAGGAGTGATGCTCCCATGTACCTGCTTTGTGACTCGCTTGCTGCATGTTGACAACAGTGACGGACGAGATGGAGATGTACACGAGATGCCGTATGAGCTATGTGCACGACCTTGGGTCTGGCCAAGTGATGACCTTGCAGGACTTCGCGTGCAAGCTTTTACACGGGCAGTTCGCGACGTGGCTCGCAAGAGTGCTTTCATGTCGAACATGAATAAATCTGATTTTAACCACTTCACTTGAAGGCGAAATGTTGTCTTCAATGACAGTCGCTTGTACCTCTTGACTGATGTGAGCAGCTCTTGTTTTGGGATGTCAATACTTATTAGTTAGTCATCATTGTTTTTTCTAGGCGCTTGTAAGCATGTCACTAGTGATGACAATGTCAATCTCGCAGTATTACAAATGTTTCGAAAATGGATGTATAACACTTGCCAGCATGTGTGATCATTTGATAGCGAAGTTCACCATAAAATGAGGTTTTATCTAATAACGATTAAACTATATATTCTGGACAACTACTACATTCGTTAAAATTTCGTAAAAATTTATAATTGATCTACGTATCTGCTTAGCTCGTATGCCCTTATTAGTAGGAGGTAGATATGAGAGCTGGTGAATGTTGTCTAGAGTGTAGTCGTGGTCGAAGTTGTGTAAGTTGTGAATATAGTAGTGCTCGTGGAAGGAGTCGTAATTCCAGTGGTGGTAGTCGAAACCATACTACTGAAAGGTGAACATCCACTGACTGTTCTAATGGTACGTTGATCCTCGGTCACAATAGTAGTAGCTGTAGTTATACCACCATTAACCGTAATAACGGTAGTACCAGACAAGATAGTGACCCGCCCGCCATCAACAGTCGTAGTTGAGGTAACAGTGGTAGCAATATAGTGAGTGGAACTTCCATCGGAGTAAGTATAGTCAGGTGGTGCATATCCTAGTGGCAGAACAGTGGTCGGTCCTGCACGTCGTACTAGACCACCTGTAGGTTCACATTCACATACTACCCATGTTTTGGTGACAGTTACGGTGACAAAAACGTCAAGGGGTCCGCCTCGGTAGGCTGTTGGCTTGGTAACAGCCTCGGGAGAGCTCCATATGGTATCATGTCCATGGGCACCATGCCATCCATTCCATTTATGCCAGTCTCCCCAAGGTTCAGCAGGAGCTTTCGAGCTAGTAGCTGATTTGTAAGGTTCATACGGAGGCCACGAAGCTGCCGTAGAGCAAGAGGAAGAAGACACTATTGCAGTGGTGTTGGTATAGTAGCCTCTAAATGATGTAGTAGTTGTAAGGGCCGTTGTACTGATAGGACTCACGCTAAAACTGTTGATGGTCGTACTAGTACTGGCCGCAGAAGGGGAGCTCGAGCTACTGCTTGACGTGGAAGCAGAGATTGGTGCTACTAAATTTTTTGTGGTTGATGAGATTGTCGAACTGGTGATTACACTTGATGTGCTTGTGAGGCTCGAAGTCGTAGTCAAGAGTGTTGTCGAAATAGTGGTTGGAGACAGCGTACTCGAAGTCGTTGTTGACAGTGTTGTCGATTTGCTAGTGCTGGTCAATGAGCTCGAAGAAACAGAGGTTGTTGAAGCACTTGTAGATAAGGTAGTGGAAGTGCTTCCAAGTACAGGACTGACATTGCCGTTAGGAGTTGTTGTGGTACTAGAAATGCTAGATGTCGTAGTCGATGAACTGGTGGTAGTCGATGAACTGGTGGTAGTCGATGAACTGGTGGTAGTCGATGAAATCGTCGTGCTAATAGTAGAGGAAGAAGAACCGGTCAAAGGAGTCGAAGTGGTGGTCGATGTCTTTGGGGTAGTTGTTACAGTAGTGCTGGAGATAGTTGTGGAGGAAGTGGTTGAAGTAGTTGTAGGGGTAGTAGTGGAAGTATTTATCACTGTCGGTATAGTTACGGTAGTGGAAATTACGACAATAGGACTAACTATACCTCCGTCTGTGGTTGTACTACTGGATGTGCTAGAGTTAGTAGTAAGATTGCTGGTGGTAGTCTTTGGCGTTGTAGTTTGAGTAGTGGTTGATGAAGTTGTCGGGCTTGTACTAGTACTAGTGGGAACACTACTTGTGGTTGATGAGCTTGTACTGGTAGTTGTGGATAAGGTTGTACTTATCGTGGTACTTGAATATGTGGTAGTCGACGTGCTACTCGATGTAGTGCTGAGCGATGTAGTACTAGACGACGTACTTGATGTGGTCGAACTAGAGGTCGAAGACGTCGTAGTAGAACTAGAAGTTGACGATGTCATGGTTGTACATCCTGTGTACGAAGTAGCACTTGCACCAGTAAGGATTATTGTAGCCGTGATAGTCGACGCACCATAAGTAGTCGTGCGGGACGTAGACGCAGGAAGAGTTGTAGTTTCAAAGGTGGTGGTCGTGTCTGTCTCGGTAACAGTCGTTGTGACAGGCGGTGCGGCCAGAGAAAAAAAGTACGATCGACTGAAGTGGAAAGTGGTAGTTGACGGATAAGCAAAAGTGAGCGTTGCTCTACCGGTACCAATAGAAGTGAGAGGTATAGGACAAGTGAGTACATTCGTTGCAGAGGAGTCGGTGGGTAATGAGTTGCTGTTGAACGGGCTACAGGAGACGGTAGATGATCCTCCTCCAGCTACTGGAAATGTGATGACTGGTAGAGCACCAATGTTTTGCGCTATGAGAGATCAGTAAGATCGACATGCTCATAATGTTTCCAGATTCTTACACTCAGAAATAGTGGCGATTATACCGAAGTTATTGGTGTTGCTAGGATTGAATGCATAAGAAGTCGAAAGACTCGGGAGTGGATTAGAGATGGAACGAGCACCAGCCAGCTGGTTTGACTGGAAAGAAATTCCCGCACCCATGGTGGCGTATGAAGAATGACAAGAATTGAAAGGAGAGGTAACGGAATCCTGCAGAAAGAACTGCTCAGCTATAGTAGTACCATCTTACCAAATTATCCATGATAACAAGGAGGAGAATGGATGTACCTCTGTGTATGAGTGAGATCCAACAATCCCACTCAGGATCCCGCACGTGCCACGGTGGTAGTTGGAACATTGTAGTTTAAAGTAAGCTTTTTGCCATCACTTACATTGACTGAGATGGTAAAGTCAGGAGTGTGGACGTCAATCTTAGTGACATTTTTCTCTAGCACTATACTTTTATGCGGAATTGGTACAACTGTTGAACACCATAGATCATCATCGCACTGTCTTGCTCCGGCAACGTTAAGCCATTACGTCCGAGTCCGGTCCCTTCCTTCTCGAAAGGTGAATTGACAGACAGACGAGCTCAAATGCTATGTTGTAGGTGGATGGACTGGAGTGGCACTCGGTTGATGGAGATAGAGGACAAGTGAACTCTCCCTGACAGAGAGGCATATCTCGCATGGAATACTCCATGCGGTTAGTGTCAAATCTGGGGAATGTAACGTGCAACCACTAAAATCGCATCAGTACTCTTCAAAAACCTTATAAGGCACAAATGACAACCTCGAAGGCTAAACTGCTTGGCTGGATACTAAAAAGAAACGCTAGAAGATGGGGTAATTTAGTGTCAAGTATTTCTGTGTTAGAATGTAAAAGCTACCAGCAATCTTGTAATATGTCTCGAATGTTTGGCGGGAACAGCTCCTGTTGAACGTGAAGAAAATGCCACCGCTCCGATCATGAACTCATGTCTCATGTGCCTCATTCATGGGTATCGTCGTGCTCTCCTCGTTGTACAGGTTGTATCGCTAGACAGAATAGAAATCCCCACCACTTCATGAGTATCCTCCACCCATACCACCGTGACTGTTGTGATTGCCATTATTGCCCTGGGAGTTGTCATGATACGCCGAAGTCATGAACTCCATCTCTACATCCGTCGGGGCAGAAGCATACATGTGGCTTTGATCACTGGACCCCGTCACATTGTAGGTGTTGCCACTGGGGTAGTACTGGTCGAATCGCATCATCGGGTCATAGCCGCCGAACTGATGGTAACCGATGAAACTTTGGCTGTAATCGACACCCGACACAGGCATCTGATGGTGAAATGCCTGTGATAGTGTAGGTGTTTGCTGCCGTCCGGCAGCATGACCTGCGGTGTGTTGCCAGTCTTGCGACGGCGATACACTTGAGCCACCTGGAGCTGTGTCAGGAAGGTCGTTCACATCCCTCCCTATCTTGGTGGCAACATCGCGCAGCACGGAAATGCACAATTGCCAGGCTCGTCGAGCTGACAAGTCATCCTCGCCGAGCGCGTGCAGCCATCTTACAGCTTTCTTCGATGACTCGAAGATACTGTCCGCGTCTTGTGGCATATGATGAGCTCGGAAGGAGATCTCCAGCATCAAGATCGTGGCAGCTTGGACAAGCCAGTGAACAATACTCCACCATGGACCAACTCTTATCAATCCCACTGCATTGGTATCGTCTGGTATCAGGCGGAGTGTGTCCTGTGCACCTTCAACACAAGTCATAGCCGAGAGCCCGTTAAAATCATGAGATTTATTGGATTGATTCGGAATCTTGCGGTCCAGGCGACACAAACATGGTCGATGGATCATTTGTTTGGTACTATAATAGAAGAAGCCAAGAGACAATCGAGCTTCGTAGAATTCACGATCTCGCTGTTTGCGTCGGAAGTCGAAGATGGACGGCAGCTGTCTGTACCATGCTTCAAGCTGTGCATCGAGCTCCTTCATGTGAACTTGCATGGATGACCAGCTACCTTCCAACGATGATGGGTTGTATAACCTGTGGTACGTAGCTTCGGTCAGGCGTGCGAGCTGAATGAAATGTAGGAAATACAAGGACGAATTCGGAACGGCGTTTCTGGCCCAGTCAAGCTCCGTGGATGACTGTGTGGTAGAGGGTGATCGCGAGGATTCCGACTTACCAGAGGCCGACCACTTCTCTGAAGCGTTGATAGTGGCCATAGCACCTGGCGAGTATGTGTTGGTAGATGGACTTCGGTCACCTTGCTGCATTTGCTTGCTCAGATACCTTTTGCCCTCTGGAGTGTCAAAGCTAGACTCCTCGATAGGGCATGGTAGAGGTGTCGTGCAGTGATCGTCGGGTATGCAACTAGCTCTGCCAGTGACGCTACAGAGCCGGTGCTCCAACGAATACAAGGACCACCATAAACGATATCTGATCTCTTTGAGTGAGTCCCTCAGATTAGTGCTATCGTTACGTAGATTGAGGCCTAAGGAGACCGCAGCTCGAATCGAGCATCCGGCAAGCATCCAAGCTCTTCGAGAATCAGTAGGAATCGCTGTTGAGGAATGATATTAACTCACCTATTGACTTGCCCGGTACACATCAAGTAGAAAGACATGAGCCCGTATATCTGGATTTGCTGCAGGTCAGCGTGCTCAAGAATACTGTCGCGAGTGATTGCCAGGAGTCGCGCCCTGCTGAAGTATATGATGTGATCTCTTTCATCACCTTTCCAGTCGGCCTGCACAAGATGAGAATACTTGGCGGCGATCGCAAAAATTAAGTTGAGGATTGCCAGCCATCTCTCTGGAGGCCTCTGAGAGGTATTTTGAACGAATCGCTGAAACTGTACGCTGAGATTCACTTGTCCAACAATGGGAAACGTCGGATGAACCCGTCGCATGTAGGTTGTTAGTAGCATCTGAGCCGTATCGATTGTCGGCATTTCGTATGCATCGACTGCTTCATATGTCGAAATGGACAAGTCATCCAGGTGATAACTCGAGTCTTTGATAGAGAATCCATCGGCAGCCTCTGCCAGAGGGACGCCATTGTCATTGGCCTCTCGCTTGGAACGCATGATCTTGGATGCGGTGCCTCCCATTGCTCGACCTTCATCTGCATCTCCAACCGGAGACTTGTCGAGCTCGTTATCCTGCTTGAGCTTCTGGAGCCAAGTGACTTCCGAGTTTTTGCCCATGTATCCGGTAGCCTTTGCGCCTTGTCTTGTGAAGTCTTCGTCTGTGCGATCTAGCGATCCGATCGAGCCAGCTCCTGCCGACACGTCGGATTCTGCTCCAGAAGGCTCTTCATCAGCGCTTGGATCGAGTTCGACCGACTGGACAGTGGTCGGATCAGCTTGTGAATCGTCAACATCAGTCTGAGCGGCCTGTATATGTCAGCGCTATATTGTTGATCAGGAGCACCATTTGACAAACTTTATCCAGTGAAGCTTTGATCAGGGCGGCATCGTCTTCGGGGACTTTCGCCATTAGATGTTTTAATAGACTTTCGTATTCAGCTACCTTTTCGGCCATGGTACCGAATTGTCTGTCTCAAATGATTAGCGTATATGTTTGAAAACCGATACAGCTGCGCATACTTTTTGACCCTATCCCTTTTCCCGTCTGCGTAGTAACACGCGATCTTGAAATCTTGACAATGTCGGCATACCGGCTGTTCGCCACTGCATTTCGTCTTTCGATGTCTGCATGGTTCACATGCGTGATTGACTCGGTGTCTACCTCCACCACGGCCTGTGCCCTCTGAGGCAGCTTCACTAGGTCTTTTCAGTCTTGGGATTGCAACCTTGGCGGCTTTTGCCTGATTTTCGCTGGTCGTCGATCGAGCCGTCTGAGGAACTCGAAAGAATGGTTGCGTCGAGGAGCGAGGGGCGGAGGATTGACCTTGGGCGGTGGAGTTGGTATCCGGGGGATTGGCTGCTCGTGCGGTCGAGGCAGTAGACCTCTTCGAGTCGCTCCTGACAGAGGGCGGGCGCGCAGGCTGGCCTGGAGTCTGCTGACCGGACTGCCGGTCAGCCATACTTCTGGTATGAAGGAATTCGAATGATGAAGAAATCTCAGATGCGCCTGTGTAAGTTGCCTCCGCACAGTTCAGAACGAGGGCGGCGACGTGAACTAGGATGACGTAGAGGGTTTCGACGGTGCCGAAGTGAGCACAATGTTTGCAACGACGATGGAGGTCACAAACGGACGGTAGAGTTGGTTGTCGACCATGATGGAATCTGATACACGATATCGATGTATCACAATATGACCTGCGACCGGACTTGATATCCTGTTCGATTGGTGGCTGTTTTGTGCCAGACTAGCACGATCACCATCACCGGCACCACTGGCAGCACAAGCACAGGCCAAGCACGGGTCAGAAAAGTATGCGAGAAAGGGTATGGGGACGGAAATGCACTATCACCGAATCCTACACCTGACAGCCTAGCCGGCTGCCGGGTCAAAATACCAGAGTGTCTAGACGAGTCTTTTCAGCTTCCAGCGGGGTCAACTGCCCTGCCCGCCAGGATTAACTGTCTACTGTAAGCATACGGTGTGCGGCAGCGATGGTCAGTCATGTCACCCCCTAACCAAACACCCAAATCCTCAGTTCTACTACTATACATTCATACCCAGTAGTTCTCGTTGCCAGGCTCACCGCGCTTCTCCCAAGCCCTGATGATGGCCCGATCCCGGATCTCCTTGCTCTCACGCTCCAGTCTGTCACGACTTTTTCGGATCAGGTCCTGCTCGAATCGCAATTCCGCCAGCTGAGCCTTCTGCCATCGATTGCTGCCATGTCGTGCGCATCGGTTCTTTGCGCAGACGCCACCGCTGGTGGGAAGACGTTGACGGCCGTCCTCGTAGTCTTCCTCGTCACTGTGGCTGTTACTGATTTGCCCGTTGGTCATGATCACATCGATCGGAACTCCTGCTGGCGCGCCAATCTGGCCGGAATTCAGTACCTCTTTCCCACCGTTCTCTAACCATTGGACAAATTCAGCCTCAGACCACGTCAATCGTGGATCGTAGCCACACAGGTCTTTCTGCTTCGGATTGCCTTTTCTTACTGTTTCTAGAATTGCACTGGATCTCGCTTTGATAAGCTCGATGAACTTCTCTCGGGCCACGAAATCGTTATCTCGCTTTTGAAGTATCGCAAGGTCTCGCTCGATCTTAGCAATCCTCACTTTCTCGTATGCATCGAAATCGAGTTTGGCGTTCAACTCAATGGAATCATCGCCTGGCGGCGTGGCAGGCTTCTTGCCTAGCTCACGCCATTCATCGATGGTTTTCAACTTTTGGCATAATGCCCTTAGTTCTCCTACTCGTAATGCTCCGCCACGGTTGACCAACATATCGTCGTCCACCGAGGAATCTGTCTCCCACTCGGTCTCTTCGTCTTCACTCAAGGCTGGGGTGTGCATTCTGCTGCCATCCAACACAGGAGTCGCGTCTCTACGATTCGGCTTCTTTTTGTCACCTTGACGTTTCTTCCTCTTCCTCTTCGGTGGCTTCTCTGTCGTCGAGATGCGTTTGCCGTCCCTGCTAATATGTACCGTAGGATCGCCTCTCCGGATTAACTCTCCGAAGAATTTAAAAGCACATTCTCGGCTGCACCACTTGCTCGGAGGATTGTCGTGTACCCTGGCTGGCTTTCTGCAATCTTTCCGTCTGCACATACGTTTCCAGGTTGTGTGGTATCCGTCTCGTTCGCAGCGGGGGCATATATATTTGTCGATCAGGTCACCATCTCTTTCTCGAATGTTCACGCAGTTGCCATGGTACCATTCCTCACAGACTCCATCGCATGCAATCATCCAAGTGTGATTGTCTCCTTTACGACAGATACAAAATACTTCGCCATCGTCGTTCGTGCTCCCTGGTGTAGCGACCGAAGAAGTTGGTGAGGCAGACGCTTCGACAGATACACCACGAGATGATGCTGGGGATTGTGTTGCTCGCGCAAGTCTCGATGTTGGACCACGTTGCACAGAGGCGACACTAGGCGATCGAAAGGGAGTGGTGGGTCCGGAGTCGCTGAGTTTGGGACGCTTGTTGGATATCGAAGACTTCATTCTAGCCGTCCCCTTCTTAGACATTGGTAGCGGTCTCTTCCTGCTATTAGTAGATGCGGCAACAGGAGGTACTGACTCTACTGATACAATCTGTGATTCCATTGAAGGTTCGGATTTCAGGCTGACATGCGGAATCGTTTGTTCAGAGTCCTGCTCCGTTTCTTCTTCGAGGTCATCTTGATTGTCTCTTGTTTGCGCATGTTCCACTGGCTGTGCGCCGCCATTTGCAATCTGTTCCTCAAGTGAACCAACCGGCTCACCAGTAGAAGGCTCGACTATAATCTCTAGACTGCGTAATGGTTCCCATGTCTTTGTATTGTGTATTTTTGAGATGTGATCTCGGACAGATCGTCGACGGGTGAATAGTTTTTGACACACATAGCACATGTAACGTCTGTCAGTATGCTGTCCTTCATTTTTCGATGAATGCTTGGGGTCTTTCTTGTTCACTTCGGACTTCCGAGGCTTCGCAGGTGCTTTCATCGTCGCTGGCGAAGCGGAACGATCCGTGGATTGCTTCGTGTCCATCATAGTGATATCAGCAGATCCCCTCCTTGGATTACAACCTGCACTCGTTTCCGGTTCCATCTCTTCACGATCTTCTTCGCTCTTTACCGGATGGATGTCCATAAGACTGTCGGGTACAGTCTCGAACAACTCAGGCGCAAAGCCTTGCGTTGTGGAGGATTCGTCACTAGAGAGGTCAGCGCAAAGTCATATGAGTGTATTTAACTGGCTCACTGATCAATCAAGACATCTTCAGGTAAAGCCATCGCGGATGCCGATGCTTGATTCAGTAGATCTGAAAGGGACGACATTTTGCGCGACAATGCCTCCTACAGGCTATGAGGGTTGCTGCTCGCTATCAGATGTGTCACGAACTGAATGAAAACTCTACAACCATAATGATTTGTTGACTGGCTTTTGATAGACCACAGCGGTAGGTGCGGGAATATGAGCAGATGTTTGTGTTGAAGTCAAGGGAAGGATAATTCACTATTCGGATAAACACCAGGTCGCGACTTGACACTGGCTAAACTTCGGTGATGATTGCATAATCACACGTGGTCCGATTTGGTCATTGCAGCTTTTATGCATATGCATAACTAGAATATGGCCAGAACATTCAGAGCAAGTAAGACTTCGAGACAGTATCAAGTCTAAGTCAAATCACACTCGGTGAATCTATCAATTCACTGGAACTTCCTTGATATGTATATATGAATTACATGTCATCGACTTAGATACACATGAGTGAAAGTGGACATCGAGTACAGCTCATCTTGTAGACTTCATTGATTGAGATCCTTCACTGTTTTAGCCACACCTTACTCGCTAGCAGCCCTATGAATCAAGAGCACTCAGGGCTCGCTTCGCGTTGTGTTACAATCCTCAACAGCTCACCGCTGGCTTTAGAGTACACGCGGTAGGAGCAGAGACCCAGCCCATCATTCTATTAGCAATGTCGCTATATCATGGTTGTCAGCAGATTTTCTCGAAGGCGCGATAACATTGAGTTGAACATGGGAGCTTACCTTGAATAGCACGGTACACCGAAACTGCGTGGGGGACCACACTGACCAGCGGTCTCGAGAAGACCATCCGCAGCAACGCTTCCAGAATTATATACTCTTGCAGCCTTGAAGTAATTCTGGCCAGATGCGTCACCACCGACTGCGTTGATGTGCTGGACTAGACCGCCTGTTGCGACTCCAGACTGGAGAGTTCCTTGAGCACCATCGATCAACATCTGTGTAATCTGGTTAGCACCACACGGATTGACTTCCTTGGTGTTGTCAATGTTGCAGGTACCAGTGCCATTGAAGGACTGCATCAGACCTGGATTGATAACACCGGCCTCGCCACTTCCAGTTCTCTTGATACGAACACACCCGTTAGACTCTTGCATAATAATGGCAAGGACAAATCGGGGATCTATCTTGGCCGCTGTAGCGATTTCAGTGGCTGCTGTTTTGATTAAGGTGTTTTCAGCGTCGGTGTTCTGTTCATTTAATTAGTGAGATGTAACGGATCTAGGAATTATTGAGGGGTTCTCACTGGTGTGACGTTGTCTACACACCCTTTACCCATCACTTTGCTGTTGCGGGTGAACATTTCATTGAAACTGACCCATTTGTCCTTTGTAGGCCAGCCGGCGCCAGAAGAGCCATCACCCTTGAAGAATGTGTATGCGTCCGGATTGGAATTGATCCCTGTGTCAAGATCGACGGAAGCAACAGCAGCTGCACCGGTGGCCACGGCAGCGGAACTGGTCACTGCAATTGAGCTAGCCCCAGCGGACTGACTTATTGCAGAAGTAGCGCCAGACGAAGGTGTCGCAGCAAGTGAACTACCGGACGACGTAATGATCGATGAAGCTGGTGCGCTTGCAGATACTGAAATGCTCGTAGCACTTGAGATACTGGAAGAAGTCGACTTACTAGAAGCACTTGGAAGACTGGTAGGGCCTGACGTATTGGGGGCACCTGAGACGAGCGAAGAGACCGATCTGCTAGGAGCCCCTGGAATACCAGTAGAGCCTGACGCACTGGGGGCACCTGGAGGGCCAGTAGAGCCCGCTACACTGGATACGACCGGCACACCAGCGGGGCCAGCTACAACGGAAGCACTTTGACTGCTAGATGGGCCCGGGAGACTGGAGACAACAGATGCGCTTGGTGTGGTTCCAAGAGCCAAAGTAGCTTGGGATGCAGTCAAGCTGACAGCACTAACAACATTTGTAGTGGCTGTAGCGATAGGCACACTACTAGAGAGACTCGTAGCCGACGCAGAGATCACTTGTCTCGCTGCAAGGTCTTCGGTCGGGTCTGTCTCGCTCAGAGATATACCTGCACGAGCAAATGCAGCCCTTGCGTTGATGGGTGATGCATGCACAATGGCAAATATATTTGCCAACCATATCTGGACACGTCAGCCTCTATTAACGATCACAATCGGTTGATAGTTATAACTTACAATTTTATTGACCATGATGACTGACTAATCTGAATCGTCAAATTATTAAGGCGTGCTGCTCGAACTGATCAATAGGTAGAGCCCGGTAATATAAGAAATTCCCGGAGAAGAAACAACGTCAGATAGATTGTGTTGTGCAATTTAAGACCACTGATCTATGCCAGATACACCAGTGATGAAGACGCTTGAGCAAGAGGGAAATCTTGTTAGTCTGCACCATCGGTGACCCTCTAGATATATTGTGTTATCCATCCTGGCATCCCCGCGACCCTCAACAAGGTCGAAACGTTTGGAGCTCTCCGAAGACGAGAAGAATAGACGAAACTTCAGGAACGAATTGAAGGCCTTCAACACATCCTCGACAAGGGAGACAACTTTCGACATGGGAAATTTCATATATGTTTCGCTCGATGTGCCCTACATACGACCGGAGAGGATGCCTTACCGCGATTTGGAAGCCGTATAGCTCTAATTCACAGCTAGAGCCACCGAACAAAGCCAGATCTGACATCCACGCGAGATAGAGCCTGATGTCAATAGATGTACGAAACGTACCGATGTCGAGCCACAGACATACCGGCAGATGCTACGTATGCGTCGTAGATCATGGAAGCGTACTCGATCAGTGTCAAAAGATTCCAGACCGGTTGAATCATTGAGTTAGAACTCCGTTTCACCACAATATGTGACAAACATGACCTCATACCTGAGATTCTCAATCGATTTGTGTCGTAAATGACTTGATGTGAGTCTGATCGTCAAATCGATCTATGTACAAGGCATAAAGGAGTAGTTTGACAATGCCTATCCGTGGCATTGTACTCATCTGTAAACCTCACTGAACTCGATTGAGGGCCAAGAACTTAGGTCAACTTATGCTCGTGCGAGCAAGGGAGTTTCAGCCTCATTCGCGGATCATGATAGAGCAAGTCCCTTAGTTGCCTAGAGCACGCTGGAATTCGCCTCGGCGATGGAACTGAGTTCTAGGATAATGAACATGAATAAGGAGAAGGCTGAAACAGCATGGTGACCGAAAATAGCTTGCGTCAAGTTGCCAATCAAGACAAGCGAAGTGTCCGTAGCCGAGCAAGCGGACACGACTAGCACTGGCAGTAGTTCAGTGGTGAGTAAAGTACACGGCAGATAATGCGTGATGAGAAAGATCTTACATGATTTACGCGCCGTGCGAGTCACGTGGATGAGGTCCTTCCGCGCTGAGACGCGTCTCAGATACTATTTTTATCTGCCAAGGACCTTCAAATGGTCAATAGCTTGATACTGTACTGAATGCTCTCGCCCTTTTCTCTAATCTCACCCGGAACTCGACATGGAGACGCCCATAACAACGAATCAATCAGTTCATCAATCCATCACTATCACCGCTCTATCAGTGGGCTTGTTGAGCTATCTAAATACCTATTCATGGTATTGCATGTCTTAGCTCGAAACAACATGGATATTCTACGCTTGGATGCATCTTCTGTATATTGATGGAGCAGCGCCTGTATTGTTAGATACAACTAATGAGCCTGCGATCACGCTACGTGAGGCATGTGCCTCATGCGAGAAGTGTTCTACGCCGTCCAGATTACCTCGAATCCACCGAGCTAGTAGTGTGACTATCAGAGCAAGCGATCCTCGACATGACTTTCCACCGTTAATAAGCTCAAACTAATGTGAGCCTCACATGGCGAGCTAGGGTTAGTCTACCCACAACGTGTTGCTCTGAAGGATCACTCACTTGGACTTCTGTCACCTCGGCCCCACGAGATCAGGTGAACAACGTCAAAAGCAAGGCAAAGCTCATGGTGGAGAATCAATGTTCTCTATGCATACATGCCTTATCCATTTATCCCCACAACATTCTTCATCCCAAGCGCCGAGGAAAGAATGCCATTTCTTGTCACATTGCGCTGCATCCGAACAATAGCTGGATGATCCATCAGGTATCTATTTTGGTGTCACTGTTCATCGTGGTCAAATATTCATTGATCTTCGAGAAAAACAAAGTTTTAGAGCCGACAACGGCCGGGTTGTTCTATTGGCCACCCCTTGTGTGACTACATGGTGTAGTGCATTGTGACACTTACTGTCTAGAACTCAGACCCGGCATCGGTGTAGCAGGTTGGTACGATTTATCCTCGGCCTTTGCTACATTGGCTTCAAACTTGTTGACGTCAAACACGAAACAGTCTGGATCGAATTCCTATTCCTCAGACTCAGCTCGACGGGTCATCGATCGCCATGCTCATGTGGCACCTCTCTGCATATCTAAAACTGGACCTTACCGCATGCAATAGTGTGTGATCAAATCAAGATTCAATTGCCACCATGACTGCAGGTTGGTGTGGGAGGAATGGCTCGAACACATGCAGAGTTGAGTAGGCAGTTTAAGTTTGCCCGATACTTACCGTATGGCATTCCATTCGCTCACCAGGCGATGAGAATTGGCCGAGTGCCTGTCTCGCTAACAGTGGCAGCAACTGGCATCTGCTCGGCTTATCATATGGCTGATCCAGGTCCAGCTGAACTGCAATGGTTGGTGCACCTTCAGCCCCAGTCTTGGGGTATGCTAGGTCATTGCATCTTATCTTACCTCTGACTCGTTCCAGACCTCGTCATAGTATGGATCCCGGACAGAGAGTACGCCCAATCGTGTCGAATCAGACGGCCGCCATCGGTGCAAAGCACTCATGCTTAGACAGATAGGTACTGCCTCCCGATGTTCTCGGTAACCAGTACACAGTGTATGAGCGCAAGAATGATCGAGGAGGACGTAAGCAAAAAGCGAGCAAGATTAGTATTACATATTAAAACAGGTGGAATCTATGTTCACGTCCAGAGAGGACTCCGCGTGTATCATCTCAGTCATAGCTCCAGGGTCGTCGAATGCCACATCGGCCTGCGATGCTTCTGCATTTTCATGAGCCTCTACCACCTTTCCTTGGATTGTGCTCTCTAGCCATAAATTTTGCTTGCTGCGCCGACATCTTGTGCTTGCCAGATCTAAGATGCTGGGTAAGATGTGACATCCGATCGAAGCCCTCGCCTGGTATACCACGTGGACATAATTTGACCGGACAGAGCAGTCGACCTGAAGTCGGACCATGCTTTTCCTGCGTGTGTCGGTCCAACTCAGCTTTTCGCTTGTACGCTCGACCACAGCCACGTGTCGGACACACATGAGGTAGTTCACTCGTCGGCTCGGGGGGTGCTGTGGCGGACCAGCCGGCCACAGTACTACTCATTGAGGTGCTTGTTGTCGCAGGTGAGACTTGCAGTGCCCTCGTGTCGAGAGCAGAAGTGTCGTGATCCGTCTGATATGGATTATGTAATACCCGTTGGGTAGTCACCAGTTGTGGTGGATAATGTACTGATGATGGCGCTGATGAATAAGCCGGCTGCGTTACACTAGAATGAGGAATATACGCTGGATGCGGAGGCGACCACTGCTGTACATATGGACTTTGATACATCTGAGGTTGTGCCATGTAGTTGGCCGTGTCTAAGGCCGCTGCTTGGTCCATATATGACCATTCCTGCTGCGGAGCCACTGAGTACATGCTG
Source organism: Camptophora hylomeconis (assembly GCA_032357745.1). Taxonomy (NCBI): domain Eukaryota; kingdom Fungi; phylum Ascomycota; class Eurotiomycetes; order Chaetothyriales; family Chaetothyriaceae; genus Camptophora; species Camptophora hylomeconis. Next base: position 1,060,411 of record JAOTMB010000003.1, on the reverse strand, counting down.
TGTTGTGACGGGCCTGATTGTGTAGTCCAGGCAGAGTCGAACACGGCCGTACTGACAGGAAGCCTCGAGTCGCCGGGGAAGGCGGCAAAGTTGTGGGTGTTACCGGTACGCTCAGTCGAAGGATTGACAGGCGGGACAGTTGTTCGCCGCCGATGTTGCGAGCCGCTATCGGCTCGACTTGTCCCCCTCGCTCCTTCGTACCTATAGGGCTCCAGTTTGATAAACGAGTGTGGTAGAGCCAAGAGCGCTCAACCGTCGGGGGAAAAAAGGAGGGATACCAGAATTTGGCCAGTCTGATGACCAGTATCGGAGAGATGCGACTGCTCGCAACAAATGTAAAGTTCTTGAAGGCAAATATACAGACGAAATGAGATGGCGTGGGCGGCGCAATCCTGGTTTAAACGGATCCAGGGTAGGTACTTCCACACAATGCCCGTACCGTGTTGGGGGCCAACTGCAGGTTTACTGAAGGCTGCGAAAATGCGAAACCTAGAGGGGCGGACAGTGCCGGTAGGGCGAGTTGGATTTATATCGGATTGACAGGGGAATTTGAAGTCACCAAATGCACATTGAGATAGAAAAGTTAGTATCCTGGTCGCGAAGGGCCGACCTTAAACTGAATAGCACTGCTGTGTGTCTCGATGATCCATCGCCTTGTTCATGGTGAAATACGCCCGTCATGGAGGCATTGTTTCAACAACACACATTGGGGCCCTGGCAAACCTCCGACTCACCGATCTGAGCACTCAGAAGCATCTTAGAGAGTGTTCAATGTTTGGCAGTATTGAAGTGTCGTTGCTGATGGTCGGTGAGACAAGAAGTCAAGATCACTTTCGGTACTTTCAAGGGACCGATGGCTGCCAAGACGTCGATGCAGGAACGCGTCTCCGCAGCCCAGTAAATTTTGGATGTGTCGCCGAGTCTGTTGTAATTTCTGTAACACGTTCCGTTCAGTCCCCATCGACTTGCTCTCGCTGCACCATGTCTCGCACCAAGAACAAAGCCCGAAGAGATGGTCTGCCCAAGGGAAAAGGAAAGCGCACCAGAGATGAGACTGACGAAACCACCGACTCGCCGGCCACGAAGAGGCAGCAAACCCAGCGACCTGAACAGACTGAATATGACGAGGCTATAGCGATGATGGACCCAACCATATTATCCGATCATATTGCTAAGGCTGTGAAACGCCATTCATCGGAGAGCACGACGATCGAATTAGAGGACAAGTTCATATCCTCCAAGGCAATTCGGGACACTACGTCCTTTACTGAACCGCGTGTTGCGAAACACCTACCGGCCTACCTCGAGCGATTCACTGAAGGTGGAAAAGACGCACTCTCAACCTCCGACACCGTTGCCAGTCCACACACCATCATCGTGACGGCATCGGGAATACGAGCGGCCGATATACACCGTGAGGTCCGATGTTTCGGTAGCAAAGATAGCAAGATCACAAAGCTTTTTGCAAAGCATATGAAATTGAAAGAGTCAGTTGAGTTCGTCACGAAGAATCAGATCGGCGTAGCGGTTGGTACACCGAGTCGACTGAACGAATTAGTGGTTCAGGATGCGCTGAAGACTGGGTCGCTCAGGCGTATCGTTGTCGATGGATCATACACGGACGAGAAGAAGCGTACAATCTTCGATATCAAGGAAGTCTTTCTACCAATGATAGACTTTCTTAACAACGAGAAAATCAAATCCAAGTTGGACGTACAAGGAGCTGCGATGGAGATTCTCGTCTTTTGATTGCAACAACAAGTCTCCTTTGCGGTTGCATATTGCCTGCAGTCATGCTTAGGTAAGAAGAGCATAAGACTGAGCGTGATGATTCGACCCTGGAAACGTGGCATACAAACGAAAATGCAAGTTTGGTCCTTCCGCTACGGCTGTAATTTCCATATGCAGGAGTGACCCACATGCAGGTTTGAGGGATACAAACTTACTCCAACTTACCAATTCTTCAAGTACATCCCACTCCCACAGCTTGTTTTCCAGCACAAGACCACCAGCCAACGATTGGGTTTTCAGTGCTCACGTCAGTCAGAATCCATATCACTGGAATTACGAACGAATGCTTAAACGACCTTATCTGCTCGACGTCTTCACTTATTACCACATCGCAGTCAAGATCGCGACTTTGATTCACTCTTAACGAATTAATGAACGAGACACGAACAAATACTAGGGTCAAGGAAATCGCAATGAGCTATCAATCTTTTCTCAAATCAAACCCGATGCCCAGCTCGTCCACTGGGAGTTCACATACGGGCTCCATACCCAGGAAAGCGCCTGCGAACTATTCTCCAATGCCAAACACTTCATTTTCGTCGTATAGATCTGTCACCCAGCCAGTTGTGCGAACACCAAGTCTGAGTAGCTCAGCAACGCCCCGGACAGTATCTGTGCACACTCCTTCAACTCCAACATCAATGCACACGCAGTCAACATCTGTTTCTACGCCACCGCCTGCTCCCATTGTACACACCGGCACCCTTACACAACACGAAGCAGATAAAGCACTAGAACGATGTTTGGAGGTGTTGAAAGATGCTGTAACAAATCACGAGAAGCGACCGTTCAGCGCTATTCTCCTAGGACCCGATAACACCACAGTCCTTCAAACACATTTCTCCATCTCTCATGTTCAACATGCAGAATCCGAACTTGCAAGATTGGCATCAATACAGTATACTCAGATGTATCTCGCCAAGTGTACATTGGTCTCGACATGGGAGCCTTGTGCTATGTGTGCAGGAACAATATATTGGACGGGTATTGGTCGAGTACTGTACGCAGCTAGTGAAGCAAAATTGAAAGATTTGACGGGACCAAATAACAACGAGAATATGACTATGGATCTCCCATGCCGAACGGTCTTTCAATCTGGTCAGCGACAGGTCGAAGTTATCGGACCAATTGGTACTTGGGAAGAGAAGGTGATTCACGAAAGCGGGAAGTGGTGGAAAGAGCACAGATCAAATGAAACCAAGAATGGAAGTATCAGCTCCTTGGGTCGAGGCAGCGCACCGGGTAGCAGTCATAATAGCATCTTCACGGCGCCTCAGGAGGATCCAATACTGAGCAGCATTGGTGAGGACGGGGAATACCAAGCCGATCTCAAGGTTGATTGGATGCGATGAATACTTATAGATTCAGGAGTAATAGGTCCAACATGACATTGACACTGTAACAACATGGGATAGTTGGTCTTAGAAGCCTTGAAGCAGCAAAACGTACATATGTATCAAAAGTCCTCAATAACCATTCTCAAAAATAATATGATCTGACTAATATTTCCCCTCAATTTGAAATACAGCAGCTATGATTAACTCAGCATTAAGCAGCAATGTCATTCTACAATAACCACACTCCATTCAGAACTAGTCCATTGATGATGAAAACCAAGCCGAAATACCAAATACAATAAAGAGCCCTCCTCAATCTACAGTAGAATATCTCATTGTACCGGACCTTGTCAAACAAGATACCAACTAACTACTACAGTAGTAGTATGCATCAAATTCATCACCGGTGCAGACGTCTCGGTGACATCTGGGGATGGAAAACATGCAAAATTGCCTATTGTGGTAATACTATCTACTTGAAGAGGTAATGTGGCATCTACACTAGAAGTGTCAGAAAAACTTTTGTTTGGTTCGAAGTCTTGATTGGTTAGGTCGCGGATTTAAATGGAGTTTTTGGTTGAAGTTTATCATAAGATTGTATTGTTAGTGCTTTGATTTGGTTTTTTGATTGGTTTCGTACTTTGGTTCTGAAAGTGTTTTGGGTGTTTGATGCTTGTACTGTAGTAATAGTAGTACTGTGCAATTGGACTAGATTGCGATGAAAAGATGTAGAGCTGCCTCATTGTGATGCGATGATCGGGAGATTTCACTTGTTGGTAGGTCTAGGAGCTTATGGAATATTGTGCGCGAGACATGATTTGTCGTATCTGGGGGATGAAAAAGTCAAATCGGTTATCCCGATTGAGGGGTTTGTACTTCTGTTCTGGGCGATACTATATCTGGCTGCATGGAAGCCTTGAAGGATTTACTGTACGTGCTGTAAGTAGAGTCGGAGAGTCGGTACTTCGGAATGTTCTTCCTTACATGCATTTCATCGCAGACCGCAGTAAAAGATGAAACAGACACTTTTTTTTTTGGACCCCACGGTGTCTGCGGTGCGTTGTTTTAATTGTGAAGAAGGTTTACTGACTACAGAACATGCGAGAAGGCTACTTAATGGAGACAAGTTGATTCGTTGGTGGGATTCTGATACAGGTACCAGCACGCCACGTGGAACATGGGCTTGTTCCTTACATGTCAATGCAGAAGTTTAGACCCCATGGTCATCATTGTAGAATGTCCTGCAGTGCTTATTTTTGGCTAAACTCCAAGCCTTGTTTTCATGCTTGTGTTTGCGTCATAATAGTGGGAGGGCAAAGGATGGAGATGAATGGTTTCAGTGCATGAGACATGTCTTCTGCTCAAACAAAGAGTCTCATGGTTTCGAGGGGCGAGGTCTCACAGGCAGCATGTACCTGCAGCTGTGTAGGAAGCCGGCGTGTTTACAGATTCATGCATGGAGATCATGGATCCATTATGCTCTATCGAGTTAATCGTGCGATGACGATCCTTCAAGCCAAAATTGAACAAGCTGATGTCTTCGGTGTATTTTGAGGATTGATGTTGCTGAGTGAGCAAGATCTGACAAGAAAGACTGATACACTGCTGCTCATGATCTCATCTACCAAGTATCTGTTCTCCGAACCTGCCGAGCTACCTAACCTAGAATCCAGAGTTCATTGACCACATTGACAAGATCCTCCCACCAAATCGCGTTACCTCATTTTCCACAGAATGAAGATTAAATACAAGAAACCAGAACACCTACTTGTCATGTGTTTGTGCTGCATCTTCCGACCAGCTCAGGATCATACGTACGAGAACTTTGTGATAGTCAGCGTCGATAGGTGCAAGAGTAAATAAGACAATCTCAGATGTTGTGGTTCTCTTCGTAATTATTGAGATTGTTCTTGCTGGCATCAAATGCACTTGGGCGATGGAAGAGAAATGAATACGAGCAAAAGGTTGAACGTGCGTCGGATTCGGCCTCTGTACTGTGTCAACATGACTCAGGAGCTGTAGCTGAGGTTGAGTGTGTGAGATCGGATCGTGTGAAAGCACCAGACAGTCTGCAAACACATATACAAGAATTAACTGAATCTCAGTAGTTATCCGGGGGAATGCGAATGTCGCTCTGAACGCTCTTAGAGGCAGTTCTATGTTGATGAGCAATCTGCCGAAGTAGACTTGCAGGTACCAGAAGTACTGTGGATGACTTTTTACAAGCCCACGATAAGTCGTATAGCAGCACTCTAGGAAGCAACCACATATACTACAAGTGAATCGTTTGTAGGCAAGGATGCAGTATGATGTTATAGGATCAACCCATCCCGGAGGGCCAATGCTGAAAGTAGTATTCGTTAATGACCGGGCATGAGCGGATCCGTTCGAGATATCCTGTAACACCCAGGTCGGAGGTGCGAGGATGTTCCGATGTTGATCAAGGTGACATTTTGAGGTACACAGATCGGGAAAAGATTCGATGGGTTTCGAACGCAGATCTGGTCTGTCACACATCGATTCGTGGCATGTCAAGCTGACCTCGCTTCGCAAACTTGCGAAAGTGAATTCCTGCTTACGATCTAGTAGAGTCGGAGAGTTAGATCCTTTTTTGTTGACTTGCAATGGCACTGCAGAGCCCTCCATCTCTACCGGTCTATTGCCAAGGACCCGATGATTGATTCTATACGCTTGACACCCGATCTCATGAGATTTCAATGGCTTAGGTCTTGACGAACTTTCCAATTCGGCAGGCGACAACTGCGATGTAGTCCCTCTGTAAATCATGCTACATTCGTCGGCGTTAGTCACCTGGCTGTGTTGTGTTTCTTGATATGCAGCACTCGCAAGGAGCTGAGCGTAGGTATTGACGAGATGTATCCTCATGTGTCGAATTGCCATCTGAAGCTCGCAGATTGCCTGTTGTCCAGAGAGCTTGAACCGTATCATCCCAGATATGGGGTTCCTCTTGATATTGTCGACGATATTTTGAGCCATTTTTTCATGGTACAGCAACATGTGTACAAACACGCGCATCCGCTCTGTGACAATTTCGAGTACGGACGTCGCTTCCTGTAGTTGAGTATGGCGAGGTTGCATGGTAGCCAATGCTTCCGAGAAAGGCTGTAAAACATCGTGGAATCGCTGGAGAAGCAAGATAGCCTCATGAAGCTTCCCAGGAATGGATCTGTTCCTCAACAGATTGACGCAAAATCTAGAGGTTGTTCCAGATAGCATGGCAGCGGTGGCTATTCCAGAGATGACCGCTTGATACCATCCATCCGTGTCTTCTGACATCGCTGCAATCTTCTTCGTATAGTCGAACAGATTGTGACATAGGAGATCATGTTGCTGGACCATAGGCATACCATAAGGAACAGCGTCCCCGAGCAGACAGAGGCATAACTACCTTATAGGTGATTTTGTGCAGGACGGATGAGTATCCATGTATACTCTAATGAAGGCGCGCAGCTTGTGCAGGTATCACAGTATCAGATGTAGTGTATTGTGATTTGATCTTTGAATCTCATCTTACTCGCCATTGCACAGTAAATCTGTGCTACCTGACGGAATGGATAGAATGCGTGACCATCGTGGAAGCGTACGTGTACTGCAGAGGTAGATGTTGCGCGATCGCTCGGAGAAGCAAGGTTCTCTCAGATAGTCTTGTGACAATTGACGAAAGCCATTCAGGTTTCTGGCGAGGCAGCTCAGGGCAACTTTACGGGCGTCTCTTCTCAATTACCGCTGCCGGTTGTATTACAAAACTTGAAGGTGTCTGGTTCATTGGTACCGATACGTTGCACCGAGCCGGGCTGGCACTGACAGCACAGTTCGTGTAATCATCCGTGTTGTGTAACACCGATACATGATCAATTGGCGCCAGATTTAATGTACAGCTTTTCAATCTGTGTCGAATATTGCTAACCAATTTGATACAGACCAGGCACGCCGCTTTGTCCTCCAATCTCTTCCCAAAATTTGGCATAATTAACGCCCTTCTCTGTAAGCAGGCGACGCAACTCACTCAGAGCCTCAGCTTGTCTGCTCTGCGAGAATCCACCAGGCAGTGAACTCTCGTACTGAACGATCTCTATCCATCGGAAAAATACATCCTCACGTCCCATTGCGATCAGAGTATCTTTGAATTTCTCCAATGTAACATCCTCTTCTGCGGTCTCAGCTAAGATTTTGCTTGCAATCGAGTCTGCCGCAGAATGAACTTTCCAGATTAGCCACTGCTTCTGATAGAATACGAGAACAATGTGGTCGAGATCTTCCAGTTTAAGCGTGGCATCGTCGACAAGCTGGTGTGCATCGATCATTGCCTTGAAATCCAGATCCCAATCCTTGTCGAGAAGTAAATAGCCTGTCTTGCTTGTATAGTCCTTACGCATTGCTGGCTCGACCTTGAACTTCAAACTCAACTCATCCTCTAAAGTCCACTTCTTGTCCTTATCTCTTTCTGTCGTCACAAGTGGTGTGTCCCATTTTCTTCCTGTTCTGACTACAACCTCCACATTCTGAAAACCGAGCGTGGTTCTCCACGAAAGCGCGCCAGTATAGCGGTTGTACTTTGACCCAAATACGAACTCCCATGGCCAGCTTCCCAGAAGCCCAAAGATGGCATAGTCGATCATCAGGAGGAAGGTCCTGTCCATGACTGTACCTGCGATCGAGGCGACGCCCATCTCTGCAGGTTTGACTTTCCACGCTGTCTCGTAGCCAAAGATTGTAATCAGCTGGTCTAGGTACATCGGAGCAGCGTAATATATCCTCCAAGCCAGCAATGCAGTGATGACCACATTTAGCATTACTGGGACCATGAACACCCTCCTCTTTAGAGCAATCGGATTTCTGTCGATATGTACGGCATAGACATGAGAAGTCGGGAGCTTCGCGTAGAAGGGTCGGAGAGAAACAGGAGCTATTGTAAATGGTTCTGGAACTGAGGTTGAGGTCGTATTCGGAACAGCTTTCGATTGTGCAGGTTGCACACTGGCTTTTGGAGCCTTCTTTCCAGCTGTACGTGCCATCTCTCGATTCTGCACCGATTCTTGTCTCGTAGCTAATCGGAAGATGTTCTAGAATGTAATAGCAGCCATGGGATAGGATTTCATGTACTTTTGATCCGAGTAAATAAATATCCGACAAACAGAAGAAATTGTGGGTGGAGCCATTGGTTGAAGATGAATGCGATGATAATCTAAGTACCAGTTCTACGCTGCCTCTTCTATGCCGCAAGCATGAACGTACAGTGCTAGACGCAAAGTCTGAATTTGTGAATGCGCTTATGTCAGGAATTCAACGACACTGGACTGATTTGTTAGAATACAAGCTGCTACAGTGGCACATTTTGCAAGTCATTCCTGACTCGGATCCTGAGGCTCCCTCTGACTGTGATCTTGACCAACGAACAGTTATGATCGTGATCAGAGACATCTACAAGAACGAAGCTGTTATCATCTTGAGTACGATCATTAAGGCAGCCATACAGGTTCAATGACACATTCTTGAGTGCTTGCCGTAGGATTCTAGGCCAGTAAATGTCACTAAGAGAACAACGATAAAACCCTGAGGGACTGATTAAAACAAGAACTCATCTCTACTCACTCAAGAGCATGAGAGAACTGCCGTTTATCTCTTGCTGCTTCTTCACGTCACCAATGTGCAACGAGATGAACTGCGGTGTCCACCTGATGTTGTCATAACTAATATTAACCATGTTTCAGATTTCGCAGGCAACCACCAGGCAACATCGAGTTCAGGGCTCACTTTGCTAAACACTAATTCACCCCCCTATATCATTGTTCACTCACTCATTGATACTAACTTCTCTATCAATAAAATCACACAATGTCGACTCATCGCCCGCAACTCGACTTTTTGGAGCCAGAGATTCTCGCTCAGATTCTAGAATTTGTCAGTGACACCTCACCACGCTCTCTCGAAGCGGTTGCGTCAACAAACAAGTATCTTCGGTCAGTCACAAAGCTCATTGCAGAACGACATGTAGTTCTTGAGCATGATTATGTTGGGGACATGATAAAGAGAATCAAGGGACTGCTCAACGACAAACAATCCCTAGCAAACATAAGGACGATCACACTGAACGAATGGGCCGAGATAAACTCGAAGCGAATGAACTATTTCAATCAAGATTGTGTCGAACTACTTGTACAGTTGATCACCAAAGTGGGAAAATTGCAAGCCCTCGATTGGAATCTGGATCAAAATATTCCAGTCGAGATCATTCAAGCCCTCGAGACTCAACAGAAATATGCTACACTTCGAATGTTCAATTGGACTCCTCCATCAGATCGCGAGCCTCACGCCGAGGTGGTCGCATTGAGCCAGTGTCCACTTCTTACTCATTTGCGTGCTGTGATTAAGAGTCACCCACTTACACTCCCAGATACTCGTGAACTGCAATTTCAGACTGTCATTGCAAGAGCACCGAACCTGGAGTACGCTGGCGTCATCAAACGCTCTCCTTTCTCCAGAAACTGGGGGACAGTCGACAATGCGGATATAACACCTTTCGGCGTGCCTAAGAATCCGAATACTTCAATCAGAATGCTCACGCTTGATGGTTACGACATAAACAAACAGATGCTGGATGGACTGTCCACGTTGATTGATCTATCACTTTTACGCAACGTCAAATTCTCACGCGGGATAATTGACATAAGCTATTTCCAGAACGCTGCTACGATGCTGCCAAATCTCAAGGAAATTAGCTTGAATTTTGGTCACGTTCATAGTATACCAGGCAGTACCAGATCTCAACTTACTGCCGCTGCACATGAATATCTCACAACCTGCTCACCAGTCGAAACCTTAAGTGTATGGGGATGGAAGGATGTTCTCTCAGTTGATGAGCTCGTAGATCGACATGGATCAACACTCAAGTCTCTACAGCTCCACGAGAAAGAATGTGCCAGCAGGATTTGTCCGCCAAAAATCCTCAGTACTGATGAGCTTGACAAAATCATTAATCAATGTCTCAACCTGACAAATCTGACTTTCGACCTTCGACGCCCTACCCAGAAATTGAGCATCAAAGAAGACAAGAATTCCAAATATTTCGAGATTCTAAGCCGCGTAGGAAGTCAACTATCATCTATTCAGATCTACCTCGACGCTGGCCTCCTGTATGTCGCAGAACATCCAGAATGGAGCGCACGTCTCTTTACACCAGCGGAAGAACATCCCGATTTCGACCACGAAGATGGGAACCTAGACAACACCCCTGAACCATCAACAGCTGATTTCGATTCCGACCCTGACTCCGACTCCGAAGATGATGAAAATAACAACAACGATAACATCGGAGAGTCTTCATCACAACCATCAACCAAAATCCACAGAGGCATCAAACCAACACCATTCCCATTGATGCTGCAGTACGTCGAAGACCTATGGAAGAAAGTCTACGGACCACACCGAACCGGCGCACGATTCCTGACCGTCAAGTTCGGAGAATGGGAATCCGTAGCCGGAAGTCAAGCCTTCACGCCAGAACGCAGACTCGTCGCCCGATTCAAAGTGAATCCAATGGAGAGAGACGATCAATTGGATAAATGTGTAGTTGATTCGATGAAGTTAGATTGAAACCGTGGGCACCTTACATGATTGAGTCTGTCTCGTCGAAGAAGCAGAGCAGAGCAGAACAGACATGAGGAGAGAATGGTACGAACACAGACGAACATCGAGTCTGAAATTCCTTCGAGCTCACCGATCGAGGCTCGATTTGAGTTGATAATGAGGTTAGAAATTGAGAGCTGGTGACTGGCAGCTGGCTGCCCATTTGCCGCACTGTGCTCTCTCTTCTCTTCTTTCTTCGGTCTTGAGCCGAAATAGCCTGAGATCACATCTCAGCGAATAAAAGGCAAGGAGGGTAAATAGCTCTGAAACACCTCCTTCTTTATCTCGAAATATCATACCGTAATAGCGCAGCATACCATAGCATAACATAACATAATGATAGAATTCAAGTCATACCATACCATACTGTACCAAGCCCAAAAAGAAAAGTGAAACGAAAAGAATCTAATAACAAAAAAGCTCAAGAGTATATTATAGTATAGTACAGATGGGATGTATATATATATATATACATACAGTATTATCTTCCAATGATGATATTCACATACATATTTCCTGCAGCGCTACAAAATACTACTACCACGCCACATTATAGCATATCACAGCATATCATATCATATCACACCACACTGCAACGGAATAGAAACGTGATGAAGCAATAGGTATACCAGGCTCAACGACAAAGTTAATCTTCTTATATCGAGAGGATCATGGACGAAGAAATGTTTATCTGTCTATCTGGCTGTCTGTCTATCTGGCTGTCTGTCTGTCTGTCTATCTAGCGGAGTGGCGAGATAGGCAATTGAATTGAAGAGCGAATGAATAAACAAATAAATAAACGAATGGATGGATGAAGATATATTTTCTGACTACTACTACCATTTCAGTTCCTCTCGTCATGTATTGCCTTGTCTATACAACGGCATATAAGAAATATATTTGACGTTCTTTTCCTTCCTGTTCGTATTCGTATTCTTATCCTCAACCTTGTTCGCGGAAGGAAATAGATAGATAGATACGAAATAAATCAGATCGCCTCTTGTTTGTTCAATGGGTCAACACTCTTATTCACCATAATGACCGTGAAGTGATGAAGTAGCGCTCGCGGTATTCGATCATTCATATATCCATCTTCATCGTCGTCGTCATTGTCGTCATTGTCATCGTCATCATCAATATGTGATCATCGCAATCGTAACATCGTCAAGCATTCGTAAGCAGGGTAAGAAATATCGTAAAATTAGATAGATGATGCAGGAGGAATTTGGATATCACAAGCAGATTGCCGGCCGAAGGACATCGATATAAATGCCAGATCGATATATGGAGAAAAGTTCTTGGTATAGATCGATGCTGAAACAAAGAAAAAGAAAATCAACAGTCAATGATTCCTTAACATCTTTCGTCTGAGTTCTTCTATTTTAGAGACGAAATCGTTCGTAGCTAGGCCGTATATCAGTTGGAAGAAATTTCATCGCGGAGCCAGGAGTTGAGACGGAGATGAATAGGAGCGGCGAATGTCAAAAGCAAGGATGAGGAAGGAAACAGGACTTACACGATGAAGATTCAAACTTGAAAATGTAATGTCCATTAGGAGTGCGCGCAGGTGTGTACTTGGATGAGAACACATGAAGACGTAGATCGCGAAGGATAACTGTCTTCCTCTCAGTAACTTCTATCCATGTCGGCGATGTGACAAAATGAGTTATCCAAGCTGTCCAAAGGGGACATCCGTGGGAAGAACCACCTCTGATAGAAGACTGGATACGTATAGATTTGGATGGTCTGTCGCGGTATATCGAGAGGATTCTCTTGGATCCGTTATCAAGATAAACTGCGTCGAAGACTTGATATTCATCGCGCTTTTCATCTCTCCACAGCGGATTCTCTGGTGCTCTTCCGCTGGCAGATTTCATCACAACAAACGTATTGGCAAAGAGGACGAGCATCTCGATGGCGGAGAATTGTAATGATACCCATCTTATGAGGTTCCTTTCATCCTCCGACATTCGATAGATACGAAGCATGCATCCCGAACGTGCAATTTCAAGCACACTCAAAGGTAGACACATGGTGACGGAATGTCGCTGGCTTATGGGTACCCTGACCACCATTTTGGCTCTCGATTCCTTCGGTGGACGATAGAAGAGCGATACCCACAGCCCAGGTGGAAAAGTCATGGCTAAAGCCTCCTTATATCTTGAACTTGGTGGATCATGAGTAGGCTGATCTGGACCATGGTATCGTGACTGTTCATCGTTCAAAGGTAGTTGTGTTGCAGTGACATTGCTAAACACTGCTTTTGCCCAATGCTCAACCTGCTCTCCTTCATTGCTGGTGGCTTGACTAGCTGTTGAGATTGTTGTCGGCGGCGACATGGGAGGTGAATGAGCGCGTTGAGCAAAGAAGGAATTCGGAAATCGATGACTACCATCCGAATCAGTAGGAGAAAGCGGTGAGTTCGGAGCGCCGCGTGCTCTCTCAAATGATGGGAGCTTGATCACCCTCTCTGTAAGAATTAGTATTGAGATAACGAAACAGGCACTGACCCACGTTGCTGATAGACTAAATCTTGATTCGTCTCAGGTCCTGCTTGAGTTGGGTTTGGTAATGTTTTGTCCAGTTGTTTGATCTTGTGACGAAGGTTGGCGTATTCGTGCTGGCTAAAGTGCTCCCTATCATCAACCTGGTTAGTCGTGCGCGGCGGCAAAAAAGAAAGGATCGTCACACTTTTTGACTGTTTTGCAGAGAGCAGTCACGAAACATCGATAACTTGCAAGACAAGTGTTCAAATTTGGTACACCTCTAACATGACAATAGTCGTCAATCTCTCTCCACGTCACGCGATAATCGTGATCTATCAGATTGTGATTTCCATTACCAATATCGCCAATATATTTCCACACAGCTTTGAGCGTGAGCATGACACCCTTATGCGTAAGTTTGAGGTCATCTTCGATATACTCAATTGGAGCGTCGGGCTCGTCCAAAATCTTCTCAATCTCTCTCAATGCCGTACCTAGATTGTTTGCCTCTGCGATGGCCGTATTGATTTCTTGAACACTATCCGGATTTGGATCTCGAAATGCCGGCAAAGCGTTTCCAACATCCTCTGCCCTGCGAGCTTCATCAAGTAGTGTCATTCTGATGCATTACCTGAAGGTTTGGTGGCAATTGAGCGGTCATAGCGAGATAGAGCCTCTTGAATAATGAATATGGTCTCGAATTCATAGGGCTGTTACTTGAGAGCAACGCATATGCAATCAGAAGGACAAGAAGAAACTGTCTTGGACCAGCCGGCAACGTGTCAATCGCTCGGCGAGTGGTGGAAATTCTCGTGCATTAGGTTCATAACGTCAACCAGTGCTTTATAGGTGCGCTTAGATTGCTCGTGCATCCAGAGCCCAACGAATACCTGTCTCCCGCGATATTGACACGTTAATCGCCGCGTTTTCCTGCGAGACTTGCAGTCATTGATCCGCTGTTGTAGCGATCGTACTCGGTGAGAGACCCGCTCGTGCACTCGATGACTGGGGAACTCTCCTGGAGATTCTCGTTCGAAATCTTGTCTGTAACCTTGTGTCTCTGTTGTGAGCTGTTTGATGAGTTTACAACGTCGGATTCGAGTTGTCGTGTTGACAATGGCTGGACGAAACCTGCATCGCATGAGATGTTCTGACTCACCTCGCGGAATCATACGGCTATCCATTATGATCAGATCAGAGCAACATCTAGAAAGCGAGAATTGGATGCTTCTCTTGACTTAAGTGTGCGAGAGATTCTGATGAATGTAGAGGAAGGAGCATGGTGATAAGACAGCAACAGGCAGCGACTTTGTAGCAGCACAGTGCACAGCCTCATGGTGTACCGGCGGTGTGGGTAGACCGCGCAATCAGTACCATGACACAGGTCAAAATTTACGAATTGCGCAGCACATCGACGGACATATCATATCTGGTACTTTCAGCATGTCGGCGAATCACTACATGCCAGAGGAAAACTACGTGTTGGATGCAAGGAAACAATTTTACGAAGTACTAAAGTATTTGACTTGATGGGTAGAATGCGATGTCAGCTATTGCATGCAGTGCAGTGTAGCAGCTATTGTACAACTTGTGTCATCAATACCGTGTTGAGATATAAGCACTGTTCTGCTCTCTCGAAGGTGCGCCAGCACCAGGATCGAAGATAACGCGTTCCATGACCTCCTTGCACTGTTCTTTGACAACAGCTGAGATTCTAATGACAAGACTGAAGGCGTGAACTCATTCGCAACAGTATATCGCCTATCAACAATTCTCTAGTCGCTGGCATCTTCCTCTTCAGCATCGGCCTGCTGCAAGTTAGAATCGTATTGTTTGGTGGTCAGAATGAACTCACATTGTAAGCAGCTTTGGCGTCCTCGTATCGTTTCTTGTCCTTCTTAGCCATATCTTCGTACTTCGACTTCTCAGTAGCATCTAGAGCCTTCCACTCCTCACCAAGAGTCTTGCCCACTTGTCCTGTCCATACTATTAGTTCATGTCTGTTGCTGTTGTGGAGCGTACTTACCGAAAGTGATTTCTGGGTTTTCTGCGCGAACACGATCTCTGAAGTGAAGAGTCAGCTATACTGTTGACTGTGCGAGGGTGACTGCCGTTCGAACTACAGCTGAAAAGCACTGGACTGACCTGTTTGCGTTGGCATAAAACATGTAAGCCGAGAGACTGCGGTATATGTCAGTATGAGAGAATTCTTTCAGCACAGTGTTCGGTCGCTGTGTATCGAGCCAGTGGCGTGGGACTGATCGAGCTTCCTTGCGCGACAAGTACTCTGTTGGAGGAGTAGAAATGGCTTACCCTCTCTTGGGTGCATTGGGGTCTAACAGATACGTCAGTTTTGAAACAAAGTCCTTTTGATCATTACTGACCCTTCTTAGCCTTCTTTGGCCGAGCGGACTCGGCACCACGCTTAGTAGCCTTTGCCTTTGGCATATCGTCGTCTGAGGTAGGGATGAGTTTTTTGGTGGTTGGGCGTCTGCTGGGTGCTTTGGCTGGACTGTCAGCGATTTCTTTCTTGAGCTTGGCCATCTTGAGCAGCAGGATCGCGCGATCTTGAAGAACGAGAAAGCAGTGGGAACGCGCAGAGAATATGGTGGTAAATTGATCAAGGCGGGTCAGGTAGGAAGTCGCGGCGCAGGCAGCTTGAGACGGAAAGTGAAGTGTTCTTCGAGCTTCTGGACGCGTCACTTCAAGATTCAAGTGAAGTCGCAGTGATTACGAAGTGAGAGGCGCGTGAGAAATGGTCTCGTCGCGTGGTCGAGGTGACTCCCAGTCGCAGTCACATTGCACGCTGCGAGTTGCGACACAGACAGGATACCACGACGGCGAGGTCGACGAGAGTCGTTATCGAAGGATTGAGACGCGATAACATGACAGGCAAAGTTCAGAAGCAGCGAGGACCCAAGTGCATGCAGGATAAGGAGCGTGGTGAGTGTGTTGAGAAAATTGGGTACATACTGGATAGAGTGAGAGTGGAATTGGCGGTAGGCAGTCGATTTGCAGTGTAGAAGTGCTGCTGTGGTGAGAGTGCAGTAGAATTGCTAGTAGAGTCAGTACGTGGGAGAGCTTTGGAAGGGAAGGGGGGAACAGCAAAGTAGTGCACTGGCGGCCGCTTGATCGCGCTTGATCTGATCCTGCTGCCATTCGATCAACCGCTCTCCTCTCCTCTCCTCCTCTTTCTCTTACTCTGGCTCCTCCCTTCCCCATCAGCCCAATCATCTCCAACTTCTTCTGCTGCTGCTCCTGCCCATCATCCCTTGCACGCCAGACACATCAGTCCCGTGACTTGGCTGCAGCAATCTTATTACCTGTGATTACACCTGTCGCGTCTACCTGACTCTACTACTTTGCTTTACTCTGGAGTCAATGCACCACAACACCGAGGACAAAGAGACGCGTGGTCTCACGCCATATCCGCCGCAGAGGGCTGGCTGGATTTGCTATCTTCATTCAGCTAATACTGCCTGTGTCTGATCCGTTGCACTTGGCTGCCAAATAACTCCTCCATACTCCTGACGTCACTCTCGCTACTCTTTGTAATGCAAGATTCCCTTCTTCCTTTGGTGGTACTGTACACTGACACCTACCCACTCATGCGTCAAACTCTCGCCAAACAATCTATCGCCTTTATGCGTGATACTCAAGGCTGAAAATCTTATTCCACCCGCCCTTGCCCGTTTCCTTTCTTGATTCCTGGGCTAAGCTCCTGTTTGCTCGGCCAGGTGTAAATTGGCTTGGCTCGTCCTGCCCCGACTGTCAGCACGTACATCTAAGGGCCTTGCAGAAGATCTTGCCGTACAACATCAAATACCCGGGCATCCTCCCTTGCCGTGCCCGGCCTGACACCTTGAACGTCGCCGTCGCTTTGCATGACACTGGGTGTTGCCGTCGAACCCATCTGTCCTCCTGCCTCACCGGCATGCCCTGTGCTGGTGGTTGTAGTTGCCGCAACAGCAGCAGCATGAACACCACTGCTTCCGGATCCCTGATTTCGAATGGTTGTGAGACTGGAGCTCTTCCTACTTGCCTCACTACTTCTTCGGGAATCAAGGCTCTTACTCAGTGTTTTAGCGACATTGACAGCGCTCCCTTCAGTCATCTCTCGTCCGGTCAGCGATTTTCGACTCATGTGACCTTTAACTTCGACGATGCTAGCTGTCGTAGTGCTCTTGCCTATGTGAGGCGTCGAAGGTGCCCCTGGCTTCTCTTCAACAGCATCAATGAGATGCCACAGAAGTCCATCGGAGAGAGCAAATGGATTCTCATCGAGCGATCTAATTGATCCGCCGTCACTCTCGTCGGCGTTGTTCTTCGTGGATGATAATGAACGCGAAAGGTCCACGACACGCTGTTCGACTTTTGTAATTCGTGCCAGTAGCCAATCGCGTGCTTGCAATTTGTGTCCATCCTGCTCTCTGAGAAAGTAATGAGGTGCTCCCACATTGAAAGCTGCCCACGGTCGAGTTGCTTGATTCCTCGTTGGTAAGAACAAAGCTAGATCACCTTCCTTAAAGGATCTATATGCGATCTTGTCGTGGGCTTCGCTCTGTAGACGGTGGGCACGATCCCGGTATGCCCTTGAATCCTTTTGATATTTCTTGGCCAAGGTTTCTACGTCCTTGTAACGCTTGGTGACGGTTTCCAGCGTACTGTCGAGATCGAGTCGTGACAAAGCCTTCATGAAAGCTTGGTACTTGGTCTCCTCTGTTGATGCATCATCATCAGATGCCCAGTATAGCGTTTCGAGGTCAGTCGCATCGGAGTAGTGTTGTGTTGGAGTGGACCCTGACACAGTCCTTTTCATGGGGGAACTACCCTCGGGGCCGAGTATGGTGCTCGCATTGACTTTCGAGGCTCTTTGGATGAGTAAGGAATCCTCTTGTCTAGCGACAGAGTAGCCGAAGCTTTCAAGCATTCGAATTATGCGATCGTTGTGTTGGAACAGACGTTCAGATAGCGCTCTTGTCTTCTTGCTACGTGAATCGAGATGTGACCGGAGCGTCTGCATGATCGCATCAGCAGCTTTTGACTTCTCTGATAGAACTCCGACTTCGCGTCGCAATCCTTCCACTTGAGCTGCTTTGTCTCCATTGCTCTCTAGCAAAGCAGCCACTTTCTTCTCTTCATCTGCCAGGCGGGCTCTCAATGCTCCAGAGCCCGTCTCTCCAGCGGCAAACTTCTCTCGTAACTTTCTTAATTCTGTCTGCTCGTCTGTGAGCTCTGATCTGACGGCTACGAGTTTGTTACGCTCTTGCAAAAGTTCTTCGTCTTTGTCTGTTGCCTCTTTGCTAGCAATCATCAATTGATCATTAGTCTGGGCGAGCTGTCCCTCGAGACTCTTCAGCTTTTCTTCCTGAGATCTTTTCTCCGCTGTAGCAAGCTGAACTGCATCATCCATTCCTCGAGCATGAATGGCTGCACCTTCCGAAACAACTTCGATCGCTCGGATTAAAGATTTCAGATCATCAGGGGCTGACCCAGCTGGGGAGAGGTATGAATGAGCAGCTTGTAATGCTAATACAATATCCTGTCGTTCGTCCTCCATAGTGCGTAATTGGCTGGCGAGAGTCATGTTTCGTGTTTGCAAAGATGACTTCTCCTCTTTATGGACTTGTACGTGGCGCTCCAGGTTGTTGATTCGTTCGCGATGATTTGTCAGGTCTTCTTGAAGTCGCTCGCGGGACGTTCTTAATTGCTCGGCCTCTTCCGCAGAACTTCGCTGCAGCTTCTCGAGATCTGTTCGCAAGCTTGCAATGAGCTGTTCTTGAGTCATGCGCTGGTGATCTCTGGAGCCTAAGACCCGATCAAGCTCATCTTCCACTTCTTCGAGACGAACTTTCATTTTATGATTTTCGTCATCTAATAACTGTCGCTCATCATCGAATTCCTGACGTTGAGCTTCAAAATTTGCCATCAGATCTCTTTTGACTGACTCAGCTTCATTCATTTTGTCGCGGCTCTCGGTGCTCACACGACGTTCCGCATGAGCTTCTTGCTGCAGCTTGGCGATCTGGCCTTCCAAGGCGACAATTCTTTGCACCATTGCCTTCTCATCTAGAGTCTGATTCGAGAGTCTGCGGAGTGAAACTGATGATCTGCGTGAATGCATCTCAGTAGGTCGGCTACTGGTCGGGCCAGGAGAAGGATTACTTCGGTCTGCTTCAGTTTGAGGTGTAAATGTGCCGCTCGGCGGTTGGGTCAGTTGACTTTGTCGGTGAACGAGATCCTCGAGTTTCCTGATCCGACTTTCAGAAGCACGCAATTTCTCTTCGAGCCGAGCTTTGTCATCTTGCAGCGCCTTATTGTCGGTCTCACCGGTGCGTATGATACTCTGACCCAAATCGTAGACACTGCCGTTCTTGAACGCCGACAGCTTAGATTTGGGTCTTCGACTCTTTACAGCAGACTCAAGATCTTTGAGCAGCTGCATGACTTGCTCTACTGCGTCATTCATCTCTAGAGCGCGGAGATCCTCAATGTACGCGAATATTTCTTCGCGTGAAACGAAAGGCCACTTGTTCGACGGAGTAGAAAAGTTGAGATCAACCAAGGCTTCAGAGCCAGGAATATTGTCTTCGAGAAATCCGCTTAGGGAGGCGGCCCACTTCTTTCGTCTTCTAACTTCATCCTCTCTATTACGGGAGATGTCATCTCGGAGAGTACTCAAATCTGTGCGCATTTTCTCATTCCATTCAGACCTCCGTATGGCTTCGATAAGTGTTGATCCATAGGCGACCGGCAAATTGAAGATCTTATCCAGAATTGCCAGGCTCTGCCGTCCATCGTCGCTTATCTTCAAGCTCGCGATTTGGGTTTGCATACCAGCGAACTGGGATTGCACACCCGAAATCTCCTTGAGAACTTGACCACAGTTCTCAGCCAGTCGCTCACGGAGCTGAGTGGCATCTCCTTGCATCTGATATACCTCCTGAGCAATCTGTTGTAATGCTGGAAGCAGGTTTTGTGTATGGTTCGCAGCACGCCGAGATACAAGCGGAATAGATTTCATGTCGTCCTGAACCTTGAGAACTTCTTCGTAATCTCGACTCACACGAGTCGCTAATGTTTCTGTCTCTTGTAATATACCTTCGAGATTGAGTGGAGGCCAGTCCACATTACCTAATTCGGTCACACGGTCTGTCTCTGCTTGTAGCCGAGTCATTGATGTCTCAGAATTTTGCAGCTTGCTCTTAAATTCATCTGTCGCCTGTTCCAGAGAGTGTGCTGCTCTTTCGAGACTTGTGGCGTCAAGCATACCCAGCATTGTTCCATTGGTGTTTGCTGATGAATTGGGATTTGATAATCTGAGCAATACTGCGATTTCTTCCCGAACAGGTAATTCTGATAGCATTCTGGCACTGTCGCTCCATTCTCGAAGTATATCCGAGTGCTCTGCCAAAACATCCTCTGCCCACTTCTGAGTCTGCTTAGCGCTTTGCTGTAGGCTAGCGAAGTGATTTTGCAGATTCTCAAGCGCAACTTGTATACATTTCTCCAGCACTTCACACTGCTCAACTTTCGCATCTATCACATTGACACCGCTCTTAACCATGTCCACAATGCTTAGAGCCCATGTTCTCCGTGACATGAACAATTCCTGCCATGCTGCCAAACTTTGTTCGTCTTCGAGGGTTGAGGGATACTCGTTTGGCTCATTTGCAGATGTGTCCTGCCCAGATTTTGGCTCGGGTTTGATGTCGTCTGTGAGGAACGTTTTGTCGTACACGAATATCTCAGTCTGAACCTGTAGTTAGTCATACGGCTTGTTGACCAGAGTCCTTGACCTACGTCAGGTACTAGGTGCTGTTGCTTCACATTCTTGCCCTTGATAGTCATAAGAATTTGTCTTTCGATGGGAATAGCTCCATGCTCTGCGATATATGGTTTCAATCTATCCAATCTTTACACGCATCAGTACTTGGAGTTTACATGTCGGATCGGTACACTTACGAGTAGACATCTCTCAGGTCCGCCGATAGGCGTTGACCCAGATTTGACAGATAAAGATGCAAAGACATCCCCTTACCTCCACACTCATCTACGCAGCTGATCCTAGAACTGGATCAAAGGATGTAGACAGTTACAGATAATGTTTGTTCAGCTGATCAAAGGTGCAGCCTGACCGATAGTCCGACAGGCATGTGGCTGCAGCCTTACCCTTGATGCACCAGCTCGAAGCTTAGTGGTAGTCCACTTATTATGGGACTTGCTTAGGCTTGAACTTTACTCCGTTGTGCTTGCTCCGTGTGGCAATTTAGGTGGAAGTGCGGGAAACCACAGAACGTGAGTAGAGAAATAGTACCAAGGGATATTGTAAGTTACAGAAGATCAATCTTCGATCTTTGTCCTCACTAGGTTGAATTCTTCACATCAATCGCCTGGAATTATCTACGTCAACTTGACTCTAAGGACGCGGGTCGTTACGAGGCAGGCACGGATTCGACAATATGTCCTCTACCGGCAAACACGCTTTGCAAGAGATGTTTGATGCTGCACGATGGCGTTTAAGATCGTTTGAAGACATAAGGTCAACATCATGGTTTACTCTGAGCAACTACATGAATGTCTTTCTGTTCTTGATATTTGTTGCTCTCGCTATTTACCAGGCCAGATCAAAGATTGTCAGTCAATGCCTCAACAAACACATACTACACGACATGTCTAATAGCATTTTAGGAACTGGCGAAGAAATCGGATGCTTTCAAAAACTACTTGCCAGCAGAGGGATTCCCACAGATAGAATATCTACCATCCTTTTCTTGGAAAGATGAGGAACCTTTGAAGCTCCGGGCTTTCAAGCCGAAGTATCATCTCACTATGGGTAGGTCCGACCCCTAAATGATTCTCGACTCAACAGCTCAAGAATACAAAGCTGATCATAGATACTGACCAAAGTTGATCCATCAGCCCTTCAGAAACTTGACCCTTCCGAACTCATCCTCATGGATAAGAACTATGCCGACCGGATAGCATACAGGAAAAAGGCCATCAAAGAAAACCGCGATATTGTCGTAGCGGTCAATGACCGTAAGATACAACCTGCTGTACGTGAACTCTATACATACATCATGGCCACGTACCTACCGAAGCGATACGCGTCCATGTTTAAATTACACAAGGCAAGTTTCGAATCAGGTGATCGATTTATGCTCGAAAATATTGTCACGAAGGAGATCTTACCTGGCGATGCAATCCCAACATCTGATGCCAGGACTCTACTAGAAGGGCTTGGACGCACAGTAGACGAAGACTTCTTGCTCTTACTACCCGAGGAGGAATCGGAGGATGTGAAGGAGCCAAAATACGTGCTTGAAGCATATGTCACTGTATGCCCATCTGGTTTTAACCCTAAGGAGAAGCTTGGAAAACGTCTCGCGGACATCCACAGTCCCGTTCCTGGATATAATACTATCTTGCAAGGTAGCATGGATCGCTACTTTGCAAAGGTCAAGGTGGGAGAGTACGTGCAGAGGTCCAACTGGAACGTTACTACCAATCCAGAACTGCTTGTCTTGCCCGGCTTAGATAGCAACCATGCTCACGAGGGTGACGACATTATGGAGTTGGATGTAATTGATCCTGATCAGGTACGTTGAATCAACTAAGATATCATTACTTTCTTTTCGTTCGGAGCTAATTCCAGCGAACAGACTTTTGTACGTTGTGAGCGACAAACTCTCCACCGGCTACCAAAGTCAAAAGCATTGGTCTTTGCCTTTAAGACATATCTCTATCCTATCAAAGACATCAAGGATGAGGGTCTCGGTGAAGAACTTGCTCAGGCGATTGACGGCTTGAAAGAAGGCAATGCATCTGGCATGCACTTCTACAAACGCGGAGTCGTTTGGGGCGAGGCGGTGAAGCGATACCTTAGATCATAGTCATTGATAGACCACGAGCTGGTCCGGCCTCTCTCACCAACCTGCTCTTCAACATGACACTTTTCGATCCTGAGATCTAGATACTCAGCCTCTCAGCCATCTTGATCAGATCTGCACTGACACCCATCGCCGTCACATCACCACCAGCACCAGCTCCTTGTACCACCATCGGCACCTTGCCATACCTCTTCGTATAAAAACAGAACAGGTTATCACTGCCCTTCAAGCTCGCAATAGGACTTCCCTTCTCCACCATCTTCAAACCAACCTCAACCTTCCCACTCTGCACATTCACACTTCCGACAAACCGCACAACTTTCCCCTCCTTCTCAGCCTTCTCCTTGTATCCCTCCATCTCCCCATCAAACTCAGGCAATCTTTGCATGAACTCCGCCGCGCTCCCCACCGACTCCAACTCCTTCGGTATCAAACTCTGCACAGGGAAACTCTCAGGTCCATCGACCATCAGTCCCGCCAATCTAGCCAGAACAGTACACTTTCTCGCCACATCCATACCATTCAAGTCATCTCTAGGATCCGGCTCTGTGTATCCCGCCTCCTTAGCCTGAGCCACAATCTCACTCCACTTCCCCTTGCCCTGTCCATCCGCCGGCGCGAACTGATTGAATAAAAAGCTCATAGTCCCACTAAGCACACCCTCCACCCTCTCAACCTTATCTCCGGTCCTCACCAAATCCTTCATCGTCGAAATAATAGGCAATCCCGCTCCGCAAGAGGATTCATGATAAATCAACCCACCAGCCTCGTTCTCGGGGTACGCCGAACTAAAGACATCGTTCCATAGCTTGATGCCGCTCGAGAAGGCCTTCTTGTTCGCCGTCACGACGCTAATCCCCCTCTTTAGGAATTCTGGATAGTGCTCCGCTACGTCTTGGTTGCTGGTGATGTCGACCACGACGACTTTGGCATTTTCAGGCGCTGCGGCCAGGTACTTGGTGACATCAGGTAGGCTGAGGACGGGAGAGGATGAACTGTCGAGATCGGAAGCATTAATGGCTGAGTATGATTGTGTGTAGAGTTGTTTCTTGGAGCGAGCTGCGAAGATGAGTGTTGGTTTGGCGGCTGCGGGGAGAGCGAGGTGAGGGAGTTGGGCTAGGAAGGCTTTTCCTACGCCGCCGACGCCGATGATGGCCAGGAGGATTTGTTTAGGCATGGCTTCTTGTTGTTGTGAGAGTAGATACGTGGACGTGTATTCCTTGTAAACGTCCTGATTTGTTCGAGGAACTTTCGACTGTGATATTTCTGTTCCGAGTTTCGGTGCGGGGGCTTTTTGAGGAATTTGCGGGGAAAGTTGACAGTTCAGGTACGGAGAGTCAGTATCGCAGCGTACAAGGTTCCCATGGGATCAGCATGGTGGTAGACGAAGTTGTCAAATCTGATCAAATTGAGTCTGAAAGTGAAGCAGTGAACGCGGGGCATCATGGCATCTGTATTTTGCGGTAAATCTTGCAGGAAAGTCATGTGAATAGAGCACATGTTCATGTTGGTCTACTTCATTGCATATGCATGTTATAATAGTAGGAAAGAATAAATCTGGTTCAGATTGATATATGTACTGTATGTACTACATGTACTATAAACTGCAATTTTGATCTGGTATACCGACCAACGCCATGCTAAAACCAAACCCAAATAAGTCTCTGCTGCAGAATCCACGACTCTCAATGAATGGTTTTTGGATGTTGAAGAAGTTTTTGTACTCGCTCACTCAAATTACCTCTTCTTGACCCTTCTCATGGGTGCGTCTCCGCCTCCAAATTCGGCGGGATCAACTGTTCTGTACCCGCTCCTTCTGCTTTCTCTTCGAGCGGGAGACCTCGGAGGTGATGGCTTCTTAGGAGGAGGTCGATGCGATGATATGCTGCTTTCCTCTTCAATGACTTCTACAATCTCTTCTGTCACACTCTCCTCCTCTTCTACGATGACCTCGTCGAGTGACGGCGTTCGCGATCGATGCGGTGCTGGTGGTTCGGATGGACGTCGTGGTGGTACGTGAACGCGTTCTTCAATCACTATCGTTTCTCTTCGACTAGATCGTCTTGGAGGAGCCGCCCTGGGTGGACTGGGCGGCCGTTCAGTCATCACTGTATGCCTGCTCCTTGATCTTGACCGATCCCGTCTGTGTACAATGACCTCCTCTTCCACTATTGTCTTCCTTCTTCCGCCGTAAAATTGGAAGCTGAAGAGTAGGATGTAAAGGCACAGAATGAAGCCTGCTATTGAGCCGAGCATTATGCCCACGATGGCTCCGGGTTGTGGACCGGCATTTAGTCCTTGATAAGTCGTGGGTATCGCTAGAATAGCATTCTGTCGTTTGGAGAGTGATATTGGTGCAGCTGCAATCCCAGCTTCTGATGAAAAGTGTAGAGTTTCCGATAACACTGCAGCTGCTCGTTTCGAGATGACATTTGTTCGACCTATGACCAGTGCAAATATTGAGACGAGTGGTGGTTCTGATAAATCCGCAGCTCGATTTGAAAGGGAGGAGACAGTAGATGACACAGTACGTGCTAATCGGCGAATCTGTTCACCTGATGGTGCTCGTCGCACGATAGCAGGCGCCATCTGCGACGAGACTTTCTTTCAAGAGTTTTGTTGCGAGCTGTATGTAGAGTCGAACGGTTTTGCTTTTGAGCTTCGAGGGAGCGTGTATGCGGATAATCGATTGACGCGGATAAGGGCCGAGGCGATCGCTAGTACCCGATATGGTCGTTTATTGCTTCAAACAAGATAATGAGCACAATTCACCAAGTCTCTGTCAAGATCAAACGAATGTCGGCTCACTTAGAAGATAGCACTGAAGAAGAGAAACAGATACAAAAGGAAAACACAACGACAAGAATGACTGCGTGGACGTGGTCGAGGGGATCATCACTCATTGGAAGCGGAGACTGTATTGCTGCCCAGCCTCTTCCGCATTTCCAGTGGCTGGGACCTTTGACACCACCACACCACCCAAGTCATCCACAAATAACAAGATTACCCTGTGGCTGGACCAACATCAGAACGCCGTGCGGCTCTTCTCGAAGTTTTGTCGCAGAAGTGGTTCAACCGAGAAGCTTATCCACGATGATAGCAATCTCCGAGATGAAGAATGCCATGTTCGATGTCATTGTCTCGGACAAGGTCCATGCTAGCCACTGACCGTTGAATCTTTCATCCAATACTCAGCGCTGTCTCGGTTTGTGGAATTGATCGCGTGCACTCGGTCTACGAAGACGGCGACTGATTCGCAGCGCAATCGCCAAAGTTGTGGAGGTTTCACACACGCTCTACGCGAAAATGACAAGCTGGAGTTCCTCTGGCCAGAAGCATCGTACAAAGCGAGGCCCAAACGATGGTATAACGTTCATGGCCGTTATTTGGACAAATAGAGACTTTAACAAGACGAGAAGGAGTCACGTGTGAAGATGTGAGATCACTTCGCCCTGCGGCATGATCATTGCACACTGTACAGAATCTCGCTCGCAGTAAGCATGCTCGAGGGTCAATCTGATATCACCACTTCAGAACGTGCATAGGGTGCAACACTTCCGCAAGCTCATGCTCACGGCAGTCTATCTGTCAAGTCGCGATTGTCACCCCGGGCCTCAAAATTCCTGCGGATACCACTATCAGTTTTTGATGATACACACGACATACACCTTTCTTCGCATCTTTCTCACACACTGCTCCTCATACGATGATCTCCAAGCAGGAAGGACAAGACGACCGCACAGAACGAGAATACTGTGTAGAACGTCTCTGTAAGTCTAATTGCTTCAGCTAAGATTAACACATTGGAATATTTCATGATAAGCAAACACCGTTAGTGGCCCAAATGCATATATTCTCCCCCAAGTAGCCCAGTGCAATTCAGGGATTCTGAAGACATCTGCAGATTATGCTCCTCGAACACCATAAGAGAGTGAAGTAGTGTCGCCAGATGATTGCCCATGTCATAGTCGTCGTCCCAGCGGAAACTCCAAAAAGCACATCCGTTCGCTATGCAGTCTGCCAAAAGGTATCTCACATCCCAAGTTCAGTCCTCGTTGCCAATCAAAGAGCGAGAACGTTCCAGCCATGAGGCGAAAGCAGGATGAAGAACGTCAAGTCTTGTTCCTCTAGTCCTCCCAGCTTTTTTCCACGGTCTCCTTGACTCGCTTGTTGTACTCCTTCCTGTTCTCTTTGTACAAGTTGCTGGCCTCGACGTTTGCTGGAGACGAGGTGTTTGGATCGTTGAGCAGACTCTGAATGCTGGTCAATATAGCAGCAACATCGTATGTTGGCGACCATCTGTTCTGTAGGATGTCTAGACACAACTCGCCTGTGCCGTACACGTTTGGGTGGAACATCTGCGACACAAATTTGACACCAGGTGGCTTGTTTGGGTATGCTTCTTCGAATTGCATTACGAGGCGGAAGGTACCGTCTTCGAAGGGAGTATCAGCGGGACCGATAATGACGGCGTTCCTGAGATATGTCAGCAGGTGCTCGTAGATCTGATGGAGCACATTACCAGGTCATAACATTGTCTGCGACGGGTGATGCAGAGACTCCTACTGGGGGATCTGTCTGCATACGCTATGGGTATGTCAGCATATTGTCAAGCCCTAATCTTGAGGATGAAAAGGGTCTACCTTGAAGTCACGCATTAGACGACGACGGGCGGAAGTAGACATGACGAATGGATACACTTATCGAACAGAGTTGGAAGTTTCAATAATCTGCAGTGGATGCAAGGGCTTCAGCGTATTTCAGTATCAGGGTGGATGGTTGGACAGTATCGGTATGAGTGTGCAGGTGGAAAGTGTCGCCTTCAAATGATGAAGGTATTTGACTCAATGCTGATGCTCGTCAGCGGTCACTTTGTACGGTGGGGCGCACATGCCGATCGCGTTTGCCATAGATAGTCCTCAACTTAAGCATCAATAACTCACGACGCATACATATTCGTTCATCAGACTTTCAGTATCTACACAAAGAGCTCGGATGATAGTATTCTCAGAAAAAGATGTTGACATATCCGATTTGACTTCGGATTTTCTATGCTCGTTATCTTACTTGTCGCAGGTTCAGAGAGGGAATTCGCGCTACAACCAGCACAACTTCTAAGGATTACACTCCACTAACATACTTACTGCTCTTTCGGTCTCTGTCCCTGTTCACCTATCACTCACTTGTCTCTAGCCTAGTTTGCCCAGACAATGTGCCATCTGCATAATCGAGATGCTGCGGTATCGAAGAGCGACTCGAATGTCATTGGCTTATTCATGCATATACCTCGACACTTGGAGGTAACTAGTAACATCTCAGGAGCAGGACATTCTCCTCCAAGACGACCAGAGAGGGTGAAGCGATCTGCTTCTTACAGACATCAGAGATTTACTCGGATTCCAACGACAAGAAGCATATGCCGTATCTGAACATTACTATAGAGGTGACCTTTGGGTATTGTTCACATTCGAATTATTATCTTAACAACACTGCATGCTGTGTCCTACCTGACAGTGCCGCCGCATTATCGGCCAGAAAAGAGGGAAGCCTTGTTCAAGATGCGTAGTGACAATGAAAGTTACGGTAAGACTTTGTTTCACCCAACCTCGAACCAGGTCTCAGCCCACTCGATGGACGACCACTCAAAATACTATCAGGAGAATCTTCTCGTGCTAGATTTTCGAGTATTTCGGATCAGGAAAACATCACAAATAAGTTTGAGAGCCTGTTGCACCCTGATTGAGCCAAAAAGTGGCACTTCAGTGAATTCAACAACCCAGTCGCTTGGTCAAGTTGTACCGGATCTCAAGAGGAACATGGCTGTCAAGTCTCAGGTAGGCTAGCAACCGTGTCCAGTGCCTCAACGGGTGATGTCTCCAGCAGGACTTCTGAGTATGCTGAGCATGCTAAGAAAGAGAATACAAGAAGCCAGCGACACTAGATATCAACAGCCCTTGATTGAATTTGGAGAATTCGGATCGGAACTATGGGATTGAGAATTCAAGTAGCAGATCCCAGTGCAATATACAAGACCCTTTTGATACTGATCTCGCAGCCTTGCACTTTAGTTCGACTTCTCAGCCTCATTGCGTCACATGCTATTGTACTGCCGAGGTGCGGGATTAAGCCCGTCTACTTTACCCGAGTCCCTTCGTATTGGGTTTGAAGCACTGTTTCTGTTCCTTTACTCACACTGGCTTATTCCCATTAAATATACCAAAGTTTCTAGGATCAAATCACACTTGGGTTTTGATCAGGAACTATCAAGTCGAAACCATTCCACAGACACAGGCCCTCGAAGCGATACTACACATTGTACAGGGTTAGAGTAATTTTGCGCCCTTTCTCTGATATTATGCCGTTGGCATCGACTCAATCCGTGAGAGCGGCTACAAAGATGGCTTCCAGACCTGCAGCACGATTATCACAGGTGCAACGCCACTTCTCATCGACCTCGAGTGGCCGACAGGAGATCCAGGATGCTTACATTCTCAGTGCTGCACGAACACCTACGGCGAAGTTCAATGGATCTTTTATGTCCATCCCTGCTCCAAAGCTCGGTGCTGCTGCTATTAAGGCTGCTCTGGAAAAGTCAAAGGTGCCCGTAGAAAAGATTACAGACGTTTATATGGGCAATGTTCTGCAAGGTGGTGTTGGTCAGGCACCAGCAAGACAAGCATCTGTGTTTGCAGGACTTCCAGCTTCCGTCGAAGCTGTCACAGTCAACAAGGTGTGCGCGTCTGGTCTAAAAGCTGTTGTATTGGCTGCACAGAATATTCAGCTAGGTTTAGCGGAAGCCCAGATTGCAGGCGGATTCGAATCGATGTCCAGAGTTCCATACTACCTACCTCGAGCTGCACAGAATCCTGCTTTTGGAGAAATGAAGATGGAAGATGGTCTGATAAAGGACGGTTTGTGGGATGTGTACAATCAGTTTCACATGGGAAATTGTGCGGAAAATACAGCGAAGAAGTACAAGATCAGCAGAGAAGCACAAGACGAGTACGCCATCCGCTCATTCAAGCGTGCTCAAAAGGCATGGGCTGAGGGCAAATTTGATGAGGAGATTGTTCCGGTAACTGTCAAGGGCAAGAAGGGAGACACTACTATTTCTAAAGATGAAGGCTTCGACACTCTAAGAGAGGACAAAGTACCCACATTAAAACCAGCGTTCGTTCGAGATGGAACAGGAACAGTCACGGCTGCCAACTCTTCGACATTCAACGATGGAGCAAGCGCACTTGTTCTCGGATCGAAGGCTATAGCAGCAGAATACGGAAAGGGAAGTCGTGTACTAGCCAGGATTGTATCATCAGCAGACGCTGCTATCGATCCAGTAGACTTTCCCGTTGCTCCAGCGAAGGCTGTACCCATCGCTCTAGAAAGAGCTGGACTAAAGAAGGAAGATATTGCCATCTGGGAGTTCAACGAGGCATTCGCAGCAGTTATAAAAGCCAACGAGCAAATTTTGGGACTTGAGAACGCTCAAGTCAACTTGCTGGGTGGAGCTATTTCTCTTGGACATGCTCTGGGCAGTTCAGGCTCTCGAATATTGACCACACTACTTCATCAGTTGAAAGTGGGCGAATATGGCTGTGCGGCAATCTGCAATGGAGGTGGTGCTGCCACTGCACTCATCGTACAACGTATAGATAGCGTGTAAATGCATTTCTGCGGTGGTCTTGGAATGATGTTTGGCAATAGTTCGTATACTAAAAAGTGATAGTTCTGCTCGTGCCATGAAGCATTTTTGGTGTACTTTGCTCGCAGCTAGAATGACAGTACATTGCAACATACAGATTGTTTCTTACACGCTCGCATCTGCTCAAGGGTATCTCAGACTCCACTATGATTTCATACTCCACCCAAAGCGTTACCGTAGTAGATATCGGTCTTCTTATATCACTTGCCTCTTAACAGGATGTTTTCTTCTGCACTAATGTGAGCGACATCCCGCAGACCAATTATAGGAGAAACACTGCAAAAGTAGGCTGAGAACAATATTCAGCAACGGAACCATTCTTCGCGCGAGTATCCTACTTCGATCGTCACGTCCGAAGTTGATATATATATCTGGTTGAGCAAAACATAAAGCACGGCCACTACCACCACCGCCGCCACACCAGACGACAAATCCGAGTCTGTAGAGAATGGCCACATCAACCTCACCAACCTGGCGAGAGAAAGCCAAATCCCATCGCCTCCATCAACAATCTCTAATTCCGCCAGAATGGCGCCTTGATTCGTCTTCTTCTATATCCACTGATCCCAAAGCCGTGATCTCAACGGTAGAGACATGTGGCATCTTGTCACAACGAGAACTGGAAATCACGTCTCTATCCAATACTTCGTCATTCATATTGGACAAGACACGAAGTCGGACATGGTCGGCTGTGGAGGTCACTACGGCCTTCTGCAAACGCGCGGCTTTACTCCAGCAGTTGACGGGATGTCTGACTGAGATCATGTTTGAAGCGGGGATTGCCAGAGCGAAGGAACTAGATGATCATCTCTCTTCGACAGGGGAGGTACTTGGTCCTCTGCATGGACTGCCGTTGAGTTTGAAGGATAACCACGATATCGTTGGAGTTGATTCGACGGTCGGATGGGTTGGACTCATTGGCAAGCCGGCGGTGAGAGACGCACCTGCTGTGGAGGAATACAGGAAGTTGGGAGCTGTGTTTTTTGTTAAGACTAATGTTCCTCAGAGTCTGATGATGAGTGATAGTTACAATCATGTTTGGGGACAGTCTGTCAATTCACTTGACGCGAGGTTGATCAGTGGGGGGAGCTCAGGGGGTGAAGGTGCTCTGGTTGCTGCGGGAGGGAGCGTGATTGGGATAGGAACAGATATTGGTGGGAGTGTGAGGATACCGGCTTCGTTGCAGGGATTGTATGGATTGAGTCCTACGGTCGGCAGAGTAGGGAATAGGGAGAGTATACGGAGTCAGAAATATATGTGTTTACCTGTTGCGGGGCCAATTGGAAGAGATTTGAGCGACCTGGAAGTTTTTATGAAGGCCTATCTTGGTAGTAGGCCATGGGAGAAAGATCCCTGTATATATCCTGTTCCGTGGGACGAAGGGAAGGTGGATGAGTTCAGCAAGAAGGGAAAACTCAAGATTGGATATGTGCTTGATGATGGAGTGGTATTGCCGCAGCCGCCTGTGAGGAGAGCCGTGATGGAGATCGCAACGAAGTTGAAGAAAGCAGGGCACGAAGTGATTGAGTGGGATGCGAAGGATCATAAGGAAGGATACGATTTGTGGTTGAAAGCTGTTCTTGCTGATGGTGGAGAACGGTGTAAAGGGTTGTGTCAGATTGCTGATGAGCCGCTCATCGAAGGCATGCTGGTGGGAAAGCCAGAGAATCTGTTGGACAATGCGCAGAGACAAGTTCTCGCAGATGAGATCTTCGATTATCAGAGACGACTTTTGAAACGGTGGGCAGAGGAAGAGATGGATGCTGTCATTATGCCTGTGACACAGTGGGTTGGTATGAAACCGAAAGAATGGGTCAAAAGTGATATGTGGGTTGGATACACCGCTGTTAGCAACATATTGAACTGGACCTCGCTGGCTATTCCAGCGACTAAGGTGTCAAGGAACATTGACTCGCCTGATGAGAAATGGAACAATCACGAACCGAGAAGCTTTTCTGACAAATTCAATCATGATGCCTATGATGTTAACCTTTTCGAAGGAATGCCAGTCGGCGTCCAACTTCTAACAGGAAGATTCGGAGAGGAGAAGGCATTTGGTATCGCGAAAATCATCGATACGTTATCTGGCTAAGCATGTTTCTTCAAGAACGCGAGAACAGCTTCCGTCACAGCCTCGTGGGCTTCCTCCGGCAGATAATGACCATAACCATCGCCCACACCAATGCCTTCATACGGTGTCCCAGGCTTGACCCAGTCCTTCCATACTGATTCAACGTTGACAACGTCCGGACGGGAACCAAGTCTAGCCTTCGAGAACATCACCAGCGTCGGAACCTCGATTTTTCGACCTGCTTTCTGGTCTTCTGCCTGCTCGTCAACATCAACTTTGGCACCGGCAGAATAGTCTTCAGCACTGTATCTCAAGACATCCTCTCTATCGAAAAGACTTGCATATAGCTCCAACGCTCCGTCCGCCTCGATCCTCTGCAAGCCGACATCATTTGGACCACGAATGCGTGTATGTTGATCTCGACACCACTGTGCACCTCCATATGCCTTGATCATATTGACACTGAAGTCAACATTGGCCAGAAGAGGCCAATGAAAATAGCCTGTCGCAATAGCAGGGTTCGAAAATGCCTCCCATTGGACTTTTGTTGGAACTATATCAAGCATAATGACTCCGACGACATCTAAGGCCGGATATCTGTCCTTGTCGACCGCCAGTCTGTGACAGATTCTACCCCCACGATCATGGCCTCCGAGGATGATCTTACGTGGTGAGTCTTCACTCAAACCAAAGACTGACTGGAGTGCTTCGAGGAGAGCGCCACCAACGCCTCTCTTCGAGTGGTCTTTCGTTGCTGTACTGACTCCATAACCAGGAAGCTAAATTATGGTCAGTGAAGATGTCAACTACGAGCACGTAACTGACCTCTGGTACGAAAAGAGATACTTTATCAGCCAGCTTTGGTACCATCTATTCGTCGTTGTGTCAGAAAGCCGTACGTATATAGGATGTATATCCTCCCTGTAGATCAAATCACGTACATAACGCCATCTATTTAAACGTCAGCTCTCTAATTTCATATATGATTCTGGTATAAAATACTCATAAGCCGATTGCGGGTATCCATGTATCAAAGTCAAGATAGGACTATCCTTCCCCAAGTCCGATGTGTAACTACATACTTCTGAACCAGAAGATGTCTTGGTAACATTTCGCTTGAGGGTCGAGTAGAGATTCTTAACGTCGGGCATTTTGGCCGGTGATGATGACAATTGATTGCTGTCGGATTTGACCTGGAAGCGACTAAGTGAACACATGGCTTGTCGATTGATACCGATCGGGACTTATATACTGTATGTATTCTTCCCGAGAGTCTCGAACGAATACCCTTTTGCTTAGTAGTTGGGTCGTTGCGCCGTATCGTCATCAAGCTCGGGTAAAGGACGACGGACAACCCACCTTTCTCCGCACCAGAATATTTGGAAGCTTCATGGGAAAATAAGCCCACTATGTTACAATATACCTTGCTTCTCCAATGTATAGGATCGGATGTGTACATTCACGTGGGTTGTAGTGTGTTATCTACGCTCTGCTGAGCAAGAATTTGTGAAACTCGACGCTCTAAACGTGTTCGATCTGCAGGAAATGGAAGCTGAGAAATTGATTGATTTATTTGGGATTACTCTGTACAATGTACATGGGGTATACATTATATACTAACGAGTCAAAACAATGCTTTTCTTGATATCGGATGAACTAGCGCCCACCATGAGTATCGTTGGACCTTCCGGCAGAAGCCACTGCTGAGATGCTACATCCCATCGACTCAAGTCACGTCTCGCTAAGTCAATATTGAAGACCTCTGATTGACCATAGGGTATCATTCTCTTCTGGAATCCTCGTAGTACATGGATTGTCTCGCCTGGAAACTGGACATATACCTGTACAACCTCGGATGCATTCATGAATCCTATGTTCGTGACATTAACGGTCACGGTGGCGAGTCTGTCGAAAAGTGATTTAATACCTCCTGGAATACGCTGATCCGGATTTGGAGGTGCTTTTGGAGCTGACAGGAAGCTTGAGGCTGTGGCGGACACGTTGTTATATCTGAATGTTGTATAAGTTAGGCCAAATCCGAAGGGGAATCGAGGTGTGATGTTGTTGGCTTGGAAGTATCGATAGTCGAATAAACTGGGATTAGAAAAGTTGCTCTGCGGGCTGGATGTCGGAGTTAATGCTGGATACAGGAGAAGACTATAATCTGTTTGGTTCTTTGCGACGGTATATGGTAATCTTCCAGATGGAGCAACATCTCCCCATAGAAGTTTAACAAGAGCTCTTCCACTATCTTGTCCAGGTAGATGAGCATACATGATAGCCGTAACATTTGGATGATTGTAGAACGCATCGACGGTTCTAATATAGACATTGTGAATTACAACGACTGTGTTCGCGCATTTGCTCGCCACATTAAGAACTAATGTGTCCGAAGCTACGTCTGCTAGGGACGGTCTGTCTGCGCCTTCAGTCGAAGCCTCATTTATGAAGACAAGGCAGACCTGACTTGCAGCTGAGACGTCAGGATTGTAGGACTGGAAATTCCACCAAAGGTAGATGTCGTCTTCATATGCCTTCTGCGATATCGCCGAATATGGATCGCTTATGTATGCCGGTGTGCTTGAACCACTTCCTGTGGCAGTCATGTACGTACCCAGAGTGGCTGTGTTGGGTATGTCAGTCACTAATTGACCGGTATAGACTTCAATTATTTGCTGAATTGTCACGTTTAACCCTTGGACATTGTTGGTCCATTCTGCATTGAAGATACCAGGGACAGGATAATTGAGGGGTTGGACTGGACCATCGTAGCCGAAAAGAGACATCAATTGTATTTTACCGAGAGGAAGGGTGTTGTTTACATTCTTTACTAGAACGTGGCCTTCAATTGCTTGTTGAAGAATGTTGGGCTTGCTGGCTGGGACGCGTGCTTCCACTAAAGGATGTGGTTGAAGATAATCACTGGCAAGGCCGTAACCGTTCGGTGGTGAAGAGGTGGAATTGTTGTAGACAAAGTATGAAGCAGCTATTTGTCTGCGAACATTAGTCATAAATTGCCTGACACAAAACAGTTTGGTCTTACCTTGTTGCCATATCCTGTAGACGTGCTTGTGATAGACTACCATTGCGAACTGCCGCCGCTAGTTGACCTTGGTCCCAGTATCTGTGATTTCGGTCAATGCTGATATATTCTAGCCCACGGGAATACGTACGGCGAGCTGGGCATTGCTACATCTAGACCACCAAGAGCACTCGCGACCCCTGAATGCTGTCCTTGCCAATCTGATAGAACAAAGCCAGGAAAATTGAGCTCATCTTTTAACAAGGTGTTAAGAGTGGCGTTGTTTTCGCACGCATAAGTTCCATTGATCCTGTGGAAGTATATCGTGTCAGCGATGACTCATGTCTTTGCTAGAGAGGAAATCTGCATACCTATTGTAAGAACACATTACACATCCAACACCGGCAGCTACTGCATCTTGGTAAGCCCACAGATATAGTTCGTGCATGTCTCTGTCGTTGACATTGGACGAAACAGAGAAATTGTTTAAACTGCCGGGATTTCTGAAGGATTCTTGCTCGTATGCAATATAGTGTTTGACTGATGAGATGACGGACTCCTGCAACCCCATTATCGTAGATGCAGACAATTTGCCGGCAAGGTATGCTGCAAAGAGAGTTAAACACTGAGTTCCGTCTCGCGAGAGGAGATTCGACTAGTACTTACGGTCTGCTCCAAACCCTTCATCGTTACGACCGTTCGTTACCAGACGACCCATGGGTTCGATGACTGGTGTCAGGGCAACCTTGACTTGATAGCAGTTAGTCTTTCGATCAATACGAAATCGGCAATGGGGCCAGCATACCGCCCTTTCTTTTCATCTCGCCACCGAGATAGTAGCCACGGTGATAGGCCAGGTCAACATTCCAACTCGCGCCAACGGATATGCCTTCTGCATATCCATTCATAAGATCGCTCTTCCCCAAGTCCATGTAGCAAAGGCCATCCCAGCCAACGTGAGAAACGGATCCGGTCAGGCCGGCACATGTCGTTGGGAGTCCATAGGTT
Organism: Camptophora hylomeconis; assembly: GCA_032357745.1. Lineage (NCBI taxonomy): Eukaryota > Fungi > Ascomycota > Eurotiomycetes > Chaetothyriales > Chaetothyriaceae > Camptophora > Camptophora hylomeconis. The sequence goes on along the minus strand of JAOTMB010000003.1, from coordinate 1,023,454 downwards.
ATGCTGTTGAGCTCCTCAAGAGTCATTTGCGAAGTTAACGCACGTGCGCTGCTAAGAGCTGCCTCCCATTTTGGCCCAGCAGTCGAGTCATCTGTCTCCAATATCAGCCATGATGACAGGTCAAATTAGTTATGACTTGCACTGGAATGACCAAAGGGTTTTGTTGTAGGCAGCAGAGCAGGTTGTGCTCAGAGCAAGCAAGATACATGTCAACAAGGTAGAAGACATGAGAGCTGTTTTTAGGCTAACCTCAGTACAGAATTAAGGAAATTTTCGACAGGTTCAAGCTAGAAGCGCGATTGGGTATGTACGAGCCAGGCATTCCTTTGCTGTACTCTTGTCAATTAAATCGTTGGTGGAAGACCTTCGTCAAGCACGGTCCGTCACTGGCTGCACGTCTTTCTCATACCAAATTCACAGGGTATTTGACGCAAAGAGCTGAAAAGGGTCGAAAAGCAGGAACCGTACATACATGTAGCTTTCAAAAGCGTACGAGCTACCTCGGTGAAAGCCACTTGGGATGTGAGTTGTGGATTCTCAGCCAGCCCTTGACATTCTTTAGTACGACCCTAGTTCCACGTGCACGAATCACATCCGAACCTCGATTTAGCCATCAGCACTAAGTTGGAAATTCTGTGTGCTAGTTGGTCATCTGTACCATGTCCGCTTCAGGCACTTTTAGACCCAAAAGGCATGGGTGCGGAGGTGCGGGAGTGCGCCAGGAAGTGCCAGTGACAAAGATGTAAATACGGTCTTATGTAGACGATAACGGTTGTGAAAGCGCTCGTCATAGGCTTGCGATACAGAGCATCCAAAAGCGTACTGAGTATTTAGTGGTAGCCACTTGAATGATATCGTGCATCTATTCATATGATCCCGAGGATTGAATCACATAGAACTGCATCTGTGACCAAGCTGAACAGTAGTCTCGATTCGAGTATTTCGCCATAAACATTTGAAGGACAATCGAATTCCCGCGCTGTGGAAGCTTGTGAGTATTCGTGATGGGAAATTGGTCATGGTGGTGGGAAATTGATTTTGAGCCGTGTGTGTGAGGACTTTTAGACGCGTATTGTATCCGGACTATTATGGCTTTGTTATCCTCTGTCCAAATCTGTACTCCATAATCTGCAAGATACTGTAACACAACCCGCATCCAAATTCTCAACCCAACGACAGTCTATCCCTACACATCTGACGTTCACTCAATTATTTGTCCTTCTGGCGTTATATCGGAAAGGGCGCCAAATACTCTGCGTTCACTCTCTAGCCTGGGCTACGACACTCTTCACATAGACCCCTGTCGGTTTGAACAAGATTCACATCCCGCATCTTGCGACACGCAGTCTACAAGTCTGGGACATTCACCAACACTGCCACTGGTGTAACAAGGTGCGCTCTGAGCACCAGCCATTATGGCGTAAGTATAAAGGTCTGAATACTGTCCTATGTACATTGCTGATACATCATCACAGTTCTGCTTCAGGAAGTGGTGGGGGCAACAATATCAAGGGTATGTCTTTGTCTTGCTGGCCACGCATAATGTTAACAGTTGCTAGTCGTTGCTCGTTTCCGACCCCAGAACAAAATCGAAGTTGCAAATGGCGGCGAACCCGTTGTCACTTTCGAAGGAGATGACACATGTACAGTCAACTCAACAGAGAGCAATGCGCCCTATACATTTGATCGGGTCTTTGATATGGCCTCACAACAAGCTGATATCTTCGAGTTCTCTATACGATCGACTGTTGAGGATGTTATGAATGGTTACAATGGAACAGTATTCGCATACGGTCAGACAGGCGCAGGAAAGTCGTATACAATGATGGGCGACATGGATGATAATGTTAAAAGAGGTGTCATACCGCGCATCATGGAACAAATCTTCGATTCAATTCTGGTTCACGGTTCTGCGCAGATCGAATATACAGTTGGTATCTCTTACATGGAAATTTACATGGAGCGCATTCGAGATTTGATGAACCCCATGAACGATAACCTGCCAATTCACGAGAGCCCGAAAGGACCATACGTAAAAGGGCTTCGGGAGATATATGTAAACCAGGTGGAAGAAGTTTACACAGCCATGCATCTCGGACAGCGGTCAAGAGTCGTGGCATCAACAAATATGAATTCAGAGTCCTCTCGATCGCATTCTATCTTCGTGGTGACAATTAATCAGAAGGACGTCAATACTGGATCACTGAAAAGCGGTACACTATACTTGGTGGATTTGGCAGGATCAGAAAAAGTAGGCAAGACAGGTGCAAGTGGTCAGACTCTAGAAGAAGCCAAAAAGATCAACAAGAGTTTGAGTGCGTTGGGAATGGTCATAAACGCTCTAACGGACGGCAAATCCTCCCACATCCCATACAGAGATTCTAAATTGACCAGGATACTTCAAGAATCTTTGGGCGGTAACTCAAGAACAACACTGATAATAAACTGCTCACCTAGCAGTTACAATGACGCTGAAACTGTCAGCACGCTTCGCTTTGGTATGAGAGCCAAGTCTATCAAGAACAAGGCTAAGATCAATGCCGAATTGAGTCCAGCCGAATTGAAGAGGCAATTGAAGGCAATTCAAAACCAAGTTATGTCATTTGAGAGGTACATCACATTACTAGATTCTGAGTTGCAGCTATGGCGAAAAGGTGAAACAGTACCGAGGGAGAAATGGGCCGCCTCAGTACCGGGTGTCGGTGGTTCCGCAAAGACAGATGCTAAGCATAGACCGGACACACCTTCTAGATTACAATCTGATTTAGCACGATCAGAGCTACACAGCAGACCTGATTCTAGAACCGAAGAACGTTCGAGCACACCCAGTATCATACTTGAGAAAGACGAAAGGGAAGAGTTCATCAAACGTGAGAATGAACTCCAAGACCAGCTTACTGAAAAGGAGACGCAAGCCGCCAATGCCGAAAGAATCCTTTCAGAGGTCCGGGAAGAACTTCGAACTTACAAAGAAGGCCAACTCAGGTCCAGTAAGGAAAATGAGGCTATGGTTGACAGATTGAACAAAACTGAGATGGATCTTCAGAAACTCTCGTTTCAAGGCAAGGAAGATGCGATCACTATGGACAGCCTGAAAGAGGCGAATGCTGAATTGGAAGCAGAGTTGCTCTCCGTTAAACAACAATTGCTTGATCTAAAGATGAGTGCTAAAGAAACTAGTGCAGTTCTTGACGAGAAAGAACGAAAGAAGCAGGAGAGAATGCAACAAATGCTCGCTGGTTTTGATCTAGGTGACAACACATTCTCCGACAACGAAAAGCGAATGCAGAAAATGCTAGATCAAGTGCAATTGCTAGAGAAAACATCGGCTGCTGGTCAGCCACTGCCGGCAGAATTACTTTCCGAACTCAAGGCTCAGATTGTCGATTCTCAGTCGCTTGGTCGTCAAGCTGAGCTCAATATGAGTGACAAAGCGGAACACTCAGCAGAACAAGATGCTAGACGTATGGAGTTGGAAGACAGACTTGCTCAGCTCGAACAAGATTATGAAGATCTACTGACACGAAATCTCTCCGAAGCAGACGTTGGCGAGATTAAAGGCAGACTTGAAGAGCTGTACACTGATCGACATGAAACACAACACAACCTGATTGACGACCTTCGAAATGAAGTTACGGAAAAGTCTGATGAGATCATGAAGTTACGCCGGTCGATGAATGACGCACAAATACAGGCTCGATCGGCATCGAACGGTACTGGTACGAACGGTGTCACATCTAAAACACTGCAAAGACAGATAGACGATTTCGACATCATGAAGAAGAACTTGATGCGTGACCTACAGAACCGATGCGAGCGAGTTGTGGAATTAGAGATCTCCCTTGACGAAACTAGAGAACAGTACAACAACGTACTGCGGTCATCGAACAATCGTCAGCAACAGAAGAAGATGGCATTCCTCGAGCGCAATTTAGAACAACTCACCGTCGTACAGCGTCAACTAGTCGAGCAAAACACCACGCTCAAGAAGGAAGTAGCAATCGCCGAACGCAAGCTCCTAGCCCGAAACGAACGCATCATGAGTCTAGAACAACTACTAGGCGACAGTCAAGACAAACTCGCTCAAGCCAACCACAGGTTCGAAGCCCAACTCCAAGCCGTCAAAGAACGACTCGAAGCCGCCAAAGTCTCCACCCGCGAACAACCCATCTCCTCAGGAGGAGCAGGAGCAGGTGGTCTCTCCAGTTTCGGCGGCCTCAGCTTTGGTTCCCGCATCGCCAAACCACTAAGAGGAGGCGGCGGTGCCGCGACAACTTCCAACGAATCCATGAATGGAGGGGGCAACGGTCCCTCGATCCCCTATTTGAGTAGCCTCGCCGGCAACGGCGATGGAACTGGCGCCCCGTCCAACAAGCGAAGTAGTTGGTTCTTTCAGAAGTAGTGCTGTGGTAAATGTCTGATCAATTCGAATTCGGAATCGGAGTCTGGGGTTTGACTTGACTTGGCTCAAAAGACAAGACGAGGCGGGACGGGATAGGATGGCATCCTATGGTATGGGATAAGGTGATAAATGAATTAAGACCAGGTTAGAGGGAACGTGTGAATTTGTCATGTTAGGTTATGTCTGTGTTATGCAATGCACATGTGTGTGTGTATGTATGTATGTATGAACGTATGTTGGTATGCGAAGCGGCATTATACAACAGCGATGATGGCGACGATAGTTCAAAGAGCAAACGTAACTGAGTAGTAATACATTAGCATTGACGAATTGAAGCAGTCGAAGTATCTAGAGGCGATAATATTGTTTGTATGCATGCTCCTCGCTGGTGAATTAGAATCCAAAACTATCAAGTAAGCTATTTGCGCTTGGTTCAATGAATTGTGTTGGTGGAGGTTTCTTCTCCTTCTTCTTTTCTTGTTTCTCGTCTTGCTTCTTTTCCGGTTGTTGCTCTTCTTTCTCTTTCGCAATCTTTTCCTCCTCCTTCCCCTCTTCCTGGCCAGCAATAGATTCCACGACTTCGATAGGCTTGTTCTGTGTAGATTGTTGGAACGGAATGTATTCCCACCCCTGAACGAGTTGCTGTACACTCAAGTCCGTTCCAGCGCGTGTATACCAATTTGCGGAACGCTTTACGAAGTCGTGTTCTTCTTCCTTGTTCAGAATGTCGGTGGTCCATTTCTCTTGCTTGATCAGAGTCTGTCTGAGTTGGAGGTACAGTATGCTGAGGTTGGGATCATTGGCCCGGAAGGACATCGATTGGACTGGTTTGCCGTATTCTTTTAGATCAACGGTGTCTACTACCTGATGAAGTGGACGAGTGATGACCTGTAGAGCCTTGTCCAACTGTCCGAGACTAGCATATGTCCAGGATGACATCCAGCGACCTTCGTCGCTATGTATGGCTTTGGGTAGTACTATTCTCTGAAGGAGGTCACGGAAGACCTCCTCAGACTGACTCCTGTCCTTGCTCCAGACTCGGGTAATTGCTATCGCTAGCTGGAGATCATTCAATTGGTTATTGCAAACACTGACTGCATCCTTCAGTCCACCTCCCAACAAGAAGAACGCTGCTGCATATTCGAAACGCCGCCGACTAAGCAGCGCATATGCATTCTTCAAAGCGGTTGCTTTCCATCTGGGATCATCGAAATTGTTCGCGAGCAGTTTCATGGTATTCTCCTTCTCTTTCACACCGATAGTTCTGCGCCACAAACTTTGCAAGACAGTCTTCTTATTAAGAGCCAAATAGTATAGAGAACAGTCCACAGGATTACGATCCTCGGGCTTGGTGTATTCTGCGCGCGCAACATTTTCAAACTGCTCCTGTAATGCAGTCAAGTCTTCTAGCCAAACAAACATGCCGGTGTGACGTGCGATGTCCCATGTAATCTTGCTGTCAAATTTTCGCAGAATCAAGTCAAGTAAAGCTTGTTGGGAAACTGAGCGAGAGGCGAAAACAAAAGAACTCCAAGGCAGGATCTGATCTGTTGGAGTGTCATATAATGCATAAAGATACCGCAAAGCATTCTCGTCCAAGGAACTACTGTGCTCATCGACTGAAACGAAGATCTTGACGAATCTTGACAGATCCGACTGGTCTTCGGGCGATAGCTGTGGGATCTTGACGTTCTGAAGATACTCGTCAAGATTGTCTGCGATGTCGGCAAGATTGGAAGCATTACGCGCCTTGTTGTCGGTACCATCACCAGCTCTTTTGTCCGTAAGAGTCGCAATTTCAAGGTCAAGGAGGCGATCTAGTACATCACCTTCAGTGAAGAACTTGAGCTTGTCGTATAACCGGAGCAAGATGTTGTGAATTCGGGCGTGTTCTCCGCGTATAAGAGCATCCCTTAGGTACACCGGATGGAAAATTGGCAACGGTGTATTCTCGTTTTCCACAATATCGGCAACTCTTCGATTTGAGGCGGTGTTATTAGTAAGAATATTTGGAACATCCTTATTGCAGGTGCATTCCAGTACGAAAATCTGATTTCCGGCACCGATAGCCAGGTCACCACTACGAAGCCAACTGACATCTCCGATGTAATTTGTTGTGAAATCTCTGAGGCTAATGTCTTGTAGGACGATCCAGGAAGGTGTCGTCTGATTTCGAGCGTATGTTCCCTGGCCAATGACCAGTGCATGATAGCTGAAGCTGACGAACAGCAATGAGTACCCAGCAGGAGTTGTGGTCCACGCCATCTTCTGTACGCGATCAGGGCCGTTGAACTCATGTTCCCATTCATGCGCGGATTGAGCCAGATCCCAGATCGATAAAGATTTCCCGTCAGTGCTCGTCATTGCAATCTGACCTTGATAGTTCGCTCGAACTAGCTCGCTTTCATTAATGTTTGTTTCGATACATCCAAGTATCTCGAGTGTCACATCCTCAGCAGGTCTCCGGACGGTTTGCATCTGTATCGTACCATCCTTATTGAGTGTTAACAAATCAGACGGCTGGCGTTGAGTAAGATCTGTTCTGACTTCCGGAGAATTGTCACAGACAATGCTCCTTGCGTTATCATCGAGATGATAACGTGAGTCGCTAAGACGAGACAAGACTGTGTGGGTTCCGTTCATGGATCGTCCCTTGTCAGTATTCTGGGGTATCCTTAACTGCCAGATTTCATATGAAAAGTCCTCAAAGAGGAGCACGAAAGACGTCGGCACAGATTTGGATGACTCTCCAGGGACGAAATGTAACTTTGTAGGACTAGTCGTGCTCGCTATCGACATTGAAGTTACTTCAACAGCACTGGCACGTGCAACATTCCAAAGACTCAGTTTGTTCACATGAAGAACAAGCAGAAATCCCTCCGCGTCTAGCAGATACATACCGATGACATCCTTCTCAACTCTGACTTCGCAATCACGTTTCAGAGCCCCTGAATCTGTTTGTGACCATAATGTGGCTTGTCCTTCATCAGTCCAGGAAAGTATCTTGCTGCCGCTTGCTCCTCGAGCAATATGATCGATGGTCAGGTCATGTCCGGACCATGATGACATGAGTCGCACGCGGTCATTCCGTGAGGAGGTATCAAAGAATGTCGAGATAGGACTTTCGTACCAATCCACTTGTCCAGTATATGAATGTACCAGAATAGATAATGATGAAGGGATGGAGCCTCCTGCGAAAGCGCAAAATCGCACATAGTCTTCATCGTGACTTTGCTCGAAGTTGAGTTGAATCTGAACATTGTCTACCAGAGCAACGTTAAAGACAACAGGTGGCTTCCTGGTTTTGCATCCAGCATTCTCCAATCCCCAAGCGGACATATGACCGACACCGTCAAGTACCACACACACTTCAGGCGATCGATTTGCAACTTCCACCAGATGCTCCATCGCATGGTCGACTTGTTTCTGTTTCGAGGTCTGCACGGCACGCTCTGTGGCCTGCGAGAAATCTCTGGAATCAAGAATGAAGACGTATCGGCGGTGACTCATTGAGCCAACACTCAGTCGTCGCGGTTGTATTGACACATTGGTATCAACTGTTGCTATGAGCTGCATAACAGATAATGAATGAGGATCTGAATATGTCCATAGTCGAACTTGCTTGTCAGAACAGATTGTGTATAACAAGCTATCAAGACTCTGCTCCATATGCCATGGTTTCCGCCAATATAAATCTACGACAGCGGTGGGATGCGGCAGGTATGACACGTCGAACCTTGTGCTGTCAAGTTCGTGGGATAACCTCCTCCATATCTTCACCAGTCGATCATGTTCACCACAAGTTGCAATGAGCTCTGCATCGTTAGAGAAATGTGCCACACGTATCGGACTCGAGATTGTCTGTTCCCAGATCAAGTGCCAATCTTCCAGAAGAGGCAGACTGTATAGCCAGAGCCTAGATCCTCCTGCTAGTAGTTCCTCTTGCGAGCCCCAAGATAAGCAATTGACAACATCAGTCTCTCCAATATCGATCTCTTGACTGTGTGACCATCTCAAATCGTCCTGCTCTCTTCCAACAGCATTGTAGATGTGGATTTTGTGACCGCCACATAGTGCTATGCGACCAGACGACTCCTCGATGACTATGGCAACAAGACTTTGGATGTCATCGACGTAGATGGTTTGAACGATCTCACGGGGACCTTTGAGAATTATGGCTGTATTGCCTGAGATGTATGCCTGAATACGTCAGCCCTGTTATTATTTCGCGTTACTTGTCGTGTGCTTACTTACGACGAGTCGAAGGCCGTCCCAATGTGCCGTGCAGAGAGCCTGACGCTTCGACTGGGGTCGGCCAGGGAGAAGTGCTCGCATGTGAGCAGTTTGGATCCTTCTGACGCGATCTCTTTACATAGTTCACAACTCACTGCATCAAGTACAGATTCGCATGTCTTGATACATGCAATTCGAGTATTCAAACTGTGCTATAAAGTTGAATGATTCGTAGTAGTGTATGGAAAGGTAAATAAGTGTAGGCGATGATCTATTCCTGGCGCGTTGATCATCATGCATACGCGACGACGTCACCCGAAGACTATCACGGTGTCAAATATTCATTTATCTAAGCTGGAAACTCAAGTTCAAAAAATTATCAAAATAATTCTATATGACCGGCACAACGCTAACTATGTTACAACGGGGTATCTCTGATTACTTTAAATACATGCATAGTCTTGATCCGAGCCCGCCTTCTCAAGTCAGAAGATATTCCGGGCTCTTCAAATCAATCCAGCCCAGACTGGCCTCTCTGTGCCTCCAACCAAGCCGCTCCTGCACGAGTTGAGAAAATTGCTTGACCTCTTCACTTGAGTATGTCAAGAAGGGGTTTTCTTCTTGACGATGGACGCCCGAGCACGAAAACATGGCGTGGAGGAGTCGACTCTGACTGGTGTCCACTGCATCCTGTTCGTCGTCATCACCAATGCCATAGTACAAGCTTCCAAGCATGATCAGTGCTTCACCTTTCTTGAGAGAGACATCCAATATGTTGCTCGGATCAAGTTCTGGCTTCTCGTCTCCCCAGAGATGACTTCCCACTACGACTTTGATCATGCCATCTTTGAATGCGTTGGATCCTGGCACAAACAACCCAAGAAGTATGTCTCGGCCGAAGTCGTACTCGGAGACAGAGTCGTGTCTGGCGTGATAATATTGGTCATCTCTATGCACGGCCTGTGATGCTCCTGCTAGAGGCATGTCGAATGTGATAGCCGATGATAATAATGGGTGGCTCACGCTTCGAAGGGCTTGTCTTCCGTGCCAGGACTCGGTCTCAGTGGTAAGGAAAAGTTCACACAAAAGCTGGTATAACCCGTCGGCGTAATATTCTTCTCTCAGCGTTGGACTCCGTTGCATTAACTTAGTGATAGTTCTTGTCCTTCTCATCCATCCTAATCGTTATGTCAGCTTCACCCAAGCACTGGTATCTAAGGCTGCTTACCATCTTCCTTCATATCGTCCTGTCTCAGTCGTTGGAGCCATGGATCGATTTCCCTATTCGCTCGCTCCAAGGTCTTCATATCAGTGAAGTCCTCCACAATCACGCAGCCATCTTTTTTGAGCGCTTCTGAAAATTTCTCGAGTTCTGCTGATCGGGGAAGTCTTTGCACTTTTTGAGGCTTCTCACTGGAAGAGGAGTCCTTCGAACTGATAGACCCACTGCGACTCTTGTCAGAGCTCTGAGAGTCCCATGCTACCCTTCTCGCTCTCTGGTAGAACATTGCCATGTCGAACGGGAATTTGCAGAGTCTAGTTGTTTAGCGCTCGAATTTGTGATGTGTCGTCTATTCGTTCTGTTTTTGTTTGTTCGAATGTCCGTTCAAATCTTCCTGTCCTTGCTTGAACGATTCACCATCAACACCAATCGAGGCAGCATCCACCATCTTATATCAAGAACCAAAATCAAACATATCGACAAGCTTACGCAAGCTCTGGACCCTCGTTGTCATGCAAGCCGAGAAGCTACCCTGGTAAAGCTCTTGGCCGTATGAACCACGCGTGTAGTTTCTGTATCTGGCAGATAGTTTGACTCCGTCATATGTGCTGCAAGTTCCGAGCATCCGCCCTAAAATGTCGATCTCGGTACAGTCCGAGCGCTTGCTTCGTCCAAACTTACCGAACGTGAATATGCTATTTTAGTCCGAAACCCTCAAATGATTGAACAGTGTGCATTTCGAATGCCGTGCTTCTGACCATGTTATACGTCGATGCGAGATATACCGGCCCGCGCGTCCAGACCAGCGGTCTGTATGAATGAGAGATTCTCCTCCAAGTGATTACAGTATTATGGTAGTACTTTTGCATGTAGGCCGAATAACAAAAGCTCACCAATCCAATTCCGGATACCGGCAGAAATCATCCACAGTTGAACCTTGAACACAAAGAAACGAAACTCTTGGCTTCGGTCTTGGCTTCTGCGATATTCGTAATGCTTGACTTCATCATCTAGGATGGAGGATAAACGATTTACCTCGCTTAATGGTTCGCTTGTGTCTATATGCCAGGAATCTCGATCGAAAGAAGGGTTCAAAGAACATTGGTAGTAGAAAACCAGTTGCGGTTGTCGCTATGCATGCCATTCAAAACGTTGATGATGTAGCATGATAACTTACGGAACACACTATCAGAAGTCGGACAGCTTGCCAAGTACTTTCTTTCTATCCTAGCCAACTTCGAATCTGCTTGGTTCTTCTGTTGGCGAAGAAGATGAGGGGAGTCGCACGGAGTCATTTGCATGACCTGAATGAACAATCCAAGTAGAATTGCTTGTAGCTCTATGCGTCATGTAGAGCGTGAGCTATCTCTGCAAGCCATCGGTGTATTGTCAAAGCAGTAATGCTCAGACTCAGCGGGACAAGTCAGAGCTCATGAGAAACTTGGCTCAATCTCTTGTGGGGTTCCGACTGCGTGCTTGATGATCGAGGCTAGCTTGCAAACCTCGGCCAATGCAAGTAAGTGAGTGAACGATACTCGCGCTTCGTGATTGTATAAGTCATCCCGTCATGTGAATCCTTGAGACTGTTGCAACAGGACTTGTCGTTTGGCAGCTTCAGATTCATCGTGGACCTATCTGAGTCACACCAGCCATGAAAGGTCGTAGAACTTCAGGAATAGTAACACATCCCTGATCCTCCTGCCACCCGTGCTCCAAAATAGCAGCTAGGACTCTTGGAACTGCTAACGCGGTACCGTTCACGGTGTGTGGAAACTTTGATCGTGCGCCACTCCTCTCCTTGACTCGAGTGTCAAGTCTTCGACTTTGGTAGTCAGTGCAGATCGAAACTGAGGTGAGCTCGCCCCAGCCTCCATCACGACTCATTCTGGACGGGAAGAGTGCTTCTATGTCGATCTTTCTGTATGCGCTAGCTCCCAAGTCCGATGTAGGCATTTCCATAACACGACACGGTAATCCCAAAGAAGAGAGAATCTCAGTCTGTATCTTTACCATCTCGTCAAATACCGCGGTAGAATGTTCTGTCCACTTCTCTTGATTCTCCGAGGCATCACAGTCGGCCCAAGCGAACATTTCTACCTTGGTGAATTCATGCACACGATAAAGGCCCTTGGTGTCCACTCCCCGGGCGCCTGCTTCGGCTCGATAACATCGACTACTGCCTACCAACTTCAAAGGCAATTGCTCCTCGGGTATATCTCTGTTGGCATATAGCGCGGCCAACGGTATCTCTGCTGTAGCTGCAAGACTTCGTTTTGGTTTACCAACATCTTTCTCGGATTGAGCCACTTGCCAAATCTGCTGCTCATCGTTTGTATCGCGAGGTTGAAACCCACAAGAATCAGCAATATGCGAGTAGACCAGAGATGGTGGTGATGCAACACGCCATCCATGGCGCATCGCTACGGACAATGCATATTGGACAAGTGCCTGTTCGAGTAGGGCTGCCTCGTTCAAGAGATAGTAGAAGCCCCATCCCGTAGCGGCTGAGGCCGATGTAAAGTTCAGTATATCAAGAGATTGTCCGATTGTCGAGTGGTCTGCTTGCTTGCTGAAGACAGGAGGATTCTTCTCGTTATAATTTATGTATGACAGAACTTTGAACTCTCCATCTGTTGGTGTATGAGGAGATGTTAAATTGGGCAGGGACAGAGCAAGCCTCCTAGCTTCTTCATGATGCGCATTTTGTTCGGATTCTAGCTCGTCGACTTGCTTCCTCAATGGAGCAATCTGCTCTAGTATGTTTGCAGCTCCATCTTCTTGCTTTCGAGCTCGTAGCGCACCAAGTTCCTTCTCGAGTTTTTTCAATTTCTGACGAGGTTCGATAGATTGCTTTGCGATTCTCGAGGTCTTGTCTGATAATTCGGCGATTCGTTTGGGGGTGTCTCGATGCCGTTGATAATTTCGTAGAACCGTGTTGTGTTCGTAAAGGTCAACATTGGCTCGAATGCTTTTGATGTCGGGAAATTGCTTAGGTGCTGTTGGAGGTCGCACGTCCTGAAGTGTGTGATTAGAAGATGAGAACAGTCTCCTACCGAACACGCGTCGAGAGACGCGAGTATGGGAACGAATCATCAAGAGATATGAGAAGACGATGAAGCATGTTAGTGTTTACGAGGCTTTGCCGTCTGAGAGCTCCCAGTGGCTGATACTTTTCGGAAGTCCTGACACTGATCCGATGGTGTATGGAGAATGGCCAGCAAGGAAAGGATTAGCACCGACAATTTTGTAATGAGGCTCATGTTACTATAGTTAACCACTATACGGATAGAGTACTGTGCTAATCCTAGCCTCATCTTCGTGCCGCAGTTAGCGCATCGTAGTATAATCCTCGTGTGGGATAGTGGGCATGGTCTCCTACGGTGTTACAGATTCGGAACCGCCAGTAGAAGATATTCAGCCACTATCTTATGGCTAAGCTACACTTGCTAGGCTGATGTTGGAGAAATCCAATTCGTTCTCATACAAACGGGCCTGACCACGTGTAGTCTCAATATCCGGAACGCTTTCTTATGTGGCAAATCGTAGTTCTTTCCCTGGGGAGTATTGCATTGGCTCACATCTTATTTTTGACGTGATAGCACCGGCAGCGCTTCTTTAATCGGGTTTTCCGCCTCGGATCCACCGTGTCAACATTTGATACGATTCACTCATCGGTGTTATAAAAGTGTCTCTGTCGGCGCATTAGATCTCTCTGCAATACATCTCACACGCTCACATCTTCTCTATTACCTTCACCTCTCAATCCAAACAGCAAACTTGGTATCACCAAACATGGCCGCACCAGCTGAACTTCCGGCACGATATACTGTTGCTGCTACAGAGAAGAGACCAGAGATCCTTGAAGCAGCACGAAAGTTGAAAGACACGCCATGGTGTGACGAATACGAGAAGATGATCTCAGGAATGCTGTAAGTCGTCCTCTACAGGAACAGCTAAGATCTCAAACTCATTCTTCATCCCAGCTTTGATCCATTCACCCAAGCATTCCACGTATCTCGCCACAGATGTCGAGGTTACATGCAAGACTTCAATCACTTCGACATCAAGTCAACTACAGTCGAGACATGGAACGTAGAGCGTTTCAAGATATTGCAAGCCATGCTCGGAAGCGTTGGGCAGGGAACCTTCATTGAACCTCCCTTCAGCGTAGATTACGGCTGCAACGTTTCCATCGGAGAGGAAGTCTACGTCAACTGGAAGTAAGTCAACTCCTTCTTACCTGCATGAAATCTCCGGCTAAACGTCATAACTAGCATGTCAATATCAGATACCAGTCTCGTCCTGATTGGAGATCGAGTCATGTTCGGACCAAACGTGACCATCACCACCGCCGCCCACGAAGCAAGTGTCCTCTCACGCCAAAGACAAGTTGAATTCGGTCATCCAGTCACCATCGGCAACGACTGCTGGATTGGAGCCAATGTTGTAATCCTCCCGGGTGTAACTATCGGAGATGGATGTACCGTCGGTGCCGGCTCAATCGTCACAAAGAGCATCCCACCCTACACAGTCGCCTTCGGCAATCCATGCAGACCAAGAAGACAACTTCAGACCGTCGAAGAGGAATTAGCCGACCCTAATAACAAATTCGTCAACTTGAAGCCCCCTGGTTCATACGCTTCATAGACAGCAGAGATCCCCGACGATTACGACAGCGAATTGAGACACGGAGACTGAATCCTCTCATACTCAAGCAAACGACGACATCGAATTACGAATTAGCAGGACGCAGAAGACAGCAGTGAGCTCCATGTTCACAATAGCCATGTTGAGAAGAGAGCAGACGTCGACAAGACGACCTTAATCAACTACCTACTCAGAACCAACACAAAAACCTCTCACTTTCTTCTTATAGAATTAGGGGATTTCATGTGATAGAGAAGAATTAGAGTAGAATTAAAAAATTAGAAAGTAGAAATAGACACGAGAGGAAGAATAACGAATATCACGTTCATGCATTACTCCAGAGGAACTTTCATGAGACTTCTCGTCCTGCTCATGAGTCTGTTGAACAAGACGAAAACTAATACTGATATTCCTGGTGAATTTTATAGCATAAAAAGTAATGATAGTAGTAAGGAAGATGATAGTTTTTTGATTTCGCAATGTTACTATTCCTATTTCTATCTGTATATAACGCACTTCCGTCCGTCTATACACGGATATAGATATACACGTATTTTCTCTCTTCCTAGTCTACACATTGATGGTACATTAGCTTCTCCCTCGCCACTTTTCGATTTCTCTTATAGATGAATGGCAAGAACTGGTTCTTCATACAGGTACGCAAACACACGTATCGCGACCTAGCGTCGTCGGAAGAACAGATGGTCTAGATGTTGTTGTCGTGGTGGGTGTATAGACTATCACTGAGCCGGGGGTTGTGCCGACGGCTGGAATTGCAGTGGTAGTCAGAGGTCCGGAGATTGGAGCTGTGCCTGTGTAGGGCAGTGTGGCGGTTGAGTAGACGCCGTTGATTATTACTTCGACTGTGCCTGGAACTGTACCGGTGGGGAATGCTAGGACCGTTGTGAGTGGTTGGAGAAGTGTGCCGCCGTTGGTGTAGACTTGTGTTATTGTCGTAAATACTGGAGGGGTGAGGAGTTCGATTGTACCTGGAATGGTCCCGGTAGGTTGGGCTAGAGTTGTTGTTTGGGTGCCGATGGCGTTGAGATTGGTGTTGAGGTTTGTGATTGTGACGTAGGATGCTGGGGTCAGGACTTGTATTGTTCCAGGGGCTGTACCGACTGGCAACGCTAGGGTGTTGGTTACTGGAGCGGTGACAGCAGGATTCGAGTTAATTCCAGTGATGGTTGTATAGCTTACTGGCAGTACAACCTCTACTGTTATAGGACCAGTTCCAGTAGCCGTTGCCAGGGTACTGGTGAAAGCATTGCTGGCGGCTAGGTTGGTATTGATGGATGTGATGGTAACAGTAGGACGATCTGCTGGTACAACAAGACGAATCTCACCTGGTGCACCACTTGAGGCTGGTCTGACGGTACTTCTAGTTGTGGCAGTCGCCGCCAGTTGTGTAGACGTGACAGTTGTGTATGAGCCAACATATACAGGTGAAAATGTCTGACTAGGACTTGCTTGAGAATTGTTACACGGCTGAGTCACAACGTCTACTGACACACTTTGACTGAGCAAGGTTTGACCGGCAGGGTTAAAAATGTAGTATTGAAGACCTGCGGCTTCCTCCGCGTTAGTGAATTGAACACGGAACGCTAGATATTGTCCGGCCGTAAGATATACAGAGAAACCACGTGCGGTCTGCGGCGGCCTAGTGTAGGTATCGACTAGTTCTGCATTTTGTCTGGTATAGCCAGCAGCGGCAGGAGGTCCGGTCCAGGTCAAGACAATATCATCGATGTAAGCATTGATAAAGGCGTAGTTTCCTGTGGTCCGGGCATAGAGGTAACCACGATGAATGAGTGTTGTGTTGATGACAGAATGACCAGGTGAGTCAGGATAATATTTGTAGGTGCCGGAAGTATCCTGGGTTGTTGCAAAGCCGATGTACGTGGTCTGTCCGACAAAGACAGGTATCTGAGTATCCCAGTAGGTAGGATCGTATGACGGATATCCATTTGTACCATTGCTCACTTGTACGTTGTTGGGCGTAGGTACGCCATAGTAATAAGCGTACTCAAGACCTCGGTTGCTAGATCTTGTATCGCCTGTAGTCGAAGTGTAACTACAATAGACGGCAGAATCGGAGGGAGCTGCAGCTATAGTCGAATAGGCTTGAGTTGCAGACGTTACAGTGACAACTTGACCAAATTGAGTGGTAACGTAGCCCTGGTAGCCGGTACCATCCCCAAAAAGGCCTCCTATCAAGCCGTTGAGAAGGTTGCCAAGTTGAGCATGACTGACAGCAACAAGTTGCAACAACAGCAGCAGTGTCGCAGTTGATATCTTGCTTTTGTGCATGGTGTATGAAAACTCACATAAAAGACAAGGAAAATGTAATGAATGTAATTGACAAAATTGCCAGAGAAAACGAATGACAAGGAATGTGATTGATCAGAGCATCAGCAAGAGTACCTGGAAAGTCCCATTGAAGGTCGCGGAGGGAGCGCCGTACTTGTACTGAGGGACATTCCGACCTTTTTCTGTCAGTATAAAGGATACGCACATACCGAGCAGAAATAGCATGGCAATTCATCCAACCTCATCGTGCCATCCTCGATCAAGCATCAGATAGACCATTTCGTTGCAATAGACTGAACTTGGCAATTCGGTTTGGTACTATTCGACGTTCGAGAACTCTGTATGTCACGTCTCAGTATCGGTGTCTCGGGTTAGTGAAGAGGGACTAACAACATGTGGCGCCCACGTCCCAGATCAAATCAAGACTGGAATTCAGGTAGAGCAGATCCGTAAAACCGAAATCCTGAAGATTAATTGCCAAGCTCTGGAAAGTTCCTCAATGGTTCAAGTGTCAGCTGTCAGACGTCCGTTTTGACTCGGTATCTCAGCAGGCTGGACAAGACCGTGCAGTCATTGAAGATCAGACTATCGAAGTCATGGTAGCTCGGCAAACGCACGTACTCAGCCGAAGCCGAAACCTTCCCAGAGTTCTGACATACCAGGATAGGACAGGACATGAGACTGGCGGGCAAAGTTATCCGTCAGAAAGGGCCTGGAACTCGCGATACACTTTTGTTAGTGATCTGAGAAGCTGTCAAGCTCATAGCGAAACCTTGAAGAGAGTTTGCTTGAACCTCTGACCAAAGATCTGGGTGCTGTGCAGTCTGGTAGTATGTTTAGGAAGCAGCACGAGCCCTGAGCCAATATTGAGCAGAATGAGATAAGCCCAAGCTAGGTTTCACATGAAAGCTCAACAGGTCTACACTCAACTCCAGATTTGTCATGGCGTATCGTCAAATCTTGACGGGTATAAGCAACGCTGGCTTTGCACACTGGTATGAGCAAGCTGGAATCAGAACTAGTGATTGGATGAGATCGGACATGAACGAATTGGCTTTGGGTACTGGTCCAGGCTTACACACAGTAAGCTGTTAGCGAATGCGTATTTGACAGACCTCAAGCAGCTTTGTATCATCCTATCTCCTCATATGCTATAGGTCTCGCACTTCTACACCACATGTGTATAATGATACTACTCCGAAGACTCGCCATCATGTTGTCATATACTGACGTTAATTGACCAATCATGATTTCGAGAAAGATATGCATCAGCATGCTAGCGGGTGGTGTGATGATTTCCCCGCGCGCAGTCAGAGTCCACACGCGTCGAGAGTCGTATTATGAGGGTAATCGACCAGTCAAGATATAGATACACGGATCGATCTCATCTGTCTGATTGATAATCGTTGATCACACGCCATTGCTCTTCCTATCCAGCTCATATCACTGTTGCCTGCGATTCCAATAAACTTCTGGATTCGTTCCTACTTGGTTGACACTACTGCTCCCCAAAATCCGTTCAACTCACTGCATCCTTGACCATACTACAATATGTCCTCTGAAAACAATCAAGCCCGACCAGAGAGCGAACCTCTGCTTGGTCGACCCGGAGATGTCACTCAGAAAGCAGAAGAAGGTCTACAGTGGAATTTGGTAACGGGAACAGCGGTAGTGGCCCAAGCTGGAACATGGATATTGGCAGCCCTGGTCTGGAGCGCTGTCTTTGAAGCACCCTTCTCTTTCTTCTCATACCATCCTGTAAGTCTCTCGGCTGCCTTGGTTGCGATGTTGTCTGATAAGTTGTCAGCTCTTGAACTCCGCTGGTGTCCTCATTTTCACCCAAGCGATTCTCCTCCTCCAACCGACTTCATCACAGAGGCATAAGATCCAAGGAACATATGTACACAGCGTCCTCAACTTTATCGCTATTGGCCTCTTGATTGCAGGTCTTGTAGTGATCGAGATGAACAAGGCATCACATCCCGAGACAAGATTTCAATCAACACATGGCAAAATTGCACTCGCTGTGTACATCCTGCTCGTCATACAATTCCTTGTGGGAGCCGCACAGTTCTACTTCCCGGGCCTTCTAGGTGGTGTGGACAACGCAAAAGCTATCTACAAATACCACCGGATATCAGGATATCTGATTCTGGTACTTACTCTCATTGCAATTTGTTTCACTGTCGAGACCGGCTTCAATCAGAATGTCCTTCACATGAGACTTTGGGCTGTTGTTGTGGCATCGGTCTTGGTGGTTATCGGTGTCGTCCCAAGAATAAAGAAAGCCAAACTCGGGTTTTAAGTGTCGAGGTACAGGGTGATGGTCTGAGAAGAGTGTGAGTTCAGTATAAGCATCCCTTTGCTGACACTCAGGAAAAGGCCGATTTCCACCGAGCAGACATGATCTCCTGCTTCGGTCAAGTGATTACTCTTCTTTGTTTAGCGACTTGTGCCATCTCTGTACGGCGTCCCTCGAAAGGTTGCATTCATGGTTCTTACGTCTATCATGATCCGTGATTATTCTTACATGATCGCGATATCGACAAAATGTCTAGTAAGTATGGTACGACGAAACATTTAATGATTGTTATGTAATACTCATGGCAAGTTGGCGCACATTATCTACATATCTTGTCAGACTAGCTGGTCACGCAACTGATGCAAGTCCTACGGAATTCTCCATACTTCATGACAAAATTTCAAGATAAAACAAGTTTTACTACCGCTCCTTATTCAAGTTCGAGTATCCGTATTCATGTTCTTTTGCTTTATCACTAATGCATATTCACATCTGTTCCTACAGAGTCCGTCACGATTTGCACACTGACGAACGAACATGGAGATATAGCAGATTCAGTACTTTCCGAATTGATCGGGAATTTTCGACTTACCGGGTCATTCGCCGAGCTTGAACATACAGCACCTTACCACATCTCCATGACTAAGCTTACCTTCGACTTACATACCTGTGAAGTTCAAATTGTAGTTATCGAACCATTTGCAAAACTTCTTCCACGGTTTTCTTTTACTGTGTATCAGGTAATTCAATTCACTGAACATGTAGCGCTGCGCAGGATCTCGACGATTTGGCAGCGCATGATCCGAGGGATGCACAATGAGGTATCGCCATCTCTCTTCTGCAGGTACTCTATCAGCACCAGCCCAAGCGGTGTTTACTCGATAATTGGCATACCATTGCCACGACTGCTGGTGTAAACGCACCGGTCTACCTGGTTGATTCCATCGTCCCTGCCATCGTAGCAAGTTCGGATCTGTGACTTGATACTCAGGATCATCGGCGTTAGGTGGGTTAGAGAAATCAGGTGGGTTCTTGAGGAAGTGTTCAGTGTCAGGCATATACATGCTATCGAATCGACAATTGTTTGGATCACCACTCCTCAAGATGGAGGGCTGCATACGAGCAGGGTGATTATGGGGCTGCAACTTGTCAATATAACTCTGCCAAGCATTGGTACCGAAGATTCGAATCCATCGTTGACGTCTTGCCAGAGTATTAGCTCTAAACGGACGTGTACAATTGGGACAGGCTGTGTTAGTGATACCGAGTGGGTTGGGTGGTACATAACCGCATAAGCCTCTGCACTGGCGATCATATGGGACAAGGAGGGGATTTATACAGTCATGATGTGCCCATCTACGACAGGACATGCATGTCTCGAACTCATCTGCAACCGGATCAACTGGCAATGTACAAACCATGCACGGCGGATGAACGACCGCAGGAGGAGCAGGAAGTAAAGGTCGGGGAGCTGGTGCCGTGCCTGTGATAGCCGTATGGGCATTGATAGCCGCTTGTCGACGAAAACCGTAACGTGGCTGGGCCATGATACTGTGATATGATCAGCTTCAGATACGGGACTTACTTACTGTATTGTGATGGAAGTGATGTGTCAGACTGTGCTCTGCTGTGCTGTTCGACTTTTTGACAATATCCGAAGAACAAGACTGCTATGATATACTCTGCTAAAGAAGCTGACAACAATCAATACCGTACAAGCAAGCATTTCCATAGCCACATCTTCTATACAGGATCGAAATTAGAAGTCTAGGTGGTAGTCTCGAACAAAGAATGCTACAGTCACGTCTACGTCCGCATCGAAGAAGTTATTTCTAGAACTTCTTCGGGAACAATGACAAGAGAGGCGATGCTGTTTATTGTTACCAGAACAAAGCATTATTTCTTCCAATTGCAGTACCACAGAAACATCGTGCCCAAAGAGCATATATAAATCATCGAATATTATTTCGAGCAGCATTGATTGCACAATAACAAAGAGATCTCTTCCACAAACTTCAAATTATTTACATACTATGATCCAAATCCGGCGAGAGAGAGAGAGCATCAGCACGATTTCAAGGAAGATAAAAAATATTCCATCCTGAATTGGAAAGCAATTAACAAAGCGAACAACAAAAGTTCAATAGCTCAAAGTTCTTTCTTCTATACAATTCAATAGCAAAGAGGTAATTCCCAGCCTTCCGTTTCATTCCAGCTTATCTCATAACCTATCTATCTATCTATGCATATGTGACTGATTCGAACAATGAATGTCATTCTGGAATGTGAATTGTCACGCCACACTATTACCCAAAGTCATACATCATTGCATAATCGAAGCAATGATGGGAATCTCACACATGCATACAATGCATACAGCAGACGCGCACGGTCAATACTAGAACAAGGACTTCGGCCTCGACAAGGAAAAACCATTTCCGCATTTAGGTTGTGATCCGCTCAGTACAATCAACCATGCCATAGCCTGCTAATACATCAATCATCCCTTCTCTTCTCCCAGTCCTTTGTTCCGTCTCCAAACACAGAAATAGAATAGGAACAAAAGAGCAAGCAGAACGTTAGATCAGAATGCTGTAGCTTTCTCTACTACCATGGAAGTAGAAAGTGGAAATTCTTCTCACTTCCCAACCACGCTCTTCAGACTAAGTCCTTCCAAAAATCCGCCTAGATCCTCCTTCTTGACTTCCACGACGCAGTGGTCGAAACTGTCAATCTTGACTCGGGCATTGGTCTCCTCGACAACTTCCTGGAACGCGATACCAAAACGGTTTCGACCGTATCCACGTTTCTGTTGTTTTCGTTGCGTTTCTTCATCTTCGTCATCGTCGGAGTCGTCTGCTGAATCGTCGCTCTCTTCTTCCTCTTCGCTTTCTTCATCGTCAACGTCGCTGTCGGCATCGAGTCGGCGGGCGGCTTTTTCTTGAGCTTTGGCTGACCGTTTTTCTTCTTTAAGCTTCTTTTTTGCTTCTCGCTCTGACTGCTTCTTAGCTTTTGCTTCGGCCTTGTCTTTTCGTACTTCTAGGTCGTCGCCACTTCCTATTCCACCGCCTACTCCAACTACGAGGTACGTGCCTCGTGGTTCGTCCAGAGCGCCGATTACGAGTGGAGTGGCTGCATCCTTTCCCTTCTTGTCCTTTTCACTGACTGCAACAGCTTCTCCAACCCATAAAGCAAGTTTGACGAGAGCACCAGGACTGTTGGCAAACAAAGACAGATCGGGGCCATCTTTCACTACACCCATTCTGAAAGCACGTAGATGCCTTATTTGATGTTTTGCCAGTAGCGACGAGCCTGTCCGTAAAATAGCTCTCAATAATTGTTGGGCTTGTGGTATTGATGCAAGTAGATTTGTCGGATGACTTGGTGCCAGTGCGTCGTAAGCAGCAAAAAAGCGCGGTATTAGTGCTTCAGACCTGTCTTGTATATCTTCTGATTGAGTTGTAGCTTGTGAGGATCCTTGGTAAGTTTGTTGTGATGCAACGTGACCTTTGCCAACTTCAAGTATGGCCCCTAATATAACACTTACATCCACTGCACTCAGTTGAGCTTTCCAGCCCCAAGAACGAATGAAGCCCCATCCCTCTTGGTCGTAAGTCGTCCGACCCTCCCCAGCTGGCACTAGGTCGTCAAGACCATATACTCCTGCATACTTGAGCAGCTTTTCTCGCAGTCCTTTCCTCAAATCCATGTCCATATGAACGTAACCTTGTTTGCATTGTGTGAGACTTATACCCATTTTCGCCAGTAGCTTGTGCAATCGTTTGATGCCAGCCTCGTTCCAGACATGTAACCGGGCTGCCAAGTAAGGTGAGTGCAACATACTGTCGTATAGAGACCAATGGCGCAACAGCATGAAGCGTGGATCTGGTGTAAGCCGTATCGAAGAATCACTCGGTGACGATGTCGA
The DNA here is from genome assembly GCA_032357745.1 of Camptophora hylomeconis. Classification (NCBI taxonomy): domain Eukaryota; kingdom Fungi; phylum Ascomycota; class Eurotiomycetes; order Chaetothyriales; family Chaetothyriaceae; genus Camptophora; species Camptophora hylomeconis. The sequence continues at coordinate 1,000,410 of JAOTMB010000003.1, read as the reverse complement.
ACCAACAGCGCTAAGCAAGGGCGACTGGTCAAGTGGAGGAGGATTGAGTCGTCGTACTTCATCACGAAGAAGTGCGTATGTTCGTGAAGATCGTGTGACTTTCCAAGATTGGTGATGACTACGAGGCGAGCTTGGGTCCGTAGAGTGACCGGTTCCGAGTCCAGTTGATGTGTGTCCCGAGAGCTCTAACGATGTAACTCCGACAATAGCCAGCCAAAGTAGATCATTGTCTTCTCTTCCAAGTTCGGATGCTAATGAATATGCCAGTGATGAGATGGGTTCTGAATATGATGTTCCGAGGCCGTAGTATTGGTCCAGTATAGTTTCATGAGATCGTCTCATAGCAAGCAGCTTTTTCCGCAGTTGCTTTGCAGTTGGTGGTTTTGGCAATCTTATTGCCTCCGGTGAAACGGATCGGGACGAAGGCGTTCGTCCATGCCCAGTTGATATCGACGAGCCTGAATTACTTCTTCGTCTCTGTCGTGGCCTCTCGTCTTCATCGCTCTCGTTCTCTTCATCCTCTCTATCGGACCAAGATTTCCGTTTTCGGGACCCTGACGTACTCTGACTGTCTTCTTGTTCCTCTTCATCAGATTCCTCGTCAACATCCTCTATTTCAGGCATATCTGCCAATGCACAGTACGCGTCTCTTTCAGCATTCAGTTCTTCTGCAATGTCACCGTCATCGAAAACGATAATCCCACCCCTTCCAGGTCTATAAGTTCTTTGAATGCAACCTTTGTCTAATCCTGGTATCTGTTTTGAGACCTCGGTTGTGCCATTAGATCCTGTCGTAGTATATGGTAATCCACCGAAGACATTGCTCAGATTCCACGGCCGTCTCGCGTCGAATACCCAAACTTCAACCTGTCCCATGTCATCCTCTCCCTCTTCTTCACTTTCGAGTCCAAGAAGATTGGCCAGATCAACAAGACCTCCAACACCGAGACAAATGACCACACCACCAGATCCGCCCTCCGTCGTCTTCATCGGTCGAACGAGCTCCGCACCCGCCCTAGCAAGGTCTGCATATCCAGAGACGGGCTGAATCTTGTGAGGTATGTAATCGCGCTTGAGAAGAGCAGTAAGTATTCGACAAGCACATATCGCGTCGGCGTCGAGTGAGGGAAGGATGAGAACTGGTGGAGACAAAGGATGATGTGTCTTGAGAAGGTGGTTGTAGAGGTGCGATATCAATGATCTTGGTAAATACATGCTGTGCTAAGGGTCGCGAATTGCTGTGGATGTATTCTAGGTAAGATGCTGCGAACTCATATCGTGCTAAGTAATATCGAGCCGGCTACTATTATTGAGTAAGAGAAGGACAATATTGAAGTACGTCGTAGGAGTAAAGTGTCACGATACATCAGTACTACTAAGTGGTTGTCAAGTGAGCGCGGTACACACACGCGTCGGAGCGCGTCGTTAATTTAGTGGAGAAAATCAGATTTATTAGCCATTGATGTCACTCCTGATTTGACCATCTCCATCATTTTCGCCCACCATCACAATTTCGTGACAAGATCTCCCGATGCAGTACAAGCCCTGTCGTAGTGTGTCAATTTGATCATAAACGACGACAGTGTGAACGATCATGTCGAAACGAAAATCAGACGCCTTCCACGAAGATCCCGATCTACCTTCGAAGAGACTGCGACACACTGAACTCCCTCCTCTACCACCCATCACCCCAGAACTCGAAAGATATGTCTTCACACACCCAGGCGCAGCCTCAAAACAGGACGCCGAACCAGTCCACTACGACCGACTCGAATGGCTAGGAGACGCCTACCTCCAAATAATAGCAACAAAACTAATATACGACACCTACTCCAACGCACCTGCAGGCCGCATGGCACAGATCCGACAACAACTAGTCCAAAATGAAACACTATGCCAATACTCACAGCTCTACGGCTTCGACAAAAGACTCAAGATCCACCGCCTGAGCAACCAAGACCAAAAATCCGTAACAAAGATCTACGGCGACGTCTTCGAGGCCTACATAGGCGCCATATACCGCTCCGACCCCATCAACGGACCAGCCCAAGCCGAATCCTGGCTTAAAGATCTCTGGTCCCCAAGATGGGAAGAACTCCTCGCTCAGTTCCCACCAGAGATAGTAGGGCAAAAGGAAGAACTGGCCAAGAAAGTCCTTTGTCCGGGCGTGAGGTTAGATTACGTCGAGGACAGGAAGGCGAAGATTCACAAGGGGAAAGGAACCGAGACGTACCATGTAGGTGTCTACATGACGGGATGGGGCTTTACGAATCAACATCTAGGAAGCGCGAAGGGGACGTCGAAGATACAGGCTGGTCAAGCGGCGGCCATGATTGCGCTGGAGAACAAAGTGTGGATGGATCTGCTGATGGAGCGGAAGGCCAAGTACGTCGCGGACAAGAAGGCGCAGAATGAAGCTTTGAATGAGAAGGCTGCTGATCAAGGCGTGAAAGTGGAGAGCTAAAGCGTTTTATCGAATTTATCTTAGGAGAATGACTGCCAGATGCGACCGATAGCCATATTGAAAAAGACGTCAAAAGAAGAAAGCTCATCAGGAGAACTATGTCCTCCGTGAGATTGAGCGCATTACGATACCCTACGATAATACATAATAGATGATACCCCAAAAGACATAGTCAGGTTGACTTGCATTGAAGAGAGAAAGCGGCCAGTTTAGTCGTAATCGTGATTCTCTATCGTTAAGTATCTGTCGCTATAAATACATGCATTTCATGTCCATCATCATTTGTTCAGCATCGACTGACGGAGCAAGTAAATGAGGTGCTATCCGAACACCAATACATACTTGAATACATCTGATCATCCTCCAAGATAGAGAAAATTCCAAGTCCAAGTCGAACATAGACGTGCAGTATTCAATCTTTCCTCCACCCAAACTTTCCAATACTAAATTTCAATTCAGGCAACCTCAAAGCCAAACTGCTCAAGACCACACTGATACTGCTCGCCGCCATAGCCAAACTAGCCCAAACAGGACTAAGTTTAAACCCACCATGATCGGCGTTGGCTCCAATAGGGAAGAAAACTCCAGCAGCGACAGGAATGAGGATGACGTTATAGACAAAGGCCCAGGCGAAGTTGAATTTGACGCGGAGGAAGACGCGGCGGGAGAGCGTGACGAGAGTCAGGATCGAGTCGAGAGAAGAGTTGAGGAGGATAAAGGATGAGGAAGTTAGGGCTATGTCTGAACTGCTTGAGTGAGAGACTGCAATGCTGACGTCGGCGAAGCTGAGAGCTGGGGTGTCGTTTGTGCCGTCGCCCACGAAGGCAACTATTCTTCTGGCTTCGGTTCGATCCTGGCATGGACCGGAGTCATCGGCGAAGAACGCAGTCTCGTCGTAATCGGGGTCTGGAGGTTTCTGATATGGTATTTCTCTTTCGTTGATGGAGAAGGTGTAACCTGCCAGTCGAGCATCGGGATGCTGTAGTTCTCTGACATACTCTGCTTTGTCTTTTGGCATAGTGCCGGCTCGAACGTGGGTTACAGGGATATCGAGTTGAGATGCTATGACGCGTGCTGTAGTAGGATTATCGCCTGTACACATGTGGACGGAGATGCCTCGAGATCGGAGTGAGCTCAGAACGTCTCTTGCTTCTGGCCGAATTGGATCTGTGATGGCGAATACAGCTGTTGGTTTCAATGTTCCTTCTATCCTATCACCATCATTCGTGTGCTTTAAACGCATGGCCAGCAAAGCTGTTGAGCAACCCTTCGACCGAAACTGGGACAGAATTGTGTTCATGACTGAATTGTCGGAGGAAGGTTGAATCAATCTCTCATTACCAATAACTGCCTCATACATCTTGGTTTCTGAAGCAGTCTGAACTTCAAACACACCGGTCATGCCCTGACCAGACACCTCTTTGATGTCGATGCTCTTCATCTTAATCGAAAACTGCTCAAGCTCCTTTGTACAATAGTCATTGACAGCTTTGGCGATTGGGTGATTGCTCGATTCTTCGAGCGCTTTCGCAAGTGCCAGAACAATTGCTCGTTGCTCATGGTCGGGATTGTTGCTAAGGAGTTCGAAACCTGTAACCTTCATCTTGCCCTCCGTGAGTGTACCTGTCTTGTCGAATACGATCGTGTGGAGCTTTGAAGCCTCTTCAAAAGCTTCACCACCGCCCTGGACTAGAATACCATGCTTGGCTGCGATACCTCCACCAACAAATAGTGCTGTAGGAGCAGCAAGGCCAATGCCACAGGGACAAGCGACCACGAATACTGCAATAGCGAACTCTACAGACCAAAATGGCCATCCTCCTCTCCTAACATTCAACCATGATTCATGCAACGTCCCCGACACGCCCAGCGATAGCCAGACGATCCATGTAATGATGGCAAGTAGAGTGATGAAGGGCGTGAAATAGCCTGTAAGAACATCGGCAAATCTTTCAATAGGAGCGCGCTTTGCTTGGCCTTCGCGTACCACATTGACAATCTGGTCAAGCATTGTCTTGCCGCCCCTCTCAGTGACCTCTATTCTTACAGGGTCAGAAGTATTCACTGTACCTGTATAGACCTGGTCACCTTTACTCTTACTAGCCGGACGTGACTCGCCGGTCAGTGAGCTCTCATCGAAGAGGAATGACCCCTCCTGGCAGATTGTACCATCTGTAGGCGGACAAGTACCGTGAGCCACACTGACGATATCGCCAACCTCTAAGAGATCGATTGATACTCTGGTCATCACTGACTTACCAGTCTGCTTGGCCTCGGCTTCGCTAGCTTCGATCAGTAGAGCATCTTTTGGTCTCAGACTGCTAAGCATTGACACAGCGTCTCCTGTTTTGGCTTTACTGTAAGCTTCCAGATATTTGCCGATCAGGATAAAGAAGGTCAGGAAGGTAACGGTGTCGAAGTATGTGACCGACTTCTTTTGTTTCATATCATCTACCGCTTCGCCTCCACTACTCTTGGTCGTTGCATCCATAATCAGTACAGCCAACGATGAAAAGTAAGCCACAGATGTACCAGCACTTATAAGGAGGTTCATACTACCGAAGCGATAGAAGCGCCTAAGTAGAGGTACTTTACTTCTAGGCCTCCACAATGACCAAATCTCCTTGAGCGCTCTTGAGTGAAAGACGTTTGCACCGTAGAACATGACCGGAGTAGTTATGATGAACATTGCCCAATCCATGCGTGTGGCTAAACCAGACCACATAGGTCTCTCGAGCCATTCTCTGATGGAATTAGTCTCTGGGACCAGACTCATATAAACCACTCCAATCACGAATGTCGGAACAGCAGCCAGGAGGGTAAAGAGCAGATGTCGCATTGTACGATTGCGCTCTTTGCGCTGAATAGTACGTGAACGCTCTTCCAAGCTGGGTGGATGATACACCGAAGCTTTATATGCTGGATCGACGGAGTCGATAAACCCGACTATGGTGCGAATCGTTAGATTTGGCGCAGAAGGCACGTACTCGACTGTCAGTACAGGTGAGTTGATATTCGGTTCATGCACAACCTCTACATTGCCAGAGTAGGTTTCCTTCACTCGCGAGACGATGTTTGGTGGGCATTTGGAACAGTACATCCCATCGATATGGATTTGCACCTTACGTTTCTGATCCTTTTTGGATTGGTCTTGGGCAGATCGCTGTTCAACGCTGACCACAGAAGCATCGTATCCAAGGTCTTCAATCCTTCCAACAATCACTCCAAGGTTGTCAAATCCCTCGAAACTGATTGAAGCGCTGTTAGTGAGTAGATCGACGTTTTCGGACTTGATGAATGCAAGCTCTTGTAAACCTCTTGAAATTGTTCCAACACACGATCCGCAAGTCATTCCTTCAATACTGACTTTTGTTTCGTATATGGACGATGCATCCTCTTGCTTGGTCAACGAATGAACGTCCTGAATTTGAGCAGTGTAGCCTATGTCTTCAATCGCTTCGGCAATATCCTCAGAGGTACAAACTGAGTTGCGGAATATTATCGTTGCGCTGTTGGCCATCAAATTGACACCGACAGACTCCACGCCAGCTTTCTGGTTGAGTTCCTTCGTTATGGCTGATACACAAGACGCGCATGTCATTCCTCCAATCGCCATTGTTGTGCTGTGCAGAACTCCTGATCTTTCATCTCCGATTCCGTCGACTGCCACAGGTATCGATTTTCTTGTTACAGTGCGCTGAGCTGATGAATTCTGACCAATTTCGATATCTGCCTCTCTTGAGAATGATCCTCGGTGCCGAAGCTCCTTATTCCATCCTTGCCAAAACTTCTTGGTAGAAAACATATCCTCCCTCTCCTTACGGCATACATCGCAGTTTTCGAGATGCTTTTTCTGGGCATTTGACATGAATATCATCCAGCGAGGGAAGGAGTTTGACGACACTGATTCATGGCGGACAGGGTATGAATATACCTGATGCCCTAACGCATCTGTGACAGTGACGTGGTCGACCTCGAAAGCAGCTTGCAAAAGAGCTGCGGTGATCTCACGAACAATGTCACCCTCATGTTCGACCCTGATGTGATGACTGATGATAGAGGTAGTAACTTGTCGAACGGCACTAAGATGTTGTAGAACATCCTGAACGTGTGATACGCATGATGGACAGTGGATATTGTTCACTAGCAAGGTTGAAACATAGATGGATGTGGCTGACATATTAATTCGATAGCCTTCTGAGTAGAGATGAGGTCAAGTTGAAAGAATCGCGATCTAAATTGATAGCGCGTGGGACATGTGCGACGGAAGCGGGAGCCACTGACCCGGTGTACTCCTGTCTATAGAGATACAATGTGTAACTCAATTTGCTAGAAGATGACAAAAATCGCGGTAGAAGGGAGGAATAAGTATCAAGTGTGGCTGGCTTGATATGGGTGACACAGTGTGGCGATGGAAATACTGAGACAGGGAAAGAAAGACTGAGAAAGAAGAAGACTTAACTTTGAGAACAGACATGACAACGTGTTCTGCGCGATAAGTGCGTTATCAGGTCGATGACTCGGCTCTGTATGGTGCAGCTGGCATTGGTGTGTGCAATATGTGATGAAGCTCCAAAAGACGCGAAAAGCACGCATAGAAGACGGTATCCATCGGACGAAAGATTGGTCCCTAATTGGAGTCTCATGACGACAACAGCAACAAGCTAGTATACAGCCTCGTCAGCCTCGACCCTCCAATCATCATCTTTGTTACTTTCGTGGCAATCTTCTTGTTCTTTCTGACAGTCTAGTCTCACCTCATCTCTGCTGGCCACACCTATACTAGACCGACACCTATATCGACTATGCCCACCATTGCTGGCCGCACCCGACCAATCGAAAAGGTCGCTGGAGCAGTTGCCAAATGCCCTGTTGAAGTCAGTATCTCCTGGCCGTCAAACTACGTGTATGTCTATTCGATTGAGCTCAAGCTAACATTACAATTTGACAGGCTGCGGCATATGGGAAATGCATACTGGCAGATTACAATTCAGTTCAGCAGGATATGTGCAGTAAAGAATTCATGAGGTTGAAGGACTGCTATCTGGTAAATCACGAGATTCTGTTTCATGTTCAAAGATCTGACCAGAGACTCACAGAAAGCTATAAAACAAAAATAGACTGTCCTGTTCTTGTCTCTAATATCATCATATTCTCTTCGCACTTTGGGTATTCTATCTTTGCGTTACGCGCATCTTTCTACCGCCGGAAGTTCCATTTCTCGTTATTAAGCAGTCTGTCTTCTGCTGTCCTCCTCACAACTTGACTAGTCTCAACAAGAAAGTGGCCTTTTGGATCTCCTGCTCCTCTTCTGAGATGACCTCCTCTTTGACGCCATTCTCCAACTTCTCTACTTCAGTCACCTCGTGTTTGTCTACTGGTCGACGGAGAGCCTTCGAGATGTATTGCGCTTGCTCCTCAAAGGCCTTTTCGATGCCGATGTTTTCGGGATCTGTTTGCACCTTGTACTCCATCTTCACATCGTCCGTCAGTTTCAAGCCGGCTTTCTTGCGAAGCTGCTGGATTCGGTTGATGATCTCCCGAGCAAGTCCTTCCTGTGCAAGCTCTGGGTAGATCTTCGAGTCGAGGACAGTAAGAACGTCATTATCTGTGTTGGTCTCTTGTGACTTTGTTGATTCATCTTCCTTGAGGGCCCGCTTTACGATGAGATCACCTTCATCTAGCTCGATGCCTGCCACAACGATATGCTTCTGTAACAGATATCTCTTGCAATCTTGCGATGTCAGTTCGGGTAATGCCTTCTTGACCTTCTGTACCTCCTTACGCAACTTCTTGCCAAGTGTAGGCCAGTCGGCTGAAACACTGTACTGCACGTTGTACTTATCTTCGTCTGACGACAGGACAAGATCTCGAATGTTCAACTCTTCCGTGATGTATCCTTCTAACGACTTGATATCATCGAGATACTCTTGGTCCTTATGGATCACTACTAGGGTCTTTAGAGGAGTCTTGAGTCCGATGGTTCTTCGCTCTCGTGATTGTCGGGCGAGTTCGATGACCTTTTGCATTCTTGATACTCTTCGCTCAACGGCTTCGTCAAACAATTCCTGTCGTACTTCTGGGAAAGGAAGGAAATGTACACTGCGCATATCTTTACTGTGTAATGACTCGGGTATGAAGGGAAGTAATCGCAAGTAGATCAAATCCGTGACAAATGGAGTGAACGGAGCCAGTCCACGAACGAGCGTGAAAAGAACCTCAAAGAGAGAGTTAAGAGCATGCCTCGTATCCTCGAGACCAAGCTCACCCTTGAGTCGCTTACGGTTGAATCGGATATACCAGTTTGTTGTATCATCAATGAGCTTCAACAATTCGGGAACCACAGTGTAGAGACGATAACCCGCCATCTCCTGGTTGATATATTTCAGCATACTTTGACAACGAGCCAAAATCCATTTGTCCATCACATTCGTGTTGGTGAGCTCGTCCTCCACGAAAAATGCAAAATCAACGTTCTCGACTTTCTTCAGTAATTCGACTTGACCCTCGAAGAACTTGTAACTGTTCCACAGTGGAAGTAGAACCTTTGCCACAATCTCCTTCACACCTGCTTCCTGGAATCTGAGTGGCTCAGCTCGTACGACTGGAGAGTTGATCATGTATAAACGTAGTGCGTCTGCACCATAGCTGTTGATAACCTCTATCGGATCGGGATAGTTCTTGAGACGCTTTGACATCTTTTTGCCATCCTGGGCCAGTACGATACCATTGACCACGCAGTTCTTGAATGGAAGAACACCCTTCAGATGGACACCGAGAATACACAGCGTATAGAACCAACCTCGAGTCTGGTCAAGACCTTCGGCAATGAAGTCACCCGGGAACGTCTGCTCGAATCGTTCGCTATTTTCGAAAGGATAGTGTGACTGTGCATATGGCATGCTACCTGATTCGAACCAGCAATCAAACACTTCGGTAACTCTGCGCAGCACTCCTTTGCCATCTTTGCTTGGGATAGTAATGTCATCGACGTGGTCTCGATGCAAATCGTTGATCTCTCCTGGGTAACCGCTCAGTCTCTTCAACTCTTCACAACTGCCAATTGCTTGGACTTCAGAGTAGTCTTCGTTCGCCCACAACGGGATAGGTGTACCCCAATATCGATTTCTTGAAATGTTCCAGTCCCTTGCATTTTTGATCCAATCTGCAAATCGCTTTTCCTTGACGAAGTTGGGTACCCAGTTTGATTCCTTGATGCCGTCAAGCATTTGCGGAATGATACCAGGGTCTTTGTCATCAGCGGCAATCTTTACAAACCAGCCAGAGACTGCTCTGTAGATGAGGGGCGTATCCGATCTCCAGCAGAACGGAACGCTGTGAGTGATCTGATTATCTCTAATGATTCTTCCAGTGCCTTTGAGAAATTTGATGATGTTCTTGTCGCCCTCAGTCTTCACATGCTGACCTACAAAATCGGTTACTTCACTGGTGAACTTGCCACTATCATCAACAGGATTAGGTGGCAGTCGGTCACGAGTGATGACACCGGCAGCAAGTGCGACTTGATAATCCTCCTCACCAAAGGCTGGAGCTTGATGTACCACACCAACACCACTGTCCTTTGTTACGTATGTTGCATTCAATACTCGGAAACCATGTTCTTTCCATTCCTCGTAGAAGTATGGGAATGGTGGCTCGTATTTCCATCCCAACATCTCAGTACCCTTCAGCTTCTGCAAAATCTTATATTTAGCCTTCTTTGGGTCCTTGTATAAGGTTCTGAGCAGCTCTTCGAGCATGATGTAATTGTCTCCAGACTCCTCATCCAAGAACTTGATATACTCGTAGTCAGGGTGCACAGCAAGGCCAATATGAGATGGGAGTGTCCACGGAGTCGTCGTCCACGCCAACAATTTCGTCTTGGGGTCGTCCAGGAGGGGAAACGTGACCACTACTGCAGGATCTTGAGCCTCTTTGTAGTTCTGCTGAGCCTCATGCTGACTGAGTGGTGTGTTCAATGCAGTCGAGAACGGCATGACTCGATAACTTCTGTACACCAATCCCTTGTCGAACAATTGCTTGAAGACCCACCACACTGATTCCATGAATGTAGGATCCATTGTCTTGTAATCGTTGTCAAAGTCAATCCAGCGTCCAAGTCTGTCGATGGTCTCTCGCCATTCTGAAGCGTATCTCATGACAATGGCTTTACACTCTGCATTGTATCTCGTGATTCCCATCTCTTTGACAGCCGCCGGGCCAGAAATATTGAACTTCTTGTCGATTTCATATTCGATAGGTAAGCCATGAGTATCCCAGCCGAATCTTCGTTCCACGTAGTATCCTTTCATCGACCAATATCGGGGAATGATGTCTTTGATGGTGGACGCGAGCAAATGACCGTAGTGAGGTAGACCTGTCGCGAAGGGAGGGCCATCGTAAAATGTGTATGGCTTGTTACCTTCTGAGAGTCGCAATTGAGTCTGAAAAGCGTCAATCTCGCGCCACCGCTTCAGGACTGTAGCCTCTTCGGCGGCGAAGTTGATCGCCATTATGTGAGAGTTGCGAATTCGAGAAGAGTAGCAACGGACGGTCAGGAGGGAACTTGTCCCTGCGTTTGTTTATTTCTGAGTCGAAGGTGCGGGCATTTTTGAGTCAGTGTGCCTCGTGCCCGCGCGAGGCTGCACCAGTTTCCGCCGCAACGACGTCCATCAATACATTAACGGATGCACCACTACTAGTATCTGACTCAACACGCGTCTGCCAGACATTTACTTAACACTAGGCGACTAGAAGAATTATGCGATCGTGTGGTACAACTTCTGGTATTGGTACAGGGTATCTTTACAATTGTAACTTTTCTGGCCAATGCCGCGCTACATCCAAGGCTATGTGCAGTATGCATTAATATCGAAAGCTTGACTTATTCCTCGTCTTCATCTAGATCTTCACCATCATCATCCTCATCATCACCGTCCTCGTCTTCTGAAACTTCTTCTCCCAGATCCTTCAACCTCCTCTTGTCGACTGCTCGTTTGGCCTCGAGATCGGCGAAGACTACCAGGAGGTCATCAAGCTCCGTCTGTACGTCTTTCGCTCTTGAGGCTGAAGCCCTTAAATGTTCTAGTTCCTTTTGAAGTTCTTTTACTTGAGCGTCGGCTTTCGGGTCGGATTTTGGAGCTGCCTTCGCTTCTGCGTTCTTTGCTCGTGCTTCGGTCTTCGTCAGCGTCTCTTGTAGCTGATTTGCATTTGTCTCTGCAGAGGTAGCTCTGAGTTCTAATTCCTTGACTCGACTTTCTGCTGCGACGAGCTTCGCTTCTAATTGTTTGGCAGAAGCGTCTGTGAGTTTGAGCTTCTCGCTGTATTCTTGCTCTATTTTTTGTGTTTGCGATGCGGACTCCTTTTGTAAAAGCGACAATTGGGAGCGAGCCTCTTCGAGAAGCTTCTGTGTAGATTGCAATTCAACAGCCGATTGATCTTGAGCCTTTTGTGAATCATCTAAATCCCTCTGGATCATCAAAAATTGACCTTTGAGTTGTTCTTGCACCCTGACTGCTTCTGAGGTAACGCGATCAATCTCTGCTTTGTGCTGAACAGACATTTGCTCCTTTAGTCTGGTCACCTCTCGCTCGTGACCAGACTGCCTCTGCTCGAGATACTTCTTCTCAGCTTGATGGCGCTTAGCGGACTCGTCCACTACAACGGCATGTTCTTTTCTGAGTTGTGTAATGGCGGCTTCATGATTCTTGGTCAACAAGTCGAGTTGCCGTGCATGATCTTGTTGGAGTTGCGCCGATTCTTCTTCGTGGTTTCGTTGGAGGCTGTCATTGATATGCTTAATCCTGCCCAACTCGACAGTGCTGGATTCTTTGGTCTTTCTGTGTTCAAGCTCTTCTTGTTGTAGCCTCTGACGGAGCTGAAGAACTTCTGTCTGAGCAGTCCCCAACGACTGTCTTTGCTCCTCTACCTCTCCGCGCAGCTGGTCCACAAGTTCACGCGAAATGCCCTTTCGGATACCATTGGAAACAAACGAAGTCTCGAAGCCTGGGTCGCGATCGATGGCTCTCAGGATACGGCTGAAATTGTCCTTCAAGAAGTCCATGAAGGTCTTGTCGAAATAGACATCAGGTAAGCCGGCAGCATTATTGGGCGAGAGAACCTCAAAGTCTCGTACAAATGGAGACTCACGTAATCTTGTCAGTCGGTCGATATAGACCTCTCTAGTAAGGTTCTTGTTCAGCACTCCATGTAAGGTCGACCTGGAGATGGGAGAATCCTTTGTTGAAAATTCGTAAATGATACCCAGTAGTAGTGCACAGAGACCAGCCACTAAAGGCATTGTCGTGACAGACACCTTGGTTGCTGCTATTAAGCCCTGAACGTTGCTGCCCTCGCCGAGTAAGTCATTGACTGCATCAGGATCTTCGTAGAGCCAGGTAGTTAGCAACATTAGGTGCCCAAGCAGAGCTCTCTCGTCCTCAACGTGTTGTACGCCAGCCACGATGTTACTTGTAACACTCTGAATGAATGTTACCAGTTCTTCGCCATCCTCCGCATTTCCTTCAGTAATCTTTCCGGCCATCGACTTGGCATCTGGATCTTCGTACAGAATGTGTAGGAGCAATACACTTGCCATCCATACCTGATACGGATCTGAATTGGATCGCATACTTGATGGTTCTAGTAGCACAGTAAGCATATTGGGAATTGCGTCCGCACCACTTTTGTGACCTTCGATAGCACGACGTAACACGTGTCCTTTGATACCCTTATGACCTTCGATGAAAGCTTTCATACAGCTGCACGCGGCGAGCCGGACATCAAACATTGACAATGAGGCAGGAGCCAAAGTCAACTCGAGCAGTGCCTCTATCACGTTCGTTGCTTCCACTGAGTGTAATGTCTCGTTCGCTCCAGGTGCTTTGCGATCTGGCGTTGGGCTTTTATGGCCATTGGTTATCGCGGCTTTCTCTCGCTGTCGAATTAGTGGAACAGCGAGATCTCCAAACTGCTCTTGCAAGCTCGGATTGCCACGAATGATATCTCCACAGGTATCAAGAGATTTCGCTCTCACATTGGTACCGAACGACTGGTGAAAAGCGATTTGGAGGACCCTGACCAGAACACCAGTCTGTTTGAAGGCGATTTGAGTTTCGGTTGTTCCTTGAGATCCTCTGACCAGAAACAATTGTACAACAGCCAGTAATCCCCAAAGATTCATGTCTCGTTGCGGCCTGACCCATTCACTAAGACCATCGGGTGACTCTTCCTCTCGGATAACATCTAGCAGCAGCTTTGCTAGCTTACCTACACATCCAGATTCTCGAAAATACGACTGGTTCAGGATGTTTAGTGTCAGTAGATTGGCGAGTAACGAGAGGCAATCCTGGACAGTAGTTGATCCGTGGGTCAGACCTCCTTCACTTTCGATTAATGCAAACACTTTGTCAAAGGCGTTCTCGAATGCCACGACCTTCTGCAATTCTGCAGATTCGGGGGTCAGAGCAACCAGCAACAACAATGCCTCATTCCGAACAGCCTCTCTGCGTTCATCTAGAACGGCCGTAATCCTCGAAACTCCCAGAGGAGCCGCCAGAACAGCTTCATGTGCCCTCTGTGGACGAGCTGCACACACATGTGACAGTATTTGGAGGGAATATAGTCGCAGGTAGAACTCCCCAGTTTCGAGGAGGTCTAGGAGTGCAGTAATATTGTCTTGTCGTTGAGTAAACTCATCTGCGAGCCATAGTGTAATTTCTTCCGATGCCTCTGGACTGGTTTCGTCCGGCTCGAATAGCATCAGCAATGTCTCGAGGACAACCTTTGTAGTATCCGAATCCTCTCCATCTCTTCGAAGGGCTGCCAGAAGATCGCGTAGAGCTCCGGAGGCAACTGAGGCAGGAAATTGTTTGGCAAAACTGCGGAGACCCAGGATAGCTGCTCGACGGTCCTCCAGGAGTGTAGCACTTGAAAGGCGGCTGCTCAAGGTATTGATCGTATCTGTGGCTGTCTGCTTAGCAGGAGCCTGCGATTCAAGAATTCGTAACATGACGATGGCTGCAGCATAGCCATTTATTCGATTGCTATCTCATTGTAGTTACACACCCGGTTCGATTCAAAGGCTTAATTCGGTGATCGTAGTTGTATCAAGCCATCGTGTCATCAATCTGGTGGCTTCTTTGTAATAAGGCCAGTATGCTCTCCGCATTAAATAAACACCAGACACTCGATCGTTGTTTGTAGGCAAGACAAGCCGGTCAGAATAACTGATAATCAACTCGGGTACTGTGAGCTGCCAAACGCGCATTTTATTTTGACATACGTTCGCCTGCGCCAAGATTGACTTCGCGACTTCGAGTTCCATCTTGAGAACTTTTACAACGTCTGTCCTTCACATCCACATATTGAGAAGTTGTCATTCGGGACTTCATTCGTTAAGACAAGACGTGGCGTTGATTCAGCTCCTGTTCTGAACGTGTTTGTTTGTCGCGCTGCGTACTATCACGGCTCGATCAAACATAATCCTACAGGCAACCACGGCGACAGGCTTCATTTTAAAGATACTGAATCGTCAGTCGCAAGGCCGCTTTCTAACCAGCAATTCTAGTATCAAACCGCCATCATGGGTGTTCCAGCCCTCTTCCGATGGCTTACAAAGAAGTATCCAAAGATGTACGTTCAGCTCAGAAGAAATACGCCATCATGCAAAGGCTATGCTTCCGTACCGAGTATGGTCTCAGTGTCAGTCCAGGACTAATATATTTGATAGCATCTCCCCTGTGGTCGAGGAACAACCGTACGAGATTGATGGTGTCCAGTATCCGGTCGATACAACCAAACCTAACCCCAATGGTGAGGAGATGCATAATCTGTACCTCGACTTCAATGGCATCGTTCACCCGTGTTCGCATCCCGAGGACAAAGCTCCACCGGCAAACGAAAGCGAAATGATGATGGAAATATTCAAATACACTGAAAGAGTGGTCAATATGGTTCGACCTAGAAGACTTTTGTATATTGCAGTCGATGGCGTTGCGCCTCGTGCTAAGATGAACCAACAACGTGCTCGCCGTTTTCGAGCAGCAATGGACGCAAAGGAGGCTGACGAAAAAAAGGCGGAATTTCAAACTCTGCTTCGACAACAACAAAGAAATAGAGGTGAAGATGAATCAACAGTAGAAGAAGTCATCAAAAAGACTTGGGACACTAATGTCATTACACCTGGCACTCCTTTCATGTTCATTCTCGCTCAATCTATTCGCTTCTGGACTCAATGGAAGCTCAATACAGACCCTGCATGGGCTGAGCTCAAGGTCATCATATCAGACGCCAGTGTTCCTGGCGAAGGTGAGCACAAGATTATGCAATTTATTCGTTCTCAACGATCAGATCCTGAATACGACCCCAATACCCGTCATGTGATGTATGGACTGGACGCCGATTTGATTATGTTGGGTCTTGCTACACATGAGCCTCATTTCCGAGTCCTCCGTGAGGATGTCAGTATGCGTGATGCAAAAGCCAAACATTGCAAATTATGTGGCCAAGAAGGTCATTATGCAGAGAATTGTCGTGGAACACCTAAAGAGAAGTCAGGTGATTTCGATGAGAAAGGCTCAAAGCCACCTCTGAAGCCCTTTATTTTTCTCCATGTCCCGATTCTACGTGAGTACCTTGGAGCTGAGATGTTCGTTCCTGGTCAGACTTTTCGCTTTGATCTTGAACGTGCCCTTGATGATTGGGTATTCATGTGCTTTTTTGTCGGTAATGATTTCTTGCCTCACTTGCCCAGTTTGGACATTCATGAAGACGGTATCGACAAATTGATTGCTATATGGCGAGACAACATTCCCATAATGGGTGGCTATTTGACCTGTGATGGACAGGTAGATCTCGCTCGTGCTCAAGTTATTCTACAGGGCCTTGCCAAACAAGAAGACGCTATCTTCAAACGTCGACGAGAAGTTGATCAAAAAAGAGAACGAAACCAAGCTCGTAATGATAGAGGACGAGGACGTGGCAGAGGTCGGGGAGACAGAGGAGACAGGGGAGATTCTCACATGGCTAAGCGACGCCGTAGTTCACCTGACTACTCCATGGGTGGCAGGGGTGGCAATCAAGCTCCGCCTCCTCCTATCAATGCTGTTCCTGCCTCAAGCCTGACGGTTGAGGTTGACTACAATATGATAGTCAATCGTGGCGCTATTGACAAGGCATTGACATCAAATAAGAGTGCTGCTGCCGCCATGAAAGCAGCAATGCTCGCTAAACAAGGCGCTTCGACGACTCCTGTAAAGGATGAAACCAATGGTTCTAGTGCAGAAACACCCCCATCAGCTCTTGGGAAGCGCAAGGCAGATATGATCGCAGACGAAGAAGAGTCCGAACCCAGCACGCCAGGCAGAACCACTCCTGTTGTTGAGAAAAAAGTCTTTGACCCTGATAATCCACTACCGGACACTGTACGAATGTGGGAAGAAGGTTACGGTGATCGATATTATGAACAGAAGTTTCATGTCAAACCTGAAGATATTGATTTCCGCCACAAAGTCGCGAACGCGTACGTGGAGGGACTTTGCTGGGTCTTGCTATACTACCTTCAAGGATGTCCATCCTGGACTTGGTATTATCCATATCATTATGCACCATTCGCAGCAGACTTCGCCGACATTGACAAGCTAGAAATAAAATTCGATAAGGGAAAGCCGTTCAGACCTTACGAACAACTCATGGGCGTTTTGCCAGCAAGCTCGAATCACGCGATCCCAAAAGCATTCCACCCTCTAATGCAGGACGAAGATTCAGAGATCATCGACTTCTATCCAGAAGACTTCGAACTTGATATGAACGGTAAGAAACAGTCATGGAAAGCTGTAGTGTTGTTACCCTTTATCAACGAGAAGAGGTTGTTGAATGCTATGAACACTAAATATCCCGAACTTTCTGAGGATGAGGCTCGACGTAACGAGCCAGGTTCGGAGGCATTGATCGTTGGCGACGCAAATCCGCTATATGATGATCTCGCTCAAGAGTTCTATTCAAAGAAGGCGAAAAATGGAACGAAGACCGTCAAACTTGCGACAAGAAGAGGCTTGCTTGCAGGAACAGTCACCAAGAATGAAGACTTCTTACCTCATATGGATCTTAAGGGCCCAGAAGAGGACATTGTTCTTGATCCACCAGTCGATGATGATCGCACCCTCAATGTGCATTATAGTATGCCATCTTCCAAGATCGCCAACAAGTCGATGCTCCTACCAGGAGTCAAGCTCCCAGCTGCTGCGCTAAACAGCAGCGATCTACAAGTGCTCAAATCCAGAGCCCGAAACGCAGGACGCGACTTCGGAGGCGCACCCTTGTACGATAACACCCGTCGTGACCCTATGGACAACCAGAATCGGGGTGGCAGAATCAATTACGCTGCCGACAGACCACCACTACCTCCAGTAGCCGATCCTAGAGGTAATCCATTCGCAGCATTCTTGGATCCAAGATTTCCCCCCGTAGCAGGAGCGCATGGACAATTTCCTCCACCTCCACCTCCACCTCCTCTCCAACAATATCAAGGTGGTCGAGATGGACACAACGGCTATGGCGGTGGTAGACAGGACCAGTATAACGGTGGATATCAACAGGATGCATATCGACAACAAGCTCCACCAGGAGATTACCGTGGTGGTCGCGATCAGTACCAGCAAGGCGGTCATTATCAGGGAGGATATCAGGATGGTGGAAGAAATGGAGGGTACAATGGTCATGGCCAAGGACAGGGACAAGGACAGCGTCGTGGAGGACATCAACAAGGTGGCTACGATCAAGGTGGCTATGGTCGACGTTAAGAGTAGTCGTAGACAGAGATGAGTCTGTTGAATTACTTGATCACTGCTATTGAGCTCTGCAAAGACATTGAGCTATATGAGTCATATTGACTTGACCATTCAATCTGTCTTGATTAAGATACTTCAACGACCACACGGTTCGTCGTAGTAGTATATGTAATAGTATCACGCTCTGAAAGACACAGAGTAATCCAGCGTCAAAATGTATTCGTTCCTTCATGCGATTAGAATCATCTTAAATTTCCACCTTCCACCCGCTTGATGTTACGGCGTCTTTGTGCTTGTAGTGGCTCAGCTGTCGTCGAGGTTGGTCTTGCCGACTACTAGTACACCACAGAGATCCATCCTGTAATGTCGTTTCATTTCCACTTAGATATCCCGCTACGTAAAAATATCCTTATATACATATACACACAAAAAACTGCTCACACACAGCCGATCCTGTATCACTGTCATGCCTCATATCCCATCCTTACAACTTAGCATCCGGATCCTTAGGAAAAGACCTAAACGCATCCGCAATAGCAGTAACCGGCTTCGCTAAGAACGCCACAAGAGTCTGCCCTTTATCCGGATGATCAGGAGCAACAGTAATACTCCTCGTAGGCAAATACTTCTTAATACTCTGGAATTCCTGGGCCAACTTCACGCTCTCCTCGTGTCCAATAGCGTCCTCGAGAGCCGTCAGGTCCTCAGCCTCCTCGTGCTCGACGTGGTCGGACAGTTTTTTGAATAGTTCGTTGAAGCGCTCGCTGTAGAGGTCTGGTGTGGCTTCGAGGTTGCAGGCTTGAAGTGAGTACAGGCGTTCTTTTATTTCTTGGTGGTGGAATCGGTCGTTTTTGGTCAGTTCGATCCCGTCTTTTAGGTGCTTTTCCATGTAGGGGTATACGATTATTTCTTCGGCGACGGCGTGGCGGGCGTTTTCCCAGATGAATCTTTGGATTTGTCTTTGTTAGGAATTGGTTCTTGTCTTGGTCTTCTTCTTTAAGGAAAGGTTTAGACTCACTGGTTAGCCCATTCTTGCTGTGCTTGTAGGTCTCCTGCGCTCTTGCCGAAGTTCTCGTAGAACCTTTCGAGATCACGATGGTCTCGCTTGATTGCTTCTGAGACGGTGAGTCCGGCGGCTGATTTGGCAGACATGATGTGGAATATAGTGAAGTACTGTGTTTAGAATGGTCGAGAACGAGAATGACCTTCCATTCACAGTGTATATATGAGTCGATTACTGGATCGGATCGTGGAGATGTCGTATTGATGACGATGTGATGTGTGATTCGTCCATCTCAGGTTGCCACCTTTGTCACTCACCTTAAACGTGTGGTGTTCGCTTGAAAGGTAATATGCCGTCTAAGCCGTCTGGCTATTGACTGTTTTGGGCGAAAGGCAGAAGCGTGCATAATAAGATTCATGGACACGAGCAGCGACCATAGTTCTAAGGTGACGCATCTAGCTTGACCTCTACTCACCTTTTCCATTGCCATTGGGATATTTCCAGAGCACTGGCAGTATAGGAACAATCACATTTTGCAATGCCGAGCATGACAGCCTTCATACACAAGTATACAGAGCTCGAGAGGCAAAAGTAGAAGCTGTGAAGAGAAGGTAATGCGTAGATGTCAACACAGGTTGATCTCAAAACTTGCCCCTTGCATCATTTCCCCACAGTGTTCTTTCTGATATCAACTTATGCAGCACAATTTCACAAAGAGTAAAAATCGAAAATTTACTCATTTCATAGATTCCATCATCTAATCTACTCTTTTTACTAAATGAAATACCTATTGATCCAGGGAGGTTCAAAAAGAGGACAATGTCGACAACGGCGGGACTCGAACCCGTAATCTTTGCCATACTCCTTGAACCGGAAAGCAACGCCTTACCATTCTACAGTTGAAGAATTAGTTATCATGAACAGATGAAATGTGGAGGTGGGAGAGCATTACAGGCCACGCTGCCAGATTTGACGAGCGAAAATACAAGTTTCGCTGTGTGCGAAATATGTGCATTATTTTGCCAGTTTGGGGACGCAAAAGAATATAACGTCAAAGCTTTTCTCAGACGATCATGATTTATTGTATTGCTGGAACTTCCTCGCATCGAATCATCATTTCGCTACAGTCCCATCAAGTATCACAATGTACTAAATGTAGAGACTGTGAAACTGCAAATTCACCTTACCATCTCTATATGGTGTGACCAACATGCTCATCCTTAATCATCTACCCAAGACATCATTACGAACATTCTAATCCATTACTATTCTGTCCCCTCCTTGCGTCCAGTACCGTATTCATTGCTGCACCAACCAACATCAAGACCTAGAAGTAGTACAATACAGTACAATACAATCCCTCGGACAAGAAATGAAAGGAGACGAGGTCCAAGAGGTCAGAAAACAGTGAGTGAGGAGACAAGAAAAGGAAAAAACAACAGAAGAGAGAATCTCGTCTCCCTCGCGACTTCTCGTTCATCAATTGCATTCAATTCAATTCAATTCAATTCAATTCGATTCCTCAATTACTTGCTTCCTTGCATACCTAGCAGTAAGTCAGAGATCCACGACCAGAACTCTTCACCTTCCTTCCTTCCTTCTTTGCCCTGTCCTGTCCTATCCCATCCTTTCTTTCCTTCCCAGCCAGCGAGCCAGCATCCCATCCTTCAAAATCCCACACAACGCTTTTTTTGATATCATCCATTCATTACAACACCCCACGCGACGATCTGTGTCTGTATGTAAAGAGAACGAAGAAAACCAAGAACAGATGAAGGAAGGAATCGACCTAAACACAACATGGAATTGATTCGACTTGCTTATGACCTCAGCCCGAAATGCCAAACCGAGCAACAGTAATTGTGTGTAATGACCAAGAGCGAGTAAGCGGTAGCAACTGATCTCCTTGTAAACTCCAAGAGAAGAAGAAGGAAAGAGGAAGAGAAGTAGACATCCCGCAAATTCATGAGCCTCATGATATAAATTTGAGGTTTAGCATGGCCGTTATGTCATTTAATAACGTGTGGCATACGTGACGACAATGAGAATATACTCTGCCTCCTCGCGGCGCTGTGCTTCGTGCAAAAATGTATGGTCCTCGTATTTACATGTTCCAGTCGCCATCTCCTGAAAATATGTCGTCTGTACCACTCTTCTGTATACCACTCATCCTGTTCTGGTTGGTATTGGATCGCGAAAGCCTTTCCATGTCGTCATAATCGGTGTCGTCCCGATCACCAAATTGCTGGTCCATGGCACTCTCGTCAACGAATGTGAAACCCCGGAATGCGTTTTGCATGGTGGGTGATAGCGGTGTAGAAGCTGGACCAACACCAGCTGCGAGCGCAGCTGCACGTGCATTGAGCGATGATGATGTGTTCAGGGCATTGGTGAATTCAGGATCGAAGTTCGAGGTATCGGAATCTGATGACAACTTGGGCTTGAATGGTGGTACGAGGTTCTTTTTTGCGAGAGCGTCCCAATCGATGTCAGCAAAGAATGGATGTTCGATCAACTCCAGAGCATCTCGGTTGGCACCTAGACGATGCTTAGGGTTTCTGTTGAGAAGGCCCTTGACGAAATTGCGACCTTCTGTACTGAGTGCATCGCGTGGGAATCTGACCTTTCCGAAGGCGATGTTCTTGTACATCTGTTGGGTATCTTCTGCGTAAAACGGGCTCCATCCACAGCACATCTCGAAAACCAGAACACCTAGTGACCAGAAATCGACCATCTTTGTGTAACCTTGTTCATCCAACAAGACCTCCGGTGCCAAATATTCAGTTGTTCCGCAGAAGGTATTGGTGGTATCATTTTGGGTAAGGTTGGCCTTTGATAGACCGAAATCACATAGAGCAATATGGCCATTGGCGTCTAACAGGATGTTCTCGGGTTTGAGGTCGCGATAAACGATATCGTGTTCATGTAGGTGTTTCAAAGCGAGAATAAGTTCGGCGATGTAGAACTTAGCGCGGTCTTCCTTGAATCGTCCTTCCTTTTGAAGGTGCCAGAATAGTTCACCGCCCGACATGAAGTCCGTGACTAGGTATAGATCTGTCGCAGTTTGGAATGAAAACTTCAATCCGACAATGAAAGCTGAATCTGCCATTGCTGTGCGCACAAGAATATTCCTCTCGCCGATCGTGTGTGCGATTTCCTTCTTCTGTATGATGACCTTTTTGGAAAGAACCTTCATAGCGTATATTCGTCGCGTATCCTTCTTGATAACCTGGTAGACCTGACCAAATGTACCCTTGCCGATCAATTTGAGGATTTGAAAATCATTCGGTCCGAAGTGTCGCTTTTCGATCTTTGAGAATTGCATCTTGATGTATATTTCACCGGTAATATCCTTGTCCTCTGCTGCTCGTGGCTGAAGAGGTAGCCACTTCTCCATTGCAGGTTGTTGTTCTGAAAGATTGAGAGCCAGTCGAACGTGGCCAAGGAATATATCCTGATTTGCACGTCGGTCGTAAACAGATATCTCAATCTCTGAATTCTGACCAGTGACATCACTGGAAGTATTGAGTCAGTACACAGTAACGCGTGATGCCAAGTTGGAAATTCACTTACAATACAGCCTCGTGATCCCATTTTGGCGTAGTTGTTTTTTCCATCCTATCATCTCCTGTGCCGTTTGTACTACTTTGACGGCTTCGCATCGGAATCGCCATCGGTTTTCCCACATCACTGTCGGTTCGCCTGATCGGAATTGACGCAAGGTGTGATACTGGTCCCTTCTTGTCTTCAGGCTCATCTACATCCATTCTATCGGATTTTGGGCCCTTCGAGATATATTCGTTCCATTCAAATACACAAACACAATACGGATCCACCGCTGGCTTGATGTTTCTACCCTCGGCAATGCTGACTGCGAGCTTTCCCCTGGCGCCACTAGTAGGTAGATCCGACTTGCGAGATGTTCCTTGACTCTGACTGGCAGTGGGTTCTTCGGATCGTTGGGTACCGGCACCTGATAGTGGTGATCGTGCGCCGCCGACTTTTCCTTCGTGGGACAACGCTCTCGGTGTCATAGGAGGAGTACTTGTCTTAACACGCGACTCGGAAGCCGCGTCCAAAGTTAGCTTACTCAATTCTTGTACAGAGGCAGATATTTCTTGCTTTTCAGAAGGAGGTGGAGTAAGAGAAGGGCTCTGCATGTTGGGGGTCTGTGAGTTGGAGGTGGGATTTGAGATATGTGCAGCAGGTACTGAACTTGTGTCAATGCTAGATAAGGGGAGGGAGTGATTGCGCTGTTTCGTGAACGAGAATGCGTGTTTGGGGCTCACTAAGTTCCTCAAAGCTTGTGTGATTGAAGTAGACCCTCTATCAGCCAAGGGCATGCCGTTCTCTGCAACCTGCTCATCTTTCTGTACCTCACAAGGCTCGGCAGATATTGGTTCTGAAGGAGTAGCAATGTCTTGCTTCTTTGGAGCGTGGTCTTCCTTCGGCGAGATCTGGTCGAACAATCCAGGTGTTTCGCGTTCCACTTTGACCAGTGATCCTGTGGAGGGAGTCCTGCTCTTTTCTACTTTTCGAACATGCTTTGGAGGATAACTTGAAACGCCAAAATCGACATCGGGGGTACAAACAGCTTGTGCACTGTGTAGGGGAGAACTTGATGAAGGTTCACCACCCACCTGACCAAAATAACTGGGCAATATGCCCGGTAGTCTCTTGTCATGAAAGTCTGGTCGGGGCGTTTCCACGCCAGAAGGAGTTGGTGATTCGGTACCAATCTGGTCTACATCCTCTCGGCTCTCGTATCGTGCGCTGCTGGAAGAGTTGTTAGCTCATCTGTTGACCATATAAACAACGGAATGCTGGAGGGCTAAGGAGCACAGCGAACGGCCAGAAGTCTGTCCAAGCCACCTCAAGAAACGCTTATATGGTCTAGATCAGGTCTTGTCTGCTCCATTACACCTCTTACAACGCTTTCTGACAATTGAAAATGCACGGGGCTGTCGCCAGTGTGCAAAGGCCGGCGAAAATCTCGTATCTTGCATCGCGCCATCGTGATGACCAACTCCACCTCTTTTATTCGTCCGAACACACATAGGATCGCAAAGCCAAATTTCGAATGTATGAGTATCGAGGAAAGGTTCAACCTACTTTTGAGCCACAGCTTGTCTCAGCAAATCCGCTGCAGCGTGCGGATTGACTCCTGTCTGTGCCATATCTGCTTATGAGGTGGGGTCGGTCGTATCGTAGGTATAGAGGTTCGTCCGAGTCAAGGAGCGATGAACTTTTTAGGTAGTGTTCCTCCCCATGTGTCCGCAACGAAAATAAGCAGTCGAGATGTGACTCGAAGGAACAGCACGAAATTAACAATGAGAATGATTCGGAGGTCGACAAAAGACTCGGAGGTAGTTGTCGGCAAGGATTACAGGAATTGAGCGGCCCAAAGGTTGGAGAGCGATCGACACCAATTTGTGTCCGGACGATGACGCAGAGTACAACGTAAAGTAAAGAACTGAATCAAAGGGTTCAGGTGGCAGAGAATGCGCTACGAGTCAGGTACTCTGTAGTATTACTAACTGCGCGTGCTGTTCAGTTATCAGTAACAGCGAGTGACCAATTCATCCGTCATTGGCAGCACCGTGCTGATATAGTATTATATCCAACGCAGATTTCTCTCAGTTGGCGGGGCGTTTATCAAACTTTTGTACATGGAGAAGTGGGCAAATACAATTGCATGGGCCGCGCCCGATAGCCCACCAGCCAAGTACCGATGGCTACAATTGTAGGGCACTGACAGGACATGAGGCAAATACTACTGATACAGTCAAACACTTCCTGTCCCTATCTTTCCACAGCCTTGATTCGTACTCTCTGGTCAGTTTTCTTCACTGCATTTCTGGGACCAGCGATCACCGTGAAATGTTGAATCCGGCCAAAATATCCGACCTTTGCCCCCTGCAAAATGTGATCTATGTTGGCCACATGTCTCGTAGATGCATCCGTTTACTCGTATCACTGTCCAAAAGCTCAATTCAAACTTCGACGCCAGGTTGGTAATTCTCCTCGTTGTGGCTATTTTCGACAACTACCGCCACTTCTGTTGTGTAACGGCGCAAAGAACAACGCCACGTGTGTGAGGATGATCCCACCTATCTTAAGGTTCGGTGATGCCGAAGCGAATGTTGGTTGGTTGAGCTTTCATAACACGCAGTTGGCAGACTCTTCAGAGCGCAAATATTTGTTCCAGCATTGATGCCAACATCCGTTCTGTTCCATACGGCGTCCCTTACTAGGTGACGCTTAGCATCACACGAATGACACTTCGTTTATGCAGGTCTCATTGTAGCCGAACATCCTACCTCTATTGTTCAAAAGATTCGATACCCCGAGCAGCTTTGTTCGGTAAGCTGACTGCATCGTGAGATGACTGAGAGGTCGAGCCAGATTCATGAAACCGAATCAGAATCTCTGTCCATCTTGAAGACCGAGCAGCTACATAGAGTTTTGTAAGCCGCATGCACAGTGCAGTAGGTAAGGATCATATGGTGAAGGAGCCTTCCGGCATCGTCCTGTCAGTAACTAGAGTCATGTTCCATCAGTATTTGTATTCAGATCATCCTTTCAAACACTTGGTATGATTGCTAGACTCAAACCAAATACTATTGTACAATAATAATACTGGAGTACACGGCAACTATCAAAAGCCGACTTGAAATGATCGACAAGCAGCAGGACAATTTTTCACACTGCGGCTCCCTGTAAATTGAGGCTCAATCTCCACCAATCAGATATGATGTCGAACAAAGTAAATGGAGGAACGGTTATTCATACATTGCGAGCAGTTGAACAGTCTTGAGATAGTACTCTGCTGACATCTTTGTTCACCGATTGATATTGAGACTACAGGTGGATGAATCGCCGGATAGTAAATGAAATGTAAATATAGAAAGACTAGCAACAGTACCTTTTTGCAGCATGTTAGATATCGATTCATTACAATATCATTTCAGAGTCTTGTCGCCTAGCACTGTCTGATTGAGCTAAGTCTTTACATCGTGCTGTAAATCAATGTCTTGGCAGAGTGCCTAATTAGGACGCGACCAAACTGCGGGCGCGCGACTTCAGCGCCCTAAGTTCTGCGATCATCATCAATAAAAACAAAGAACGTTCACCACTCATGGCTCGTAGACCACGGTTAGCAGCGCAAGCTGCCGCGGCATCTCTCCGTAAGTGATTGAATCTCTGCAATTTTTGTTTGCTACGTCGCTAACAGAGTCAGGGACACCTATTCCAAAACTGTCAGACAATGAAGATGAGGACATGGCCGATGCGCCCGCAACTGATGCGCCCACACCACAAGAAGATGACGATGACGAAGACAATGGTGACGGTGATGGTGATGGTGACGCCGATGAAGATCAAGATGAACCAGTAGAAGATGTCGCGACACCATCAAGATCTGAACGTGTTTCTAGATCCGGCACTCCTAGAAGAAGAGGCCGTCCACCTGGTGCGAATTCGAGAGGACGACGAGGCAGACCATCAGTCAAGAAATCCAACATGGACGACGACGGTAATGACGGTGCTTCAGATACCGCGACACCGCGACGAAGAGGTGGTTTTAGAGGTCATAGAGGTGGAAGATGGGGTAAGCCACGAGGTGGTCCCTCAAGAGCGACTCAAGCTCCACTTGACGACGAAGGCAATGTTTTGAGTATTGTTGGTGACGAAGTTGAACTACCGGATGATCCAGAGGGCGAAGGGAAAATAGAAAAATCAGGACATCTTCAGGGCGGGAGAGAATATCGAGTACGAACGTTTACAATTCTCGGCCGCGGAAGTCGACTTTACATGCTATCAACAGAACCTGCCCGTTGCATAGGCTTCAGAGATTCCTACTTGTTCTTTCAGAAACACAAACACCTCTACAAGATCATCATTGACGATGACGAGAAGAGGGATCTCATAGAGCGCGATTTGATTCCGCATTCATACAAAGGTCGCGCTATCGGTGTCGTCACAGCACGATCAGTCTTCCGCGAATTTGGTGCCAAAATTATTATTGGAGGCAAGAGAGTCATAGACGACTACGATGTGCAAGGGGCCAAAGAACGTGGTGAAATTGAAGGAGAACTTGCCGTACCAGAAGACCGACTACCAGCTCCTGGTGAGCCATACAATCGAAATCAATATGTTGCATGGCATGGCGCAAGTGCTGTGTACCATACCGGTGTACCCAGCGTACCACTCACCAGTGGAAAGATCATCGAGGTTAAGAGAAAGAAAATTGCGGTTACCAGTGTCAACTGGATGTTTGAGCACGCTCGTGAAGCAAGGTATATTCATGATCCAACACTTCCAATAACAATACTGACTAGCTATTAGCCGATTCAATTCTCTTCTTACCGCAGCCAGATCCGAGACCGAACAAGGCGTATACGATATCCACACCAACACAATGCAAAAGCCATCCAATACTCAACCTACCCATGCTCGCTGGGAACAAGTAGTCACCATGCCCTCAAAGGATCATACATCCACCAAGCTCGCCCCTCTTCCTTCAATCTATACCAGAAACTTCCGCATTCACGACCTCTGCCTTGAATCCGCCCCATCATCCACATATCCTAAACCATTCTCTGCCAACGAATCACAAGGTCTAACCTCAATACCACCATACATTCTAGACGAGTTACCTCCCGAATGTCGAGCAGCATTTGACGAAGCAGCAGCCGACGAAGCCGAATGGCAAAGCAAATGGATCTCCGAGACGCAAGATGGTCACCGAGCTCAACTATTGCCCTCGATCGAATGGTTTCCGAAATAGAATGACGGACAATCATTCAGACAGTCATTTTCCGGTGGTTTTTCATCAAAATTGAATTAGCGATGGCGTTGGATTAAAGGAACAGAGAAAAGAAAGGAGAGAGACGAGAAATGCATTGCTACCACTACTATGTTGTGCTTGGGAAGGAAGTCACCATTACTTACTACTACTGCAGACCGGATGGACTTGTGGTATTCTTGTAGCACTACTCATCATCCTGTATGTTTCCAAAAGAGAGACATGCTTGTATCCAAACTGGTAAGAAAGATCGTGTCAACATGACCCACGTTCTTTCAAATGGGTCTTTCAAACAAGAATGTATTTCCATCTCTATAGCTTTTCCGAAAAGAGAATTTCATCCATGAATCAGGAATTAGAAAGCAGACAAGCTAGCAGATTAAAACCAAGCAACTAAGAAGTCAGCTCAGGCTCATTCTCTCATTCTTTCTCAACCAGCCACATCTTCGACCCTCGTACTTCCATCCAACCCAACCTGTCCCGTAACCCTCTCCTCCTCTTCCTTCTTTTCCTTTTCCTCCTTCTCACCCTCTACTCCATTACTGCTACTACTGCTACCACTACTACCAAACAACTTAGCCAAAGCCTCAACAGTAGTATTCCCACCACTCAAAATAACCCCCAAATCCCAAGGCCTAATCTCTCCACCCCCATTCCCATTCCCATTCCCATTCCCTTCTCTTTCTTCCAATTCCTCCCTCTGCCTCTCAAAAACCCAATCCCGAAATCCCCCACAGAACAAAACAACAGCAAGTCCAACAACAGCACTAGGTTCAAGAAACAATTTAGTTCGTTCCATCATTATTTTGAGTGCGGATTTTATTTCGTCTTCGCTGACAGAGTACACGGATCGGACTTTGGATTCGTCGGAGATGATGGTCCAGGGTATTAGGCCTACGGGTGTGCGGAGTCCGTCTGCTATTGTTAGGGAGGAGACGTGTGGGATTCGCTTTTTGGGATTGAGGGAGAGGCCTTTTTGGGCGTCGTTGGCGCCGGAGAATGAGGGTTCCGCGCCGAAGATTAGGGTTTTTTTGTTTTCGTTTTGGTTGGAGGGAGGGGTGGTGGAATTGTGGGTGATATTGTGAGTGTGAGAGAACCAGGTTGCTGTACCCGATAGAAGACCTCCGCCTCCTAATGGGGCTATGACGGCGTCGAATCTTGCTTCAGGATCGGATTTGATGTCTTGTAGTTGGGATTCCATTTCTAGCGCTGCGGTGCCCTGTCCTAGTATTATATCTGGATGGTCATAAGGCGGGACGAGTATGGCGTTGGTCTGAGCGATGACTTCAGCTACCTTTGCCTCGCGCTCTGTACTGGTACTACCGCTGAAGATGACGTTGGGAGTGTAGAGTTTCGTTCCGGCGATTTTGGACGGTGTACTTATGGTCGGCATGACGATGTAAGAAGGTATATTGAATGTATGTGCCGCCAGAGCTAGGGCTTGAGCGTGGTTCCCTGAGCTGTGAGTTGTGACGCCTCGGGATTGGACTACGGGGAGGGTGAGTTCTGCTATCAGATGTGTGAGGGCGTGGAAGGCTCCGCGGGCTTTGAAGGCGCCAATTCTTTGCTGAGATTCGGCTTTGAAGTAGAGGTTGAACTTTGGCGTTGAGGGTTTTGTACCGTTGGTACCGTTTGCTCCATTTGTGCCATTACCCAGCGGGAACAGTGGAGGTGGTGAAGTTGATAGAAATGCCGCTGGATTCGGATGTGAGGCAATGGCGTTGAGTTGCTTCGATGTTATGAGTGGTGTTTTATGGATGTGAGTTTTGATTCTTTGGTATGCCCCTTCAATTGAAGCGGATGTCAATGGTGGACATGTAGACGGATCTGCCATCTTGACTTGCTCTCGATATCGAGTAGACTTCTGCAAGCGATATTTCGCTGATGTGTTTTGGATATTTGGTTATTTGAACGTTGAATGGGGATACTCAACTGTTTGCGGTATTCGAGTATATCAGACTTGATATAGGTCAAGCAAGATACTAGACAAGATGACAGAACCTCATAGATTGTCGAAGACTGTGTCACAGGGCGTTTTCCGACGTTCTTGATACGAAGATCAACAGGTTTCACATCGAAGTGGAAATGCAGATGTCGCCATGCGGGAAAACGTTTAAGCAGCACATATTATTAGTATCAACGTAGCACGATTTAGTATCTTGACGGTCCATTATTGCTATTTCGAAGATAAAATCACTGAATTCAGCAATTGACACGTGAAGTCAAATAGACTGAGTCACGAAGAATCTCGAGACTAATCTACATTCTCTCATCATGGCCTCGACCAGACTACTCGCATTGAGACTAAATTCGCAGTATTAACATGGTATTTGAGATTTCAGAGATTAGCATCGTCTAATATTCTTACCTGATTGAATTTATATTTCCTCGAACAATCTTTACAGCATTGGTTTAACTCGTTGTCGGCACTTACACTAGTCAAGTAGTATCACGGACCATCTCTAGAGGACGGATCTAACTTACTGTTGCTTCTTCACAATCCTCAACGGTCGCGGCACGAGATCAAAATCAAGCTGAAGAGGCGGTGGGCGTCTTCGAGGATTAGGTCTCTTCCGCGGTAAAGCCAAAGGTTCTGGCTTGAGACTTGTGTCCGTCTCCTTCTGGAGGGGCTGCTTGGAACGAATCAGTGGTAAATTCAGTGGAGCTACGAGATCTCTTTGCAAGTCTAATGGCTTGACAACCGGGATTGTAGCTGGAGATGAAGCTTCGATATGGCTTCCGAGATGTGCGAAATCTTTGAGAATCGAATCGCATAAAGTAGAGACGGGTGTGGGATCAGACTCGTGCTCAACATCGCTACTTCCACTGTTGGTAAAACCATTTCTGATCTCGGCACATAAGGCTGAGATGGGTGTAGATTTGCGATCCTTTGAGCTTGACGCAGCTCTCTCCTTGACCTTGAGGGTTTCGATCGGAGAGGGACGTTTCCGTGCAGGAAATGGGTTCAATACACGACCTTCGATGGCTTCTGAAGAATCTCTCTCGAGATCATTTCCTACCTGTGTTGAGTCTTTCTTGTTAGGTTCCTTATGGGTTTCTCCGATCATATCAGGAAACAATACCTCAATTTCTTGCTTGAGTTCTTCCATCGAGGACATGGTTGAATCCTTTTGATAGTATAGATGAATGCACTCTCTTACACAATGTACGAGCGGTACAAGTAAGGCAATACAAACTGCGATCTGTAATATAACAGTCAGTAGACACAAATCGGTGACTGGACCGTTATCAAATCCAGATATGTTGATGCTGAGGAGATAGACTTGTACTGCTAAGATTATCTGTATAATCCTAATGTAGTCACAAAGTATTGGCATAATATGGTTCGCTGAATAATGGTTGCTTAACGCTTTGAGCTGTACGTTGGTCCTTTTTCGACTTTGAGATCGACTATTCCAACTTTTAGGACCCTGATACATCTTTATTGTCCTGGTATTGCAAAGTCTCGACCAACAAAGGCTGTTGTGGTAAACAATGCTGGCAAGAGATATGCTCACCGAGCTTTGTTTTAGCAAGCTCTATCCAGGCTTTGTTCATTGTTCATTGTTCATGTAACAAACGCGTTTGTTGAAGCACGACTGTTGCCGTTTGTCAGGAGATAATGAATCTGTACCATTTTGGCAATGACACAAGCGATGGCGAACGCCATGGCTGGACCACTCTGTTACTGATTGAAAATACGTGGTGGATAATTAAGTATAGCACGATAAAGTAGATGGTATGTGGGAGACGAATTTTAGATGATCTAATCAGGTATATCAATATATCTCCAACACGTTGACAACACATTCCAATCACTCATCAGAGATCTTTCGGAGAACCCAAGATTTTTATGTAAAAGTGCAAAATGCACTGACCAGTCCCTGACCGTGGTCATGCCCCTTGAAAACGCCCGCTGTTCATAAAGTACAAAATCATGTAGCGTCAGATCAAATCACGTTCGACCTGTTCTCATTTATTTCATTCGCATCGGAGAAGGGCCCTGAATCACGCGCATGGAGCTCTGGCTTCTGGTTGCCATGCGCTAAATCTGATGTAGCAGATTTAATTGCGTTCTGTATCATAGCTGATATCTCATCGGCAGGATCAGTCTGACGATGAGAGGCAGTTGAGCTTGATCCCAGTGGTCCATCGGCAGGCGTGACTGCATTGACGCCCAGAGCACTCAAAGCGCTGGCGGAGTCGATACTTGCGTACGCACGTGGGCCGCGATTTGACGATAAAAGTGAAAGGTCAGAAGCTGAAGCAGGACCCGCGACAACTTCCTTCTCATCCGAAAATATGTGGAGATTCGTCTTTGCCCGGGTCTGTGAATTCCTCTTCGCTAAATTTGCCACTGTTGGAACGTTACTGCTTGGTCCACCTGTTTTCTTGATCTCGACAGGTCGTGCTGTAACATTTCTTGCAATAACTTGGCTACCATTGATCGTTTGTATCGATTGGGGTTTAGATGCCGGTGGTATCGCAGGGATTATGCCATTGTTCTGAGAATTAGGTGTACTACTGCCAGATCGCACACTGACCATGTTCGCCTGTGTTTGGTATGCATATTGTGCTGGAATTGGAGGCACGACTGCGTCGTTACGGTAGATGGTAGTTGCTATACTGGCACGCGCCAAACTTGGGGTCAAGCTGATGCGATTTTCCGGTGCTATAGAAGTTGCATCTGACCAGGTAGAATCGCGTGAAGGCATGAAGAAATGTTGTTCCAGCTCCGGTGTGGTGTTGGCTGAAGTACCTGCGTATGTAGATGGTACAGTAGGCATAGGTGGGTGTATCTCTGGAGTTTCTGGCGCCGAGCGTACGGTGACACCGGGTATATAGGCGATCTGAATAACATTCGAAGCCCTCGTGAGGACCGTGGAGGCGATTGAGTTTGTTCTAGATTGTAGTGCTGCCGGTCGTCCTCCAGTCTTCTCCGGTGGCACCCACGTATCTTTTCTGCGATTGCTTCTGATACAAAAGCGCCAGAGTAGGTAGACAAGTACAAAGATGACGACCACGCCGGCGACGACACCACCAACGATTGCACCTATCGGCGTCGAATTGCTTTTGGCTTGGGTTTGACCAGGGAGTGAATTGATCTTAACACATGTTGTTGAAGCACAAGATGTACAGGATCCCGGCAGTAGAGAGCAGGTCTCATCTTCAGCACAATTGGGACAACTTGGTTGTATGCTTGGACATTCTACACAACGTCGATTTAAGCGATATAGCGCATCTTCGGCCGCTGATTTCATGTCAGGCAAGTTTCGTGTTTCTGTGTCCGGCGAATACTCACCACTTCTGGGTAAGGCCATTGCAACCATGGTGGTGGATGTGTATTTTTACAGGCTCGTACCCTTCCCAGACTCGGTCTCTCGTACGCGGTAAACCTCTGACAGAAAATGACGACCCCTCCTTGATCGAGATATGTTTGTGACGATTGACTTGAGCGTCCTCGACAACTGTTGCGAGTGTGGTCGGGTAGATGAATCGTGTCGAAACGTGGATTCTGCAATCGAGTGGGTATATGGTAACGAATGAATCGGATAGCAGACAAAGAATGTGGTGGTGTGTATCGTGGTTGACAAGTGATGGATAAGTGAGTTCAAGGAGCGACGAGCAGTGGGATCGACATGTATGAACAGAGAACGATTGCTGATCTTGAAGGGAAGATGCGTTAAAGCTGGAGGAGGACTGGAACCGTGGGGACAGCGAGAGGAGTAGGAGAGCAGCACACCAGAGCAGCCTTGCAGAATGGGAGCGGGACTAGAACCGGGTTAAGAGATTGCTAGGGGTGATGAAAACGAAATGTTTCGATGCCTGGGCTTGGAGTGGATTTTGGGAAGGCACGAGTGGAGTTTTCCCCTGAGGAGAGTATGACGGTCTGATTGGACACAGAGAACACGTAAGCTCCGGTGCACGGACAACCAACCAATCCGGAAGAATCGCGGCTTTGGTGGCTTTCTACTGCTGCCGAACCTGTTGTTTACCAGTATCACTCTCTCTATCATCGTCATCCAACATTTATGTCAAGTCTGTTGACACACGTCTTTGCTCCAAAATCACATGCTTCAAGAACAGTACGAGTATTCAAGAGTACGGGTACGCTTGTAGCATGGTGCATTGGCATCGATATGTACAAACATGTACACATACCTGTCAAGGAGCACAGACGTGGAATTTAGGTGTTGATGAACTGCCACGACAAGACTGCTTTGGGCCATAAGTACAGATCGATGTTCGCAACAAACAGAACTCCAAAATCATCATGTGAGTTGTTGGGCAGAAGTATGCCGGTTGGTGTCAGTACCACTCAGCCTTCACCTCAATCTTTTCACTTGTCTCTCAATCAGCGAATCGGCAGAGGCATGCGGGCTCCCATCTTGGCTCGCCATTCCAAGCCACCACTGGTCTGCATTCACGAACAGAATGGCATCGTGATGGGTTATAATCTGCAGTCTCACGTAGTATCATCTCGTGTTGTACACTTCTCGGACGGTGTGATGTGAGATTCATGTAGTGCCATGCTACTGTATGACTGAAAATCAAACCGAAAGTTGTCGCAGGTGCTAAATTTGGGTTTCACCAAGACTTGAAGGGTTTTTTCTTGCTGCTCATGGCACTGCGATACCGAGAGATTCGTCATGCCTGACTGGATAATGTTCCGAGGGATTCCCAGCGGGCGCAATGTCCATGTGCAATAGGAGATCCAATACCAGAAATGCGAATGTCGATTGGAAAAAACTTTGACTATGCCGGTTGCATTCAAGTCTTCGGATGACCCGTCTCCGTCAGATCGTAGGCCACTAACAAACTGAAACCAATGCTGGTGGCGATCATGATTCAAGCTAGACGCAGGGACAAATAGAAGGCTGTGTAGGTATAGCCGCGATTCTGGTGGATCCTGGGGTTCATCGTGTATCCTGCTTCATAGGCGCTCAGTCTGGAGACGAAATAGTATGAAACTGAAGCTGTCGTCTCTCTAAACTCCTGGAACTTCTTCCACGTATTCACATTTCTCTCAGCCTTTCCTCCTCTTCACCCAATTTCAATATTGCTACCACGTCGCTGGTTTCGACTGTGTATTTCTTTGTCTGACCAGGAACGGCCATCAGTTCTTTATCCCCTCACGTCACCCTTCACTTTTTGTCTCCTAACCCCGGACAAGACGAACGTCCTGCGGTAGTGAATAAACCCATCCTTGCTGCCATCACTTTCTCGATTCTCCAACTGAGTTCACAGCGGCAGATAATTCGCCAGAACAACCCTCTCTCAAATTCAATTCTCCCTGCTCTATGCCTCTGAGTTCTTAAGAGATGGCTCACAACTACAATAATCCTCATGGAGGCTATGACAATGGTCACCAACTCAATGACGTTCCAGTCGTTCCCGTGAGTGCAAAGAGCTCTGGATGCCGTTACGATCATACTGACATGACAGTCATACGGCCGAAGTCGACATTCTGAGGACGAGGCTGAACGTTCTCTTCTGCACCAAAACCAAGCCTACCCATCTCACTATGAAGAGCCTCAGTCAAGGCCTTATACCTCGGGTACGGAATCGACATACACTCTGAATGAATCCTATATCGGAGGAGATGCTTCAAAACTTCCTACTACAGGATACGCTCCACAATACACCCAGGATCAAGCCTACGGCCAGCACGGAGGTCAAGTGCCCTCCGGCGGATTCCCTCAGCCTGGAATCTCACCCAATCCATACGAGCGTAGTGACTCGACAGAAGCATGGAGAGCAAGACAAAACCAGGGAACACTGAAACGTTATGCTACGAGGAAGGTCAAGCTAGTTCAAGGCAGCGTTCTAAGCATTGACTATCCGGTTCCCAGTGCTATACAGAATGCGGTTCAAGCCAAATACCGCAACGACCTGGAAGGTGGAAGCGAAGAATTCACACACATGCGATATACGGCTGCGACTTGTGATCCAGACGATTTCACTCTGAAGAACGGATACAACCTGCGACCCGCAATGTACAATCGCCATACTGAGTTGCTCATTGCCATCACCTACTACAATGAAGATAAAGTTCTGACCGCACGAACATTACATGGTGTTATGCAGAATATCCGAGATATTGTCAACTTAAAGAAATCCGAATTCTGGAATAAA
Organism: Camptophora hylomeconis; assembly: GCA_032357745.1. Lineage (NCBI taxonomy): Eukaryota > Fungi > Ascomycota > Eurotiomycetes > Chaetothyriales > Chaetothyriaceae > Camptophora > Camptophora hylomeconis. Next base: position 964,213 of record JAOTMB010000003.1, on the reverse strand, counting down.
GGTGGTCCTGCTTGGCAGAAAATCGTAGTCTGCTTGGTCTTCGATGGTATTGAGCCTTGCGACAAGGAGACGCTAGACGTCCTTGCAACCGTGGGAATCTATCAAGATGGGGTAATGAAGAAAGATGTTGATGGTAAAGAGACTGTTGCGCACATCTTTGAGTACACTACTCAACTCTCTGTCACACCAAATCAGCAGCTCATTCGACCAAGTGACAATGATGCGACCTCATTTCCACCAGTTCAGATGATATTTTGTCTCAAGCAAAAGAACAGCAAGAAGATCAACTCACACAGATGGCTCTTCAACGCTTTCGGTCGCATCCTGAATCCCGAGGTCTGTATCCTACTGGATGCGGGCACCAAACCTGGATCAAAGTCTCTTCTAGCACTCTGGGAGGCCTTCTACAATGACAAGGATCTTGGAGGAGCTTGCGGTGAAATCCATGCTATGTTGGGTCATGGCTGGAAGAAGCTACTTAATCCTCTAGTTGCTGCCCAGAACTTCGAGTACAAGATCAGTAACATCCTAGACAAGCCACTAGAGAGTTCTTTTGGTTATGTCAGTGTGTTGCCCGGTGCGTTCTCAGCTTATCGTTTCCGAGCCATCATGGGTCGACCTCTGGAGCAGTACTTTCACGGTGATCACACACTATCTGCGAGACTTGGCAAGAAGGGAATTGAAGGCATGAACATCTTCAAGAAGAATATGTTCTTGGCTGAAGATCGAATTCTCTGCTTCGAACTGGTTGCTAAAGCTGGTTCGAAATGGCATCTGACCTACGTTAAGGCCTCTAAAGGTGAGACTGATGTGCCAGAAGGAGCTCCCGAATTTATCGGACAACGTCGTCGTTGGCTAAACGGTTCATTCGCTGCGTCGGTCTATTCCCTGATGCATTTCTCCAGAATGTACAAGTCAGGTCACAACATATTCCGTATGTTCTTCTTTCACATCCAGTTGGTCTACAACATCGTCTCGGTAATTCTTTCATGGTTCTCGCTCGCCTCCTTCTGGCTCACGACCAAAGTCATCATGGATCTAGTTGGTACTCCTAGTGAGAGTAACAACGAGAGAGGTTTCCCTTTTGGTAACACTGCTACGCCCATCGTCAACACTGTTATTCAGTACGGCTATCTGGCATTCTTGCTCCTTCAATTCATTCTGGCTCTAGGAAACAGACCTAAAGGTTCAAAGTTTGCATACACTATCTCCTTCGCCTTTTTCGCCATTGTCCAGTTGTACATCATTGTCGACTCGATGTATTTGGTTGTTAGAGCATTCACCTCACCCAATACCACCGATATAGTCATCAACAAAGGTGCGCAGGAGTTCTTCGCGTCCTTCTTCGCATCTACTGGGCCTGGAATAATCCTCATTGCTTTGGCTGCTACCTTCGGTCTCTACTTTGTTGCCTCATTCATGTATGCTGATCCATGGCATATGTTCACCTCGTTTGGTCAATATCTTCTTATGATGCCCTCCTTCATCAACATTCTAATGATCTACGCATTCAGCAATTGGCACGATGTTTCTTGGGGAACGAAAGGTGCTGACAAAGCTGATGTGTTGCCATCTGCCCAGACCAAGAAGGACGAGAAAGGCAAGACTACAGTTGTTGAAGAGATCGACAAACCACAAGCTGATATCGACCAACAATTCGAGGAGGTTGTCAAGCGAGCGTTGGCACCATACAACCCAGCTCCAGAGAAGGAGGTCAAGAGTTTGGAAGATTCCTACAAGAACTTCCGCACTCGTCTTGTTGCGTCCTGGATTTTTTCAAACGCGCTTCTCGCTGTGGCGATCACAAGTGACAGTCTTGATAAATTCGGATTTACTGTAGGTTCAGATAATCCTGCCCTTGATGCGTTTGCTAACAAATGTTTCTCTAGTCACGAGCCACCACAAGAACTGCACACTTTTTCCAAGCTTTGCTCTGGACTACTGCAGGACTTTCTTTGATCAGGTTTTTGGGTTGTTGTTGGTTCCTCGGAAAAACAGGTTTACTTTGTTGTTTCGCCAGACGTTGACCGAAACTGGCATTGCATACTACTAGCATAGCGTTTAGCATGGTTTTCAGATTTCAGCGTTGCATTCAAGGCATGTCTTTTACGTGGTCCGAGATGGTTCTCGAGAGTTGAGAAAGCTCAAAAATTGTATGAACGTGAGATACTTCACCCATAGACTTATAAACCGAAAATAGAATTGATCTCAGTCTCAACATGCGGCGATATCAGTATAAACGTGTAGAACTGCGTAATGAGGACGGTCCAGTTGTTCACGATTGTTTGACTGAGAATACATGATATGAACATTGGAAGACGATCGTCTCTGCATAATACGGAACTTGCCTACATCGCAGTGGATCCCAGCAGGCTGTAAAGTATCATGCAAGGCTGGCAACTAAGATACGCCACTAATCCGGCCCATCGATGTCTACATCATACCAGGACATTCACTGAAGGAAGGTTGCTCAGCGTAAAGTACTGTTTGGTAGATACAGTGCTTTGCAACAATCTGCAGTAGTTAACACCTGTCCTGCGAATCACTCTCATTCAATCAATACCTACGATCAGAGTCACACCATCATTAGTCATTGCAAAGTCCAGATTGCACCCTACTTGCGGCGGCTCACGCATTGATACCCCAAGATGTTGAAAGTATGGAGCATGGTAAGTGAAATAGTAATTGTCATGTGTACCCGTTACTCATGCGTAGTAGAAACAGCAGCAACAGAAGGACGCGCAGGCAGATGGACAAACTCAGAAGAAAAAGAAGGTCACAGCAGCGCAGCTGCGGACGCAGAAGGGTGAGCAGTAACTCCCGCTATTCATACCTCCATACGAGCCCAATGGACTGAACCCAGACCACGACAGATCTCAGTGAACTCTCTCTCGGATCAACGATGCGAACAGACTTCCCCGACCCTGACGACATCATGAATTTCACTCTTACGATCGAACCAGACGAAGGCATGTACAAGGGTGGGAGCTTCAAATTCACATTCAAGATCAATTCAAACTTTCCACACGATCCTCCAAAAGTAAAATGTACACAGAAGATTTACCACCCGAATATCGATCTAGAGGGCAATGTGTGCCTGAACATATTGAGAGAAGATTGGAAGCCAGTGCTCAACCTACATGCGGTGGTAGTAGGATTACAGGTATGAGAACCACAACAAGAAAAGGAGTGCGATTTGCTGATCAAATACAGTTCCTGTTCCTCGAGCCGAATGCCTCTGATCCTCTTAACAAGGAGGCTGCCGAAGACCTGAGAGTGAACCGAGAGGGTTTCCGTCGAAACGCTCGCCATGCCATGCAAGGTGGTGCCGTGAAGGGCGTCTCATTCGATCGCGTCACCATATAATGGTCTATAGGATCTCGAATCTACGATGTAATGCTCTGGGACAAGTGGAATTAGAATAACGTCAGTCAAGAGTGACGCGGGCTCTGAGCGTGAGGCTGGGTGGGCCACAGCACAGAGATGGTGACAAGCTTGTGGTTACTAGACGAATAGATCATGAAGGCAGCGAGAACGATATCTGATATTTATTAAATGAATTCTTAATGGCACGAGCTGTACTACGGAGGCTTTCTACCAACTCTATGCCCGTTGTGAATACCGTCGCGTGCTTTGGAACCAGGGACCGACATCGCAGCCAGCCAAGACCCACATTCGCCAATAAGCCACTAGCATTCACTTTGGCGCGGAGAAGCACAAGAACAGAAGACTAAAAGCTCCAGCCGGCCAGAAATTTCCCCATGCACAAGTGAGTGATCTTCTAGACACACTTCAAGTATTACTCACAGCTGAATTCTCTCTACTCTTGTATTACTACCAACAGTAACTTATCATGGCCTCCAAGAACGTCGTAAGAAGCCTTCGTGCTGCCTCAAAGCAGGCTAAGCTCCCAGCTCAATCCATCCCAAGGAGAACTTTTGTCTCCGCACCAGCCATCAGACCTGCTGTCGCTGCCAGAGCTGCTCTTGTTGCTCCATCGCAACAGCAGACTCGTGGTGTCAAGACCGTAGATTTCGCTGGCCACAAGGAGGATGTCTATGGTATGTTATTCGCAAATATCTCGAGATCCTGGTCTGACAGTGTTACTAGAACGTGCCGACTGGCCCAGGGAGAAGCTTCTCGTGAGTATTGTCACAATTACCTTTCAGCAATTTTTTACTGACTTCATCTAGGAATACTTCAAGAACGACACTCTTGCCTTGATCGGTTACGGCTCCCAGGGTCACGGACAAGGTCTTAACCTTCGAGACAACGGCATCAACGTCATTGTTGGTGTACGAAAGAACGGTCAATCATGGAAGGAGGCAGAGCAGGATGGCTGGGTACCAGGCAAGAACTTGTTCGATATCGATGAAGCTATCAGTAAGGGTACCATCATCATGAACTTGCTCAGTGACGCAGCTCAGAAGGAGACCTGGCCAGCTATCAAGCCACAAATCACTAAGGGAAAGGTGAGCACGATAAGAATACAAAATTGCTGGAGAAAAGGCTGACATCTCTAGACTCTGTACTTCTCCCACGGTTTCTCCCCAGTCTTCAAGGACAAGACCAAGGTCGAGGTTCCATCCGATGTCGATGTCATCCTTGTCGCACCAAAGGGTTCTGGCCGTACAGTGCGCACTCTCTTCCGTGAGGGACGTGGTATCAACAGCTCCATCGCAGTTTTCCAGGATGTTACTGGTAACGCCAAGGAGAAGGCCATCGCCATGGGTGTGGCCGTTGGTTCCGGCTACCTTTACGAAACCACTTTCGAGAAGGAGGTCTACTCTGATCTCTACGGCGAGCGTGGTTGTCTCATGGGTGGTATCCACGGTATGTTCCTTGCTCAATACGAGGTTCTCCGTGAGCGCGGTCACTCCCCATCTGAGGCTTTCAACGAGACCGTCGAGGAGGCTACCCAGTCTCTGTACCCATTGATTGGATCAAACGGTATGGACTGGATGTACGCTGCTTGCTCAACCACCGCTCGACGTGGTGCTATCGACTGGACACCAAAGTTCAAGGATGCTCTCAAGCCAGTATTCAACGACTTGTACGACAGCGTCAAGGACGGATCTGAGACACAGCGCAGCTTGGACTACAACGGCGCTCCAGATTACAGAGAGAAGTTCGAGGCTGAACTCGAGGAGATCAGAAACATGGAGATCTGGCGAGCAGGAAAGGCTGTTCGGTACGTATCAACATTCCTTTCTGTAATTCTGCGCAATAAACTAATAAGTTCTACAGCGGTCTCCGACCAGAGAACAACTAAGTTCTTGTCAGCCCTTCCTTGATCCTAACATACCCTCCAAACTCGAAACTCCGACTTCAGTCATTACTCAAGAAGCCTGTCATATTGCACAGACAAAACATGTCAACTGCTAGATACCCGTAACCCAGGAAAAGGCAAAAGGAAAAGAGAGGAGATCTGGTCTACTACTCTAAAAGTCGGCAGACAGTATTTTCCTTGACGTCTTTTTTCCTTTTTCTGGACACATCACAATACACTCAAAAAAGTCATGTTCATGTATCAACCAATGGAATGGAATGGATTGCAATATTATCGGGTGCGAACCTCATTTACCTCCTTATCAAACATTTCCACATCTTCCTTTCTACTTGCTTGCTCGCTTGATTCTTGATATGTCAGTTGCTCATTGATCTTCACGTATAACCTCTCATCCGCGCCTCTCACTCATCGTGTGAGCACTTCTCTATTCCCCCTCTCGACTTTTGACACCATGTCGGTGACACAAATATAAACAACAATCACATCTTACCTTCAACTCTCACTCAAACACCAACCTCAACAGTACAAACCTACCATAACCTCAAACCCTTCCAATCCCTACAAAGAACACTGACTCCTCCCAACGCAGCCCCAACCCCAGTATACAAAATCACACTCCCAAAACTACTACCATAAGCCAAGAAACCCTCTCCTCCCCTCGTACTACTAGCAGTACTAGAACCAAGTGCCCCAACCTTAAGCAATTCAACACCAATGAATCCCCCAGCCACATATCCAATCCCTCTACCTCCATTAAGCAAAGCAAAAATAAGAGCTGTATCAACAACAGCAGCCTCATCATTTTTTCGTGCTTCTCGCGATATCTCTTTGACTATACCGCCCCACGTCGCGCTGTAGCCGCCAGCGAAGAAGCCATATGTGATAGCGAATAACGTCAGGAGGACGATGCCAGTGGATGAGGATGAAGGGACCATGCCCCAGAACAGAATGACGGGGAGACATGCTCCTAGGGCGGAAATGAGGGAGACGGATCCTATGCTTAGACCTCTGCCTCTGCCCCCGTCTTCGCCTTCGCCTCCGCTGCCGCCAGCACCATTTCGACGGAAACAGAAACGTGAAGGAATGCCGCCTCCATCGCTGAGGAGTCCGAACCAGAAACTGGCTATGATGCTAGGCGCATTCAGGGCCGCGAGTATCAGTGCCGCTTTCGATGTTGAGAGATGTAGGTTCCGACTCGCGAAGGTCGCTAGATATGTTTGTGGCATGCCGTAGCTGGAGCTGAAGATTATGTTGGCGACTTGGAAGATGTGGAACGTTGGGTTTTTGAGGAAGGACCACGACGATGGCAATGAGAATGATGATTGTGCTGGTCTTCTCGTCGGTGTCGTTGGACTAGTTGATATACGTCGTCCCATTTGTCGTCTTTGATGTTGATGCGTTTGTGTTCTCGACCGGAGAAGAAAGACGGAGGGAAGAGACGTCAAGGCTATGACGCCGGACCAGATTCGCATTGTTGTTCTGAAGTCGAGTTTGGATAGGAGAAGTCCGAATAGGAGAGGTGTTCCTGCTCCGACGGCTGATTTGACGCTGAGTATTACGCCGTATGCGAAGCCCTTTCTTCGGATGAACCATTCGTCGATGTAGATTGTTGTTGAGCTGTAGAGGAATGTTGCGCCAAAAGCCTGAAGGACGCCTTGGGTCAGAATGAGGTGCCATACATTCGTTGAGAATGAGGATAGAATCAAACTGATGATCGAAAGCACGGCGCCGAAGACAGAGAAGTGTCTTCTCAGATGTGCCAGTTTCTGTGTGAAGAGGCCGAATAGGAATGGCATTGATAGATAAATTATGCCCTGTTGTGCTACATCAGTACATCACATACGTCTTGAAGGTCCTGTTGTGTCTGACATTCAAAGTCGTTCCAATAATACCTAAACTCCCGACGTTACCTTTCAGTCCGGCAGTCGTGGTATAGTATTCTTGCAGCACTCCATATGAAACTGCAAAGCCTGCCAAAACTGTTCAGTATACTGGCATGACCGTCTACCTCACCTCTCTAAACGGGCGTGAAATATCGAATTTGCATACCCCAGACTGGGAGCTGTAGTAGTGAACATCCCAATAGCACTAGATTTGCTTGCTTACCGCCATCGGCGGGAGGTAGTTGATTTGTTGTTGACGTCGCTACTTCTACTGAGCCACTCTCGTGAAGCTCCTGCATCTCATTGGATTCATGGTTCATTGTGCAAGAGACAGCAACAGTGCAATCAGTCCTTTGTGGGTTTCTGACTGCTTACGGAGTTTCTCACAACTGCTTCATATATGACAATCTGACTCACGATTCGACCCCCTCTCAAACAGATATGTTTGTTCTCGGCACGCTTCACGGCACCATAAAATATGACTCGTACATCATCATACTGCGGGCTTCGGCGTGAATGTAACCCAACTCGAAAATCTTTCTGATCGCTAGGCAAGGAATCATCATTGGATCAAGAATAGAAATGCTTCCTTCAAATCGAGATCACTGATGGCTAGAGATCTGACAATCTCACATTTCAGGCTGTGAAAAGAAATAACATTGCTAGAATTACCCTTTTGGGAATATCGAGAAAATGCGCCACTCGGAGATTCAGCGATGAAAGAATTGCAGACTTGCCTTTTCTGGGTGAGATAGCTACCGCTTTTAAATCGTAAGATGCCACAGCATAGATCTCAATCGGCACTTGTCGCAAAGGGGTTGCTGCTGCCACAACATCATCTTCCCGGCAAGCTATCACGCTATTGATAGTGCACTTACAGGACCGAGCTTATTGCTTAGTCTGACCATGGTCATGGGTAAGCTGACATGGAACGCCTAGTCTAAGACCACTTCATATTTACAGCACATACTCTTTGCTGCATTGATGGCTCCTTGTCGTGTTGTCCCACTACCATACAGTACAGATCGAGCCGCGATATGGATGCTGCTACACTCCCTCTTGTCGCATATGCGGACTTGTCTGGAAAGCGTCTTGCATACAATTTTACACAATTGGTCCCAGGCGGTCAAGAGACCAATAGCGTCGTTCTTATCGTATTCGTCAATGGACTAGGGTTGCCACAGGCATCCTGGCAGACAGTGATCGATATGCTCAAGCTTGACCTACAATCAGATAGCTCTCGCTTCCAAAAAGCTGTCGCTCTCTTCACATATGACCGGGATGGTCAGGGTTTGTCCAGAGCAGCTGGAGGATCGATGCCGAAACCACACGACCTCAGTTCCGCAGCTCAGGAACTGGATTCTATGATCAGTTACGTCAGGAAAACTCATCTGTCAACATCATCGAATATAGAAATTCTCCTTGCAGCTCACAGCATTGGTGTACCACTCGCTCGCCTCTTTTGTCAGCAACATACACAGGCGGTAACAGCTCTTCTAGCTTTGGACTCGAACATGTCAAATACCGATTTCGTATCCTTGATGCCAGATCCAGATTCATCAGATTTCAATGCTGATAAGTCATTACCTGCGGACACTACAATCGAACAACTTCGCTGGACTAGAGAAAACTACAGAAAGATGTTTCACCCTTCCGCTCCGAACCCTGAGGGTCTAGATAGGTCAAATCTTGCCGTCCTGTTGCCGAGATCTGATTCTCCGGCTCTGATTGGCCCGAGCGGACATCCTGTACTCCTTACGGTAGTCGGTCATGATCCAGCAGCATTCGCAATAGAGTCACTGAGAATATCGACAAAGAGCCTAACGGAGGACTATATGCAGCCAGCATGGAGTCAATACAATGAGGGTCTACTTCAAATCGGAGACACGACGAAGGGGGTAGTGATTGCAGACGGCAGTGCGCATTTTGTTCAGAGGGACAATCCAAGGTGTGTCGCTGATGAGATTGTTGAGCTGCTTATTAGGATGAACAAGATGATGTGAGTGAACGAGTAATTGGCTCATTGTGAGATGGAGCTTTTTGCGCAAGATACTTTGCTTGTTGTTGCGCGAACTGGTAGGCTGAGCACTAATTTCCGCTCGATTGCAGCAGGTAGCAACACAAAGATATCATGCTCGCCGCCTAAGTGTATTCACTCCTTGTTACGACGCATAGCTTGTCTCTTGTCCAATCTCCTCCATTCTCTTCGAGCTTGCATTACTGTCCTCAAGTTTTATTTGCTTTAATTACAAGAACTATCTGGAAAACGCAGAGAGTAAGCTCATTTCTTTGCAACGTTCCTAGGTAATCTGCATGAATCCTTTGATAGCAATTTTCTGCAGTAGGCTCGACCAAGCATTGTCTTGGTGATTCCGGCAGACAAAAGACAAGTCAATGAATGTCTAAGGGGATTCATCTGCAGCTTCCTCTCCCCGAATCTACAATGCATCGCACAAGATCACGGAAACCTCTTTGTTCCATACTGTCTCTCATCATAAACTACCACCACCAAGTATTTGTTGGAATGCCCTTATTCTAATACGAGGAAGTATTCACAAAGAGATAAGCTGAAATGCATGATGTGGTTAGCTTTCTCAATACGAAGCTAAGAAACCGATGGAAGTTATTATATCAGCCAATACAAAGAGTTAGAGCTCCAGCTGGGATATATAACTCACGTCGTCTGCATTGGATCTGAGTCTTTTCCTCCATCATCAGAGTTCATCCTCTCTACACTGGTACCAATCATGGTTGACATATCTCACTCAGCTGCCAACCTCACAGAAGTCCTCAAACAGCTTTCCAACAATTATCACTCTTCTAGACTCAATAATTCATCCAACATGACTGCTGCTGCTGCCTCTGGTCACAGATATGGTCCAAGTGCAGCTGACATAGCCTCCGGTATAGGTTGTATCATAGCATTTGCAGCTCTTGCTGTAGTCATTGATACATTGATTGTAAAGCCTGCACAGTTTGTGATTGCTCTATTTGATCAAACCGAGAAGTCAGCATCTAAATCAACAACTGTATCGGCAGGATTTGTTACACCATCCACCTCATTTCCAAAACTAGAAGTCAACAACTTTCAAGCCGGATCAACCACAGTTGAGCAGAAGGAAGAAGAAGGACCCCTTTTAATCTGTGATCGTCACCTAGAACCATTCGCCTGGACATTCTCACGTCTCAATCATCTTCAGGGCAAACAACCAATCTTGAGCGAAGAACAGCAAGGATTGATCGAAAACTGGTCAGAAGATGATACAGAGAACATCAACGCAATCGAACTTCTTGTAGACAAAGCAGTCGATGCCATCATAGCTCATCGTATCGCAACCAACAATGTTTCAAACGACAGCATGTCCTCATCTCTCACTATCAAGAACGCGTCCAACACTTCAGCTCTCAGATCTATGGATTCCCACTCCGAAACTGCAAAGACCACCCAGAAGATCCTTGAAGTCAAATTGCTTCGCACTCTCTTGCAACTGGTGAAAGATGTGAATGTCGATCTGGATGATTTCACTGCAGAAGGATGATGGAGCTCAAGAAAGTGAGAGGAGAGATAATCGGACCGACCATCTCGTCAAATTCCAACGAAGACAAAGCCAACACGGGACGAAAGAAGAAAAAGGAGAATGCAACATGAGATGATGACAAAGTCTGCCCTTCAAGTATGAACAAGGAAAGAATCCTAGCGGACAAGAGTAGATGAGAATAGAGGAATGAGATCGAGATGGACAGTGAGACCATGAAGTCCTCCACACAAAGAAACGCACGAATGGTGCAAACGAAGAAGGGAAAAAGAGAGAAACGCACATCAACAATAAAAAATGAACAGGATAGGATCAAGATTGAATATCAAAACATGCAAGACACAAGTTCAACCTAGCAGGTGAAGATCAGGACATCCATGGTAATGTGATGTACTGCTGTACTCAAACATCACAACAATACCAGACCTACTATCACGAGAAAATACATGCTATGCTATGAATGCTATGAATGATACGGTATTTTATCCTATGCGCCGTTTAACCCTTACTGTACCGTGACCAATTCAACTCAACCCAACTCAACCCAACTCAACCCAACTCAACCCAACTCAACCCAACTCAACCCAACTCAACCCAACTCAACCCAACTCAACCCAACCCAATCAAATGATCCCAATGATAAAACATCCGTATCTTCTTTTCCCTCCATCTATCCTTACCCTTACCCTTACCCTTACCATTTCCACTGCACTGTATATATGTATGATCATAACGTCATAAACACGAACCCAATAATCTATTGTCATTTTGTATATTAATATCGAACTACATCACCGTTACCATCAATACATACATACAAAAGAGTTCAATATACTTCCATGCACAACTCAATTTCAATTTCAAGCTCAAGCTCAATACAATAAGAACATTAAAGAACAAAGAATAGAGAAAAGATCACTGATCGAGCATGAATATTCGTACAAGGTGGGAGAGGGAGAATGAGAGAGGAATATAGAAGTAGGGTAAGCAAAAAATTATGCTTTCAGACGGAAAGAATACGTTGGTTTCAATTGACAAACGAACAAGCAACTGACTGAATCGAAATCTTCCTAATTCTCGACCTCAAACCTACATTTCGCAATTCACAATTTATGATTCGGGATCCATAACGTCAACCACAAGCATGAATATTCACTCATTACCATCCATTACTACCACCACTGCTGTTGTCGTAGTCAAACCGACTTCAATCCATTTCCACTCCAGAGCAATCCAAAGAAGAAAAAGCCTAAACCTCAGCCGAAACAAATCTCCTCTGATCCCTAAATTTATCCCCAGCCCTAGCCTTACCGACTTTCCTCGGACTCTTCAACGCGGACCCATCACTTGAACTCCTCAGAATCATAGGCAAACTGTCCAGAACCTGCTTGCTGCCCTCGAAGTAATGGTTGACGAATCCACCTCCTAGAAGACGACGCAGGGCGTTCAGACGCATCAGTTTCCACCATTTGTCTACTTTCATTTCACCCTCGCGTTGGATTCGGATTGTGAGGCGGGAGGAGTTGTTCGTTTGGAGGCCGAGACGTGGGTTTTCGACTGTGAGGGCTATGGAGGCGAAGGATTGGTGGAGTTTTCGTTTGTCGTGGCGGTTTAGGCCCTTTGTGGAGAGGTTGGCGAGGGAGTTGGTTTTTTCGATTACTTCGGCGGCGTTGTGATAGGCGTTGTAACGTTTTACTAGGGACATGTCGCCTCGGTCTAGGGTGTCGTCGTCTGAGTCGGGACTGTTTTCGCCGGTTTCATCTTCGACGTCGGAAAGGGTCTCGTCTTCTTCTCTTGGTGTGTAGCTTTTCTCGAATAGGAGGGCAATGTTTTCACCACAGGCAATCTGGACTGAGACTTCGCCTGAGTCTAGTTGCTCCAAGAATGTGGCCACTGCATCTTCACTCTCGTTCTCAACGTCCTCTATTTGAGTCATGAGGAAGCCATATGTCTGTGCTGCGGCTGTGACGACGTCGGCATCGTCATCGGCACCCACGAACGATCCATCGCTCGAAACGATCTCCAACAAAAAGGTCGTCATGTCCATTATCTCATCTTCACCAGCACCTCCATAAGATATACATATACCAAGACAATGTATCGCCGCGACCTTGGTAGCCATAGTTTGTGAATCCTCTATCGTCTTCTTCAACAGGTTCGAAACCATCTCGTAGGTGTGATCAAGCTCGAATGTGATAGCGGTCAAAGCCACAGCGCGTAATGCCAGACTCGTCTCTCTCGGCGTTGTCTCAGCTTTGATACTTCGACAAAAAGCACCGAGGAGTTCCTCCACTTTCCCGAAAAGTACTTCTGCAAGGTAATGTGCCGTCAATGCCTTACAGTATGTCGTCAGAGAATCCTCCCTCGACTTGCTACTACTCCCTTTCCTCTCCAGGATATCGTCTATGGCTGCCAGCAGTTCATCTCTTATAGCATCGGTAGTTTGCTCGTTGAAATCGTCAGACTCGAGTAGCGCGTCAATAGAATTGATACTGTGCGGATGTTAGCGACTTCGACGTACAGTCAAACACTATTCTAACCTTTGTGTGGTGTCGTCACTTATGTTCCCTCCACCAAACTCGTTCTCATCGTCTGATGCATCACGGCTCTGTATTCTAGATGTAACCCTCGAATTGGTTCGCGAGGCTACCCTCGAACTTGCGGGACTCGACTGTTCAGATTTCACCTTTGCCTTCTTCGACACCGTCTTCTTGCTCTCGAGCGCGCGTCGACGTAGATCGTCGTGCATACTGACAACTCGTATGGGATATTCAGGTATGTATCAGACTGCGTTGTAAGTTGTTTTGTGTCTTCTCGTTCAAAGATATTGTTTTTTGTTTGGCCACCCAGGTTTTGAGCGGCTACGTCACCCTTTGGGTAAGAATTGAAAGATAAGGTGGTGAGTTTGCGACAATTCCATGAGTAGATTTGAGATATTCGCCACTAAGTCGAAACAGTCAGAAGCGACACGATGAGTAATGCGATGCAAGCGGTGGTGAATGAAGCGGTGTATAAAAGCAAATTGTTGTTGGTTGTGGACGAACGTGACAGGTTCAATGACCAACCGGTGAACTTCCATGAGAGACGATTCAGCTCACGCGGGGTTGTAATTTTCCTAGTTAGGCAGCAATGACTTGTCGCTCGTTGGTTGGAGTCATCTCACTTCCATCAGACCCGCTTATGGCCCGACTTCTTTTACTTCTACGAGGTGGTACTTTGATAATATGGGAAAATATATCTCTTGCTTTGTCATGTGTCATGACCGTTAAGCCAGGAGAGAGTTGGATTCGAGAATGACTATCCTTGTCCTTGTTTGCTTGTACAATATGAAGTCCGAGTAACTCCCCGCGTCCATAAACCCGATAATCCATTCTGAGCATACATAGAGGCTTTGTCACCGAGACACTCCTTTCCTCATATCCAGGCGCCCTCACCATCGTCGCTTTCGTAAATAGGCTGTCAATCAGCTGGTACCATCTCTGATGATTGTTTGATAGTCTGATCATAAGACTTTCCTCCCGGATCCCCTGATCGGCCAAACATTCATGCACCGATACGATCGGCAGATGACAAACCGTCCTCATCGTCGGCGTCAAGAATGTCGTATTCTTCGTCGGTCATGAAGCCGTCCTCTGTTGCCTCGTAGTCGTCAAAGGTCAGACTCTCAAGATCATCGACCAACTCCTTCTGGTGATTGGCAGCCACTGTCTCAGCGGCGGTGGTGACACTCATGCCGCTAGCTACGTTGTGAATGCTAGAGTCTGGAGATTCCTTCTCGAGTCTGGGGAAGATCATGGTGGAGCTCTGTTGAGCCTGATCGTCAGCCTCAGCCTGGAATGGCTCTGGGACTGGTGCAGCAGAGATGGCCTCCTTCTCATTTGACTTCTTGGCAACAGTGATGTCGACCCATAACTTGTGACCGAAAGCATCTCCGCTGGGTGTCTTGAGACGCCAGTATGAGATAGCACGACACTCGCGTGGTGGAGATTTGAGCATGACAGTGAACACGGCGGTTTGACCGGGTTGCAACGGGTGCTCAAGAACATTGCTTCGATTGGCAATAGTCATATCGCTGACGCTTGAGGGATTCTTCATATCCAGATTTCGCATATCGTCTCCACCAGTGAAGTAGACGGCGCATCCTGCTGGCCAAGAATGAGGACCAGGGTTTCTGAGAGTCCACGACTGTGACACAAGGTGATCGGGGGCGAATGTAGAGCCATCAGGGGTTGAGTCGACAATAAACCATGCTTGAAGATCCTTGGTGACGGGAATCTCAACTTTTGGTACTACAGGTTCTTGCACTTCAACTGGCTTAGTCTCAACAGGCTTGACCTCTGCGACAGTTTGAACTTGAGTCGCAGCATTGATAGAAGTGGATCGAGTAGTTTCGGTAGAAGCGTGTCTAGCAAGGGGGCGGTCACCAAGCTGAACGGTCTGCCCTGCGTGTTCATCGAATGTAGCAATATTGATGGAATGTACCGGAATTCTCATCTTGATCAATGGGTGAGTCTTGTTGTGGTCAAACTTTGGTGACGCCTCGCAATTAGCGCAGAAGTCGGTGTCGTGACAGATGGCACACTTGTATCGGTCTCCTTTGATCCAGGTCTTGCGGGCACGGCTGGTACATTCGATACCGTCACAGTAGATACCACGGTGAACCTCTTTGCGGAAGTTTCCTTGCAAGATTGGGAGATGCTCGTAGACAGGCACGAATCGATGAGCGGGGTGAAGACTGGCGGCATCACCAACACAAGATGAACAATAATCGAAGTCTGGGCAGCTCAAACACTTGTGACGGATACCAACGATTTGCTAGGAAGATGTTAGTGTATGCCTGCATCAAATTGGCTGATCTACTTGCCTTGTCACATCCATCACAGACGGCCTCGTGTCGAACTCCACGCCCGGCTCCACAAAGAACCTTAATTTTTGCGGAGAGTGAGGATGGCTGCTCACGAGTGGGATGGAAAACGTGTGCTGGATGATGACCATGTTCACCTTGGTTGAAGCAAGAGAAGCAAAGGTCAAAGTCTGGGCAATCCTTGCAGGTGACAAATGATGAAGCAGGGAATTCTATGGTATATCAGTGACGTAGTTCTAAGAAGTCCAAGATCTGACTTACGGTTGATGCAGCTGTTGCAGGTACGCTCTTCTTCATCGTAGACGGAGGGCGCTGGCTGGGCTTCCTCTACTGGCAGAGTCTTACTGACAGCCTTCGGAGGTACGATCTCTGTAATGCTTGGTACAATACGGCCATTTTTGATCATTCTCTTGATCAGCCAGTGTTCATCTCCATGGCAGGTAGCACCGCTGTCCACGCAAGCCTGGCAAAGATCAAAGTCACCGTGCTCACAGATGCTGCAATGGTAATGCTCGTTGGGAATGGTGTTGTTGCACGAGTTGCAATCGATACTGAAGATGTTGCATGAGAAGTCGTGGAGAGATGGAAGAGTTGGACGGCTAAGCTGAATAGGCTCGGGTGCAGGCACAAGCTTAGGCACAACACGCTCTGTGTTTCTGAATGTGCGAACAGGAGTGCTCTCTTGTGATTCTGCGACCGACTCGGCTGTAGGAGCTGGGGGGTATGACAAGACCGTCTCCAAGTAGCTACTCTGTCTTGGTACTCCTGTAGAGGATCCCTCTTGTTCGGATGTGACAGTTTCTTCTTCAGTGATTTGTGCGGATCGGAGGACGGTGGCTCGTAGACGTAGCTTCAACTTGGCCTTCGCAGCTCGGTAGAGTTGCTTGTAGACGGCTGGGTTGGTGCTATCAAGGGAGACGTAGGCACCAGCTGAATCGGAGAAGCGATCGAATTTGACATCGCGCTCTGGAGGAATGGCGAGGAGGAAGCGAAGCTGCATGCTGTCAGTACACGAAGATGTGATAGTTGAACGAGTTGCGGCGCAAGGCTGACACATACCTTCTGTGGAAGGGTGTTGGCACTCAAGTCTCGCAGTGCGAGCTTGAATCTGCGGTTGGTTCCTTCAATGAGGACTTTGCAAGTGATCAATGTATCTGGACCAACAGGACCGTTCTGTGGTGGTGGTGCCGCCATGGCTTTTGACGTCCAAAGTGGTGACGACCGAGAGATCAGGCGGTGACGACAAAGTAGGCCTTATCTGGCTATTACCCGTCAATGAGCAGGTTGTCTGATGGCCGTTTATCGAACAGGTGGCGAATAAGAGCGAAGAAATAGGAGTGCGATAGTTGATTATACCATCAACGGGGAGAGAGCAGGATGGAGGAGGTGTTGGAGGTGGAGGTGGTGGTGAGAGGTGAAGTGATGGAAGTGGTACAGTGCGTGTATGTCTGCCTGTAAGCTGCACACGAAGTGATTGGGCGGCCGCGCTACGACCATCACGACTTCTTACAGCGGGGTACAGCACGGTTTATGAGTGCTGAACTCCTACTAGTAGTTCTGCTACAACGACTATGCGAATACTGTGCTATCAGATAGCTACTGGTTAGCCATTCTTCCGCTGCAGGGCAATCATTCAGTTCTGCTGGGGTTTCATTAGCAGAAGCAATTCACTTTTCGCCTTAATAACGCGTAAATCCCTTCCACTGTCTGGCAACCTTGCCAGGAATCGACCGTGGGCGATGAAGTTTCTGCCTCATCGCGTGCCTGGTGTTAGACGGTACTCTTTCAAGTTAAGCCTCATCCCCTCCTCACGGCCCAATACCGTATGCACGGACAACCGGACTTACACAGAGCATCTTGGATGTTTTTTTCCAAATCAAGCAGTATTTCTTGGGTCAATGAAGCCTATTCTGAGTAGTCAGTTCCTTCAAAGTGTGGAGTGGTCATGAGCAGGGCGGTTTGTCTTACAAGCTTAGTGAGACTATCATCCTGTAATATGTAATGCTACTCTGCAACATGACTATCAGTCAGTAGTCAGCCGAGAGCCATTTTCAAGCATCCAGCAGCTCACATCAAGACAGGCTGGTCAATCGTAACAATAATGTTCTTGTCCTACATCATTTCCTTCATTCATCCTGTCGCATGCAGGGGCACATGTTTCTCATCATTCAGCTGTCCCCCAGTAGACACGACGTTACCGAGGGTGGACTGACTGCACTGCCAGCAAAGCCCGGCCAGCATTTCTGACTAGCTCGCCAAGTCACGAGTTGAACTTACATGACGATGAAACGCAGCAGCATTCTACTAATCGGAACTGATCGTGGAGTCCATGAATTTTTCATTCTCACCGAACTAAAGGCCACTCACTGCACGAGATCGGGCAGACACGACCAATCAGCAACGTTGCATTCCACCACAAACCACGGTGGTGCTCGTGACGTGAGTCAAGGCAGGTCAAGATGCGTCTTTAACCGTGAAGCCGGATCTCTCAACTTGACCACGACATGACTTGACAGGATGCGATGGTCAGGAGACGTCGAGTTGAGATAAAACAGTATCGAATGAGGAGATGAGGGATGAACTCCTAACAGCAGTATGGACGAGTCTTGAAGTCGAATTAACCCTAAACCTGTCGAACAGACCGTAATCGCAAATCATGAATCCGTACTCGTACTTGTACTCGTCGGTGGTGTGGCAGAGCACCACCACCACACACGTCTTTCCTTCCCACCCGCCGCATCATCGCCCACAATTCTGCACACCCGGAAACTTTCTACTCGTCTTCTCTTCCCATTCTCTTCCCTTTGCCTTTGCCTCTCCTGCTCCTACTACGTACTGGCCCGCTTGTTCTCATCTATCTCTTTTTCCATCCCACACACTCTCTTCCCATCCTTCCCATCTAAACTTCATCTCGTTTCCATCCTCCCTCCAACCTCCTCTCAGACATCTCCTGCGTGTGCCCTGGTCCTCAGTCAGCTCTCTCAAGTACGAGTTATTCATCCCATCGACCCTTCCGACAAGGTACAATCCCGTCAATAGGATTCAATCTCGGATAGACCCCCGACCAAAACGTAATTTCCACTGGTCGCCCATCCTTTCCAACCAAGGGTAAAAACCATCAGAGAAATCTTTCAAACACGCCAGCAGTCCCTAGTCGCCACGGCCAACAGCTTTGCGGCGAGTCTCCAAGCCCGTTGAAATCCTATTGCAAATTTGCTGAGGCTTTTTGCGACGCCTACTGCCAATCCTGGGCTCGGCTGGGCTGTGCGCTGACTCAACCGCCATCCGCTTTCCTCCGTCCGGGCCACTTCTCGCAGTCTTCCCATCACAACACATCTGCCTGCTCGTCGCTGCAACTCGACTGCTTGCCACAGTCGTCGCAACCTGCTGCCGCAGACCTTTTTGGGAGTCTGGTCTGTCAGAAAACTCGCGAGTTCATCGTGATCAAACACCTGAGGTCACACTGAGGTACGTGCCCTTCCGCCTGTCTACACCTACTGTACCCGTTTCGGTTGCTAACATCACCTTCCCAGGCTACCTATTTGAGAGGACACTTTTATTTTCACTTGCTGCCTTCAGCATCATCACTGTTGACGAGCTTTTCACTAAGACTTGTCACCTTCATCTTGATTGATCCTTTTTTCCATCCTTTAGCGATCCTTACTGCCATCGACTTGCTTCGGACGTTTCATCGACGTGTTTGAATTGCGCTCCGTTTGCCAGCATCAAATTCACATTTACGAGCAATCCATCCGCCACCGTCCGATTGTCGAGCAAACCATCCTCCTAATTTCACCATCGATGCTTGCCGTCTAAATTCCATACAAAACATCACATCAAGCTCCGGCTTCCAGGCGCTTTCGAGCGTCCTTGTGACTTGCAAAAGCAGGCAGTCAGTCTCATCAACCCAATAAGAGAAAACATTCATACTAACGCAGCGCAGTTGTTTGTCTGCTCTGCTGGTCTAACCCTCGAAATCATGCCAGCTTATAATCGTTGGGGAGCACCCATCCAGTCCAGACTGCCTCTGACTCCTCCGGATTACTCATCTTCTTACATGAACCCGATGAGTGCAGTGACGGACGAAATGCACAATTTCTACCCTCCAGCATTCTATGCCTCGAGACAATCTCAGTCAGCCCGAGAGTACAACGATCAGTATCATCACACTGCACCATACTCGACACAATCATCGCTGCCTCCACAGATGCATAGCCGTTCGAAGCAGTTCCATGGATCTCGCGATTACAATGCAGGATATTCCCACCGAGCTCTCCCTCAACAATTTGGAGCCGTACCTTATGTCATGCTACCACCAATGAACGTTAATGACGAGATGACCAAGTTCCCTGCTCACTACTCTCATGCACACCCTGAGCCTCAGCCTAAGGAGGAGAAACCGACTGGAGGTGTTGCCCAACACTTGGATTATGAGATGGAATTGATGTCAAGTTTCGTGGCCGAAATGTCACAGAGAATGTATGCAATGCTCAAATCCGGTCTTCATCTAACAGATGTTAACATGATGCGAAGTGTCACTCACAGCAGTTCTCCTTCACCACAATTTCGGAAATACGTTTCGCAGATCTTGTCATCGACTCGTCTGCCTAGTTCCACTATCATGCTCGGACTATTCTATCTCCAAGAGCGCATGAAGATTGTCTCTCGACGTGGACAAGATACTTCGTCTTCCGGCACCGTATACCGTATGCTGACAACTTGTTTACTGCTGGGTAGCAAATTCCTTGACGATAACACTTTCCAAAATCGATCTTGGGCAGAAGTAAGCAGCATACCCGTTGCAGAGCTGAACACAATGGAACTCGAATGGCTCAAAGACTTCAACTGGGAGATTCACGGTCTGATGTACGACAAAGACGAAGGCTTCTTTATGTGGATCGATCATTGGCATGCATATAAAGAGAAGGTCCAGTTGGCTAAGGTCAAGGAATCTCAGAAACTTGCACCGATCGAGACCAACTTCGTTCGTAGCCATCCTACTCCTCGACCACTGATGTCACCTGAAGGTCCGATTCCAGCACAGTATCAGCACGGCCCTCAATACGATACCCAGTGGGTTCGCCCATACATGTCAGAGTACTCACCTCCATCCGCGCCAGATAGTGGACCAGCAACACCTGAATACTACGCCAATAATTGGTCCTATCCACAAGCTCCTCAGTCATATGCCAGGGCCTCCTGGAATCTTCATTCAGCAGGCTACAACGGACAGCGGGCCTCCGTTCATGGATTCCACGCGCCTTATCAACATCAGGCTTATGGTCATCACGCATGGGCTGGTCATGGTGTCAACTGTGGCTGCACTTTATGTGCCGAGAACTCTGACTACTACTTCAACCATGGATATGGTCTTCAGACTGTTGCCGGTTAGCAGTAGACATGGCTACCAAAGTTACCACCTTTCCAGATTGTCCTAGCATTTTCACCACGACGTGTTCTGTGATACCCTTTTAGGCTAGGTCGCAGGAGTTTTCCTAATATCGACATCAACATGGTGGCCTAGATGACATTTTTATTCATAACGTCAGGCCCGGCATGTCATTATTGCCTGTACAGCATTTCATTTCACCAAAATTGCTTTTTATCTTACGACTTTTACGAGCAAGAGAGTTTCTTGAATCATTATACAACAGCATTCGCAAATCCTTTTCAGCAATAGATTTCATTAACATTTCCTTACGTGGCAGTGGTGTTCGGGGGACAAGCAAAAAAGTTTTTAAGATACGATCATGCAAAGGGCTTAGGTTGATTCTTTCCCTTGCATAGCGATGCCCGGCTTGGGGAGTGAGCTTCTCACATAAACATTACCTTCTTTCATCAAACATTGTAATTAGCTTTCTCGAGAATATGGGGATTGTCACGGAAGACATCAAAATCATGGCATCACTCTGTGTGCAAGCGCTTGCGACGTGATCGAAAAGCATTGTACCAGAGATTCAGTTGTGGCGACGGTATTGCCAGGTCATGAACGACACCAGAGATGGTTTATGTTTAGAGAAGGTGGTTATACTCAGATAGACTATCCTTCTACTTGTGCTTGAAATACACGGAATATTAATTGAAATAAATCTGTCTAATGCAATATTGATCAAACATCGTTCCATTGTGCAGCAGCCGAGTAAGACTTGAATCTGTGGTTTGGTACAAATCCGCCTATTGAGAATTGTTGCTTGATGATGTTAGTAGAAGTGTCGGTTATGATGGTGGTCGTGGTCAACTCGTGACGCAAGGCTAGGCTGGGAAATGTTGCTACGCGGCGGCGAGTGCCTGACTTGGCGTTGTCAGCGCAGCTCCACGCCTGTTCCCTTCCGCGCCGCATTGTCAGAGCGAGATCATCAACAATTGACCGTCCATCCCAAACTCTTTGCCTTAATACAGAAGTCAGCTTCACTTCTTTCGACTGTTGTCATTCTCTGTTCATCGAATTCGACTAAAAGCAGACCACATCAGACGTCAATATGTCTACACTCGAAGATCTCGACGATATGGAGCGCGATGAGAAGGAGCAGAAGAAGGACAGAGATGAGAAAGACAAGAAAGAAGGTTCTTCCAAAACAGGTGGTGACGCCGATATGAAGGATGCCGCAGATGATGAGAAGAAGGAAGAAGAAGATGATGGCATAGACACCGAAATCTTACAATCTAGTACAAGAGACATTGTCAATCGACGGAGGTTATTAGAGAATGAGCTCAAGATCTTGAAGAGCGAATACCAACGGCTGAAGCATGAAGAGTCAACGATGAAGGACAAGATCAAGGACAACTTGGAAAAGATCGAGAACAACAGGTAAGCTCATTCGTGATGATTGTCTACTGACCAGACCACGTGCTAATATATACTGCGCAGACAATTACCATACCTTGTCGGCAATGTTGTCGAACTTCTCGATCTTGACGTTGACGCCGAAGCCGCAGAGGAAGGAGCGAACATCGACCTGGACGCCACTAGAGTAGGCAAATCTGCAGTCATCAAAACCTCAACGAGACAAACCATCTTCTTGCCACTGATTGGTTTAGTTGATCATGAGAAACTCAAGCCAGCTGATCTTATCGGCGTGAATAAAGATTCCTATTTGGTCTTGGACACTCTACCAGCAGAATACGATTCAAGAGTAAAGGCTATGGAGGTGGACGAGAAGCCCACCGAGAAGTATTCAGATGTCGGTGGTCTTGATAAACAGATAGAAGAGTTGGTTGAGGCTGTTGTATGGCCGATGAAGGAAGCAGAGCGTTTCAAGAAGATTGGTATCAAAGCACCAAAAGGTATGCCCATAATTGCTGGTTTACATTGTTACTTGACTCAAGACTGACTATCACCACAGGAGCATTAATGTATGGACCTCCTGGTACAGGAAAAACACTCCTCGCTCGTGCTTGTGCAGCACAAACAAATGCCACTTTCCTCAAACTCGCCGGTCCTCAACTTGTTCAGATGTTCATCGGTGATGGAGCAAAGTTAGTTCGAGACTGCTTCGCCCTCGCCAAAGAGAAGGCTCCATCAATCATTTTCATCGACGAGTTGGATGCGGTCGGTACCAAACGTTTCGACAGCGAGAAATCTGGTGACAGAGAAGTTCAAAGAACTATGCTTGAACTTCTAAATCAACTCGATGGTTTCGCCTCCGATGACAGAATCAAGGTCTTAGCAGCAACGAACCGAATTGATGTGCTTGATCCTGCGCTTCTCCGTTCCGGTCGACTTGATAGAAAGATTGAATTCCCTCTCCCAAATGAAGAATCCCGAGCACAAATTCTACGCATTCACAGCAGAAAGATGACGGTAGACGAGGGAGGTATCAATTGGGGTGAGCTGGCCAGAAGTACAGACGAGTTTGGTGGCGCACAGCTCAAAGCTGTGTGTGTAGAGGCTGGAATGATTGCATTAAGGAAGGGACAGAGCAAGATTACACATGAGCATTATGTCGACGCTATTGCGGAAGTACAGGCTAAGAAGAAAGACACTGGTAAGTTCTTTAACTCCTTCATGTGCAACTTGTGGGACCCCTTACTAACATTCTTCCCAGTCAACTTTTACGCCTAAATTTCTGGTGTTCGCCTTTCATCTAACAGTCAATCAACTAACCAACCATCCGGTCATGGCCAAACGGAAAAATTGGTAGGGTGGATTCTCTATACCCACGGGAAGGTGTCAGAATTGCCATTGATGCATCTCCATCACAGATCTTCTGTGGTAAGTGTACTACTGTACTATAGCATAGCTTGCGAGTCATAGATAGAATAAATGAATCTAGCCTTGAAAGCTCAAAAGAACTAGAATGATAATCGAAAACGTATTCGAAATTAAGGAGAGTATCTTTCTTATCTTCACCTCTAGCCTATTATTCCTCGTTCTATACTTATGATTTACTGGCTTCGATTTGTTTTAGAATTCATGAGTCGAGCATAGCACAAATGATGAAAGACAGTTTCGAAATTTGGACTCTGTAGAGGAACACGGTCAATTTTCCTATGCTATTTATGATTGATCTATTGCTAGAGATTGGACTAAACTAACTCTTAAAATAAAGTAACTATTGAAATAAAGTAAAGTGAAGCAGAGCGGAGGGAGGAGAAACATGGAAAAGTCAAGTCATATCAAGTCAAATCAAGCATGAGGTGGTGATGGTAATTGTGGTGGCAGCGACCTATTTAATTATAGGATCAAAGTAGCGTATAGGATCTCTCGTTATTCTCCGGTAGTGTAGTAGATAAGTAGCTAAGTAAGTTTTTGTATATATGCATACATACATACATAGATAATACATAAACAGATTTAATCAGCCAGTAGATCAGTAGACCAACAGATCAGTCAGTAGATGAGCAAGTAGACAAGTGAACCATATAATTCTCATATTCCGTCCTTGGAAGCGCCTGAATCGAATGAGAATCGCTTTTGATGTTGATGTTGGTGCTGATCTTGGTTTTGGGTCTGTCCCCATCCTCGTCCCCATTCCCGTTCCTGCTCCTGTTCGTGTCCATGTCCATGTCTACGTCCATATTTTACTTCACTTCTCGGATATTGAGGTCTTGTGTCCTTGTCTCTGTATCTGGGATCGGAATCGATATTATAGTATTCGAGGTCGAAGTCGAAGTCGAATCTAAAGTCCATATTTCTGTCTTCGGCTCTGAGCATTGGACGTAGATTTACTTGGGTTGCTGTAGGGAATCTGATGTTTGAGGTAGGGTTCGGCGATATTTCTGTGTCTAAATTTTTGTCTCTGTTGGTGGGGGTCGTGGAATCCGTAGGCGTGTTTGTGTATATGTCTGCGGACGGCATTTCTGTTGCTACTGTGTTGCTCGTGGCAATCGTGAAAGATAAGGAAGGAAATCGATCTTGTTTTTGGTTCTGGTCATGTAGTGGGTAGGGAGTTGAAGTACTTGATTGTTGTGAGGAGTTGGAGGATGTGGATGAAAGAGAATTTGTATTTGTGGTTGTGAGTGACGAAGGAGAGGAAGTTGAAGATGTAGATAGAGGTGAAGATATTGGTGTTGTGATTGATATGTCTTGTACATGATATGGATCTGCACAAGGTGGTTGAGCTTTGATGTTGGTTTTTGTGCTGATATTGCTGATACTGGAACACGCTTGACGTTTTGAAGTTGAAGACAGTGAAGGGTTTGATGTTGGAGGTATATCGTAATGCGTGAATATTGAAGGGGAACTTTGTTTCGTGGGCAATGGGAGTATGTTTTGCTGGAGATAGAACATGCTACCTTGAGGATGTTCATTGAGATGAGTTGTCGGCTGGATGGACAACAGCGACGGAGCAAACTGAGATGCCCATTGAATCAGGTTGGCTAGTCGCTGATTGTTGTCAAATTGCAAATAGCGAAGTCGAGGTAGCCCACCACCCATGTAGGATAGAATAAGATGCTGATCTGGTGCAAGGGGAACAGTATGAATATTGGACATTGGTTTAGGGCTCACATCGGAATTCGCTTTGTGAGTGGAAGCAGCGGTGACCAATGACATGCTGGAAATTTTCCACTTGAGTTTTGTCAAGGATTCTGAGGCTAGCAATGGCTGTATGATTGGAAATTCCAAAGGTAGAGACGGTTCAACATCTTGCGCAAGATGAAAAGTTCGAAGACTAGCCAAGTGAGAAAACAATGTAGTAATGGTGAGCAGCGAGACTAGATCCTGATTTATCAATGTCAAGCCTTGGAGTAACGTGACAGTGGAACTTTGTGCCCATCTACAAAGACCGCTATCGCTAACACCCAAGCAATGTTCAAGTCGCAGCGAAGTGAGAGCAGGTAAAGCAAGAAGCGTGAGATCTGTGAAATCATCCACGTCAAACCCGACAACGTGTAGATGCTTGAGAGATGGCAAAAGTCTTAGAACTCCTGTAAATACATTGTGTTCAAGAATGCCGTTGCCCTTGTAAGAGACAAGCTTCAATTTCTCCAGATTCTTCCAGTAGATGTGAAAATCAAGGAAATCAGAAGTCTGTCCATGATCCAGAATACCAGGTGAAAGTTGAGTTTGAGCTCTAATCGTGACTACAGAGTCTTCACCTATGAGCCAGGAATGTTGCTTCAACCTGATTCGCGTCGACAGGGCATATACCAGCTTATCGAATTTGTGGCGGTACACAGGTTGCACCCCGATCAACTTCTCGAGATTCGGGCAACACATGACAACTGAAGCTATGAGATCCGAATGCCATGAGGATTGGCCTTGTCCGCCGCGTATCGTCGAGTGTTTGTTATATGGGAATAGAACAAAACGTAGATTGGTCACGTAGTTCGCAAGAGTCTGGGAGTTTCGAAGGGTTCTGCGAAGGAGAACAACAACGTTGTGCTTCATGATACGTCCAGTTGTTCCTGTTTTGAGATGCGGCTCCGTATCGTGTATGTATATATCCTGATACCTAATTCCGTCAAGCAGGGTAGACAGCTGAAGGTGAAGAGCATACTTACAGGCAATTTGCAGCTTCATAATACCAAGCTTTACATGTTCTCTGCATTGACATGAGGTCTTGCCGGACTATCCGCTCAGCTTGCCTCGTTAAAGGTCTTTGGTCACGACGAGCGAGATACTCAAGAGTGATGTTCAGAGCACTTTTGGGCAAATCGACCCACGAACAATGCGCTTTTTGCAACGACCGATCAACATGGCTATCAGCAAGTCGCAAGCTGTCCCGTGAACTTGTTACCAGTAGTTGTCTTGACGAGCCGTTACGCTTGATCAACAAGTTTCTTCGTTGTTTCAACGAGGGAAATAGACTGGATAGTGTTGAAGGAGAGATGTGCTTCCGATATGGCCGCCATGTCCTGCCAATGTTTTGATTTTGGTGATAGTCTAAGTTCGTATGACTACAGAATGTCAGTCAACAGATTAATTCATACTAGAGCGACCTAAATTGCTCACTGTCGACTTGCTGAGAAGCTTTGAGTTCCAGAAGAATCGTCCGAGAAAGAGATACCGATCAATCTGGGTTGCATGCTGGAACAATCACACCTCTGATCGAGTCGGCTGGAAGAGATCAATTGCCTTGAGGAAGTTCTTCTGATATCGGACAATCAGTAGAAAGAGCACTGGTGTGATAGAACTCTGCAAGCAAATCTGATGTTACAGCTCTAGAGAAAAATGGTGGGACAATCAAATTCCTTAGTTACGACAATCAATTCGACACATTGTAGTCAAAATTCATCATTGAAGCATCGCAAGGGTGGAACCATGTAAAGATGTCAGCAGACGTACAGTACCTCATATTCCAAGCATGGCTTCCATACTCTCTAAAGTCATGTTCCACCAATGACACATGGAGGTCCTGCAAGATCAGGAACGGAATCTTGAATAATTGGACCACATCGGAAGACAGCTTTACACTGCATGCAGGCTTCCGAGAAACACGTCCCGATTAGGATCGACAATGTTTGCTATAGCATAACAACATCACTTTCTGGTCAGTTTGGCTTGTGGCACGCTGCTCTGTCACTTGTAAGCGCTGCATACTGTCATGATGATAACATTTGCTTGTGCAACGTACAACAGAGTTTAGCGTGCAAGCTTACCTTGTCGGTGCAGACAGAATGTAGCAGACAAGCAACAGAAGTGAACAAGATTGATCGGATAAGGGTCATGTATGTTTCAAGAGTCGCGGAATCTTGCAGCTCTCATTGATGAAAATCCTGGTTGGAATCCCGTCCTACCGGAGCCGATGACATTTGTGGGTCAGATGCAAGATATGGTGGTCTCTTTGCCTGAAGACCATTGGAAACGCTGCAGATATTAGCTTGCGAATCCATATCTCGTCAAAGAATGTTGAAATATTGATGATCTCGGTAGTGATTGGTCAAGACATGGAACGTCATTTCTGAATATTGTGTATTGACAATCATCTCTGCAAAAATCAATAGGTCAATATAAAATAGTGCAGGAAATATCATGCGAATGCTGGACCGTTTGGAAATGAAATGCTTTTGGAACGCTTGCTAAGTTTATGATCCGTTGCCGCCGAAGAAAAACCCGTCAAGATCAAAGCCTCCTTGAGCATCACCCCAACCGTGCTGTTGACCCATCGGAAAATCCAGACCCATACCGACACCAAAATCGAATCCTGTATCGTATTCTAGAGGCTCGTATTGCCCTGTTGTATCATTCATGACTTCAAAATTCATTCCTAGTCCCGGACTGTTCTCAGCAGTGGCTTGCATCGCTGCCATCGAAGACATTGGACTGGTTTCCATGTTTGTGCCTGCATTAGGACCTCCTAAATGGTTCAGAAATTCCATGCCCGGCACATTGGACATGAAATCAGGATTGTAGGAGTTCTGGTTGACTCCAAAGTAAGCTGACGGAGATTCGGCTTCACCGACACTACCGTGAGGTGACAATTGACCCTGAGTTTGATATTGGTAGGTGCCCGACGCGCCACTGGCACTACGTTGTCGCTGAGCAAGGCCTATAGATCCTTGGGACCGTCTTGCAGCGTCTTGTGGGATTTGTCGGACTTCGCCACCGTAACGTCGCTGTTGATTTTTCCTGCGTTGCACTAAGTTCCTGCTGCGTACTAAGGAGCTAGAAGGACGCGTCTCAGCATCTAAGTCCTTTGGAAATAATTCGTGCAAATCCATGTCAAATTGCGGAGGAGGACGCCGGCTTGAAACATTGTGAGAATGTGGCCTATTGAATGATTTTGATTTTCGTGGCTCAGGGACTGAGTAATCAGGGTTTGAGGTGTTCAAGGGTCTCGAAAAACTGCTTATATCTGTGGCAGGCCCAAGTTTGTATCCTGGCGTATTCATACACATCTGAATTGTGGCTTTGGACATCCTCTCAAACGCATCACGACAGGATTGTGCTGGAGGGCATTTCTCCATGAGATCACCAAGTACAGAGGTTGCGGAGAGAACGGTAAAGTCAAAGTCATCGATAGTCTAGCAGATGTTAGCACAGAAATTTCAAACTCGTAATGGTGTAATACTCACAAGTCGACTACGGACCACCGGCGAATGCCACAAAGCATACAAAAATGATATGCCTGCCATGAACAAGTGGTGTGTAGCAATATAGGTGTAGTTGACGAGCTTATGCATATGCAAGTGTCGATATATTCTCAATGTCTTTTGACCCGCTTCTGCGCACTTTAAGAATACAAGGTCTTGATCGTCCTTTTCCTCTGCAGGAGGGCTCGTCGGCGTTGAAACCTCCTCAGTAGGACTAAACTCTCCCGCCAGAGGCTCTGGTACGCTCAAACTGTTACGATACAGCATTATGACTGCTTGCCAATAATTCAATTCCAGGAATTGAGGCGAAAAGCTTACACCAGTGTCGCTCCGTTGAGGAGCAGATTCTTTCCACTCCCATAGTCGTTGATCGATGTCTGACCTCCAAGACCTAAAATCCCGAAATTTGACGAGAAATTGAGATGGAATATCTTTTAGAATGTAAGGGTTCTCGCGGTTTGCACCGTGTATTCGCGCTTGCTGAGCTTGCTGATATTGAAGTACCTGGAGAATTTCTGACTGTAGTAGGCGCAGACGTAGGTAATGATATGTCACAAGCTTGTAAGAAGGCTCTTGAGGTAGTGTCTGTAGTTGAAACCCAGATCTGGTAATATATCTGTCATCGAGCAGAGAAGGAAATTCGGTGGTTACTACGCTATCAGTAATACCGAATGGACGTCCAACACATGTCGAGACTAATCGGTCAAAACAATAGGTACACCACCATAGTCTACGCCGCATATCGCGAGCCCATTCACGCTTGCCACGTTCTTCAGCATCTGAAGGTGGCGATTCCTTGCTGTGGATGATGTGACTGCTCTCGCCAGCGGGACCATCTAGACCAAGGCCATCCTCATAATGAAGGCCGATGTCTACGGCAAGACGCATCGCGACGCCGACAATGTACCAGAGTCCGGGCGCAACAGGACGGAGTAAGGCGAAACTCGCAAGCAAGAGTACAGCTTGGAGATCTTCCAGGTCACCTCCCGGATTCTCAGAGTTATTGCCCAATGTCGTCGAACCCAAGAAAGAACTGATATGAATAATTGCAGAAGCGTGGTATTCTTCCGGTTGTGCTTGTTGACTTGCCAATCTCGCTCGCTTCGACGGAGCATTTGAACGCTCGTCATTGTTTGAGTCAACATCTGAAGAGCCCCATATGGTTCCTGCGCCAATAGCAAACACTATATTGAGAAGGTAAAGTTGTCGTGCTGTTCTTGCACTGGGCGCAATAGTGTAAGCATGTTCAAACATGTCCATGAATTCATTTCGATGCAGTATTGGTATCTGAGGGTTGGCGTGCTCAAAATAGAGATGTACGAGTCTACTGCCCAATTCTTGATCGGGGAATGGCGCTTCTTTGATGGTAGGTTTCGTAGAAAGGCCAAAATATGAGTCGCGCATGGAGCTACCTCCTGACGCTGCGATATTACTCGACTTTGCTCCAGTCCTGTCGAGATTGGTCCCCGGAACAGCGCTCTTGATCGCGGCGAGCACGACACGCGCGAAGGATATACCTGAGGTAGATCCGAGATATCGACGATCTGAAGCACCTTGTACCGAAACCATACCGATCTCTGATACAATCTTATTGATCTTCGCATGCTCCCTTCTCCGTGAATTGTCTTCTTTCTGGGCAAGAGGAGATGCTCCTCCAATAGAGGATGCAGTTTCCGCCCTGGCTCCTGATCCGTTGTTGTGAGTTGGTTCTCTGACACGATTCATTCCACCTCCATCTTCAAATGCATCCGGGGGCTCGAACTCGATCTCGTTCGTAATAAGGAGGGACTCGAAGTAGGCCAGCCGCGACTCAAGGAAGTAGACATAGCTCCGAGGTATCTCTTGTCTTGTAATGGGATCAAATCCTACACATCGCTGCTTGGACTTTTCACAGGCCTGACAAGCAGGTAGCTGTTGGTCGCATCGATTCTTTCTGATCCGACAACGATTACAGGCCGATACATTTCTGAAAGCTGATGTAGCCGCCGCAGTTGTGACAGGTTTCTGGGACGAGTCGGCATTGTTCCTGTCGTTATCCAGCTGTTGTTGAGCATTCGCGTCTTCGGCAGGATAGGCTCGTTTGGTTCCCGCGTGGGGAGACGTTGTTGGACTCATCAAGCTGAAGCACAATGTTCCGATCACATCTCGGTCTCGTATTCAGGTCTCACGGAATCGATACAAGCTCGTATAAATGGTCGACCAAGCATGTAATACGTATGTTGTACATAATTGCGAGGTCATACGAGAGTGCGATGGAGGCATATTCGCAAACCAGTGCTGTGGACGCTGGCTTATCAGGTAGTATCGTGACCCCGCAGCCAATCATTCCGCGCCGTTTGAATTAACGGTTCAAAATCAGCCACAAATTGATGATTCTATCTCTCAATTTCGCTTTGTTTATCGCTTCAAGATGACGCTACTTCTGTCTGGTGAATGATGATATGATGTGAGCATCGCAGACAGAAGATCTGCTTCTTGGGAGATCATGCAGATATATCACTCTAGTCAAAGACTAGGATATACAAAGTTTCAGAGCGCAGAGTAACTTGCATCGATCCCAATGCTACCTTCGCTTTCTTGGTGTCATGCAGGAAGGGCTATACCCTACTATAGCGGATCGGTGTATTGCATCCGCGGAAGAGCATTGCAATTGCTGGTAGTTTGGCAACGTGCGACATCAGCCTTGCCGTCCCATGCAACGGTATGACTTGAAGGCATCAACGAAACAGATCTCGTTCAACGGTAAGTCTTAAGGTTGCGAGTGAAGAATTTGCCGTCCTTCCACACACTGTTTGTCTCGCCCTTGACTTTGTGTTGTGCATTACCAACAGATAGTCCAAATGCTTCGATCGGCCAACTGTTGATAGCGTTATGCAATATCGAATTGGTGTGCGGGATCTCTGCGATTCTTCTTGATTGAAGTCATTGAAGAGACACTACACGCCCCTGCACGACTGTCACGACATAGCAGAAAAGGCAGGTGCTACCTGCACTAGCGCGACCTATAGCCAACCAAATATGAATATCAAGATTAACCAGAATGCAGAAGTTGTACGCAGATTCATCCCGAAGAACTCATCAGGACCAGATTTTCACTAAGCTCACAACATCGTGACTTGGATCCTATGACACACAGGTCTCTACAAAGAGTAGAAATTATGATATGTTGACAGATACATGGCTCGACATACCATCACATCTCAATTAGTAGTTTCGAAAAGATTCTTACATCAAATCATGATGTTAGCTTGAGCTTTTCCTGTATATCAACAGCAAGTACCCGGTGAAAAGCAGAACTCGGATGAAACCCGTCCCACCAGATACATCCGTCGCCAATACACCGATCATCGACAAATCCGTAAGTCTCGAAGTTGTCAAGAACATGGGTCATAAATGACCACGAGTCATACATGTCTATACTTATCTGAACGACGGATGATGGTCAGCAACAGTGTCATCACAATACCATGTAAAACATACATCAGAAAACTCCTTGCGCCAACGTCCAATAGCCTCAGTGAGCTCCCAATTGACATCATGGAGAATTCTATCATGTTTGCGCCGTCTCTCCTTCTCAACCGTAAGCATTTCTGGTGTCCGCGTCGTTGGTGGAACATTGAACACGACAAATCGCCTTGCACCACAGTTGTAGACCTCCTCAACAAGTCTAAGATAACTATCAAGAACACGGTAGATGTTACCATAGGGATATTCTTCAAACATATCGAACCACACACTATCCACAGATTAGCTCGAGTCAGCCAAAGCACATTACCAACACAGAATGAAGATGGAGTAGAGTCGAGGGTCAGAACTCACTCATTGATCCCAATCCAGATCAAAAACACCGCTGTCTCTGGATCCCACAATGAACTCGAATTTGGAGTCGAATCAGAAGTTTGGTGGCAGTAACGACTCCGGAACCTGTCTACCTGATGAATCATATCGTTCCCCGGTTCACCAAATATAGTCTCGTTGACAACGGCGTTGTAAACGGCAAAATTGTAATTGAGAACGATACTCGAGTTCAGCGTTCCTACGATGTGATGGACCCAGTTCATCCCTGGAGCCGTTGCGCCTTGCCCTGTCGTGCGTTTCCAAACATAAGCAAGAGAAGAAGTTGTATGCCAGAGGATATGGATCAGTGTATGCTTGTATACTTGTGTCTATACGCACGCATTCTGCCGCAATCTTACATACCTAGCGGAGGATTTCCCATAGGATTATCCAGAGAAGGTTGAGTAAGCGTCTCATTGAAACCAGTCTTTGTATATGAATCACCACTGCAATAGTGGTCAGATGAGGACTTTGAATGTAAACCAGACTCTTGGTTCGAGCAACTTACAATGTGAACAGTGACTCGACGTGACGTCTTGGAGACTCCGAGCTCGATAGAGCCAGAGACGATGTCAAAACATGTTGGAGCTTCATGATTCCAGCTCTAGTACATGGGAAGAGAATCTGGCGTAATGTCTTGTAGACACCGAGTGTACTGTATGTTGTCTCAATACTGTCCTTTACTCTCGAGATCTCGAGCGTCTCGAACCGAATCCTATAGGATGAAAAAGGCGGAAGAATGTAAAGCTATTCGCGCCTGTGGTTTTGGTGTGGGAAAGGCTACAGGACAGAAGCTGCTGCTTACACCATAGATATCACTTTGAGCAAAAAACCAATATTACTTAATAGTGGACCGTGATCGGTGGAGGCGCAATAGGCGTCACGCCCAATTTTAATGGAATGCCATTGGGAATGGTGAGGGCGGGAGCGCTGATCCTTTGTTTGCTTCTACACCTGAAGATACCTATAGTGAGGCCGCATATAAGCACGGCAACGCCGTAGCAGCGGCCCCAGCACCCATATTGTAGGCACGCGGCACCTAAGGAGCCGTTCCGGACTTGGTTCTTGGCGATCGATTTTCGTACTAGATAAGTGTAGGTGTAACCTGCTGAAAAGGCCAGATCTGGTGTAACTGACCTCAGCATCTAGCGGCAACATGACAGGTCGAAGCCTGTACTACTGTAGAGACATGTCTCCAAGATCTTTCAGTATTCAGTCCCTGCCGGGCGGCCGATAGACCTCGAATCTGTATGCTGGCGCATGTTGATCGAGCATTCATTCAGTCTGTTGAGACGGTAACATTGTTTGGCGGAACAACTTCGTTGAAACACTGTCCCGGCGGACAGCCCCGGTCTAATGGCATCTCCACTGATACGCCCCTAATTTTGGCTGTATTTCAGCTCCAATCAAGGAGCTAGGAAGTACTGAAGATATTTCATGCCCTTACGTACAGTACTGTGTAGGCGATGACTCGACGTTGCAGGTGCCAGAGGACCTGGACTGAGACTTGCTAGTGGGGCTCGACATGTTCAACAAGATGTATGATATCCGTACCAATATCGTCCAGACCCTGTAATATTACGACAACGTCTTGCTGTTGTATGGTCAAAAGAGGAAACCCACTGAAGCATCCTGCACTGGCGATCAAGTTATGCAGCCAGTCCACCAACAAGATGAGCGGACGATGGTCAAACGTCCTCATGTGGTTAATACAAGAACCACGACTATCACCGGATATGCGAAACACTTCACCCAAAAGTCAATCAGCTGTCCGACTAGTTAGCAACTTTATCTTTTCTTCATCATGGGCTCTGTTGATACAAAGATACCTCTCTCTGAGAAGTATGGGCCAGAGGTTCAGTACGTGACATTGGATACACCCTTGGAAGATGTCTTCTACCTCATCAAGCGTGACGGTGGTGTCTTTGTCAGAAACTTCGTCAGCGAAGAGGATGTCGACAGAGCATATGCAGACGTGAAGGATCGTCTTGAAGCCGCTCCCATCTGGAATGGAGAGTTCTTTCCAAGTAAGACAAACGACATTCCACACCTTCTGCGTTTAACAATGTCTGACTGAAGCCCGATTCTATAGGAGAGACAACGAGAGCGCCAGCTATGATCGCCAGAAGCAAAACTTTCACGGAGACACAGGTTATGCATCCGCTCTATCAAGCAGTCTGCGACCACTTCCTCACGACTAGCTCCTGGAACTGGTGGGGTAATGAATGGAAAGAGACTGTATCCAAGCCATGCATCACTTCGTGTACAGCAATCAGAATCGGACCTGGTGGCAAAGCGCAGCCACTACACCGTGACGATTTTATAAACCACAACCATCACACTGAAATTGATGAGTGGGATGATGAGCGTGACAAGAGACGGGAAACAGCTGTTGGTGTTATGGTCGCTGGATGCAGAGTGACCAAGGAGAACGGTGGCACACAGTTTATCCCACGTAGTCATCTCTGGTATGAGCACAATCGATCTTTTGAGCGGGCTTCAGCTAATCAGTCATTACAGGGGTTCTGATCGTAAAACTCCACCAAGAGTCGAGGATTGTATCTTCTCTGACCTCAACAAGGGAGATGCATTCATCATGCTGTCATCGCTGTTCCACGGTGGTGGACATAACGTTACAGCTGACCAGTACCGCGTCATGTTTGCCACTTTCAGCATTCGCGGGTTTCTTCGACAAGAGGAAAACCAGTATCTCAGTATTCCCAAAGAGAAAGTCATGCAGTACGACAGAAAAACACAGCAATTTATCGGTTACTATATCAGTGAACCTTCATGTGGATATGTGGAAGAGTTTGATCCTATATACACTTTGTACCCCGAGGAACTTGAGAGCCAGAAAGTTGGTGGCTTCTAAAAAGCAATGGCTGGAGGTTCCCTGAGCGCCTGCCTTATTTATTGAATAGAAACTACATGTGTCCGTATCCCATTGTTCTTGCACTTGCTTGCTGTTTATTGATCTACTCACGCAAGATTCATTCTCGGTCTTATCCTAGTTGGTATTACTCAAGAAAGACTCCAGCTCCAAGATCAAGGAGTCCAACGAAGCGCAGTAACACAATCCAATCAATATTCGATTCGGTCCTGGGATAGCAGCACCCTCACAACACCAGGGCCATCTGTGCGTCGCAGCGTGCCTCGATCACATGCGCACGACACCTTCGACGAACACTTCCCCTCCAGAACTTGCCTCTCCCACTGCGTACTCTGATATTGTTCACGAGAATACACCCGCGTCAAAACTCATCCCACTAGTACACGGAAGGACAGCATTAGCGTCCTCCGCAAAAAACGATGGCATCTCGCGTGCGTACAAAAATTGAAATTTAGCGCGCCCCGCTAACCCCCCTATATTAATATATCCTCGATTTACGAGTTTATTAATTCGCGTTTAAATAACGTATAATTCGGGATATGATTCGATCGCTATCACGCGTGTTAGGCCTATAAATTATAGCTAAATCGGCGTAGAAATAACTATTCGGTAATTATATAATATTCTAATTCCTATATACGGGACTTATTATACTACGGAATCCTATTTAACTCGATATTTAAGTCCTTTTAACTCGTAAAATATAGTAAAATAACCGTAAGTAACGTATAGAACTATTATATAAGTTTCGTAATAATTAAAGGTTTTCTTAATATAATAATTCGTTATAGGCGTAGTCGATTACGAGGGTCGAATATAGTTTCTTAATTAATAAATATTCTAAGCGTAATACTTTATATAGCGATTAAGTAAAGATATATAAATTAAATCTAAATTACTAGTTAATCCTATAATAAGCTTATTTAAGAAATAAGCGTATTCTCGATAGTTAAATATTAAATTTACTTTATTTCGCTTCTAAATAAGGTACGTATTAATATAAGCGATATTTACCGCGAATTTAATAAATTTTTTAATCTATTTAGCCTAGCTAGCGATCTTAATAGTAATTATTAATCGTAAGTAATTTACGTTATTAACGGCGTTTATTTTATCGTTATAGTCTATTATAACGGTTACTTACGGGCTTTATTTCCTCGTATATCCTTAAGTATAGTTTCGAGTAGAATTTATTAGCTTAAAAGTACGTATAATAACCTTCTACGACGTAGGTATATAAATTATAGTAAAGAATATTACTAAGTAATTATATTCGGGGTCTTTCTAGGTTATAACCTATACTAGGTTATTAATAATAGACTATATACGATAATTTAATAGTAATAACTTCGCGTACGCGGTTATTTTTACGAATAAATAGTATATATTTAGTATATTAATCGCGTCGATACGTATAATACTAATAAAACCGATTTTAATACTTAAAAGGGCCCTAATAAGTAGAATATTAACGAATAGATTATCTAGGAAGTATATAAACTCTATAACGTTATATAATTTTCTTAAGCGATTATATAAGATAAATACTATAGCTCGCGTAGGCGATAAATTAATAAATATTATAATCGACTTCGTTTTACTATAAGTTCGCGTACGGAGCGTTTATATTAATAAATCGATAACTAATCCTTTACTAAACTTACCTTTAAGGCCTAGTAGGTTTAATAATAATACGAAATCGTAAATTATACCGCCGTAATTAATAAAGGTTATTATAGTATATTTTTTCTTCGCTAGCTTATATATTACGCGCGCGGTATATATAGTACGATTATAGAACTTTAATATAATTTTATCTATAGCGATATAAGATCTAGGTATTATTAACGTACGGTACGCGAGTCGTAGAGCTATTAATATATCCGTAACTTTCTAGAACTATAAACGAGATTAAGTAAGGTTTTAAAAAGGGTTTAGATTATTATTAAGACTTAAATATCGCTTAATAGCCTTAAAACGTTAAAACCTAATAGTTATATCTCCGCGGGACTAAAAATACTATATTTTTAAGTATATTAATCGTTTACGTATTATTCGTGATCGAATTAATAACTAGCGGCGTAATTTAATTATATTAATCGTTTTCTAGCCTAGGTTTTTAGTTATATTACGCTAGGCTATTATATTCGTATAATAATATAAAATATCGAGAATAAACTAGAAAAATAAAAGGAATAGTTTAATAGCCGACTACTTAATATATATACGTTTTTACGGTTACTAAAGTCTTTTAGTATATTAAATAGGAGGTATATAGTTAGATATAGGCTCTTAAAGCTTCGAAATATATTATACTTTAATAACCTTAAGTTTTTTAGTAAAAGGAGAGTCGGATTCGCTTACGGTTTCGATACGGTTAATTAATTCGATATATTCTTCGTAATCTTATTAGAACTCGATCGAAGGTATTTTCCTAGTAAAATTAGTATTATTATACGTAGTTTAACGAGACCTTTATATTACTATAAACCGTTATTTAATAGCTATTATTATTATTAATTAGTAGTAGATTAAAGAGTAAATCGAATTAACGCGTAGTAGTACGTGTAGGGTAAAGTCTAAATTTTAATTTTTGTACGCACGCGAGATAATACTCACAAACCTAATCAGTTCCGTGGCATTATCCGCCCGTATTTGACACCTCCACAACGCCACCAACAAGCCTAGACCCCATTCCTTAACTTACATCTCGTTTCAAACCCTCGGGACGGATCAGTACCAACCGAGCCTCAGGCTTACAATACGCCATGACCCATGTTGTATTGTTGGGGAGCTCGCGAAGTCGGAAAGCTACATCAGAGACATACATTGCATGACATTACATGGCATCGCATCACCTCACATCACAGCTCGGGTGTAAATCTGGTGGTAAAGATGTTGTGTTTCTGCTGATCGAACCCTTCCTCCACAAGCCCAATCCATTCAACCACAGATAGAGTAGGGTACGTGGACTCTCAGACCCTCAATCGTCGATCTATTCATCTGGGATTTTCAATCTTGGAAGCAGATTTTTCTTGACGAGGAGAATGAGGAGTTCCCCCAAGGTTGAAATCTCACATGCATTTCATAGTGGACGTGAGAAATGTACACGAATGCATGTGCTATAATGGAGCGAGCAGCACGAGCCAGGCAGACAAGTTCTCCTCGGATCTCCTCCGCCTTTACTACCCAAGCTATTCCAATACCAAATACCAGAGACGACTTGTGCCCAAACACTTTAGGGACGTGAAACTCTGGAACAAAGATTCCGAGATGACCGAAGTGACATGTTGTAGCAAAGGCCACGACGACTACGATTGTATGGCGGCGAAAGTACCGAGTCATACAAGATATGTGCAGAATTACTGGTGTTACGACGAAACCACGTTTACGTTAACCCTTGCCTGCTCGGCTACAACGTAAACTCGAGCTGAATTGATACTCGTATAAATTACTATACGAGAAAACATACCAGGTGTGAATTACAAAATTGAGGCTAGAGGTAAGAAATATAGAAGGTAAAATACCACCAGTCCCACAGCGAGAGTTCTGACGGTTGAAGGTTCTTCTATCCACATCCGTACCGCGCTATTGAGACGGGTGATGATGCAATTAGCACAAACTATATCTGCCCATATCCACACTTCCCCGTCGGCTCCATTCATGGCAGATGCTTTACCGATCCAATGATTTACCAGCACGTGTTCATGGTATCAAATTGTCAAGAATAGTCATGACCACGGGCACGAAGGATGGGTCAGAAAGCGAAGTATTGACTGTAAAGGTCAGCATAAGCCACACGAGTTTAACGTTCGATATGGGCGGAGGTAGCCGGCCTATTTCGAACATATCATTTCTTCTAGCACGGCCCGACATTTTGACATAAATCCCACTACTGATTCGTCAAGAGATGTCTTCATCTACCAGGTTCCGATTAAGTTCCCACCAAAGGCAAGATCTGGCACAGAAAGCCCGCGGATTACCTAAAATGACCCAGTTCTTTCCCCGTCAGACCTTGTAAGGCTAATAATGCCTGGTGATAAGTACATGATATCCATGATTTGTACAACTTGTACATCTGGTACTTACCTATCAATTGCTCCCTGGATATGCGTGAGGACAACAAATTTGTTAGTCTAATCCAATTCCAGTTGAGTCCAGCCCAGCCCAATGTATGACATGCCATGGAATGAAATAATAGGATTCACATTTCCTTTCATTGAGTTTAATTTGGTTTGATTTGATTCGATTTGCTTTACTCTTCTCCTGATCCCATACCCTTGACGTAGCGAGATGAGTTCTATCCATACCGTTATATCTCAAACCGAGCTGAGTCTCACCGTGACATGATAAGATATGATATGACATGACACATCATCAAAAAAGAGAAGTCAATCGTCCATCCATCCATCCATCCAGCCGATCAGCTCAACTAAGTCTAGCTCGTTTCATTTTCATGTAATGCAATTAATTCCAAGCCAAGGTAATCCAGTCTAGTGCAGTCCCAATTCATGCAAAACATGAACAGCCAACTCATGATTGATCTTGTGACCATAGTACTTACTTACTATACTATACCAGAACGGAAAGCAGACCAAACCCAAATTGAAACATGACGACCGAGAAAGGAAAAGCAGAGAGATTATTATGACGAAAACAAGCGTGATTTTGAAAAATAGAACAGAGCTATCCATTTGTTGATTCAATCGTCCCTTCCTGTATCGCTCCTTAACTCCCTGAATTATTCATGTGTGTGACGCTAAACGCTAAACGCTGCATGTCAAAGGACAAAGGCTGAAAGCTGGATGAAGTGTCAAGTGCTGGAAACCGAGCGTAATCGAAGTGATAAAAAGCACAAGAAGAGAGATGTTGATCAACGTTTGCGCAGAACTAGGAATGTACTGATTCCCATGAGAAAACAGAGTATACCTAAACGTGAAATCTGGAGTCAGCAAAAGAGGATCCTGATACAAGCGCGAATTGATCCGATTTGGGTTGATATATTCTTCTGTGTTTACGCGTCTGTAGGAGAGAAGAAGGAGGAAGAGGGAATTAAGGTCAACGGAACCGATTGAACTCGACTGGACTGGGCTAGATTGAACTTACCGAAGATGAGATTCATGTAGTAATAACCGACCGACTCGGTTAGGGCGCCTGAGATGAGTGGACCTAACAACATACCGCTCTTCCAGCTAATGTTGGTCATGGAGAAGGCTCGGGAGTTACCGCCGTTGGGACCGAAGACGCCTGGATGTTCGGCTTCGAGTTCGTTGGCGCCATCTGTGAAGGAGAAGACATGGTTAGCGAGGCTGATTGCTGGCATGGTGATGAAACTAGGTGGCATAAAGATGCAGCAGGTCTTTCAGATGATGATGCAAGAGAACGATGAAGAAGAACTTACTCATGACTTCGACGGCTCCGAATCCAAGCAGCAATACTCTCCAGACTCCAATAGAGAGTAAGGAACCCATGAAGATGATCTGTCCAACGTTTCCATGATTTGCCCATTCGAATCCACCACTACCTGGAACACCGAGCAGCCACAGAGATGGTGCAAACAACAAGAAACCGATTGTGACGGGCATTCGCATGCCTATTCTATCCTTCAACCATCCCGCTGGAGCGAGCAGAACCAATGCTGGGAACTGAATGAGCAGAAAGAGGAGACCTGCTTGAAGGGTTTTCCATCCAAAGACATCCTTGATGTGTATGGGGAGAGTTGCTTCGAAACTGGCAATGATTATCGCAAAGAGGACATCTGCAATGAGAGCAGTCGTCACCGGAAGTCGACGGAGCATAAGCCAGTACACATTCTGAGATGTTTCTTGCATGTCATTTCGCTGGTCGGGCACCGGCAAGTTCTCATCTGAATTAGAAATGGATCGATAGCCGGGTACTGGTGCCAGTGCATTCGGGTCCTGAAGAAGTGCACTGGTCTCCTCGTACTCCACATCAGATGTCAGTGTCGTAGAAGCTACCGATGCCTCTTCGTCTCGCTCTGTTGCGGTATCGCTGTGCGTCCATTGAACCGGAATCTTGCGAATCTCGCCTGGCTTCTCCATCATTGTGACTTGAAGAATTGTTCCCACGATCAAAACAACAAATGCACTCATCCACGTTGCCAAGTATCCTGAAAGCTCATACAAAGCGCCAGAAACAGCTGGGCCGCTGAGAAGTCCTGCAGAAACAAACATCATCATGAGAGAAAGCGTTTTGGACAAGTTCTTAGGACCTGCAGCATCACTGATCATGGCCATACCGACGATGAAGATGGCTGATCCTGCAAAGGTCTGAATCAGACGTCCAAGGAAAAGGCCCGCCACTGTTGAAAGTTAGCATTGTGAGCTGCACACACCACCTTCGACAGTTTGGTACACATACAAGTGGTAGACCATGCCGTGATGACCGTTCCCACAATATTGATCACCCAACTCAAAATCATCAACCCATTTCTGAAGGCCACCCTATCTGCAATAGATCCCACGATCGGAGCGATGAGGATAGAGACGAAAGCGTTCATGGACAACACCAGAGAGGTTATACGTTGTGTCTGCTCCGACGGCAAATGGATTCGGTTTTCAAGTTGGTCACTAAGGATGGGGACGATGAAGCTGAAGAGGAAGGCAT
This sequence comes from Camptophora hylomeconis, assembly GCA_032357745.1. NCBI lineage: Eukaryota > Fungi > Ascomycota > Eurotiomycetes > Chaetothyriales > Chaetothyriaceae > Camptophora > Camptophora hylomeconis. The sequence continues at coordinate 921,810 of JAOTMB010000003.1, read as the reverse complement.
CTATTCAGATTCAATCGTGAGTACAGTATCTTCCACAGCATGTGTCGGACCTTCTTACCTGCAAACATAGCAAAACATACCACCGAAATGACAAAGGCTCTGGAAGACCGCCAGCGATATCCCCACGTATCATTGTGGCGTCCGAGGACATCGGATGTTCTGTCCCACAATCTCATTCTACCGTTCTCTTGAGTGGACGTATCGTCCGAGATGAAACAGATTATCGACAGAAACCGCTTCAATCCAGCAGTGAACAGAACCACCAGAACACGAGGAGAGGAGGAGAGAGCAAAGTAGAGCAAGATTTTAGGTTGACCGAATCAAGATGTCAGAGCATGATATGGCAAGATGTCCACGGACCGTAATGCCGGGTTGACCACTAAACTCGAAGCGGGAGAGAAGTGGACGGGCAGACCGGGGAGGGTACCAGATCAGGTGTTGGAGCCATCATTTTTGGTGTCGGGGACAGGCGTCAGATGGATATTGTTCAGCTGGCCGTCAAATGGAAACAAGATCCGTAGTCGAGAATGAATACTAGCATGGTGGTGAGCCACAAATACAGACGTCCGTGGTAACGTAACTGTGATTTCTCAGCCAATGTGCGGCTCTCGAGTGACGACGGTTCCCGTATATTTCAGCGCGATGTGTGCCAATAAATCTCATAATGACGCCAAGAGATCGGGTTACGCGATCGAAGAGTTCCACCTGGAGGCCTCTGGTTGGACACACTGGATCCCAAAGGTCGAGCAGGAGCCAGAATTGATGGATAATTCTCTCTTGCTGCAGACATGACACGATCCCGCTAATGCATTCTGATGTCCCTTTTGGTCGCATGACGAGCATACTACTGTACAGTACTACAGTACTACTGATCATACGAGTTACTGGAAGGGCTGAATGGCTGTGCTTGACATACAGAGTAAACTCGATTGTCAATCTGTTCAGCTCGAATCTCTTGTCGGATAAGGCGGTTGCGGTCAAATTCTCACTCGTGTGGAGACTGGCGTCCAAATACTATTGAGCGCCGCTGTAGGTTTTCAAATGGACTTCGCTTCGAGACTGCCGACCAGCCCACTCTGAACCCCTGTACCCTGGAGTCACTAGCACTACAATTTCCGCACCGAACAAAGGTTCAGCAACACTCGTGGAGTATTGAAGGAAGCTTCGTTTCGTACCTCTTCGGACAACATTGCTGGATAAAAATGCTTTCTGCCAACTGCTGTGTCGATGCTCTGGCTGCGTGACGTTTGTTGCTCATGCAAAATGTGTGGTCATGTCACTGAGACAGTAGACTTGCCGACCGGCTATTCTTGATGCCAAATGCTCATCCACTGGCGAGCTCCGATACTGCTGAGTCAAAGGTGCTCACACCGAAGTCCTGCGATGCGATTGGCTTGATTCTCAATTTCGTCTGCGTACCCAAGCCATCGACGTAGAGCTTCATACGAGAAAACACAAGAGGCGATATCTAGACCTGACAGAATTCCTGCATCAAATTCCAAGGTTCGCGAACGTTCAAGATGGGTGGAAGGATAACTAAACTGGATTATCGAGATCATGGTTCATGGGACGGCAAGTCTCAGATCCTGACCAGCTATGCCGTGCCTGTGCAAGACGAAAGCATACTCTCGAGGTCATTGATCTCTCCTTCGCCTCCGCCTCAGCCCATGTGCATATGCTGTCTGGTGTCGGTCATTCTAGGAGTTAGGGTGAAGGGGTGGTGTGGTGTCGAATGTAGTTGACATTTGCAATCATGCTACTCCGGCTACAACGCAGCTTGTCATTGAGTGAGATTCAGTGATCGAACGACCTGGCCAACCAACAGGAGTGATCTGTTTAGGATGGAGGGTTGCAAATCCTTGTGACGTCGTGTGATTGATGCGGGATGTGAATGTCCCTATGAGATTCTGCTGATGCGGTAGCCGACGGCAGTGAACACTGATCCATCGTAACTCGTCACTGGTCAGTCTTTGTGTTGAGCAATTCCGACTATGGGACTGAGTCGATAGGTTTGGCCCGCCAGGTTCTTGCAAGGGTGTCCCATCGACCCGATCGCTGCAGTGCAACAGACAAGACTCAGGTAAACTCGGTATCTACAGAGTGAGCCAGGAGTATGACACAATCGCACCGAGCGCTCAAGCCTGTGTGTATGGCCGAAGATCAGAGGTGCCCACAGTACGATTGCCTACAGAACGCATCCTTGGAGTGACAAACGTCATACACCCAGGCTGTCATTCGACTTCGTGTCTTCCCAGTGGACCAGGAGTCCAGATTTGTGGCAGCTGACATTTGGGTGATAGTTCCGGGGTGTGCCACCCTCACCTCAGCATTGCTGCGTACCATCAGTCCGGGGTTCAACCACTCGGTGTGTCTCCACCGACTATGTGCGTCGTAATCGACATGATATTCATGCGGGTTGTACACACCATCACAACATTCTTCAGCTCTCAAGGTTAGGGCCGTGCAGCTGCATGCTACTGACCCTGAAGCATTGCAGTACGGTATGTGCTGCACCCTACCCCTTGAGCTGCACAATCACTTGCAGCTGAGCATACAGTACCTTTGCAGCGGACTGTACCGTGGTGTCGCTTCAGCTCCGGGATCGTCTTCTCGCACATGCATACGTTTGCGACTATCGGATTGTCTGTATCCGAACACCACTACTGTACAGGTAGCACTACATTGCAGATCTTACCGATAGAATGGTTCTTGAGGCTTTCTCGGCTTTTCCTTCATAACCTTGTTCCAATGTGCGCGAGATCTAGATTGGCTTGATGCTTTCAAGATCATGTTAGGGTATGAGCGAGTCATGAAATGGTATCGATTGTCTAAAGAGGGTGAAGAGAAAGAGAAGATATTTTGGAATGTGTTCGTATGCTGGGAAGGAGCGATGAGGGGGGCAGATGTGATGCTGCTAGTACTTCGGGTCTTAACGGACAGTAGAAGCAAGTTGTGATCGTCCTCAATCTCTTGCTCTTACCTCCACCTGGTATCACACCAGTAGTTAAGCTATCACTCCAATATATACTAATAGTGTCGAGGGTTGTATACATTCTACTGTTTGATGACACACACATGCAGTGATCAAGTTGCGGCAGCGACTCATCATGTCCCTTCGACTACTTTTCATCGGAACTTTACTGGTCGAAGCCTTTGAAGATAACTCTCACATCGATAAGTTTGACGATTGAGTTTAGGATTTATGTATACATCGCTATCAGGTTATGGATGCAAAAGTATATACATGATAGAACAGTACCACATTTACTCTATAATTGGACTTGTGAACTTTTGTAGACGCCCCTATGATGCTGACTGTCATAATAAGGTCAAGAAAAACGTCCCTCCGTTGTTCCATGAGGACAACCAGCAAAATCTGATCCTGCTGAGTTGATGTATGCTTCAAGCAGCACTCAAAAATATCTTGCCATCACACACGACACTTCGCTGTCACTCTCCCTGCTTGAGTCTCTGTGAAGAGTTCACTTTTGCTTCTTAACATCAGCAGGCATAGCCTCCGCAATGCCCTGGAATACCTCGATGGGTTTCCTCTCCTTTGGTGTAGCTCTTGTGCCCATGATATCATCCCAAATAGATAAGTAACTCGAGTAGTTGAATCTGAATCCAGGTAATTGATGATGCCAGCTGCGAATATATGTTAGCTCATAGTCAATGAACCATGCGCAAAGACTTACTCATGGTAACGCGGACCGTTGGGGTTGATCTTGACTAAAGGATCGAACGGAAATTCATATCCGCAGTGGTCGAAGATGGTCTTCAATGTCGCACATACGGAGAAGAGCATTGCTTCTCGAGTCTTGACTCCAGAGATGTAGTTGGCAAACATATAACTGAGAGTGTCGAGCAAGATGCTTTCATATACGGAAGCAAATGCAGCACCGTAGGCGTAAGGAACGTAGAGCTGGTGATGCTTAGCGTGAACGAGGCCTGCAGTCAGTTTCGTCAGTCATTGATCAAGATCTTGGTCGGATCCTTTCACGTACGGTACAGGAATCGATTGACATGACACAATCTGTGACCAAAGTAGATCCATGTGTCGACAACCAACAGATTGAGGGATAATCTGTAAGCAGGCGCAATGATACGGTGCATCAGCCATGCTAGGCCATACTCCCAAGGTAAGGCTCGACTGGGTCCAGCGGGACAACCTGGTCTACCTGAAAGGAGAACGAATGTTGCCGTATTGGCTTTGAAGTTGCTCGCAACCCTTGCACTGTCGACTGCAAGCACCTTGAGAGCTGATGGGATGAAGCTTTCAATGTAACGAATAGTGTTCACCCACTGAGCAATGGCAACCTTCGCTGGAGGCTCTGGTGGTACATCACCAGCGTATCGCATCAATGCATAACCAACACCGACCATGATGACATGGTAGCGGATGACAGTGATGAGACATTCCAGCCTTGATACACGATTTCGTTTGAGCTCTTCCGGCGAAGGATGAATTTTGTATTGTGGGAAGGGATCAATGACATCGACGACGTGCCAGAAGACCGATGCAATGAAGTAAGCAACGGTTCCAGCAATCAAAGCTAGATAGTCGTCCGAGATGAAAGGTAAAAGTTGTGGTGGTGAATATGTTGCCGGGTTGAAGGAAGGTACGGGAACATACGAGCAGTTTGCTCTATCCTCGAGGTAGAACTCCATGCTGATGATAGTCCAAGCAGCTTCAAAGTCAACTTTGCCTGTACAAATGAGTTACAGAAGGGACTTGATCACGAGTAAAAGGACCGTGCCGGTCTGAGAATGCCAGTTGCACGTGAATCGATATGCCCTGAGTGCAAATTCGTCAGATGGCAAGGTTGCTCAACATGGACTTTCATCACGTAAATTACTGGTCTCTGTTTGGCTGTCATGTACTGTCACAATAACACATTCATGGAGAAACATCGCATATGTTGAATTGTTGTCGATGTCGGAATCAGCCTGGGTCCGCATCAAATAAAATGTAGCCAGTCGTGTGCTGGATTTGACACAGCTGACGAGTCGGGGGAAGCTGTGTGGTCTATGTGGATGCTCAGCCCACACCTTGCAGTAAAAGGCGCAATCGAGCCAGCTGAGGCTTGAATTTGAGCAAAATGGCATTGGAGTGGGTATGAAAGCATCAGCATGGAACTGGTATGCATATGCATGAGGTGTCCGACACGACAAAATCCACCTCCCTGCAGATTGATTTCGATACATACTAGTGTGAAAATAGATACCGTATCGATGACAGTACTTGGTATTGTGTAAAATACGCTAATTACAAGGGTCTTTGTTCACCGGAAATACTCGTTTGGAATCCGGGTGGGTATTTCGAAAACGCGTCGAGCCTTTTGGTTTTTGCTTTTCAACGTATACCATCGATCTTGGAGCTGATCACTCCTCTGTGTTATCGCATCTCGATGGAATCTCGCCTTTATGCCGAAGCTCCATTCTCTCCTTGCTCGTTTGTTGAAGCTGCATCGATCTGACCCTCATCCATGAAAAACTAGGACGAAAATTAGCTGCTCTTCCTTCAGATGTGCTGCACATCGCCCGACTCACCACTGGTACCACTGCACTGAGACACCATAGTCCCAACACTAAACTCATAGTCCCCCAGCCTAGTTTCTCTCGAAGGGCACCTCCGATGATGGGACCGACAACCGCTGCGCTCGCCATGCTTATGTTGAACAACGCGTAGACTTGACCGTAGGCTCCACGTGGGCCAAAAACACCAGGCTCTGCTTCTTCGATTTTGTCAGTGGCGAAACTTAAATCGGCAGCCAATGGCGTCATGACCATGGCAAGTGCCAGCCCTGTGATGATCAGAAGAACGCACAGGAGTGCGACGTGTCCGGGTGAGTTGTCATTTACAAGGCGCATGCAAATCAGTGCCGGACACCCCAAAACACACCCAGCTATCGCCACGGGTCTAGTCCCGAATTTTGAAGATGCCTTGCCAGCAAGGGGTGAAAGGAGTGTAGGCCCAGCAATGTTCAAAAACATCAATCCTGCTTCTGTAGAAGACCAGCGAAATTGTTGTCTCACGAATATGGGTAGCACACCATCGAATGCATTGAGAACACCAAAGTTCATGAATATGCCATACAGATCCGCCCATATTCTTCCAGATTGGAGCAGTCGAAGCATAGGACTTGTCTTCTTTCTCTTTACTTCGAGAGAGTCCTCTCGCTCAGAGTGACCTTCTTCCTCAGTGTGGTGATTATGATCAATCGCCGTATGAGCGGCTTTGTTGTTAGGCAAAATAGAAGGGCCCAGCCATTGAGCCGCTTCTCCACGTTCGATCATAAAAAGTCGCAGGATTATGTCAATGACAACCAGTACGACCATCATTAGGAGAAGACCGTTGATCTTGAATTTTGCGTAGACCCATCCTCCCAGGAAAGGTGTGATGGTGATGCCGACGGTTGCTCCAGACAGAGCTGTACCAATCCATTCTCCCACTTGATCTGTGTCAACGCTGTCAATGAGTAATGCAAGACCTACAGTGTAGACGACAGCGGAGGATATCCCAAAACAGATCCGGCTAGCGATGAGTGTCCATACGTTTGTAGTGACGCCAAAAAGGATAGGTGAAAGTGCAAGGACCACAAGGCCAAAGTAGAACGGAGTTTTTCTTGACTTCAAGTTGTCGGCACACCAACCACCAAGGGCTGGGATGATATCAATATATGTCCTGCAGATAAAGGTAATTCATTGGCCACTCACGGGAGCCGAGAACGATAGAACCACCAGCGATTGCCAAAATCGCAGATGTCCAGAATTGAACTTTGATATCATATTGTTAGCGGTCTGTCTTGTCCGAGAAGGTCTGTTTAGATCACATACCGTCCTCTTCCGGAACATTACATCGCTCTCTAAGCATGAAAGGTAATCCTGGGATGATCTGTTCATCGTCGTCAACTTGTGGCACACATATTTGTGACACACAGGTCCACATACTACTGCATAGAAGAATGTATCCTGTGTCGATTAAATCAGATAAAGTGCACTTGAATCATGTAGCGATTAGAATTTACTAACCGTAAACACTGCAACCGTCACTGTAGCCAATATTGTATACTTGGAACAGCGGTATTTTAGAAGCCACGGCACTCCGGGCTTCTCGTTCTCGTTCTGACCGTCGGGAAGCAAGCGATCATTCTCCATGACTCCGACTCAGAATAATGATATTATATCTAGATCAGTTGTCTTTGCTAATTCCTTGTCGAGACGAGTGAAAGAGGTGAGATCCGACTGCTTGAGCTGTAGAACGATTTCCTGAGGTCGGACGCGGCGGGTCTCGACGTGAACGCCTATTTCCTAATTCGATCCCTGTCAAGATAGTCCAGTTCCCGGCCTCGAATGGCAATCCTATCGTTGCTTGATGAGTATGGTAATGTGGATGATAGTAATCAAGCAGTTCAGATATGTGATAACGGCGAGAAGAAACTACTCATGTTCGACAAACCGGACTCGGCGTCGGGAACACACATTGATCATAGTTGTCGTCATTAGTGAATATTGCTTGTGGTTGCATGGGTTGTCAGCAGACAAGGAAATCTCGAACGAGATGCGACTACTGCACGCGAAAGTCCGGATCGATACTCCGAATCTCGATTTGGCACAAAGCTACCCAAGCTGCTGGAGCTTGCAACACGAAGATGCAATATTTGTGATTGCTCGCCTCTACATCATTGTATCTGGTGAATACCGACCAATTCGAACTGAATCGTCTATTTCATATGACTTTTGCGGCATGAAAGATGACTCATGCTGTGTTTCCCCAAACAATATCTAGCATCGCTCCTGTCCATGCATCATGATCTCATGCGACCTTTGTCTCCAACTCTTATAGCTCCTTTGGCTTGGATCTTGCTTTTTGTGCGGCATACTTCTCAGCTGCCTTCGCTGGCGACATCGTTGTTCCTAGGAAATCATCCTATATTCTGGTCAGCCACAAGTTATCATGAAAGGAGACGAGAGAACGACATACCCAGATGGTCAAGTACACTTGAGAAAAGTTGTACTTCATACCCCAGGCTTGATGATGAATATCGTGATAAGCTGTGTTATTCTTCGATATCATGTCCAATGGGTTGTATGGAAGCTCATATCCACAGTGATCGTGAACGGCTTTGATCAATGAGAGAGTGGCAAACCATATTGCCTGACGTTCTGATAGTCCCGTCAACCAAAATGTGAGTGTGGTACCGATGGTGTCGACCACAAACGCTTCGGTAAGGGTGTTGTATAAGGCTCCGTAGGCATATGGGACGTAGATTCGGTGATGGTATGAATGCACATGCTCTGCAAGACTACATTAGTATTCAAGCGACGACCTTCTTGAGAGAAGACTTACTGTATAGAAATTTGTTCTCATGGAAGATTCGGTGCCAGAGATATTGCCAAAAGTCTGCAATGATAATCGCACCGGTGAATTGAACAGCAGGAATACCGATCCAAAAGATGAAGTTTGCCAAAAGCATCTCAGAGCCTGCAAACTGGATGCCATCCATGCTTGATATCGAATAATCTAGTCTGGAACCAATGCGTCTGGAGTCCAAGCCAAATGCAGCTGAGACCTTTCGTACATTACTTCTGAGATAGATGAGTTGTTGTGCATTGCTTGGTGCAGCAGGAGGAATTCCAGCCGGCTGATTAGATGACAGTAAATAGTCCAAGGTCAAAGCGAAGACAGTCTGAATGACCTGTTGAGAGATGATGGATCGGAAGACTTCTCGAAGTGTGACTTTGTTGCGTTTCCGCAGCTCTTCAGGTTCGTGTATCCGGTACTTTTCGAATCGGCCGGACTTCTCGATGATGAAGTAGAATGTTGCAGTAAACCAGTATGCGCACAACGGAAGAATAAGCAGCAGGTGAAAGTCTCTCACGCCTGAAATGTACGACTTCTCATGACTGACGGCAAGCACTGGCTCAGTGAGCAGTGGCTGGGTTTGATTCAGCATGGCCATGATCAAGCGAACTATGCTGTCGTCCTTGTTGTGTAATTCTATGAAACAGTGGTGAGAATACAATCTTTTGAGATGTCGTACACTCGAATTAGTGCTCACAAGACGCGTGCCCAGAACGAAATTTTGTTGCAATTCACAAGCGAAGATGACTGGTCATTGCTGCTATTCACTCACGTACAATACCTCGCATATGATGGAATGTCAGGGCCCAATGGATCAGTCCATCGATCAGCGGACCCTGAGTACGACTTGTACAGCCCTAAGCTTGTTTCGAAGTGATGCTTGATGCATGACAACCTCATGCAGTAGCTGGTGAGTACAATCGACTTGAACGGACCCAGACGAGATGGATCAATTTACCCAACAAATCGATCGAAGACACGACTTCTTGGGTTCTGATTGGAGTCGAATATGCTGGACACTATCCCAAATAACGCCTGCTCGGCATGTGTGGACACTAAAGTCGTGGAAATGCCTACTATGGCATCTCTGCATGAGCGACTGAACCAGAGGTTAGTAATCTAGACGACGCCGATATTTCTAATTCTTGTCTGATCGGCTCAGGATAGAATGTAAGATGGAGTGGGGGAGACAAGGTAATGCTAGTAGTGGTTGTTGAAGTATTGTGGGGTTATCGTTGTTAGGCTGGAAAATGATCCCTGCTCCACCAATATTACCGCCGCCATTCACCTTTCCGCGTTTTAGCGGTATTGGACCGCGTACGGAAAGGTGAGATACTCTCGTGTTCATCTACCCGTGGGACCGTACCGGGCAAAGATGCCCACATACGGTCCGTAGCACCCGTATATGTACAGCGTCGTCCCAGTGATAATTCTTTCGTCCCCTCTTTCATGTGCTCGTTTTGTTTGCTGGTGTGGCAAAAATTTTGAAGGTGGAGGTGGCGAGTGCATGCTGCGTCTCAGGCGGTACTTTGTGCTGGCCTCCATTGGCCATTTTACGTCAAATCTCCTCCATTCGAAGAGCAGCTTCAGTCGCTTGAACTGAAGCTCAGGCCATTAGAAGCATTGTACCAACCAGGGTTATGCGGCACTCCCGAGGCTGAGAGAAGCATCCTACTGCCGTGTACCGATTCTATCATGTGACTGTTCAGCTCATGTTGCTTCTGACAGCCATATCTGATTCTTATCAGAAGTTTGGTAGTATCTGTCTATAGTCTTCTCTCTCTAAGCACTGTAAACCACAATTTGGGATAAAAATGCGTCCAAACATTGAAACGTCTGAAACCATCGTTCTGGAGTCTGGTGAAAGCTCAAAGACAGCTGAGGATGATGCCATTCTTCGAGCACAAGGCCATGAGCCTGAAATGCCACGCTCATTTTCCCTGCTCTCCGCTCTGGGACTTGCATTCAGGTAACGGGATCATCAGACCCGCATCTTGGATCTGAAACACGGCGAAACTGACGACTGACTATTCAACAGCATCACCAACACGTGGGTTGGGTACATAACTTCATTTGGACAAAATCTTAGGTATGCTGGTCGCCAGTCTGTCGTATTCGGCGTTCTGGTTGGTTGCGCCTTTCAATGGCTTATAGTCTTGGGGATGGCTGAGCTGGCCTCCGCATTCCCGTCTTCAGGCGTGGGTACCGTCATTCTCCAAATCGCCTTGTGTCCACTGATCGATCTCAGGGTCAATATCATTTTACTTATGTCGTCTCACCAAAGAAGACCAGGAGGTTTGCCGCATTCGTCGTTGGCTGGCTATCAGTTATTGGTTGGTGGTTGATCGCCTCGGCGGGAGTTTCACTAGCTTCAACTAGCATCATTGGCCTGGCCTCGTTCAGCTACCCGTCCTTCGAAGTCAAGCAATGGATGCAATATGTAGCATACCTGGTAGTCATCGCCATCACAGGTGAGTTTTGCTGATATCCTGGTGAAAGAGTAATATTGATATGGCATGATCAGTGTCACCACTGTTCCTCTTCCCGCGATTCATTCCGTTGTTCACTACTGTGTCGCTCTATCTCACCATATCGGGCTTTATCATCACACTCATCACAGTTTTGGCAGCAAGGCCGGGTACTGAGCTGCCCGCTAGCGCGCTGGTCTCTACTGAGGGAAACAGCAGCGGTTGGGGAATCAACACAGCATGGGTACTTGGGATCACAAACTCAATGTGAGATTTTTTGCCTGCACATTAGCCTCCCCTGGAGAGAAATAACTGACTTCTAACAGGTTCTGCTTTGGAGGTACTGACGGAGCGCTCCATGTGGCAGAAGAACGTGCGTACCATATCCCCTGACTGAAGATTGAGTGCGGAGAACATGCTGACATATGTTGATAGTGGTCAATCCATCAAAGAAGCTTCCAATCATTCTGTAAGTACATGTGTGGATTGTTTTCGTGCGAACACGTGTGCTTCACTATGCTCCGTATATCGACTTCGAAAAACAATTGAAGTGCAAGTGGATCTGATGATCATGAGGTCCAGGTTTTGAATTGGAACAAAGAATGCTAATAGCTGCTGTAGCAACATGACAATGGTCCTTGCCATCACATCTGTGTTTCCGCTGTTTGTTGTCCTCATGCTGAAAATGACCGACATAACAGCGGTCACGAGTTCTAATCTTCCGGCCGCGACTTTGCTGTATCAAGCTACCGGAAGCAAGAATCTTACCTTGTTCCTCATGTCGTGGGTCATCGTTGTACTGCTGTTCGCCGCTCCATGTCAGTGGGTGGCATGCGGTCGAATGACATGGGCCTTTGCAAGAGATGTAGGTCAGACTGTGCTCCATATTTGGTTTTGATGTTAATCAATTGACAGGGTGGTCTTCCATTCAACAAAACCTTCTCAAAAGTGAACCAGTTCTATCAATTTCCCGTCAACGCAACCCTTGCATCGATCATCTTTTGCGTCATATATGGTATTCTCTACCTTCTCAGTACAACCGCATTCAATTCGATCATCACATCGGCGGTCATGTTCTTGGTAAGTTGACCCTCGAGATGAATGAAAGCCGCAATGCTGATGCACAGACAATAGAATTTGAGCTATTGCATTCCTCAAGGTATACTGATTGTGCAGGGACGAGAGAAATGTCTCGTGGCTAGACCATTCCGTCTTGGCAGATTTGGCTGGTTCTGTAACCTTTTTGCCATATCTTGGATCGTTGTATGGGGTATCTTAGTGTGTTTCCCTCCGCAGCTACCTGTTGCAGAAGGATCCATGAATTATACGAGTCCTGTATTGGTTGGACTTTTCTTGATGGTGAGTGCTAATATCAGCCATACGGAAGTGCTGGTTAATGACAATTGACTGCAGGTGATGGTTTTCTGGTGGGTTACTGGGAAGAATTACCATGGTCCCAAGGTCAACCTGGCTGAGCTCGAGATGCACCAGCTGCGAGACTAGATCGAAATTGCATCTGACATGATTATCGGCCCGCTTAGGCATGTCAGCTTTGTCAACTTGGATGGCTGGACAACTGAACGACTCTGTGTAGCATCGTGTATTGTATATTGCGAGGTGCTGATAGTTCTGTCGATGTATGGTTGGTTGGTATGGGTGGAAACATTGGTTCAAGATTTTCTTCAGAGAAGCCCAATTCCAATTTCATAAGCTCGGGTTTAGGCTTGGCGTATTGGTCTATTTCGGTGGTTGATTATGCACAGTGCTCTAAAAAATGCTGCTCGTCTCATCCCTGTGAATCTGTGAATCTGTGAATCACGAATTTGTAATATATGACTCGAGGGCTATGTGTACATGCTGAAGCGTCCAAGCAAGTCGAAGATGAGATTTTAGAGATCGAAAGTCGTAGGCGAGACGAGTGTGTAGTGTGGGCAGCCATTTAGCCAATGTTAGACCAAGCTACAGGGACCGCGTTGGAATTGGCAGTGCGTTCAACCGAAGTCGGCAACTGAGCACAACTAACTTAGTATTAATACCACTGCATCGTATTCAATACACATACTTACTTCCAGAGATTTCAACTGTTCGACTGGGACGAAAGCAACTATACCTTTCCTTAACTAAGTCAAAAAGTGAAGATATTTGTCAATATGGAATACTGCAGGTAGGTTTACATTTCCATCCAATTGTACCTAATACGACCGCATCCAAGGATTAGCTTGGAGCAAAAGCAAAGACACAAACAGTATACCCCATACTCACACCAATATCTTTAGATTAGGGAATTCAGGTCTTAGGGTCTCCAAGGTCATACTGGGTTGTATGACATACGGTTCACCCAAATGGGTACCCTGGATTCTCGACGAAGAGACTTCTCTCCCCATAATCAAACATGCCTTCGACGTCGGCATCAACACTTGGGACACAGCCGACTGCTACAGTCACGGCGATTCCGAACGTATCCTCGGCCAAGCTATCAAGAAGTACAACATTCCACGCAAGAAGCTAGTCATCCTGACAAAATGCTACTTCCCAGTCGTGGAGGACGGTTCTCAACCTCCCTTCTCCATGGGCGTGACCAACGACGAGGATCGCGTGAATCAACTTGGACTATCAAGAAAGCACATACTAGACGCCGTAGACGCCAGCGTCGAAAGACTAGGCACATACATTGATGTTCTACAGATCCACCGTCTCGATCGCGAAACACCCAAGGAAGAAATAATGAAAGCCCTAAACGATGTAATCGAAAGTGGTAAAGGTAAGTGGCTACGCCCGCATTCACATCATCTCATAACGCACCCATACCATCAAATCGATAATTGCTAACAAATCACACTCCAGTCCGCTACATAGGCGGCTCCTCAATGGCAGCCTGGGAATTTCAAACACTACAAAACATAGCCGAGAAGAACCACTGGCACAAATTCATCTCGATGCAAAACTACCACAACCTCCTGTACCGTGAAGAAGAGCGCGAAATGATCCCATACTGCAAAGCCACCGGCGTAGGCTTGATCCCCTGGTCACCTATCGCCCGAGGTGTCCTAGCACGACCATACGACGACCGAAGTTCCAACCGCGAGCAATCCGACAAACTAGTCAGCGGACGAGGTCGGCAATCAGAGGCGGACCGTGAGATCGTAGGACGCGTCGAGGAAGTGGCGAAACGGAATGGGGTCACGATGGCGGCTGTGGCGACGGCTTGGTGTATTCGTGTCGGTGATTGTCCCATCATTGGACTAGGCAGCATAGAGAGGATTGATGAGACGGTCAAGAATGTCAAGTTCAAGCTTAGTGAGGAGGATGCTAGGTATCTTGAGGAACCTTATGTTCCCAAAGCTGTGCAGGGATATTAGGTAGATGAACATATAGAGGAGCCGAAGAGATGATACGAGCACGGCGTGATTATGTGAAAGCTTAGAATAGTACACAAAAGCATGTGATGAGATGTTCATTGAAATTGCTATTTCCTTTTTTTTCTCACCAAGTGAACCAAATATTTGACCATGAATAACTCCTCATTGCTGAGGTCCACTCAAATCCGGATTGTTCAGAACTCTCTGCACAGCCGGCCGAGCAATGAGCAATTCCTGCCACTTCCTGAAATACGGTGCTCCATTCAAGATCTTGACAGCTTCTTCCTCACCCATGACCTCAGCTATATTCAGACAAGACACGTCAAGTCAGCACAAACAGATACTCCGCAAACAACAATGTTGGAAATCAGGGGGAGGAACTGATACTAAGTGAAAGAACACTTAGAAGCACGACTTACCAAGCTTGTTGTTCCAAGGAACAAAGACCAAATCGGCATATGTGCACTTATCTCCAACCAGATATCCAGTGCCATTGAGCTTGAGGTAATGCTCAACGATGCCGACGATACGGGTGACATCATCGGCGAAGCGGGCGATGACACTGGGGACCTTGTCGACGTGTTGGTTGGAGAACCAGGCTTTGAGACTGTAGAAGGGGGATTGAGCTCCCATTTGATATGCGAGCCATTGCTGGACGTGCCAGCGCTCGGGTGATTGGGTACCGAATGAGAGGTTGTTCTCGTGGTCGTAGGTCGTGGTGAGATATTCGACTACCGCGAGAGATTCCCAGAGGGTGACGTTTGTGTTTGGGTCGGTCAGGATGATCATGCCGGTGTTCTTGTCTTGGACTGGGGGAGCACCACCTCCTGCTCTGGAGGTTGTGGTGCTGGTGGTGGTGGTGGCATCTTCTGTATCTGGTTCGATGAACTCGAGCTTGAAAGGGAGAGAAAGCTCTTCCAGAAGGATGGCTACCTTTTGCGGATTGGGACCCTGGAGGTACCGGTCAGTCAAGGATGGTATTGATGCCAAGATATAAGGGGGATAGTGACCGGATCTTGGATACGGAGTAGTAGAGGTTGTTTCTTGCGAAGCATGATGGGTACAGAAGGCTGAGGTCACGGGACTTTCGGACTATTGGGGAAGAAGAAAATGTCGAGTCGAAGAGGATTGTGCTGAGCACGAGCAGAAGCAGGAGCAGGAACAACAGCAAACGGTGAACAAGGACAAATGTTTCCCGACGTGGTGCCCGGTACCGCTGGTTGACGTCGTGAGAACGAGCAGATGTGGTAGCTACTGAAGCTCGTCTCAACCTCAAGCTTACAAGCGCCAAGTGTGGTGTACCCCACAACTGCACCTGTATGCACAAGGACCAACTGTACAGAAATACAACGCGTCATATTCCACCAATGGATGGATGCTTCACGTAGGCATGTACGATATGTACCACAACATTGAGTCAATATGCTGTCCATAATATGTTCCAAGATCCATTACAGTCAGACCACCGATCCTTCGCGTAACAGTGGAATTCTGGCTCTGACTTATGGAGCAGGATCAGATTCGGTTGAGACTGACTGACGGGATATTGACGACGTGGAGCAGTTTCACAGGATACCAGATCGCCTTACATATGCACTTGAAAATTTTGTGACCATCGGCGTGTTTACAGGTGAACTTTGTTGCTCATGCGCATCATGACTGAACCTTGTCAATGATCCGGTCCAATCTGTGAAGGCGACAGGTTCACAGTCGACGGATCAGTTCCATTTTGGATATCGGCAATTACGATCAAGTCTAGCTTTATCGCGTAGAGGCATTGACGTGGAAGAGACTGTCCTTCGACAAGACGGAAGATTGATGAATTCCAAGAGTACTAGTCTTGGTGGAATTGTATGGACGGAGGAAGAGACGACATCAAGCGGTATTAAATACACGGTACCTCCCCCGTCATGTCAAATACGTCCGCAGTACAAGCGTAGATTCGTAGAGCTCGAGGCGCTGTCTCCGCGTATCTTAGGGCCCATCCGATGGTGCGCCGCACTAATGCAGCTTTCCGTTTCAACAGCTCAACCAGCGTTGTAGGATCCACATGAACTCGCGCTAGGATTCATGGACCTTTACTTCCGGACCACTAGTGGCAGCGATCCTTGTCGTCGGCATCCTCCACGCCTGGCTTCAGTTATAGAATTTGAGCTCCAACACTGTATGTATTGAAGTAGTATTGAAAGAACAACATATGATAGTATACACAAGAGATGATTGCTAAGGTTGAAATTGAGATAGAGCCAACCTCTGCGGAGGGGTCGTGGCACGGATATGACACGTACAGGCCAGTATCGCGAGTGACGAGATCGCGGCTTGAAGACTTCAATATTGAACACCAGCTGTTACCCGAGACTGTGCTCAGGACAGCATGGGCGCTGTTGCTTCGTACCTATCGAGGTGTTTCGAGTGTTCAATTCGGTATAGCGGATGCTGGTGTATCTGCTATAACCAAAGAGCTTCACATATCATGCGAAGAACAGGAATCCTTATTGGCATTGTGCAGACAGGTGGACTCATCCACTCCAGTTCAAGATGCCAGTCAAGGTCTGTGCAATACAGCTGTAGTATCTGGGAGTTATGATGAAACAGGATTCTTGTCAATCACCCCATCTAAGGCCAACAGCCAAGCGCCGAACCTCTCTCAATTCGAGCTAGTTGTCGCGGCTCAACCTGATGGAGAGGACTTGATCTTGTCTCTCTTCTTCAACTCTGAGAAGGTCAGCAAGTCTAGTGCCGTCGGGTATTGGCATACACTGGAGAAGATACTGGATACTCTTCTTCAGGATTGTTACCAGACCCTCCACCGAGCAGATTTCCTCAGCGATCATGATCGGAATCAGCTTGTTGCATGGAACCAGCCTCCTCCAGAGGAGCCCGAGGATCTGACGATATGTAGTGTTTTTGCGGCGCATGTCGAAAGGCAACCCCAAGCAGCAGCAGTATACGCTTGGGATGGCGAGATGAATTATAACGAGCTGGACGAAGTCTCGACTCGAGTGGCGGCTGAATTGGTAGCTTTTGGTGTTACCTCAGGGTCCGTCGTTCCATTCTGTATGGAAAAGACAAAATGGGCTCTGGTGGCAGCTCTGTCAATCCTGAAGACCGGAGCAGCTTTGGTACCTATGGATCCGGCCTGGCCTCAACAGAGAACTAGCACCATTCTGGATGCCACGGAGGCCTCAATTGTCGTATGCTCGTCTGAAACAATGTCATGCTTCGATGGCATGAATGTCCGTACCTTCGAGCTCACTACTACAACGTTCCAGTCAATGCAGATACCACAAACAGCTCCTGTTGGACCATTGACTAAAGATGTCGCGTTCATTCTTTTTTCATCTGGAAGCACTGGAGTCCCAAAAGGCATGGTCCGAGAGCATGGAACAGCCTGTATCGCATCCATTGCCCACGCAAAAGCCATGCACATAGACCAGAAATCTCGTGTTCTACAGTTCGCAAACCATGTATTCGATGTTGCGATGCTCGGTAAGTCAATCTCCCTCCGTGCAGATGGCATGTTATAGGAAAGGGCTGACTTTCACAGATTTCTTCACCACACTCGTAGCTGGTGGCAGTGTATGTATACCGTCAGAATTTGAACGAAAGAATGATTTGGCTGGATTCATACAAAGATCTCAAGCCAATTGGGCACTCCTGACACCTACAGTGGCCAGTATGCTGGATCCATTGACAGTCCCAAGTCTCCACGACATGACTATGGGCGGTGAAGCAATAACGACCGAGCTTCTTAACAAATGGCTAGGTCATACTCGGGTCGGAATCAACTATGGTTCAGCAGAAGTTGACGTGACCCAAGCGCGTGATGTCGAAGACACAAGGGATCCGGCTAATGTTGGCAAACGATTGTCATGTTGCGTGACGTACATCGTAGATCCGGACAATGTGAAGAGGATACTACCTATTGGTGCGGTCGGCGAGCTATTAATCTCAGGGCCAACAATGGCTAGGTCATATCTTAAGAATCCCGAGAAGACGGCGGCTTCATTCATTGAAGCTCCCGTAGACTGGTATCTCAAAGACTCAGACGGAAACATTAAATCGTGGATGAAAAGGGCGTATAGAATGGGCGATTTGCTTCAACAACAGTGGGACGGGTCTTTTAGATTCGTTGGACGCAGAGATTTCCAAGTCAAGATTCATGGTGAGTTGAATCAAGACCATTGAAACGGGCACTAACAATAGAAGGCCAGAAAGTTGAGCTCGGTGAGATAGAAGCGCAATTGTCGACGCACAGGCAGGTGTATCGTTGTGCTGTGGTATATCCTCGTACAGGTCCATTTGCAGACCGGCTTGTGGCAGTGATCGAGCCGCGAGGCAGTACGGTAGAGACACGACGAAGAGGCAACGCGACTTCAAAGATGGCATCGGAGATGGGAGTTGAGGAGATCAAGAGCTACCTGTCTGAACGTGTACCCTCATACATGTTACCACAGGTTGTTGTCTTGGCCAATCCAATGCCATTGACTGCAACAATGAAGGTTGACCGAACAAAACTGAAGTCATGGATCACAGAGCCTGACCCTCTAATGGCTTCTTCTCGGGCTCTAGCGAGCATATCGACAGCCTTGAAGGGGCCTGTATTACAGGCAGGAGAGAGGTTGGCGTTACAGATCTCCGAGATGATCGCAGATCTGGTTGCTCCCAAAATGTCTCAGATTTGGAGCGCAATTCAAGGACATGACAATATGCTCGCAGACATCGGCATCGACTCAGTTCAAACAATGCGACTTTCGAACTCTATATCGAAGGTATTCGATACGAAGGTGCCAGTCGAAATACTCACCGACAAGCAATTGACTGTAAGACGATTGGCGGAGCTTGTTAGCGCGAAAAAGGCCATGACCTCTGACACAACCGATGGGAGGGTGACCAGTGAGATGCTCAGGAAGAAACTTGAGGAAGCTTTATCCAAGGTTTCAAAGATTCGTGCCAAGGATGGAGCAAAGGCGACGACCACGACCAGCAACCTTGCCGATAAGCACGAGATTTCGATTCGCAATGTCCTCTTGACAGGAGCAACTGGTTATCTGGGCATTCAGATCCTCAGAGCATTGCTAGAGTCTGCAGATGTGGGTACTGTCCATATTCTTGTACGCAGCGCAGAGGTGAGTCGAGCGCGAGCAAGAATAGCATCTACAGCTTTGGCAGCAAATTGGTCAATCGAACCCTTCAGTCACCGCATCAAGATCTGGTTAGGGGACCTCTCACAGCCTCAACTAGGTTTGCAAGATTCAGACTGGATGCAGCTCGGCCAGCAGAGAGACACAAAGACTCGGATTGATTCCATAGTCCATTGCGGTGCTGTGGTAGACTGGACCAAGAGTTATGACGCACTGGAGACTGCCAATGTCACATCGACCATTCAGTTGCTCAACATGGCACTTGAATCTCACAGCGTATCACGCTTCCTCTACATCTCGGGCGGACAATACTTTCAGCCCGGCTCGGATGAAGGACGAATTGATGACTTATTCGAAGAAGCCGCCGCTGGCAATGGATATGCCCAGTCAAAATTCGTGGCTGAGCAGCTAGTGAACACTGTTCAGAAGCAATTCAGAAGGGCACGCGACCAACTTCAGATCGACACGGTCAAGCCTGCATATCTGATTGGCAGTAAGGGAGATGGTCTGGCCAACATCGATGATTACCTTTGGAGACTCGTAGCAACAGCCACTCAGATACAAGTCTACAACCAGGATGAGTCCGCGGAGTGGTTACTTGCAGCAGATGCCAGCTGTGTGGCCGATAAAATTGTCGAGATTGCCACGAAGAGCACTATCGATCTTCCAAGTGCCGAGTTGAACAGCAGCGAGACCGCATGCATCAAGATTCTCGATGGCATTTCGCTTGACCGATTTTGGACGGTCGTTGGCGAAGAGACAGGCCGCACACTGAACGGGGTGTCAGGATCCGAATGGAGGACCAGGGTTACCAACGCCATGGAATGCGATACGACACATGTGCTCTGGCCACTGCTGGAGGCCTTCGAAAAAGGTGCTGGTCAGCTCACTGGCATGAAGCTACCTGCCGCAGTCATGCAGGGGCCAGGCTCAAAGAACAGATTTGCGATCATCGAGGAGGCTGTCCGTCGTAACGTGAGATACTTGGTAGATATTGGCTTCCTGCCTAGCTCGTTGTAACACCCCCAATAGATTCATTATCCGACAATATGATAGACACGGTCAGCCATTAGATGGTGACGTAGACCTTATTGCAAAGTTTTCCGTTGAGATCCGTGCGGTCTTGCAACATTTTGCCTTCGTATTGCAGTCAAACCCACGTGCAAAAGTCGCGGGTTCAGAGACAACAAAATTCGTTCAGCAGTATTGAGGAATCAAGTTGCATGATTTGACGTGAAATATCCAAATCGGATACCAATCAATGTACAGTACGGTTGTTGCGGGGTGGATTGTTGGGGTTTTAGCTTCTCCTGCATAATAGCGGAATTGCAAATTTCATCGACATACATGTAAGTGCATATAGATATCGTGTTGATATTGCTGTACGTACGATTCACCAATGGTCAAGAAGCGATTTTCAAAATTTGAGACTGCAACTGCGCCTCGGCTTCTGGCCCGCATCTGTCAGGATCGAGTTTCTGTCGTCCGCGTTGTATCAGCGGATATTATGCAACCAGTGAAAAATGGAGCAGAAACGATTGCTGGTTTTGGGCTCACAGTGCTGTAGATCAACCAGGATAAGCTCTATGGCGTGAGGCTAATGGAGTGGCACGGGCCTGTGACGGTGACACATGTCCCGTTACCTTATCTCGAAATTGTAGCTCAAACCCGTGAATGTTATTGCTCATGTCTCTCAGCTGCAACGCAGTGAATGCTGAGCATGTTGCTTTTGCCATTTCGACGGGTACAAAACAGCATCTGACTTGGGATCAGAGCAAGTTGTGAAGAATATTTACTGAGTCGTGGGACGCAGGAACAATTAACACGAAGCACAGCTACTAGTTTTGCCCGTTTTCGACCTGTTACTAGAGTGGAGATTTTTGAACTTGTAATACTGTAATAGTAATGCGATCATGCAAGTCAGCGTATCGTTTCGTATCGTATCGTTTCAAATTACGCAAACGCGTATTACGGCCCAGAACGGGTCTGATGGACATTTGGAGGTTGTTGGTGACAGCAATTTAATTCAGGTATAGCGTTCGAGTCGTGCACCAAATCTAGTGATGACCGTCGGACAAGCACTTTCTTTACTTGTGAATCATACAATCAGAAAGGACTGTATTTTACCGAGGACCGACAACATATTGCGGATCTCTTCGAGAGTTTGTTGCGTTGGATCCAGTGAATGTACTGTTTGCGTCAAGAGGTTGTCCTTGGATTGGCTGAGACCATCTTTGCAGCCTCCCCATTGCTACCCCTGCGTGGCGATGAACATGATTCAACACAGGTCTGGTCAATCACAGACGTGCATTAGCGTCTTGCAACGATACCACAGCTTCAGCAATGCACTTCAGTACCGCGGGGTCCATCGTCGAGAAGTAGGAAATCAGTCTGAAGCCTTAAATAATTATTTTTTAGCCGTCTTATACAGTCAGTCCTTGGTGTTGTCCATTCGTCTCGGTCCACTCGTGTACCACCCTTTTTGATATATCTGTGGTCTTTGTTGTGGCACAATTATTCCAAATCAGAACATTTCTGTGAGCGAGTCCTTAGACAGAGGCCAATATGAAGTCTGCCAGAGTTGCAACGAGACCGCTAGAAGGTGTGCGTGCTAGTATCAGACGGTCTGTCCAGCAACGAGCTGGAATCTCTTCTATCGCAGCAACTGGAGCGCCAGCGAAGAAGCAAACAGCAGTTTCCAGAAGAGATGGCAGCACAGCTACCGCAGCAGCTGTCCAGGACTCTTTTGTTCCCGAAGCCTGGATACGGCCAGGTCCACCAAGAATGGATGACATTCAGCCTTTGCAGCCCATGAAGCCGCTAGAACAAATGAACTACTCTTTCGTGGGAATGACTGGAGGACAAATATTTCACGAAATGATGCTAAGGCATGATGTCAAGCATGTTTGTAAGTCGATCTTCTCAGAGAACTGATCAGACTGCAACTAACGCCTTTGCACAGTTGGGTATCCTGGTGGTGCGGTAAGAGCAAGCGAATTGAACTGAGACGTTGACGTACTTATGATGACAGATCTTGCCTGTTTTTGATGCAATTTTTGAGTCTCCGGTAAGTTTGTTCTGATGAGGTATACGAATCGATCGCTCAGAAAGTCTAGCATATTGATTTCGTCTTGCCGAAACATGAGCAGGGTGCCGGACACAGTAAGTCAAACACCGCGCTGCAAAATGGTTCTGTACTGACAAGCGACAGTGGCCGAGGGGTAAGCTGATAGTCCCATTGAGCGAGGTGAATATTGACCAGGGTGCATAGATATGCTCGAGCTTGTGGTAAGCCTGGTGTGGTAGTAGTAACATCGGGGCCCGGAGCAACAAATTTAATCACGCCGTTGCAAGACGCACTGATGGATGGAACTCCCATGATTGCCTTCTGCGGACAGGTGCCGACTTCAGACATTGGTACTGATGCTTTTCAAGAGGCTGATGTAGTGGGAATTGCAAGGGCTTGTACCAAGTGGGCTGTACAGGTTCAATCGGTTGAAGAACTTCCTCGAAGAATCAATGAAGCATTCCATGTTGCAATGTCAGGTCGACCAGGTCCAGTACTTGTGGACCTTCCAAAGGACACAACTGCCGGAATACTCAAACGTGCAATCCCTAACTCAAGTGTTCTCCCTGCTCCATCGATTCTTGCAGAAGCCATGAAGGGTATGCCGGATCAGGAACTTGAGAGGTCATTGGATCACACCGCGAGACTACTTAGTATGGCTAAGAAACCCATCATCTATGCTGGTCAAGGTGTTCTTTCGCATCCAGATGGACCTGTATTGTTGAAGGAACTCTCACAGAGGGCCAATATTCCTGTGACGACAACGCTATTGGGACTGGGTGCGTACGACGAAGAGGATCCAAAATCTCTGCATATGCTAGGAATGCATGGTTCATGCTATGCCAACATGGCAATGCAGCATGCCGATCTTGTTATCGCTTTGGGAGCTCGCTTTGACGATCGTATCACACGTAAGTTGTCTGGCTTCGTGCCGGAGGCACGTCGCGCCGAAGCGGAAGGTCGTGGAGGAATTGTTCAATTCGAGATCTTCCCTCGGAATATCAATAAAGTTCTCAAAGCAACTGAGGTTGTCCGGGGTGACCTGGTCCAAAATCTGGCCAAGTTGATGCCTCGTGTGAATGAAGTCTCACAATCCGAACGACGAGAGTGGCTTGATCAAGTCGCCAGCTGGAAGAAGCAATGGCCATTTGTGTATGAGAAAGAAGGTCCGAACGGAGCTATCAAACCTCAGACAGTGATTCAAACTCTCAACAACCTGACTGCCGACATCAAAGAGAAGACCATTATCGCCACGGGTGTGGGTTCGCATCAGATGTTCACTGCGCAGGTAAGTGGTCCACTCTGCATGAAGCAACGGCTTGAATAATGCTGACATGAACTCAAGCACTATCGATGGCGCCATCCACGATCCATGATCACCTCTGGAGGATTGGGTACCATGGGATTCGGTCTGCCAGCTGCTCTTGGAGCCAAGCTTGCTCGACCTGGCACTCTTGTGGTTGACGTTGACGGTGATTCCAGTTTCGGCATGACCCTCACGGAGCTTAGCACTGCCGCCGAATACAAGTTAGGCGTCAAAGTACTAATCCTCAACAACGAAGAGCAAGGTGCGCAACATGGTGTACTCTGAAACAAAATTTGAGATACTGACTCGACCTAGGTATGGTGACGCATTCACAACAAATGTTCTTCAACGATCGTTACTCGCACACTCATGGCAAGAATGCCGACTTTGTGAAGTTAGGTGACGCGATGGGAGTGCAGGCCGACCGAGTGAGCAAACTCGAGGAGCTCGAAGCCAAGATGAAGTGGTTTCTATTCGAGACTGGCGACGAACCTGCCATCTTAGAGGTGAAGGTTGATCAAAAAGTTCCTGTTCTGCCCATAGTGATGCCGGGTACGGCATTGCATGAATTTGTTACATTCGATGAAGGTATGTGACCGACTCAATGGTCGTGAATATACAATGAGCTAACAAGTTGATTCAGCTCGTGAGAAGGCACGCAGAATCCTGACACGACAGAGAAGTGGTCGATGAACGGAAGCTTTGATAAGGAGGTTGGCGTTGACGGTACGATAAAGCATTTGTTATATTTGCCAAGAGTCTTCCCCCGGCCACGTGATGCTCAGTTATCATTGTGTTTGGATTGGCTCTAAAGTTCGGGAAACAATAGTACGAATGAGATGAAAACATGATATACGCCGTACCAAGAAAGTGTACGTGCGATGATTGGCCTTGGTTGTATTATAGGGACGTGCACTGGTCGTTGAGAACGAACAGATGCCACTATTCTATAGGCTTTCGCCGAGACGGGTGAGGGTGGTGAAGAGCACTGATAACGGACGTTAGTAGCCTATAGTATACACGCTGATATTACATTATCCAAGGTGTTGCTTGAGTGAGCACCGTGTCATCTTGGAAGACCGAGAACAATCACGTGTAATGCCAGCAAGCCTGAAGTCATTGGTATTGCACGTAGAAGTTTGATGCTGGCAGATGCGACCCTGCCAATTGAAGCCTAACATGCACCACCAGGGTGCGGTGCGACCAAACTTTGCGCCGGCAGAGTCAAGATTGTGCCTACTACTAGCCTAGAGCCAAGCAGCATGACGCCCTCGCCAGTCATACACAACGACCCTTCGGGCTGTTCGCCCCAGCAGCCTTTGGGCTGACGAGAGGTGCCGTTTCGATAGGCACTAAGTGAACCGCTCAACGGCGCCCGTCAAACACCGGCAAGCACTAAAACATCTGCCACCAATAGTCAGTACTGTAGTATAGTCTCTACTTCATCGGCATGGGACGATACACTCACTTCCACTACGCTTGTCATCTCACAGATTACGCATCAGGTCAGGACAAAGCAAGAATTGGGAACTCGCTGGCAATTGACTCACATCCGTCTTCGTCGCGCCATATATTCTCCCTTTTTAGGCGGTATCTAATACGAGAAGGACGTACTTCGGTAAGAAATTCGTTCCCGAGAACGTCAAAATATGACAGCCAGGTAAGGCTGTCCTTTAAATTCGGCTGTGATACACAACAGGCACCCAATGGCACCCTTATCAGTGCGCAACAGATATCCGGCATGACCGCCATCAGGTGAAGCATTTTCTCTCTCATGAGCCACCACTCATGTCTCCACTCGCGCACACCCTTGAAGGCGCGCAATTCATAGGCTGAGGTGATATGACATCGCATCACTACCAGACAAACAACGTGATACTCAACATTTTCCCCTCCATTACAGGGGTTGTCCACCCTGTGAACATGGAAGGACCTATTGACGAAGCATCCCCGCAATCACGGGCGTCTGATTTTCTTCTACAACATGCCAGGATAAAGAGTTACACTGTGGATGTGCGGCCAATCCCTCCCAGCTAGCTAACTCAAGTAACTATGTGATGACCAACTTTGATCTTTCTACTCTTTTGGTGATGAGACTGGCTGCTCAAGCTTGGTAATGGCAGCAACCCATCCCTGCAAAAGCTTGATCTGCAGGTGAATAGGTGATTCTTTACCTTCGCCCGTTGTAGGGTGGGAGTGCACAAGCGCCCAGCCTAGCCTTGCGCTACCTCGTATCGCCCGATGCAGGTAGGATAGAAGGCAGCATTATACTCAAAGCAAACTCAATCCAACTCCACCATATCCAACCTCGCAGCTGGTTGAGAGCCTTCTTTTCACACTATCAGAATGAGTTGGGAGAGTGGAACCCCTTACTGATACCGATATAACCTCTGGCCTGAACTACTGAGGAAGATGCATTCATCTTATTGCTACAGCGTACAGAAAAGCATTTGTCCCTCACCCTCTGACTGGCACCATGGTTGTCTCAGACATCATCCATCATGGACCGTATACCATACGATACTCTCCAGGTCAGCCGTTCCATTTTGAGAAGCACCCATACATTTTCAGATCATCCAACGTCCTTTGCTGGCTCATATGGGCTTGCTATCTTACTGTTCAAGCTCTCATCATTCATAGCATGAGAAAGTCTTCAGCTACATTTCTGTGGACCTTCTGGGCCGCATGGGTAGCAGAGATCTGCTTGTCTCTAAACGACTTTGGACACGGAATTCACCTAATCTATCAGTTTCTGCGCAAGGAGAAGGTGGGAACGAGACCTCATTATCGACTACTGAACGGTACAGCACCAACGGTCGACGTATTTGTCCCATGTTGTGGAGAGCCTGTCGACGTTTTAACAAACACAATCGCATCGGCGGCAGGTCAAGATTATCCTGGGTCACAATTTCGTGTCGTCGTTCTGGATGACGGACAAGATGACAATCTTCGCAAGCGCGTCAATGAATTGAATGAGGAAGGACTGCTGAACGCTAAAATTGTTTATTGCAGTCGAACAGTCAAGCCAGGAGTCGATTCCTTCTTCAAAGCGGGAAACCTTCGGTACGGTATCGAAGAGACTGCACGTATGACAGGGGGTGAATTCATTGCTTCTATCGATGCAGACATGATTCCGGATCCCGAGTGGTTGCGCAGAATGGTACCTCACTTCATACTTGACTCACGTCTAGGCATGCTCAATCAACCTCAGGTATGTAAATTCCAGGTTTGGATGAACAATTATATAGGTCTGACAATTGTGCGTAGCACTACTATAACGTTCCTGAGAATGATCCACTCGCAGAGAGAGCGGAGTTCGACATATGGTATACCCTGTTTGAAACTGCCAATGATCGCGTAGGTGAAGCCATGTGCCAAGGTTCTGGGTTTCTTGTTCGAAGAACTGCCCTGGAAGAGATTGGAGGCTGGCCACTTGCCCATACCGGCGAGGACGTGATGTGCTCTCTCAAGCTACACTTTGCAGGATGGAAACTGGGATATATTCGTGAATATCTGCAGCATGGAATGACGCCTGAGTCGCTCCAAGCACGCATGAAGCAAAAGGTCCGCTGGGTAAGAAATGATGTACACAAATTGAGTCGTAAGCTGTAGCTAATGTGTGTCCAACAGGCTGCTGACCATCTTGAGTTCATCCGTGAATACGGACTGTACACAGCATCTAGAACGCTGGGTGCGTTGACATACAGAGAGCTGACAGCCATTCCAACAACGATCGGTCTGATTGTCATGCCGATTGCTCTGCTCGCAGCAGTCTTCAGCTCGAATCCCGTCAGCATGTCCTCGAGTGAGTATACTTGGCTTCGAACGATGCTGCTTGCCACCTTTTTCTCCAGCAAACTGAATGAGTACATCACCTACCATCATGTTGGACTAACTCGATTGTCCAATTATCAGAGTCTCAACTTATGGTATGCTCCATGTAAGTTGATATCTTTGGCTTGTCTATTGATGACATTGCGTACTGACCATCATCAGATGCAACCTGGAGGTTTTTGAGTGCTGTATTGCCCATCAGTTCAGGTGCACCCTCATTCTTCGTTACAGGCACATTTGTTTCTCCTATAAATGAAAGATCAAGCAGCAAGCGAGCAGGTCTATTACGACGAATCACTTCTAACGGCCTACCGATGAACATAACTTATATTATCTGCTGCTTGACGATCATCACATGGTCACTTTGGTCATCGTCCACGCTGCAAACGGCATCGAACCTGACGAGTTCTAAGGCGGTATACGTTCTCATGTTTCCTGGCCCCATTGTGAAGCTGGTGGCATGTCTCTGGAAAGCATTCATCCCGGTATTGTACATGATTTCGCCGCCATCTGTTCTGGGATGGCGTGAGTACCTCGAGAGCGATTCGAGGGGTGTTCTTCAACCGAAAAAATCAACTCAGATTATCATGGATTCACATGGAAGCTGCAAGGACACTGGTGTCACTGGAATCTGGTGGGATACACTAGAGATGGGCGCGTTGGCGTGCAGCCTGTGGGCAGGATTTTAAACTATGGCTCTCAACCCGCAGTGCATGATAGCCACACTGTTCGATGGGTTGGCATATCGATACTATAACACTCGTTCGCGTGATGTCATCGTAATCCGGAGCCAAGGGTATGAACAATGTTTTAGAGGAAAGGGCCAAAGATAGGTGCGACCAGCCCTTGATAGATGCCGTTCAGAATCGAGTTTTCCGATCTTGAGCATGAACACAAGGACCTTTCATCTGCCAATGAAAGTAGTTACGCAGCAATCAAATGCTATCAATCCGATACAGTCGATCCTGCTTTGACGCGACATCTCAAATATGCTGACTAGGTTCTGCATGTGAAAATCTTCCGGGACATACCTTGCAGCACTTAGAAATCGAAGATCCGGTGGGTCAAGAACTCAATCGGCGTTCAGCTGGCTTGTAGACCCCGAGATCTGAGGTTGGCGCTGCTCGTCTCTCACCAGCATGAGACTCCATCGGCGTGTAGCGTTCCCTGAGAGAAAAACCATCGAGGAACATAATCATATGAGTATGATCCACAGAGCTATTAGTTCAAATTGAGCAGGAGACATAAACAGCGATCCACCAGTTAACGTGGACGTGGTACGTCTCTGAACCATGACAACTCAGACCTGTGGATCATACAATAAGCGAAAGGATTGTGACAAATCTCGATCTTAACGGATCAACGCTGCGTCTATACGTACCATGTACGTACTTGTACGGGGTGCAGTATCGCACTACATGGGTTGAGAAGTGGACAGCGGTGTAGATACGATCTGATCTAGCGAGTGAGGATAACAAGACAAGGTTCAGGTCTCATTCACGTGATTTCTCCGCTGATCTATAGTATTCGCACTATCCGAAGTTGGTGTCATGATCCGTCTCCCTCGGGCCGTCATGGTAACAAAGTCTCTTCCGCTTCTCCTTCACCTCCACCCCCAACAAATCCTGTACGTGGCGTTCCGTGGCTGGAATCTACCCGGTTTGAGTTTGACAGCCACCGTCCCAAATCAGATGTTACCCTTGTACTAGTTGCAGTACTTTGTATTCACGGAGTACGAGATCGTGCAGGTAATGTATTGGATTTGGTACTGCTGATTAGTCAATCGAGCACCCTTTTTCTCTCTCCCATCGAGTGAGTCCGAGCAAGAGCGCATCACGGAAACAAACAAAGTAATTCGCCTTTGCTTCTTTTCTCCGATCGGTGCTGCGGTGCGGTGCACTCCGTACTCTATGGTCATAGATAGGAGAATAAAGAGAGCATGAGTAAGAGATAGTGTCATGCCATTGCAAATCTCAATTTCCATGGTCGTTCTTTCCTGCTTTGCCGTTCATCTCTCAGCCACCGCCTTGAGCTTGTAATACCGCTAGTACGCCACAGATCCTCGAGGCTCACTCTACTCGCCCACGAGCTTTTCTTGCTCCTCGGCGTTGTGTGCTCTTGACTGCTCATTTCCTGATCACATACTCATACAGCTTCCCTGTACTCGTTGACTCTCATCTTTACATGCATTCTGTTACGTCGAAGCCATGGGGCTTCAATGTCCGTTCGTCTACAGCATTCGTTGTCAGTGCTGTCTGTTTGGGCTTGTTTACTGTCAGTCTCACCAGGAATCAAAAAGGATTATTCTGCGTGAAGAATTGAATATGCTGACACTTGGAAACAGGATACGTTAATCTTCTGTACTGTATGTACTCATCATCTCTGACTCCTAGCATGTGCTGCAGCGTCCAGTATCTTGCTTTCAGGCTGACATTGGCTTGTGCCTCTCTAGATAATTCCCATCCTTCCTTCGGCCTTGATTGAAAGAGCAAATGTATCTCCAAAACATGGTAAGTCGAGACCTTGACGGTGTTGTTGTTGAATCACGTGAAAACGGACGCTGACTTCTGTCCCTCTAGTGCAATATTACATCTCTGTCATGCTGGCATCTTCGGCCATTTGTTTCTTTTTGTCTGCACGTAAGTGAAGATCACCTGTATCCTCATTGGAGCCACATCCGCCTAGTAACCAACACAAAGAAGATTCTGTACTGATTAAGATCAGCACTTTTTGGACATCTGTCCGATCGTTGGGGATCCAGGAAACGACCATTCATCTTTGGTATAGTTGCAAACATTGCTTCACTTATCTTGTTCATGGTATCGGCATCCCCTGTGGGTATGACACTGGCTCGAGCTTTCCAGGGTATCTCTAGTGCTGCAGTCAATGTTGTTGGAATAGCTCTGGTGAAGGACACCTTTGCCAAGGAGAAGACTGGTCAAGGAATGGCATATACTAGTGCTGCAACACAAATTGGGTTACTTCTTGGACCTTCAGTTGGAGGAGTTTTGTAGGTCTTGGCCAATGGACGCGGTGAATCATGCCGTGTGACCTGTTACTGCAGATTTACTGATGTTATTTAACCCGCAGATACGATAATATCGGTTATGAGTCGGTGTTTATCCTTCCTGTCGTATTACTTACTATCGACATTGTGATGCGATTAGTCTTGATCGAGAAACCAGGTGAGTCGTCATCGTTCCCAATAAATTCACTTGTGCATTCCTGACACTCGGATAGCCGCCAAAGCTCTACGCAAGCAGCTTGTTGATGAGGAAAATACAAGTCTCCGCCGGGAGTCGTCTGCAGTGGTTCCTGAGAGTTCGGAAGAAGATCCTTTATTGGTCCGAACGAATACCAATGCCTCGCATCAAGCCGTCAGCTCAGGCAGAAATCCTGTATTCAGACTGATCACTCGAGGCCGTATGCTCACCACGTTGTTTGTCGCAATGGTCGATGTAATTCAATGGACGGCCTTGGAGACCGTAAGTACCATCAACTACTCCACTCCTGACAACGCAGTCTAATTGCTGATTGACACGGAAACTGACAACTTCAACGTAGACGCTGCCTTTGTTTGTCATTAGAACATTTGATTGGACTGCCTCACAAGCTGGACTGCTCTTCTTTGTCGGTTGTGTCCCCGGTATCATATTGAGTTTTTTCTTGGGAAAATCAATTGATCGATCAGGCACTCTGTTGCCAGCTGCGGTCGGAGTGTCTATCGCATCCGCCTGCTACTTGACACAGCGTCTCGTACGAGAAAACATCCTTTGGCAAAAGATTTTGCACGTCGGACTTTTTACTACATCGAACGTCTCCATGCTGTTCGTGCAAATCATAATGTCGGCTGAAATTGGATTGACGGCCCAAGAAGTCGATGATGAGAGTGAAGACGGTACCAGTAGTACAGTCGGAATGGCTTACGCTCTCTTCATGATGGCATGCTCTGCCGGTCAACTTCTGGGTCCGATTCTTGGAGGATTCATGATAGAGAAGACTGGCTGGTCTGGAATGACAACGATGCAAGGCATATTGTGTGCTGTTGCGTTGCCTGCCATTTTGTCATTCACTGGTGGTGGCCTCAAGGCATGGCGCAACAAGACACAAAAGTGAAGAGCATGTCAAGGGTTATCGCCTCACGAATGGGTTTGGTTACATTGTCGAAAAGTGATTTGATTCATAGACCCGCATATAGATCGTTTATGACATTGGCAAACTAATAAAATCTGGACTATATCAGACAGAGTGAACACTGGATCGGGAGTGAGGGAGGATAGCATCAAAGATACACAGTCAGATGATCCATAGCGTGGCATGCGACATGGACCTTTCACTGCTCGTTGCGGCACTGCCTCGTTACAGATGCGAGTCTGCTACAAGTGCACGATAGAGCACCGAGGTCGCCGAAGAAATATCTGGGTGTTTGTGTGGTGACAAGACCCTATCTCGGTGAAGTGCCACCATTTTCCCCAGATTCCAAGACCAATCAAAGTGGCGATTGAATGACAGCTTGGTAATAACTCCGAGGCAACCTGGCCTTCGATGTCATGTGGCTTACATCTGATTCGACCAAGCATGTTCTCTTGGGAGGACGATCTCGTCATTCTCATGAAGATACCAAACTCTATGATTGTCAGTTGCGCTCTGATCGACGTGCCCCTGGTGGAACTTTGGCGCACTTTTGTCGATCTTGGGAACAGTGCCTCGGTTCTATCTCACTGGTCCAACAGTTCCCAACGACGTCAGCGGTTTGTAGTAAGCATGTACCAAAGGAACTCCTACTCAAAATGGAAGGATGGCATATCGTTCCAGCGAGGGTCGAGCGATGGATAGATAGTTTGAAGTCAGCAGCACTCATCGAGTCGAACTCGTGTGTTCACAACAGAGTGCCGTTGTTCCAGGTTATGGAAGACGTACTCCCTAGACGCAACGATCATGACCAAAAACGACTGAATGTGTCCCATTTAGTCAACGCCATCATATAAAGTTTTCCCCACAATATGTCCAAGGACATCATACACTAGCATGAACAGGCCGAGGATGATGGTTCCAAGTCTTCATTACCAAGTCATTCCTTTGTACATAGTACATCAGGGATCGCCACAACTCAAACTTATCTTCACCATCACATTCACTTCCTTTCCCTTTCGGCCTTGAATCTCGAACGCAAACATGGCTTTCACACACAGCTCCGATGAGGACGTGAAGGCTCACGAGAATGGACATGTCGAAGGCACGCCCAATCAACTAGAAGTTATCCGAACAATATCACGAGTACCAGGGAATCCTAATTACTACGAGAAGAATGGACTTCGTACGGAAGGTGATGGGCTGGACCACAACAATTACAATACAGTGAGTACACCTCCTTGAGAGCTCTTGCTCGAGAGACAGAACGTCATCACTAACACGATCCAGAAATCGATAGGCTTCATCATGACTGTCCTTGGATGTTCATTTGCCCTCGCAGGATCACAGATTCCACCTCTCCTATACCTCACACTCGGCACAACGATCGCCGTGGATCTCGGCAGACCAGACCTGTACATATGGATGCTCACAGCTATCCTTGTGGCTATGGGATCACTAGCACCATTTGTTGGTCCTTTGGCTGACTTGTTTGGTCGAAAATGGATCTTCATCTTTGGCTTCGTGTGCTCAATCGTGGGTTCCGTCGTCTGTGCCGCTACACCTAATGCTCCTGGATTTATTGCCGGTCAAGTTTGTCTTGGTTTCGGCGCTGTCATTCAAGAACTCATGGCTATCGCAATTGTCGGCGAGATCGTTCCAACCTCAAAACGTACGCTTTATGCAGCGCTGGTTCTCTGCTCGATTATCCCATGGTCACCCGGCACCCTCTACGCCAATCTGATGACGACGTCAAGTTGGCGATGGATAGGATTGGCACTCGGAATCTGGAATGCCTTGAATATGGTCTTCATTCTTATATGGTACAAGCCACCACCTCGAGTAAACAGTCGTGGCTTAACCAAGCGAGAGATGCTTGGTCGAATCGACTATCTTGGTGGTGCTCTCCTCACGCTCGGCCTGGTCTTCTTCCTTATCGGACTCAACTGGGGAGGTGAAGCATATCCTTGGAAGTCAGCTCACGTCCTGGCATTTCTTCTTGTCGGTGTCGCCTTGATGATCATCTTCGGCCTCTGGGAATGGTTCGGAGCTCCCTACCCACTCTACCCACGCCGTATCATTGCCGCTCCAAGAGCATTCTTCTGCATGATATTTGTCATCTTCGCTGCTGGTATAAACTATGTCGCCCTGGTTGTCTTCTGGCCCATTCAAACTATCAGTGTATACGATTCTGGTCACACTCAAGTGGGAATCTACACTCTTCCGATTGGAATGTGCATTCTAGGTGGAGCCATAATATCTGCACTCTTACTCGGAGTATTCAAGAATCACACAACATTCTTGATGACTGCGTTCTGCGTTATGCAGACTGTAGGTGAGTCAAAACATCCATTCAATCTTGCTGCAAGAAGCAAGACATTCACAAAATGAGACCCCCCGTACTAACAGGTTCACAGCATGTGCCTGCCTTGTCGTCACCGATTTCCGCAACATTCGTACAGCCTGGGCACCTCTCGTTCTTTCGTTGATTGGTGTAGGTGGTGTTCTTACACCCAACCAGGTCGTGATAACGGTCATCACACCAGACGATCTGATCGCTTCGGTAACCGCATTGACAGTTGGCCTACGAGCTCAATCTCAAGTCATTGGTCTTGCGATCTTCTACAACCGATATGTCGCCGAGGTCACCAAGAATACGTTCAAATACGTTGTACCCGCCATGTTCAAGATCGGCTTCATCGATCCCACCCAAATCAGAACCATGATGACCGTACTTACTTCGGAACCATTCCACGTGTACGCAAAGACAGTGCCACAGATTAGCAAAGAACCGGCCTATTCGATTGTTCGCGACGCCACGGTTGAGGCCTATGGACATGCCTTCCGCACTGTGTTTTATATCACCATCGCTTTTGGTGTATCAGCTTGTATCGCAGCTGCTCTGATGGGTAACGTTTCTCAATATATGGACGACCATGTTGCAGCGCCGCTCGGTGATGGTGGTGATGGCAGGAGGAAGGAGCCAAAGACGCAGATGAGTTCGATTGCCGAATGATAGAAAAGAAGCATCCGTTCGGAATGCTTGACTTGAAAAATTGATGTATATATGAAGAGATACGAAATAAAAATTTTAATGTGATCGGCACATCGTGCTCCAACAGGGCTGAGAGTGAACCAGGCACGGTCACTATTAGTCGCTTTATGAAGCAGTACAGTCTTGCCTAATCACTTTTCTATATTGCTGTTCTTCTTCAAATCTGATGTATGTGCAATTCCCTAATATATGTCTCATCTAGTTATTATCGTGAACAAACGAATCGGGAGCATGAGGAGAGAGATGTTCGAGTGTATGTTCAACAGCACGACAATAATTGTAGAGAACGAATGTCGAGGAACTCAGTAGGCCATCAATCGTCATTCGGACCGGCTAAACATCGGTGATGCAGATTTCCTCGTCCTGCTAAGGTCTACAAGATTATTTTTTAGTGAAGCCATTGCTATAGATCCAATAACTTACACTTCGCGATTGTATGTTCTAACATGGCGCGGCCAAGAAAGAAGAAGCGCACTCATGTGCGTGAAGATGCTGCTGCCGCCACAGGTGCTAGACCTGGAAAGGCAGGAGTTACCAACAGACCACCCAAGAGTATGGTTATTCGCATGGGCGCAGGTGATGTCGGACCCAGCGTCAGTCAACTTGCAAAGGATTTTAGAGCAGTAGTTGAGCCGGACACTGCTAGCAGACTCAAAGTGAGCTCTCCCTTCTGCTCCATGCGAGACCTCGATTGACCGTTTTGTTCAGGAACGTAAAGCAAACAAGCTGAGAGACTACACCTCGATGGCTGGACCATTGGGTGTTACCCATTTGTTCCTCTTCACTCGATCCAAGACCGGCAATGTGCATCTGAGAATAGCTTTGACACCAAGAGGACCGACCCTGACTTTTAGAGTGGAAAACTATGCTCTAAGGAAAGATATCGCAAGTGCTCAGAAACACGCTCGAACAGGAGGAA
Source organism: Camptophora hylomeconis (assembly GCA_032357745.1). Taxonomy (NCBI): domain Eukaryota; kingdom Fungi; phylum Ascomycota; class Eurotiomycetes; order Chaetothyriales; family Chaetothyriaceae; genus Camptophora; species Camptophora hylomeconis. Next base: position 886,162 of record JAOTMB010000003.1, on the reverse strand, counting down.
ATGATTACATGACTGCTCCATTGTTGGTCATGAACAACTTTGTGTCACAAGAGCCGGCAGATGACTCTGATCCGATTAAGAAGCAGTTAGAATCTCTTACGACCACAGTCTTTCAATCTATCTTCCCTCCAATTTCACCGCAGACCACTCCATTATCCTCGATCAAGCGAATATTGTTGTTGAACAGGGAAAAGCAAGATGATGATTCATATGTTATAAAATTGCGACATTACGCAATCACGACAAGAAAAACTGGAATTTCCAAGAGAGTGCGCCGCTTTGACTCGGTAGAACAGAGAGCACGGGAGAAGAAGGGCGCTGCTCTTCCAAATCTCGGAAAGCTAGATGATGTTGCTGATTATCTACTTGATCCCGCTGCTGGTGGTTATACTTCCGCAAGTGAGACAGAGCTTGATACAGATAACGAAGTCGAGATAATGGAAACAACTACAAGACGGGTACTCAGCAAGAAGGAAATGGAGAAGGTCCGTGCCGGCGAAAAGAAACCCAACGGTTCCGAGCCTCGATCGAACGTTGAGAAGCGCGCAGTCAAGCTCGTCGAATTAGGTCCACGAATGAAACTGCGCATGGTCAAAGTTGAGGAGGGTATCTGCGAAGGAAAGGTGATGTGGAACGAATTCGTTACCAAAACGAAGGCTGAAGAGAAGGAACTCGATGCGAAATGGGAAACAAAGCGAAAGGAGAAGGAGGCTAGACGTGCAGAACAGAAAGCCAATGTCGAACGAAAGAAGCAACTCAAACAAAACACCAAGAAGAACGCAGGTCAGAATGCAGATGGAGAGGACTCGGATGAGCCAGAGTATGATAGCGATGAAGCTATGGAGATTCTTGAGCGCGAGGCTAATGGTGAGTATGATGACGATGATGGTGATGGTCTGGAAGAACACGAGGAAGATTATGAAGATATGGAAGAATGAGCGAGGCCATGTCATACTGCTCAGTAGTGAAAAGGAATATCATCCTTATCATGGATTACATGGAGAAGCGTTGCTGTTCCACATACAAAGCCACGAACAAAGAGCAAGAGTATGGTATGTGTCAGAAGGTTCTTCAGAATAGAGAGTCGACAACAGACAACGGGACTCCCATTTGCCTACACGGAAAGGACCGAAACGCACAGGCACCTGTCATCTTCGATAAAGGATTTCGACAGCCCCATCTCTACACTTCAGCTACCAGCAATCGAGCAAGATCGGACCAAACCATCCAATCCAGAGATATCCAAACCAAGTCAAGCCATTACAGGAAATGGCTGAAGGCAACTCTGCCAGACGTGCATCACGACAGAGCCCGGAGAATGAAACGACAAGCAAAGAAGAGATCCATCGGCAAATACTGTATTGTAGTATATTACTACTTAAGATCAGGCTTTATATGGAATGCAGACAAATGACATTCAAAATATTAGATAGCGCATAACAAGCGCACCATGCTAGCATAATGCATCAAATCTGACTGAATTGAAATGCATTGACCTGAATCAAGACTAATCCTGTACTAGAGTACAATACTATATTATACTGCCAATGTTTTCATGACATTCGTAGTTTTACGTATCCCACCTACTTATCATCTTGTTTCTCTCTCACTTCATTTCATTTTACTTTACCTCATTTCTACTTTACGCTCACATTGCATCGCCTTTCTTTGCGGTATATTGCTATATTCTACACTACACTATTACCTCGCTTCATGATTGAATTTGACTATTTCTTTATCTTTACTTCCTTACGTATCGGCTTCGATACTTAGATCTTACATTCGATATCATCTCGTGTTACTACTCACTACCAAGTACCAACTACTGATAACTATTTCATCTCCGTATGCTAATGCTCCAGATGACACAATACAGCATAGCATAGCATAGTGCAGCATACTAGTATTACAGGACAGACATCAAGTCGTAACGTAACATGTACTGATTTATATAGTTCATCTCAGCTTGTCTCGTCTTAGTAATGCACGTTTCACACATACATACTACAATGAAAATTCCAAAATAAACCATTCAGTTGCGTTGGGATTCTCTCCTTTCTGTCTCTCGTTCTTGTTCTCAATCTCGCACGCACAAGCATCAAAATCGAAATCCGAGACTCACTTCTTCGCTCCCATGGCATATCGTTTCGTCCACTCCTTGGCCTCCCTCTCGTATCCAGCCCTGTCGTTCTTATATTGATCTGCGATCTTGGCTTCGACGGCATCGTCTGGCAATGGCTCTTTTCGTCGGAAACAGTGACAATGATTAGTAATGTGCTTGTAAAGCCAGCTTGGGTTCAAATTGATGAAATCGAAGATAAAACAGTGAATGGAAGACTAAGCAAAAATAGCAGGATGGGGGAATGGCGCAATACGTCGAGCTGTTTGTCCATGATGGATCGGGTGAAATAGAGTGCAGTGATGTAAAGTACATACCTCTAAGCAATTGCGAAGCAAACTGTAACACAGCTGAGATCTTCGTACTGGGTTTCCACTCCCCTTCGCGTAACATGCCGAGACACATCATTCCGTCGTTTGGGGGTGAGTCATTGCTTATGTTTGGATGGTAGATTTTCGTTGTGAATTGGAGGACCGGTGGTTTGAAAGGATAGGTTGGTGGGAGTTTCAGGTCGATTGTGAATTCTCCGCCCTTTTGATAATTAGAATTGCTGGAAGGGGATGTTGAACTGAGCTGAGTTGGATTGGATTTGGGTGATGTCAATGATATAGAGATAAGGGGGCCGAGAATGAGGTAAGGAGGGGTGAAGCTTAGCTAGACACAGATGGACGTACTGCGTATGGTGATCCTGCTGGTCCTTCCATTGAGACTTTCCACTTGTAGAGATCGGGTTGATCTGATACTGTTACACCCACTGGTGGAGACGAGGATAATTCTTGCAATTCCTGTCCTTCGAGTCAGTTGTTGAAGTAAACCGGATTCTCCGGAATGAGGTTTATTACCTTCATGATTCTTTTCTGTCCGGCCGCCATGATGATTGTTGGTGCTAGAAAGATGGTGGATTGGTGATGTTTTATGATGATTCTGATGCGGGCCGATTATGCTAAGATATATTGTGGCGTGGGTTTGCTGCGTTGATTAAGGACCGCACAATCTTTGTCTTAGACAATCGGCAGATCAATGCTTTGGGGCGATGATTTTGCTTTGTATGACTACCGTCCGGGATGGCAAATGAATGGAAAGAAAGTGAGAGCCAATGAAATCGTTGTCTGATCAGGCGATCATGAAAGGCTTGGCTGTAGCCTTAACGCCTTTTTCTTAGCCGTCACGTTCGGTAGTAGTCAATATACTAAGCTGTGCTGCCGGAATATCGTCTGTGATTGATGTTGTATACTCAGTATTCACCGCACTTAGACTAGAGGGAGAATCGAAATATCACATTAAGCGACTCTTCATAAGCACTACACACAACATCTTAGTCATTTGAGCAGTACATTCAAAAGAGTGCTTCTAGTCTGTGCATTTAGCTAGTCTCTCTGCACCGGGACCCTAAGTCAAATCAAGCTATGCTATCAACGATTTTTAATCTGTCCAAAGAAGGGCATTGACTATGTTCGTCTCAGCCACGATCTAGCTTGTTATCGAACAGGATGTTCTTTGCTGCGCTGTACTATGCTCTTATAAATACACCCGAATCAAGTCCATAGATTGTGTTAATATAATGACCCCTCAGTACCTACCATGGACATAATTTGCTGTCTCGGTTGCTGAATCTGATTAGAAGTTCATCCATCAAACGCGTACAGTAAGCGAAGAGCCTCGCGTCCTTGTGATACGAGTCACTTTCTGTCGCTTCCAATTGAGCCGATGATACGTGAAATCGTCTTCATGCATTTTCGGGAGGAGCCTTGATCATTGACTGATGTTCTTTCTCGATTTTAGCAACCACAGTGCTAGTATTGTTCGTTATGGACTCCCTTTCTGCTACACAGAGAGTGAGAACATCCTAGGCAGACATAACGGCATTGCTAGTCAACACAATAAGTGTCCTCAAGATTTGACACCTGTTGTGATTCTGGGAACTTGCACCGCGAAGTAGAGTCGAGTCAATATTTCCCGTCAGGGGCGGTCATTGGAGTAATGAGACTCATTGATGAGGAAGATAAAGCGTAGGGAACTTTGAGGTCGCAGCATCACTGAGAAATTCGCGAAAAATCGAGACAGATATTATCAGCTTGGAAGGTTCGCAAGAGTGTGCTAAATGTCGTTTGGATGCAGTCGTCGTTAGACAGAAGCAAAAAGTTGAGTTGATAGAGACACTCATGATACATTTAGATGACGTCATGCACGGCGCGTGTTTCACGCGTTCCTTCCTCTTTCAGATAGGCAGCCTCGCCCTGCCTAATTTGTTTGTCTTCGCTTTTCCTTGATATTATTCTGTTCCGGTTGATTCTGGCGTACATAAAGAGCCTCCTGTTCAGTAGTCGGGGTCTGATTTATCAAGAAACATTTTCTGCGTTGAGGGACGTATTCTCCGACAAATTCAACACGACTATTGATCACCATGCCCGCAGTGTACAGATATGGTAAGTTCTCTCTCTATCAGCCTTTGGTCTATTCATGGTGCATTGCTTTGGATACGGCTGAATAGCTGCTGCTCCGGATGCCATGCTTGATCTCGAGAGACTGCATTTCTCGCATTTCCGAAGTTTCTTGCTGTCTCGGTCCATTATCTTACTAATCCGTCGCAGAGATCTCTCCTAACAAGCGGGCTGGATGTCAGAGCGCGCAATGTAAGGCCAGTGAACTGAAAATTCAGAAAGGTGAATTTCGATTTGCAACTTTGGTAACGATCAACGGAAATGATAGTTGGAAATACAAGCATTGGGGATGTGTAACTCCGCTTCAGATTTCCAATATCATTGAGCAAATTGGTGGTCTTGATGGATTGGATTTGGACAGCGACCTCGATATCCTTGATGGCTACGAAGAATTAGAGCCATGGGCTCAGGAGAAGGTCAAGTTCGCTTTACGAAATGGTCATGTTGAGGATGAGGACTGGAAAGGTGTAAGTGGATTGTGTCTCACTCGTCTCTTAACACAAGCTAATATATGTTCTTAGGATCCTGAGCTGAACAGACCTGGCCAGAAGGGGATTACCAAGAAGCGTACACCAAAGAAGAAGAAGAACATGGAAGATGATGCTGAGAACGAGGGGGAGAACGACCAAGACGCATCGCCATCGAAGCCGAAGGCAAAGAAAGGACGAGGCAAGGTCAAAGCAAATGATGACGATGATGGTTCTCCTGCTCCACCAAAGAAAGCTGGTAACAAGAAACGTAAAGCTGCCGATATCAACGATGAATCTGAGTCCGCAGAAGAGAAGAAGCCCAAAAAGAGAGCCGCAAGAAAGACCAAGGTTGTGAAAGACGAAGAAGATGACGAAGACGTCACTCAAAAGCCCAAGAAGAAAGGTGGCAGGTCACGTAAGGTCAAGGAAGAAGTAGCCTCTGCCGATGAAATGGAAGAACAACCATCAAAGCCGGTCAAGAAGGCTTCGCGGAAAAAGAAATCTGTCGTTAAGGACGAGGAGCCAGCGGAGGATGTCGAACATGAGCCGGCCGAGGTGGAAAGCAAACCAGCTAAGAGCTCACGTGCACGAGGCCGAAAGAACAAAGATACTGCATTGAAGACCGACATCGCAACGGAGGACAACGCTACTGAGGAGGCAGATGTAAAAGTTGAGAATGAAGAACTTATCGAGCCCACCGATCAGAAGAAGAGAAAGACCAGATCGAAGCCGGGCAGAGCTTCAATCAAGGATGAAGGCGAGTAAGTGCTCGACCTCCTCCCTCCATGGCAACATATGGTCTACGTTTGTGTTTCCATTTATGAAGGGTTGTACAAGAAGTTGTCAATATTGTCGTTCATTGAACGCTTTCAAGCAAGGTTGAGGTATCCCATCATAGCTATCTAATAAGTGGGAAAGATCAAGAGGAACAGGGAAAAAGCCACTAATTCACAAACATGTATTAATATATGTATCATTGTTCATTCCGGAAGGTATGGGTATTGCCTGTATCGTCCATTTCCCATCCAAACTGGAAGTGACGAGGTTAACTCAGCGTTGCTGGAAACTTCAAGCAATCCTTTCAAGGTGCTCATGACATGTTCCAAATCCACCACAAACTCATTCTCCCGTGGTACTACAGCAGATCTAACAAACCTCCATTTCACCCTACAATAACTCATATCCAACGCATCACCACCAGGGAACTCACCCTCATCAATCTGTAACAAGGAATCGAGAACAGTATGTGAAGATAGAATCCTCCTGGCTAGATCACACAATCTCACCGCCTCCAACCTCGCTCTCTTCGTACTCGAATCCACGACCCTAGCATTATGAGCAAGAATGATATCAGAATCCGCAGTGTCCTCAACAAGAGCCGGAGCCTGATAGCCCTCCGTCCTCAATTCCTCCAGCCCATCAAACCTCAAACCAGCCCTTACCTTCTCTCCAGCCCCAAGTCCCAAGTTCAAACTGATCAGAACCATCTCCAAATCCTCATACCCAATTTCCATCCTCCTGATCCGCGAGAAATTGGTAAATCCAATCTGAGACCCTAGTTCTTCAATCCTGGCGCCGCATTTCCATGTTGGTCCCGCGTACAGGATCGGGAGGCACTCCTTAGTTATTTGACGGCAGACACGGAGGAGGGGAAGGGATTGTGTTAGGTCCTTGCGTTGCTGGGTCATGTAGATGTTTCGGTAGTAGGTTCTGATGAAAAGGGAACGGATTGTGAGATTAGATAGAAGCGTGTCAGGGAAGAGGAGAGTATAGATCTGGTTGCGGAGTTCAGCTGGGAGGTTTAGGAAGGGGGATGGTGATGGCGGTAGTGGCGAGAGAGACATGTCTGGTGATGAAATGATGACTTTGGTTGCATTTAGGTCTACTAATCTTTGTCTAACCAGGTCACTGTGATAGTCTTGTTCTGTGCTGTGCCAGTATGCATCGACAAGGGTGGCTGATGCTGTACCTAGAAGGTTTTTGAAACTGTATCTGATCAGTGTGTTTAGAGAAATTAACACATGAAGTACAGTCAAATCATCTGATGAGATGAGAAGAATGTGTACGTCGACACAAGCATATCTCACTGGAATATTGACGTTTGAGATGACGCGCCGTTGGACCGAGGCGGATGATCTTGATAGCGTGAAGCCATCTCTCAATCAGGCCCGACCTCATCGAGCGTGTTTCTAATTAAGACGTATTGCGAAAACTATCATGGCAATGACTGTGTTACAATTGAAAATTCTGATTATGTCTTGAAGGTGATAGGGCTGAATGTGGATCTATTATAACCTGAAGGCAGAGACATTCATGAGCTATTTACATTCAGAGAAATCGGTGGCAGGAATGTACGATGGACCATAGTTGGAAATGATGATAGAATCTTGAAATATCTGCATGTGCATATTTGTTGTTACACATCAGGAATTCTGTGTTTCGAGACGCTGCTGCTGCTGGGACCATTGGCTAGGTCCTACCACAACAAAAACAATGAAGACATCATGTTGGGGTTCTAATATGTCCATCTGATTAGACAGAATGAAATGAAGATGTCGCCATACTGCAGATACATACATACAGTATCTGGCTGGATGTGTCACCGCGTGAATCAGATCGGCTCCTCACAGCTTCACAAAAGCGTATTATTACATTTGACATTGGAATCTTAAAATTCTCTGCTGTCACCAATATCGCATACATCGAAGACGCCTTCCTCGGGAATCTTGTGATGTGCCAAAGCCTTCTTCAGCAGCTTGGGCGGCTCCAACACATCCTCATATGTCAATACCCACGTGCCCCAGTGAATACCCATAGCGCGCTTGCATTGCGTGTCTCGGAAGATCTCTACAGCATCTCTGGGATTAGCATGCATTGAGCTGAATAGCCATCTTGGATCATATGCTCCGATTGGAATAAGACCAAGATCGAAGGGACCTGCAAGCTTGCCAATATCTTTGAAGGCAGGACACTTTGGGAGATTTGAATATTCATCTGCCCAATCATCTTTACCCTCTGACTCTATTGGTACAGCCCGGTAACCCGTATCTCCTCCGAACCATACTGAGTTACCACCAGATTTGACGGACCATGAAGCCCAGAGTGTTGCACCTCTATCTGTAAGACCACGAGCGGAGATGTGCTGACAAGGAAGGGCGGAGAAACGAGCTGTGATTGCTTTTGAACTTTCTTTCGATGGTTCATCTGCTGAGGTCACGCTCGTACGTTTGCCATCAGGAGATGAAGGTGCTAACGAGAATTCGACTTCTTCCCACCAGTCTAATTCGGTGCACTTATCGATACGGCTAGCATCGAACCATTTCTTGTTACCTTTCGGAACGAAGAAGTGACACTCAGGATGACGATTTGCAATCTCGGTGACGGTCGGATGCGAGAGATGGTCATAGTGGTTGTGGCTAATCACCACAGCATCGATGATTGGGATATCTTTGATCTGACATGGAGGTTCCGTGTATCGTTTGGGTCCCATGAATGTGAAGGGCGAGCAGCGGTCTGTGAAGACGGGATCAAATAACACACGTAGTCCTGAAGGAAATTCAACAAAATAGCAGGCATGTCCTAGCCATGTTGCGCGTAGTTTTCCGTTGGTGTCGCGAGAGGGCAAGAATTTGGCGGCATGTACAGGCACCGTTGGTGGTGTAGTGTCTGGCTGCTTTGCTTTACCAGTAACCTTTCGCCATAATAAGGATGATACGATAGTCCAAGCTGACGCGTTATGCCATGATGGCCATGGATTTTCGAATCCGCCTTTGACGTGCCAGCTTTTCGCTTTGGTAATTTCGTCTTCTGGTCTGGATGAAGATAACACTGGAGCGCCTACTGCAGCAGCGTAAACGAGAGCTGTAGATGTAGTCGACATGCTGCGTTGTGGTGGAGGTGTGCCAAATTGAGAAGCCTTTGACCAAAGCCTTGAACGAAAGAAGGCACGCATGAAGAAGAAAGAAGAACGGAGCAGATATAGGCAGGATGTTTTAACGAAAGATATGAATAGTGTCTAAGTAATTGACAAGCGCAGAATTATCCCCGTCAACACCAACGCGGTCAGTTTCTATCCCAAATGTTGTCGTTAATGGTGTCATATAACCCTTCTTAACTCCGGCAAGATCAATATCCGACGTGGAATCCGCGGGCTGCATTTTATCCAGATCAAGAAATTAATCCATCGGCTTGACATCCTCCCGACTGTCCTTATCAAACAACAGGCAGAAGCTTTACTTGTGCATCCATTGATGCCAGGTGCTTTGTTTGATCATTTATGCAAACGGGTAGTGCGCCGGGTGAGGTTGCGCAACATGCGACTCCCTCAACGACCGAGGTAGCTGCTATCCAGCAAGATGCTACGCGTGCACTACCACGAACCACAAACAATGCCGGAGGAGGGACGTTCTCTCAGCTGACGGCGAATCCCTTCTTCACAGCTGTAGGTTTACCTCGACATGCCGAAGCGCTCAATATTGATGTCTACAGGGATTTGGACTCGCTGCGTTAGGTGTGGCAGCGAAATACACTACTCAAGGACTGCGACGAGCTGCCGAGCTGATTCGACGTCGCATGCTTGTAGATGTCGAGATCAACATCAAGGATCCCTCATACCCATGGTTCCTCTACTGGATGACCCAGCATGAAAGACAACGTCTCGCTGATGGGGTAGTGCAAGCCGCTGCTACAGAAAAATTGAGTCGAATGGAAAGAATAGTGCATCGTTTCCTCCCGCGCATGCGACAATTAGCCGTTGAGACAACGAAGCACGAACTGCCGAATGGCGCTATTCAGACACGTTTCTCCCTCATCCCAGGCCCTGGTAAACATTTCCTACTGTACAACAATGCTATCATACATGTCAATCGGCAAAGAGAAGGAAACAAAATTGATCATCATACAGGTCTGCCGTGGGAGACGACGACTTTGACAACTCTCTACTCACACCGTCATGTCTTCGAAGCGATGTTCAAAGAAGCACACAGTATCGCTCAGAGCACAATGGAGGGCAAGACGGCCATGTACATCTCTAGGAGTATCGGATGGGAGAAGTTTGGCGAGCCAAGAAGGAAACGTCCCTTGGACTCTGTCATCCTAGAGAAAGGAGTGAAGGAGCGAATTGTGTCTGATATTCAAGACTTCATCGCGTCCGCCGATTGGTACCAAGATCGTGGTATTCCCTACAGACGAGGTTATCTTCTCTATGGCCCACCAGGAACGGGCAAGTCATCATTCATTCAAGCTCTGGCTGGACATTTGGATTATGATATTGCGATGATCAATCTCAGTGAAAGAGGGCTGACTGATGATCGGTTGAATCACCTCTTGCTTAACCTACCGAAAAGGACACTTGCTTTGTTGGAAGACGTTGATGCAGCATTTGCCAATCGACGTCAGACGGACACTGACGGTTACTCGGGCGCAAACGTGACGTTTTCTGGACTTCTGAATGCCCTGGATGGTGTTGCAAGTGCTGAAGAACGTATTCTTTTCCTCACTACCAACCACGTTGAACGTCTGGATGAGGCCCTGGTTAGACCTGGACGAGTCGATATGACAGTCAAAATCGGACAGGCTACTGCCTATCAAGTCGGTCAATTATGGGATCGTTTCTATGGCGAATTTGATAGCGATGGAACGAAGAAGCGAGCTTTCTTGCAACGTCTGTTGGAGCTCAGAATTCTGACTGGGCTCGAAGACCATGCTGCAAGTGTCGTCAGTACAGCATCGCTACAAGGTCTATTTGTGTATAATAAGGACAGTCCGGAAAGAGCGCTGGAGATGGCAGAGCATCTTGTACCAGGCGAGTCTCCAGCAGAGATGCTGCTCGAACGAGAGCGACAAGAACAAAAATTGTAGCAACATACTTGTACAAATAGTGAAAGGAGGGCATAACATTCTCTATTCATCGTATCACATGGTCTAAGAGAAGAAGGCATGATTCTACTACCGCAAACTTCTTCCTGAACCATTCCCCCCCCCCCCCGGTATATATCACGTTCGAGAAGCAGTTTTGATTCCAATTGTCGCTATTCAGAAACATATATGCTATATCCGATTATGCATAAATCCAAGGCTGCAAAAGCTGATCGAAATCACTAACGATTTGGATCAACCATATACGGCATATCTACCTTCCCGACCGGGAAATTAAGTCGGATTTTCATCCGCAAAATACCGTGTACGCCAAAAAGTATTTGGCAGACGTCAATCTCTCCTAAAAGGAAGAACACTTAACTTCATGTTCACATGCCTGTCACATACATTTGTGCAGACGCTGTACATCTTATGACGAGAGCTTAATATTTTATTTACTAAAATATGACGCTGATCACACAGGTTCGTGATCAACTTGCGATCAACGTTTTCGTTCAAGCTTTCTACGATGTTGCCTGCCTATGAACCAGTGCTCAACTTATCTGTTACAGTCTTTACTGACCAGTATCTCACGAGGTTCAATCTCGTGTTCCCTGCTGTTCCATGTTGGAGTACACTTGATGATGTCTGATTTAATGGCACCGCTCAGCACGCCACGAGTCAGCCTTGCATCGCAATCAAGTCGGCCAAATGATGTCTATCAATACATTTGTCTACCGAGCTAACATCTAAGTTCGAAAACAAGAACATGTCTACTTCTCCGAAACATCAGCGAAATGATATAGCGGTTCCACAGGCGCCACGTCTTTTCGCAACACCTTCTTGTTCAAGTAATACGGCATCTTCTCCCAATAATACTTGGCGTGTTCTCGGTTACCAACATTAAACACGGTATCTAATTCCTCAAGTGTGAGGTTCTGCGTCGCAAAGTCAGCTTCGAATCAACATGAATCGGAATGAAGAGAGTCCTACCTTTGTCTCTGGCAATAGGAAATAGCAATACACCCAAGCCATGAAGTTCCAGGCTGCGTACCAGCCAAAGGCTCCGGTTGGGGTGAAGGCTCGCTGCAAGGCTGGCCATGTGAGACTGAGTATAAAGTTGAACCCCCATGTTGTGGCTGTTGCAAAGCTCATTCCAACGTCTCTTATGTGAAGAGGGAAGGCCTCAGCACTGTACGTAAAAGGTACAGGGCCTTCGCCTGGACTGTACACACACATAAAAATATATATGCCCGTGGCGACGCAGCCGAGTCGAGCGGATTCATCGGGGATCAAGAAACTGAACCCGGTGAAAAGGAGACATAGACCCATCAAAGGGAATGTGGTGAGAAGGAGATTACGTCGTCCGAAGGTGTCAATGGTGTAGATGGCTGGAATAGCGAATAGCCAGTTCACTATACCTGTTCCGAGAGACACGAGGAGGGCATTGCTCTCTGAGAAGTCGGCAGCGACGAATATCTGTGTTGAATAGTAGGCTATTACGTTGACCTAGGAGACAGGCATCAGTATGGCAACTATGATTGTATGGATATGATAACTTACACCACAGAACTGTTGCATAAACATCACGAAGAACGAGGATTGGGCTGCTCTCCGATTACGTCTGACAGTGAAGAACTCTTTGAACAAGTTCCTGCCCTCACGTTGAGATGCCTCGATTTGGAGCATTTTGTGCGCGTAGTACATGTCCCGAGCTGCTTGAACAGGGTGGTTTCTCAAACGAGAGAAGGAGTTAAATGCATCTGAGAATCGATCTTTCTCCATATACCTACGATGATTAGCCAATATCAGGAACGCTCGAGAACAGATAAACTTACCAGCGAGGCGACTCGGGACAGAAATAAACCTGAGCAAGCACGAACATGGGCGGAATAGCAGTCGATCCCAACATCCATCGCCACTGTGTGTCCACGCCTAGGAAATCGACATTCTGGAAGGCAACAGACACAACAAAACCAAGCATAATTCCGAACGCCGTCCACATCTGCCACATCATAGTCAGTGCTCCACGGATAGTCTTAGGACTGCTCTCAGCTGCATAGATCGGTGTGGTCGAGCTCTTCGCCCCGACAGCAAAACCCAGGACAAAACGTGCGAGAAGGAGATTCCACCATGTATTCGCAGCAGCCATCCAGAACGAAGACGCGAAAGAGATGAAACATGAGATGAAGATGGTACCTCTCCGCCCAAAAGCCTTGTTCAAAGGAGCATTTGTCCAGCAACCAATCAGCGCTGAGCAGAGGTATGGCGCTCCGTTAAGCAGACCACGCTGCCATTCATTCTCGATACCAAATTCTCTGAAGTAGAACTGCTGTGCGCCGTTGACGGCCGTCTGATCCATTCCCTGCACGATAGCAGATCCAGCACACAAGACGACAAGGAAATACAAAGTGAAAGGCTGGCTCCAACGATGTGTGACCTCGCGCCGAAGCACAGCCTTGAGATCTTCGTCAATACTCTGTACCGATTCGAAACCATTAGGATTCTGATTGACTCGAGCGAGGAGGGCACCTTGTCTGAATTCAGCTTTATATTCATCGAGGCCCTTCTGGATCACAAAGTCGTCGACGTCTCGCAGTACGTCGTCTTCAGTCATGCCGGCGAGAGGGTTTCTGAGGAGAGCAGAGACACTCATTCGGCGCGCGCCTGATGCGGTTGTACCATCTTCGTAATGGGTTGCGCCTTTGTTTGCATTTCCGTATAGTGTTGACGTCGAACTGGATGACCGACGAACAACATTTGGAGTCTCATGGCTGTGTGGATCAACCGCTTCGTTGTCGATGCGTGGAGCGGGCATCTTGAAAGACAAAGGGGTTGGAAGTCAATATGAAGGTAAGTATCCTCGAGAGGATTCAACTGAGAATGACAAGAGCAAAAAGAAAACATATTTCAACCAGTGGATGCATGCTTATATACACCATTGGCATCACCTCCTCCACGCTCTCCACATTCTTTCCCCGTGGGCCCCTTGTCTCTGAGTCAGTGCATACATACGAGGGAAAAGTGCAAACAGTTCCAAGAACGATACCATCATTGGCAGACGTCACAATGCGACCAAAATTTCACGACAACACGAAGCGTCATGGCATGGCAAGGGAAACACGGGAATGAAGCGTGAGACAAAAGGGCAAGAAGGACAAGAAAGCTGAGCCTTCTTGGTACTTGTGAGGCTCGATTGTTGGGCAGACCTGATTGGGTATCTATATTGCCAAGAAAGCTTTTCCGCTCCCGACCAAGAAAGATCTACACTTTCCACCCGGCCTTGGTTCGCGTCGATCGAATGACGATTTTGATGAGATCGGAATGCCAGATTCCGGAGTTCATGTCCTTAGAGACATCATGTGCGTCTATGCTTTGAGAAGTTCGAAGATAGCTGGAATGTACTTGGTGAGATATTTGAAATGTGACCTCTAATTACTAATTCATCTTCCCATTTATCCGGTCCTGAAATGTTGATGTAGCACTGGTTGTCATTTTTATCCAGCCAAAGGGGCCTCTACCGGCACCCCTCCATCTTCCTGGTCACTCGATCCATCAACGTCCATCTTGTTCTCGCCTGACGCTTCAGGAACATCAGGCTCCGGGGAACTGCTATTGCGACGAACAGGCTCGTTCTCAGGTTCGTCTTCCTCCTTAGAATCTTCCACCGGCAACTCTACCTTGGAAACGTTGCCATTGCTCTTCCCCGGCTTCTGCTTATTTCCCATCGGGTTGACCAGTTCGGTATTGTCATTAAATAGTCGCAGAAGCATGGCCTTGCGTTCTTCTTTGGGTAACATGAGATTCAAGCTCTGTACGCTCTTCCACAATGGGAACACCATACGTTCACTGAATCCGCCTTCTGCTTCGGCGGGCTCCACTACAAGTACACAGCAACCCATCTTGAGGTCCCGTACTTGCTGTCCAATTTCAGCGAGATCTTTCCAGTCATCACCATGGAAACGTGGAAACATCTCGATCAGTAATTTGTGTAGAGTCTCCTTCTTGGTCAAGGTGACTATTCGTTCCTTACCGACCCATGTCTCTAGGAGGCGCAAACCGTCCGTCTGTATCCTCCATGGACACACTTCAGGCGACGGAGCATCTTGCTTGACGAACATCTTTACACCGGAGTGGACAAACTTCATACCTTTGCCCTCATTCTCCTGCAATATGTCCTTCGCAAGCTCTGTTGTATAGTAGATGTTTTTAGAAGCAGTAGCTTGCGAATTCCGCACCATGAATCGTGTCATGGGAAATCGAGACGAGATCTTATAGAAATCGCTAATTTGTTGGAGCTCCGGAATATCTGGCTCGAGATATTTGAAAGGTTCTTCGAATGGTTGATCTCTGTTCTTTTTCTTTCCACTTTGGAAATCATTTTGGTTGGATTCTACTTGTGGCTTGGGAGCGTGTACCTGTTCCTTAGTAGAAGTGCCATTCGTCGTATCATTAGCAGTGTCCTCTACTTCGCTCTTTATCCGTTTGGCTTCAGGAGCGGGATCTTCCTCAAGCTTTCGCTTGTTATCGACAGGTGTTTTATCGGATACATTTGCAATTTCTCCAGCGGCATTGGTCTCAACTTCGAGTGTGTATCCACCCACGGTGTTCGCTTCGACTTTGACGATTGGTTCGGCTTTGACTGTCGCTTCTTTCTTAGGCGCGGGAATTGCAGCATTCTTTTCTTCTGGTCGAGCTCTGATCTCAGACTTCTTCTCAAGAATAGCAATGAAGAAAGCACCTGTGTCGTGCGAATGTGGATAGACACGCATCGCGCGGTCTAATGGAAGATCGTATGTAGGTGGGAACATTCCCTCTTGCAATCGACTGAGACCTTCTTCTCCATTCTCAGCTTTGTGCTTCTCGACAGACTCCCAGTCAGACCATTTCCTGCCAGCCTTATCCATAATCGACCATTTCTTGAGACCAGGATATCGCTTCAAACCAGGCAGCAGATCCTTTGTCTCGATTATCTCGACCAACTTGGAACCTCCACATCGGTCGATTGCAGATGCAAGGACAGCCTCATCCTCGACTGGGTTCATACTACAAGTCGAATATACGACTCGACCTCCGACCTTGAGCATTTGTAGAGCTCGTACCAGGATGCGTACTTGAGTTATGTGAAGACCAAGGGCGTTGCTTGGTGACCATTTCTGCCAGATTTCGATGTTTTTACGTGGCGTGCCGTCTCCAGAGCAGGGTACATCCGCAAGAATTCGATCGAACTTCAAATAGCGTCCGGGTGCATTTGGCTCGGAAGGCAATTTGATTGAAGGGAACAGAGTTGCATCGTGGTTAGTGACTATGATGTTGGGCGATGCCAGTCTTTTCATTTGATGAACCAACATGTGAGCCCTCTTGTAGTCGACGTCATTAGCGATCAGTAAACCAGTAGATCTTCCATCGTCTTCAAAGTCATCTCCCTGGGGCTTGTCTAGTCCGTCTTCAAGAGTCGAAGCAACTTCTCTTGCTCTATCTTCTTCACCCGCATGGATCATTTCCAAGAGCTGTGCAGATTTGCTACCTGGAGCTGCGCACAGATCTAGTACTGTCATGCCAGGTTTCAGATCGATGACCAACGGCGGTATCATGCTGACCACCTCTTGACGTGTGATATTCCCTACATCTGTCTCGGCAACCAGGAACTTCTGAAAAGACGCGAACGGCTTGAAGCGACGAATGACATGTTTCGGAGTAGTCATGTACCAGGCAAGTTGGTCTGGATACCAATCGACTGGCTTTGGCACATCGACATACTCTCCTTCGTATTGAATTGAGCTGATCTCGGGGATGTAGAAGTTACGTAGTCGTTCCTGAACGGCCAATGCGTGTCTTTTGTCAAAGTTAGCGAGCTGTCTTGTGTTGTACGCAATGAACATACGATTTTGAACCTGTGAATCTGAAACTATTGGGTAAGTCTCTGCGCATAGCCTCCCAAAATTGTTCACGCTCTTCCTCCGGTACTATGTCGAGTCCATTATAGTATTCCTCGAATTTGTCGTTCTGACGTGGGATCAGTTTCTTGTCTGTTCGAATGTCTGATCGAGGACCATTTCCACCGCCGCGACCAGAATTACCGCGACCACCACGGCCTCTGCCACCGCCCTAAAAGTGTCAGCCAAAACAATCGAGCAGTGAGCATGACTTACTCTCTTTCCACCTCTGCCCATTGTATCAGGCAAGGCTAAGAATATGGTTTGATGCGAAATGCGACGGATTTAACACCACAGCGCATGTGGGGAAATATTTTGCAGAATATGCGGAGAATAATTCTCGATAGATGTGTTTAATGTTTGCTAGGTTTGCACATTCTACTTGCTAGTCAGGTACCAGCCTTGTCATGATGCTGTTCTCGAGTTCGTATAGACATATCAAGTGTAATTACGATCCACGAATATGGTGAAGTTCGAGCGCTTCTACAACGGTGTCGACAGTGCTCGGACTGGAGAGTTCTTTGCATCTGTACTGGTCACTCACACAAGGGACACATTGTATCATGAATAGAAATCTTGTACAGCCTTTCAGTAACAGCGGCAAATTAAAATACATTTGAATACTATTCACTGAATTTCGGCGTACCTGAGCATAGTTGGTATTACTACATCGCGTGATGCAACTTTTTTGTCAGTGATGCATTATATGGGGAAAAACTCTCCAGCATGAGAGCCTAGAAGACAGGCTCATGTCTCTGATCTGACTTTGATGTTTCTTCCTTTTGGTATTGACTCGAGCTCTCCAGACTGCTATCACTGGAGCTCATTTGGTCTGTTCACCCGTGCACGATCTTGGGATCAGTGTATCAAGCACTGTTCCATGCACTCCAATAAACAGGACGTTGTCAATCATTTTCCAAACTCCTTTGCAATGCTTTCGATAAAACGCCATGAAATCCCCGTTGATGTCGATTTTCTCTATTCAAAAGACCCATCTATAACTTGCATATCTGCCAGCAGTCTCACTCTTACGGATAATCTTGACCACGTTACCTCGCTTCAATCCCAGGTATCGAGCGACCGGATCTGAGACCTGAATTCGTGGTAATTGTGTCTCCTTGAGTCTGTATCTGTCCAAAAGGACCTTCTTCTCCTCTGCACTGAGGAGAATGTGTTTCGGCACAAGCTCATGTCTAGTGATGTTGACGAGTAAATCTTGCTCCTGGAAATGTTCCGCAGTGATACCTCTCTCCGCTAATGGTTCAAAGGCCCGTAGAGCTGCGCTTGTGACATTGGCAACCGTAATAAAGATACCCGTCGTGTAGCCGCCGTCGCTCAATTTATGCGCAAAGTCTCGCAGTTGCTTGATGCCTACGGTACTGTCAGGACAGAATTCGACCCAGAGTGTACCTGCTGTGGTCTGAGGATTAGGATTGGATTTCGTGGCTCGAGGAGTGTCGCGCTTGATCATTTCTTCGGTCGGAGAGGCTTGGAGCTTCATCAGACGTCGACTGTTTCCATCATTAGAATTTAGATTCATTCTGATATGACCTTTACCTACTCAATAAGACCGGAAGACGGATCACCATATTTTCTCTGAAAGCTGTCGCGTGAGACTGAAAGTTCACCATCTGAAATCGCGTATCCCTATCGTTCCCGAGTCAATACAAGACGTTCTCATGTTTTTGCGACTCCATAGTAGTCCTTACTCGGTCCTTTAGCATTTCGAGTGTTGTCCTCCATGTGCGCCATAATCTTGTGACTTCTCTCTCGCCCTCGGCTGACAGCTTTGGTCTATCGTCGTCAATATCCATGATTTATAATTGCAGTGCTAGTTCTGAGTAGATCACGGAAGATTCTGGTGGTAGGTCTTCGCAGTTGTTCTCAAGATCAAAAAGTTCTGGCAGGCAGACAAGGCTGAAGAGAAAGTGATGTAAGGCTGCACAAACACCTTGGCTATGATCTTCCGGCGAACAATTTCTCCACATCAATAATTGCGCAGGACGTTTACTCGAAAAAGTGTCCAGTCTGGAGTATCCGCACCCTATTCATCTCTTATAGATCGGTTCTGGCTGGTCGCATTACTAGGGGTCTTTATTGTTGTTCACTCGTATCATTACAACCTGATAATGATCAACATATAATTACATATTCAAAATCGTCACCTGTCTCCGTCTGTGAATCACTGTCAACTCTACTCGTCTAACCATGGCCGACACCGCTACTGCCCCAGCTGCTGATGCTGGCACATCAACCAGGCCTCAGAAGCCTGATGAGGCTCAATACAAGACCGATCTCGAGAAGGCGGAAAAAGATCATCAGGCCGCACAAGCCAAGTTCGTACGTTTGAATTGAATTTACAAATTCTTTTGTTCGTTGGCTGACAATATGACAGAATGCCGTTCGCTCAAAGGTCGATGACGCTCGTACTGGTCGCACTGGACCCGGCAACGATCGATGGAAGGAGTTGGTAGACCAGCAAAAGGAAATTCGCAACAAGCAATCTTCTAACAAAGCCTCCCGAACTGGTCAACAAGAAAAATACAACGCAAACGAGGCCTTGATCAAGAAACTGATTGGTCAACAAAAGGATGGCCGTGGCAAGCTTGGATTCAAAGATGAGAAGGAGATTGACGACAAGATTGCCAAGCTCATGAAAGAGGTAGATTCTGGTTCACTCGCTA
Source organism: Camptophora hylomeconis (assembly GCA_032357745.1). NCBI lineage: Eukaryota > Fungi > Ascomycota > Eurotiomycetes > Chaetothyriales > Chaetothyriaceae > Camptophora > Camptophora hylomeconis. Next base: position 866,656 of record JAOTMB010000003.1, on the reverse strand, counting down.
TCGTTGATGAGAAGAAGAATCTTGCCGAAGTCTCGAACTTGCGCCGCCTCAAGAAGCAGTTTGGAGGGCTCGACGATCTCAACAAGCAGATCGATGACAAGAAGGCCGAGAATGTCGAACTCAAGAAGACATTCGATAACGCTGAGTCTCGCTCCCTCGCCGAAACTTACGAGAAGAATCAGAAAGAACTGGATGAGATCAAGGCATCTCGCGAAAACAAGAACAAGAGTTTCGAGACTTTGAAGGCTGAACGTGAGGAGGCTTATGCTCAACAGCAAGAGACCTTCAAGGCTATCAGAGAATTGAAAGACAAGTACTACGCTCAAAGAAAGGCGTACAAGGTATACGAGGACGAGGTTTACAAAGCTCGCCGTGAGAAGCAAGATGCTGAGCGCAAGTCTTACGAGAAGGAGAAGCGTCGCAAGATTGCTGATCAGCGACTCGAGGAGGCTTCAGCACCTGCCTATCTGGACGAGATCATTACTGCCGAAGGTCTGATCCGTCACTTCGATCCATCATACAGCACTTCTTCCGGCGACAAGGGCCCTGGCGAGTATGCTGCCTCTGCTCAACGTACTGTAGATGAGTCTGCATTCAAAGGTATGAAGGTCGTCAAGAAGGAAGAAGAAGATTTCTTTGCTGGTGGCGGTGGTAAGAAGAAGGGCAAGAAGGGCGCGAAGGCTACTGGTCCTGAGAAGTTCAACATGAACATTGGCGTCATTGAGCAACTCGGCAGAGTTGGTGTAGAGCCACCGTCATCTCAGGAAGGTGTTCCTGCCGTTGTTGAGCAGTTGAAGGAGAAGGTCGCAACCTGGAAGAAGGACCAGGAGAGTCAAACACAAAAGGTAAGCTGTTTCCAAGTAATAGTTCAGCATAAAACTAACCGCTTCAACAGAACATCGAGAAGGCTAAGAAGGAGATTGAACGCCTAGAGACTGAGGCCGTTGAGACTCCTTCCGCCTCAGCTCCAAGAACCAATGGCCGCCGACAGGATCGTGCTAAGAAGGTCTCGCAAAAGGATGCAGGCGCCGATGCTGACGCTCAACAAGAGCAAGAAAAGGACGCTGCCGCAGATGTAGCTGATGACCTCAAGGATGCCTCTATCGAGGACAAGCAGACCGAGGCAGCATCTGCTTAGGTCCTTCCCACGCATATACTGCAATCCTCTGGTTAAGCCGCAGGTCTCTCAACCTTGAATACTACACAACTCGGAAAAAGCGACAGACTCCATTCTTTGGGTTGCTTCTCAAAATGCTTTTCAAAAATACCGCTAGGTCTCGCCCAAGCGGCACCCGATACAGATCTTCCACCCTTGAAAAAAATAACAAAGAATTTAATCATGCACTCAAATCATCAATCCTCAATTGCATGCAGTTCACTAACATGAACTAAATAGCGGTGATTGTCTTCGTTCAAACTAAATTATTACAGATCGCAAGCTCGCTGTACTGTCAGATTGGCTTCTAATCGATCTCTATATCTCGCTACCCGCTACGAATGACCTTTCGCAGTCTTGATTCGGGCGGATCCCAGACCACATCCTTTATCGATAGCCGCTGCCTTGCAGGAACTTTCCCGTCAAATCCCGCAACATCCATCCTCTCTTCATTCTGGAATGCTACGACAACCTCTCCTTGTGTAATGAAATGCTCAAATTCATCCTTTCGCTCGCCGAAAGCTTCACGATTCATGTTGAGCCATTCCATACCTGTCGCTTTTCTAGCTCTCGTTGAAACACACTGATACAGCAACTGCGCATGCTTAGCTGTTCCAGCATGATACAATCCAACTCCCAAAGATGCTAATCGCAACGGATCAGCATTACCCCATGGTGTAAATGCATTTCCAACGTTGTTGATACCGATATAAGCCTCTATCCCATATTCCTGTATCAGATCTAGGATTTGAAGTGTCCCTCTCTGTCTCCTTCCAGGATACTTGTCATCATCATCTAGCCTTCCCATCATGAATAAATCGCTCGTTGGCAATCCCACGAAGGAAATTGGTAAGTCTCCAATCTCCTTGGCCAACTTCTTCATCTCATCCTTGGAGAATATTGTCGTACGTGTGCAGTGTCCGATCACCACCTTTCGATCTTTCGTCTTCTCGTTCCAAGCCTTCTCTTTCAGCAATCTCAGCACATCCCAGATCATTGGCTTGCTCTGTTCGTCAACATTATAATCTAAATGGAAATCAAGATGCAAGTTCCTTTCCATTGCATTCTCAATGGCCCACTGCACGTTTTGGACGCCTTTGTCAAAATCCTCCTCAACATATGGCGTGGTTCCGAGAACTTCGATTTGGTCTTTATAACTCTCATCTGCTAGAACCTCTTTCATGAGTCTTAGGTTCTCTTCACCATGTTCCGTACTCATGATTGGATCCTGAGCAAATACACATATCTGCACATAGCACTGATCCGCGAACTTGCGCTTCAATTGAATAGCGGCATCGAGACACTTGAATTGTGTCACATGGTCGATTTCAACGAAAGCCCGCATGGACGTCACTCCAAATTGAATGGACTCTGCAATAAGCTGTTCCCCTCTGAGTACAAGATCAGGAATGGTGTATCGAGTCTTAGCTTCAGATGTCTTCTGCAATGCCTCCGAGAAGGAGCCAGACTCAAGCGCTAAGTCCGAGTAATCGGGATAAGAGTCTGCATCTGATATGGCGGGGTGAGATGTGAGAAGATATGCTTTGTCGAGATGGATATGTGGGTGGCACAGCGTTGGAAGAAGCAGAGATGGCGGCTTTGTTGGTACGTTCGGCTCCCCAGAGACTCCAAGATCTTTGATGTTTCCGTTTGATTTGGAAAATTCAACGTCGTAACGATGGTTTTCTGGGTGTCCAGGGAGGACCACGTTCTCAATCAACATTTTGTATTGTAACAACCTTGCACATGAATTGTCTCCTCGGTAGTGAGGCAAGTCTGAATCAGGAGACCTCAGCCTCGTCGAGAGTACAGTATAGCCAGATCTCGATCAGATGAATATGAAGCAGACTATACCAGATGTATTCTCTGGTACTAGAACACGCTGTACAGAATCCCAAAATGTGCGAATCCAACAATAGCGTCATAGTAAACACACTTTCACTCGTGTCTTTGCCGATCAGCGTCATGATGGAGCAACATTCTCGTGCGGAGATAATGATGATTATTGTAACTGTCAAAAGATACTTTATAACCACCCCTCCCCTCGGATTTGTCAAGAGAGATAGTTGGGAAAATTATATATATCGACAGATAAACAAGTCATCCTCTCGTTCTTACATTTGAAGTCACTCCAGAGAACAGTACTCTTTGCAATCTCTAGTTACTCATACATATCCTGATCATATCGAAGTCTGGCGAAGGTATAGTAACATCAAAGCAATCATGGCAGCAACATCTCTTTTCCGTCCAGGAGCGACAGCCGTGATCACAGGAGGAGCATCAGGCGTTGGATTTGCCTTCGCAAGCCTCTGTCGCACTCACGGAATGCATGGTAAGTCTCATCTAATCTCACGAACCAAAAAGACATATCATTTCCCATCACCCTCCCAAGTCTACAGCCAAAAGAAAACTACATGAAGAAAAACCACAAACCACCATATGTGAAAAGCAACGCAACCTAACAACACCCCTTGAAATCCAGTCTGCATCCTAGACAACAACCCAACCTCCCTCTCCGCCGCAACCGCCGCCCTAAAATCGCACCCTTCAACCTCAACCCACCCCGGAATCCGCACAACATCCCACGCCCTCGACGTCTCCGACCTCTCAGCCTGGGAAAAACTCAAATCCGAAATAACAAGCACCTACCCCGAGATTAACATCCTAATGCTCAACGCCGGAACATCTCTAAACGCCTCGACGAAATCGCCCTACGAAGACGTATCCTACTTCCAAAAGACACTGAATACGAACATGTACGGCGTCGTCAACGGCCTGGCGACGTTGCTCCCTAACGTCCGCGAGACGGCAAAGTCAAACCCAAATACCAAGTCCGCCGTCATCATCACGGGGTCGAAACAGGGGATCACGAATCCTCCTGGAGCAGGGAATCCAGCGTACAACATGTCTAAATCGGCTCTGAAGACATTGGCCGAACATCTAGCCTACGACCTCCGGACAAGTGGAAATCCAACTTTCGCGCCTAATGTCTCCGTGCATCTGCTTATACCAGGCTGGACGTTCACGGGATTGTCAGGGAATGTGGGACCAACGCCTAGCGAGGAAGCGATCAAGAAGAAGCCCGATGGAGCTTGGTTGCCGAGTCAGGTTGTCGAGTACGCCGAGAAGAAGATCAATAATCAGGAGTTCTATATCGTCTGTCCTGATAATGATGTTGATGAGGCGTTGGATGAGGCAAGGATGAAGTGGGCTAGTACGGATGTAAGTGAGGGGAGACCGGCGCTGAGTCGATGGGAGGACAGTTATAAGGACAGGGCTGCGGAGTGGATTGCTGGTGAGGCGGACAAGAGGAGGAAGGGTCAGTCTTGAGTAAGTAGTAAGTAAGCAAGAAAGGTGATGAATGATCGGGAAGGAGGGACGAAGTGTTGAATGAGCGAATGGTGTTTTCATTTGCTATCATTGAATATCCAGCCGTGTGTTTAGAGATGGAGTGATCCATATGCGTCTAGCCAGGACATACTATTGTAGTGAGTAAACAAGTAAGTGAGGAGTTCAATCGAACTTCATCAACTGCAACGCTTTTTCCTGATGCGCTCAAAGGGCACGCACGTTTCCCGCTTTCGCTATGCCTGAAACCCCATGCACCGTTCCATCCTATCTTGATTTGGTTGTAATTTAGCGCACGTTCCTTTTTGTGTTGGTGTATCTTCGTTTAATTTCGTAGCTTTCATCATAGTGGTCAATGTATCATCGCTAAACATCGTCTGATCTCTTAGAAGTTGTAATATGGAGAACCAGGGTAGCGGAATAGATCTGGCCGAGATCCCTATCCACTGCCAGATGGAGCCGTACCGACCTTCTTCACAAGCTCAGCGACGTTCTTGGCCAGTGACTCCGCTTCATGGTTCGAGTGAGCTTCAGCGTAAACTCTGACAGCATCTTCGGTTCCTGATGCACGAGCGAACGATCGTCCCATCCTGTAATTGGCGCATAGTCGATCGATCTCATCTTGCACTCCAGGTGGTGATACGAGCTTCCTCTCTGCATCGGTTGTCTTGAAGATGCTGCGGTCATTAACCTCAACCCTAACCAGACGGTTTGGAAGATCAATATATGTGTTGAACCAATTTTCGGGTGTCCAAGATTTGTGTGCGAGAACAACCTCAGCAAACAGCATGTCAGAAATTGCATCACCAACAGACTGGTTTATTAAATCGATACAAGCACTCAATGAGTCAAGCGCATGTTTTTGACCTGGGGATTTTGGTTGTGCATCGCGGATTGTGCGAATGGCTTGTTCGGAGAAGAGTACCGTACCATGTCCATTGGCCTCAAAATAGACTCCAATATCAAATCGAGCGGCTGCATGATGGAGGTGCTTGACCCCAGTTGGTGTACATACCACAGGCAATTTGAGGACCTTGGTGATGTAATCTGTTGAGGCTCCGTTGGCATAAGCGGTCTGAATTACACCTATCTTAATCTTGTCATCGATTCCAGCAGTTCGAGCTATATCGGCTAAGAAGACGGCACCAAGTGTAGCAATACGATCACCATCCAGAAGGTGGAAAATATCCTTGTCGTCTTTGTAGTAGTAAACAAGGCGGTCAGCATCTCCGTCTAGAGAGCAGCAACGTTCGTTGGCACCGGCATTGGAGCTTGGTGGCGCGCGTTGCTTCGTCTTCACGAAGTCTGCACCACACTACTAAACGTTAGTCTTCACCAACCACAATTGATACGACGCACCTCAAAGTTCAGAGCTTCAGGTCTGAGAACGTCATCGTTGACAACCTTGATATCAATACCACCTTCCTTTGATGTCGGCAAATATTTGAGCATTTCATTTAGTTTCGGTCCTCCTACACCATTTGCACAGTCAACAGTGACGTGTCCTTGGATTTTCCGTCCGTGCATGACAGTCTTGAAAGCTTTGGCCATCTTTTCGTAATAACCCTTTTCTGTGGCCTCGCCGAATGCGTATGGTGTTCCAGCTGTGTTGATACATCTTGTCATGTAGTGAAGTTGAGGAGTGGTCAGGATACCATAATCCTTGTACTCGACCTTCACTGCATCAAGTGCCGCCTTGAGCGCTTTCACTAAGGCAGGACCGGACGCTCTTGTGTCGCGCGCAAAAACAACCTTGGCCGCACGATCCTGCAGCTGACGGATCTCATCAACCAGAGTTTCATTGACCAATGCTTCATATGCTTGACCTAGATTCTCGCTGGGGGTATTGGCAAGCACCGTAGCATAGGATTCCCACGATTGCTGCAAGAAACATCAGTATACGTCATCTTTTTCTCTTTGATAGTCGCATACCTCCAACATATCGCCCTGTATGTAGTCAGATCATATTCCAACATCGCAATTGTTCTTGACATACCATTGGATCAACCAACTTCACACCATTGTCCTCGGCAGGGTTGTGGCTTGCTGTGATCATGACACCAATAGTGGCATTTCTCTTCTTGGACCTCATGGCTGCAATCAGCCCAACAGTGAACATCACATGGTCAAGACCATTCGCTCTATATAGAAAGTTGGAACTGATCAGTTCTTTGCGCTCGATAAATTGTTGATATAGGCTAGGGGGATGCTTCTCACGCTTTCATACGAAACTAGACTGTGTTAATATCCGAGCGGAAAATACAGGAAGAATCACATACCCCAGCAGTGCCATATTCGTATTTGCGACCTTGAGGGATTGGATATGGTTCAGCGCCCTTCGTGATGGCATCCAAGAGGCTTCGGTCGAGTTTGACTACAGGCTTAGGCTGATTGAAAACCGACTTTGACATTGTGACGAGCAGCTTCCCTATACCAACTCAGATCCTAACGGGAAGGAGGAGGGAGAAGGGAAGAGGAAACGTGTACGATGAAAATGTTACACAAACAATTCAAGGGCGCAAGAGGGGATCGGACAGTGCCGTTGTGGATGATGACGGAAGTGCGTTTGGGTGTCTGAGTAGTGTTTGGGGGATCCTCAGGTACCGCCTAACGGTCCAATCGGAACCTTGAAACACCGAATATTAAGCAGTGAGCTCCCCGCAAGAAAATATTAAATTTAGCTTTCCTTACAGCCTAGCATTATCCAGATCATTAACACTGTGCGGTCTGGTAGATGGTTCTAGTAGACCCCACTAATGATATTTTACTATTGCGATCTGAAGCAAGGCCCAATATAAGGTGTGAAACCTGCTCTACCAGTTTCGAGGTTATCTAACATTTTATTACATGGATTATGTCTTCAAGTTCTAGTCAGGAAGAAGAATATGTCAGGTTCGCTCACGCTTTCAATCTTTGTGCAGATAATTCTTCCTGGGCATCCCTGACCAAGAAACTGTAAAGCGCGTCAGTATGCTGAGCAAAGCACCGAGAGAACTGTGGGCACTTACCTGTACCACCAGATACAAGGCCCGACTGTACCAAGATGCCACAGACTATGTGCGTCTAGCATGAATCCAAAAGGTGGGAAGTCAAACAATTCCAGACTCATTGCAAGTATGATCCAAGCCACAATCAAACCAGGCCAAGCTGCCCAAGTCTTTTGAAGTTTCCTGTAACGCTGCACACTGAACCAACTCCAGAGTATGTTCTGTACAATTCCCGCAGCCACATTCGCAGCCATGTTGTAGGTATAATCCCATCTCCAGCAAGTAAGGTACAGTATATGGCAAGTGTATAGACCGACACATACAGCAGTCCATATTCTGAGCAGACTCTGCTTAGTCGGAGTTTGCTGATCCATACGAAAGACTCGAATAGGCGTATAGAAAAGTCCGTAGAACACACTAGCTCCAGCAGCGAAATAATCCAGCTTCTCCGTGATGTTGAAGTCTCGTGTATGGAAGATCATACTGAAGACCCAGCTAGCGAGACCAAAATAGCCGAATCCGAGATAATAAGGTCTGAGCGGGTAACTTTCTGGTATCGTATTGCGAATTCGTTCGATACCACGCTTGTGAGCCCAGAAATTGAGAAATGAAAACAGGACCGAGAACGGTTCTTGCATTCCCATGAATCGATAGAACGGCCACTTGCCGTGAAATTGCACGATTGGCTCCATCATCGGAGGTTGACGAGCAAGTCTTCGCTCCGTGATGATATGTTGACAAGTGTAGTCACACTCAGAGGGACAGGTCCACAAAGTGAGCCGAAGATGAAGCGCTATTAGAATTGTTAGATACCTAATATTCAACCACAGACTGACTCACGGAGATGGCCATGGCCGCTATCGCAATTTTCTTTTATACAGACCTGACATTGTGAGCGTGGTAAGCGATCAGGGGTAAAATTGGCCATACCTCTACACATTCTCTGAAGTCAGGTAGATGGTCACCTATCGATGCCGAAACTTCTTGAGACAAACATAGTAATAGTACAAAGGCAGTCAGATAACGCCAAAATGATGTACGTTTTTCTAACGACATAGCGTATCGTGAGGGGGGGTTTATTGAAGAAAGGACGGCGAGAGTGAGGATTTTCCAACGTTCGAATGAGGCTCAAAATCCAATCTCCAGGTTTCGTGTGGCGGTGCAAACTCTCAATATTCATACAACCGTTTGGAATTTTTTGATGTAACTGGTCTTTACTTACAGTGTTTCTGCTCTAATACAGGACATGATTCTAATCACGTTGTTTACTACACATAATGCTCAATCGATCGAGGATATAGTGTCTGACAAGACTTCTCTCATTCCTCGGAGAAATTCTATGAAATGATCATACTAATCCCACACCTGTCGACAGCTCACGTTCAATCTTTTCGAGCCCATAAATCCTTTCCACTTTGCATACGCTTTCGTCTCCTTCACAGTTGCATCAGGTGTTTCTACAGGCCAGCCTGCAAGAAAGTCAGGACACGTCCCACTGATCGTTCTCGGCATAGCATGCCACGCCCATCTAGATTCTCCGGTCATGTGTACGCAATCACCACTACGGACTCGAATGGCAGCTATACGTCTCTTTCTCTCCTCCGGATCATCAATCTCTTCCTCGCCTCGTGCTACTAAGAATATCCCGTCACAACCGAAACTGAAACTCGCCAAGGCTTGCTCGCACTGCTCACTGACGTCCCGATGAACGGGCATGAAATCCTTGCTGCCGTATAACAGACAGACGCCTGATTCTGACTTGATATGAGGAAACAGTCCAAACACTAGATCTTGTAGATCTGAAGGAAAAGCTGTAGGACAATCGGGCTTATATGATCGGGTTCGCCAGTCATATTGCTCCCCGATCGTCAAGTAACGAAGTTTTTTCGACAAGAATTGTTCCATGTTGAGTATTGGATGTGCCTCTGACATTGGGGTTGAACAGATGGCCGTAGGTGCGTACTTGAAGAACGAAGCTGCTTGCCCGGATTCTGTAAGATCTGAAGTTGGTGGATAGTCGATGTCATAATTTTCTTGTAGATTTATCTTGTGTTTTGGGTTTGCTAGGTGTTCATGTAAAACTTGGGACACGAATTTGATTTGCGTTCGAGCAGGCAAGATATTGGGAGTTATCTGTAGTCCTAAAGCCACAGTCTTAGTGATAAATTTGGGTTAGGATTTGGCTCTTGCCGAAGTGTTACCTGGAAAGTCTTGATGTTCATATATTTTCACGTCTTCAGTCGTGGTTTGGTCTGGATCCGTACCATCATATATTGAGCATGCCTTCTGAATGGCCAGCCCAGATATTGTACCAATGGGTTTTACGACGGCTGCCTGCTCCCTGTTCAACCCGCGACGAAAATCAATGACATTCTCATCACGATTCAGATCAGCAATTTTGATCTTGTTGTAGTGAAGATACGCCAACTGCACGAATTTTGGAGGGATGGCGTGCGTGTCGTGATGGTGTCGCGTGTCCACGTCCCTTTGCAGTGTATCTTGACCCAATGCTGGGACAGGTGTCTCATTTGCATCGTGGTGCCGAATCCTCTGCATATTGTTTCGAAGAGTTATCAATGATGAAGGCGCGCGAGAAGCGGTATTAGACGTGCCGCACAATTTACTCACCAACACAAGAATTGAGATCCGATCATGACCACAGGATAACCATTTGGTCACATCGGCGAGCTATATGACTCTCGTCGTCTACGAGAAATGCGATTGAACATGAGTTTGACAAGGACTACTGAACGTTGTGCAAAAGCGAGTCACTGTTGTGAGCAAGACGTGAAATGTGCAACGTGGCCAAGGGAGACTATATATAATCGTAGTAGTCTGAGAATTCTCCATCGATCCAGCCACGGATCAATAATTCAGCAATTGGGGGTGTGGCTCAGTGGTAGAGCGTCCGCTTTGCATCTCAAGATCTGCGGAAGGCCCGGGTTTCGATCACCCGCACCTCCATTTCTTTTTGCATTTTTACCATCTTGAGCATTTCTTCTCAGAGTCATTGATCGCATTCTTGATCCTCTTGTCTTCATCCAGAATCCCCACAAGGTCAATACGATCGAGTATAGTCTCTGGTAATTGAAGATTCTGTTTGTATAGTTTCTCAAGAACGCGAGCAGAGTCATATGCATGCACGTGTGATCAATAGTTGACTGGTCTATGCTGACGGACCAAACTTTTTTGACGACGAGCAAGGACCTCAACCATAGAATTACATCATGAGTGCCATGGCAAGATAATATGAGAATCAATACAAGTACTAGCACTGCGATGCCAAAGATGTCAGAACCTGTCGATGCGACCTTGAACACGTTACGATATACGAAGTTTTATTGCATCGAATTAACCAAAGCACTACTCTTCTCACTCTCTATAATGGATATTTTGCTTCTAGCAAATTCATGCAGCACTAACACATTGTGTTTCTCGAAGCTTGAGGACATCCGAACTTTACGGTCCTAGAACAAATCCTCGTGATCCACAATCTCGCTATTGTGACACTGTGCCTACCATGAACTCTCAGGCTTAGCATCATTCATCCTGACTACAGTAGCTGTCTGTTCCTAAGTTCGTGTTGTCGTTGGTGAGCATGATTACTCGCGATTCTTGATGACAGCTTTGACAACGCCGACAATCTCATTTGCTGCACGAGACTGTACATATGGTTGGACATGCCCTTCGTGCGGATCACCCAAATTCGATAGCCGAGGCCCTACTATCTGGTGATGGTCGCGCAGCTTTGAGGCCAAGATCGAACGCATTCAGTTTCGAAATACCGACTGTCACCCGTAGATTTACCAGAAGAGACTGATTGTTGAGCTGTAGAGGATGTCTTGCTTGTTCTATACCGACTAATAGAGAAGCCTAATCGGAATTATGCCAGATCTCGGATGAAACGATGCGACAGAGTATCTCATCATCATAGGACAGAGTAGGAGCCGTGGACTTGAAGTGGTTATTGCGTCTCCGCTCAGGATTCTTCTTCTCGTGACCTCAATCTTTTCATGCCTTTTGTTCGAAGATAACGATGATATTACAATTGAGTGCCACGTTCTCAGGCTCGAAACTCAACTCTTCACCACCTCCAGCAACAGCGGCTCGAGCGTCCATACGTACATGACGCATCGAATACACGCTTGATGAATGACTGCCTTGATCCCTTATCTCAGTGATAGGAGGTCTTGGAGTAAGCATGGCAGCCGCAAAATCTTCACCCTTCTTCATGGCATCTCTGACAGCCTGCTGTCTGATCTGGGAACTCAAGCTCTCTGCTGTCTTGTCTGTCAGACGCCAATCAATATTATCGATGCTGACATGCTCCATTAGGGAAAGAGTTGATGCGAAAGCCCCAAGTCTGCTGAAATCACGAAATCTTACTTGAAAGGTCGTACGGGCACTGTAGATACGAGACTTCTTATCACCATTGTTGTCGTAAGTGAAGTGTGAGCCAGTAGACAGGTTTGAATTAGTCCACTTTGTTACAGATGCATCATCTATAGTTTGTCCTTATATCAATCAGTCTACTCGAGCTCGATTTTGCCACCAACGTGTACTCACCCGAAGCATCTTTAGGTGCTAGTCTTTCCAGCATTTCCTTTAGTTGTGATGTTGTTGATGAGACATTCCTTGACACTTCTTCTTGTGATACACCCTCGGATTGGACAGTGATGGATACAACTGCTCTTTCGGCAGGACGATGAACGGTCGACTCGCCCACGACTTCTATACGTAGTGGTTGTACCATGATATTACGACAATAATGTGACCCTCCGACGGTTATCTTTGCGAAGAAAGACACGTCCTGATTGTCTGCCAGAAAAGTCCCTTCGCTCAATTCTTGATAGTGTACAGAGAGCCTACGCGTCATTGATCAACGTTGAGACATCGACAACGGGGGTTGACCTTGGCGCTTACGGGGAATGCGGTGCCTGGAGATATGCGCCTAAAGTTCGAGGGAAATCAGATGAAACCATCTGAACTTACAACGTGCTTCATCGAGCTTGACGTTGCTATCAGCGAAATAGACGACGTGATCCTGCCCAATCATACCACAAATTCCTAAAGAGTGTTACAGTATTGTCCTTTGATCAGTGGAAAGCCAAAGCACGTGAGCATGCAGTGCACCTCACGATGTCGAAGGCGTCTAGCGTTATCAATCCTGGATCATCGAAAGGCCCAAAGCGACATATGAAGGAGACTTCAGTAAGCCCTTGCATTCGTCAGAAGCTCCATGTCGGTAGGTTCAGCCACTTAGTGTTTGTCTGCATCTTTAAAGAGTCGGAGATCTTAGAAGGTGATATATCACCTCTTTTCGAGTATCAGAAAGTGGAGGCTGAATGACTTATTAACAATCTCCCAAAAGTCTTCCGTCGAGAATCCGTCAAGTCTGTGAGTCTAGGAAGAGAAGCTGTAACTGAAGGCTTCATTTAATACTCTGGATCGAAAGACATACGAATAAGCTCTACAAATGTTGGAAGATGACTACAACCGATGTTTCTCTTTCAATTTGGACCAGCGGAGTCAGCGAACATATGGTCCAATGTCAGTTGCAACGCAGTTGCAAGCCCAGGTCGAAGGAAATACAGTGCGATAGGTTATTGCTTATATCGGCTAAGAAAGCAAAAAGATTTCAATTCTTTCCACATGTCTGTCACATAAAACGATACCAATAGCCCATTTCGAACCCAGTCAGTCAGTGATAGGCCGATGTGGTAACATTACTACTCGAGATTTCGTTCCCCTCCAAAGTCGGTGACATAGCCTGCGAAAAGCACGACTGCTGCCTAGCGACAATTAAAAACGAAAGCTTGGGTCGCTGCCCAAATAGGTTTACCCAGTATAACGAGGTGACTCACGTTGGATGCTCAGACCATATTACCAAGAATCCATAGAGCTCTGGGATTATAAAACATTTCACAAATCCCAACTGTTTCGTATCGAACAAATCGTGGCTTCAGAGATCCTTCGAAATTTGCTTTATAACCGAGCCATTCTGATCTGAGCTTCATTTGAACAAGAACCAGTTGTATCGAAGGATGATGAGTGATGTTATGGCAATGGCCTCAGAAATTCTGACTTCGATGCACTAGATCCACGGTCGACCGGTGCGTGGTGACCTAGAAATCCCACCCAGTCAGCATCAGAATAAACGAGTCCTCTTCTTCGCACCAGTGCGTGGCTCCCATCGCCGGTGTCAGCGATAGGGCCACCTGAGCTCAGAGATCCTTCGAGTCTACTCATCATCTATTGAGTGGGATGAACTCACCTGTTGATAGTATACGTATTGGCAATGACCGCCTTGGAGAATGATGAAAGGAACCGTGGCGGCGCCCATTAAAACTCTGACTCCAAGTACCTGGCTCTTGATGTTGTGCTAGAAGATGGGGTCGAATGTCAGTGTATGAGGACCGACAACTTCCTGTATTCATGGTCAGCATGTACATGGTTCAACAGAGATCGATGAAGATCTTACAAATGCAGTATGGTCTGGTGTCTGCGGGAGGGTCACCGAAGTTGAGCGTGACGATGACAGACAAGAGACCGCCATCGAGCTCGTGATGGAGGTACGAGCTGGTGAATGCTGACGGGTTCTCAAATGTAAGAGCAGGGATGAAGAAGCATCATGGCTAGTCAAATGAAGGATAGGAATACTGATAGTACGAGAGATGGTGGAGTATCATGGGTTCGGTTGGAAGATTCAACTGCGAAGATGCTTCGAATACGTAGGTTTCTACGAGCCCAGAAGGAATCACTCATTGCTACGTGAACAAGGTAAGAGCAGCCAACTTTTACTCGATACTGCAGCTACTCTGCGAAATATTGCGCTTACCAGACGTCAGCAGACCCTAACACATATAACAGCCACTCTCCATTACTATGAGGCTCAGAAAACCTGGCTTGAATCACGTACTCGGCATAAACATGAAAAGATGCTCTACGCAATGAGTCGAAGCATGGCAAATAAGATCAAGCATCTCTCGCAGTTTTCCAGCAATATTGTTACAAGCAATGAGATTCATGCTTCCACACTTCACTTCTTCATTAGAAAGCACTATATATTCCTATGCTTATCCTATGCGGACAGTACCACGTCCCGAAAACTGAAAGGCTGCTGTGAGGATAGAGATCACGGTGAGTTAAGACGTCATGGTATGATCTCAGACATAACGAACAGTTTGAAATGGTCAATTATTTCATTCATTCAACATCATGTACTGCAAGAGTGGATCTTATCAGGGTCTGCTATTGCATGTGTTTACTGTGAATTGAAGCGAACATATGCAATCATTACACTTCTGAAATATCACATGGTGGATTAGGACTCACACAACTTCTCAGCACTGGGAACCTCAAATTGACTCTCTGAGTAGCGACTCTCCTGGAATAACTCTTAATCCGTCATAAGAAAAACATTGTAAACAGCTACTGGATGGATCAATCAGTTACAACCCTCTCTTTGGCATCCCAGCATTCTCATAAACAGCATCAATAACCTCCAAAACCTTCATGCTCTCCTCCAAACTGACCCACGGCCCCTTCACCTCATCCGTAACCGAAGCTCCCTTCTCAACAGCTCTAACTCTATCAACAAAAGCCTCAAGCTGATATCGGTATGTACTCCACCAATCCAATCCTCTCCCATCTTTCCACGACGGACCGCCTGTATACAACTTCTTCGTAACCTTCTTCCTGGACAACAATCTCCCCTGTTCGTCCCTAGGTGTAATAACGATACCATGCATAATCCAAGGCAACATAAAGTTACTATAAATGATCTGCGCTCTCTCACACTCAATCCTAACCGTCGGCGTCGCATCCCAAAATCTAGGAATGATCCCCAGAACCTTGGATTGAGCAAGATCCGCCTCAACGGTACATTCGACCTTCTCCCTTCCTTGTCCTGCCGGCGAGATCTCAACTCGAGCCTTGATAGCCTCGTCAATCCTCTCGTCATTCGCAATCTTCCTAGGCTGCACGTCCTTTACGTCAAACTTCAAACCCTCCACATTCCCCGGCGACGCAAAGCGACAAATGGCTGAAAAGACATAGACGAGATCCATGGCCGAGCCTCCCGCAAGGTCATATTGAAATCTGATATCATCTTTTCCAAAAGCGCCCTTGGCCAACGTAGCTCTCGAATGAACCGATTTCACAGCCCCGTACTCTTCTTTTCGTAGAATATCCTCAACGACATGCGTGGCGGGATGAAATAGCCAATGAAAAGCCTCGAGCGCAACTTTCCCCTCCTTCTTCGCCGTCTCTTTGATCAGCTCTACTTCCGCTGCGTTACTGGCTAGCGGCTTCTCGACGAGGACATGTTTGCCCTTCCTCATTGCTTCCACGGCCCATTTTGCATGTAAGCTGTTGGGAAGCGGTATATAAACGGCATCGATGTCCTGATCATTGATTAAAGCATCGTATGAGTCAAAGACCTTTGCGTCCTTGAGGTTATATTTCGTCTTGTGAGATTCGGCTCTAGTCTTGGAGCGTGCTGCTATGCCGCTTACGGTGATGTCTGGGTGTGATTCTACTGGGTCGTAGATTGCGGGATAGTTTATTGCCGCGGCGCCGAGGACGCCTAGACGGATTGGAGAAGGGGAAGAGGATAAGGTCGATTTGTATTGGGGAACTTTGTTGTACCAGTTGTGGAAGGTGAGGTAGGACTGTTTCAGGTTAGATCATGTGTTGGGGAGATTTGTTTCCATGATTCGAGGGGTGAAGTAAGGTACAGAGGAGATATTGGGACAGAATTTGGGATGTTTGGCGTGTTCTGCATGCGAGGATGTGTATGTTGAATGTGTATTCCTCCAGATGTGATGTGTGGATGATCAAACGACCTAATAATGACTTACCTCAACTAACCACGACATTGTCACGACGATATGATCAAGATCGTCTCGATAGTCCTCCAACTTGTGTATCAAGCGTAAGATGTCAGGAAGTATTCAATATCCTCAGGATCTCACTTCTCAAGTCCCAAGTCAATACTATGCCGACGCTCGCCTTCTCAGAAACAATACCAATCAAATCCCGTACCGGCAGCGATGAGCTTCAGGGCACAGAGGATGGCCAATCCTTAACAGATACAAATACAGATCCTCACTTTAAATCAATATATATCAGCTTCATTGACTTCCTAAACAAATATCGCTCATATATTACAGTATTGTACCTTACCTCGGTACGCAAACCAGTTCACTGTACGTAGATATCGTGGTCAATAGTCAGAAGTAGATAGCATACTATATAATATACAACATAGTGTAGTACTTTAGTAGTAGGTCATATTGCAGTAATGCTTAACCTGACATACATGAAATATTTGAACTACGTACATGAATACGACCAAGATCGTAAGCTGACCTTTCAGCTGAAAGATGATGTCGAACCAACCAATTAGATCTCGAGACTCGGAGATACGGATTCGTGAGTTATACGAGTCAGCACAGATACATGCTGTAAGTAGATAGATCTCTCTGCGTGCATATCGTAGTGTACAAGTAGAAGAGAAGATTAGTGAAATTTGTGGAAGGGGAAGAATGTACTGGTTGCGTGAGTGACGGAGTCAGATGCTTCTAGCAAAAGTAATAATGACAACGCGAGGTGTGAGGTATATATGCTGTAGATAAACAGAATCCAATATCCAAATCCCAATCGATTCGGTCCTCTCTATTCAGCAACTGTCTCAATGATCCATGTTCGAAAATCAGTGCCATAAAACACTCCCGATCCAGACCCAATTCTCGTCATTGACTTCGTGATATAGTTTGTCACTTTTCTCAACGAGAAACAGTCATATCCTCTTCAGTACGTCAGAACGAAACACAAACAATTCTCAACGCTTCAAATACATGCTCGCCAAACTATCAACCAAAGGCTTCACAGTCTTGTAATGTTTTTGGCCCTGTTCAATGTATTTTGGAATGTCATTGGGGTTTAGCTGGAAACCTCCCTTCTTCTTTTTCCTGCCGTCTCTGTCCCTATCTCGATCGCGGTCTCGGTCATCATATCTGTCACCGCCGTAACGATCTCCTCTGTCGCGGTCGCGTCTATCGTCGTATGGATCTCCATAGCGGTCCCGTTCTCTAGGTGGTGGATATCTATCTCGGTCACGGTCGCGTCGTGAATCGCCGTATCTGTCGCCGCGATCGCGGTCTGAGCGGTACGCACCACCACCGCCGCCTCCACCTCGGTCTGAGTCGTAGCCTCGACGTGAAGAGCGGTAGTCGTCTCTGCCGTCTGATTTGTAGCCGCGGTCTCTGTCTCGATCCGAACGTCGTGGAGGTGGATCACGGTCTCTGTCGTCGTATGGGTCTTTTCGTCTTATGGCACCTCCTCCTGATCGATATCCTCTGTCTCTGTCCAGATCATCGTCGTCGTAAGGATCGCGTCGCTTTTGTGGTGCTCTTCCATCAGATTTGTAGCCTCTGTCTCTATCGTCGCGATCGGAATCTCTTGGTCGGCGTGGTGGAGGTTCATCATAGCTTGAATCCCGGCGATCGTCGCCTCTGCGTCTGTCTCTGTCCCGGCCACTATCTTTCCGGTCGTCATACGGTGGAGCAGCATCACGAGTGGTATTGCTACGTCTGGGAGGTCCATAGTCATCGTCTCTGTCGTCATCGTATGCCTTTCTTCTACCTCCTCCAGCCCCTCCACTGCCGCCGTCGCGCTTCCTTCGTGAATATCCATCATCGTCCTCGTCCGCGGAGCCGTAGTCTTTTGGCTTCCTCCTTTCCATCCTTGGTGCCTCACCCTTATTCTTGACCACATCTATACCGCCATTGTCACCACCATACTTGTCCGGTTTGCGGTCACCCCCACCTCTCGGCGCTTTCATATCAGGTTCGACATCTCGTGGATCACCACCTCGGACTGACTCTGGAGCTTTCGTAGGAGGTGGACCTCTTGGATCGTCTGTTTCATCGCGATATTTCGAAGGTCGACTTTCACGCGTCGAACGTTTCGGTGGTGAGTGATCATCATCTATGTCGCCGCGATAACGACCGGAAGGAGGAAGATCTTGCGCTTCAGAGTCTGGCGGTGCTCGGGTACGTCTGGAAGGACGAGCATCATAGTCGTCGTCAGGTTGTGAGGGCATCTTTGTAGTTACGCGCCTAGGTTTGAATCGTATTTAATATTGATTTCAAATCGCCGAAGCTGCGAGTAGGCGGAAGACTGGTGTTTATTAGAGATAGAAAAATCATGCGACGTTCAGCGTAAAGAAAAGACAAGCACCACAGGAGTCACTAGACCAGACAACAAATCTAGGCAGAGAGAGTCTCGAGAATGGTCAAAGTGTTATTACAGGATCAGTCAGGCAGTGTCAGGCTAACTTGGATACATGGCAGCTGAAACGAAAAGAATGACGGCATCGCCACCAACATCATTCTCCCCTCCCTGCATAATTTATGCCCAAGCATCATGAAGAGTCCACCAAGCTATCTTCGTCCAAGCATTCTAGTTGCTTATTGTTTGATCCATACTAGAAATGCAGGGTTGACCAGAATTTGTCGCATCTAGATCAGTCCAATGTAATCTGACACAGACATGTCCATGATATACGATTCACGTGTTGGTTGAAATCATGTCGCGTGATATTATCATCTATAGATGGGGTACTCCGAAGCTGGCAAGCACCAGATTCAAAATACTAACTACTCCCTCACCCAATATCAGTCCCGACGCCAATACAATAACGCCAGTTTCGCCTTGCTTTCGATATCCAACATGATATAAACTGATCAATCCACCGACTGTTCTTGCAAGTGTAAAGCTGGGTGTATTGTACATGCCCACAGCCACAGCAATGCCACCTGGGACCCACGGGTGTAGTTTGCGTTTCCAACTGTCCTCATCTGCTGACATTAACCAAATTCTCAATATTGTCAGGAGAGCAAAAATGCCGCCTGCACCTGCAGCGTATTGCCACGCCATATTTGGAAGACCCTGACCGGTCACGAGTCTGGCTGTGAAGATCCACACGTACGCCGTTGGTACCTGGAATAGTTCACCAGGAACGTCGTAGACACTGACATACAATTTGTAGATTGCTGCACTGATAACGGCTCCAAAGACAGAGCCGATCAACTGGCCGTAGAATTGTGCTTTGGGACTAGCACCAACAAGGTGTCCTGCCTTTAAATCTTGGAGCATGTCACCAGCTTGCAGGGCGCCCGATTCCGAGACAGCACCGGCAAGCAGATTGATGATGATCGCGTGGTTCGCGTGTTTCCCTGATGGAGTGATCAAGGCGAAAATGAGCTGTGTCAACTTGGATATACCACTGACTGGATTGAGATCTGTCTCTCCAAGTGCTCGAACTCCCATGATGCTGAGTAATAGAGCTAGAAAGATAGCGAATATGTTGAGAGATATTGGAATGTACTCGCCGAATGTGACATGTATACAGACCACACATATCACAAGTGTGATTGGCAGTGCGATGAGGATCGTTTTACCTGATATGAGATGGTGAGGAGGTGCATCATCTGGTACATCGTCATCTGTGTCTTTCGTGTTTTGACCTCCTGAATGAGCAGGATTGTTCAACATGGAAATGTATCCGTCATGACCCCTCCGACTATCAGGTAGCAGAAATTCCTTCCAGTTGTTGCTGTGCTGATAATGATACCTGGTCGCTCGAACATAATCGGGTCCGTATCGTATGGAAGGCCGTAGTACAAGCCATCCTAGATTGATAACTGCATCTGCCAGCATGATAGCCAAACTAACCCAAACGATCCAACCCTTACTACCTGTTTCCCAGTCATCAACCGGACCAGGAGCCCACCCACGCTTCTTCGCAAGAGGACTCAACACAGCCCAACCAACGATAGCCCCGAGCAACATATGTAAAGTTGTAGCCGGTCCCATAATGATCCCCTGACCAACATACGCTGGCGACGGATTCAAAGTCCACTCCCACTTTTTCGCCAAATGCATTCCAAATATCGGCAACTTATGCAGTATAGGCAAGAAATACTGCACAAGCGTATAAGTACCACTTCCAGCAAAAGCAACAACCAAAGCCTTGATCTGTTTCTTCCAATCAGCCCTATCATCCTCCTCCTTGACACCATTATCCCGATCCCGATCCTCTTCCCCTTCCTCCTCTCCACCCCTCAACAACTCTTCCCTCTCCTCTGTCCCCGCGGTCTCAATCTCCCCCTCCCTCTTCTCCCCCTTGACATCTCCATGTAAAACACTAATCATCAACGCCGTGGCGGTCCCACTAGGGAACTTCAACTTCTCCCTAATGATAACCTGTTTCCTCAACGGGACGGCAAAAACAACTCCAAACAGACAGAGCCCAACGCCCCAAACCACAAGTCTCCACAAACTCAAATCTACAGGCGCACCCTCACTTTCTCTCAACAGGAACTCAAGAGAAGGCATGACGCCCACGAATCCCAGACCGAGAGGCATGGTGCCGACTGCGCCCGCGACCGTCTGCACCAGTACGTTCTCCACGGGTGTAAAGGGTAGCTTGAGATGTTTGGATAGCGTTTTGAAGAAGGCGAATCCGATCAGAGACGCTGGCATCGCCATGCCGCTTACCCATCCTGTTTGTAGCCCGAAGTAGGTGTTGCTGAAGCATATTATGACGCCGATTGCTAGGCCCACTGCGACGCCACGGAATGTGAAGTTCGTGCTGTCGATATCTGGGTCTGAGGAGGAGAGTGTTCGAGAGGCGAACTGGCCTAGGTCTGAGCCTGGAGTTTTCTGGCGGTGGATGGGGGAGGATGTCGTTGTGGATGTGTCTTCGCGGGTGGTTTGGAGGGAGGGCGAGGGTGTTCGTGATCTGTATGGGGACTGAGGAGAGGAGGTGATGCCTCTGTCTGGCGCCATTTTATATTTGATGTATTAATGATGGAACATGAGGCTGTAGTGCTGTTTGAAGGTAGAGTGCTGAATGCGATTACTGCACGGTGTAGCAGCACTGTACTGCACAGTACTACTAATAGTACTATAAGTTAGGTGGGTGCGGAGGTGTAGTGAGATTGTGGAGAAGGTCAACATGACGTGATCCACATGTGTTACCAGCCATACAATCTGCTTGACATTACCTAGATATCTAGGCCTGCTACATGCGGAACATACGATATCAGCCATACGGTTAGGAGAAAGAGAGGAACGAAATTCGTACTTTATGCGTGAAATCATCAGACAGTCATCGCCACCAGTTCGAGACAAAATTCGAACAGACACGCAAGACAACCCTTGCGTTGAGCAAGTGATATTACAAAACCAGCATCCCTCCAATAATGAGCAAATTGATTGCAAGTAGGATGTACCCTATGATGCCACACTCACGTTCCACCTGCGTTCTAGTGCCAGCAGACCTAGCCATCGATGCCGCAGGAATCGCTGCGCCACTCGAACTCGAACCCATTCCCATGCCTGAATTCGTAGAGATCTGTGACGAAGAAGATGTAGGATGTGGCTGAGAAAGCACAGGCACATTGTAGACATTAGTATCAGAAGCATTGTGTATAGAGATGAATGATCCGGATAATGGCACAGGTATAGGTATGACAGGTCCGTTGAGCCTGTCCTTTTGTTCTACCGAAGATACAGCACTTGTGGGAAAGAATCGAGCATCTGATACTCGCACGGATTGTAACGTGAGAGTTTGAGTTACAGTATTGGGAGATGGGGTGGTGAATGATGGCCGGAGAACTGTCTGTGCCGATGCACCTGATGAGGCGTCTTGCATGAACACGCCTGGTAAAGCTGCCGGTGAGTTGGCCAGATTGCTTTGTAGCGCTGCTATTCCTGATCTGCATGGTATTGTGACGATTGTTGTACTGGCAGCACCTCCTTCTCCGCATAAGCAATTTCTAGCCGTTGTCATCATTGGGATAGTAGGAATCGTCACTGGTGTCGTGAAACCATATTCATTTGCTTGTGCAGTGCAGCCGCAATGGAGAACTGTGATCATTGTCGATTGTGTAGTCCGATAGTCGGGACAGGTGGCGCAGTAATCGCACCATGTCGTAGAGATAGCATAAGAGGTAACTGTATTGGTCGCGGTGACATTGTATTGTATCGTCTGTGAACTTGAAGCGAAGGTCGCATCTTGGCTATGTACTGAGTTTGTCGACGACACTGTGATAGTTGATGTTTCTGTGCAGGTGACCGTCGACGTCCTGGTAGTTGTTGACGTAGAACCCTCAACAAACGAATCAATTCTATTGTATACTGCGAAAAGAATGACTGAACCAGGTGGATATGCTACCTGCCGCTTCTGCTTGCTAGCCAAACTGGAGGACTCATTCGAGTTTATGTCTCCAGGGAGGATGATGCCTCCGCAGACTTGTTGTTGATCTCCGGGACAGGGCACGTTGCATCTTTCGGAGGGATAGTCGACCAAACCCTCCGTTTCAGATACTTCGCTACCACAAAAGCAATGTCTGACATACAATTAGTGATCTTTGTGAGCTGTAATCCAAACTTTGAGACTTACTGGCCAAAAACGCCGGCAAAGAAATCTCCTTCACACTCTTCCAGGCACCGTTGCACACTCATATCTGCAGAAGTTTCGGCAAGAATAAAGCCTTGTGTTTTGCCATTCATGCCCTTACATCCTGCATACTTGAAATTCGCCATGATAGGAAATTGTACCAATGACCCAACTGAAGCGTTTGCTGAAGATGCTATCTGGGAAGGCAGTGCTGATGCTGAATAAGGTCCAAAATCGGTAGGCTTCAAGTCGGAAAATGTACCCATCCCATGACCGATTGAATTCGAATCGACCGAGGTTGTGTTGAAGACCGGATGAGTAGGTGACACTTCCCCTTTCGATGTGACGGTGGTGATTGACCCATCGGATACAATCGTGAGGGTCTCAGTTGGCGGCACGTATGTCTCTATGATGGGAATAGTCGCAACAAACGTCGAATTCAATACTGGCGTCGCGGATACCGGGTTACTTGGTCCTGCTGGATTGATGAGTTGATAGACACGTATCGAGTTTATGCTCCAATAACTGTCGGTAAAGGCCTGCGGGTTGACTGCCACGTAAGAGTTACAATCGTTGTATCCTGTTTTCGCCTGACAAGCACTACCTGGCCACACAGATCCAGCGTACGTCCCACAGAAAGTAGTATCAATGACAATATTATGTTGTTGAAAGTGTTTGTCGATCAAGCAATTGGGACTTTGCATATTAGCAACAGGCTTCCCCCAGGTATAGAGGTCAGGACTTTTGGCAGTGATATCAGCTGGAACTGCATTCCGAGCCCAAAACCACACGCGAATGTAATCAGACGTCCATTGCATAGCATATACACCGCCTCCAACATTGTTGAAATTACTATAACTGTCTGTGTTGCGATCGACGACACCACAACCAACGTTTTGGCCAGGGTAAACAGCACAATCAGTACCTCCTTGAACACCTGATTGAAAGTCGGTATTACCGGTGATGACGCACGTCTCATTCGTATGTAGACTTATGCTATTCGTCTCGATGTCATTGACGCCTTCCAAAATGTCAATTTCTCCAGTAAATGGCCAATCAGGACCCAGTGTCCAGAATGCTGGCCAGGTTCCACATACACCTGCTGGTATATGATTGAAGTCTCCAATGAATAATCCGTGAGTCCAGTTCTTCTTTGACGTAATTCTTACACTTGCTCGCCCTGGTCCGTTCGGCGAAAGTATATTGGCGTGATCGACTCCAATGTATACTGGGTCTGTACCCGAAGGAGCACGAACAAGTCCAGCTTGCTGAGCTGCTAGTTGACTATAATAAGATACAAATCCGAGAGTGGGATCGGCATCTGTGAAGAAATCCCACCCATCAAAGAATGTGTTCCCCAGATACTCCGTGTCAAGACTGTACTCTGAGCTCGTAAATGCGTATACTGTCTTCAAGATCCCAAACAAAAAAGTAAACGCGATGGTCTCCGTGGACCGCCATGATCGAAGTGATAAAGCCATCTGGAATATGCGTGCAATCGACTCCCTTACCATGAGATGAGACTCAAGACAAAGATATAACTTACATTTGAACATGAATTGATATAGTACGCCCACGCGACGCGTCCATCACGCGAATATAGCAGGAATGTAGGAGTCAACTGACCATCCGAGCAGGGGAATGTCGAGGATGGCGAAGACTACTCTACTCCGGCGGAGGGTCCGGAGGAGCGAGACAGGCATACTGTAGTGGTTGTCTGAGCTGATCGTATGAAGAACATAGATTCCATGCAGAAGAGATTGCCATCCGTGTCATCTTAGCGCTTACATACTGTAGCTCTCATGTATGTGTGAGTGTGCCTTTGCATCATGCGCGCCCTAAACGATTTACCTTCTTCACCTAGCATACACACATCGATAAGAGCCATGGCTGATCGAGCATTAGATATTTTCCAGGTCGACGTTTGTATATCGGCATGATGATACGAGAAATAGCTGAATACAGACGTGAAACGCGCTTCTTAGAGGGAAGTCGCCAAGCAAGATGTCAGTGATGTCATCGTTCGATATCAGAATGACCAAAATTGTACATACATACATGTACACACCTTTACATCCAATAGGCCTGTTAACTACATATAGTCACGTAATCGAAATGACGAAACAGTCATCAGATCCCTCCTCACACAACAAACCGTGTACAATCTGCCATACACCAAGATCAGTACTGGTACGTTGTCAGATCGACGAGTCAGGGAAATGGCATTTCGTCTGTCCGGGCAAGTGCTGGACGTCAGTCTCCGGCGGAGAAATTGATGCCAAGGGTCATAGAGATGATTTTCCTTTCTATCGGTATGGCGGCATGTGGAAGAATAGGCATGAGGATGGTCCTTTGAATGCGAAGAAGCCGAAAAAGAAGAAGGGAGAGAAATCTGGACCTGGCAGTGATGCTGGGTCGAAGGCGGAGGATGGGAAGCGGGAAGATGATATAGGATCTACTGCTAGTGCCGAGGACAGTGTACACGAAGACGAACCGCTCGCGACCGGGGCGGGAACTGCAGAGCTTGAGTCCAAGGAATAAGTTGGACCGTTGGCTCAATTCAAAATCCTCCACTTCAGATGCTGAACAGGAGGTTACGGTAGTTCGAGATGAGGACGAATCTGGAGCGGATCAGAGATAATCTTCTACGATTGTTTCGAAATTTCTATATCCGGCATGAAAGCAAAGTCTAAACCCGTGAGAAAGACGGCAATGCTTCACAATGCTTCAACAGAGCATATATGTGTAATCCAAACGAAAAACATCAGTCTAACATTAGTGAAACGGCCGCGATGAGAACTGCTCAAACCACCGTCGTCCTCTCTCTGCCCACTCAATCAGAAGTCTCCGTCCTCAATGGCTTCGTCAAGTTCGCCAAGCATCGATTGCTCCAGCAAACTGTTGCTTGCTACATAACTAAATCCACCGAATGGATCCGTTTTGCTCAGCGCGCGATTGTGCTTGGGGTCCCTGACCTCAACTGGACGATCTGTGAACTCTGGCGCAAAATTCTCTGCAAGCTCGAGATTGGTAATGATGGGCTTGATGGGAGGCTCCAATTCTCTTCGTTCCAACTTCTTCCAGTCAATGCGTCTGAAGAATCTGTGTTTCTTGATGATCGCAAGATCATTGGGCCCCACTCCGAGACGTTTTCTAGGCTCCTTTCGGAGAAGGCGCGTGAGGAGATCTTTGGCATCAGGTGACAAGAAGTATGGTAGATTCAACTTCTGGAACAGGATGTTTTGTTGGATCTTGGTGTAGTTGCCACCGCCGAACGGAGGTTTTCCGGTCATAAGATCACAAGCCATGGCACCTAATGACCACCAGTCACAAGCCTTTCCATACCCCGGACCAAAATCCATTTCGTCTGCGTTTCTGATGATCTCCGGTGCCATGTATTCAATGGTCCCAACTCCCAAACTGTTACAGCGACTGCCTCCTGGAGTGCCGACGTCCTTCACAGCTACCTTGCTAAGACCGAAATCAGTCAAAAGCAGATGGCCGTCAGCGTCCAGCAGGCAGTTTTCTGGCTTCATGTCACGATAAATCACTCCGACAGTATTGTGCAGATGATCTAGGGCCAAAATAATTTCAGCAATGTAAAAAGCCGCAACTTCTTCGGTGAAGAATTTCTCGAGTTCTAGATGCCTAAACAATTCGCCGCCTGATGCATACTCCAAGATAAGATATAGTTTCTCATGGTCCTGGAAAGCATAGTAGAGGTTGACAATGAAAGGATGCCGATTGACAAGTTCAAGAATTGCTCGCTCTGACATGGTAGACTCGACGCGTTTCTTATGAACTTTCAAGAACGCCTTCGTCAATTGCTTTTGGGCAAAAAGACGACCTGTCGCTTTATGCTTGACTAGATGAACGGTACCAAATGCGCCATCTCCCAAGCATCTAAGTGGTGTAAAATCGTCTGCTGTCATTTTGCGCGAAATCTCTGATGATGCTTTTTGGTCCTGGCACATTGTAGTCACAGATGATGCATCGGCGTTATCGAGCGAGTTACTGACAAAATCTTGGTCGAAATGAATGTCATAACTGATCATGTCCTCACTAGAATCGTCGTTCTGAGTATCAGATGCTGCACTGGAACTATACGCTTCCGAGCCAAACTTGCTATCAGGTGCTTTGGAGGAAGACCGACTAGCGCTGGCACTCTTGAGGTTGAGTGCATCTAGCTGAGCTTTGAGACTGCTTATGCCGGGCGAGGCTGGTCGGAGATATGGGCTTGCTCCCGCGAGAGCTGCGACCCGAGTAGTCGGTGATCTAACCTGTGAGCTTGCCCTTGTCGAAGCATCCGAATCTTCTGCGCCAGAATCAAATGGAGTGGCCGAGAATCCTCGGACAGTGTTTACAGCCGCAGCGACTGGCGTTCCCTTGTTCTTATTATTTTTCTTCTTCTTCTTTTTCGCGGCATTAGCAGTGAGAATTGCACTACCATTAAGCACTGGTGTTCTGCCTCTGCTGATCTCTGCGTCATGAAATATCTGCGATGGGACGGCACTGATTCCTGGAGTAACAGGTGGACTTCGGGTCCTCATTGGAGTAATTTCTGGCTCTTCCAGATCCATGATACCGGTTCCTGAGAATACCGAATAGTGGGCGTCCGAATCGTCTTGCACGTGCAAACCAAGCCCTTCTGTGCTCTTACGTGGAACTGGCACGAGTATCTCTGTTTTCTCCGCCATTTTGAGAAAGCGCTGTCAGGTGAATCGTGGGATGTGTAACAGGAGACTGTTTTACTGTTTAAGCTGACGCGCCTGAGCACCGAAAAAGAGTTGGAGGCCGACGTCGAGATTGGGATATATGCTGATGATGCTAATGATCAATTGCTGATGCTATTACTGTCCGACCTGGTCCTTCAGGTCGGACCGAACGCCGGCAGCCAGATAGTCTTATAAGTACTGGTGTTTAGTCCTGCTTTGTCCAATCTCATGGGAGAGCGAGTGTTGCAGGCATGTGCGAAGCCGCAAATTGAAGATGTAGTGGCATGAATGTCAAGGTAGCCCATAGAGGTGATTTAGATATATTGGTGTTTGAGAATGGTGACAGTGGTGATGATGAAGAGCGCAAAAGTGAATTGTCAAAAAGCGAAACTGAGAAATTAAGTCGCAGGCGGAGAAAATGTCAGTGCAGCCAGGTCGGGACGTTTGCGTCCAACGATGATCCCCCGTGCTTGAATTTTGGCTTCGGGGTGAGCCGCCCCCAAGATCAGTCCAAGCGGGACCCCGGATTCAAAACTCAGCTCTGGCAACGTCGCCATACTATGCTTGGCTCATGCTCTAGAGTCATTTCTGAAGACCTTTTCTCCAAGCTACTGGTACGGAATATATCAAGCACTCTTAGCGAACATTCAACATACATCAAGATGGATACTGTCTTCCTACACGGTATCAAGGCTGAATTGATTGTAGGCCAAGATGCCTGGCATAGAGAGAACAAACCACAACCTGTCGTTCTCAACATAGATCTAATCCCTCTGGACACGCTTGAGGGTGCGGCAAACGAAGATAATGTTGCTCTGACCCTGGACTACGGCAAAT
The DNA here is from genome assembly GCA_032357745.1 of Camptophora hylomeconis. Lineage (NCBI taxonomy): Eukaryota > Fungi > Ascomycota > Eurotiomycetes > Chaetothyriales > Chaetothyriaceae > Camptophora > Camptophora hylomeconis. The sequence goes on along the minus strand of JAOTMB010000003.1, from coordinate 838,141 downwards.
TATACAAAAGTCTGACCAGATCTCTGAGCAATCAAGCATATCCCAGCATTCATCACCTATTCCTGTTTGTGCAGGAGTGTCTTCCACCGGTTAGATCCTCCAGCATTGAGGTCATCTTGCCCAAGGCAATCCTCCTAGCAGACGAGGGCCTGTCTGTGACTAGGAAGACAATTATCGGAGAAGACGTTGGACCAGCTGTGTATCAGCGTCTCGAGATCAGAAAGATACAATGCAAATGCGTTGTTGGTGTCAACCCCCACGAACGAATTGATAAGCAAAGACTCATTCTGAATGTGTCAGCAGAGGGACTTTCCACACCACTGGCAACTGCTGTTGTTGCCGGCGTGAGTCTCGACACTTCTGCTCGACCAGCTTATGTCGAAGCTGCAAGGGATATTGTTGAGGTGAGCGATTACACATGTCATCATTTCCCCGTCCTACAATGCTAACAATACTATAGAGAGTCGAAAATTCATCATATCAGACAATCGAAGCTCTCGCGACAGCAGTCGCTCAAGTCGCGACCATGACGCACGGCTTTGACAACGCCACCGTGCGTATCGACAAGCCAAGCGCTATTGCACCAATAGAGGCAGCGGGCGTCCAGGTAACAAGAACTCGAGCATTTTTCGAGAACAAGGACTTTTGGAAGATCAAACGTCCATGAAGCAACGACTGTGATTCAATCTCCGGTCAGATCAACATAGCTTACCCTCGGGCGTCGTTTACCCTGTATCGAATCAGCATCGGTCTTCTTCCATGCTCCAGGCAAGCTGTCCCTGGATGCAACTGCTATTCGTGAGGCAATGAGGAGTCCTGATTCGCCAGATGACTCTTCCTGCAGAATGCGCTGGACAACTTGCGTAGGGCTGCCTTTCGTCCGCGGAATAACGCGCTCTGATTTGGTCCCCAGAGTCGAAAACAAGAGGGTGGACACAGGCTTAAGCATAGAATCCAAAGGAGGTTCCTCCACTGTTTTGTCGTGTGAAGGTTTCGCTCGCCTCTTCTTCCTCTGAGTTACGTGTGGTGAGAGCTGCAGCTCGGTTTCCGTTGCTTGCTCTGCTATCAGATCGACTGCATGAGACATCAGAGATCCGATTGCCGCGTTATCTGTATCAGAAGCAGCTGCCTGAGGTTTAGATTTCTTCTTGGCATTTGTGCTTGCATTCGAGGGTCTTTTAGGACTATGGTAGTCTGACGAGGAGGTGGCTGGCCTGGAATGATCACGTGTTACATGTGTCGACGGACGGACATTAGAAATTGAATTATCAGGCCTTGCATTTTGGTGTTTCGTATCTTCGGCTGCCTGTCTGAGAGGATTACTTCTACGTTTCTGTGTTGGGAAATATAGTGGCAATGACGGTGACACTTCCTTCATGGCTGGATAGGAAGCTGCTTCGGCGCGTGCCTTTTGCGCCCTTTCTGTCCTCGCTTTCGCCTGAGAAGGTACATCAGACTCTGTGCCAGATGGTGGGGCAAGAAAGGCTCGCAGTGCACCAGCTTTCATTCCTGTATCAACTGCGTTAACGCTCTTCGGTGCTTTAGGACATTTTCGAGTTGCGAACTTCTTTGGATCTGCTAAAATTTGTCGCTGTTTCTGCTGCCATTCTTCGACAATGAGAGGCAGTCCTAGTTGTAGGAGCGTTCGAGGTATCCACCATTTCTCAGCATCGTATGGGCTCCATGGTGGTCGTTGTCTCTTGGAAGGACTCTTTGGTGGTAAGACTGCCTGATCCTTTGAGGGATCAGGTAACTCATCTTGCACACCTTCCGGTTCAGACAGTCCTTCAGCAGTTCCATCAAACACAAATTCTGGATTTTCTTCTTCTGCTTCCAAATCTATCTCGACTGCTTCAGCCGGGTTGACTGTCAATCTAAGCTCTGGTATACCGTCATTGATGAAATGCTGCCGTGCCTCGGTAATATGATCCATTGAGAACAAGCTAGTGTCAGTTTTCTCCCGTATCAGACGGCTTTGAAAGAGAGGCTGTGCCATCCGTCTTATAAAACTTCTGGCTCCGGACTTCCATTTCCAGTCGAAGTTGTATGCAGTATATTCTCGTAATGCCTTCACATCGAGCTCCGCCTTCCATTCTTTTGACCACTTCCTCTCCAGCTCTGGAAGGTCTTTCTGCTCCGAAACGGCTGGTTTCATATAGTAGCCGAGAACCGTAAGATCGGGGAAGTCTTCAGGTATCTTAAGCTTGGAGTGCTTGGTTCGGAAATAGCCGCTCTCGTTGGTCTGTAGTTCATATTCGAGTCGATCTCGCCATTCTTTTAGACCTTCCTGGTCGTTGGCATTGACGAGCTCAACGAGATCACCACCAAAACCAGCTCTCGCGATTTCACAGGCTAGTGCTGATCCAAAACCAGGTACTCCATTTTCATCATAATCGCCACCACTTAGCAGCGCGACCAGGATCATACCATTAGGGTCAAGCCCTGAGATTCTTTTGATGCCTGGCAAGTCGAGCACATTCACATGAGTTGGCGTCTTATTGCCTTTCGTACCCTCTTTCGACCAATCTCGTAGCGTTAAAGTAGAACCAAACATGATGGCGTCCACATCTTGACTCATCACTGCATCCACGATACCTTTCTTCTGCAGGAAAGCACATTCTGCTTCTGCCTCTCCCGGTGCTGTATGATGTGGGAAGCGAAAGGTAGAGAGCAATTGTCTTGCCATTTCATTTTCGATACATGTTCCATATCTGCTTACCGTCTTGCCTCGCTTTGTAAGAGGCTTATTTCGGCCATCGTAAACAAAGACGGGCTGAATAGGCAGAGCTAATAATTTGAGAAGTTTGAAGAACAGTGTGCGTAGAGCCGGATTCTTGCCACCTTGGCTGGCTTGATTTTGAAAGTTCCAGATAGCAGCATCTATGGCTATACGAAGTGGACGGTCTGTACGTTCCAAGTGTTCAATGGCTAGTTTTGAAAGTGCCACCCGCTCTCCTTTGCCTATTTCTTTGAGGATCCTATTCTTGTCAGCACGTCGTAGTCAAAGGTGGTGACTAGTTTACCCAGGTATCCCCATTCCTCCTGGTCACTTCTGATCTAGTTCGCGTCCACAAAATATACAGAATCATATGATTAAAGATGGATGTTTACATTCATCTCGCGACCGAGAGCACTTGCAACTTTAACCGAGACGCGGGACCCACTTCTTGTACATTTTGTTCCTGTGAACCATTTCATCTGCGTTCAGTTCTTCTGAGGCATGCGGTGGTGGGTAGGGAGTAGATCACGAAGTTCAAGCGATGGATGAAGGGAGAGAGCCACCCAAGGATCCCGATTTCCTGTCCAGTTTTCGCAAGGGTGTCGAGAGAGCACATCGGAACCTAGATCAACGAATAGTCAATCCACAGACACCACCGTCACGCTTCCTTTCGTCAACATTCTCCTCTCCTGGATCGATCATAGGGAAAGAAGAGGATGCGGTTATAATTCAGCTTGACCAGCGGTATCTACTTGCAGGTATAGAAGGAGAGAGCAGTCCACAATGTAAGATTGCGTTTACACCTAATACTGCAAGAAGAGTAGGAGACTATAGAATCTGGCTGCCAGGGTACAAACCCAAGCAAGAGAGCCTGGACACTTGGGGATCTGGCTATGAACTATGGAGGAACGATATCAAAGGGCTTGATCTGGGTCTTGTTGGAGATAGACTTGAGCGCGCGGTACGGGAGGCATACAACAAGCATCTACTTCTTGACGCCGGCTCGTCTCGATTAATTCTTGTTATCCCATCGATCGTACCTCATCCGATTCTAGTGACTTTACTCTCGACACTATTTCAGAGGTGGCCGTACCCAGCGATCACGCTCCTTCCAGCTCCAACGATGACATCCATTTCTGCCGGCCTACGATCTGCTTTGGTAATAGATATAGGTTGGGAGGAGACAGTGGTCACATCGCTTTACGAGTATCGAGAGCTGCAATCTCACCGCAGTACAAGAGCTACGAAGGAACTGACTAAGCGTCTTGCTACGGGTTTGAAAGCGTTTGTGGCATCACTAATCGGCAATAAAAATACTAAGTTCGAGGCAAACAACCTACGTATAGACCTAGAGTTTGTAGAGCAAGTTCTCACGCGCACTTTGCCCTCTACCTTCTCTTCAGCTCTACAGGATGCGACCGATCGAATTCGGGAATCGACAATTGCTGATGAGGGTGCCACCCTCTTGGAAGCACCTCCCGAAGATGCAGATAAGATTGAGTATCATGAGATTGAATGGCCTTCAGGCACGAGGACCGAGATTGTACAGCTACCGAAGTCTGTAATTGCAAGTGCAATTGAGGAGGCATTCTTGGATGAAGAAAGTGATGTCTACCCGGACGATCACGAATTATCTATACCAATGTTGGCTTTCAGATCACTCTCCTTACTATCTGCTGATCAGCGGTCGAATTGTATGCCAAGAATTGTTTTCACAGGAGAAGGCTCCAAGATACCTCGAATTAGATCACGAGTGCTTGAAAGGTTGAAGAACTTGTCATATCAAAATGGCTGGTCCTACATCAGAGGTAAGCATATCAAGCCAAGAGGTCTTGACTCGGCAGAAGGGACACCAATCATATCCAAGCCAGCAGATGCTAAGTATGGCATTGAGAGTGAGGCAGAGAAAGATTACATCGAAGAAATGGTTCGGAAGCAGAAAGCAAGAAAACTTCAGCAAGCTACGCCCGCTGAGCTAAGAGAGGTCAAGTCATTAGGACCTTGGGCTGGAGCGAGTCTCCTGACGAATCTAAAGGTTCGAGGTTTTGTCGAAGTTGAGCGTGACCGCTTTCTATCGCATGGTCTTGCTGGTGCAAGTCGTGATGCTCACGTCAGCGTCATTCCACAGCCACAAAGGTTAAGTAACTTTGGCATCACAAAGGCTGTGAAAGTTCCGGACAGAACAAGCTGGACCTTGGCAGGCTGAGGTTGATACCTCGACTTGGGAATAATATTGACGGTACTTGTTCGAGTTGAGTACGATCATAGAGTTTACGACGGAATGACGGACGGGTTGACAATTCATTGGCGTTATAGAAGTAAGTGATACCCCTGCTGGCGTCTGGACCCCTGGAAATCACCAGGGAAAGACTATGACAATTTGTCTTCCAACCGCAAAATTCTTGTATCTTGTATGAAGTGTTGATCATGTATGTGCCGTAGTAACTCTCCGATGGCGCAAGGATGAGTCTTGAAAGAAAAGCTCTTTCTGCATCAAAACAGGAGAGGAAATTAATCATAAGCATCGTTCTTTCACATCAGCTCATAAATTATAATCTCGACTTCCTCTCGGAAAAGGTTGGTTATGTTACAGGCTTGTAATCCCTCAAATTTCATTCACTACATCATTTTAAGAAGTCGACATCAACGGTCGTGCCTTTGTAAAAGTCACTGCCTCGAGACACACCTTGCGAATAACCAGACATATCAGTCGATTGCCATAGTCCGCAAAGTCCAGCTTCTGCTGTGCCTAAGACTGGATCATGTTCAGGTTTCGGTACTTCCCATACCGCCGAATATCGACCTGCACTCTCGCCGCCTGTAGCATAATCCCATTCACCATTCTTTGGATATGCTCCTATCATAGTAAAGCCAGACAAGTTAATTTTTGCCAATGCCTCCCTCGGATTTTCTGCATCAACACCACGTCCTCCACCTGGGGTGAGTAATGCAAATTCTCCAGGAGTAGTATCATGCGTCTTATGTGCCACTCCAGCAGGAATGATGAAGACATCGCCTACTCTGGCTTCAATCTCGACTCCGCCATCCTCTTTTGCGCCACCGTGTGTTGATAACTCTAAGTCTGGGTTGGTATCCGCTACACCGAAGCGAATGGTTGCTGTACCAGACAATACTGCCATGCATTCGTGTGTGTGACTGTGGTAATGCGCTTCCTGGGTGGGACCGTAGCGGAAGATCCATTGAGTCTTCCACCCATTGGAATCGAACAGGTCGTGCACCACTGGTATGGCATCGTCTGGTCTGCCGACTTGCTCATTTAAAAGCCCTGGATAGTAAAGTAATGGATAGGGTGAGTTTGGTATCAATGCCGTTGGGGGAAGATGATACTTCTTGACTTCAACCATTCTGTCTATGGCAATACGAAATAATGCTTGGAGTCTGATTATTTGATGATGTGTGGAGATCAATCTCAGGCCATGTCGTTGACCTTATATCTAGAACTGGAATATGGACAAGTCGGCTTTGTAATGAACCGATCGAACTCCAACTTGGCATGAACCACTCCTAAATGATGGTTCCTACGAACGATTATGGTCGAACGCGATCCCGACATTTGTAAGCACATTTCGACTTATGACTACCGGTCACCAAGTGTCATAGACTAGTCCAAGGTGTGCGCATGCCTTGCAATACAGTCGTCCCGTGAACAAGACTGTCGTCGGGATAACTTACCATCGGAAGCATTGCACTCTTTGGGGAAACAATGGCTATCGTGGGGGGACCCGTAAGGCTAATCAATCGGTAGGAGAAGAGCGATTGCTGTATTCTAACCAATCAAGATGCGGGAATGAGGCTCAAGAGTTGTCCCAATCCAGAAGAACGCTCTTAGACGTTGACACTGAAGCGAGTGGCAGACGATATCTAGTATCCACTTCGACGAGTCGGAATGAACTGTTCCAGTTTAGATAGCGAACATCTCTGGAGAAGCCGATCTATCATACAGAGATATGTTACCTCCACGTACGTGGTTACAGTCAAGTAGCCACTACATACCTCCTCCTACAGTCAAGAACCTCATCTTCGACAGCAGTGTTCTACTCCTCGATTAATCGTCTGGGGTATTTAGAGGTAGTACAAGTATTATCTGATACTGTATTTGAAAGCATCAGGATTCATACAGGGTACCCAATATGGCAACAGACATGGCAGCATCAGTCGACTCACATCCTGTTGAGGCAAATATACCTCTCTCACTACATGCTGACATCAACGTGGATGTTCTCATTATCGGTGCTGGATTCTCCGGTATCAGCACAATCTACCGTACAAGAAAGCTTGGTCTCAAAGCTGTTATTCTCGAATCGGGTACAGGTTTCGGAGGAGTATGGCATCACAATCGATATCCCGGTGCTAGAGTCGACTCGGAGTGGCCATACTATCAACTCAACATCCCTGAAGTCTACAACACTTTTCACTTTACAGAACGCTTTCCAAGTGATAAAGAACTCCGACAGTACATGAACCACGTGGACAACGTTCTCGGCCTCAGCAAGGACACTATCTTCAACGCAACAGTCAACAATTGTTCATGGGATCAAACTCAAGCTCAATGGACAGTCAAAACCCAACAAGGCCGCACTGCCCGCGGCAAATACCTAGTCCTCTGCAGCGGTCTCCTTCACCAGCGCCACTACCCAAATCTCCCAGGCCTTACCAATTTCAAAGGCCAAATAATTCATTCAGGCTTCTGGCCCTCAAATCTCGAAACAAAAAACAAAAAGATAGCCCTCGTAGGAGCAGGCGCAACCTCAGTCCAGATAACCCAAGAACTAGCCAAAGAAGCCTCCAAACTCACAATCTTCATGCGCCGACCAAGCTACTGCCTCCCCATGGCCCAAAGACCCATAACCGAAGCCGAAAATCACTCCTCACAAATGTATTTCGACACCTTATTCCGCGCAGGTCGCGCCTCAGTAACAGGCTTCCCCGTCCCTCCCGCCACCAAATCCCTCGCCCTCGACTCTCCTGAATCCCGCGAGAAGATCTTAACCGACTGCTGGTCCCGAGGCGGCTTTCAGTTCCTAACACACTACACCGACGTCCACATGAACATCGAATCAAGCAAAATCGCCTACGAATTCTGGTCACGAAAGACCCGAGAACGAATGCGTCCTGGCAAGAAGAGGGACATCGTTGCCCCGACTGTGGAGAAGATGCCTTATCTGTTTGGGACGAAGAGGACGCCGCTTGAACAGGATTACTATGAGATGATTGATAGGGATGAGGTTGATGTTGTTGATATGAATGAGACGAAGATTAGAGGCTTCACGGAAGGGGGTCTTGAATACGAAGATGGAGAGAAGTTGGATTTTGACCTCTTGGTTCTGGCGACGGGATTTGATAGTTTTTCTGGGAGGTATGTTTCGCTCTCTCTCTCCCTTTTCTTGTTTCTCGTTCTACTGCGTTGGACGTCGTCTACGTGAATACACTTTATCAATACACCTGCTTGAAAGCGAACTGATGAGGGAATCCAACACTAACATGAGACATCTTTCCATCAACAGTGTAACGAACATGAATCTAAAGAACATCCACGGCATCGACATCAAAGAAATCTGGGCCAAAGAAGGAATAAAATCATACCTAGGAATGACATTCGCCACATTCCCAAATATGTTCATGGTCTATTCTCCTCACGGTACGTGTTTACCATCCCTGTTCTTCCTTTCCTTTCCTTTCCCTTTTCTTTTCATCCTCCCCCAAACTGACGCCTCCTCACAGCACCAATAAACGTAACAAACGGCCCAACAGTAATCGAAGCCCAATCAGACCTGATCGTCGACCTAATATCAAAGCTCGAATCTTCACACGTCCGGACCTTGACGCCCCTTGCTTCAGCGCAGGAAGAGTGGACTGACGTCGTGGACCGGATGGGGAGACAGACGCTCTATCCTCTGACGGGTAGTTGGTGGAATGGTGGCAATATACCTGGTAAGAAGGCTCAGTGTCTTACTTATACGGATGGTATTGCGGAGTATGAGAGGGTTTGTAGGGGGTACATGATGCTTGATGGGAAGCGGAGAGGTGAAGAAATGGGAATGGCAGGGGGTTTGAAGGGGTTTGAGGTCGTTTATGAGGAGGTTGAGGTTGAGGATGTGGTTGAGGATGTGGTTGAGGATGTGGTTGAGGATGTGGTTACGGCGGGAAAGGGAAAGGATGATGTTTTGGTTTCGGTGGGTGAGGTTTGTGGAGGGGAATGTCGTGTTAAGGATGTATCTTCGACGCTTGATGCTGACCATGGGTGTGTGAGGTGTGCTGTTGTTTCGCAGGGTGGTCAGACGATCAGATCGAATGCTTGAGATATAGTCGTTGTGTAGTAGTAGGTTGTGTATTGTTTGACTTCACTTCACTTTGCTTGACTTGGTTTGTTTCTAGTATAGAAAGCATTGAGATGGGAGTGAGGCTTTGGATACGTATACGGATGCTTTTGCATACTGACATGACTGTATTGTCGAAACTATTGAGTTTCTCTTCTTCACTACTTGTGCCAGTCGAGCTGCTCGATGTGATAGGTATTCGATTGATTTCTTGTCGTTCTACTGGCGCTACTGCTGCTGCTTTACTACAACTTACCTTTTACTTCGTCATTGCATATATTCGCGAGACATGCTACTCAAATACGCGAACACGGTATCATTCAACGGACTTTTCAGCATAGCCCGGATGAGATGCGTTGAAGGTGATCTAATCAACAGGTATGAAATATCGGGTCACAGCAAGGCACCTACCTGATCTCGAACTAAACACAGGCGTCACCACAAGGCATTCTTCAGTAACAAGATCGATGTTAGAATAACATTTGCTAAGCCCTCGAAGATCAAGCAAGTCGAACATGATCAAAAGCTTGAGCAGAGTCATAAGTTGGCTTCACAGTGTGGCGATGCCGACGATGGCTGTGTTGCACGAGTTCAGTCTGGGCCTTTTTCTTGCGGTGATGGTCTTACTGGCGTAAGTTCCACGACATCTGTCCTACATACCTTTACGACTTGAAGATCCTGAGAATCACATTCCGAAGTTGACGAGTTTCGAATATACGTACGTCGATTTGATCTCGCCAGGCTGGGCGAGTGATGCCAATGCTGATGCTGTCAAAAAGGTGGCTGGTGCTGAGGCTGTGTAGTCCTCCCAAGAGAAGTATGTAATCTAGTTGTAGTTTGACATGTTCTAGAGGCTCTCGAGTCAGGTAGGTAGGGTAGGCTGTCGTTCGGGATGTTTGTCCGAATTGAAGAAGAAAAGGTGGAGTTTGGTCTTCATTCTCTGTTCGCCGAGTGGTGTCATTGCCCTCCTTTGCCTGACGTGATTAGTACCCAATTTGGACCGAATTTGTGATACGATTGGTGCTCGGACCACAACGCTTCATCGTATTTATGCTGGTGTGTCTGGATGATCGTGGTCATTTATTGATCTTTGTTTGCTTGGTCGAGGAGTCTTGATTGAGGTGCAAATATTAGCACTAGTGGAAGGTACGGATGGTAGTTTCTCAACGTGAGGCTCCACTGATGCCGACCGGCATGGAGTTTGATGGCAAATCATGAATGTTGTTCGTGACTGCATAACTGGGGAAGATGGCGTTGTGGTCGTGTCGAAGTTGCTCGCCTTCGGGTCAGATATTGGTGAATTGAGAATATCGAATTGACAGCCACCCGACTAGACCCCAAGTCTCGACTATCTGTGGGGTTAGAGATCCTGGATATCTTGGTTCGGCTGGGTTGAGGCTGTTGAACCACAACACAGACAAGGCGTTGACGCGTCCAGCCTCTAGCCGTGTATCAAGAGCATTTCTGAGCACCATCAGGCATCTTCACTGAGGCGCTCAGGCCACAGTGCGGGGTTGGTATCACGTTCGGTGTAGATGAAACAGCAAGTCTGAATCTCAAGTGACCGGCCTCATGAACGATATATTGTCATTGGACACCTAGATATAGTCAGATGCACATTTACCTTGTTGTGACAGAATAAGTCTAATCGTGCATGGTACCAGGCATCTGCCTGTGCGGTCAGGTATGAGTTGACCGCTCATTGGACAAGATTGGTTGTAAGCGCTGGAATTGTCTGCAACGAAGTGATCATTGGTCACCACATGCTGCAAAATACAGCGTGGAGTTGAGTTGACCCTGGTTATCGCAAGTGGAAAGTCTCTTGAAATTTCGACTGCTGCGCCTCGATGCCAATACTCCTAGTAATGATTGAGTTAATGGCAAATCCGCCGATACGCAAGCAGGACCGCGTCGCAAGCTGTGACCACCATTATTGACTCGCGGGATCATTCCTGGGATGAGAATTTGCCCGATGAGGCGGACATGTGCTGATGTCGGTCACAGATGGTGAACGATGATGGGAGCACGAAGGTTGACCTCTGATATGGGAGACCATGGAGCCGCACGAGTGTGATTGGAGGAACTACTGTTGCTCAATGGCCTTTTCTACGTGGTATCATTCGTAGCCCTGAGTTGAGAAAGTAACAACAGCGGCATTCCGTCGCAGATGTCGGTTGGTTGGGATCATACGATATGTAAGCGACCAAGCAAGGACATCAGGTGTGCGTTGTGCAGTGTGACGACACGAATGCATGAGGTGGACGATGAATGCGGTGAAGATTGCTAAGTTGAGCAGCTGATCTTTGGTGGTGCATTGCTCGTACAGGAGTTTGATGCCAATACCGGCGGGTGTTGTGGTTACATCCATGTCGTGTGTAATGTGTAATCGGTATCTTGCATGTACATAGTCGTATATAGCTCATCGCTTGATGTTACAAAGCGGACGGTACGGTGCAGCCGTGTGTATACCGATGTTGATGTTGATGGTAATGTTACTGTTGACCAGACAGTATGAATTAGGGGGGTGTTCAGGTACTAGGCCCCCTCCTGACCATCACCCGTACAAGGGCCGCTGACCGCCGCGTGCCTAACGTGGCTGCCCGTTAAGCGTTAGATCTTCCAGACTCCTGCCTAGAAGTCACTAATCTGACCCTCCCTCTCTTCTGCTTGTTTCTTTCATGTGCCATTTTGGACGGTTGGTGGCGTCTCTTCGGCTCCGTATGCTCGTATTAACTGCGACTGCTAGTACAATGAACCACAGTACTACCACTCACTGCACCACTAACGTTAGTTCTACACATCGCATCGCACATCGCCCTTGACATCGCTCCGTTTCCTATTCCCGGCCTTCCCATTTTTAGTTTAGTACTCTTCTGCCGATGGACGATGAGTATCCATTCATCTCTAGTGGGAAAAAAGAATAGAATACGTTAGGTGAGGTGGCCCCCCCAGCAGTGCTAATGCAGACTGTAAACCGTGAATGACTTGTCCTGCCTACGCCATACCCTCCCTCCCCTTCCCTTCCCTTCCCCGGCCTGCGCTGGAATCAACTCATCTCCTAAAAACCTGCACTCCCGAAAAACTGAAGCAAATCAGTCGCCGAATCTATTGGCCTTCAAATCGTTCTGTAATTCTACACGTTCTTCATCTTTCTATCCTCGTCTCTTCACTGCCTCCTTTCTTACCTGACCACTGCAGCTGTCGGACTTGGGCGGCTTCAAATCATTTGTAAATATTGTCACCACTCGTTTCCCCGATTCCGATCTACTTCCGCTCCTGCCAACCAGATCGCCCTTTTGGTGCACTTTTGCCTTCCAAGACAAACGCTTTGAGCGCTTTTCAGTCAACGTCAGCGGCTTTATACCTTTGTGTTCCTCTAGACATTACAGCTCGACAGCATCTTACATTTCTTCGAGACTTCTGACTCTCCTGCTTAATACGCCATTTCCAGGCCTTTGTTGTGATTGACCGGGATGGAGACCGCGGCCTGTTGTTGACCGCCTGTTCACGACTCCACCAGTACAAGTGAACAACAATTCCTCCCTACAATAACTTCTCCCACCACAGACCTTTGTCAAAGACTTCCCCATCAACATGTCGTCGCCATTACCACCAGATCCATACGTCACCCTAGGTGTGTCGAGCACGGCTGATCTCGCGACTATACGTACCGCACATCGCAAGCTTGTCCTAAAGTGCCACCCTGATCGTATCCGTGATGAAGCAGAGCGAGAAAAAGGAAAGGCGGAGTTTCAGAAGGTTCAGCAGGCGTACGAGATATTATCAGACGAGAATCGACGAGAAAGATATGACAGCCGAGTCAAACTGGCAGAGTTACAACGAGAGAGAATCTTGAGAGATAGTACACGGCAGCCATCCTACAGCACTAAATCTACCACACCTGCTGGTCCTCCGCCAAAGAGAGAGATGAGAAGTGATGGACGATATTACGAGGAAAGAGCCCCACCAGAGGACTACTTCGATGTTCGAGATCGATACGATGATCCCATACCTAGAGCACCAGCTCGTAAACACGATTCGTACGAAAAGAAACCATCCACAACTTCTCGACCGGTTGAGAAGAAGGAAAGGTCGGCTTCCTCTAAGTTTGCATATCCTGTTGAGGGCATCTCAATCAGAGCAGCAATGAATCTGAAGGCAAAAGCACAACAAGCAAAAGAGAGAACAAGAGAGAATGAAAGAAGAGATCGAGAGAAAAATCGCGATCGATCTGAGAAGTATTCATCTCGCAGAGCTGCCACTGTAGAAGACGACCATTCGGAAAGTGACAGTGACACGGTGACACCAAACTATCACACCAAGTCTAGCAAAACACCTGCAAGACCAAGAGCTGGCACAGAGCCAGAGTTGAACAGGAGTCGTACAAATGCTTCCCGGAGACCAGCGTACAACGAGGAGGAGGATAGCTATGATGAGAGACGAGATAGATATCGGGGAGAGGAGGAGGAGAAATGGGAGCGTTACCATCAAGCTTCGCGAGACTATATAACACAGTCTCAGAAACGACCTGGCTTGGACCGAACTGGCTCTGATGCGAATCACTACTGGAATAGTGAAAGCAACCGAGGTGGTCGACGAAGTGGTGATGAAGAGAAACGACCATCTAGCTCTCGAAGAGTTCCCGTCGATGAAACTCGACCTCGACCATCTATGCCAGCTCAAAACTCGGCACCAAGCAAGCTTCATCCTTACGTTGTCGACAGAGAACCACCAATGAAAGAACCACAAAGATCGAAAACCAGTGCGTACCCATCAGATCGAGACAGACGCGAACCTCCTCCGATGTTATCTCGCTCACAAACGATGCCCGTACAAAGAGGGTCCAAGAGGGATTCTAACATACCAGCCAAAGGTTCGAACTTGAAGCATGGGGAAACTCATGATTCTGGATACTCGAGTAATTCCAATCCTCATTCTCCCGACATGCAACAGGGTAGTCCACCAAGAGAATCTTCCCGAAGACATACATCGACCAAATATGCAATTGTTGAACCAGATGAAGAAGAGGATCCAGTAAGAAGGCACCGGCTATCTCGAATGGTGGATAGTGAAAGCGATGAACGTCCCCGACGATATAGAAGTCCCGAACAGGCGGAGCGAAGAGACCGTGACGATCGTCGTCCAGAGCGACCAAGACTGGCTCGTTTGGACACGGACGCTCGCTCGAGATCCGCTCGTGGACCAGAAGTTCGCGGAAGTATGCCACGAGCTGAATTCGCACGATATGAGTCGCCATCCCCACGTGCTTCACCTAATTCACATCGAAAGGGTCTCTTCGGTGAAATCTCAGACGACAGAGAATCAACTTACAACTATCGGCCAGAGGGTCATGTAAGGACTGCTTCCTACCGCAGTGCAAACTACGCACCCCACCGACCTCCTCGCGAGAATGAAGACTACCCGACTTCACCATTCCGTCAAAGTATGCACGGAGGCAGCAGAAGATCTTCGGTGAACGTTTTCTAGGGTTTCGAATCAAAGCAAAGGTAGTAATTGGTTGGGAGTTGTGGAAGTATTGCTAAGTCTCAATTGGCTTTTCTTGGTGGACATGAATCAGGCGACCTCACCACAAAGTTGGTACGAGGCTTTTTGTACAAATATCATTTTCTATCCTGCATCAAGTGACCTGAAGGTATCAACGGCTGGAGGAGCAATGTCACTTACTTGAGACCAACATTCAATCCAAATAAATGCATATGTGAATGGTCAAGATCAGATCAGCTGAGCTGAACAGGATTTCGATCAATTTTGGCATAAATCACTTACATCCATTTTAACGAAGTCATGATCTTAGGCTACTGTTACTATTAGTACAGCTAGCTCAATTTGGTAGATACTAGAAGAATAAATATTAAAGATACGGTGTTAAATTTTGTTGCTGCTGCTGCTGCTGCTGCTGCTGCGTATTGCGATTTCGAGAATCTGATTTTGCTTCTTTAATTGATAATACTAGTGCTGTGTGTAAACTCTTTGAATTAGATTAGATTATATGAGTTGGTACTACAAAGACGTATGTATATATGTATGTATGTATCAAGTGGTCCGATACTTGAAGATTTATTTCTGGTAATGAAGATATACATATACATTTATATACGTACTACATTGTTATCTCTGCAAATATCATCTTTCCTTTTTCGTTGATAGAATTATGCATTCTGTAGCGCAGTCGATATACGCGGCTTTAATTGATGTATTACACTATTTGAAGAATGGAAATCTTTGTTTCGTATCTTAGTATATCTAATTGAGTGATGGGATGGGAGTATGGCGGTCTGGTGGACTTTGACTGTGTTACTATAAGTACTATAACTACTATGATATTCGCTGGTATTCAATGATATTGATTCGTGTCGTGTGATGAGTAAGAAATGGGAATGTGTTTCTTATGTTATGAGAAGAGTAAGATCTGGCAAGAATAAATATTGTACATTAGTCTTTGTGGTCGTGGTAGAGACCGAAGTAATCTGTTCGTTACTGCCATGTTCTGAAACATGTGTATGTATGTATGTATGGGTTGAACACATTTCGCAATAGATATCCGATCGTCTGTGACTCATTCCAGTATTACCTGTGGTACCCATCTATAAGAGGAGCGTCGAAACATTTCGTGGTCTCCAGGAATAAGGACACACAACTCTGTTCCGGGATGCTTGTTTGTACCCGTTCCCCAGTAGGTGGACCCTAGACGCGCCTCGTAATCGGTGTACCACAGGTATTTTTCCTGGTATGTGGTATCCAATGCTTTCCATTGGAACCACCATGTACGTCCGACAGAACGCTTGTCGAGCCCATTACTTCTGATGCTCCAGTTGTTCTCTGTCAGTCGTTGGTCGTCCTTGGGGACCAGTACTACTGCGTTAGAGCTGTCGCTGAATAGAAAACCGATCAATTCGCGTGTCAGATATTCTCCAGACTCGTGTCTGATTCGGAATTGATAGTCTTTTCCTAGGCGGATGTTGGAAGAACTCTCTGGATCCAGCGGTTCAAGGAAGAATCGATCTCCGCTGGTTGATGACTTCTGAGTGATAATGTCATTCGATGCTGTCATTGGGTACTCGTCGGATATCTTAGTGTCCCAATACAGTTTGAATGGTACTTCTTTGGAAGGGTCTTGAATAATGCGTTGGGCAAGGTCATAGTATTCCGGCAACATGAGTGTTCGAATTTGGCTTATTTGTGCATCCATATTCTTCCTAACCTCGTCAAGCAAGTAGCCACTGTCTGAAAACGGAACGAGAGGGTCGCGACTCAGGGCATTTATCAGAAATGCGCCCTTGATTTGAGCAGTGCCGTACTTTCGATAGAACCTCTGCATGGCCACAAAGTAGGTGATTAAACAGCTGGACTGTTTCCACATTGGCGTATGGAACCTTGTGATTAAGCCCGGCTTGTCGCCATCCACGAGCGCAGACTGAATGGCATGGATATGATCGTAGATGTGCAGAGCTAATTCTGTCCCTCGAGCGGTCAATGTGTCTCTACTTCGCTTCGTATCCTTGCTGATACCTTTGAGTGCGGACATATACTGGAGATATTGACTATTGATGTAATATAGATGGTCTCGTACAAGATCCTCTTTGAGATCTAGACCAAGCTCATCGATCTTGTCATCGACATGGGAGCTCAGTTCATTGATGCTCTTTTCGATCTGGTTCAATTGAGCGACAATTTTATCAAGTTGTTGCTTCTGTTCTTTGAGAAGATCAACTGGATCTTCTGGCTTTCCGAAAATGTCTGCCATAGCATCGTCAATGGCAGCATCGAGGACTCTGTCAAGAAGCTTCTCGCCTAAAAATTTAGCAAGTCCGGCCATTATGGTATGACAAGTTTTCAAACTGATGGTCTGATGAATATGTTGACCTATTCCCGCACCATAGCGTCTACATCGTTAATTATATATCTGGAAGTCCTTCTCGCTCAAGTAAAGGGCGGTAAAGTTTCCTTCTCAAAGACCCTCGCCGACTTGAATCAAGCGGACGCCCCGTTAATGATCAATGTTGTGAAGAACCAGCTAATTTGATCATCTGACAAGGACGTTCGTCGAAGACTGGCTATTATTGTGCTCACTGCTCCATAGAGCTGAGCACCATGCTGACAAGAAGTACCAATGAAGATCTAGACTTTCTACTTACTACTGCAGCATACCACCGAGCTGGAAAGTCAGTTCCTTTATACGAGTCTTAGCTTCTGGCCAAGAGATAACCTGTCGCGAAACCAATCATCCCACGCTCAAAAGAGTACAGACTCACCCAATCCAGCGTGTCTTTGTTACGACACAACCACGACCAGACACTACTGGTCTTAACAAGCTGAAGGAGGTGGTGGACTTACAGATAGACTAGACGATTATGGTTTGTAGATCCAGTGAAGCCAGCCCGCTCGCGGTGGGTAGTATATCTGAGAAAATTCCATAACCCTAGCCTGGATGGTTAATGTACAAGGCTCGGGCTCAAATTCATGAATCACAGTATCATTTATGGTCATCATCCATCGACGATTTTCTCATTGTCGTGGAGTCCATAATCGTGCCTTTTTAGACTGGTAAGAGGTGTTGGTGATAAGGAAGGTCAGCCGGTACCATTGAGTCTGGTTGAAGTTTCTTACCAAAGAAGAGATGTAATCATACTGCCAGTCAATAGTGTGAATACCATGTGGACTTATACCCAAAAAACTATCCTTTTCGGCTCGTTGTATTCTTCCATGATCATTCGCTACGTAGACAAATGATAAAAAGTCCTTTGTCGCGGCCGTGTTTTTCCTTACTCTGGTTGGTGCACTGTTTCTCCTGACCACAATTACACACCAGCCACTCTACGCCAGTCGCGATACTCTAGCAGATCACTGCACTACGCTCTTTCTTCAGCATACAACCGTTGCTGTCTCTATCATTCCTTGTTTGCCTTTAGACATGTGTTGTAGCGTTGTCGTTTCTTCTAGACTTCACGTTGTCCTAATCAATTAATTCGCCTAAACCTGTTCGCACACTTCCAAACACTTACACAGCATACATACCGTACACATAACAACACTCGGAACTGTGCACAGATCGATTCTTTAGGCTCCTGTGACCGACTAGCATCGACTCACACGGGTCTGAACTGGCATATATACCACTGTCTTCCCCGAATGGCGATCAGCGATAGATGACAGACGACTGCTCGAATCCTCTACGAGCACTTGAGTAGTCGCGAAAGAGAAGATTGGTTCCACAACGCAGGACGGTACACGGGATCGAGGGGAGAATGGCGACGACAGCAGGCACCATAAGAAACGCGAATGGATTGTCACACGGTACGGTCAATGCCGCAGTCACTGGATATGGTGCAGACACATTAAGCTTAAGCGATGATCAGGAGGTATGAAAGTCCGACAGATAACGTGACCATGTTGGTGTTGTAGGAAGCTAACAATGATGCTATGCTAGAGTCAAGCTTTGAATAGACAAAACACTACAGGCTATCCTCATCAGTCTTCAACGAGCAATGCCCGAACACCTTTCGCCGCGGTACCTTCGGCTCAGAGAATCACGCAAACCTCTGGTCGTGCAGCACAGGGTCGTCCAAGTGATCCAAATCAGATGCAAAGTGACAGAGGTGGGATGATAGGAGGTAATAGTGGTAATAAACCCAACAACGACCTGGCCAGGCAAGAAAGCTATGATGACATACCGGAGAATATGTACAGACCCGAGAAGGGAGAATACGAAGGCTGGATCCATCGTGAGAAATTGGCAAAGATTGAAAGTGAAGAATTGCAAGCTGCAGGAATAAATCTTGCAAAAGCAAGGTCGAGAAGCATAGATGTCCTGGGTAGCCGAATCAGGGATAACAGTAAGGATCGTTTGGGAAGCGGGTCACATCACAAGGATGATAAGAGTCAGAGAATCTCACCACCAGTATCACAGGAGGAAGAGGAAAGGGCACATTGGGACTTCAGAATGCCGGAGGAGATTACAGCCGATCAAGCCGCGAGTCAGATGTATGCAACTCCGGTATTGAGGAAGTCTGGTTCGAAGATACCAATTTTGACATCAAGTCCAGCACCAATACCTTCGGAACGATATGAGCGAGAGACGCCCATGCCCCGTAAGAGGACATTAAGTGGTAGTCTGACACCAGAAGACCCTCTCTTGGTAACGAAGACAAGAAGTAATGGTATGGAAGGTGGTCAGGATGAGTCGCCAGTGAAGTCAAGGACAAAATCAATCACTCTTTCTCGTCCGGGAACTTCTTCGGGATTGAAAAACATCCCAACAAGTCGAAAGGCGTCAGCACCAACAAAGGCGCCACAACCCACCACTGGTAGGCCGGGTACACGAGGTAACGACACAGATCGGCCTAGGACAGCTGTGAATAGACCAGAAGGAGATCCACCGTGGTTGGCAACCATGTACAAACCAGATCCCAGTCTACCTCCAGATCAACAACTTATTCCAACTCTGGCCAAAAAGCAGATGCAAGAGCAATGGGCCATCAATGGACAGATACCAAAAGTTTATGATCGTAATTTCAACTCACTGGCTGTTCATGAAGATGACCAGAGCAAACGATCGTCACACATTGATCAAGACGAGCCTCAAATATTTCAGAAGGAACAGTACACAGATTCCCACCCTCTGGAACATCTACCGAGTAACAAGAGCACATCATCTCCCGTCAAGTCCCCTATGATTGGCAACGGCGCCGGAACAGGAGGATACAGTACAATGCCGAAAGTTATCAGTCCTCCTATATCAATGGTGATGAATCCAAATCTCAATTCACCACCTAGCGTAAGAGCCTCGAAAAGTTCGTCATCAGGTCCCACGCAAGGGATGAGAAACAGTCAAACGCCAACCACAGGCGCCTCGAATGCTCCTGCATCTGTCTCTACGAGAGTCCAAAATGCAAGAATGCCTCGGCCCACAGAGGAACAGGATGAAAAGATTCAGAAAAAGGGATGTTGTTGTATAGTCATGTGAAGGACCTTTTCCCCTTACGCACAACAGGAACATTAACCAGAGACCGAATATCATTTGTCCATTTATACGGTCGATCAAGCAAGCGAGCAGCGAGTACGCCCTCACGCAGAGCATCTATCATACAGGTTATGATGTGCTTTATTCACTTTCTTCCACGTTATCAAAAGCGTCACTGCTTTCATTATTGTTGCCGCTACCAATAATACTTCTTCTCTTTTTTACCAGCACTACCAGCGTCGCTATTATTGTTTCTTTTGTTTTTCTCCCATATCTCACTCACCACATCATGGTAGATTGCGGTATCATATCGCAACACAATGTATCGGCTTCTATCTCCTATTACAGTACAGAATCTGGATATAGCGTCGAACATGGATAGATATGGATATTACTATGGATGTGCTCATGGACGCAGAAGTGGAAGTGGAAGTGGCCACGAAGTAGAACCAAGATCTTTGAAAGCTTCAATCGATCTAGATACCAATTTGTCATTTCATCTCAGTTCTTCATTTCTTTCTTTACTCTATCTCTCTAAATATCTTCGTTGAGCTCGTCTGGAAGAGGTATCCTTTACATTTCTTGATTTTCTCTCTCCCCCCCTGGGCAAGTTGGTTGCATCGAAATATGTACTTGAAACTTGTAAATCTAGAATATTGGATGAATCACTAACTGAATGAATGAACACATTCAAGTATCCATGTGGAGGATTGGGAGTACAAGTCTCGTTTCCCTGAACCGGGCGATGTAATGTTCTGCTTTGTACTTTTTCTGTACTACTAACTCCTCTACTCCTTCAATACATGGTACATCACTATCTCCTCTCCTCTCTGTCTGCTCCTTGTGATCTCGACTTGTCACATCCGAGTCATGGATACTTTGTTATTTTCAATATAGTCCTCTTGCTCTGATTTTGTTTATGTCTGTAGATCTGTCTTTACCTTAAGTTGTCCTGAAATCGAGGGAACGAGTCTGAGAGCATTAATGTTTCTTATTGCTCAGCGGAACTTTGCGCCTTGGGACAGGAGGGTAGGAGAGTGAATGGGACAACAGGGGTACGATGGGATCAAATCTGAGAGGATCCGTTCTTCTTCGTGCTTCTTTGAACGCTTTGCCTCACCACTCATGACTTCGATCAACCGTCTTTACCTCGCGGCTCGAACTGATGGAACGCTGCATTCTGCATTCTTCGATTGCTGCTCAATGCTTGGCTCTTTCGTCTCGATGGAACAATCCCCTCATCTCCGAGAAATAGTGAAATTGATTCTCACCGATCAACCATAGTCTCACGGCATGACCGACGAACTTGAGACAAGTGGATTGAAGAGGTGAGATTGTTCAGCTCGTAAATGTCGGTCGATCCGTGTCTGAACATTGAAAGGTCTGCCTCTATTACCTTTCTAGGAAACATCATCTTCCTTGACGGGACAAGTCGAGTAAGTGGAGGATGTCGAGGAGTTTTGAATGTAGATCTCTCCTCGTATAGAATCGGTCAATCCGTAACTGAACGTTGAAAAGTTGAAGTTCTTACTGTTAAGGGTAAGTGTGGTTGCCTTGTCGAAGTAAGGTTCAATGCTACTGAAGATCAGCAACGGGAAGGTAGAAACCTAAGTGATAGAACGTCGGTGATGCCGATGAATAACGGGAACATGGTTCCTGAAGGAGCTAGAAATCCTATAAAGGGGATGAAACTTAGAAGAAATTACCCGGGATGGTAAGCCTGTGATGCTTTTCGTTTTGAGTGTTACATGCCTTCCACGTGGAATCTCACAGATGACAAGAGGGTGGCGACGGTGAGACCGAACGCGACAACTATCTCAATACTACCATCTCCACCTTGATTAAGGGTCCAAAAATCCCATCTCGACGATGAAAAGTCGATGAATTTACCTGTAGAAGTCAAAAGCCCTTCCTGGCTTGCGGTATGTTACATGTCAAACACAAACCACAAAAAATCAAACAACAGTGGCGATACAGATGTGCAACGGTTACTTGTACTTCGTTGTCTAGCTTCCTGGCAAAGGATTCAAGAATCCTACATGGACGATGAGAAGTAGATGAAATTTCCTCAAGGAGCAATCCGACTTCCTCTCGTGATCAGATCACTATGCGCCAACAGCATAAAACAATCAAAAACTTTGAACATCAAAAAAGTGGCGAAACGACGACGACGTTAGCGGCGACGTGACACAACGGAAAATCCACACCGCTAAAGACCCCTCACGGATATTCCTTCCATTCTTTCAAGAAGGATCAAGAAATCCTTCCACGACGATGAAAGATGCCAGGACTTACCTCGAAGAGTTTACTTCATCCTTCATCTCCGGCCGCGAATACAGTAGTTCAATCGCCAATACCACTACAACAATACCAAGACACAAAGACCACAAGTAATGTGGCGATAAACAGTAGGACAGGCAAAAAGCGGAAGAACGAAACGTGACTTTCCATCTCCCCTGGTCTGGCTCATGTCAAAGCTTCAACTAAAGTCTGGGCTATTCTTCGCTCTCATCTGCGCGTCATGGTACGCGTCAGACCATTTCTGGGTAATACATCGCATCGTGTTGGCCATGGGCGAGAAATGAACGGGTGGCAATAAAAGCCTCATTGAAAGAACGAATCTAGACGCGGGCGCTTGTGTAAGCGACCGTAGTTGGCGCTGTACATCATCTCAGTATTTGTAGATCCGCGACTCCACACATGGGAGGGAAGTCAGGTGAGAAAAGAGAGGGGAGAAAGAAGGGGAGAAGGAAAGGAAGATCTGGATCTTGATCTTGATCTATCTATCTATCTCGTAGCTATCTATCCGCACGGTACAAAAATCCGGATTGATATGTTGGTCAGGGAGACTCGTAGGGCGAACGCCACGAGATAAAGCAGAAAGGCAAGCAAGTGAGCAAGTACGACAGACACAACACGCAGATGAATACGATAAACGAGAGTTAGACACAGTACCACTACAGTAAAAGACAGAAAAGGAGAGGAACTGAAGTTGTCACAAGTACGCGGCATCTCTAACTGTCAATGAAAACTCGCCAGTGAAAAGCGTCCTGACCTGCCTGAATAGGTAGATGAATCTTCCGACTTCGACCGCTGACGGGGACTAAGCCCTACCAAAATGACAAACATGACATGTCGAACATTGAAACTTTGCAAAACTTGCCGGATGCGGTATGAGATGCTACTTTTTACGGATTTTCGCACCACTAGTTGGACAGTCAAGCTTTCGGTCATTGTGAAGAAGTAACACAAGTTCAAAGGTAAATTGAAACTCAATTAATATGCTAGCTAGTCATGATATTGCTGTGATCATAAAGTTGTTCTGTGGTCCCTTTAGCTGATGGGTATCTGGTGTTTTTCTTCGTATATCTCGTTGGAAATAGAATGGATTCTGTTGTTACTCCAAGATCGTTTCCATGTAACTTATGTCTAAAGCGACTCGACTTGTGCTGGGTTCATCAAGTCGTCAAAGACTGTGACGTCTTATGTAGTATGGAGGGGAAAGAAAGTCTGTATGTGCATGTTCGCACCAATGTGGCAGCCGACCATCTTATGATGAATCGACCGTACTGTGCTACTTGATGACGGTCGTATCGCAATCATCTTCTCAGACAGGGCTTTGTGGCCGCGTACCTGCTTCTGTAACCCAATCCTTCTCCATTTTCTCGGGCAGGGTGTGCTTCTTATCAATCAGCAGAACAGCCGGACCTTCGAAGGTTTGATCTGAGATCTCAGCCACGACAGTCGCCACAACGGATTTCGACCAGTCCAAATGATATTGTAGTTCATCCGAGATGCGGCTTGCAATGTCATGAGACCACGCGACAACACTCATAAGTACACGAGCTGGGGCATACCCTGTTCTATCCGGCCACTCGTTGATAGTGAGTGGTACCATAATCAACTCAGTGGCAATGAAATAGGCAAGTAAGATTTGAGCGACTGTATTCGAAGGATTGATGAAATGATTGAAATCTTCAGGAAGTAGATTTGCCCAGATCTGAAAGATTGTGACAAAACGTCGGTATGCTTCCAAGGATGAGGTTTTGAGAGCGGAGAAAACTCCATGCAGAGCATTGTAGAAGTTATACTCGGCTGAAGTGGACAAGAACGGTCGGATGCTCAGAAGAGCGTCAAGACCCCCTATAACGTGGAGAGGGTTTACTATTGACAATCGCTTCAATCTGGGTTCCAAGATGGTGAAATGTCGATCTGGCGTGAGGTCGAATGCGGTCTCTGCTTTGACATCTCTGATCTTCTCTGTTGCTAAGGCACATCCTCTGACGAAGGTGATGAAATCTGGCAATCCATCACTCATGTGAGATGACTGAAAGGTAAGAGCATAACAGGTCGCCAGCATAGCATCAGCCTCTCCATATGCAAGTTCTTTCTTTGCGAGGACTCTGTTGAGACCAAGTATGGCATGGCCTCTGTGGATTAATGCCGCCTTCCTGTAAGCCTCAAGATTCGGACTGATCTGGTCCAGGTGAGAAGCTCCAAGTGCAAGCATTGCATGCATGAGGAAAGGATGTTCCTGCGCGAATTGCGGTACTTCCTTGACCCAGACAGTGTCATTGCCGAGTGGCAAATGGGGATACGCCAGTGTTAGAAAATGGTGGAAGAACTGCATATCTTGCAACGTGAAGGTGTCGGTTGTCATTGACATAGTCGGTGAAAGATCACTCGTCCTCTTCATTGCCGACTGCTCTCTGCGCGACTCGAAAGACGGGTACACACAAGCAGTCGCCTTGACAGTACAATGTTTACATATCGGCCGTTCTTCTCCACATTTGATCTTGCGCGTCTTGCAGTTGAAACATCCTCCTCGAGACTTCTTGTGAGTCCTACGAGTCAAATTGGGCTGTAATCTGCGTTTGCTCGACTTCTGAAATGCGCTTTCGGCTTCATCTTCAAGCCACGGCGTCGACCACAATGAAGTTGACGAATTCAAGCGATCAAGCGGCACCGTCATTATATGTGACATGGTCCGATTGTTGTGCATGAACTATCATAGCAAGTAAAAGCGAGGGACCTGATGCAGCCGCAATGCGCGTGGTAGGAAGCTGGAAGATCGAGCATATGTAAATATTGCACATACCTTTATCCGACTCGTCACATTCAAGAAGCAGACGCAGAACCACATGGTCAATCACATACTATTTTTAAGTTCATGGATTAGGGATCAGGTCTGATGAATCCAATGAGAACGCTTTTTGGAGTGTGTTTCAGCCCCGAAGCTCCGTGTTCTTTCTTAGCTTCTGCCAGAGCCTTAGCGATGGTTGTGAGCTGGTAGTAGGCCTAAGGCGCATGCACGGATTAGGTGATCGTTGGAATAGTTCGGTACTTCATGTGGGCGAGATCACATACTCCCATACGTGAAGTTGTTTCTCCTCCTCTCCACGTCTGGTCCTGTTGGATGACTCCACTCACCATCAACGCCCCGTTTCTATTGCCTTTCTCATGCACACAACGATCACTTCGGCATCATGTAGAGACCGATAGGCTAGGCTTGGGTCGGCACTGTAACGAGAAAGTGAGACGAGATCACGAGGGGATATAACATCCTTGTGCTCTCACCGAGTATTTCAACACACGAATGGGTGGGCGACTCAAATCGAGGGGACAGGAATCAATCTGATATTGTGTAACACAACGAAGAACGTCACCTGCAACGATACCCACGTCTCACATGTAAAGATAGGTATCAAGACTTAGCACGATAACTACAAAGTTGATACCAATTGTTAGTACGAGTAATTTAGGTCCCAATTGTGCTATGTGAAGTCCATGAAGCTAACCAAAAGATGCCTGATCATCAAACGGCGGAGACCAGACATTATGCGGTCTCTCTCAACCTTCTTGCAGTCAGCGATTCTCGATTTACCGAGCACTACTGACTGAACCGTGGTTCAGACGGAAAGTTACAGTTGCGCACTGACGGTTCCATGGTAGAGGAGTCATCGCCTTGAGTCAGGCTGAGTCATAGTAGAAGAGTCTGGTGGAATTGTCCGAGGACCTTTCTCCGTGCTCAAACCTATACAGTAATATCGTGATTCTCATAATAAGATGAGCATCAGTAACATCCGCAACATGTTGCATCGTCACTCCTCCGCTTTCTCCTAGCCCTTCAAATTCATCAACTTTGAACAAACTCAAGAATGACTCCTAGACGCGGAAAGCAGGGCGCTGAAGCTGACTCACAACAGCGTAGAACTGTCGGATATAAGAGCAGGACAAGGCCACTACCTGCATCGAATCCGTTTGCCATCCTCGAACCCGATGCCCGAGCAACTTCCACACACATTTATTTCCACCATGGCATTCTCTCAAATTGGTACCTAAGCTCACCCGACTTCCCCGGCGCGCGATGCTTTGAATTGCTCTTACCGGTCTTGGACGAGCAGGAGATACCTCATCCAGTATCAGACGCGTTGTCGAGCAGGTTAATGAGCGATCACATGTTTAATTGTGGAGAACAATGGATGATGGCGATGAAAGGATGGATCTTCGAGCGGCACATCGAGTTAAGCGAGAGACGCGTTGATGTAAGCCAGGATGAAAGCACAGAAGACTTTATTGGTCGCAAAGAATATGAGGCTCTCCGAATCAGATTGTTGGCTGGGGAACGAAAGACCGAGTGCATCTCAATTCAAGAGGGCGAGATGTACAGAGGTACAATATGCAACGTTTTGCGCTCGGAACATCCTCGTGATCAGAAGACTCATGGTAGAAATGCGTCGAGATTCAATGACTATACCTGGAAAGAGGCCAGCATTGCTTCCACAGTTGCTGCTTGTATTGCAAGAGCTGAGCTTGACATACTTCTCCACAAGCTGTATCTTGCTTGCGCCGATAAATCTTTTGTTGAAGGCAGCACGAGCGATGTGAAATGAGGTGTGGGGATAAGCTGGAAGAAACCGCAAATTGAAGACGAAACGCTCTGGAGAGGCGAGAACAGACTAGGGAGATGCCATGATGAAGCTGCCAGAAGAATCCGCGAAATAGATGGTGGGAACAATGGTTGATTGCTCTGTTAAGTAGATCAGTAATCGATCATCTACTCCAGGCTCTTTATACAAGATCTTGAGAAATAGATAGTCCCATATCACCTTGAGCGCCAGCCGGCGCCTTCGTACGTTGAGCAAGGAGACATACTGGATTGGATATTCACAGCTTTTCACGACCCAGCGGTGTCTCTTCAGGCGTCTCATAGGCGATCAAATCCTCATGAGTGCCTGAAGGAGTCGAGCTTGTGACATTCCAGTGTACCGTATTGGGCAAAGCCACTAGATTTCGCTATTCTTCAACGGCCTGTGGTAGAAGTGATGAATTTTGTGGTCCGTCGTATGAGCTGGAGTGCGCCAGTCCTTTACCAGGTCTTGTCTTCCTATGCAAATCTTGATGCTGTGTTGAACGATAAATTGACCTTCTGGTATTATTCTTCAAAACACGTCGGTCCAATCACTTCAATCCAGAATTCCGGCTTTCTTGAACATCATACAATGACGAACCGCATCGAAACAACACGAGTGAAGGAGTGGCTGTCACATTATTGTGTTCAAGTTACGACAAGCAACGACCAAGAATTGCAGTCGTGAGAATATGCGTGGATCTCCAGGCTTGTCATCTTCCACCCAAATTCACTCTAAAAAGTGGCTGATTATCGTGAATCAGGTAATACAACCGATACGATGCTGGATGGACAGCCATAATTCGTTTCCTCGATGCCTTGATCTTGTTGGTGGTTGTAGACCACACACGGAACAAGCACAAGAAACAGCTCCGATTCCAAGCTGCACAACGCATTCGGGAAGAAGCTCGACGACCGGCTGAATGAGGACCGCTTCGGGAGCGATAAGGATTTGATGTGTCGCATGAGGCCAATGTACACATCATAAAGAGTTCTGTACTTGCGTCTCCAGATTCCGAAATCAGCCACGATGTTGTGATCGAGATAGTCCCTTACCCACCTCTCACTTGCAGAAGTTCATAGGTATGCTGTTTTACTCTCTGTGTCAAGCAACTTGTCATTCTTGTGATCCAGGTCAAAACTGTTTGTTCAGGTAAGATTCAATCGATAGATTCCGAGATTCGGAATTTGGAGAGTCTCCCTGATATTTTTGAGCTGAATCTCCATGCTTTGCTTGTCTTCCGATTGGACAGGCAGCAGAAATTCAGGATAGTGAGCACTTGCAAAGTCAAGCAAAAATTTTGAGTCATGTCGCAAACGTTGGTCAATAGATAATTGCGCGCCATCGAGTAAAGCGATGAGCATAGCTTTCCGCATAACCTTGCTTGCGGTTTTATGACCGCTGAGGAATTCAGCTGCGGACGCGGCGTGACGCAATTTTTGACATAAAATTTGGGATGATGGGCTACTGGGATGATAGATGGTCAGTATAGCCTCACTAGCATGAGGAGCATGGGACCAGGACAAGCTCGACTGCATGGCAGTGTCAAAGAGCTCCGTCTCAATACCATGAGTATTCCTAGATTGGATTACACCATATGCCAATCGCTTCCAGCTCAAGGACATTGGAACATATGGCAGCTCAGTGGATAAGTCGGAAAGATAAGCTCTGGCACGACCTGACTCTCGTCTGTACCGACAGGCCTCGACGAGTTGCTGAGCGGCATCACGTAGATCTCGTTTTCGAATAGACCGATGCATCAACGCCGATACAATAGTATCTTCCACCCTCAACCATTTCAAATCTGACAGATAGATATCATTTGCTTGAACTTCACCAAAATCGCGCTCATACACAATCCGAAGCCATTCCCATATTGTTGCTTCTTGTCTGTCGGACGCAAGAATTCTGATGGCGCTTCGGAGGAGGTCCAATTTTGTAAAAAATGCTTCCTTGACTGAGGGAGGGGCAGCATATAGCCATGAAGTAAGCCTCTGGCCCAGCATTTGGTTTTCCGGAACTCGTTCTCCATTCTTGATTCCGGTCTCGTATTGTTCGATGCAATTTTCTAATAACTTGAATGAACCGCCACCACCGATCAGAGCTTCATCGAGTTTGCCAACTGCACCGCTTGTGAGTGTCTGACTCTTGTCCTCGCCTCCTGTGTATTTATCTAACAAAGGATGCGTCAGCACCGAGAATAGATGGCCATGCGCCACATTAGAAGATGATGGGATTGGTATATTATGGTGTTGTGACGCTTCTGTAACATCCTCACTGGCCTTGGGTGCCGGATGCACCTCATCAAGATGCTTTCGAAATGAGGTCTCGAGGAGGTTCAATAATTGTTTCGATTCTCTCGGTGTCTTTGGTAGTGGTGGATGCAGCTTCGCCAGCAAATGGCGCACGTATAACGCCGGAGTCAATCTCATTGTCACACAATTTCACAGCTGTGTTGGAAGGGGACTAATTGACCAGCAGAGTGTTCCTCATACCATCACAGCTGTTCTCTCGTCTTTCTTTCTTCCTGTCGAGTAGTTAAGTAGCGCACCAGGTCGTAGTGAAGGTGCAAGTCGTCATTCCATTCCCTCGCATTGATTGAGTGCAAGCTTGGCAGTTACGCGGAGAGCAACCAATAACTAGTATACCTCTCAGATCTCCTACTAACAATTCACAAACCAGGCCTACAACAAACATACCCTTTCCTCTTTCTGATTCACGACTTATTTTGCTGAACACATTTTCGCGCCGAGCAAGTCGCTCATCACACAGAGCAAGCATCGGCTTCTACCTAGAATCTTGATCACCCTCAATTCCCTTTCTTCGCGAACCTCAAACTCCTCTAATAACTCCTTCCCTGCATTCAAAGCAGTACACAACTCACACACTTGCTATTACACAATGTCGGACGTGCAACCTAGAGGTTCGTCCTCTAGAGGCCGTGGCTCATATCGAGGTGGCCGAGGTGGTTACCGAGGCGCACGCGGTGGAAAGCAGACGAAGATCGAGGAACAAGACACCACACAATCAATCGAGGATGAAGGAGAGGTCGGTGAATTGAAAGCCAAATACGCAGACAAGCTTCCACTTCTGCGGGAAGTCTGTGAGGGATGGAATGATGAAGATCTAGTCTTTGCTCTACAAGAAGTCGATGGTGATGTTAATGCTGCCGTGGAAAGAATCACTACAGGTACCTTTACATTTCCGTAAGCTCATACAGCACTCGGCTAACTTTTATACAGGATCCGTCTCACAATGGGGCGAGGTCAAGAAGAAACACCCAAAGACAAAAGAATCTACTCCATTGGCGAATGAAACGAACACTCGTGGTCGCGGTCGTGGTAGTATCGAGGGTCGTGGACGAGGTCGTGGGGCCGAACGTGCCACTCGCGCGGGTCGTGGTGCACGCACTGTATCCCAAGCCAATGGAACAAAGCAAGCAGACAAACCTATCAAGACGACCGAGGAGGTTTGGGATGTTGCTGCGACACAACCTGCTGAGTCGAAGTCTACCAATGGCGAAGCTACCATTGATTGGGTCAACGAAGTTGGCAAGGATCAGTCCGCCTTGATTGCACCAGAAGAGCCGAAGCCCGCAGCTGCATCTGCACAATCGAGCACAAAAGCTGGAGGATGGGCGAGTCTATTTGCCAAACCTCCACCGGCTCCTGTAGTGAAGAAAGCTCCAACTCCATCTGCAGCACCCGTTCCAGCTGCAACTTCTGCAGCCGCAGCCGAATCTGGCCCTATCTCAGCACCAGAGGAACCAATTTCCGTACCTGCGCCAGCACCTGAACCTGTCATCGACGAATCGCCTATTGAAACCACGTCCTCGCAGATCGAAACTCCTCAAATCGAAACCGATCCCAGTGAATTGCCGTCGGCGCCAGACACAGATGCTGCTATCGTATTGACACCATCGAAGGATGAACTCACCGAGAAAAATCTTGACAAGTTGCCAGACATATCACATCCAGTTGCTACTGCGACCGCAGCAAGCACAACTGCTAGTACTCAAGATCCCATGAACCCTGCAGTCCCTGTCGCCTCTACTGTTCGACCAGGAATGTCAGGATATGCCGCTAGTGCTCTAAAAGCCACCAGTGGTACGGGTCGATCTGCTAGTTACAGTCGCAAAGTGTTGGAACAGCAGGAAGCCGTAGTCATGCCAGGCAATCACGCCGTCGATCGAGCAGCCGTCCAATTTGGCAAGATGGGTATGAATGGAGACGATGATGAAGCGGATGAAGAACGCGAGGAACCAGAGACTCGTACTCAATTGCCAGATGATTCACCTGCCGCACCAAGGGCCTCGCTGCCACCTGCTATCCCAGAGGCAAAGGCGCCAACTGAAACCGTCACCAATGAAGCTCCTATGCCACGCCCTGCACCAGGATTGCCTCCTGCCCCACAGGCTCAGCAATCTTCACCTCCACAGTCTTCCAACTACTCTGACCAGTACCGATACAGCCAGGGCCAAAAAGCGTACGATCCCTTCACTCAGCAATCCCAGCCACAGGGACCCGCTACTACTGAAACATTCTCAAATCAAGTTCCAGCGCAAAGTCAAGGTCATCCAGGGAACCTCCAAGACTACTCACAATACTACAATACTTCTCGAGAATATCAGCAATACTACGGTGGTTATGGACACGGTCAAGACACCCAGCGAAGTGGCAGCTCGTACGGAACTAGTGCTCAAGATGCACAAGCTCAGTATGCCACCTCTCGTCCTCAGCAAGCATATGGTCAACAGGACGCATCAAACAGCGGTCACAACACTCCAAACCCAAGTGCTAGCAGTCACCAAGCTCAACAATCTCAGCATGTGCAAGGTCAGGCCGCACAAGGAGGTCAAGGCGGCTATCCATATGGTTATCCAAGTGGTTACGGACAGCAATACCCTCAGTATGGCGGTGGATCTTATATGGGCGGTGGCGGTATGAGCCAGCGTTATGGTCAAAATCGACCCATGTTCGATGACGTTCGTCGCGGTGATAGTGACTACTATGGAGGCAATCAGTACGGATATGGTCATAATCAACAGCAATATGGAGGCAGCTACAAGTCCAACATGTATGGTCAGCCACAGCAACATCAATACACTCATGACTATTCATCCTCTCCAGCTGCTAACGCTGGTTTTGGTGGCCGCGAGGCAACCTACGGTAGAACAGGTTCCACGCAGCCCTCTGAAGCTCAGCAATCTGCGGCAGGCAGCAATGCTTTCGGTGGTATGCCAGACCCGTTTGGCCGTACTGCCTCTGGATTTGGTCAGACTCAAGGTCATGGAAGTCATCAGAGCGGCGAGGAACAAGTCAAACAATCTGGTCCAAGCCCATCTTTGCAAGGAAATCGACCAGGCTCTGCTTTGAACAATATGGGTAGTCAACAACAAGGTGGCCTGCCCCATCAGCAATCCCAGCATTCCGCTCAAGGCTTCTCAGGATACCCACAATACGGTGGCTTCGGAGGCAACCAATCCCATCAAGGTTCTTACGGAGGCGGTTATGGCACTAACGCAGCATTCGGTGGATACGGGCGTGGTTATGGTGCTGGATGGTCTGGCAACTACGGTAGCGGCCATAATTAAGGCATCGGTAATGTATGGCATTGACACAAGGTGTCCTCTCTGTCAGGTGGTTCCAGATATATTCTACTCATTGCAATAACATGGAGAAAGGAAAAGAACGGACTCTCGGAGAGAGAATGGGAGCCATCTTTTGGGCTTTTCATAACTCTTCCTTACTTTGTACTTGTACCACAGTTCATTTCGGCCAAAACAGGAGTGTGAGGAAGGGAGATCAATCAATCGACCAAGTGAGCGAGTGTGACTGATCTTCTCTTCGGATATGACTCGTCATTTACGACGATGACCAAAAATGATCGTAGTAGTATTTCTTTCTCCTAGAGATTGACACAGTTTAGAGCAGAATGAATTGATACTTTGCTCGAGAAACAAGAAAAATTTGTGTTACCGCGTTCGCCGTGACATCTGCTATGGTGTTGTACGCGTCGCAAGCGTCAATTACTTGAGTCTTTAGTTTTCAGGGCGTATTCTTCACCATCCTAATGAGCAGAGAAGCTGAATGGATACTTGCATAAACATTGAATGCAGGTCCAACTCTACGCGAGAAGATTAACCACCAATCAGAACATCAGTCTTCAAATGTGGATAGGAAATTGTCGCACAGCTCCAAACTCATCACATTGACATCATGACGGATATTCATCCCGACATCATGTTCACATCTTTTCGAGAGGTTGATTCGAGATGAGTATGTCCTCTTTCTTCTGTTGAGATGTGAAGTCTTAAGGTCAGCGATGGCTAACACTAGGCACACAACTATGGGTATCGAAACAAGCCTATGATAATCTGTCAAGACAACCAGATTGTGCGCGTCATGACATCGATTGAGAGACGCGCTACACTCGCAGATGTGGATGTGGCTTGACAGATAAAGCATACATCCTTTCTCACACTCCTCGATTCGTTACTTCGGAATTTACTGACTGCAATCCTACGTCTGTAAGCTTATGTTATCGCACATCACTCGTTTTACGTCTTTGACAGTAAATCGTACATTGAACAGAGGTGTCTCGAGGATTATGGCGCAGAGCAAAGGTCCTGTGGCGGGCAAACCAAAATTGGTCATCGTGGGAACTGGATGGGCTGGATTTGAGGTTACCCAGAATATCGACTACAACCTGTACGATGTCACTGTTATATCGCCGCGTCGAAACACGACTTATACGCCTCTTCTCGCCTCAGCGGCGACGGGGCTGTTCAATTTCTCGCTAGCGGAAGAACCAATCAGAGCCAAGAATCGAAGTCAATTGAGGTTCATCAAGGCCTCTGTCACTGACATCGATTTCAAGACTCAAAAGTGCTCCTGTCTTCCTGCCTTTGATGACAAGAAGGCTAGCGGTGACAAAACTCTTTACTCAGAGAAGTTCACAGTACCGTATGACCTGGTTGTCATTTGCCCAGGAGTACGTCCAAATGATTTTGGCACACCAGGAGTGGCGGAACATGCAGTCTTCATGACCAACGTCAGCGACGCGATGAAGATCCGCAAGAAGCTCTTCGACCTCCTTGAAATGGCAAGCTTGCCTACCGTCTCAACCGAACGAGCAAAAGAACTCCTCCACATCGCCATTGTAGGAGGAGGTCCAACAGGTATCGAATTGACCGCCGAACTAGACGATCTCTGCAAGCACGAGATCGCAGATGTATATCCACACGTGGCCCCATACATCAAAATCTCAGTCTACGACGTAGCCCCCAATATCCTCCCAATTTACGACGCCAAACTCCACGAATATGCCTCCTCTCAACTGAAAAAGCGCGGCATCAACGTCGCCCCTGACACCAAGATTGAAGAAGTAGACAGCCAAGCCTTCCGCATCAAAGGCAAAGGCCGCGTCCCCTACGGCATGCTCCTCTGGACAACAGGCAACAAAAACGTCGAACTCCTCGACAAACTCAAAGTGAAGTTCCCCGAGAAACCGCCCAAGCGAATCCAAACCGACGCCTGGCTCCGCGTCTACAAACCAAACTCAGACGAAATATACGACAACGTCTTCGCTCTCGGCGACGCCGCGGACATACAGGACTCCTCACTCCCAACAACAGCCGAGGTAGCGACGCAAAAAGCCAAGTACCTCGTCTCCAAACTCAACAACCACAGTGCCAGCCACAGTCTCAATAAGACCAAATCCGCGGATTCAATAGCATCGGGCCAACCTTTCAAATTCAAAGAGAAGAGAACCGTGAGCTACATAGGAGGTCAAGACGGTGTTGCATCGGGCAATAATTCCGCCGAAGGAGATTGGACTGGTGGAAACGCCTGGCTGGCTTGGAGAGGTAGTAACATTATGTGGGCGCGGACCTGGAGGACGAGAGTTGCGATCATACTTGCTTGGATTATGAATACTATCTTCGGTAAGGAGATTGCGAAGTTGTAATGGTTTGATGTTAGATACTTGTGATATCGGATCGAGGGGGATGTATAAAGAGGATAAAAGTCTAGGGACGGGAACGGACTGTCTGGGATTGTATAGTATCACCAAATTTGAATCAATGTATACCACCATATATGAACATATCGTCAACCTCCTAAATACGTCTTCTCGTCCAGCATGACATTACAGCGTGTACAATGAAGCACGATACCAACAATGAGAATAGGAAGAGATTCGAATCCTCATCGTCTTTGCAAATGTGTACAAGAAGCTCCTCATTAGTCATCTGTCTACAGTACAGCGGTACAGCACATGCAATGTTTGAATCACAGTAGGAGACACACAAACAGCTAGCTAGACGATGAAGATATTCCGGGCAAATACATGTATTCGATCAGAAATGACTAACACTACCATCAGTACAGCCATCAACACAGCTAAGAAAAAAGCATTCGAGGTCAATTCCTCGGACCACACCAGCGCCATGATGTACGTGAATCCACATATATCCCTTTGGGAACTCCTTGCGGAAAGGAAACGCCATACGATGCTGCACCCACGCATGCTTTCACTTACACATACAATACATGAAAACCGTTCCCTACTCCTCACATTGGGAAAGACGCCATCCTTCCCATATAACCACATGTTTTGTGTTCGTAATTGTTCATAAAAATTCATCATTCATCATGCCCAGGTCCGGCATTGCAGAGCTTGCTCCCATTGCCGCAGTGACAGTCTCGACTACTTGCTTAGTCGCAGTACTCATCGACTCACTTGCAGAATCAACAAATCCATCAGTCAAGCCAATTGTGATAGCGACTATCCTCCATATTGCGACGATGAACGTCCACAGTGGATTAAGGAGATAAGATAGTATAGGAACGAAGTTCCGGAGTCGAGTCCACCTACCGATCATGGTTGGTAGGACATAAGGAAATTCCGGCTCGGGCTCAGTGGGCCATGTGTATGTTTCGGCTACTTCTGGACGGGAGTAGATCTCGCTCATGGTGCATTCCACGGTGTACCACAGAAATATGGAAATAAGGGTCCAGCCAAGCGGAGTTGGTCGTAGGAATCTCGACTTGCTGTCTGGATTTCGAGGATGAAAGAGGAATGGCATGTTGAAGGACAGTGTGATCGTGCGTGTCGGTTGTATTCCACCATGTTTGATATCGTGGATATGTGCATGTGGTTGAGATGAGCCAGATGTACAGAGTTCACAATCAGTCATCAGTGAGCCTTCTGGTATGCTATGTGGCTCGGACTCGGATACTGCTCGCTCTATCTTGGAAATGCCCTGATCTGCACCTCTGACAGTATTGGCGATACGATTGAGTTCACTGCTTAGACGAATCAAAGTCTCTGGATCGGCTGGAGTGCCATCGTCTAACCGAAGTGTACCATCATCAGCAATGCTGATCCCAGTTACTGTCACATCTTGCGCAAGGTAGTCTTGGAGCGATTGAATTGTATCGTTTCCTAGGTTGAGCGTATCATTGTCTTGAGACGTTGTAGGGTCTTGCTGTAGTGATATTTTCTGCTTAGCCCGATCAAGCATACCTTCGAGTCCAACTTTTGACATGTCAGGTCGGCTCGCTGCCGTAGTTGCCTGCGAGCTTGCAGTTTCGACAACGTCGTCTATTATTTCCTCAATTTTGTCCTTGACGATCCCGTTCGTTAGGTCTTCAAGTACCTCTTCAACGATGGGAGACATTCCGGAGGATACTCTAATCTTTCCAACAGGGGCTGGAGTGTCAATCCAACCACCTGCACTAACATGAGGTGTTTGAACGTAGTTCGATGAGTCTGGCTGTTTCACCGTCTTCACAGTGTCTGGTAATATTGTGTCAGTCCAGGCACCAGTGACCCTTGGAGTCTGTGCAACACCAACAACGACATCCCTATCAGCCGGCGCAAGTCCGGATACTGAGACAGCAGGCTCCTTGTGTGTTGATACTACAATCGATTCCGTCCCTGCGTCCTTCGTCTGCAAGTTTATACCCACTACACCTCTTGGAATATTCGCTGCTGGAGGGCTCGATCTTGGTGTGCTACTTGAAGCCCTTGCCAGTCTCTGCAACACATCCTGCGAAGTGTCCTGACTACCGTTCAGATTCACGGAGCCCTTATCCCTGGAGGAACTCCTCGCAGATGAAGCACGAATCACAACGGCCGGTGAGTTCGGCACAGCCGCCGTATTGGCTTCTGTTCCATTGTTGATGTCTTGTCCGGGAATGACAGGTCTATGCTCTGACGATTGAGATGCAGATCGAATTGACGAGGATCGTGACCCATTCCGTAATTGTTCCTGAAGATTTCTCTCATAAATTTCACCCAACCTGCTCGTCGTGACTGCGCGTTTGGATAAGCTTTCAATCTCTAGATTCAGACTAGGGTCCTGAACTGGTCTGCTGCGGACAGGTGGACTTTCAGAAATCTGGAAAGACAATCCAGTAAAGTCGTTCTCCCACCGTCTGCTCTTATCTGGAGAAGGAACTGCTTGAGGCAGAGCAGATATGTGTTCGTTGTTGTTTCCACCTATCTGAACTTCAACGGTTGGCAATGGTACATCCGCAGCCGCAGCTTCCCAGTCAAGATGTGAGGAGTCTCGGGTTGGTGTGTGCTCCTGCGGTCTTCGGTTTTCTGCACCTGATTGGGAAGGACGAAGGTGTCGAAACCGGTCAGCAAGGTCTGGTACTGAGCTCAGTCTTGCAATCGGTAATCTGGATTGAGATGGAGGCTCCGGTCGCGAACTATTCAAACTCGATGGTGCTGAATTAGTGTTAGTTGCAGCTACTCCTCCTTTATTCTGCTGTTCCAAATTCTGCTCAGTGAGTGCGCTTCGGGGATTCGAGAAGCCATGTGCTCTTGAAAATTGAAAATTCCGATCAACTCGCGCATTTATTGGTAGTGGCTTTAGCGGTTGATCTTCGTTGTGCCAGATGTCATTATGCGGTCGATGATTTTCACTGACAGGCTCAGAAGCTCCTGATTCGGGTCGGTCTGAACTACTATCAAAGCCTTCACTCCTAATTCGGCCATCTAGAGGTTGTCTGTCTGCTTTGCTAAAGGCCACAATCCTGGTTTTCGGTATTTCAGGAACATCTCTGCTTAGTGGACTGTCAAGCCTTATTTTGCCAGCCTTCGAGAATGCAACAGGCTTTTGATTTTGCCATCCCTCTCTTAGCTTCGCGCGGTTTCTTGCGCTCTCAGTGAAGTGTGGCGTCAGTATCGCAGCTAGGTTACGGTCACTCAACTGATGTGCAAAACTCATGCCTGTAGGATCAGATGCCGTCTCTGTTCTATCGATGTCAAGGTCTTGACGGGTGATTCTGTTTTGTTGTTGTTGCTGGTGAGGGGTCGACGCGCGTGAGGAATGTGAGGGCACAAGTTGCTGGCCCAGTGAGACTTCTGATCTGTTTTGAGGCTGTAAAACTATTGCAGGTTCGTCAAATTCACCTTCTGAGTAACCTTCTTGATCGGAGAATTCCCGTTCTGTAGCTGCTAAGTCCTCCTCATCTGCGATTTGTTGATAAACGTCAGGAAGTTCACGCGGCGGTGGGCTTCTGATGTGCCAATCTGGACTCGTGGATGGGGGTCCATCTCGCGAATGAGGAGGCGTCGCGAGAGCGCTGGTACGTAGTGGGTTTGGACTTTTGCTTCGGCGCAAAGATGACGCAGATTGTAAACTGCGGATTGTAGGCTGCAGAACACTACTTTCGGAGGCAGACACTCTGTGCTTAATTTGAGGCGCATTTGATGGAGCTTTGTTTATACGTCGAGCACGTCTTTCCCTTGCCTGTATGTTTTTATGCTGACTAGGTGTAGGTATTCGAGAGGAATGTGTAGTATCGAGGTCGAGAACGCTGTCAGTAAAGAACTCATCATTCTGGTCGGGCTTTGTAGAGGTCAGTCTCGTGCCATTAACGCGTTCTCGGCCTGTTAAAGGCGCATTTTCATTATTTCTTAACATCGCAAACTTGCTGTAGCAAACCGATGGCCAGTGAGATCATGCTCGAATGGCTGACCGGGAGAGTTCGAAGAGCCAGGTGAAGGTGAATGAGCCAACAGCGGTCATGACGCGCTGCTGAATCATGAGGTGCAAGTTTATGAGACGAGAGTTGGTGTTGGTGAAGGCGCGTCGCGAGTGATCAAAGTATTTCGTGTTGTGGTGTTGTATTCGATGCGGCAAGAGAGTGCATGAGATCGACAACTGGTAGAAAGCCAAAAATGTTCATCAGCATCATCATTTCCATTCCCTACAACATTGCTCGAATCAACTCCTCGCTCGCCACAATGCTCCCCTGACGATAAAAGCGCACTTCCTCGCCTCGAACTCCAACTATATCTTCCGTCTGCGATCAAAGATTCGGTCGTCTCCTGACTCTCGCTGCTGCCAGATGCAGCCTCATCGCCATCCAGTTTCCTAGTGACATGCGCACAGCCTTTCCACGGCTGCAGCAAAGACAATACCATGCGTACTTGTGTCTTGCTTCGAGGCGTATCTCACCATGCTTCTCTCACAATAACGTCGTCGCTCGAGAGTCGGTGACAGGCGGATATTCTACTCGGTGTAATTGTACAATCAAATCCAGTACACAACGACTCGGCTTTGCTCGTTTTGCCAGCTCGACTACCTACACGGCGGAACCAGTTCCATTCATCGATCTCAAGAAAGATGATTCACTGAAGGCGCAAGGTACGCGAAGGCAGCCTTCTTTCAAGCACCAGGGAGTCATACCTACTCTTACGACTGAACAACGGAAAGATCCTGTGGTATGGATGAAGCTCCTGGATAAATATCTACCTGCGAATCTGCGTTTCGACCAGAGGGACGTCAGGCGAGCTGCTACTATCAACGATGACGATGCAACACTCCAAGAGATCTTCAAGATCACTGACAACGCTCGCAAGAAGCCGAACGCAGGTACAGAAATCTTAGCATACATGATCTTGAATGGTAGAGGAAGGGCAGCATTGTACATCATCAACATGATGTTAGCTCGACTGGCATCTCGTACTGTTCCTGAGATACCAAGGCAGACACCCTCAAACCTTTACTGGGGAGTACGACGCCTCGACCGACTCTGCACAGGCCCAATTGATCTCGAATCAACATTGCATACCTCCAACCAACCGATGGTCGATTATATCAAGCCAGCTGACGATCTTCGGTACACCACAACCATGTCAGAAACCCTTGACTCTACGATGAACAAAATATGGTCCACGCTCGGTGAGGTTGTCATACAGTGTGTAGACTTGCCGGAAATTCAATCAACAGAGGCACTTAAATACGTGATGCTAGCTCTCGGACAGATTCACAAGCTTGATCTTGTCCCAGAAAATGTATATTCATACCGTTTGTCACCTCTCGCGACCACCGTGCAGAGACCGCCTATTCTGCACCTTGTGTCATCCCGTGTGTTGACAGCCCTCTCCGATGCTGCGTGGCGGGACCAGCAAGATCAAATTATCGAGAAGGCAGCGAGCCATGGTGTGTCCTACAAAGAGATTGGTCGAGACCCACCTGGAGGACGTTTTCGTCTAAAGGTTCGGCCTCTCGCCCCCGAAGTTTGGCTTGAGTTCATTCTATGGTGCTGTGTGGAGGGCGGATTCACTACAGCCGGTGCAAGAATCGTTCAGATGTTAAGACAGCAGACAGATCAGCCTTGGTTTGCCGTAACCTGGTCTTCCAGTGACGGAGCAAGTCACACTGCACCTACAGTACACTGGGATCGAGTCCGTACCAGGCATGGAGGTTCTGTTGGCTTGATAGAAGGATATAGCAGGGAGAAGCCTTTTGTGGAGATGCCCTCAAGAACCGTCAGCACAGAAGTTGTTCTCGGTCTCATTGATGTTAGCATCGACTACACGTCACGTGGCGGAGGGTCACGCGGTAATCCAGCTGAAATCGTTCAGAAGAATATCGTTGATATGGTGACATTCCTCGAGCCTCACGATCTTCCGATTGGTTACTTCAACTACCTAGCCGTTCGTCTCCTCCAGACGGGTGCAATCGACAGTGAGAGTGACACACGTTCTTTGGATTCCTGGTATGGAAGACTGGTCTTTATGAAGTCACTGGAAGCGGCCAGAGCTCGACCACTCTCGCACATGTCCTATCAACTGCATTCATTATCTGCACAGTCTGAGCTGTTCGCTGGTATCTTACATCAGGTTCTTGACGGCTATGTTCAAGCAGGTGATATACATCGAGCGTTAGACACGTTTAACAAGCTCCAAGAATTAATTGATACCAGCAAATTGCAAGCTATTGATGTTTTTCTTCATGAGGACGCAAGATCTGATTCAATTGCGAATGTCCCAGACAACGCCAATGATCACTATTTCACCACCAGGAGGGATTTTGTCGGTTCGCATGGACAATTACCATCTTACAAGCTTGCCGCTCTTCTCGATCTTGCGACCGATTCGAATCTGACTGGATTTGTGGAATGGCTTTTATACAATACCGATCCAGACTCGCCGCTGGTCCCTGAGACCCTCTACGCGTCTACATCGATGGCACGGGTGCTGTTACGTTTTGCGGATGTAATTCAGGATAGAAGTTTGATTCACAAGGTCATAGCAATTCAAGATTTGAAGACCTTGAAGCCAACAGTCAAATTCTTGAGAGCCAAAGTAAATGCGTTCATATCTGATCTGGACTTCTCCAGGGCTAAAGGAGCATTGTCGGAGTTGGCACAAGCACATGGGGGTGGTTGCGGCCTGGTGAATATTGCTCAACTAGCTGCAACTTTGATAAAGCTGGAGTCAAAGACATGCTATGAATCTGTCAGTGAGATATATAGGTCTCGAGCTCTGCAGAGTGGTAAGCGGCTTCTCCGAAAGATTTTGTCAGGAAGATTTCGTGCGCGTGGAGATGACTATCGACAAGACATAGCCAAGCGGTACGGACAGCAAGTGGCTGCTATACTGCACGTATTGAAGTTTTATCCGGACAGCTCTCTTGCCGAGATTGCTGCCACCTGCGAACGTAATTACCCAGCAGGAAACGATTATAATCTCGCACCAACCATATTCAACATCATTCTAGAGGCGGTCGTCCAAAGTAGGGGTTCAAGGGAAGGCATGCAACTCTGGGAGACCTTCTGTCTATCGCCGAGTGATGTATCTTCACGCAGAGACTTGGCAGAGGGCGATCTTGATTATGATGGTGTTGCATATGAGGGCGAGGAGGACAATTTCAGTCTATCTTCTTCTGTCGCAACCATGCCATCGGAGAGCCAGAATATGTCATTCCAGCCGTTCATTAATGACACGGAACAGCAGTCACCTCCTCAATCTGATGTCAATCTATCAGTCACAGACTTTGAGGATTTCGGAAGTTTGACACCATCGTTTATTCCACAATATGATGCAACTACGTCAGACAATGATGAAGACTTTGAACCTGTTGTCGTCCCAACTCAGCGAACTTTGCGGATTATTGTACGCCAGGCTGTCAAGGAGCAACGGGAGGCAGACGAGGCGCCAAGTCGATCAGATTCGCTACAGAAGTCCCAGGAAAATGTTAAAGAAGTTTTGAAATGGGCCATACAACAATTCAAATCTATGGGCATACCCGGCGATCTTATTTCAGTCGAGGTGCAGCGGCCGCTGGCGAGCCTCGATCTGGAACGAATCAAGGAAACTCCCCGAGCCAGACCCGTATTGGGAGCTGCAAAGAATCGAACAAGGAAGCGCTCAGTAGAGAAGCTGTTCGTGGGACGGGAGGACACTTCGCAAATTACCGAGCACGAGAACAGCGTGTGATTGTTAGGATTCGATCCAGCTTAATCATTTGATTAGATAATTGGTATATATTAGAGCAGAGCAGCGGATTATTAGAAGGTTCTTTAATGAAGACGGGGATTGTACACATACGAAGACATAGAAAAACTGTATATATAGCATTCACACTATCTAAATGTTGGACTATGGCAAAACAAATAAAGGTGTAGATTAGTCGAATAACCCTCGATCTTCAATCTCCTGCATCGATCCAAGCAGTTGATAAGATCTAGTTGAGATTTCTTATTCATCCTTTCTAGCGCCGTCGAATCCTTGTCACTTTGATCATGTCTACGAATCGCATTTAAGAATCCGATGTTGATATCCGAAAGCCGAAAAAGGCGGCACGGTCCAGTAAGGCAAACATAGAATACGTTCTCCACCAATCGATTTCTCAATTGCGGACCGAAGTGTTCATGTATGATTCCATCTTACCGTTTGCTGTTTTGGTCTTTTAACTTCTTCACCTCTTTCCTTTTCGTCCCCACCATCTTGTCTACAGGGACAGTGAGAACATCACTCCATCGCGTGTAGATAACGTATCACATCGTCGCCGATAGACTCTCAGCCCTTCTGCGCATCATCTATCTCACGTTCTCAACTGGACTTGATGCC
The DNA here is from genome assembly GCA_032357745.1 of Camptophora hylomeconis. Classification (NCBI taxonomy): domain Eukaryota; kingdom Fungi; phylum Ascomycota; class Eurotiomycetes; order Chaetothyriales; family Chaetothyriaceae; genus Camptophora; species Camptophora hylomeconis. The sequence goes on along the minus strand of JAOTMB010000003.1, from coordinate 794,812 downwards.
AAAGCCACCCCAGGCCTCATTCTAGGAACCTCACCGAGTTGTGACGGCCATGTCTCAACGACATAGAAGCAAGAATACCAGTACGGGTATCCCGTATGAACCTCAGCCAGTCATCGATAAAGTCGACTCTGCCGACCAACCCAAATTCCTCGATCGTCTAGAGCACTTCACCTGGGTAAGTTTACCCTTCAAACTCAATCACTGCTACATCTTTATGTATTTCTAACACAGATAACAGGCATGGTACACCTTCCCAATGTCAACAGGAGGTCTCTCTCTCCTCCTCGCAACCCAGGTCCAACCACATTCATTCTCCGGTCTCCAGACGATAGGCAAAGTAGTCTATATCTGGGATCTGACAATCTTCACTCTCATCACCGTGGCTATGACATACCGTTTCACTCGGTTCAAAGGCACATTTACCAATTCTATCACTCATCCTACGGAAGGTCTCATGGTCGCCACTTCGTTCCTCTCCCTTGCAAGTATCATCTCCGCCATAGCACGATATGCGATCCCAAATTGCGGCCCCTGGCTCGTAACGGTCTATCGGGTCTTGTACTGGATCTACTTCGCAGCCACGTTCTGTACGGCTGTAGGACACTACTTTCTACTCTTTACTAGCCCGCTTCTCAAGATTGAAGAGTAAGTCACAGCAAGCCCCTTATCCTCCTCCTTTTCCTGTCCTCCCATCTCAAAGTTCGGATATGAACGAGGATAACTAACACCAATCAGCATGACACCAGCCTGGGACCTCCCAATCTTCCCCTTCATGCTCTCAGGTACCATAGCCGCCACTGGTTCCGAATTCCAACCTCCCTACCAAGCGATGCCAATGATAATCTCCGGTCTCACAGCTCAGGGTCTCGGCATGCTGGTCTCGATCCTCATGTACGCAAGCTACATCCGAAGAATGATCCAATTCGGATTCCCGAACCCAAATACACGTCCTGCCATGTTCATCGCCGTTGGTCCTCCCAGCTTCACCAGTCTCGCGTTGATCGGCATGGCGAACGACTTTCCGGCTCATTATGACTACTTCGGTCTCGATGCTGCGACACAGCAGATTCTGAGGGTTGTGGCTACGATGACGGCTGTGTTTATTTGGTCATTGAGTCTGTGGTTCTTCTGCATCGCGTTCTTGGCCTGTGTTGTTGCGCACAAACAGATGAGCTTCCATCTCAATTGGTGGGCTTTTGTGTTCCCCAATGTTGGCTTTACGATCGCGACGATCAATATCGGGAAGCAGTTTCGAAGTCAGGGTGTTTTGTGGGTGGGGAGTATCATGACGATACTGCTTGTTGCGACATACCTGTTCGTGGGAGTTTGTCATATACGAGCAGTGTGGAGGAAGGATATTCTCTGGCCTGGGAAGGACGAGGATACCTACTTCCAGGAGAGGAAATTGAAGCATGAGGATAAGGTTAAGATGGGTCAAGGAGTATGAATTTCTTCACGTGGGCAGGTTCTGCGATGAAAAGCAGACATAGTCGAGGTGAACTGCCCGGTGCAGATCATATCAAAGGCGTTGTTGTAGACTTTGCTGGACGTAATCATAATTTGGAGCAAGAGCTAAATTTCGAGATGAAAGAGAATAGCACGGTAAATTATGGTCATGCAATTCGTTTCACACGAGACCAATTTCCATTATTTGTCCATTGACTCTAGCATCTAATATGGCACTAACAGCAAATACGTTTGACGCGTCCACAGTACGACCAGAATTGTGTTCGCCAGACCCATCAGCGACGCAACTCGAGGAAAGCCACAAGCGATCACGAGGTTCCGAGCATTTGATAAGGGGACTGAGATCAAGCAGAATTGTCCACTGTCTCGTCAACGAATCCGCTTTTCCGTGTCACGATACCAGAGGACTCGATCCAGCTTCATTTACAGACGAGCAATTGGTTGCCGAAATCTTATGAGAGAGCCACTTCTACTCCTTCGCTTACTCTCTTCTTAACCTCGGAGATTCGCCCCGCATTCTGACATTGGACAGTCGTTGCGGCGATAGCGAGGATAAAGAGAGAGAGAGGAGAGGGCTAGACCTCAATCATTGTTATTTAAACAGGCTGCTGTAAGCGTTATCGCTCATGTCAACTCTCAAAAATTTCTATTGAATGCTTAGTGCTAGAACGAAACATGAAGTCCATCACATATGCCAAGCCTCTGGCGCACCTGCCTTCAGACGAGACAGTATCATAATGCATCGAAAGAAGACCGTTCAAGTCGAACCATACTCAAGATCGTAAGCTACAGATAGACCTCATCCCATGCTATCCTCAGTCACCGTCACGTTCATGAAGTTGGTCGTTCAGTTTGTAAAGATAACGTGCACACCCTCCCATCATTTCGTAAGCATGCTTTGAGGTATTTTGCTCAAGAGTGTGTTGATCGTTATTCATTCAATGCGTTAATCACAATCAGCCTCGAAAGCAGACCATGTCCTCGTGTAAGAGTCCCAGCATTTTAGAAGCGGCTCCGATGTTGACTCGAACACATGCCTCGCATAATTCTTGAGATCTAAAGGTAGGATGCCATCAAGATCCGGACACTTAATCATCTACTTGTAATTGGTGCTGTGGAGTCCTCTCATCACCCCGTCCAGAGATTCACCATTGAATTTTCCAACTCCTGCTGGCAAAAAGTACTGATGACCACGATCGAACGCGCCCTTGGGGTCTAGGGATCCGGATAATATGAAGGTCTTGTCGATGAGCCGAAGCCCGACCATGTCAATGCACAGTCTGTGAAGTGGTGAATCTGTTCGCGTGTGCTTCATAATGTGTCGGATTGTGGCCGTGGTAGCTCGATACTCTCGTTGCGTAGATTTTGTATAGAAGGCTTTGAGGACGGCGTCGGCGAATCGAGGACTTTGCAGCTTGACAGCCATGATCCATCAAGCCGGTCGCTTGATCCAAGAGAAGCCGATCAGAACATGAGCACATCAGTGATAACACTTGACTGGCACCGCTGCAGCAGTCGGAAGAAATTGTAGACCCAGATCCACATCGTTTATGATCTCGTCATGGATCCGAAAATACCATCACTACATTCTTCAATTATGATACATGAGTCCAAGAGCTAGAAATAGTTCCAATTGAAACAGTCAAAGCATTCTTCATCATCAGTGGTACAATTCGCCACCGTGTCATAAGTCTCAAGAACATTGTCGATGACAGTATTGATTCTGTGATTGAGTATGTTGACACGCCAGCCTTTGTCAGCTACAGTGTCGTATGTACACTTCTTGCCGGTGAAACATTTTGACTCAAAGGCATAGCCACCAAGAGAGCAGCTGGCAGTATAACCACTGCAAGCACCCATGAAGATCGGATCGGCTGAATTGCCAAAATGGTAGGTCTTTGAATGATTCGATGGCGGTAAGGCAAGGCCAAGTCGATATGCCGGAAGTCGTTCTGGTGGACTCTCAAAGGCCACAGCTGGAAGGTCGAACGTCATGCCCATGAGACTAGCAATTGCACCACCTAAAGAATGACCGACAACCCATAGTTGTGAGGTCGGATACGAAGTGGTGATGTTCAGAATAACCTCCATTCCTCCGACATAATATCGATCATTTCGACCGCATTCTTGAGTCAAACAGGTTGAATTGCATGAGAAGGTATCATTTCTGCAATCGCAGACTTTACCGTACCAATACGGATCTTGTCGTTGAGTGGCACAACAGCAACTGAAGAGTAGATTGTCGTTCTCGCGATCCCGAGTTCTCGTTCGCTCCCTGGGATCGACGTCCGTGCCTTTGAACGATACGACCACCGTCGAGTTATCGGCATTTGCAAAGACATGGCCTCTCAAACCATCTTTCTCCCATCCAAAGGACTGAGATTTGTTGAACCCATCTGTAAGATTCAACCAGCCGGGTAATGCTGGATCAAGTACATAGCTATCACTGGTCATCTTGGCCAGATTCACCACGGTCTCCTTGTCGGTGACATTGGGATGGGTGGTTGATCTTCCTGATATTCGATGACTGAGATACTGGGAAGATGGCTTTATCAGGGGTACCTGATTCACAGCTGGTATTGAAGCTTCAATATGCTGGGAGTGAAGCACAAAGCTTCTTGTCCCATTCCGTGGGCTTGCCACTGTGGGTCGCGCTTTGTGCTCAAAGAAAGCAATCGTGCCATCCGAAGCGTGAAGACTATGGTGGAACGAACGCCTCAAACTCTGTGTGTCATGAGCATCATACTTGGAAGATATAAAATGTAACATACAAATACGTTGTTTGGAGCTTTGTTTGTTTTGAGAAGCTCGGCGTTCTCCGTTCGCTCCTTCTGTAAAGCCTCGACGAAACCGGAGCGAATTGTCAGAACAAGCAAAATGGCGACAAGTAGATGCGATTTGAGTAACAGAACGCGCATTGTGCCAAACAATTGCATAACGGATACAGTCAGTGTCAGCGAGATGATGCAAGCTATGAGAAAAGAGAATAGCGTTGCAGCGGGTATTGAGATATTGTAGGGGGAAATCTAGGCATCATCCATTCTTTATTGGGGCATGAAGATCCCTATGTAATCTAACGATCTCTCCAGGTAAAGACGACTGATAGAATATAAAATCGTCAACATATCAGTCTCTTAGTATTATATTATCTTTTCGTCATACACTCGAATGCTTGTAGCAAATCCGTGATTCCGAGTCCGAATGGCTCTTTATGTAAAACCATGAACCGCACGACGAGACCCTTCCATTGACTCCTGAACGATCCAATCGCTATCAACAGTCCGCTAACTTAGTAAGGTCGGTCGTGGGAACACAAGCTCGCCGCAGATGAAGCTTGCGGCAGTGCCGAGCATGATACTTTGACATACGCAGAAGATTTCTGTCCAAGTCAGGGAACTATGCGGCTGAGCCACATACTCGAGAATCACAATCCCGCTAGCCATCATCTCTGCATAGATAAAGGTCTGAGAGAATATCTGAAGTGGAATACCTGACGGCGATGATACTCGGCCGGCCACTCGGTCCTTGGTACTCCCGTATCTTTTCTCCATTTGCATGACTGTCGACTCCTTAGCCATAACTCTGTGAAGTCCTGCACAGATCCTGATATTCGGGTCGACCAGACACTGTGGTGGCACCTCTAGTCTGCTAGTCGTGTGACGATGAAACCAGGAAGTTCTGCTCGATCGTTTGCGATTGGTCTCCATCCATACTTGTCCGCACTCTTCATGTGATCGTCTGCTTCTTATGATAGTTTTGACCTCTGAATTTGCGAGAAAAGCCTGTTCAGTCTTGAGGTTGAGCTTTCTGCTTTTTGGTATGCAAAGACCATCTTCAGCACGACTGAGAAGCCAAGTCACTCTTGCTGCCACGCCATGTATAGGTTGAATGAAATCGAGGAAGTATGGGTGTGTGATCTTCAAGGACAGAGAGTCTGGATATGGCAGATACTGCAATATCATGGCATGTATTTCTGGTGGCAGATCTAGCAATGAGGATGTTTGTTGAGCATGCTTGCGTAGTATCTCTTGTTCGATTGAATCAGGTGCACTGACAGGTATGATACCTGCTGTTTCGGGCATTCTAATCATGTTGTTTGTATCCTTGATGTTTGTCAGGATATTGGCGCTCTGATTTTTACCAATATCAGGTCAATGTGACAAGACTGACTTGACTTTCACGGTCTTGTTGAGCTCGACTGAAGCTCTCTTACTATGCAACTCGCGCTATCTGCCATGATGTTGGATCTTATACTTGCCCATCACCTTCTCTAGCGGTACGAACTACGTGGTCATTCAAATAGGCACTCATCAAAACGGGGGCTGCGAGGCTATGTGGTTCCAAGTCATAAATATTGTGGACCGGCTACTTGTAAGCGCTCCAGGCATCCACGAAACGAAGAATGGAGGAGTAGTGTCACAGCTTGGAGGAACGATAACCGATTTTCTGCCTTCCCCAGCCCTCCAAGCCTCGAGGCTTGGCGTTCTGCCGGCTTCACAGCCATTGACCTCATCCTCCGTCACGTTCTGACCAGATCGCCTATCTTCAAAATCAGAGACTGGATGCGATTGCAGCTAAGAGTCCTCCTTGACTCTAGGTGAAAGACGGAATAGAAGGCCAAAGATTGTCACCGACAGCCATACTCACCTATGCACGAATCGAATCAGTAGTCTGTTGCTTCTGGGTCCGGTTCCATATCCATCTACTTCCTCAATACCCTCGTCATCAACAATCTCTGTCTTCCAATTGCTGTATATAGCAGCTACCAGAAGCTTCATGTTCTGAGTCGCAATGTGGCTCCCAATACACATTCTGCCACCACTGCCGAAAGCCCAAAACCAGCGGTGCATCTCTTTCAATCTTTCCTCGTCTATTGTGAGCCAACGGTCAGGATCGAATACCTCCGGGTCTGGAAACACTTCTTCGTTCCTGTGAAGCGTGAATGGCATGGCTGAAACTCTGGTTCCTCCCGGTATTCCTGAGAACTGACCTAGTGTGCTTCCGCCCACTACGTGTGGTGATACTCTAGGTTCGCTGCCAGGTATTGGCGGATGCAGTCGCAATGTCTCCATGAAGATGGCATGTAGGTAAGGCAACGAATCGATATCCTTAGGATCAGGCAAGTCAAAACCTTCTTCGGGTTTAGGTCTCTGCGGCCAATTTATCCTGGGCGTGAGCTGAGACAATTCCGCGAACAGTCGGTCCTGCATCAAGGAATTGCGACTAGCTTCCCAATAGAGGTATGTGAGTGCTATAGCCGACGTCTCATGGCCAGCTTCAAGATGATCCAGCATCTCGCTGTACACCTCGTACTTCACCTCCAGTTTTGGGTTGTCTGTCAGATTGGAGAGCTGGCTCGGATCCACGATATGAGGCAGATGTTCAAGACCTGCCTCCGGGTCCCTTTCTCGCATTTCCGCAAGACCGTTCTTGAACTTCTCGTACACAACAGGTTCATTACCAATACTGGTCAATTGTTTCTCATCACGACCTTGCATAATGAATCGCTCCGAAGATTCGCACATACCATTATTCCATCTCTCCATATATTGATTGGCATCAAGCATAAACTGAGGAATAATCGGTAAATGCATCGCCTTCATCCACCGACGAAATACAGGCGGCAATTCAGTCAAATGCCACTGGTAATCACCATGATGTCTCGTCTGATACTGCTTCATGACCTCCCTTCTCGTGTTGACATCCTGTATGAAATTAGTCGAACAACTAATCCCAAATAAATAAGCCGACACGAAATCCATCGTAAAAGCATAGTTGAGCTCATGTACATCCACCACCTCCGCGGACTCCGAATAAGTCTGAAGCAAAGGCAATATCCTCGTAGCCATCAAACGTTTACTGTTAGCTTTGATCTGAGGTGAACTCTGAACATTCGACTTCGAATAAACATTCGCTATAATCCTCTTCTTCTGCGAATGAGGCGTATGATGAACCGTCCCAAACATATTGACAACTCTGCACCAAGATTTCTAAGTCAGAATCCAATACCATCCATCTCACATATGGAAGAAAAAATATAGGAAAGATGCAAATACAAACCCATAACACCCAAATTTCCTAGCATACCAATCATGCTTCTCCCATCCACCGCCATAAATAGTCCTTACTCCCCCCTTCATACAATTAACACTAAGCTCTCCATATCCCAATCTCACGACGTCGCCATGTTTCTTGTGAGCCTCATACGTCGTGGCATTGTTCCTGACTCGATATCGCTGATAAAGGATCCAGACGGAGCCAACGTACGGGAAAGGGACGCTCCAATGGGCTCGAGGAATTTTCCGGAGAGGATGGAGGAAGAACGGGTGGACGAAGAAAGTGTAGAGGAAGTAAAGTATCAAGATAGACAGGAAGATTGAGAAGGAAGAAACTTTGTAGAGCGAGAGTGTGATATAGTTCGTTAGCATTGTGATCGAAGTCCTGAATCAGATTAAACGTGTTGTTCTAGAGTACTATCTTAGAAAACAGGATAGGAGATATATAGAGATATCGTAGACAAACTAATACAATCGCAATAAAACGTGTACGTGGATAGTTTTACACCGTCACACTACTACCTGTTAATTCGTTCATTGCCATACTAACACTGCTGCAGTACAGTGAGCGGGCATATGACCATCATGCTATCCGGCCGACCCACATCTACGAGAATCCCGCACAAATATTGTACCATGTTTGAGATAAGGTGGCGATGGTCACGATGTGGGGGAATAAGAGAGAGCGTGGAGTGCAGTGAGCGTCGAATCGAATACTTTACAAACGGTAACACTACTACAGGAATGTACGTCAAAAGAAAACGTCTAATTCTGATTGGAGGAGCGGAATCTTTTTATGTCAGTGTTGCATCGCGCTCGTATTGTGTGGAAGGGGGCTCGTCAGGTCTACAGAGTCGATGTGGACAGTGCAGATATGAATGTTAGACTTGTTGGTCTACTGTCTCCGGCGAATAGATGTGATGTAATGTAATGTATTTAGGACAGTATTTTTCGAGGGCAGGAAAGTAGCTGCTCCTCGTATTGGTCTATCTACTTTTGACAGAATTGCACTTTTGACCAAGATATACACATATGACCGGCTACTCGACCGCCATCAATACAGTGCCTTATCTACTCATTCTTTTCTTTCCCCTTTTCTTTCGGCTTTTTCTCTTCCTTCTTTTCATTTGCTTTTAGCTCTGCGCCTATTCGCGCTTTCTGACGTTTTTCACTCGCATACCGCCAACTTCTTGCTGCTCCTGCTGTAATGACTCCTTTGAGACCCTGTGTGAAGCTGGGCCATCGAATAGTCTTCTCAATAACTTGTTTGACTTCTTCTCTCAGTCCACCTCCTTCATTGTCACTTGCTATTCTTTGCTCGAAAGGTCCTCCTATTCTTCTGCGTATGCGATCTGGATCTTCGTCTTTGGTTTTAGCAAGCATTTCATTGAACTCTCCCCGAGGAATTTTGAATTTTGATTGATACTCGAAATAGAGCTTCTCTCGGAATTTAGTGGGAAGTCTGCGAACCATGTGACCTCTTGTAACGTGGTCCATGTTTTGCGTAAGTCTCGAATTCACTGTTGGGTCCTCTAGCCAGTCTGTATTGTTTGGAATAGGATCTTTGAACTGAATATTGGGGAGGTTGTCAATGAATGGTGCGTATAAACGACGGAAATTTGATATCTGATGTCGGACAATGTTCGCGACTTTACTCAAATCTTCACCTCCCATTCGCATTCTCGGGTCACCCATATAGGATATTCCGGCAATTGTAGTGTACAATTCGTGTTCTGTAAAGTGCTCTGGCAGTAGGAGAAGCGCAGTTCGAACAGCCGAAAGAAGATTGACCTGGTTCGCCAATCTCACGGATGGATTGTCTCTCAAGATCTTAACAGGTTTTTGTAGTCGCCCAGCCAAGTATAATGTATCCCACTCAGAAAGATCCCGGCACAGAGTATCAATGTTGACTACACCATATTTGATCACAGTACCATTGACTGTGATGTAAGGATTGTAATAGCAGCCAGCGCCAAATGAATCTTGTAGCTTGGATACAGCATATGAGCCTAGTGACGCAAAACCAGAATAGTGATCCCTGTGCTCTTGAATATTCAATGAATGCCAGTGTTGACTGTACGATACTCCGAAAACAAAGTCAATAACTTTTTGATTACCCCCTTGAACTTTCTGAATTGCTTCTGGTGGAGCAGGATGTAAAGATGATGTGGTGGAAGGTGTGCTTGCAGTTGATTGCGGGAAAACGCCAGAACCGTATGCGAAGGCATAGCGAATCGGAGCTCTGAACTTCCATAATATTTGTCTTAGAGCTTCTTTGAACTCGTCATTTATGATCATGTGTTGGTTGACACCAAAATTCTCCCCAGGCAACTCCGAAAACTTCTTAATATTCAAATCTGGATTATGTTCCCACTCATCATGTATACTTCTCGAAGTGTCGCTCGAACCCCCGAAGGTTGACGCGGTAGAGAGTCTATCGGAGCCTTCGCTAGCTGGTGCTTCCGAGGATGATGTCCCATCTTTCCTCCCAGATTTTGAGTTTATGGTAGAGAACACCCGTTTCCGTGAATCGATGAGGAGAGGTGATCTGCGAGCAAGGGGATATAGCTCCCGCAGCCCTCGCTTGCCCAGAACGCTGGGTACTATTTGAAAGACCATTTTATGATGACTGTATCAACATGGTGTTTATATGACAGAATTTTGCTGTCGAAAGGTAGCGGGTAGCTGTGTGGTGAGGCTCAGTCGTCAACCTGTTTGCTAGCTGCTGTAAGTGTTTATTGTCGCGACCCGAACGGAAACCAGATCTTCGAATAACGTAACGTGGAGTATGACGGCCTTAAGTGGGTCTTGGAAATGTCTGGCCAAGGGGCGTGGACCTCAGCCTTACAGCCTCGTATGACCCGCTTACGTCTAATGTTTGTTGACATGGCCGTTCTTGGCCGCGACGAGTTGCATCAGCAAGATCTCCCCATGATGCCTTCCGTTTTGCTGAATGACAACAGCTTCAATATGGAATACGCCACATATGTATCTCGAGAAGCCAGTTTCGCGCCACCGTCGAAACGATCAAAGACAGGAGGATGGCCTCACGCGCAACCAACGCCAGAAGAGCTTGCGAGGGCTGGCTTCTACTATAAACCTTCCGCACACAGCAACGATAATACAGTTTGCTTCTTGTGCTCTCGAAATCTAGATGGATGGGAAGAGGAAGATGATCCCATACAAGAACATCTTAAACATGCGCAGGATTGTGGATGGGCGATTTTGGCGAGCATAAACGCAGAACAGAGTTTCGAAGTCACAAACATGGAGGATCCTACCGGACAGAACATTACAGAAGCTAGAAGGTCGACATTTGCAATTGGATGGCCACACGAGTCGAAACGTGGATGGACGTGTAAATCGGAAAAGATGGTAGAGGCAGGATGGCATTTCGCACCTACACCAGATTCTGAGGACTATGTGAGCTGTGTTTACTGCAAATTATCTCTGGATGGTTGGGAGCCAAAGGACAACGCATTGTAAGTGAGAACTCGAAAAACATGATCTTGAGGCTAACATTGGCAGTGACGAACATTACTCGCGTTCACCGAATTGTCCATTCTTCGCATTTGCAGGTACTACAGCGCCATCTAAGAGACCGAAAGCTAAGAAGGGCCGTGCATCTCGATCATCAAGAACTTCCAAAGCGTCAACGAGACTTTCCACACAATCAAATCTGTCCATTCAGTCAGAGGCTGCTTCAATACCAGAACTTGACGAATCAATAGATGGAAGTGCGAACACAAGTATAATGTCTGTCATGTCAACAGCTTCTACTGCGGCAACTAAAGGCAAACGTAAAGGCACAGGGCGCGCGAAGACCACAAAACTGAAGAAGGCTCGAACAACGAAATCCAAGAAGGCTGATACTGAGCCCGAGGATCAGGCAGACGAAATATTGGAGGACATCTCTAGGACGACACACTCCCAGCCAACACAAGAGATATCTTATCCTCGTCCGGAAGCAGGAGCAGAAGAGCAGCGAAAAACACCTGAGATCAGACTAGCTCAAGAACACGAAGATGTCGATGACACACCACGAGCGATGAGTCCACCTCAAAGTCTTGGACCCCCGGAGAGAGAAGGTTCCGTTATTCCAATCATGGTCGAGAGTCCAGTTCCAACACGAACACAGTCAGAAGGCGACACGAGAGCATCTGTTAGGTCACCACTGAGAAGAGAGACTAGAGTAACAACACCAGAGCCACACGACTCACCGTCGAGGCAGTCAGATCTGGAGAACGCACCTCCTAGTACAAGACCGGAATCTGTACGACCACCTCTATCTTCGCCTGGTACAATACCACCAAAGTGGACACCGGTTGAGACAGAAATGATACTTCAGCCTCTGACTGGTGTTTCCACTTTAGGTTTGGTCGAGGATGATGAGTTAACGGTGGCTGAGCAGCAGATGACTGTACAAGACTGGATTAAGCATATTGCTTCCAAGGCAGAAGCAGAGTTACGGTCAGAAGGGGAACGCGTAGTGGGTATATTGGAAGAAGAAGGTCAACGTGCTCTCAAAGTCTTGGAGGGAATCGTTTGTGTATGATTTGGCATTACGAGCTGGAGTTTAATTGTATGACTTTTGATCTCTCAAGGATTAGAGAGTATTGCCTGAGCGGAAGCCGTGTTGAGTATGATATTCGGGATGTTATGACAGCTTTTGGTAGCACCTGACTGCTGAGCCGGAATATATCACCCTATTTGAAAAGGCTTTAGCATTTTCCACAGTCTTCAAGAAATTAGTTGTTCTCCCTGTAGCCATCGACGTCAGATGAACGAAACGCTTGATTGTTGAAATAGATCATTGGACAATCTCAACCCACTGTCGGCATCTATCAAAAAGCTTTCACCGACGCTATTGCGCATCCCTGCAAGCTCAACTTTGGGTGGACGACCTCCTACTGGCAATCGACCAGCATTACCACTGAACTTGCATCAAGTCATCTGTCATGCAAAATTCGATTTCAAATAATTGGACCGTCTGTATTGACCGAAAAAGAGTTATGTTCTCTTCCGTTTATCCAGACCAAAAAGGGTGAGTTTGGAGTGCCGGACAGCACCGAGAACCATGGAAAGAAGTCGAAATCTTGTCTGATACGTATCGGCACTTGATATCGTCAGATACCGACATATAGCATACGCGTTAGAGCGACTGACCTGAGGCGAAATGGAGTTGTCCTAACTTCCAACCGTTGGAACATCATAAACTTCAACGTGGGATCCTCTAGCCTATATCCCCCAGGATGGACCCCGATGCCGTCCGATATGCAGGCATTCCTGGAACCTCCACCCCTCCCTCACGCCAGCCGCTGACCTCCTATGAACACATACTGTACAGCCCCTGACGTTATTTCGCGACCGTGTATAAAGGGTATGTCATACCCAACAGTTGTTGACCATATCAAGAAAAGACAAGAACCAAACGATTTCGCTGCCCGTACGAAAGCTTAGCCACGGAAAGTATATTCAACAAGATTATCCCTATCAGCTAGAAAGGAAATTCCATCGACACAAACGGTGGAAAGTGATCCAACCTTCAACCTGTGTACAGGCCCATCTCTTGTTCCGTCGAAACACAACCATAGACCATCATCAAAGATGGCTACCACCACGTTATCACAACCCAGCACAAGCACAAATGGCAAAATACCATCATATCCCTCCCAATCTTCCCGCCCTATCACTCCAAAATCACCCTCACCAATCCGCTCACGCGCAACTCCACCCCGGATATCCAGTCCAACAGCTATGCTCATCAGATCATCACCCCGTCAATGTTATCTCTGCGACGAGCAAAATCCAGGCGACTTCTCTCCCACCACGAAATTTCTCTCCCGCTGTCTCTTATGTTCACGAGATTTCTGTCCCGTCCACCATGCCTCACAATGGCCCGACAGATCCGTCTGCAATATAAATCACTCAACATATTACCATTCATGTCTCGATGAAGCAAGGAAATTCCTCAGTGAAAACGCCACGGATCAAAGGCCGATGATGGACCGCGAGGTCGAAGATTTAGTACTACAGGATGGTGTATTTCCTAGTATAGGAGAGAGGGAGAAAGCGGTGTTCATACGAAGTCCCGTCAGTCAAGGTATGTGTAACCTTCTGCCACTACCTCTCTTCCCCAATAATGTATCGCTCTTTCATGCCGGTTCTTTTCAATCCAAATCACTCCAACTTCGATCCATAATCTCTCTCTCACACACAAGTATATTGACCCAAAGACTAATCGTGCAAAAAATAGATCAAATCCAACAAATAGCCGAACTAAGAGCCCTGGAAGCCGTCCTCTCCGGTACAAAAGGACAAAGACCATCATCACTGATCGAAACGAAATCATTCATCGGAGCAGATATCGCCGCTTAGGCTCGCGATTCGAAAGCCTTAAGAACCCGAACCCGAATCCGGGTTCGAATGAAAGAAGAAAAAGACTACGAATACCAGCAAGAACCTTTACTCGATATCTGTTCGAATCTTCCTTCTTCATCCTTTATTGTCATCATTGTCATTCTCATTGACAATCGAATCGATTCTAATACTCGACCTCATTGACGATCTCAGCCAGACAGAGTACCCAACTCAAACTTAACTAGAGAAGTAGATGAAGCTATTATGCTGATCTACCTATCTATGTATCTTTTCCAAATGGGAAAATCACGAGACGTAATGTAATACAGTATGATGTAATGTATATCACGAATCGAACAAATAGAGTATTCTCTGATATTCATTCTTAGTTCTGTGATTATTAAATATGCCTATCATATATCTGCTCATACAGATATGATCTGATTTTTTCTAGTCTCGTCTCGTCTCTACTATACTCTTATCTTATCTTATTCTCGTCTCTTTCTCCTACGATATATGTGAATTGGCCAGCAAGGAAAGGGAGGGAGGGTGGAGAAGGAGGAGGAAAACTGAATTGATTAATGACAAAAAGGCAAGAAAGATATGAACGTATACATTAGTCTGCTTCGATATTTCCTCCCCTTAACATTTCGTATGCATATCATATCATACCATATCATATTGTGTCATGACGTATCATGTCCATCATCCAGTATTATCAACGCAATTAACGCGATGTGAGATACAGCGTTCTGCTATGCTCTTAACATAAAATCCTCCATCCGTCGTTCATCCGTTCGTCCAAAAAACTTCGCAGAAACAACAACATAATGTATCAAGGAAGACCGCCACCTCTTTCCAACTCTCTTGCTCGGATAGCCTTGACCATCCTCCTTACTGTACCAAGATCCTCCAAGCAAATACGATGTTCGTCAAAGGCTACGTCCCACCATTCTTTGCACCATGCGTCTTGTTCCAACCACTGCATATATGTCGCATACCCTGCCTTCACTCGACCATTGGCAGAATCATTACTTCCATTACTCAATCTGTGTCCGTCTCGTGAAGGTTGTGGACTGATGACATCCAATCCGTCGAATTGATCTGCGTCTGCACCGTCTCCAACTGCTGTGACCCAATTGTGATACATACTCATAGTGACCTGATCCTGTCTGACACGAAAATGTTCTATCATCTTTGAGTTGAATATATTCCAGTCGTGCATATACTGAGACATCTTCTCTGAATAACTTGACCAGCTTTCTTGCGTCAGATGAGCCTCGGGAGGACGTGGTACTGGTTTCGGTGGCTTTGGTAGATTAAGATTTTTGAGATTACCAGAAGCGCTAGAAACATGAACTGTATCTGCCGCACGAGAATGAAAAGGAAGGTCTGTCGTGAGATCACTCATCGAATCTAGACCGTTGGTTGAGGGTGTGAAAGGTGCTGTCTCTTTCAGCTCTGTCAACGTGATGCCAGAAGAGGAAGGACGACGACTTGTAGAGCGTTCTGGAGGTGGAAAATAGGTTCTGCTAGTGTTGCTTGTGTCACTGTTTCCTGTCAAAGGAGGTGTAGGTGCCGTTAATCCATTAGAATCTATCTCCATTGCGTCAGGGTTTCCACTACCACGTCGCGGTATAGGAGGCGGTGGCATGGACTGTGCTGAAGATTCATCCTCGACTGTCACTGTAGGAGGAGCAGGTCTTTTCACCGGAGATGGTTGAACTCCTGGACGTCTGGGAGATCCGTTGGGGGATAGTGTTCCTTGGTGTTTAAGTCTTTCAGCCCAATCTTCTACAGAGAAAGCACCCTTCTGGAAAGCTGTCGACTTCGGTTTTTGAGCTTCTGCAGAATACACATGACGAAACGGAGGTACAGTTGGGCTGACATCGTCTTCTTCTGTGCTGTCATCATGTCCGATAGTTTGAGCACGCGTTCTAGGAGGTTTCGGACGAGTGTTCTTCGATGGTGATCTGCGATCTTGCTCACTAGGCTTGAAAATGTTCTCAGAGAACTTTCCGTCCCAATCGGATGCAGAAAATGGTACATGAGTGGTGGAATCTTTATGGGTCTCGTTCGGACGGGCACTAGATTGACTATTCTCTAAGTCAGCATTATTTATCGGAGATCTGTCTGATAGAGGGCCATTATAAGGAACTGAGACGCCAGGGGAGCTCATAACATGAATATTTGTTTTCCTACGCGACTTAGGGGTGGGCGTCTTCGGATAGACACTGGCAGGTATTGCCCAGGCAGGGATGCCGTTGATGGTTGGACTGGGCCGACGAGATGTCTGTTTGTCCCGGGGGACACTCCAGGGGAGAGGAAATGAAGAAGGGGCATACCTAGAATGCACATCTTTCAACCCAGTGTTATTGAGTTCTTCTGTGATTCCTTCCATGTGCGAATTAATATCCTCGAACGGCCTTCGATATGGTGTGTCACGTGCCTCGGGCGGCGGGTATTGGTATTGATTATCCTCGACTATTCTTGTATAATTAGTGTTTGGAAAATGACCTGTCAGTGCAGGATCGTTCGCGGTTGCTGATTTCGCACTCTGCGGCTGTCTGGAGCGAGGTACTGCTTTTGATCGAGGTCGATTCTGAGGCGTTTCCTCACCTCCACTACTAGATGACTCTGTCGCTGAGAATTCAAATTTGGGTCCGCCCTTCGCCTTCAAAGCAGGACTCGCACTACGATGTCGAGGTGGAGGAGCAGGCTTGAAATTCGTATCAGACTGATTACGTACGCCGAAAGGTCCACTTTCAGGCCAGGTGCGATCGACAGGTGAAGCTCTCACGCTCGATGAACGCCCAATATCCGTCTTCTCACCACCTTTGGTAGTATAATGACTTGGAGCCCTGCCAAAAGCTGGTCTTTGAGCGTCTTCGAAATGGGATGATCGAGATTGGCGGAGAGGACTTATTGACGGCCGTGCTTTCTGAGCGGTTGGAGACGTGGTTTGAGAAGTGGTTGGAGGAGGCGGGTAAGGGTAGCTTTGAGGTGGTGGCTTGCCCCCTCTTGTATCTCTAACATAAGAGTAAGCTGATCGCTGAGGTGAAGATTCGTCGCCAGGCGTTCCTGGGGAAAATTGTGGCCTACGACCACTTTGCGTACGGGAAAGTCCCGGGTATGGTACAGATCCGGGGAAGTCTTGAGGTGAAGTAGCATTCTGCTTTGGTGCCGTTGGTGCGCGCGGTGGTGGTCGCGGCGGAACAGGTTGACCTCGCATAGATTCGAAGTTTCTTGCATGATCTGCTCGAGTCCATTGTTGTCTTTCTGGCGTGGCCCTTGTAAACGGTGCAAACTTCTCAGCACTTGCTGATGTAGGTTGTGCTCGAAATCCAGTATCTACGCTGTGGTTTCTTGGACGTGGAGGAGGTTGCGTAAAGCCTGGAGTTGTTGGGGGTGCCTTCGCGGTTTGTGCACGCTTAAAACTGTATGGATCTGTATCGTTCTTTCGGAGCAACTTTGCCCTATCACTGTCATATTTGGCCTTCTTCTCTGGATCACATAAGATCTCATGAGCAGCCTGCACGGCCTGAAATTTTGGTACGACTTCGACTTCTCGACCAGGATTGCGATCCGGATGGTATTGTTTGGCTAAGGCAAGTCAGCAGTATTCTTGCGATAGATCCGGCCTCCTTACCTAACAGTCGAAATTGTTTCTTTATCGTGTCCGCATCAGATGCAGGTGGTACTTCCAGATCCGCATAGTAATCATGCTTGGGATCGGGTTTGACCATTTTGTCAATCCAGTCTCAAGATAAGCCAGCCAATTGTAGACTCAGCAGAGGAGATCGTTGAATGTATTGTACAATATTCTAGGTCTATACATGACTCAACAGGCTACACCGTCGATCAAGAATATCGGCGCAGTTGTGAGGCGCAGGTGATCCTATTCCTACGGACAACAGTGAACTAATGCCTTGCTGTGATCGAGTACTGAAGAGTCGGTCTTGACTTTGAGAAGCGAGTGTAGTGCGGACTCTATGGGCTAGTTGAGATAAGTGTTTGTGGATATTTGCGTGTGAATTTCGTGATCGGGTTCAGATGAAGTCGTTAATGAAAGTTGAGAACCAGGCTGGTGATGAGGCAAAAGGAAACGATGAAATCACTGGCCACGAGGCAGAAATACTGCTGGCTGAGCACGATGAGAATATCGATTCGTCACAGGTTTGGTGTGCAGTAGTAGGGCGTCAAGGCTACTGAATCTGTTCCTGGGATTGGGCAACTTGACTGCGCTGCGGTACTCGTAGTAAGTGAGGGATCGATGAAGGTTTCGGAGTCGGATCGATTGTTCGTGCCTGCGTCAGCGCAATCGTATACAATGCGAGGGGAAACACTGAACACTCAAGTGAATCAACTCTAATCGTAACGGTATACAGGTGGTATTGTTTGTGGTCGCAGCAATTGATATCGTAGACTTGGATCGTGCACCCAAAAACCAGAGCCGAACCGCTTGATGTGTTGTCAAATACGATTCCAGTTTAGTTCATTTCGATAGGTATCCGTATAGCCTCCACTACTGCCTAAAAAACCCTTACTACGGCAACCATGGATTGAGCCTGTTACCGGGCTTTGGGGATGATCAGAAAGTCAATCGTCAGGAGCTGTCTCCATAAATATGTCTCTACCTAGTCAATTCCCCCACCCATTGGAGCCTCAGAGCTGCTGGACAAGGATGAGCTATCAAGATACTATAGCTATGATATCACATCGTTGGCTGCCTGGACTTCCTTTTCTGTGTGCTGTCCATTCGTCGCTGGTCCCTTACTTCTATCGTATATTTGTTGCAAGACTGACCTGATTTCTGTCAAGAATCGATCCACCTCCTTCTCTGTGCCTACAGTAATGCGAAGGCAGCCATGACATCCTATTTCTTTACCACGGAACCTGACTACTACCCCACGCTTCCCCGCCATGGTCTCGTATACCTCAAGCGCAGTCTTGTTGTCAGGCTTACCGTTGGGTTGATCAAGAATTTCATACAAAACAAAGTTTGAGTCGTCGCCCCCGATATTTCTACCGATCCCTGGTATTTTTGGTAGCTCTTGCAATAGCCTTTGTCGCTGCATGATGATCTTCTTCCTATTTTCTCGCATGACTAAAAGGTTGTCTTCCTCAAGAGCAGCATTCGCGATGGCGCTAGTCGCGCTTGAGATGTTGTAGGGTGCTTTAAGATTGTTCAGAAGACCAGCTACTTCGGGCGAGCTAAAGGCGACTCCTAGGCGGATACCAGCAAGGCCAAATGCTTTGCTCAGTGTCTGCATGACTACCAAATTGGGCCATTCGAGTACCCATTCAGCAAGACTGGATCCATCAGGTGAAAAATCAACGTATGCTTCGTCAACGACAACGATACCATTCCAGGTTGGGTGTTCTAAAATCTTCTGGACGTCCTCCTTGCGAATTCGACTAGCTGTTGGATTACCAGGTGAGCAGATGTAAATGAGCTTTATGGTTGGGTCGGCTGCTAGCTTTTCGTTCATCAACTCTGGCTGCAATGAGAATTTGTCCTCAACATTGAGTGGCACAGTAACGATGGAGAGATCGTTAACATCCGCACTGACAGCGTACATGCCATACGTGGGTGGACATGTGAGTATCTTGTCCTTGCCTGGCACACAGAAGCATCTCAGCAGGGCGTCGATGGCTTCGTCTGACCCAACACCACAGAACATGTTCTCTGGTTTCAACGTCTTCTCTGTGTGTACGTGTGTGTTCCTTAACCTGCAGAACTTCGCTTTGAGATCAGCTTGGTGAGGATCAGGGTAACGGTTGAGACCGAGGAAATCGACTTGTGGACTTGACCCTTGTGCTTTAGCTAGGTCTCCATGACCATTGAGCTGTAGTCCGGGACCGTATGCGTTCTCGTTGGCATCGAGCAGGACATTGGTACCATCGTCCTTGTAGTCACTGTCATCAATTAGTCACCGCAGCTTGCAATGCAGTGCCGACAGTCTCACTCTCGAGCACATCTATACGGTTGTAATTTCAATATGTTAGGTCTCGCACATTTCGACAAGTCGAAGGCAGACTTGTGACCGTTCATCTTGATCGCAAAGTTGAGTGAAGGAGGTTATGTGTTCAAGATAGAATTCAGAGTCATAGTATCAGATAAACAATTCCCCGCATAGAAATTTATAGTGGAACTCTTTTCCATCTGACACGCGCCTCCATCACCGTCACCGTACAAGCCATCAATACGCCTTAGGATAACCGATACTCTTTCTCACAGCCCAATCCATACCTCGACTTCACACGACTATCAGAATCCTCTCTAGAAAGAGCCACAAAGATGGCCAACAAACCTGCCTCAGCCTACGGCACCCCAGCCTCCGACACCGACTTCCGCAAAACATGGGACAAATCCGCCTACGCAGCCAAAGCAGCCCAAGCCGAAAGCGACCGCAAAGAAGAATCCAAAGCCCGCTACGAAGCCAAACTTGAAGGTAAAAAATGGCACAAGCACATCGACCCGTCAACGCTCGACACAACGTCAGCGCGCTCCTCACGCCTCGATGTCGCGAGCATGGTGGGTAAATCCGTCCTCGTGCCAGCAGGAGCGGGAGTAGGCAAAAGAGGCAAAGGCGCAGGTTTCTACTGTGAGGCCTGTGACTTGACGTACAAAGACAATGTGCAGTATATTGAGCATTTGAACTCGAAGCAGCATCTTGTGAATACGGGGCAGAGTGGAGAGGTGAAGAGGGCGACGTTGGAGGATGTGCGGGAGCGAATTGAGTTTTTGAAAGAGGTCAAGAGACAGCGGGAGGAAGATGAGAAGATGGCTGGAGAGGTTGATATTAATGCGAGGATCAAGCGAGCGGAAGAGATTGACGAGGCGGAGAGAGAGGAGAGGAGAAGGAAGAGGAATGAGAAGAGGAGGAAAGGAGGACAAGATTCTGTCAAGCAAGAAGATGAATGGGAAGGACGGCTGGGAATTATTGCATGATTTCATTTTCGACCGGATATGGTTGTTGTTTGATTCGTCTACATGTGAGGACAGAATCAAGCCAGTCTGATATATTCAAAGAAAAAAACGCCGCCCTCTATTGCGCCTTGGATGCTGTCATGAAATATCTGAAATGATGGGTTGCGGCCGTCGAATTAACCGAATTGGTATCACCATGAATCGACGAGAATGCAAAGGACATGTCACGGAGATCTGCCTGCGGAGACAGCTCATCCGAAATGCAGAAGTTTCTATATTTGATCTTTTGGCTTCAGAAGTTTCTCTATCCGTTGTCGCACATCGGTTTCGGCGGAAAGCTCCCAAATTCCATCGTGTGGTGACAATGGTGATATCGGAGATGGGTCAGTCTTTGAAGGTCTACTCCTCTTGTCGTCCGTATACTCTGTTGGTTCTGGCGACTCTGATCTGTCTGAGGTTTTACCTGAGCCAGGTAACTCAACTTTGTCGGTATGACCTCCATGCTCCGGAAGTTCATAAGTTATCTGAGGAGGTGAAATGATGATGGACATGCGAGAAACTTTGACTTTATATCCTTTACTCCTGAAGAAGAAGTAAATCCCGCCTAAGACGACGCTGATTCCGACCAACACTCCGAGAACAACTGCAGCAATTGCGCCATGAGATATCGACGACCTGGACGCCGCGCCTGATGATGGTGACGCTGCACTAGGAGCTGTGGAATTCAGTGGTGTAGGCGCCGACACAGCCGTTGGGTACGGGATGTTAGTGAAAGGAATGTTACCATTGCTAGTTGCCCCTCCAAAGGCTGGCAACCCGGATGTGGTAGTAGTAGGTGTCACCGTGATATTGTTTGGGTTCATGACGTTATCAATGATATGCAGCACCCCGTTTTGAAGCAGAATATCTTTTTGGATGATTCGAGCATTGTTGACAAATACTGAACCATCGGAATACTGTCTCATAGTGATGTTCTCTCCTTGTATACTGTGGAGATGTTTATTGCCAAAACTGCTGGAGTAAACAACATTTCCAGCCACCATATGATATTGCATCAGATGAGTCAAATCATTCACGGTCATATTGCTCAAAGCTGAGCCAATCGCATCGAAGGCAGCATTCGCAGGCGCAAATATTGTCATATCCCATGTCGAATCCGTGGGAAGTGCAAGTTGTGTCTTGTTCAACGCGCCAGAAGTCGATGTCAAATTCGTCTGCATTGTGGTTGTTGTGATATCCATGGGAACTGTCATCACCCGATCTATAACATACACTGTGCCGTTCTGGAAGTGCAGTGGTCCAGCAATGATCGATGTATGAGCACCGAAGCCTGATAGTAGGGTGAAGTTGCCATCTAATGTTGGGATGAGGCCGACATATTGACCGCCGGTCCTGTTTGTGAACTGGTTCGGAGCAAGGAAAGATTGTACGAAGGTAGTTTGACTGACACTTTCAATCTGGCCTACAACAATGTGATATTCCTATTGATGAGATGTCAGCTACCTACTCTGTATCTGCAAGCGACAGAGAAGAAGGAGCGAACTCACCAGGATGGCCTCTAATATTGTAAGGTCAGTTGGATGGTTGAAGGTAGAAGGTGTTGTCTCAAATGCAAGAAACGCTTCATTGCTCGCTGCAAATATTGTTATATTGGTGAGATGTTCATATTGTGTAGTGACATCGAGATTCTGATTGAGGAACGCTGTGAGATCTGCTAACGTCGATGTGTTCGAGAATAGTGTTATCACATCAGGGAGATAGCTTTGGCCAACAGCGAACGTTGTCGTCGTTGCTACTATTGTAAAGAACAACTGAAATGGTCTCATTGCTGTTCGCGAAGGTTGAACAACGTCTTGCGGCTCATCTGGTGATCGTGAGAGCAACTCAATTTGGTTGTATACGGAATACAAAAAAAGGCAGGCAGGTACAAGATGGTATTCTTCAAGGGTAGATGGATGACCGAGCCTGTGGCAAAGGGTCCTTCGCTCTTGTGCGCCTAACGCATCTTTCCATGACCACTGTAGTCGAGGTCATCATGATCACTCGATAAGTAGCGTAGTTTCAGAATTAGAACGTACGAAACGATTGTCCTCATCTGGGGGCTGAAAGCATAGTGTGGTGTGTGATGTGCATGTGTACTGAAGTTCTCGATCAGTCTCTTCTCGCCTCATTCGTTCCCTCCAATTGGACATTGATGGGTATCTTTCTGTTTATTACTTGCTTATTTCATCTCACTCATGATGATGCATCATTCATTAGAACTTGTGCCTTTTCCGTTGGAGGTCACTTTTACAACCACAATCACTCCCAAATATTGGGTGTCAAAAATCGATACTGTAGACGTTCGACAAAGTAGCAGAGACCAATCCACATCTTTGCATGATAGGATCCTACCAGGCCAGGTATCTTGCGCTTGTAGTACGATAGCGTCCATAGCATCCAGAGCTCGGCTGTTCGAGAGATCAACCCCAGGCGATCAGGGTAACATCTTTAGCGATAGATGGCCGGCCTAATGTCCACCTCCCATTTTCGTCTGGGTCAGCCATGGTCACAGCTACTGACGTTCACCAATCATACTATCACCGTGTCGTGGCAAACCGATACGGTTTCGATTTAGAGCTGACTTACAGGCCGTTTTCTCACAAGACTGCTTCGTTGCGAAGATCTAGCATCTGGCTAGTAAACCCAATGGATGAATCTCTTACTAGGACAATTAACGGAGAATTTCCCGAGCTGAGAATATTGGCGGGGCGATCGTTCACACGTGGAACAATCTCACACGTGGGAAGAGACCAGCACGGCCTCTCATCATGACTATTTAGGAAGGTAAGTCACGACTTATCACCATCCTAGACATGGGTGCTCTGATGTTACTTCTGTTTGAGAATCTCAAACATCATGCACCGTTCGACTTACGCGAGTGGATTTGCCGCGGCACTTCACATCTCGGGTATAGTTTGCGAGCCTTTCGATGCCATTGACCTCAAGTCTGTATGTCTCTGCTGAACCACTTTCTGTAAGCCGCACAGTCAGCGTGGCAGAGACCTTACTTGGCAATCACAGGATGACCATGCCGGTGTCAGCTACGGACCGAAATGGCATTTGATTCGTATCATACCCCTTCGGAGTACGCGATTGGCTATACCAGATAAATCTGGATGAATCCTTCCTCGTCATCAAAAGCGGAATGACAAACATTAGGCCAGCAATAGAGTCATAGAATAGCCTCAAGACTGAATAATGATCTTGCTATTGTAAGGGCACGTTGGAATATCTCGGCATAAGCACACGGGAAGTATGAAGGCATTCAGAAACGTTGAGTCTCATAA
Source organism: Camptophora hylomeconis (assembly GCA_032357745.1). Taxonomy (NCBI): domain Eukaryota; kingdom Fungi; phylum Ascomycota; class Eurotiomycetes; order Chaetothyriales; family Chaetothyriaceae; genus Camptophora; species Camptophora hylomeconis. The sequence continues at coordinate 770,666 of JAOTMB010000003.1, read as the reverse complement.
CATGTGTGTTTCAAATCACTTGAGTGGTATGCATGTACACACGAAGTTGAACCAAGACATCCAGGGAAGCAGTGGAATCGATAGAGGGTGGACAGCATAATGGCTCGATTAGAAACAGTGTACAATTCAAGTGAATCTGAATAACACGCCGCAGCTCATCGTGTTGGCTATCAGTCCTGATGGTGGAGCTGGCCTGGCTCGACACTGCCCTGGACTGGCTATAATATGCTATTTGACAGTCCAGTGTGTAGTAAAGAGTGGATTTCAATGGCAAAACGGCAAGGTAAGCATAGAGGTCGTTTGGTTGAGACAGAAATTGTACGAAAAATTGATGAAGCAACGCGAATGCACAAAGATTGATAGGATCGTGGATGTTACCAGCTTGAATCTTGTGAATGGCATCCTGGCGTAATCAGTTCACATGATCGGAGAGATGGAGCAACGTCTTGATATTCATAATCCACGTTCCGTGACTCTATCAATCGTGATCGAGAGGTTCCAGCTCATGATGTCCACATTACAAGATCTGGTCATCGTACATTAAGAGGCAACTCGTGGCCTAATGCCTCATACCTCGTCGAGTCATCGAAGTCATCTTTATGCCTTGTGCTTCTCTTCAAGACTTCTTACAAGCTCGATATACTGCTGTCGGGCATCTTCTTTGCTCATACCCTTGTTCTTGTCCCAGGCGTCCCACTTGTATTTGCCCTTGAAGTCAAATGCACCGGGACGTTGTGTGTTGACATCGCCAACACTAGCCTGCTTGAAGAGGCCATAGAGCTTCACGGAGACTGATCAGTTGCCTTTACTGGACAGAAGATGCTCACAGGATAACCACAATTCGTGTCCGGAAGTATAGAATGGACTCACCTTTAGCATGTCATCCTGACCGGGTTCGGAGGGTAGCTTCTTGACCTGGAGGGGTAATTAGTCAATAAGAAACATCAACATACACCGTCCGTCAAGGTCACCTACATCCTCAGCGGCTTTGTTAAAGTCTGCTTCACTCATAATTGCGATTTCGTTCGTGGTGTTGTTTTGAGATAATTGTAAACAATGAGTGTAGAGAGGTTGAATTCAACCAAATGCTGGATCACGAGACTGAATGTGCTCGACTCTCACTGCCACGTTGCCCGCCAAATGTGGATGATCCCATTGACGTCATCCCAGATCTCCAAATTGACAATGACAACACCAAGTAGCAGTTGAAGCACGAGCACTTGTAATCCATCACCGCCACGTTTACTTACAAAGCGGTTCAAAGATCTTCATCTGTCAGCCATAGACTGTGGCTGCTACTCTTCCAGAGATAACATATGCAACGAATGTCTATACTTCGGGTTCCGATAATAGGAACAAAGAGTGTTTCCCCTCAAGCTCTCTCCTGCTCCTTCTCCAACTCTGCTAAGACTATTAGTGTACGTCACTGCTGTTTACCTGCAAAAGCCTTCAGCTTCTGCTCGTCTCACACTGTACCTCACTTTCCCCTCCATCAATCCAGACTCAAGGACAACTCTTTGCTTCATCTCAAACAACAAACTCGAACTCTATCAGACAAAATGTCCTTCTCCAACACCGACAAGGAACACGCTGATCCGTATGTATCTCTCTCAGTTCAAGCTTTTTCCATCTGACCGAATACCACAGATACAAGGAGAAAAGCAAGGATGAGCCCGGTACTACACAGAAGATTGAAGATCTCGTGGCATTCACAAAGGCTTCCAAATTCGGCATGATGACCACCAAGAATGTAGACACTGGTTTGCTTGTATCACGATGCATGGCTGTTGCCGCTTCCGTGAGTTCAGACCAAATCTCCAAATACTTGAAATAGCATACTAACATCTTATTACCAGGAAAATGGCGGAATCGACCTCATCTTCCACACCAACACTGAGTCTGGCAAGACCGACGATCTCGAGAAAGATGGTAACATCAACATGTCATTCGTAAACGGCACCGGCGAATGGGCCTCCATTTCAGGAAAGGCATCGATAATCACCGACCGCTCGGCTGTGAAAAAATACTACAGCCCAGAGTTGAAGGCTTGGTTAGGAGATCTTGGTGATGGCAAGCATGATGGTAGCGAGAACGACCCAAGAATCGGTCTCATCAAAATCGAAGCAAAGACTGCTACATACGCTCTCTCAACAGGTACCATGATCAGCCGTGGTTACGAGATCATTAAGGGAGCAGTTACAGGAGATACTGCCCAGGTCAACAAGCTCAGAGAAATCAGCGAGCAAGAGATTCAACAGTACAGAAGCTCTCATTAACAGCGACAGAAGAAGCGATTGTCTTCAATGTTGTAGTTTAACGAGGTAGAAATTACCATTCATCCTGAGAAAGGATCAGAAAACTCGTTTCCTCCAACTACCATTATCTAGAATCAAGTGTTCAAGACTGTGTTTACGTGACGACATGTCAATATGCTGAATCGACCTCTGAACAGAAACCGTACTCGTATAGCAGATTGATCACCACTCAAGACTCAAATTTGCAACTCCCTCTATTTTCATGCCTTTCCCCTCAACCAATGTCCTGACTGCCTGTACCCAAGCGTCTAGATCCCGAGGTCAATCTTTCCCCTTCTCAGCAGTAGCAGGACGACCGGAATCTTCTCCAAACCAATCCAATGTAATGCACTCAATGTTCTAGACCCAACATGTGGCATATAATTTTAGACCAAGTATAATATAGTACGATGCAACTACATATGTACAAGACAATATAATGATATGCTCGTACAGTCCTCATTATTTGCACCAGTAGTGAGTAATGTAATGCGGAGTAGATTGCGTGAATGATGCGATACAAATATTGTATCACTCTTCAACTGCTGTAATACTATAACATATGTTGTATATTATAGTGTTATCTCTACTGGTCTACTACCACTACTAGAGCAATATTGTGATACCAGTGCTGTAGTTTTGTGTGCGTTATGTTACTGAGTTGTCACTACATACATACATACGTAAATGGATATATACAGTATTTCAATTCAAGACATTCATTGTTCAACAGCCTTAAATTCAGTATTAGTCTTACTTATCTTATTGAAGCTTGATATTGAGATTCGTTTTTTCTTTCTGTGATAGTACTTGATTTTTCATTCATTTGATTTGATTTGATTTGATCTAATTTAGTTTATGAGACTAGAGCCATCTTTCTCTATATAATGATACTCGCGATGACGATGACGGCGACGACGACGATGATGATGGAAGGAAGGAAGGAAGGAAGGAAGGAAGGAAGGAAGGAAGGAAGGAAGGAAGGAAGGAAGGAAGGAAGGAAGGAAGGAAGGAAGGGTAGATAAAGATGGAGATGGAGAAGGAGATGAAGGTTTGTACAGTCGTAATGGTGAATCTGGTGATAGTACTAGGGATATGTACGTGAGTACATGATGTGACATGATATGACATGACATGATACGGTAAGACATGGACAACAAGAATGAAGTGTTGGTGTGAACGACATAGTATAATATGATACTACGTACATAGTAATCGTCATTTCCTTTTCCCTGATATGTTCATATATTTCTCTCTTTTTGGTATCTGATCGCCGTATTGGACTTCCTTTCATCCCTGAGAAGTCATATGTTATGTGGTATTGGTACAGTGGAGTTATTCCAACATAGTCTGATATCTAATTATGACACGTTGGAAGTTGATTTTGATAGTTCATGGTGGTGAGTGGTGAGTGTGGTATGCCGGCGGTATATATGTCCAAAATGAGAAATTAGTATCTGTCGCTTCTTTCGCTTCTATCGCCTCGATAGCCTCCTCTGTCACCGCCGTCTCGGCCACCAAATCCGCCTCTACCTCCTCCTCGACCACCGAAGCTGCTGCCACCTCGTCCACCACCTCTGCCACCAAAGCCACCGCTTGATCGTCCACCGAAGCCGCCTCTGTCACCTCTGTCACCACCAAAACCTCCGCTCCTTCTCTCGCCTCCAAAGTCATTGCTTCTGCTCTCGCCAAAGGCGTCGCGTGGGGCCGCTTCACCAGCCCTGAAGACTCCCTTAGTATTGCTGCCCATTCCAAAAGGATCTTTGTCATCAAAGTCGTTTCGTTGGCCTCCACCTCTACCACCACCGCCTCGGCCAAATCTGTCACCTCCACCCCGTCCGCCATCTCTGTCATCGTTCTCTCTCCTGTCCTGAAGTTCAATGCCCGAACAACCACGATATCCTAATTTGGTGACTAGACCCGATGGCAGTCCAGGTGGCTTCTGCATTCCCCATCCGTACCTAGCCAAGTCATTCATCATGTTGATTTGAGCCTGCTTAGGACGAGCAGGGAATTGCTGCTGCATAACGCCGAGAAGACTAGAATATACAGCCGACTTGACACTATATGGAACCGACTTGACTCCCATTTCAACCATAGAAAGCATTTTAGCGATAGGAGCTGAAAGCTGAGCGGGTTGTGTCATATCAAGAGAGGCGGTTTCGAGCTCCTTTGTTTCAATGTTGACCTTCTTGTGTCCAAAGGTACGAGCGAAATCACGTCGCTCATCCTCGTTTAGCAGGAGCCAGCCCTGACCTGGCTTACCAGCACGACCTGTTCGACCAAGACGATGAATGTAATCATCTGAAGAACGTGGAAGACCAATTTGAATGACATGAGAAACGTTAGGGAAATCCATTCCTCGAGCTGTCACGTCGGTCGAAAAAAGGATCGCAGACTCAGCCTCACGAAACATCTGTGTTTCTCTTGATCTAGCTTGTTGAGTCAATTGACCGTTGATGTGCAGAATCTTGCATGGTGAAAGTGGGTGTGAGGCATAGGACATCCTCGATGTCTGAGGCATAGCCGGATCTTTGAGGTTAGTGAAGATCTCATACGCCATGTTCACTTGGTTACTAGCACCAAAGTATACGATAGCCTTGAAGGGAAGGTTGTTTGCTGGGTCTTTTTTGTGTGCCTGTTGTGCCTCCATGGCAATTTGTAGGATCGCAGGCATTTGATTCTGTAGACCATGCAAGTATGCGACTTGCTGAGGGATGTACTCATGAGTCTGCGCTTCGTTGGGATCAACCGTTCTGACGAATTTGAAATCTGGTCGCATAGTCTTCCGTACAAGACCAACAACTTCTTTAGGTACAGTGGCAGAGAACATGAGTGTTTGACGAGGTCTGACCTCACGGCTAGGCATGTAGCTTTGAATGTCCTCAATCGCTGGAGCGAATCCAATGTCCAACAAGCGATCAGCCTCGTCAAGGACGAACGCTTCAATATTTTCCATGCTCATGCCGGTGCTTTGATCGCTCAATAAGTCATTGATACGACCCGGCGTACCAATGAGAAGATGACATCCTTCTCTCTGAGTCTTTTGGAGATGAAATCGCTTCTGTGTACCTCCGACAGCAGTCTGTACTTTAATCGATGTATTCGCTACCAGTCTTTCTGCCTCAACTGCGATCTGCTCTGCAAGCTCTCGTGTAGGGGAAACAATAACCGCTCGGATATCAACATCAGCGCGTGAGTATCGTCCTCGACTCGGCGGTTGGTCCAAAGTCGGGTCTCTAAGAATGCGCTGAATGATGGGTAATAAGAAAGCCAGAGTTTTGCCAGTACCAGTTTTCGCCTGAGCCACGACATCACTGCCATCAAGGCAGGAATTTAATGTCATCCTCTGTACGTCGGTCATGGTATGAATGTTCATCTGTTTAGTGATGGTGTTGATCACGTTCTTGCTGACAATCTTATGCTCTGCCAACTCTTCGAAACGTGTGAATTCTTGAGGTGCGCCATTATCTCCTTCATTTGTAATATCTACTTTGAGCGCAGAAGCTTCTTGAAAGTGCCGTGATATTGACGAAAACGATCTTGGTACTTTGATAGAATGAGCGACCTCGAATGTAGACTTTGGTATCCTTAGTGATCTTGTTGATTGCGATATCGATGGAACAAAGGAGGCAAATCGAAGACTCCGGAGGGCTGCAGGCCCGCGGCGGGCGGAGGTGAGCATTTTGAAACTTTTCAATCTGGTATCAAAGAGTGACTAAGTAGGATGAAATTACTAAAACAGGATGAATGAACAAAGTTGTCGTAAAAAGGATTGTAGAGATGACAAGAGAAACGCGAATGAGAACTGATTCCATTAATCTACCAAAATTTCGTAGATAGGGTTCTGCGTGAGTCATGTGAAGATCTCCGAGTAGACATGCTGACTCGACAATCAAGTTTATCCTACCGTTTGCATATCGTTACGACCTTGATGTATTGAAATCCTCTTTCATGCGCTACTACGAGTCCAGTCGGACTGTTACTCAGTGCACTGATTATTACGGTAAGTTCTCATCTATCCATCGCTGACTCTCTGCCATTCTCATCAAACGTGGTATGAGTCCGTCAAATCCATGCACAGCATTGACCACAGCTATTAGAGACGTCAGTTCCATCACCACACCGTTCTCAGTGGCCTCTGTACTGGACCAAAACCTCGCGTTGAGAAGCCTAGATATAGACATAGCTGTCAGTGCTGTGTAAACAGGTCTCGCGCTTATACCACCTTTCTGTCTTTGCTCAAACCAATCAGACCAACTTATGATAGCGAATCCAAAGGGAGCATTGTAGTCTTTCCTGAATCCGATAGACTTGATGCAGCCATGGAAGAACCAGTCTTCCCAAGCTCGACCAAGTTCGTTCTCAGGATCATGTGGTCCTTTGGTAACATCACAATACCACGGCTCTAGCGTGGGTGGCCCCCCAAAAATACTTACCTCCTTACCTAGGGCGGATGCTTGTTTACTGATTTCGTTCAAGGCCCTCCATTGTCTAAAACCATGTGCGAGCTCATGCATCATGAGTCTTGCAAGCATGAAATTGGCTCGGAGCCTGCCCTCCTCACTAGCACGACTGTATTGCTCGCCAGCGAAGAAGTCGATGAACCCATGTTCGAGGCCAATACAGAGTTGAGGAAGTGGTGAGATCTTGGAGTTCAGGGCTGAATACGTAATACCTTGCCATACGTCACCCGAGGACGAAGGCGAATCTCGGCCTACACTGGAGATGTAAAATCGGATGCAGGTAGCGAAAGAGAGAAGCGATTGAATGGTCTGATACATTTCCTGAGAATTCGCGACATGAGTTGGATCAAGGTAAGTATGATTCAGTAAACCTGGATGTGCGATTTCTTGGGCATGCCATATTCTGTTAAAGAATGGTATCGACCTGTCAAGCATCAGGGAGGCAAGACGCACAGCGGGCAGGATGCGATCATATAACTGAGAGGGGAACATATCGGTGCTAGATTGCCACTTAGGATCTTGGGAATAGAACATGCCAAGTCCGTTTGTCACGATACCTACTCGAAAATTTTGGGGCTGGAAGATTGGATGGAAGTCATTATCAAGCGGAACAGAATCAGTCAAGTCAGGAGTCTGCATACAATGGTTTGCCTGCAAATCACCACCGCTGAATGCGAACGACATGGGGAACATTTGGCGGAGTGTCAATATTGCTGCTTACCTTGACTTTTTGTGATGCTAAAGACTACTGACGTCGGAATCTCAAGGTTGCTTGTGTATCTCCTTGGAAAGGAAAATGTACAGCCGCACAAAGAGCGACATGATATGCGAAGCTGAACGTCGAGCATTTTGCTTTGTTTGGCTCTAGTGTTTGTCGCATCTTTGTTGCGGCGCGACGAATATATGCTGATCTATCTTGGGTTGTCAAAGACTGGTATATTTCTTTGTTCATGATCACGCCAACTCGGCAATGTACGCTTCCAAGGCGTGTCAACACTCCTCTGCAAATCCTCAATCGCACTCGCCAATTTGATCAAACTTCCTTCGGACCAAGCTGTTCCTATGAGTGCTCTATAGTTCATTAGTACTATGACGTACGATGTTCGTAGGGTATGGTAACAACTTACAAACCGAACGGCGAACCGGACTCGCCTCCTTCGCCGGCAGGTAACGTAATCATTGGATATCCAGCTTGCGCAGGAATTGAGGTTGTCTGACGGACATCCGGAGGAACCAGCAACGCGTCTAATTTTGTTCGGTTACCGAAAAAGTTCAATGCGGCGTCAATCCCGTCCTCCCGTGTTGACCGTCGGCAAAAGTCAAGAGCTTGAAAATAAGTCCTATTCATATTCCCCATTGTTTCAAGAGATGTTAGGAAGCCATCTTGACCACTCGCAAAGGCTGGATTAACCCCCGGAAGCCCACCCTCGGTCTTGTTGTGAACAAGATTGTACCGCACAATATCTTCAAGGCTGCGGATCGTGGTATTGTCAAGCTCTGCTAGATAGTCACGGATGTTATTGTAGAAGTCTACTCTCAGCACTGTTGACTCGCTCTCATTCGCAAAACCTCTAGTGGAGCCGTAGCCCAGATCTGGACCATTTGGTGGTACTGTAATCTCGTAGTTTGGTAATTCTGTACCATTAACAATGGTAGCGCCCGCACCCTCAAGCAGATGGAGCAGCTCTAACAGATGAGCGTTCTTCTCATGGCTGTTTTTGGCCCAAAAGCTCGCCCAAGGAAGTCCAAAGATGGCACCTCTCAGAGCAGACTTGTCCCTCATGCAAGTTATGTAGCCATTGAGTGGTGTTTTGCCGGACTGTGCAAGGGTGTAGTTATCTCGTTTGTCAATACCATAAATGGCGTCCAGTGCATACACTGCGTCACGCAAGGTACGACCAAAAGTACCTACCGTGTCCTGATGTAAGCTTCCGGGAACAATCCCGGCTCTGCTAGTCAAACCCACAGTCGGTTTGATGCCGACCACTGCATTGCGCTCCGCAGGATCGATGACCGACCCGTCCGTTTCGGTGCCTTGAATATCTTTAGTAAGTTATGGTTTATGATTTCATATGTTCTGACGTACCCAGAGCAAACATGGCTTGGTTTGCCGCGACAGCAATGGCAGAGCCAGCACTTGACCCGCCAGGGTTGACTGTAAGATTGTATGGTGACCTAGCTTGACCGCCTTTGGGACTGTAGCCTTCAGAATAGTTAGTAGAGCGCATAGAAGCCCACTCACTGAGAGATGCATGTCCTATCAGCAGAGCTCCGGCTTCTCTCAATCTCTTGACGACATAAGCATCTCGCGGCACAACACTACCTTGAAGTGCCCATGAACCAGCCGTGGTATCCATCTTGTCCTTCGTAGCCATGTTATCTTTCACCAGACACGGGATACCATGGAGAGGTCCGCGAACCTTTCCGCCCTTTCTTTCGGCGTCAAGAGTTCTGGCAATCTGCATAGCATCGGGATTGAGTTGAACAATTGCAGCAGTGTAGTTATTGACTTGTTCATAGCGAGCCAGATAGCATTTGAGAATATCAACTGATGTGAGGGAGCCTTCGTTCATGTATGCCTGTAGCTGATCTATGGTCACCTCCTCTAGTGTCACGCCGCGACAATGTGCCATGGGAAATGAGCCCTGAGAGGCTGCGATTTGAATTGAAGGATCGGATGAAGATGGATCCAACACGATCTGTGGCCGGTTTGTGAGATCATGGGTCTCGGCCACTACCCCGAGCGCAAGATAAGTCAGAAATACAAACCAGTAAATTAATCCGACAGACCGGTTGGTGTCCGTGGCACATGGACGAACAAACCAAGACATGAGGAGCTTGTCGGACAGGGTCGAGAATGCCTGAAACCATGAGCTAGATTGATTGCTTCTTGTCACCCTGCATAGCAACAGGTCTTCGCGTGTTACGCACCGGAATATGTTCTGGGATTGATCTACTAGCGATGACTTTTAGTGACTCCACGAGTAGCTTAGACAAATTCCTAGCTACTGTATGATGTTGTCTGAAGTGTTGAGATCAGCATACCCAACCGTGCCAGCAGTCCAAGCGTAGATGGTGTCGGTTGATACAACGTTATCCCACAGAATCAGCCAAACAGATCTACGAACCCTGATAGATAATTGTGTAGCAGTACAAGGAGAAGATTGTATGATGGCAGTGGTGATAAGGAAGATGAACACCGACAAAGCGGATATGGTGGAGTTTGGCCACTAGTCCCAAAGTGGTAAGCAAACACTACTAAGGTATCCAGCGTCAATCTCCAATCATCTCTTTAAGCATTCTGATACAGCTGAGAGGTCAATTATCATTGCACTATGTTTTGTCATCTCACAGAGATCGGCGTGCGATGAGAATCGATTCGGAGCTTGATCTCATGGTGACGGCTCGTAGCCTTGTCACACATCAGAAGGATTGGCCTTGTGGTAGCGCGACCCTTGCTATTGGTTGACTCTCTACGACACATCGTCAGGTGGTCACCGAGCAAGTAGCTGGTCGCCAGATCTGTTATGACGAATATGGACTACTTCCCGTGTCAGTACCATCGCAACATCGATCCATGTCAGACATCCATAAAGCACATACCTTAGCAGCCATCCTCCGCACCTCGGTGTGGTGTTGATTAACCTCGTATGTATAGGTTGCGCCAAAAGGAAATCGGCCCCCTTGACAACTCTAGCCAACTTCCTACACCTTCAGTTCTTGCACTGCATCGTCGGTCCGCATCGGCCAAATGTCCATGTTTGCTTCTGGCATCTATGATACTTAATATGACCGTAAAAGTATCGTGAATTTGTAAGTCTTCATCTCGAAATCTACTTTTGCAGCAAGCTACTCAGCACAACTAAGAACAGTTTCCAACAAGACAAAATGGCCCCTTCAGCAATCGCTCAAGCTCCAGTGGTCACCCCTCCCAAGGGGTTTGACAAGCCTGATGCTCAACCTGAAGGAACTGCTCCCCATGAGATTGGCATGACCCAGCATGGCGCCAAGGCTTGGGCACTCCAATATCCTGGTCCACCAACCTTCACCGACAAGTATGAGGAGCGAGAATACCTCAAGGGAAGACTCGCATTGGCCTTCCGAATTTTTGGCAAGCACGAATTCGACGAGGGTGTCGCCGGTCATATTACTCTACGTGACCCTGTCCTGCCTGACCACTTTTGGGTTAACCCGTTCGGTGTTGCTTTCAAGTTGATGAAGAGTTCGGATTTGATCTTGGTCAACCAGGAGGGAGAGGTTGTTGACGGACCCGAATACCGAGTGCTCAACTATGCAGCATACATGATCCACGTTGCTGTTCACAACGCCCGACCTGATGTCCTTTGCGCGGCTCACTCTCATACTCTGTACTCGCGTACGTATGCCTCTCTCGCACAGCCACTGGATTTCATCACACAAGATTCCTGTGTTTTCTACAACGACCATGCAGTCCTCGAGACCTTCAACGGTGTCATTCTCGCCAAGGAGGAAGGTGAGGCAGTGGCCAATGCTATCGGCAACAAGAAAGCGGCTATCCTTACAAACCATGGTATTATCACTGTAGCACAAACCATCGAAGCTGCTGTCTTTTGGTTCATTACTTTGGAGAAGAGCATTCACACCCAGATGATGGCTGACTGGACTGCTGCCGCTCGAGGCACCAAGACCGTCAAGATCAGCGAGGAGGACTGCGAGTTCACCTACCGCACTGTGGGCACACCAAAGGCTGGATGGTTCTCTGCCAAACCAGCGTTTGATATGATGGCCAAGGAATCTGGTGATGAGTATCTCCAGTAAAGTAGGAATTTTTGATTAGAACTAGAACAAAGGATGTACATTACTATCAGGCGTCAATGGAGATACAAACTCGTTTAGATGGAGGATTTTATTCGATACAAAATGAACAGGTGCAATACCCTCATCAAACAATGATGTTCTTCTGACCTACCAACAATGCTCGCGTAGCGCGGCCGAGGTTTAAGCGACCTAGACCTCTGATTAGCTGTTCAACCTCGGTGAATCGTCCACCGCGATCTTACATCTTTTTCGGCTTTCTCTATCTCTCTTCTCCAACTCAATTTCAAGTAAAGTCGCTTAAGTCGGCAAATGACATCCGCATTCAAATCTTTCAACGTCCATACGGTGCAAATGGACATTGGAGAGGTTCCTGGCGTTGAGATGAAAACAGCAAGGCTCCATTTTAATCCCGGACTAGTAGGTGTGTTCTCCATATATGTGAGGCATTTCTCGTCTTCCTCCCGTCCTCCCCCCAGTGTTATGACTCAGGTACTTCTGATATATATAGAGAAGCCCAAAAGAACTGTCAGCAAGCCTGATATTTGCTCCACATCAATTCATCCCATACAGATGAAGAGTGTACTTTCCTCCGTCCAATCATGATAAACGGACCGTCTTCTAGTCCCGACAAGGATGTTTCCGTCGTCAACTCCAAGGTCCCGACTGTGGAATATGACCTGGAAAGAGCTACTACCATAGACGATCGTAACGACCTTGAGCGTGTAGAGAGTCATATCAGTCATCACGATATCCATGGCGTGGCTAGTCATGTGTCCTCTTTCGTTGAAGTTAATGCGGCTCAATATACACGCTTCAGCCAGAGCCGCAAGAATGTCATAACAGCCGTCCTATCAGTCTGTGGCTTCTTAGCACCAGTCAGTTCTACAACAGTCCTGTCTGCTATTCCTGAGGTAGCGTCGACTTTTCACACCACCGAGCCCATCGTCAACTTGAGCAATGCCCTATATCTCATCTTTATGGGCCTCAGTCCTTGTTTCTGGGGTCCAATGTCACAAGTCTATGGCAGAAGATGGATCTGTATCCTATCTGGTGTATTGTTCACTGGCATGAGTATTGGTACAGCCTTGGCGCCTAACCTGCCCGCATTCTTCATCTTCCGAATGTTGACCGCCTTTCAAGGTACATCCTTTCTTCTTGTCGGTACAGCGTGTATTGGTGACATCTTCACACCTACGGAGCGCGGTACCGCACTAAGCTGGTTCCTATCAGGAACTCTAATTGGTCCTTGTTTGGCACCTTTACTCGGAGGTGTTATCGTCACGTATGCTTCGTGGCGAGATATATTCTGGATGCAGACCGGTCTAGGAGGCATGGCGGTGATTCTGATTATCATTCTTCTACCAGAAACAATTCCATCCAAAAAGATCGATGATCTCAAGGAGCTACCTCGACGACAACGGGTCTCTCACATCGCTCACCTCATCAACCCAGTTCGAGTGGTCATTATGCTCTTCTCTTACCCAAATCTGATCATCTTGGGACTAGCTTCATCATCACTTGTCTGGAACATGTATGCACTCTTGAGTAGTGTGAGGTTTGTACTTGATCCTCGATTCCATCTAAATACACCAATGCAAGCTGCCCTGTTCTTTATTGCACCAGGCTGCGGTTACCTCCTCGGAACCTTCTTTGGAGGCCGCTGGTCAGATTATTATGTCAAGAAATACATTCGGAAACGGGGACGAAGGGTAGCAGAAGATCGATTACGGGCTATGCTTCCATTCCTTGGTATCATCATACCTGCCTGCATGATTGTCTACGGTTGGTCAGTTGATAAAGCTGTCGGAGGTATACCAGTACCGGTCATCGCACTCTTTATTCAAGGTATAGCACAACTATTCTGCTTCCCAAGTCTGAACACATATTGCGTCGATGTCATGCAGAGCAAAGGTCAGGGGGGTGTTGTTATAGCTGGTAATTACCTCATACGATACATCTTTGCTGCTGGTGGTTCGGCAGTTTGTATTCCTGCCATCGAAGCCATCGGCGTCGGATGGTTCAATGTCATTTCAGCCGTGTTTCTCGTTCTCAGTGCGATATCAGTCTGGGCCGTAACGATATGGGGAGAGGGCTGGAGGAAAGCAATAGATGCAAGAAAAGCAAGACATGAAGCACAGAAACACGAGAAGGAAGAACGAAAACATACAGAACAAAAAGCAAGCAGCTAAATTCCACTTGACACAGCACCACCCATCGAAGTCAGTGCTATTATTCAAGTCAGCAGATACCCATGGCGCAGAAGTTAGAAGCATAAGTACAGCAAGAGAGAGCACACAATTCTGCATGAACACCAAGCACAGACTTCATATTCATCAAGATCTCCTGTCTTCGCATCCAGAACGACAACTGCAAATAGATTGAGACCAAGCAAACCTTGAAAACGCGACGCTGAACTCACCGTCCAGTGACTTATGTGTATAGCGCGGAGTACAAACATACGAACAGACAAACTTCATGTACACTATTCAGACACTCACGTTCCTCAGTGAAGAGCGCTATCAGTCAGGTCTTCTTAATAAAGTCACAATTAAGAACTATCAGGACTGTCCCATCAGAGTCGGGAGAGAATATACATGTAGTGCTGCACTATTTAGCGGCGACATACGCGCACGATGAACTGCGAATTCACAGATAGGACCATACCTGCATATATGCATACATGACAAGGTAGACGGGCAGGTACAGTACTTAGATACTCAGCAACTTAGATTCGAATGAAATAGATACATAGATACATACATGCGTAGACAAACATACAATAAACTACATACACAAAGCTGGCCATTCTTAAGTGAGTAAATACACACATACATTAAGTACAAAAATATATAAGATCAATAAATGACAAATTCATTCCGGGAAACTACTAACTACTATCAATACCACTTTGCTGCTATACGTAACTGACTGGTTCCAACTAGCCTTGAACTCCATAGTGGGAAATTGGCACTAAAATACAATAAAATACAGTAGAAGAAGGACCAAGCAATCACTGTAAAAGCCATATTGATCCATGTCCTGTAAATTTTCATATCTCACATCTCACGTCCCAAAATCCTCCGTACAAATTGGACTTCAATTCATCTCTCGTTCATTCCATATCGCAGGTCTCAAATGTCAAGACCTTGCTCGAGCTTCTTCACACATATATGTGTTCATACTGATTAACATCTCTGCAAGTAGTTCGATGGAACTAGACCTACGCCGCCGACACCGACGTTACCGCCCTTGACGCTGCGGCTGACTTCGGCTTCCCACCATCCGTCATCCTGCATTCGTAGGACGGCCAGGATGTCGCCTTTGCTGAAGCTTAGTTCTTCGGGGATCGCGGCGCTGTAGGTGTACATTGCTCGAGCTGTGTGTGGTATTAGCTTGATTCTTTGGACTTTAGGAATATGTGACCTACCATAATGCAAAGGTGCTGAACGACCAGCTGGAACGATGCTATTGTTGCCGGCGTAGGATGTCATCGGGCCGGCAACGGATTTGCTTCGTTCGCGACGGAGCTCCATTGAAGGATCTTGTGGCCGGCCTCGGGCGCTGGATTGATCATAGCTTGTTGGAGGGGCATTGCGTTGATGTGAGGAGTTATCGCCGTAAGAAGAAGCAGGACGACTTCCTGGAGGAGCTGGTGAGGGCATCATGCCTGTACGTGAGCGACCGCTACCTCCTGCGCTTGGTGGATACCTCTGCTGTTGAGATTGTGGTTGTGGTTGCTGCTGAGGTTGAGACTGGTGCTGCTGCTGTCGATGATGTTGTGCCTGGTCATCGTATCGTGCAAGTTGCATTTCCATACCGGGTCCGGTTTGTGGTCTTCCTTGGGGAGTGGATTGTGTACTTCCCCTTGGTCTTCCAGGGTTGCCTGCATATGGATTGGGAGATGGTGAACGTTGATACCCGTTCGGCTGTGGTCCAGGACTACGTGCACCATTTCTCATAGCAGCTGGGCCAGGGCTCCGGGCTCCATTCCGGTTGAATTGAGGTTGTGGACTTAACGCTCGTGGCACCACACCGCTCGCACCCGGAGCTGGACTTCTACGACCGTCACGGCTCGCAGGTCGACCCATTGAGCTAGAAGGTCGATTGCTGGGTGGCGCTGACACCGAAGAACCCATACCCCATTTCTCGGTACGCGATCTCATTTCTTTTGAAGTGAAGGCCGGCTGAGGTACGCCCAGAGCAGATTCTGCGCGACGATGAGCTACGGCTGGATCATACGCTGGTGGAGGAGTGCCTCTCTGAGCAGCACGAATGTCTTGATTTGATCCCGGTCGTATAGCTGGGGATTGATCCGGCGCAGGAGTCTTGACACGATGGTAATTGTCAACAGGTTGACGGGTACTGGCTTGTTTTGTCATTCCCAAATTTGAACCATGAGACGACTGCTTCAGGTCTGCAAGAGCACGAGCGATCGGGTCGTGTTCGTCTGTAATTGATGGACTGATCAAAGGACCAGCTCCGCCACGACGTGTGTTTGCGACACTTGCTCGAGGAGTAGATTGATGACTGTCTGGGTTATTGACATCGAGTACGTTCTGACCAATGTTGAGCTGGAACGTCGCACGTGGATCCGCTGGCTCTTCGCCTTCAGGTGCCATGTTACCGGCATTGCGGTTGAAGGGAGTCTGACGAACAGGAGACTTGGTCGGGCTTGACTGAGCTGAAGAGTTTGAAACATTAGAAGGTGTGAGATTGATCTTAGAAGATGATGCGTTCCAGTTCTGTCGACCAGCCTCATGATTCAATTCTCTCTTCGACTTTCGACGGAATGGACTGTTGAACGGACTATTTGAAAAGAATCCAGATCGTTTCTTTTGCACAGTTTTGTCGGGCGATTCGGGTCCCATACCTGGCATCTGCACACCATTCACAGGTGGTCCTTTCGTCGGTGATGATTTACCTGACATTGGTTCCGCGCTCGTGTAGGATGATGGATTCGAATACTCGCTCTGACTGTCCCTGCTTGGAGGACGGGTGTTTGACGATAGTGCAGACCCAACCTGTGAAGGGGGACCAGCCCTGCAGAACATGGTCATGCCTTCGGTTGGATACTCATTATGTGGTATCTTTGCAACCTCTCCATGTTGACTTGGTGAATAATTCGGGGGCACGTTTGGCTCCTGCTGCTTATAATTCAACGGACGAGGTCTGTTACTGTTTGCATTTGTCGGAGTTGAGACGTTGATTTCTTCAATCGGTTCTTCTGACATTCGTTGACTACGAGCATCCTGCGGTATATTTGGATGAACCGGTGATGATGTCCTGAAGGCTGGATTTGTCGTTCGAGAGAATTGTGCAACAGAGTAACTGTCATCCTCAGATATCTCTGAAGCACTATCAATGTCTCCCTTACAGAAATTGATGTACCGTGGAGGATCCGGAATCTCCTGTCCTGTGCCGAACGTCTTTATGAAGCCTAGAATGTCTTTCTCGACCTCGCAGTTCTCCAGCGACAACCGGACTTTCTCACAAGATGCATCGTCAGATACGCAAACGGTCGATGCAATGTTTGCAAAGGCCCATAATGATGACTTGGTGAAGTCTAATCTCTCCTCTTCGAGGTCTTGGAATTTCTATTTGATGTCAGTGTTGCAAACGAAGGATTGTTCGATATACTTACATCGCAAGCCGCCTTCCATTCTTTGTTCCATCTCCCGGTGGTTTCTTCGAGCACCTTCACAGCCGCTTCGTACTCGGTCGAATTGTTTGCCATATTGATTTGCGTCTTTTCAAGCTTTGCCTTATTCTTACGCTCTTCCTGACCCATGACCATATGACCTTGTGCTAGATAGCCTTTGATGCGCAGGCAATCCTGCTCGTACTTGTCTCGAGTTTTATTGACATGTGCGGTCTGTGCTTGCTTTGTCTTCAACAGTCTTTCGATACCAGACTGAACAATCTTTCTTCTCTCTTTCATTCCACCCGCGAAAGCTCCTAGAGGTTCCTCGAGTTCGGTCTTCATTTGTTGAGCTATGAGCGCATGCTGTTTACCCATTGCTTCGGTCTCCCCTCGAGCCACATCCAGGCTAGATCTCAGAGTGCCCGTCTCCATACTGCCTAATGGCTTGCGACATATGGCAAACAACTTTCGAGCGTATTCCTCTTCCAATTCGGCTCTTGCTTTATAGAATGCTTTGAGTTCATCACAAGTCTGCTTCGCGCCCGTCATTCGAGACAGGAGGGGATCAACACCGGCATCATCACGACCCCAGAAATTGTTGGAGACTGCATGAATCATCAGTAAAGTAGACAGGCAAACAGAATGTTGTATCTCATACAACTCAAAGGTACTGTTGGTGGGCCGCCAGAATCTGACGAGGCACCTCCCGGCGCCATGACCGGTGAATGCTAAAAGAATCTGGCTTCTGTGTTGCTATTGATTTTGTATTCGATGATATTTGAGAAGCTTGCCTATGATTAAAATCCCGCGCAACAAAGATATTATATTGCAAAGTCTCAATCAATATGCAAGTGTACAAAGGTAATCGAGGCAGCGGTGATATTCAGATGAACTCATGTAAGGTGTCTGGATTATTTACTTGGCTGCGTTGCTACGGACAACGGATTTACCGCCCAGGATTCCCTCTTTAATTGGTTCTCCGCATTACCACCGCCCACTAACATGAGCACGATACGAGCTGACAACTAGATACACCTCATCGTCCTGCATAGCCTCTTCACGCGACGTCCGTTCCTCAGATCTGTTTACCTGACTTGGCTGCTAATCCCAAATGTGTAGGGGAGTATAAAATCATGACCAAGGCGTCACAATGTCTCCCTTCTGCCGCCTGCGCCGAATTTGATACTGAGAGTGGTTTCAAACGCTCCCGCCATTCCCAGACCTCTGGCGCATCTGGAACAAGACTCGCAGCGCAGGTCTTCTCCTGCAAATATTGTAGTCGTACTCGCACTTCGAGTCCCAATTCCGGCTCAGGGAGACCCTTACATAGCTGCTGATGTGTCGCAACATGATTGCATGCTAAGATGAGAAAGAACTATCACATGACCATGACACTGTGTGAACATTCGTGCTGCCTTGTCTCTTCAAAGGTTCGATAATCCGATTGATATCTCACGGGCTTGTCACTCCGCATCGACAAAGCTGTTGGCCAGTCTTCCGAAGAGAGGAACTTCGTAGTGTTCAAGGTTTTCGACGTCCCGATAAGCGTGCATAGACAGAAATCCAATTAAGCCCAGGTCAATTGCAAGTAATGTCCACGACAGGAAAGCTGATCGCGCTATGATCAGATGTAGTATGAAGAGTGTTGAGAAGAGCATGCTTGACTGCCACGCATGAAATCGAACGTAGTCGCTCTTGTGTTCCACCAGTAACAGAAATACTCCCCCGGCCGGCGGCAGTAGTAGATATGCTAACATCGCCTCATAGTCAAGTCGCAAGGGAAGGCTTGTATCAAATGCCTCCAAGTGTTGTCCGCGCTCTTCATTCGACAGGCTCGTGCGATACTGTGGTTCATCGTTCGCGAACGCGCTCGGCGGAGGTAATGGCTGCACCTGTGAGACTCCTCTTGAAGCAGGCTGCGGACGAAGTGGCGGTGATCGCGCTCGAGTGAAGTCTATCGAGTTCCGATTCTTAGGCGGAGGCGACCGAACTCGCTCGCTGCAGTCTGATCAGTGACGAAGACTACGTGGCGTTAAAGTAGACTCACAGCTCAGGCGACTCATCCTGATAGGGTGCGAAGTTCATGGGTCGTCGAGGAAGAATCCCACACGTACAGTCTCTGCGAAAGATTGGATGTTTATCCAAGACAATGGCTTATCATGCTTGTGATTTGGGCATGTTCTCTATGTACTCTTGCGAAGAACAATGGAGGAGATGCGTTGCATTGAGCACACAGTATCACACTTAGGTACCTGACTACGACTATCTGTTTCACCGCTATCGCAACCTTGGCAACTGACTCATCGCTGACAACGATACTGTGACTTCAATGCTTGTATACATACTCCATACTCCTCTTGTCTATCTACACATTCGATGTCTCGCCTGATACTCCAAGACTGCAAGCATTCTATCATTGATGCCGAAGTACCTCTACCGTCACAGCGGATGTGGATACTGAGATCTCGAATTTTGTAGATCATAATTGGCTATCACGGGCCAGTTAAATCATCATCGAAACACAGGTAAGCGTCGTTACTCCCAAACCATTCCGGAGAAACGATTAAGCAGAGTGTCGAACATGAAAGGTTTGAATGCAACTGTTTCTCGATGTTCTCCGGAGGTCAGGTGGGTTTTTCTGTGTTGCGGTATTTCCCTCAAGCGCGAAACTTGTTTAGATACCTCGCTTGGAATCTCAGATGGCTTCAGCGGTACGACGCTGAATCTGATCATCATTGTAACTGTACAGTCTTAGATTCAGAAAGAACTCAACTAGTTCCTTACCAATCACGAGCATGAACCGGGGACTGCAAACGTCCTAATTCCTCCGCTCACTGTCTGCTCCACGTCAAGCAGAAGCACGGTGATAGAAGGCCGTCTTATATCTACGAATTGCTGCCATAGATTCAGTCCCATGAATACTCCGTTGCTAAAAGTACTCATATAAATATGGGCAAGGAAATCGATATCAATACGCCAGAGGTCCCCGTTCAGACACAGATACTAACATGGACCGGCGACGACGATAGAGACAATCCTCGAAACTTCTCACTCCTCACACGGGTGTATTCTACAGTTGTCATTACCATCCTCGCCTTCACAAGCGTTTTAGCTGCATCTATATACAGTCCTGCTCATGACGAGGTATTAAGGACGTTCGGTGTGTCTGACGAGGTGGCCACGCTCGGTCTTTCGATCTATTCTATAGGACTGGCTTGCGGACCTCTATGTGGTGCCCCATTAAGTGAGACGTACGGTCGGAAAGCTGTCTACTTGTTCACGACGCCCATCTTCGCTTGCTTTATACTAGGCGCTGGCTTTGCTCAGAATATGGCGGCGTTGATCGTCTGCAGGTTTTTTGCTGGCGTTTTCGCTGCGCCGGCTATCAGTAACGCTTCAGCCAGTATCACTGATTATACTGCGTCTCAGTATCGGGGGATATCGTTGGCCATATACTACTCTATTCCCACCTTTGGTGCAGTATTAGGGTAGGCGCATAATGACTTCTCGCGCAATCCTTGCTAATATTGTTAGTCCTTTAGTCGGAGGCTTCGTCGTTCAATCGATGGGTTGGAGATGGACGCAATGGATCATTGCAATCATTGCGATTGTCTTCTACTTCCCTGTCGTCTTCACACGTGAGACATACGCCAAGGTCATCCTCCAAAGGCGTTCGGTGAAGCTCGGTCAGGGGGGTCCCGCATGCTCAACAATGACCCTATCACAATCGATCCGGCACTTCGTCACGGTCCTAATCACCAGACCGATCGATATGCTTTTCACAGAAACGATTGTCACACTTGTATGTTTGTACAACGGCTTCATCTTTGGCCTGTTTTACACATTCGTTGTAGCTTGTCCATGGGTATACGAGACACACTATGGATTCAATATGTCGGAACAGAGTTTGTCATTTCTTGGTCTGGTCATTGGCTCAGTAACGGCATCTATACCCTTGATACTCATGGACAGATACCTGTACCAACCAAGACTCAGAGAATTCCGAGCAGAACATGCACCTGACGAGCAGTTCCCTCCCGAAAATCGCCTCTTTCCAGCTATGGTTGGATGTTTTATACTACCAGCATCACTCTTCGCCTTCGCATGGACCGTACACGCAGAGATTCATTGGATATGTCCCATCATCCTCCAGTCAGTGACTATCTTGTCTTGTCTACTGGTGTACGCCTCGGTCAGTCTCTACATGTTGGACACATATGGACCGTTGTATGGTGCCTCGGCGTCAGGTGCGGCTATGTTGTCGCGGTACACGCTTTCCGCTGCGTTTCCACTCTTCAGTTTGCAGATGTACAAGGCTTTGGGTGTTGCTTGGGCCACTTCACTGCTTGCCTTCTGTACTTTGGCCATGGCGCCTATTCCGTTCTTATTCATGCATTATGGGGTTGCGATTCGCAGTAGGACAAAATACGAGACGAGCGGGTGATAGAAGCACATAATTAGTTATGTCTGTTCACTACTCTGAGTTCGCAAGGCGTAAAGGTTCATGTAAGATGTAGAAATCAGCTCTCGTGAGCACTTGACCTTATGCTGGCATAAGCATCTTTGTTTTGGCATATCTGTATGAGTACATCAGGATTCTGGAATAGCCAAGACGAAATCTCTTCAGGCGATGACTAGGTCAATTTCAACTTCTTTTCTCCTCGTCTGCTCGGAGTCATCTGTAAGGGTCCTGCATTTAGTCCCATAAACTCTATAATTCAGGCTCACATCGTCACTCGTAGGGATCGCTATGAGGAGATAACTGAATCCTCGAGGTCGTTACCTTTTGCATTGACATTTCACATGACATGGCGAGTATAAGCATTGCTGAAGGCCACCGTCGATCTTCTCTGATCCTTCAATGCAGTCTTGTTGTGATTCTGTAATCGTCACCACTGCTGCATTAACGTAATAATGTGAGCTATACAACACACCATGCGCATGTCCTGCAATTGTGGCAGACAAATCGCCCACTTATTCCGAATGAACTAGCAGCATAACGAGCAGGTAGAAGCCGCGATTGTGTGTCAAAAAAACGCTCTGAGCCGTACTGATTGATTACGGCGGCAGTCCGCAGTTCTCGAGCCATCTGGAGTACAGCTTCTTACTAGTTGCTCAGACTGTGCTGGGAGTCGATAAAGTGACTGAATCTGTTGTCGTGCGAGTTCGATCAAGCAATACTAAGTCCTTGTAACGTTGTCTTGCGTGGGAACGCGGCAAGTGTAAATTTAGCCTCGCCCCCTGGTAATTCGCGTTCCTCGTGTCAACCCACTTGTCGTCCGTCTGCCCGTCGTGCCTCTTGAGGTACCAACAGTACTCGTGTTGACATTGCCTGCTCCAGCACTCGTAGAGCGTGTGGTGCTTGATCCGCGGCCAATCCCAGACCGGCCCCGTACAACAGGCTTTGGTTTCACAGCAGCAACATCTGCTCGTCTACGGTTCTCTTCCTCTTCTGCCTTCTTCGCTGCGGCAGCTCGACGTTCTCGTTCTTCGATCTCTCGTCGCTCCGCTGCCTGTCGTTGTGAAGTGGCTTCCTCTTCTATATCTGCGATGTCTTGACTTGCTCCTTGCCATGAGGGATCAAGAATGAGACGTTGACTGTGTTCTGTTTGAGAGAGTATACGGGTCCAGATATTAAGGAGAGAGGAGGCTGAGCTGACGGTTTGATTCACGCTCTAAGGCTTATTAGAGCTGCTCTTATCCTTAATACTGATGACTTACTGCCATGTTGGACTTAGCTTTTTCGAGGCTCTGAATCACACCCTCGATTGCTTCGTTGACCTTTCGAACATTTTCCAATTCTTGCCGCAGGCTAGTCTCGTGGGCGTCATTAGAGTCTGTTCCCGATCTTGCATTTGATGGAGCAGGCTTGAGGGGTACACGTTGTCGAGGTGTTTGGTTTGACTGTTCTTTTACCGGCGAGGTCCAGAGACTTTCATCCATCTCGTCGTCGGTCTGACCAGTATCCCGTCTGGCAGCCATGTTGGGACACAAGCGCAGTCTCGTACACCAGTCGAGTGTATCGATAAGGTTTCAACAGTCGACCTGAGTTTGATTGATCAATTTGGTAGGGGACGCGTGAAAACCACTTTACGCGAGCGTGTGGTAGCGCGCGGGCACACATGGCGCAGAAAAGGGTCTCGTTGGTCAATCGGTCCCCTCCAGCCACCAATCTAGTGCTGCCAGCCACCCATTGACCGCATCGCAGCTCGTTCTCCCACATCCCTCTCGTTCGTAGTTTGTGCTCGTCACCAAAGTATACCGTAAACATCAACCTACGATTCTACCTATTTTGCCTATACTCTCTAGCATTGCATCTTTTGAGAGTATTCTAGTCGCTCAACACATTGCTGTCGTTGTTCCAGTCCCGAATCTACAGAGCGTTGGCGCACCAAAATCTACACGCAGACCACCACACATACAATAGTAGCTGCAGCAACAACCACGACAAATATCAATCAGTCGAAGACGAAGTGCCTCAGGCCCTGGAGTCGCTCAATATGGCAGCCACTCCTCCTGCACAGATATTGTTCTCGCCAGGAACACCGAACACACCACTGCATGGAGCACGATATGATGATGATAGTTCACCACGCACCCGATTTTCCTCACGATTGAGACAAAGAAGAACACTTCAATTTCCTCAAGAAGACCGACAGGCGACGCAAACTGCTGAAACTCCAGCCTCGCCGCGTACCTCGAATCGCGTCAACCCAACACAATCGCCAACTTCGACCCCCAAGCGCAAATCTGCACAACGGTCGCATTTCTTCTCACCACCTTCTTCAGATACAGAAGCAGGTACATCGCAAATTTCAGCGCTTCAGAATAATCGTCTCCAGCCGTTTCTGTCCTCTCACACTACCCTCTCAGAAGGTATGTTACCTACACCGGTCAAGACACCAAAGCGAAAACACATCCCAAACCAGGACCTAGCTGCTAGAAAATTGTTTCAAGAATCTACTGCTACTACAGAGACAATGGCACCAGCCAGTCGTCGAGCTCGAAAGAATAAGCGCTTCAATGGATTCTCATTGGAAAGTTTTCGAGCTGAAGACGGAAACGGCCAGAGTGGAATCCAGATTTTCACAGACACACGCGACAACATTCCAGAAGCCGATATGACGGATGATAATCCTTTCCTCGAAGACGAGCTTACTGCCACATCCAGTAAGAAAGTCGCTGGCACTTCGAAGCGCAGAAAGATCAGCGATGTAAAGCCTATAGATCCTCAGGTCGCAGAAGCAATCAGAAATGATGAAGGGATGGTCTATGTCTTGTAAGTTGCTCTCTTCAGTCCCATATAAGTAATACTAACCGATAATCAGTCGAGGCAAGAAGGTGTACAGGCGGTTTGATGATTCTGCTGAAGAGGAGGAGGAAATTGATCTTAACGATCTTGGACTTCTGGAACATCTCAGCAGTGGAGGCAGAGTCATACGACCAATGAGAACTCTTACACGAAAATCGATCAAACCAACAAGACTCTTCCAGACTGAACAGCAAGAGCGAGACCGGGACGCAGCGAAACATGAAGAGGCCGTCACTGATATCGAAGATGAGCATTTCGAAGACAACATAACTCCAATTTCTTCACCCATCAGAAAGTCTAAGCGCTCAGGCCCCTCTTCAACGCAACCTTCGTCTTCTACTCCGGCCGCGAGCTCAGAGCCCAAGACCGAAACACCGAAGCGCAAGCGCGGATCCCCATTTGATAGCTGGCCTCGTCTCAAGTCTGGTGCAGTCGCACCCAAAGCTACTCGAAGCCGCAAGCGAGCAGCATCACAAGACCTGGAGGAATTGACAGCATGAATTTAAGGAGGAAGACTTCATGAATTGTACCAACACGAAACGAATTGCAAGCGATCGCTCAAATTGAAGAGTCGGACCCTGTTGTGCCTCTCTAACTGAACCTTTTTCCCCTTCAGCGCCGAGCGAGCTAGAACTGTACACCATGAATACTGGAGTCTGGGGTTTATGGAATGAAATGATTCAACGCTCCGATTAGATAGACGGCAAGATATCCTTTGCTATGATTTTATGGAGATGACTTCCAGAGTCGGGAATTTTGCGGAACGATGATCTCGGATAGAACGAAATGATTATTGGGAATCAAACCATGCCTTTGGCATCTGTGATACGATCTCATGATTCGGCATCATGAATGATTTCATGTCTTAGCGCAATTCCTCTTATCTTCTTATACCCATTCACATGGTTCCCTTCGGATATTCTAAGTAGTTGGCCACGCCCGTCTCATCTGTACACTGTAGTCAATGGCAGTCACCGAATTTGCCGTCGCAATTTATGATAGCATCTTTACTTTTGAAAGAAGTCATGAGCTGCTCTCTGGACATGGACTAGTCCAGCTGCAAGGAAATCTCCTTGAAATCCATGTATACAATGTAAAGTAACGCTTTGATCCGTGCTGGTTGTTCTGTAATGACAAACGCCGAGTAACGACGATATCTTCTGGCGAAACCGTTATTGCTGGCAGTCCTATTCTTTGTACTCATAATCAATCTCAGTATAGCCAGGATGAATCAATGTGAGCGCGATTTGCTTCAGGACAGAAAAGCTCATCACGATGGTCAGTGCTCATATGAAAGAATATTAATACTCAGCAGCAATGCCTCAACAAGGGCATACTACAAGGTCAGGTCTACTGGGGAAGCGTTTGAACATCATAAATGGCCAGTAACATGTCACGAATGCGATATTTTGAACTCACGGCCGTGTTCGTGTTCAGTCTGTTCAGCTTACAAAGTGTGAGCGTACTGTGGAAGAGAGACGGGAGTTACACGAACATTGGAGCTACGTACACGTCAAGTCAGAGGTCAATGGTTTTGCCAAGGCGACTACCCGCGTTCACGCAGATTCGACACCTGCATCATTCACCACCTAACACACTCTCTCTACACATCATCGCGCCATATTATCACTTCCTCTCCTCTATCACCTCACGGTGGCTTCTCTTTTAATGCCACAGCACATCTATCTCTGCGATCCTCCTCTCACATACCTTCGAGTTTGACCAAAAGCGCAGTCGATCCATCCAAGACTGTCCTTATTGAGACGACTTCATCTCCAATTTCGCACGAGTTCACAGACAACATCCAAGGTCATGCCTGACCTCCATGAGCTACGATAGAGCCACTTCTTACGCTCATTGGAAGTCACTCATCACTTCAACGACTGGCAAGCCATCAAGCTTGGAGACGAACCGTGTTTCTCAGCCGTCAGAACAGATAGCATCCCGTGAGCGCAGCGGCCTCACATCCTTAACAAACCGTGACAATCACATTAACAACAGTTCCTCTGCAAATAAAGGACAGCAATCAGCTAATCCTGATACTCAACACTCTGCGATCCTTCCGTCAACCCGTACCTTCTCCCCTATCTCACCGTCGCGTAGTGGTGGTGCATACAGATCGTCTCCCTCCCGAGCCTCGCCATCTACAAGTGTTCCCATAGATTCATTTCAAACTGGCGCTCAACACCAAAGTCCATATTCTTCAAGAAACGCTGTTACCTCGCCCTCATCACGGACGAATCTTTCGGCGACTCAGTTCTCACTACTCAATACTGCTGGTAACAGCTTGTCAGGACTCGGGGCAGGTGGAGGTGGAGGACCCAGTGTTGTCTCTTACAGTGGCGCATACTCTCCCCTACCACAAGGATTCGGGCCAACTCAACCCTCAAGTCTCGACTTGCAGCGATCGTCTAGCGTCTCTTCTACCGGACATCCATCCACATCGCAGCCATCCTTGTCCAAGATATCCATCGCTCAGGTTAATCTACTGCTAGACACCATTACTATAAAAGAAGGGATAGAGAAGTGGGAGATCAAGGCAGAGAAGATAAGAAAGCTTCTTGACTCGAACGATAAAGAAGTTTCTATACAATTCCTTCGTCGAGTTCTGATTCTCAATTTTGGTGTGGTTTTCAGATCGAATAAAGAATCTGATCAAGGAAGCTACAGACTTCTGCGGGAAAGAGTTCAGCTCATACGCAAGAATTTCATTCAGGCTCGCTATATCGCTGAGGCGATCGATCTAAGTAAAGACGAGACATTTCAAGATTTCGATATCGCAAGTTTGATCAGGCATTTCCTACCTGATCCGCTCTTGCAGTCCATACTTGCAGTCGCATTTCTCGATTGCGAACGAGCTCATCTACAAGCAGAGGCTCAGAGTCTACTTGCGGAGAATACTACTGCTTGCCTTAGAACGTTAGCAGACTCTGGAATCTATCTATCAGAATTTGACACAAAAGGCCTTGCAGCAGTCTTCAGCCACTACGGTCTCAGTTCTGCACTATCTCTTGGTGAGAAAGAGCAAGCTTGTCTAGCAATCTTGCAAAACGCAGCCAAAGCATATTCAATAGTCCCTGACGAAATCATGGCGGCTTCCCAATTATGGCGATTGCCAGAGAGCGATCGGGCGCTGGCCGATGCTCTGAGGAAAGCTGGTCCCAAGGTCTTGGGTGACAGATCGTCAATAGAAGATACCATCGGATCTGTTGGTCGTGAAAGAATCACAGATGCCGAGGTTGCACATGCAGTTCTATTCATGGCATTCTCTCAGCAAGCGCAACCCTATAACATACAGGAAGTCATTGCTGTCGTGAAGAGTAGCAAGCAAATCAATTGGAACAATGTCCTGAGATATTTCGACGTGCCAGATTTGCGTGTCACAGTCGACATTTTCCTCAGAATATTCAATGGTCTTTCACAGGCTGCTGTGGATGATTTGAGATTTGACATACAAAAGTTGTGGGGTGGAATCTGGCAGAATCCTGCAACACAGGTGTCTTTCCTCCGAGCTTTTCTATTTGCACCATCCAAAGACATAAATCTTGATCGAATTCCTGGATTTCGTCACAGCCTTATACTGAAGCAGTTCGAGGGTCTTCCTACGGTCTTACTGAGCCAAATTACAAGTAAATTCGATTCTCAGTATGCATCGTTGGATGCCATCCAAGCGATTGTCGAAGTATGCCTTGCCTCTGACGAGATGACGGAAGAGGCGGATTCTAATGCAATTCTGACCGATTTGGTTAAAAACCATATGGACGCATTCATACTCACACTGTTTCGATTATCTCGTCAACTGGGTCAGACTCAGGAGAGCTTTATCGAAAGATGTTTCATGATGTACTTGGACCGATACAACCAAAATTCCAACTTGGTGCTTGAGGCACTATTCAAGCAAGATCCGTCATTTACAAATTCTTTATGTACGCTGTGCTTCCAAGGGGACCCACGTCGAACTCAGATAATACTTGAGCGCGCGGAAGAACTTGGGTGGATTGAGATCTTCCTTACCGCAGTTGACACGCCGCTTGCATTGGATTTAGCCTGTCTTCGTCACAAATTGCGCGACGATTTTGACCTGGATAAGTATCTTTCCAAGGCCATAGCCGCAAAGAGCCAGATTGAAAGAGTCCAGTACGGTCACACATTATGGAAATACCTTCGAATCAAGGCTGATGCCGAGTTCCGCATGCAGAGAGACCAGAATGCCCCTGAATCGGTGCCATTGAATCTGTCAGCTGTCTTCATACTCTTATGGAAACTGATGGAGATCATGAACGATCGAGATTTCATCAAGAACGCACAAAACACATGTATCGTAACTTATCCAAGACTATGCAATTTCGGCACAGGTTTCGACGGGTTACTTGAAAAGAGAGCCCTTGAGAAAGGTAACAAGTTGCTCGACGCAACGGACGCACGTATGTCAGAGTTATTTGGACAAATGTATCGATCAGAACTACCGATCAGAGACCTTGTGTCAGAAATGCGCCAATATAAGACGTCGACCGACCCTGAATTGCAAGACCTCTTCTGTTGCATCATTCACGGTCTATTCGATGAATATTTGTGTTACAGTGAGTATCCGGAGGAGGCGCTCGAAAAGACGGCGTTACTATTTGGCAGCATCATCAAATACAAATTACTGCCGCCTTTGCCGGAACGCTATGGCTTATCCCTGATTATCGATGCTGTGAAGGACAACCATGAAAGTTCGAATATGCATCAGTTTGGAGTCGAAGCACTTCTACAGATCAGCGAGCGTCTCCCAGAGTGGCCAAAATCTTGTCAGCTACTCCTTAATATACAAAGCCTGCAAAATTCCGAAATCATACAAAAGGCCCGCGAAGGTGTACAATCATCTATGCGAAGCAATGCAGGTTCTGGTGGGGGTGCAGATGCATTCTTCGGCGGAAATGGCACACCCGATGATATTGGCAAGGACGATGGTTACAGACCATTCCTCTCGATCCATGCAGATCCACCTTCAGTCGATGAGCATTTCCGCGATCCAGATGAGAAGACTCAAGAAAAGATTTTATTTGTCATAAACAATCTATCAATGGATAATATGAAGGCAAAATTATCGGATTTGCAGGAGGTTCTGAAGCCCGAACATCACCAGTGGTTCGCTTCATATCTGGTTGAGCAACGTGCTCGGCTCGAGCCAAATAACCAGCAAATGTATTATGAGTTCTTGGCAATGTTAAACAACAAACATCTCATGTCAGAAGTTCTGCGTGAAACCTATGTCAGTGTGGTTAAGATGATAAACGCTAAATCAACTATCGATTCAGCCGTCGAGCGCAGTCATCTCAAGAGCTTAGGTGGGTGGCTAGGTTCCCTGACTCTGGCTCAGGATAAGCCCGTGAAGCATAAAAACATCTATTTCCTGGATCTGCTACTCGAGGGATTTGACTCTCAACGACTTGTGGTGGTCATCCCATTCACCTGTAAAGTTCTAGTACAGGGAGCTCGTTCCTTAGTGTTCAAACCACCTAATCCGTGGCTCATGGAGATTGTTCGACTCCTTCTCGAATTGTACCACTACGCTGAACTCAAGCTCAATCTGAAGTTCGAGATCGAAGTATTGTGCAAGGATCTCTCCCTGGATCACAAGAAGATTGAGCCGGCCACTATCATACGTGAACGACCTCAGCAAATCGATGAAGAATTGACCAATGCCTCTGGTATGGCTGAAGGCTTGGAGGGATTCGATGAGCTCGCATTGAATGGGCCAATGAGTCGCGGTGTCCGCGAAAGAATATCACCACAGGATATCATGGCCACTTTGCCCAACTTGCGAGAGCTACTACGCTACCCTCAGCTCCAAGGAGAACCAAATCAGCAAATTCTTGTCAGAGACTTGTTTACTCGGGCATTCGAGCAGGCAATCCTTGAGATAATAGCTCCTGTGGTTGAGCGTTCGATCACTATTGCATCAATCTCGACCGCTCAGCTTGTTGCCAAGGATTACGCTCTGGAAATCGATGTCGAACGATACCGCAATGCGGCCCGTCAAATGGTCAAATCATTGGCGGGAAGTTTGGCCCTCGTAACTTGCAAAGAACCACTCAGAATGAGCGTCAGCAACTACATTCGCAAAGCACTCGAGAACGATCGAGACCTTGGTGAGGCTATGCCTAGTGAGGGACACATCATGATGGCTTTGAATGATAACCTCGACGTTGCATGTTCATTCGTCGAATCAGCTGCAGAGGAGCGGTCGATACCTGAGATTGATCATGTCATTGAGCAGGAGGTTGAAGACAGACAGCGTTTCGCTGCAGAGCATCCAGAGCGTGATTTCTACAATCCCAATGTCAGCCGATGGTCCACCTACATTCCTGAGCCATATAAACAAGTTGTTGGCGGTCTCAACGAACCTCAGAGAGCAGTGTATGAGGACTTCAATAGTCGTGTTCGTGGAATGAACGTGGGACATCAGAACGCTTCAGCTGATACAACAGGTCGTCAAATTCCTGATGTGTTACAGGAGACATTGGCTATGCCACACTTATCCACTCCGGCTGATCAACAAGCCGTTCCAGTCTCAAGTCCAATGATGCAGCACGAGCCCCGAGCATTGTCTGCAATTCAGCAACCAAGAATGAACGGATATAGTGACGGTCTGCCACTACACGAGAAGATAGCGATCCTTATCGATGACGTTCAGAAGGCCTCACGCACCTCGACAGCTACTCGTCTAAAGGATGTGGAAAAGAATAGTACTATCTTCCATGATGTACGCCAGATTTTGATCATTCTTACAGCGTCTGCTCGCCCAGTCGCCGATCATATTGCTCGTCAGATTGCAGAGAAGATCTGTCACACTTTCATTGTCAAGCCGCCTCAGAATCCGCTAGAGGCTGAGCTACTAGCCTTCCTGCTGAACAAGCTCTGCATGCTGTCTGAATTGATCAGCCGTGATGTGATGCGTTGGACAACCGCAAATGAGGATACGCTGTTGGGATCGACCAACATTACTGTCGCTTTGACTTCAGTAGGATTGATGGACTTAGCCAGGATTGATGGCGTCATTGCCACAGCGCTCAAAGAGCACAATGAGCACGGACTTCAGCTTCTCGTTGAGCTCATGGATCAAACCCTCTTTAGCGAGGAACCAATGGCGCTTCGCGCAGATTTCGCCAACAGCATTGTGGCACTATACGCTTGGCTCAGAGAACAACCTGATTTGCGTATGGCAGCTGAGCTTAGCACAAAGCTCAAGGCGCGTGGCATTCCAGAGTACGTGAATGTCGTACTGAGCGACAAAGCGAAAGCCAAGCAGGATCAGATGCAATATGTCTTCAGGGAATGGGTTGCTCTCACAGAGAATGTTGCTTACAACGAAGTGACCTTTGCCAGATTCATTCGCGATATTCACAATGACCAGCTTCTCAATACATCTGAAGATCTGGCAAACTTCTTGCGTATATCCATCGGATTGTGTATGGAATGCTTCGACTCCGAAGCTCAAAGCTATCGAGGAAGTCTTACAACAGCCTTCTCA
Source organism: Camptophora hylomeconis (assembly GCA_032357745.1). NCBI lineage: Eukaryota > Fungi > Ascomycota > Eurotiomycetes > Chaetothyriales > Chaetothyriaceae > Camptophora > Camptophora hylomeconis. The sequence goes on along the minus strand of JAOTMB010000003.1, from coordinate 738,640 downwards.
CGCACAGATGCTCTAGCTCAGCTTATCATCCTCTTTCTCAAATTCCAAGGCGAGTTCAACGGCTCTGTCAAGAAGAGTAAGGCTGTCTATTTGGAGTCTATGCTAAGTATGATCTTATTGGTATTGAACCACCATCACGAGATGCATGTCGTGACATTCAACCAACGTGTGTTCACCAGACTGTTCAATTCAATGCTATTCGAATATGCGACATTGCGCTTGAGCATGGACCAGGAACATCCTGCGCTTATGTTGTGTTTTGCCAAGACACTGCAAGCGTTGAATCCGTCAATATTCGGAAACTTTGCCTACGGCTGGTGGAGTCTTGTTAGCCACAGAGTACTTGTCGAGAACTTGGTTGGTTCCGGAGATGAAAAGCTAGCTAATGCATATCGTACACTGGTCGGCAATGCATTCGAATTTCTCAGGTCCATGGCAGAGGATGATTGCCTTCGTCCACACTTCGACGCGTTCTACCGAGCTTTAACCCGAACTGTATTCGTTATCAAGAACGACTACCCCGAGTTCTTTAGCGGTAATCACGTCTATCTGTGCGCTCGTATTCCTTACCAGGCTCCCCAGCTTCGCAATCTCATTTTGACTGCTAAGCCGCAGAACTTCCGTGATGAGCCTGACCCAACGACAATTGGTCAAAAGGTTGAGCGTCTCGAGGATATGAGAAGGACACCAGGTGTAAGTGTTGACATCAACGAACCTCTTGAACGTGTTGGTCTACTATCCACGTTGTCAACTATTGTTAGCAAGCCCGAAAACATTGAGATTGCGGTGAAGCAATTTCTAGATGCCGTGTCACACAGCGAGCAGCTGCCAAAGGCGTCAAACTCTAGCGTTCCATTGGAGAATGAATTGTACGAGCATATCGTCGCATGGGTGGTCAACGACGCAACCACCGGTGGCAAAAAGTTTGACGAGAATTCGTCTCAGGTGCAGCTCTTGAGCAAATTGATCAATGCCGTCAGTCATGCTGGACGCTACTTTTTAGCTGCGGCCATTGCTGATCACCTTCGATACCCAAACAGCCACACAGAATTTGCACAGAAGCTATTCCTTTACCTCTGGAGCTCTGAAAATACAAGCGGTTCTGAAACTGCTCTGTTGCGTGAGACATTATTCCGCGTCATCGTGGAGCGGATGATTAATGCTCGTCCACATCCATGGGGCATGATCGTGGTGTTTGTAGAGCTTTCCAACGTTCCAAGCTACCATCTTGATCAGATCACCGGTTTGAAACAACAATCAGAGCTAATGCAACGCTTACAAGTGGCGATTAGAAGTCACTGATCCTACTGTTGAGACAGTACGTCTGGAAGTTTGGAGGAATATGCATGCATTGAGGAGGCGCAGGACATTCTTCACCTTGTTTGTATTGTTTGGGATGGCATGAATGAGGAAAGAGTGAAGCGGGAGTTGATGTATTGCACAATCGGAATGGAAAGACACAAAAGTATCGAAGCGGGCGCACGAATGGGTGGATGATAATTTGGAACGTTTATGGCATGTGTATAACATTATTATTAGAACTTATGATGATATTGACTGGCCCTTACCGAAAAGTATCTACTAGTTAGCCAGTCAGATAGATTAATGTAGGATAACTCATTCTACAGCATCGACTTCCATTCTTGAGAGACATATTGTGTACTGTATGTATTTTTGTTGGTCGGACGTGTAGTTGAGTACTGACATGTGATGCTGCAACACCAACGTCATTGTAGATGCGCGCTGTTCTAACAAAATCCTCGCAGCCAACACAAACCACACCAAGCGTCTTGACTTGGTGATACACACACCACACACAGCAATGAAACAGACCTGAGTCTCAACATGGACACTCTTGTGTCTCTTCGTTCTTCTGTGATTGGTCGACAAGAACAACACGAAGAGGAAGATGATCAGTCTCTCATCCAGCAAGCCGTTGTAAGTCATCTCGCAGTACTACTTCACAACCATACTAACATTCAAGTCAACGGCTCTGTTGCCAGTCAAAGTCGCTACCTCCCGTCCAGCGATCAAGCTATATCTAAGCACAATCCTCTTCTTTGCAACCTCCGTCGTCCTTCTGTCCGTTTCGACGAGCGCCTACGCTCTCTTCTACTATAGATACATCCCCCAGATCGACCTTGAAAGAGTTGTGTATTTCCAATATGGAGCAGGCACACATCCTCATGCTACAATACCACTGCAGACTACGGGTCTCATCTCTCAACAGCCGTACGACATCGACGTTGTCCTACGCGTACCTCGGACGCCCTCCAACCTTGCGGCTGGTAACTTCATGGTCGACCTCTCGCTGTTAACAACCTCCCCTACTGCTGCCTCGATCACACCTTCGTCCACTCCTCTACCTGACGCCACAATTCCTTCGGGCTATACTACGCTCGGACGCTCGCGACGTCCTGCGATTCTACCGTATTCTTCGCTCATCACAAGTTTATCACATAAGATACTCCATCTCCCGGGACATCTGCTGTCATTGAGAGACGTCGATTCTTCTACACTCAAGGTGCCGATGTTTGAACATACCGAGTTTTCAAGAGGCAGAGCCAACATACCAACACATATCTACATAGAGTTACAGTCGCAATCCAGTCTATCCTCAGAGAACTGTCCCTCACCATCAGGTACTACATCACCAATATTGAGTCTAATTCCCTTCCAACCAGCATCTCAAGGAGCGTCATCAATACAGATATACACAGCCAAAATCATCTTCAGTGCAAAATTCGAAGGGTTGCGCTACATTATCTACAACTACCGTATCGTATGCTTCCTCACATTCAGCGCCCTTTTCTACATGTTCGCGATGATTAGCATGGCCACAGCATGGGCGATAATATCTGCGCTTTTCACTACCAACAAACAAAGCTCCGACCAGCTGAAATACAAATCAATCGTGTCCGAAGACAACTCCACCGCAGTCGCCTCAGACGCATCCCAAACGAAATCACAACGAAGCAAAGTCAAAGACGAACAAAGCACTGCAACTGAGAAGAAATCTTTATACGACATCAAAGCCGAAGCTGAAGCCAACGAACCTCCCACGCCCGATACCTCTGACGCAGAACACGAAGCGAGGACAGGAGGTCTGATAACCGACCAACACCTCGACGCAGAAGACGAAGAAGACGAAGAAGTGGAGGAAGAGAATGAAACCCGACCAGATATCATCCGATCTAGCTCCGGCCTAGACATCAAGAAAGAAGACGAGGACCCAACGGGCAAGTTCGCCGATAGTGGTCTCGGAACAAGTATGGAGAGTGAAGTTGCTGCTTCTGGATCTGGACTCGTGAGACGGAGGAGCGCGAGGGAAGGCACCAGCGGCAATGGCGGCGGTGGTGGTGGTGGTAGTGGTCGTGCTGGAAGACGCGGTAGCGGGAACCGATAATAGGATAGGAAAGGTCATTGGAGACAAATAAAGGAATAATGAACACGAAAATGAAATTTGATATCGTGTAATGAGATCAGTTGAGCAAATCTACTGTACTGTATATTCAAATGGCTCTACTGGCTGAGATTCAGGCAGAGGAAATGAATTCTCGATATGTAGGTATATACTTCTACTGGTATTAATAACGATGCGCGAGACAAGATAACCAGACGCCGCAAACAGCATCTTGATAATGGATGATTGATATCATGAATTTTTTCCTACTTGATTTGATGCGTGTTCTTCCTGAATGAATCATTCGTCTCCAGCATGTTTGACCGGAGAAAGATTCACTATCGAGTTTTCATTTCTCAGTATTTGACATCCTGTAAAATCTCGCAATCAATCCTTTAATCAATCTAATCGAATGCGAATGGATACAGACATGATTCTGATCCTGAATATGATCCATTTCAGTGAGAGAAAACACCCAACACCGATGAATCCCGTTAATGTCCATTCTGTGCGTAATACTTCGCGTCTATTCGTATGCCTTGATATTCATAAACATCGCTTCATGTTCCAATTCAGGATTTGTCCTTTCGAGGCGTGTCGTCAACTTCGTGGTCTCGTTTATCGTTATTCTCATTGACCTTGTTGGTCTCATCTGACTTCAGATCTTCTCCTTCTTCCGAAGACTTGGACGTAGCACGACTTGAGCTACCTGTGTCCGAGCCGAGATCATGGCCCAAACTTACGAGAACATCGTCTGTCGATATCTCTTTCTTCGAGGCGTCGGTCTTCTCGCCAGGAACATCGTCATCGCCCTCGTCAGGGTTGGCTTCTTGGAGCTTTAGCTGTGCCTCCCAAAGCTCTTTGTAGGCACCATCGCGCTTGATGAGGACTCTGTGAGGTCCGGCTTCGACTAGTTTGCCATTTTTCATCACCAGAATCTTATCTGCGTGGAGAATAGTCGAGAGTCGGTGGGCGATGATGAAGGTTGTTCGGCCCTTACAAAGCCTCTTGAGTCCCTCGTGTATCTTCGTTTCGGTCACACTGTCGACACTACTCGTTGCCTCATCTAGAAGCAAGATTTTGGGCTTCTTTATGATACAGCGAGCGATAGCGAGGCGCTGTTGTTCACCTCCAGATAGTTTGGCTCCCTTCTTGCCTACTTTCTGCTTGTAACCTTTTGTAAAGTTCATTATTTTGTCGTGCAGTACTGCTCCTTTACAGGCTTCCTCAACCTCCTCATCTGTGGCTTTGAGATCAGGATACCGGACGTTGTCAGCGACTGATCGTTCAAACATGGCTGGGTCCTGCGGTACAAATCCGATGAGCTCGCGGAACGACGCTAGCTTCAAGTCTCGAATGTCCTGACCATCGATAAGAATGCGACCTTTTGTAGTGTCGTAAAAGCGGAAAAGCAACTTTAGTAATGTGGACTTCCCGCCTCCAGTTTCACCAACAATAGCAACCGTCTGACCGGCATTCACATGGAAGCTGATATCCTCCGAAACGATTCGTGTGCCATCGTAGGAGAAGGAGACATCTTCAAAGTCAATTGCACCACCTTGGAAGTCGATATCCTTGGCATCATCACTGTCACTGACTTTTGCCTTGGTTTCAAGGACGACTAGAAGTCTCTCAGCGTCTACTAGCTCTTCCGATGCCGTATTGATAAGTCGGATCAAGCCACTGACAGGACTCATAACTTGGTTCCAATAGGTCACGAGCATAACAAACTGACCGACGTTTCCAGAGCTATAAATGATCTGACTGATGGGTATGATCGCAGCGGCGATGAAGCCCAAAGACACGATAGCTTGTCGAACAAATTGCGCGAAGGCATCGAAAGTCGTCGCTACAAGGCCCCTCTTATATAACAGTCGAGTTTTGACCCCAAATTCTTGTAATTCATGTGGAACCTTGTTGAAATGTGATACTGTCATCCAGTTGTAATTGGTCTCGAACAAGTGTTGCCATTGGGCGTACATAGCAGTCCACCACCTTCTTCTGAGCTTAGCCTTCTTTTTCAAGAATACCATGTTTGCGTATGCAAAGAAAACGATTGTCGTAGCCACAATGAAGCACAGATATCCACCAAAAAGCCATGCAAGCACAGCTAGAGATATGAACAAATCGGATATCTGTGGGAACATTTTGAAGATTACAAGGTGGAACAAGTCGGCAATTGTATGACCACGGTCAATCAGTCGGCCGAGACGATTTGAGTTCTCTGCTTCATGAAACTCCGAAGATAGCATCATAATGTGGTCGTAGCAAAACCGATCAAGAGACATCTTTGCTGTTGAAGAGTACCTCGCTGACGCTAGATCCGAGAACATTGAAATGACGCCAGCAGAAGACAGGACTGTGAGCGTCAGATATGCGGAAACCTGAATCCAGGGTATGCTGTGAGCATTTGCCAATTTGTTGACTAATGCTCCAAGGCTGAGGGGTAATGCCACATTAATCGCTCGTTGCAAAACGGTACAGACCAATATAATAGCGATGGATACCCATTGTTCATGGGTACGTGGTGTGACATGAGGAACAAAAATTCCAAAGGAGGAAATGTATTGACGAAGTGGACGTCGTTTGAGCTCCTCGAGTGCCTCCTTGTCAACAATCTCGTTGTCTCCGTCATCGTCGTCATCATCATCTTCGTCGTCATCGTTGTCCTCATCCTCCTTTTCAGCTGTACTAGACTTAGCTACATCCAGAGTTTTGCCTGAGTCGACGGGGTTCTGCGTTGAATCGCCTAGTAACGGTTGCGTCTCCTCCTCAGAGGCATTCGCATCAATCAATTTTCGACGGGATTGTGCAATAAGACTACCAGCAATGACTCCTGCAATGAGAATTATGCGCAAAATCTGGATGGTAAGATCTATTGCCACATGTGATCGGCGTCTCAAGTCAGGGCTCGCCACAGTCAATACAAAGGCCGCAAGGTCGAAAACTCCGAGGACTGCCCAAGATCTGATGTATGCGCTGCCACCTTCACCTTCCTTTTCGGCAAGACAAATCAGAAGGATCGCCCATGTCAACGTCAAGAACAAAATCGAGACGAGTGTCGGATCAGTCTGCCCAGCAACGAAGACTGCCCTACCTAGGAGCGCTGCTTGGGCTACGCTGGAAGAAATGATAATCGTCGTCATGCATAATTGGAATTTTTGAAATCTCGTCCATGGTATAACTTTCCCCTTCGAATCTTTCTTCGTTTTGGTGATGGCGCGCTGTTGGAAGGTTTCCAAAAGTGTCGAACCAGAAAACGTTAATAAAGTAAGGACAACGGAAAGCGCATTAATCGAGATTAGGAGATACGATGAACGAGTAGCAATTCCACTCGACATCATCACTAATGATTTATCTGACATGATGTGATGATAGAGGAGGGAAGGAAGTTTCAAATAGTATCTGACATGGTGCCTTTATATTTGAGTAGACTCCGTTGCGGCACACGTTTGTTTTTTAACGCAGAAGTGAGAGGTGCTAGAGTCAAAGCTGAAAAGAAGGTAAGCAAGCGTGCAAATACCATCGCCACTTCTGCCCTAGCAATAATCATCAACGTTGGAGCCTTGAGAACGCCCGCAACCGGGTTGGAGCAAACGACGGTAGGGTCAGCCATACCGTCGACTGTGTCATCCCGATATGTGTAGTCGGTGTAACAATGACTCAAGTTTCGAATGTCTGACTTGCTGCACCTATGATTCAGAGAGTATGTTGCTGCTGTAAGTTTGCCACCGTCTGTCATAAGGCTGACCGGATTAGGCCTGTGCCACGTTCGTTGTTAATTCGATCGGTCTAGTCAACGCCTAATGCTTGGTGCCAAAATAGTCCAGACTCGTTAGCCTCGGACCATATCAGAGAAGAATGTAGCCTAGCATTGCCAGTGTAGTTTGCTCGGACTCGGTGGAGTAGTGGTAGACGTCAAGTCCAGTCTCTATCACGTTCAGGTATACTAAGAGCACACACACTGACGAATCGGAGAGAGACTGAATCTTCTATGGTAGGCTTTGGAAAGCTCAAGCGACAGTTCGCGCCAACGTCAGTGGCTGTGGCCTCGAAAAGTACGCCTTGCAGGCAACGCCAAAGCATTCACACTGCCTCCAGCTCTATTCATCAGCACTATTGCAAACAATATGATCAACAGAAGGTTTGTCAAGGAGAGCGTGTTGGATCAATGCATCGGATACAATAACTTTGCGTGATTCGGATTGGGACTGCCGAATTGCTTTGACTGCGCTGTTGTTGATGATTGTTGGTCACGACAATGAAGCTCTCACTGGCATGTCATCGTATACAAGATTTCAGGAAGTCTACACTCCTCTAGGTAAGGAGATTGTCAATCACTGAAGCGGGAGAATGTTTGCTACAAACTCATGCTCGCATACCTTTGAGGCGTTGTAAGTTATTTGATACTGCGCAGGCACCCGCTCGCGTTATCCTGACGCCGATTGCAGGAAGAGCGAAAGTGTTTCTTTCTCACTCTCTGTGTGACTTTTGCCTACAATTCAATTCTCCATTCATCTTTCGTTTGGTGATACAGATTGTCTCTTGAGCTGCATCGCAATCTCTGGTTCTATACTGACAAAATCAAATCACTCGCGAAAAGTCATGGGACCTAGCGGACCGGGAATATTTGACTCCACTGAAGATACTGATGTCGGACATGAGATATCCAGAGACGCAGGACTGTGCCTTGTAAATCCAGACGATCCTGATTGCGGCGGAAAAGGATCCGAGTTCACCAAAAAGGCCTTGAACGATGGTCTCTTCACTAAGCTCTTCGATTCCTACAAAGATGGAGATGTCAAGCTGTATGTCTTTACGTGGAAATACTTTCTTGTCATCCTTACCGGTATGAGCATGCGACTTGGAGCAAATATCACCGACGAACAGCGAGCCTACATGAAAACTATCTACAAGAGTGCGGGACTCTTCGAGGGTGGTATCAAACAGATGGGCGAAGCGTTAGACAAGTACGAATGTGGCACACCTCTAGATCTTGAAGACTTGGATGCGGGCAAGGTAGATTTCGGCATGGAAACCTAGTGGGTTGATAATACATAACCACGACCACTCTATGAATTTAACACATGTCATCAGTCACAGAATAAGCGTCAACCACATGGGCAACAGATTCTTCGAAGACGACGTTCCGTAAGTCAGCCCCGATCAAAGATACAAACTATCACGCTAAGACTAGTCGCAGCACCCCTGATATCTGCAAAGCTTCATATCAGATGAGTTGTGTCAGCGGCATCTGTGGCGTCTGTGACAAGAAGGAAGCTACACTCAAAGCAGAGACTGGAAGAGATCTGAAGAGATGCGCCGGCTGTAAGATTGTGCAGTATTGTGATCGTGTCTGTCAGAGAAGAGGTTGGTCTACGCATAAGCATTTCTGCCCTGCAGGTCCTGGTGTCCATCCTGACTTCACAGTGAGAGATGTGTTTGGCAGAGTCTTCCGCGGAGGAAGAAGAGCAGTTTAGAGTCTAGGAGAGGGCGCAATACTTGCAATTCATGACACGACTGGAGCCCATCCCGAGCATACTCTATCGTTGTCTGGAAAAGGAGCATGCAGTATGCTACTGGAACGTGAACAAGATCGTTAGAACTAGGAACGAAACCTAGACAGACACATTGCATGGGAAACACATGAGGATGTCTAAATGTATCTGTTCAATCAAAACGTACGCCATGTCTACTGGCGCAATAACATGCCTTTCTACAAGACTCATCTCCTTCCAAGATCCACACTCCTAACTAACCTCATCTTCTCCGTGCCATCTTCATCCTTCTTATCCCCAAAGAAAGGCTGCACAGCAACCTTGACCACCTCCTCAAACAATCCACCAACAACCACATCTTGCAGCTCTTTACCCGTCTGCTTGAAGTCAGGATAGGCATTCAATTCAAGCAACCAGACATTTCGCTCAGCATCGACCAAGAAATCCACACCAAAGATCTCAAATGCATTAGGCAGCGCCTGGAAGTGAATCATTTGCTCTCGCGCCGCGGCCTCGAAAACCTCACCTGTAACCATGCAGATCTGATCGAAAATATCGTCCTGCCACTTCGGCGGCATGCCTGTCTCGTTCAGCGACCAGAATCGATACACAGAGGAGTCTCGTGTAGATTCATCTTGGAAGCAAGTATTCGTCAGATGTTGGGAGAGGTCAAGATTCGCCGCATCTTGGTCTCCTTCGCTATTGACTGTGTTTGGAGATTGATATGTTTTTGCAGCGAAGAGGGCAAGCATCTCCTTGTACACGTAAACTTTCAGTGCGCCTACAGCGAGGACATAAACTCGGATATGGAACTTGCGATTGTCGTGTGATGGGAGGAGGAGTGGTGGATCAATATATGGTTGAGCGATGAAGTGACGGAGCTGGGATGTCATGGCGCGGTCACCTGAGTTTCCTTCATCTTCTTCATCCTCATCGGCTTCAATATCATCGTCTTTCTCGTCTTCCTCTTCGCCTTCCCATTCTTCGAAAATAGATTGGAGTTCTTGCATAGTAGAGAACAGTCTGATACCGTTCCCGCCATCACTCATACCTGGCTTCAGGATCCACCACTCTCGTTCGCCACTTTGCCCGATGTTTTCGTTACGTTCCATGCTCTCATTCAAGTCCCAGGCGTCGAAGAGTGCTTCGTCCAGAAACTCGGCAAAGTCAAGCTCGAAATGAATGGCGGGTTTGAAATGTTTTCCCAGTACACTGTCTGGATGCTTTACCAAATATGTCGATACTGTGTTCGAGAGATAATGCTTTCGTATCAAGGCCTTTCTGATCACGTACGCACAAACCAGTGAGGTCTCTGGATGTTCTGAGGCATGATCAAAGTTTAATGCCTCATAGGCCGCGAATTGTAATAACGGAGCCTCTGGCTTTGGCAAAGCATCTGCCGACTTGACCAACTCGAACTTCTGATGAGATACTCTTTGCAAAGCATCTAGTATCAAGGGCTGTACGTACGGTTCTGGATAGTCAATTACCGCATGAACCACCTTAGATGTCTCAATCTGTCGTATGGCAAGGGAAGAATCTCTAGAATCCCTGCATTCATATTCTATCAGTCTTTGTATCTATGCTTGATATCAATCCAGATGCCTGACTTACTCACAGCTTGATCTCTCCAACGTAGTGAGGTAGGTGCCAGAAGTTTGCTTTAAGAGGCGTGACAGAGACTATTCCTTGTGACACTGCCCAGCCATCACCTCCTTTTGCATTCTCAACTGATCTCTTTACATCCGCAAAGCTTGGTGACCATTTGAACGTCACGTGGCTCCTGCTTCCTGCTGGCTTACTGCCAGCATTCTTCGCTTCGCCATCTCTTATCTTCTGTTCTTCCTTTTGCGGATCTGCGTCTGTAGCTGTACCAGGTAGTTCTGTGAATGAGCTGTTGGTCCACCGATTTGGTATCATCCCAGTATACATAATTTTTGCGCTTTCGACTCCCTCCCTGAGCGGCACATTGATACTGTAGAGGTCTACATCTTCTGGCCATTCAGACATGATTTTCTCAACCAGTTTCGTGCTGACTCTTGAAGCTGCAGCGATAATTTCGGGAACATGCTCTCTCGAATCGAATGCATAAGACAATGCAATACTTTTCACACCATTGACAGCACCCTCCATAGCACCACCAATCGTCCCACTCGACAGAGAGAATAGTGCGGTCGTGTTTCTACCGTAGTTTGGTCCACTTAGCAAAAGATCGATAGGGCCTTTATCCTTGAACATATGATGAAGACCAATCTGAGCGCAACTTGCAGGCGTGCCGTCGACGAGAATCCATTCTTCCTTACCATCGTTGAAGGGTCGATCTTGCGTGATACCATCATCCTTCAAAATAGTACCAGGACGATAGTAAGATGGCGTCAAGGTCTGACCGATCATATGGGCTTTCCCAATCCATGATCTTTGAGTATGCGGAAGACACACTGATACTGTATGACCAGCTTCTTGGAGTGTAGATATCAAAGTATGAACGTATGGTGAGGACTGATTGGATGGCGGACCGTCGTCGTTGGTGACCTGGTATCGAGGTTAAACAACATACATACTCCACCGTTATCTGCTTACCAGGATATGCATCTTGAATTCTTCTTATGTCGAGCTTGGAATATTCGGTTCTGGTAAACGAACAATCTCCTATAACCCTGGGATGTCGAGTGAATCGGAATATTTTTCTCGCGAAACCAAAACTGTGAAGACGTCATTTCATCGGATGCTCACTCTAAGTACCCCGATTACAATTCCAGACTTCGCTATGCGATGATTGGGATATAGACTCATTTGAGATAGACAGCATGCCTCACGATACTTTAAGATCTCGCTCACGCTCTCCGTATCGCTATGAGCAGAAATCGAGACATCATCATCACCGATCGCGATCCCCGCGTAGAAGCGAAAACAAAGACGGACAATCTACACGGCGTAAACGAAGTCCAACTGCCTCTGTCATTCTACCATTATCTGCGAGACCATTATCGAAACATGACCTACGAGTGTATCGGCCAATGTTCGCTCATTATCTGGACATACAGAAACAGAAGGATATAGATGATTTGACGGAAGACGAAGTACGAGGAAGATGGAAAAGCTTTCTTGGGAAATGGTAAGCACGATATTTCGAGGCTGGTATCTGGACTTGAGGAAGAACTCAGTACTAACATGGTAGGAACCGTGGAGAACTCGCGGAAGGCTGGTATGACCCCAAAACGTTAGAAAAGGCTATAGCAGCAGAAAGTTCGACATCGAGGAACGACAAACCTTCTCCAGCGACATCACGTCATGTGGGAGACAAGAGACATACAGAGGACACTGACGACGACGGCGACGACGATGATTACGGTCCCTCCTTACCACAAGACTACTCTGGCAGTCTAACATCTACAAGCAAGAGCACGTCCAGAGCAGGTCCATCTATACCGTCCATGCAGGACCTTCGTGCAGCGCACGAGCAAAAGCAGGAAGAGACAGAAGCAGAGTACGAGCAAAGGCTCCAAGATATACGCACAGAACGCCGCAACGATCGCAAACTCCAGAAGTCACGCCTCGACGATCTCGTACCTCGTGCCGAAGCGGGTACTCGCGAACGACAACTCGAACGTAAACGAGAACTAGCTGACTCGAATCGTGCCTTCGCAGCAGCCAAAGACGCAACTGGAGATATTGACCTTCCAGACCAAGAAGTGTTAGGCGATGAGGATTCTTTAGGCCAATTGAAGAGGATACAAAAAGAGGCTGAACGAAAGAAGAACGACCGTGAAATTAGAAGGGAAGAAGCACTTCGAGCAAGAGTAGCGGAAAGGGAAGAGCGGGTCAAGGGGATGAAGGAGAAAGAAGAGAAGACAATGTCATCTCTGAGAGAGATTGCTAGAGCCAGATTTGGATCCGGATGAGAGGAAGAATGGCCTATTATATCGGTTATGTATAGCTATCAGAATCATACTGCACCAGTCTCTAGCTGGCATTGAGGGCAGCAACGGCATCGGCGCCGTCTTGTGGTGGTTGCTGAACCCCAGTGGGAGTTGCGACACTGGCTTTGTTTTGGGCAGCCATCTGCCAGGCTGGGATAGACGCCTTCCCTGCTGAAGCACCGAATGATGGCTTGCCACTCATCGATGGGCTTGGTGCTGGCGGGTATGATGTACTTGGTAGTGTAAATGATGGTGCTGTCGATGCGGTGTTGACACCTGTGACGTTGCTCTTGCTCCCTGGAGCAATCTCGCTCGTCGGTGTGCTTGCGGCACCTCTTGAACCCGAGGCACTATCCGCTTGTGGTCGCGTACCAATTGCCGATGCACTTGGAGGAAACACTGTGCTGGATTGAGAGCCCATACGGTTGCCCATCAATTGCTTCAGACTTGCCAATTCCGTGCTAAGCTCCTTCAATTGCCTCTCACTTCCATCTCTTACACTATCAATTGCGCGTGGTAGACTGTCCTTCATGCTCTTAACATCTGCTTCCATCCTCCTGGCATCATCTTCTCTCTTCATGTTTGCTGTTTTCAACTCTTCCACAATGGACTCTATGTCCGCGATAGCCGTATCCAGCTTTGCAGTTCGCGCCTCTTCGGCCTCCTTGAGCGCAGCGGTATCTGATGCCAGAGTATCGAGGAGTGCAAATGCGCGATTGAACTGCTCGTCTATGGCTGCTTTGTCCTGCTCTAGTTGCGGCGGTGTCGGCGGTGCTATCAGCGGTTTGATATATCGTTGAGCTAACGCGAAGACACCATAACTTGCACCACCTAATACCGTTGCCATGATGAACCAATCTCTCCAATCTCTCTTAGGCAGTTCTGGAGGCGGCTGTTGCCATTGTCCGAATGGAGGATATCCATTGTAACCAGGAGGTGGTCTCTGATAAGCTTGTGGAGGATAATATGGTGCTGCTTGTGACCCAGGAGCTGGTCCTCCGGCGGCTTGTGATAGAGACAATTCGATCTCTTCTTGCGTGAGATTTTTCGATTTCAGGAACTCAATACGCTTTTCGATAGGTGAAGATGCGACAGAAGGGTCTTGAAGGAAGTTGACGGCTGAAGCTACGAGATCTTCTCGGGGTGCCATGTTGGGCGGATGTAAAAGATATCGTTGAGGTCACCGCATGTGCGAGGTAGACAGTTGATCGAGCGGTACTTTGAATCAGGTGAACCCAACTCGACTCAGGTCGATTCGATGTAGCGAAGCAACTTGCCGTCAGAAATTGATTGTTGTCAGAAAGGAAGTGATGGTCCCAGCCATCTCTCAAAATCGCATGCCCGTTGATTCCAGAATCCCGCAGCCTCGGTTACTTGGCCAAGTCTGCTCCACTTTTGATTCCGCTCCGCTGACCAATGGGACTCTTTGTTTACTATCCGTCTCGATTCGGTATCATTACTATTATTCCATCATTCTTCAAGCCCACCTTTGCGACAGCAACGGTTGACTTCGTGCTGACACATTCGACTGCGCTCACGAATAGATTCAAAGCGCACAACAGTGCATGAGATTGTATAGCTATCCCGAACCTGCGCGACACACCATTCACTATGGCGCAAACTACTGGCCTCTTCAGTGTGCGCCGGCCACGAGAGACACTCGGAGCCATACAAAACTACTCTGGAATTCCGCAACCAGCGTCTGCAATGAAACGAATGTCCTCTAGCCACGATATGCGCAATGTACCGTATACAGCATCTCATGTCCGCTCGACTTCGGTCAATCACAACATGCAGCGACCAGCACAGCCAAACTTCCATCGCTCCTCTTCAGGCGGTAATCTCGCCGAACTAGGAATGTCAACAGCCAGAAGATCAGTCTCGAATGTTGGATTCGGTGGTACGTCTCATAGGCAGAGTTTAGCACCAGGACAACTATTCGGATCGCAAACACCTGCGTCTGCTAGCCTACAGAGGAGAAGCAGTGTATATTCACGACCGTCCGGTACAGGGCCAGTATCTCACCAGTCGTTCTTCTCTCAGCCAAATGGATCAGCCAGTGGACGGGTCGACCCCAGACCCTTCAAGGACAAGCTGTACAGGGAGCGAATAGGGCAAGAGTTATTGGATTACCTGACGCAGAACAACTTTGAATTGGAGATGAAACATTCTTTGACACCAAGAGCTATGGCACAACCTACACAGAAAGACTTCAATCTCATCTTCCAGTGGCTTTACAACAGGATCGATCCTGGTTATAAATTTCAGAAGGCCATCGACACTGAAATTCCTCTGGTTCTTAAGCAATTGAGATATCCTTGGGCCGATACACTGACCAAATCGCAATTCGGTACGGTCAATAGCAACAACTGGCCTAAACTCTTGGTCATGCTGCATTGGATCATGCAGCTGGCTCAGATGTTGGAGAACTTCACAAGAGGAGCATATGACGACGCATGCGCAGAGGCTGGCGTTGATGTATCGGGTGATCGAATTGTATTCCGCTTCTTGTTTGGCGCATATCAGGACTGGCTTCAGATGGGACCAGAGGATGACGACGAAAGTGCGGAAGCAGCATTAGTACCACACGTACAGGCTATGACGCAAGAATTCGAACGTATAAACGCAAAGCATGATGAGGAACTCACCATTTACGAAGCCGAGAATGAGTCACTTCGAGCACAGATTAAGGAGATCGAGGCGTCTGTTCCGGACGTCGCGAAACTTGATCAGAACTTTAAGATCCTAGAGGGAGACAAAAAGAAGTTTGAGGACTACAACGCCAATGTACAGGCGAAGATAGAAAAGTATCAGTCACGAATCAAGATACTTGAAGATGAAATTGCAAGAACAGAGGCAGAGCTAGCCACAGCAGACCAAGAGCGTCTTCAATTACAGCAATCAGTCGACAAGCAAGGCCTCAACATTCAAGAAATTGACCGCATGAACAAAGAACGAGAGCGTCTGACACAATCTCACGAGGACGCTGTAGTGATCCTCGACGAAGTCAATCGTAAAGTCCTAGAAAAAGAAGCCGAGACAGCCCAGCGTCTCGAAGACCTCGAAGCGGTCGTGAAGCGATACAACAGTCTAGGCTATCAGATGTGTCTGATACCTTCGACCGCCACAAACGCCAAAGGTCAATCATTTGAATTGTCCCTGAACCTCACTGAAGCAAACAACTTCTCAGCATCCCAATCTCGAAATACCCGAAGTCGAGACATCCTCCCAGAAGCCGACCGTCTCCTCTCCGACAGCCAAACAGGCTACTCTCCAATCCACCTCCTGAATCTCGATCTCCGAGGCACAATCCGCAGCGCATTCCTAAGTCTTCGCAAGGAGATAAACGAACGACGCAAGACCGCCGCCGAAACAGACCTAAATGCCCGTGACTTCCTCGACAGCGTTTCCGAAGCACTGCACGAGAAAAACACTGAAATCGATAACCTAAACTATCGCGTCCAGGAGGCTAGTCACACATATAACACGACAAAGGATGACAACAATACCAAATTCATGCAGCAGACTTCGACCGTGGAGAAGTTGGAGAAAGAACTCGCGAGGATGAGGGAAGGGTTGGAGAGGGGCGTTGTTGAACTCGAGCAGAGAGAGATGGAGGTTCAGGTCGCGTGGGAGGCGATGAGGGAGGAGGCGGCTAGGGTCAGGGAGGACTTGCATAGTGGTATTGAGAAGATGCTTGAGGAGGTTATTAGATTTAAGGTCCATATTCAGAGGGGACTTGAAGAATTTGAGGGTTGGGTTGGTGAGGAGGTTGAAGGGGAGTTGTTGGGTGGTGAGGAAGAAGAAGATGTTGGTAGTGATGGGATGGTTTTCAATTGAGTTGATTTGAGTGCAGTGTTGGTGATTGTTGTGTGATTGGTATTGTTCTCTGATCTTAATGATAGAAGAAGATGAGAAGAGATATTGTAACGATTGAAATGACTAGCGAACAGTGGAGTGAAATGGAATTATATCGTCTCCTGGCCACCAAATAAGAATATTCTCAACACCATTCCAATCTAGTTCTCTTGTGATGCAAATCCAACGAGCGTAGATCCAGAGTATAATACTGTAGTATATCAGCATCAGGTACGTTGCGATCGGACAGATGAAGAAACGAATGTATGTATGCATTAAAAGAGTGGAGGAAACTTACAAGATAAGCAATCATGCTCCTGGCGGGCTCCTCAGCACTATCAGCATCGACAGCCATCTTGACATCTTCATCCTCATCTTCTCGGATCCTACGTGGCGTGACAGTGACGATGAAGTCGAATTCAACCTTGATTGGAACTGACATGGGCGAATCTGAGACGAGAGCTGTTTGTTCATGATTCTTGCTTAGCTCTCCTCTCTCATATTCGTCTGTTCCGCTCTCGCAACCGCTCATCAGCTCAACTCGACTCAAGAGCCCAATCAACTGCTCCATCTCGCTACCATTCTTCATCACTCTCTGCAAAATCTCCTTTTCATCTGGCCTTCTTCCTCCCTCAAATTCAAGATCGATCCACTCTCTCCCGCCCTCAACCTTGATTGTTCTCAAATTCGTGAACTTTGCGAAACCCCGCTTGAGGATCATGTCGTGAACAAACGAGACAGGTAAATGGAGACAAACGACATTGCTGAGTAGTGTCGGTAGATGAGGGAGAGAAAGAGCCATCAGGCGCTCAAGGCCTCGGAAGCGGATCGTGGCATGACCGAAGTAGATCTTGGAAGAAGAGAGGAAGATCTCTTTGGAGGCGAGAAGAAGGGAAGAATGCGAGGATGATGTTGTTGATAGAGGGAGGACTCCAGGGCGGGCTGTAGTGCTGGAAAAAGAGGAAGAGGGGACGAAAGTGTAGATGCACCATGCTAAGCTGAATAGGTGGACGTATATCTTGTGTTTGATATCTGGAGGTAGGGAGAAAAAGGTGAGACGTTTTGGGAAGCGAGAGCGTGGGTTTTGAGGAAGAGTTGGTCCCATGTCTCCCCGAGTTCTCTTGGTTTCTTTCTCGCTTTTGTGGTTTCTTGATCGGATCGGAGTGTAGACAGGTTGTGAAACTTCAGACTGATCGGTCGCTGATAGAATGATAGATCGGTAGTTGATGAAAGATCGTGCTTAATAAAGAACAAGGTGCTGTGTGTATTATTGTAAATATCTATTGGCCACGAGTACCGGTTGGCAATATGATCTGTCAGCCAACATATGCATTGTTCGATCAATCAGGTTAGCGTGAGTCTTTGTATCGAAATACAATGATGGAGTGAATCGTTCGTAATGTTGGGTGACATCGAAGTATATGTCAAGTTGATGGGATGTAAAGCATATACTGTGATGTCTAGTACAAGCGTAAGCGGGTGCCATATCGACTTACCAAGAAACACATAAAGGAGTCCCCACCAGACAACAATATATCGATTGATGCTAGGAGCTTCTGACCTAAAAGTGTGCACAAGTTTTGAATTACTCTGGAAACATAGGTCAGAGAAACATAGACATTTGGTGAAAATTATCGTATTTTTGGGGGAATTTGCGATCTAGATCTACCTAGACCATAGTTTCAATAAAAGTAACATGGATAACTGCAAGTGATTCATAATCGACCCCTTTGTTTCGAAGCAGATGAGAATTGGCTGTGAAGATGCAATGCCAAAAAAAGCCATGTGCCGATCTTGTGACCATACCTTCTTTTGACGCCATTATATCTTCTTCTGACCGTTAAACGACTTTTTCGCCTGGAAAGGAATTTTGAAAAAATGGAGAAGATGCTTCCGTACAAGATGCATAAGTGCGCTACCCTGATGTGGTATCCGGAGTAAGAACTTGGTAGAATCTTCCTCCACATTCAACAAGAAATGACTGAACTGCAATAAAAATCATGATCATCATAGAATCATCAAGTCATCAGACGCCGCCTCTTGGTCGATGGACCTGGCGAACCGTCTGCCAATGGTTGCTCGGGCCGCGTCATACGCTGAACAGGAGTGACACCCTTGTAGTGAGCATTGTTGTATGGCGAATCAGTGCGAGCTTTACGCTTCTTCGAGCGAGATTTTGGTGTGTTGTATTTGCCATAATGCGAAGCTAGAGGACTGCTTTGGAGGGCTGCGAAAGTGGGATCTGCGTTTCGACGGAACGACATTATGTTGTTGTTGTTCAGATGTGCCAGATCGCTGCTGTGCAATGTTGCACTGGGATTGCCCGACACGACGAAGGGTGATGTTGGCTCGTCATCAGAGTCAGAATCCCATTGAATAACATCATCAATGTTCATTGCTGCTTCGCCAGGACTAAGCTCAGCATATTCGCTTCCATCAAAGTCATCATCCATATCCAGAGCCAGTGCATAATTGGAAGACTGAGGGAAGAAGGCGTAGGGTGGACCTTCCACCTGCCCATTCGATGCTGCGTTGGCGATGGTGTTGAGACTGGAGAACATAGGATCATGTCCCAGAACACCTGTGTCTCGAGATGCTTGACTTGCATTGTCGTCGAAGACAGCTTCCGCAAAACTGACGATCGGACTTTGTGGAGCGGATGCAGCATAACGTCGAGCAAATTGTTCTCCCAAGGATGATGGATTAGTGATGATCAACATCTTTCCACTCTTGTCAAGGATACCGGAGGACTTCATTCCATCGTCGATGAATGTGCCACTAGGGGGACCCTTGAGACGCGGGGTCTTCTTCGTAGTGTCTGACGCTGAGGAGGGACTACATTCCTTCTGCGTAGACTGAGAGCTTTTCGGTGTGCGAAGAGAAATATCAGGTAAGCAGTCATCGGTGAGATCAGCTATAAATGATTAGCAATAAACATCAAGTCGAAGCACGAACATACAGTCAGTATCCTCAGATTCAGAGGCAGCAATAAGGTCTTCAGTGAGAGAAGTATCAGGAAGTGCAGACGGTAGTAACGCTCTAGTCATGGTTGGTGAATCTGACAGGGCCAGCAGAGCCGGTCTGGATTCTGGGAAAGCATCCTCAAAACGTACTCGACGTTTATGTGGTTCTTGACCTTCATCGCTGCTCTGTGAGGAAGGGAAATACTGTACCGTTCCTTCAGTATCACTTGCACCAAAGCCATAGGCTGACATGCCATCAATATGATTCTGAAGTTCCCATGCCGAATCAACATCCTCAAAGGCACTGAGTGCGTTGATAGATTCTTCGAAGGCACGCTGATCGGCTTGCTCGATTCTTTCTGGATCAATGTCGGAATCGCTAATTTCTTCTACGCCTTGATATATGTCATCATCGTCCTCACCTGCAAATAATTGTTCGACAAACTCCTTGTCGTCCATTTCTGGGGACTTGAATCTATTCTTGGCTTTTTGATAGTCCCCGAAATCATCAATTTCTGCAACGTCAAACATACTTGCTTCGGATACGTTATCATCATCGTCTGAACGAGAGAGTTTGTAGCGCCCCGCCTTGCGTGCCTTTGGTGCACGAGACGGGGCTACCACTGCTGGCTCCTCGGCCGCATCTTCATCATCGCTCTCTCCGTCAGCTTCATCTCCGCTTGAGGTTGATTCGTCTTCGGTTATGCTTGCAGGTGCGGCTTTTTTGTTACGTTTCTTCACCGGTGCAGTAACACCCACCTTGGCCCCACCTCTTCGTTTCTTCTGTGCTTTGTCTTGGTAGGTATCGTCTGGATGTGATCGTCGCTGCGAAGTGCGTGGCGCAGAGAATAGAGTCTGGCGGCCACTATTTTTTGAGGTATGGAGTCGAGACATTTTGTGTCGTCAATGTTCGACAAATGAGATGTGAGAGGTAGTTGTTTGGTTCTTTGTTGGTGTCTTAAGGAATTGAGTAGGGGTTCGGGAAATGCGTGGTGATATGGTAGAGATCGGTCGGATTTGGAGTAAGAAAAATTGTTGTCCTAAGCACCCGAGTCGGCAGAGCGACGGTCAAATGCTATGTTGGTTGATGTTTAATACAAATTCGATTGCAGGAAAGCGTAGCTCCTATTACTTTCTTAAAATCGAAAGAGAGAAGAAATATCGTCAAAGTTTGAGGGTCTTGCTATTGAACTGGACTGGCGTTATGACCTGCTGGAGGGGTGCTCTGGTGGACTTGCCCCTCCGTAAGTCGTTTAGTTGACGGCCGTCATTTTGGGCAAAGTATTCCTCGACGATTATTTCTGATTGATTTTGTCACGATTGGAAGAGTAATACAAGGGATAGAGTATTGATGGTGGTTTAAAGGAAATCGATAGAGAACTTGCGGTGGAAAAAGATTGAAGAAAAGTTCCCCAAGGCCAAGAAAGCATCTTGAGATCTCATTCGGCACCGTCTACTTTCACCGCCTTTCCCTTGAACCCATCGACATTGCACTACTCCATGTTTTTGACACTCTTGTTTCATGCACGCATACATTCATAGACAACATTACACGGATTCTGTGTTGACCATGTCGAATGTACACTTCCATCTTTCTATCTATACGATTGTAGTCCGTTGACTGAAGGAATTGTTCAGCAGCCACCATACCACCGGTGTCCTCCCTTCGGAATCGCTACTCTGACTCACGCTGGGACCAGGTAACTCTACAGTCCAATCATTGTCCTCTGGATAGCCAGTGAAACACAACTTGGTCAAACCAAGTGGAGTTATCGACACCTATACTTAAGCACGATGTAGTAAAAAAAATTGGGTACTCCGTCATAGCGTGGTGTGTGACGCTGGTCAAGTTTGCTTCTTGCAACACAGCACACGACCATACGTGTTGAGGGGTATATTCGTTCATGATAATAATCTGTTTGACCACTGTCCAGCAGTGACGCGAAAGAATATTGTCTTTGCTTCAATCTCGCACATCTTTCACCGCACTAGCTGTTTTTCGCGCGTTGGTATACTCTGGGCAAGTTCTCGAAATCCAGTCAAGTTCCGATATGTGGCACCGGCGGGATCGTATCTGCCTATAGTTGACATACCGTGGCCCTGCTGTGCGTCTTTTTCTCGGAGGGCACCGATACAGTCACTCAATACAGATAAAGCGCTTACCCCATGTCGTTGATCTGATAATGCTTTAGACACAACAAGCCTATGCCTCAATTAAGATCTCGAAATGGTAGACATAGTTCTTTGACGTCGGAGGCTGCACATAAGCTGATAATTCGGCGAGTATGCAATGTTCTCTTGCTACGCATCGAGTTGTTCGGTATGACAGACCACTGATAAGTATTTTGATGATCTGGCCCATGCTCTGATCGATTTACGAACTCCAAGCTTGCTATAGACAAACTTAACTGCGGCCTGTGGTATTATGTGGGCAAGTTCATTGAACCACTCTCTTCATCACGCGTCTATCGACGTCGAATGCTTGACGCAGCCGCCTTTCCAGCGTACTTGAGAGCCAACGTCAAAGTGTGGATCACTTCATAGTCTGATGGTGCAGGCAAACAATGTACATATATACCTCGACAGCAGACTACAGTATCACTTCAAAAGTCCTCGGCGATAAGCATCCGGAGACTCTCCATTGGAAAGCCTCCAATGCACTTCAATTTCAATGCCGTTCATTTCCCATTCGCCCTCAGCGGTCATCACAGGGTCATATATCACGTGAGCGCTCACTTCCCGCTCTAGTCCAGGTACGAGTCGATGACGATGGCCACAAAGCACGAACAAATGTTCCAGAAACTCGTTCTACTGCATGAACAACTCAGATGGTGAGTCCGAACATGGGAAAATACTGGGGACATAGGCTTGCCACCGGACCGTCCGTGCCGTCACCATGACTATAAACACCAGAGAGGCCTGCTATGTTGTGTGCGACCATCTGTACTATCTCAACTCGAATACTCTCATAAGAGCACTGAGTGTCGATAATGTTCCAAGCATCTCAATGTCATGAGCCAGGCCTTCTCATGGTGCTGACCAGGCCAAAGCTACCTGAGTATTTTGACGAGTTCAATAGCTGGTACAACACCGAACATGGTCCGGCTCGAGTCAAGCTAGATTCAATTCAGAATGGATATCGATACAGGTCTGAAGGACTTCAGCCCACCTGGGCTGGGTTGTACGACCTAGCACGTGTGTCTGCAGTGATGGAAACGCAATACACCATGCTGCGAGAACATAGATCCAGGAGAGAAAAAGACATGTTGTCAAATAAGGTTGACGTCCTTGAGAGGAAGATCTACCGTAGAATATCTTCACGGGGTTGCAGCCTTAAACCAGCGCCAGTCATCTTGAAAGTATCATTTGTTGTCAAGAACACCCTAGTGGATGAAGTTCATCGGTGGTACGAACAGGTGAGCCAAGTCCATTCTCAACCAGCTTGATATTAACGTTTGACAGGAGCATATCGAAGATCTATCTCGGATACCAGGCTGGCTTCGTAGTCGTCGTTACGAAGCTGTCGCAGGCGATGGCGTACCATCAGGGTGTACTGAACTATTAGCCATACATGAGTTCGACGAGGGCAATGGTTTAGGCGGACCAGAACACATGTTCGCACGAACGCGACCGTGGCGGAATAGAATAGTCAGCATGGTTGAGAGTCGTGAGAACACCCAGTACAATTTCTATCATGAGTTTCGAGCTGAGGATTACCAAGACCCTGCAGAATGTCTACCGACGTCGACGTCAGCGGTGATGCCTATGTATTCAGATGAGGACGGCGTTACCAGGTTGCAAGCTGGGATAGGTGCGATTGAGTATGCCGGTCTGGTCCTACATCGTTCGGGACCTCCAGCTGTCTTCTAGGCCAACAAATTACCATGATGTTTCTTGTCAGAAAGCTATGTGAGGTCAAGGATTGACCGGCTCAAGGAAGTATGCCCTCATCTTGATTGACGTGAGAGGAACTGGATGATAGTGAGAGCACAGAAGACGGACTGCATTTTCCTGCCACCAATCATGCGCAACGAAGACCTGACGATAGCTTGAAGGGTAGCTACTGTCATAAAATACAAGATCTTGTCATGAGTCAGATGTGACAGCTAACAAATTGTCACCGGTTGGCTGGAACCCAAGTGGACCGAATCCTTAGTGTTTGTCCGGTTGTCTGAGGCAGCCAGCAATCGCTGGAGGGACAGCATACTCACTCACAATTAATGTGTCATTCGCATGAGCCTCACCTGCTAGGACACGAAATTGTACTGCGATCTGTATTTAAAGCAACGCAGGTAGCCGCAATTGTTCACATAGTAGGAAGATTAAAGTACAGGAAGGTGTATAGTAACTTGCCTGATACGGGGCGAAGATCTTCCTAGGTGTAGATCAGCTGCAACACTTGTCAGGTTTATCATGCACATCATGCTGGAGAGCCGCACTAAAGTTGAGGCTGAGATAAATTAGTAGCAGGTTATGGGGTAGGTTAAGCCTCGGCTTGGATGGTATTAGTTCTATCTGATGAAATAATAGTGGTGATGAGAAGAGCGAGCAGGATGACGATAATAGAATTGAACCTACACACACCAAAAGACATTGCAAGCATGTCTGTTGTGTGCCATGATATCCCTAGCAACATGTCGCAACGCTAATGTCGATGTGCTGGCGTCGATGGCGATTTTACACCTCAGTCAGCATGGTGCTTACCCGCTGGGATGCACAAAATTGCTATTCACAATAAGGAGATAGTATCGTGTAAACTTGCTTCGATGGCTTGAAGTGATGATCTGGCAAGATTCCACAATAGAAGTGATCTTTTGATCGAGTCTGTCTTGATAGCCCCTGTTCTCGTTTCAACAGGACACACACCCGTAGACGATGATTCTGCTCAACAATGCCGATCGGAAACTTTTCCGTCTGTATTTTGACATCACCTCGTGATCTCATGTGTCGTGCTGTTACACCTCGAACCGGCTCCGTCCTCGAGGTGTTCAGATCTTGTTGTGTGTGATACCGCGGTTGGATGCAAGTCAGACGCCACACCCATTCAGCCCATCCCCCGCATCTGTTTTATCCGCCAGCTGGATTCTCTTCGAATATGCACACTGCCGACAACTATCGTTGATCGTCACTGAAGATTATCGTCGCCTTGCCAATGCCAGACGAGTCTGCAGAGGCTAAGCCCAAGGGCTCAAATAAACACAGAAAACTCACATGCGCCGGCTGTCGAAGACGAAAGGTGAGTCTTGCGGCTACCCGTGGCGTCTTCTGCATCGTCGCTTCCTCACTTGTTTCTCAGCCTCAGAATACTGACATTTGAGCAACAGTCCAAATGTGACGGGAAATCACCCAAATGTACTACGTGAGTCGCGCCATTCGCATGAACCCTGGCATTCGAATGCGCTAACATCATACACAGATGTATAGCCTACAAGGATGATTGTGTCTACGACAAGGTACGTTTGAAGGGTTTTCTCAGTGGTAGAGTAATGATTGATCTTGCCACTCGGTTATCAGAGCGGTCTTAGATCGCGTGGTAGACGCGAGAATTGGCTTTTAAGACTTTCGTGAGAAGTCATGGCTGATTGCATCGTCCAGGCCCCTTCTCTCGCCTATGTGCGGTCTTTGGAAGATGAGAACCAAGAACTCAAAACTCAGCTGAAAGCTGCCAAAACACAGGTCTGGCTGTCAAAGGTAAGACACTTTCCATCGCAAGTGGAATAAACTCAGAATCATATAGTCCGCAGCCGCTGCTACTATTGAGGAGGCAAAAACACTAGTACCATCAGTAACTTCGAGAAGCCAATCACCCTCACCATCATCGAGTGTAACAGGGCCAAGGCGCAATAGTACTGCTTCTGTCCGAGGGCTGAGACAACTTAACTGGGATACCGACATCAGCGTCGATGATCATGGTGCAGTATCCTTTCATAACTGTACATCAGCCGTCCATGAGCCTCCTCAAATCCAGCAAGGAACACCAACTTCTCTATTCTCACCGCCGCTCTTCGAGCCTGCCACCGTACAAGATGACCGACAGACTAAGCAGAACCTAGTGCTGAACGCTGGCAAGCAACAGCAGCTTGAGCTTTTCGCCATTGCAAATTCAGCTACCAATATTAACATACCCAAGGAAATATCCTCAGAACTACTAAAGTATCACTGGTGCTGGATACATCCTCTCTTTCTCTTCGTCTACAGGCCTGCGTTTACAAGAGGCATGACACTAATAGACAACAGCCAACCTGGAGCGCCAGATCCACCATACTTTTCCAAAACACTCCTCCGAGTAATGCACGCTCACTGTGCACGATTCCTGAACCACAACGTTTATCAACAGACAAATATGCAGGCAGCTCTATCGCCCACTCAACCCCTATCTGCTGCCGAATTCATGCATCAAATGACTCACGAGGCGCGTGTGGGCTTGGGTATGGAAACGCTTAAAGCAAGCTCCATACCCACAATTCAAGCCCTGTTACAACAATCGGCTAGGGAGATTGTTTTTGGTAGATCGTCTCAAGGATGGCTCTACGGTGGCATGGCCTTTCGTATGGCTTTTGATATGGGTATACACTTGCCAAGCGATAAGTTACAGATGATCGTCAAAAGCTTGTCCCCCGAGGATATCGAAATTCGAAAACGTCTGTTCTGGAGCTGCTACACTTGGGACAAGGTCCTGAGTCTATACCTGGGGCGAATGCCCGGATTTACACCTATAACTGAGGATGTCCCATTGACGTTCATGGACGATTATACCGACTCGGAACCTTGGGCGCCGTACTATGGAGAAGCGCCAGGGGTCGATGTCTCGACCAATCCATCATATCCTGCCGTTCCAGGTTATGTAGTATCATGCTTCCAGCAGTTATGTAAGCTTTGCATGATACTTAATGATCTGATGCAAAACATCTACGCACCAGACGCGACTGCAAAACGATCCAACGAGGAAATGCATGCTGATCTACGTAATGGGAACGAGAGCCCATTCGTCAAAATAACTAGCGATCTACAGAATTGGTGGTTGGCTCTTCCAGCTCATCTCAAGGTTAAGATAGATTCGATGCCTGCGCTGGCTCCGCCCGTCCACATCATGTCACTCAATCTCCTCTATCACAGCACGATAATCCTGCTTAATCGGCCAGTTTTGCAAGGTTCTAACGACAATGGATCCTCTCATGCGCTTCGGTCGTATAATGCCTGTCTTACAGCCACGTCCGCGATACACAATTTGATCCTCTTGCAAGGAAACACCTATGGTCTCAGTCATGTCTCATACCTAAATGCTTATGCAGTATACACAGCAGCTACTATTGCAGTATTGCGCTTTGAAAGAGAGCTCAAGATTGGCGAGGACCATAACATCATGATGCGAGAAGTTGGCCTGACCTTCTTGATGGACGTACTTCAACGCACAGCAGCCTCAATGCCTGCTCTGGAGAGAAGCAACTCCATCATCAAGAAACGAACTCATGCTGTCATTGAACGACATAAAGCTTCGATGATAAGCATATCCTTACCGTCGCCTAGCAATTCCAGCACGTCCGATCCACGTGCGGCGTCAGTCCCGATCAATCTACAGCAGACAGATCTTCATTCACTACCTGGTCAAGCGCTGGGTCACGATAGTTATATTGGACAGGCATCTCAACAACCTGTACATCAACAGTACATACAACCACGAGATGCTTCGGATGTTCAGGGACTTTTATCATCACAAGCGTCACCTATGAATTGGCAGTCTGGTGCTGCTACAAGCATGACCTACGAGCCTCAGCATCCTACGCCCATGAGTCACGCTGCGTTTCCAGACGACTGGCTTCCTGCCTTTCCTGGTCAGGAATTCCCGGTGGGCTCCGAGTATAGTTACGGAAGCGATGAAGTGGACGCTCAGAGTCAAATGGCCATGCTAGGTTTCAGTCTTGATCCTCACCCGAGGCTGAATCCTAACGACATTGATTGGAGTATTATGGATGGCTTCGACTCTCTTCCCGAGGACATGAAATTTGATAATACGATCATGCAATGAACTAGGCCTTCTTCAATTCAGTTCGAAGACTACTCTATAGAGACAAGCTTAATTCTGGGGAGTCGTTCCGTCAGCCTCAACTTCCACGTCACATCACGAATGTATCTGCCTCGCAGATTGTACAGATTCGACACAGCATCACTCCTGACTGTAACGAAGCTTCGATTCAGGGGCGTGGGACAACAAACCTGCAGTATTATCAGGTGAAGGGACCAAAATTTGGTAAAATATTCTGGAATTGTTGATGAGATAGGGTGGAGAACTTTTGATCACACGGCAGAGCGTACGATATGGACATATAGGACATTGTTTACGGTCGATTACATGCATAAGTTCTCGCGTTCAAGCTGTCTGTACATTTGCGGAGGACTAGAAGATCCCGTCAAGGAATGGTTGGCAGGTCGATGTTCGTTAGACGATTTATGAGAAATTATGACATGAAGCTCTTTTGATACAATATCATACCGCAGTAGTACGGCTTTCATATCCGAGATCCACCAAAAACCTGAATCTAGCCTTGAAAGTCTGACGTATTGGTGTGGATTCGGAAGGAGTAGATCACTCATACCCTCTCCATGATTTCGCTATCGTAAACAGCATGAGGCGAGGTGATTAATGTCTGTATATATCTATCCTTTTGCTTAACGTTGATATATTGTCACGAATCTCTTACTGCGTCACTCGCACTATTCCTAAAAAACTATCAACATGGAGTACATAAACTACATCCGCGCAAAGACGCATATCGCTGCATCATCGAAGTCCGATGTGCCCGTTTTATCGGATGAGGACGAAAAGTTCCTCAACCGGATCACTTCAGAAGATCAATCTGCGGGTCCAGTATCATTCATAGATCATGGAGGTGACGCCCAGATAGCGATCATGAATGGCGCTCAGAATATTGCACTACCGCCTGAGACTCCTGGTGAACTCGAAACCGCAAATGAGGCAGATGCTCCATTTCCTGGCAAGGTTGTTACTAGCGATGTCGAGGATGTCGATGCGTCCGCTAAGTCCTCTCGATATACATGGTCATGGTTACGCCGTGACAGTCGTGACGCCAAGGCGAAGGCAAAAGCTACGGGTCAGCAGGAAACAGCCGACTCACTTCACGACATTGCTCAGGGTCTCAAATCACCTGATGCCCAACCCAATGAGGATGGAATAGTCACAGAAGAAGAGGCGAAGAGGGAGGAAGAAGACATGACTATCATACTCGAGCGTATGAACCTGGCTGCTGTGAACAACCGAGTCTTCTCAATCAGCGACGAAACACAAGAATTGCTACAGAAGTTTAATCAAGTATTCAAAGATCTAGTCAATGGTGTACCTACCGCATACAAAGATCTGGAGTCGCTGCTTACAAATGGCGATCGTCAGCTGCAGAAGACCTTCGATTCTCTTCCTCCTTTCCTTCAAAAGCTTATCGCACGACTGCCTGACACAATGACGAAGGGGTTTGGTCCGGGTCTTATGGCTGCTGCCGCTGAACGTGCAGGGGTGTCAGGAAAGAACATGAATCAGGCAGGTAAAGCAGCTGGAGCGGCGAGCAAATTCTTCTCCACACCAAATCTGAAAGATCTGGTCGGAAAACCAGGTGCTGTTGCCGGCATGTTGAGAAGTATTCTTGCTTTCTTACGTACCAGATTTCCCGCTTTCATCGGCATGAATGTGTTGTGGAGTCTAGCCCTATTTGGTAAGTACCCACGAGTGCTTGTGTGACTGCAAAGGAATTACTTGAGTAGCTGACCTTGCATAGTACTGCTGTTCGTGTTCTGGTATTGTTACAAACGGGGCAAAGAAACAAGGCTTGAGAAGGAACGTGAACTAACAGAGCAAGAACTCTTGAAATTGGATATCGAATATCGAGCTAATCACCCTGGAGTCCACTTGACCACTGCAGAGCCAGGAGCCTCAATCGAAGATGTCAAGGCTGGCATAGAAGAGATAGAAGAAGCTGAAGCGGCTGAGGCTCTTGCAACATCTGCAGTCAAGTCCACAGAGCAAGATCAAGCCGCACACGCTTCAGCATCAAATACGACCACGAAACCAGGAACGACCTCAGCGACGGTGGAGACGAAAACCAGCAATCTAAATTGATGTTATCTGAGTGTGAAGATGAGATGCTATGTGACTGAGCAAAACACATTCTTTTCAGATCTTTTGTATTCTTATTCATGAGGTCAACTCATCCACCATTTTTGCTATGAGGTAGAAGAGAACTCGAGCTGTATGTGCAAGTCGGACAGAGAGACATCAGTATGCACAAATCGTGATTAAATGATGAATAAGAGCTTATATTACGTACTGAAGTGCTTTCACTGTTGACGATGGAAAGGAGGAAGAACTCACATGTAGTCTTGGACGCCTTGACGATCATTTCCAAATTGCTTGCAGATCTATAAACTGCTGGTGATACTCGTGCAGTGGTCTACACACTTCAAATTCGGGTCACTACCACCACCGCTATGAGCATTAATCATAGATTATTCTTGTCATCGACTTCTCAACCTTGACTGAGGTTTCAACAAAGACGAACAAGATGCGATACCAAGAAAACCTGTTCGTGACAGTAACACCCACTCATGTTAGGCCTTGCATACGAGTCCGGATGGGATCCTGGGTGAATAGCCTACCAGACGCCTAATCAAGGGCCGTCGCGAGACGTGATTGCGCTAACACAAATAGCAGATCAAGTCCTTTTCGTCAGTGGCGTCTTCTTTGCAATTGAAGGTTCTGGCCAAGGCCGATTTCTCTTCCACCTCCATCTCATCTCACTACTGTATTGGTCCGAGTCAGGCATTACTATCGTCAAGAAGTTGTCACCGCTATGACAAGGTACCCCTCGACTTGGCCACGGTCGTGACAATAAACATGTCTCGCCCTGCGGAACTTACTGCTGTCTGTGCACTGCACTTCATAAGATGTCATCAGGAAAACAACTTCCAAGCGAAAATCTGATCGTCATTGAACAGTCCGACATACAGGCTGTGCAGGACAAGGGAGTCACCTGTGGGATAGAATCAGCGACGCAGGAGGGCGCATTGGCACTGAAGTTGAGCCCGACTCCGTCAGAGGACCCGGATGATCCTTTGAATTGGCCATTATGGGTGAAGGTAATATCCTCTCTCTCGTGCGAAGAATGACTATGTGTGTGCTAAATTCTATCGAATCCAGATGTGCGTGTTAATTCAAACGTCACTTCTGGCTGCGCTCGGCGGTCTCAATACTGCAACAATCAACCCTGCTTTGGTTCAGCTTGCTCGTGAATTTCACATCAGCACCGTGAGAGCATCATATCAAACGTAAGTTAGACGGTAGACTTTGAAGTCACGCTCCATTTGTATGATACGAAATGTTCACTGGCAATTGATTCAAAAGCTGACCATCAAACGACAACAGAACCGTTTGTATCGCCCTCAACGGGATTGCTCCATTCTTTTGGATCCCACTCGCACATCGCTATGGTCGTCGACCTGTCTGGTTGGCTACCACTTTACTCGGCTTCGTGTCGATCCTTGGATGCGCCTTTGCAGAAACTTATACCGAGCTTATCATTGCCCGAATATTCAATGGATTCTTTCCTGTTGGGTTTGCTCTTGGCGCAACTACTGTCGTCGACCTGTTCTACTACCATCAAAGAGGGCGAGCCATAGGTTTCTTTACTGTGACCGTTGTGAATGGAAGCCATCTAGCTCCTATAGTAGGGGGTCTGATAGGTCAATTCTGTGGTTGGAGATGGATATTCAAGTTTTCCGCCATTGCAGACGCGACGATGCTGCTTGTTGCTTTCTTTTGTCTGCCAGAGACCATGTACATCCGACCAATAGGAGGGAAAGAGCTTCCTTCGACAGTGACTTCATCTGAGAAGCAAGAAATATCGATCACGCACATTCCCAATACACAGCTTCGACCACAACCAACTTCAACAGCGGACTCATCTCGAATACCATCCTCTAAGCTGGTACGGTATCGTCACGCAATGCGTTTTTACTCCTTCAACCCCAACGCCTCTCTGCATCCATCATCATTCATAATCCCAACTTTCAAACTCATCATGTCCCCTTCGGCAATATTTCCAGCACTATACTACGCATCCATGTACGGTTTCGCATCAATTCTTCCAGCAGTGACCGTCGCAGCAATTTTCACCGAGTGGTACCATTGGAACACACTAACCATCGGACTCAGCTTCGGCGCCGCTCTTACCATAGGAGGTATTCTAGGTGAGATCTGCGCAGGATGGGTATGCGACCACGTCGTCCACAAAGCGCAACTTAAACACAAGCTCAAAGTCAAACTCGATCAAAAGTCCCTTAACCTCACAGAAAGCACTACCAGCCTCGCAAACATCCAACAAAAAATCCCTCCCGAAATCCGCCTCCTCCCAATCTGGCCCGGCGTAATCTTAACCCCAGTAGGTCTACTCCTCTACGGCTTTACCTTACATTATCACACACATTTCATCTTCCCACTTCTCGGCATGGGTCTCTCCTGTCTAGGTCTCCAAATAATCACCACAACCACATATACATACGCAATCGACTGTCACAGAGATCAATCCGGCGAAGTCGCACAATTATTTAACTTCATACGGCAATGTTTCGGTATGACGTTTGCTTTTTATGTCGTTGATATGGGACGGAAGATTGGATTTCAATTTACGTTCTTGTTTTTTGTTTGTTGTGGCGTTTTGGCTTTCTTGCCGGTTTTGTGGTTGATTTTGAGGAGGGGGAGGGAGAGGAAGAGGGGAGTTAAGAGGGAACTGTGAGGGGTGAGAAATACTTTTATTATGAGAGTTTTTGAAGTGCGTTGGTGCTGTTGTGGATATACTGAATTTGTTGACCGGCTACGGAATACTGGATTCATCACTCGAAAAGAGAGATCATGAACTCATGAAGATGGAGTTACAAGAAAGGAATATTTGGAAGTCGAAAACTAGGCTATGCTCGGATTGGAATTTGACTTGTAACGGATGTTATCGAGAGAATTGATTAATGATGGAGCATTGGTATATCTGCTCTAGGTATATAAGATCTACTTTCGGCTGACCAACTTATATCCCCGGTTTTGGACTACTAGTACGGTGGATGAATCTTACTTCTATTGTACTCCCCTGCATCTGGCAGTATGGTACACCTTTCGATCATCGGTCCCTTAACGAGTGAGACGTATGTGGGTCCATCACTCTCGATATAGCTGTAGTATGTTGACTGATTTAAATACAGCACGTGTGTGATGTCCTTCATTCAATACTGACCAATTTGAGTTCTAGCCAAAAGTTGACGATGAAAATATTGGTATTCATAGACCTCGAGGTCTTTCGTTTCCACTGACAACTCTTAATCTATCAATTGGTAGTCTGGTTGGCTCTGGGTCTTCAACAAAGTTCTCTTCACCCACTCGATCTGCCTCCAGATCATCCCTCCAGAGATCGATTTCTCTCCAGTCATTTTGCTGAGTGTCGGTAGTGTTCAGTAACAATGCTGGCTGGCCATTTCGATTTGATCGATGGCTTCTTCTATATACCCGTTGTATACGAGCTTCCTCAACCCTAGTACCGCGACTAAATTCTCTATTCCGTCTTGATCGAAGATCTACTGCTCTTAGTGTTGGACTCTGTTCACCAATATCTGGCAGTGTACTACGTATATCGTGTTGAAGACCAACACCGTGTATGACTCCTGGCGGTGCAGTGTATGCAGCATTGAACTCGTTCATCAACGGGCGCCTCGATAGATCCGCAGGAGTCTGGGGCTGGTCACCGGCGGGTATAGAATCATCATAGACGGTGAATGTTGTACCGTCGAAGTTTTGGTGTCGCCGATTGGGTGGTTCTGATTCTGGCTGTGGTAGAGTGTATCTAGATACAGGTGTTGTTGGGACGACTGGCACTACCGATGGTACGCGGCGTGAGCCGAGCATAGAAGCTGTAGGTCTATACAAAAGTGGAGGCGAACTTGGCAAATCTCTTACACTATGCGATGGAGATGAAGGTGTGTCCGAATGAGTGTTTATACTGCTGCTCACATGTACCTGCAGTCTCATCAGGGATGGAGGACTAGGCTCGCCGGAAGGTGTTCTGCCGGCATTGGAGACAGGTGATGGTAATGCGAGAGGCATGAACTCCTGTGCTTCTGGATCGAGAGATGAAGTCGTTCGGCTCGGTGACCATTTCTTGTCAGTGATTGGTGCGAGAGAATCGTCAATGACAAGATCTTCGAACATTTCCACGAATGGCCCATTCCCAGAGTCTTCGTCTATCATCAAACTTGGTAGCCGTCGCCCGATGGAATCGAGCTGTACTGTACGTTCACACTGAACTTCAGCTTGGGACGGGTCCGATGACACTGTGTGTGCAAACCGAAGTAGCGAGCTTTGTCTTGGAGCATGCATGATCTGAGTTGAATCTCTCGTGATGACCGACAGCGGGCTTCGAGAGAGTTCTCGAGTATCTCGGGAGTCTGAAGAGTACGATGATATCTGTGATGATCTAAAAATCTCGTGGCCGCCATCCGAGATGGGAGACATCGGCGCAAAGCAACCACTACCCGTCAAAGTACTGCTACCCTCCACACTATCATCGCCACTCCGCAGATCAGTAGTACTGTCATTCTGCTCTACCAACCTGATAGTAACCAAGGGGGAGGCTGGTACAATTACCGAATCCGAGATCGTAGGACCACAGATTTGGTTTGTAGTGGTCGGAGATTTGATGGACAGCTCGCAGTTTTCGAGGACATGTGGTAGCTCAGCTTGTCTTTGTTCCCGAAAATATTTCAACACATCTCTTTTCCTGAAACCTTGCTTGAGCAGACCGTGATAGATGTCAATCTCTCGGAGATGCTCATTGAGCTCACTTTCAGGGAGAGCAATGCTTGTTGGAGGTAGACGAATCATTATAGAATCGGTCAATACTCGGTTGTGCTAGTCATTTAGCAGTGAACTATCGGAGGTAATGATGTCTCGCTCAAGGAAGAAGCATTTCATACACATTTTTTTTTGAGTGCAATGGTGGTTGCATAGTGTAGAAACTGCAATGAGCAGTCATTCTGCTCCCACATCCTCCAGAGGGAAGGCGCACTTGTCTTCCGCTTCATCGCAGATACTGGAAGTATACAAAAAAATTAAATTCAGTCGACAGCTACTACTGCCTTCCAACTCACCGTTCGAATTCGAGCTTCACGTCTCAAATTCTGGCTTACCTCATCGAAGTCTCTGTCAGCACGAGCTATGCGGCCTGCATGCATGCAACTAGTCGTCTAAAAGTCCGGATTTGGAACTTGACCTTCGAATGGCGAGACCAGTCCGAAGCAGGTCTCACATTGCGTGGGATACAGAGACGTGTATATCTACACCCGTCCGTTAGGCACGCCTGTTTCTAACGGAGTCACCAGTCGATGGCTGAGCAGCCGTCGCCACGTTTTACGTGTTGCACATATCGCTGTGTGACCTTGCGAATGGTAAGTAGGATATTCAAGCGGATGTCGTACACATATCGAGAGCCATGTTCATTGGCAAGTTGAAGCAGTACATGGATCTAAGCTCAGAGTCAAGTTCCAAGTCATGCGGCAGTATGCGCACGGAAGGAATCTCCACAGCCTCCTACGTAACCACAATGAATATTTCTTTATTCTTAGATACCGCGTAATTGCAGTCAGTGGACGTTTGGCATTCTTTTGGACGTAATCGATTACAGCATGAGCAGTCAGGTGTAGACACTGGTAGGATCGTGGATTGACAGTGGCTTACTAGACAGCGCGATCAGAGTGATAGAGGCCCAGACCCGAAATTGTGACATTTGTCTGAGTGGCATTGATAGAGTTCTCAGTGAATAGCCGCGAACATATCTCCATAACATCACTAATTTGGAACGGCGGAAAGCTACCAACAACACCACCACCACCACCACCACCACCGCTACTACTATCAACACCTCTTCCCTACCTCGTCCTCCTCTTCTAGTCTCTATTCCTCCCTCTCTCACGCGTCCGACATCAATTCGCTCTTTGCTATCCAACCACACTCGCTACGAACAAACCTCTGCCGTGCGCACCGACCTTTTCCCGACCGCAATATTCGACTGCGCCGACATCGTCTCCCCTCGACTTTGACAGTTCTACATATATTTCGTCAGCCCTCAGCCTCTCCATTGTCTCGGACACTGGCACTCCTGGTCGAAATTTCGAAGGAATCCTCATGAACCAATCCCTGTTGACCCTGTAGCTCCGAGCAGCAATTGTCTGCCTTGCTTCTGCCGACAAATGAGAGACATCTGGTAGACACACGGACCACAATTCCAGTTGCCTCGTCATGGCTGACCTTTCGCTCGGTCCTTTGAGGATTGCCAACCCGGACGATGCGTCCCCTGAAGCCGCTCTACAACCACAAATCTCAAATACGTCGGTGGTCTCACCGCTACGTGATGAGGAGCAAAGACCGTACGACTACATAGGCAATATGGGGGAACAGTCAGGGAATAGTCCTGTCTCACCGCTAGGTGACAACTATATGTACAATTCCCATTCTGCACAATCCGATATACCAAAGCAGCCCAGTCCTCAGCCTGGTTATCCGCAGAGAAAACCAACGATAGATAGGAACCAACGCCAAAGTATGGGTTATACTTACCAAGAACAGCAACAGTCACAATTTCCTCAATACCCAACTATGATGCCTCAGAACCTTCACGATCCGCGCGTAAACACAAGCCGACCAGGCTCTACATATTACACTCAAGTACCAGTCAGCATTGCAGGTAA
Organism: Camptophora hylomeconis; assembly: GCA_032357745.1. Taxonomy (NCBI): domain Eukaryota; kingdom Fungi; phylum Ascomycota; class Eurotiomycetes; order Chaetothyriales; family Chaetothyriaceae; genus Camptophora; species Camptophora hylomeconis. Next base: position 702,210 of record JAOTMB010000003.1, on the reverse strand, counting down.
TGGCATATCGCGTCAAGTCTCGCAACGAACCAGGGGTGATGGAAACGGTGGATCTTCACAACCACAGAGAAGTGTTTCGAAAAGAGTTCCCGCTGCACAACCGAGCGGGCTGGCCAAAGATGACGGTTTTAGCGAGAGATATCGACAACCGCAGTATCCTCCAGCAAACGGTACTCCGAGTAGAAGGGTCTCAAATCTAGTATCGTCATCGAGAGGGACCGGCACGCCGACAAATAGTGACTCACTTTCTACAACACCAATAGGCCAGTCAGCGCTGGCTGGCGCGCCTTATGATCTTGACAGTGGTCCTGCCTCAAGAACCGAGGATTGGAAAGACCGGGGGGCAGCTGTTGGCATACAGCGTAGTTATGATGCAAATGGCCAGCCTATCCTGAAACCAATCAAGAAAGGTGTGAAAGATTTCAATTTTGGACAGACCCTTGGAGAAGGTTCATACAGTACCGTGTTGGCTGCTACTGATCGTCAAACTTTGAAAGAGTACGCCATCAAAGTGTTGGACAAACGACATATCATCAAGGAGAAGAAGGTAAAATACGTCAATATAGAGAAGGAGACATTGAACAGACTTACGGATCATCCTGGAGTTGTTCGACTGTATTACACTTTTCAAGACGAACGGTCTTTGTATTTTGTACTTGATCTTTGCAGCGGGGGCGAATTACTAGGTGTGTTGAAGCGAATGACAACGTTTGACGAAGAGTGTACACAATTTTATGGTGCCCAGATACTGGATACCATCGAATACATGCATGACAGAGGTGTCATTCACCGTGACTTGAAACCAGAAAATGTACTTATGGACGACAACAAACATATCAAAATTACGGATTTCGGTACGGCGAAGATGCTCAGTGCCTATAAGGACAGCAGTGGAAGGACCACATACGAAAACGACTCCTCGCCTACGGAAAATCGTGCTAGCTCATTTGTTGGTACAGCCGAGTACGTCAGTCCTGAATTACTGACGGATAAAAATGCTTGTAAGGGAAGTGATCTATGGGCCTTTGGCTGTATAATATACCAACTGCTTGCTGGGAGACCGCCATTCAAGGCTGCCAACGAATATCTCACCTTTCAGAAGATTGTTGCGCTGGAGTATGAGTTTCCCCGAGGGTTTCCTGAGGTTGCACGTGATCTGGTCGAGAGGTTGTTGGTTCTTGAGCCAACACGACGACTGTCGTTGGAAAACGTGAAGGCTCATCCATTCTTTGAGGGCATAAAATGGGGCAAAGGGCTTTGGCAGCAAAAGGCACCTCGACTCAAGTCCTATGTTCCTCCTGCCAATCCACCAATTAAATTGAATGGTTCCACCAACAGTTATACACAAGAGTCACAGCATAGTACACAGTCTACAATACTGCCACCGAACAATGGACAAAAGGCCAAGCCTAGAGTCATCACAGAATTACCGCCACCGAGTCAATTAGATATAGAATGGTCTCCAGTTCTGACACGTAATAACGAAAGGATTCTAAAGTTGGGCAATTTGAATGTTTTATCATCACCACATCCACATAGTCCTGGACAAGAGAGTGGCAATAAATTTTCTCGCCTGTTTGGAGGAAGGGACACAAAAAGGAGACAACGACTCGTGATGGTCACCTCCAGTGCTCGGATCATCGTTGCTGCCGCGGGTGGAGAAGAGAAGAAGGCGAAGTTGGAAATTGGCCTGTTGGCTCCTGGAACCGAGGTCGTGAGCTCTACTGACTCGAAAGGGATTACGAATTGGGTGGTCAACATGGTGAGTCTATAGTTCGATCATGTGTTGGTGAGTACTAACGACATCTTTCAGCGGGACAAGCATTACGTGTTCGAAGAGATCAAACCATCGTCGAGCGATCTCAACGCGACAATGCAATCGACTCGGGAATGGCTAGACACAGTTGATCAAGCGAAAGAGTATGCTACAGCAGCACACAATAATACTTATTCTGCGGACGACAGCCTTAACATGTCTGAATCGGCTCTGTCGAGCCATGCAAGCAGTATCAGTCAACTTGATAATCTTCATCCTGTGACGTCCGGACATCGTGCAACATTACAGAAATCACAAGCAGGTGACAATGAATCACTGAAAGGTCGAAAGCGGTTCAGTAAAAGACAGAGCAAGAGCGGATTGACGGCTGTGTTCTGAAATGGTACATGATCCTCAAAAGTCGGAATTGGAACGGGCTCATTTGGACTTCGATCTTGAACTTATTTTTGTTTTCTGGCATCAGCGTTTTTGAAGCATGGGCGGTGTGCACTTGTGGTATGTGGAGCATGTATGAAGCAAGCATTGTTATTGTTTGCATTCTCTCGATATTCGTTGTACAAGATGATCTCTAGAAGGATATACCAATGAATGAAGACATATGGACATAGTTGACGCTAGAAAACTTGAAGTGGAACTTCTTGAAATGATTGGTCGACACTTGGAGAGAAGGTTGCGAGACTACTGTAGATCAACTCATCGAGCCCTCGTTCCCACTCCAATCGCTCTCGCCGTACGACTAAGAGACGCGCCTCATTAGCAATATCCTCTTGTTTTCGCATTTGATCCTAGAAACTTGATTTTTACTCTGTCGAAAACATTGCGCGCCGCAGTCTCACAAAATCTGTGTCTGACTTTCCCATCAGCTCGAGCTTCTTCATGTCAAAAGGACCGCCGACGTCACTAATACGCCGAACATCTTCTGTCACTCGATAGTAGACATACTTGAACCGCTAGTAGACACTTCACCGGACAATTTTGACGCCCCTCAAATCTTACACGCGCGGCGAAAGGAGCTTGTCAAGGTCGTGCCGCTGAGACGGTTTATATCATGACCGAATGAAATGAATAGTGGACTGCAGGAAGCTACATATACGGTCCTCACACAATCTCGTTCTGGATCGCAAGACAATTTTCCAATGGTCTCGCATGCTGAGGTGGCAGAACAACCTCGTCATACATCCTCCGTCACCTCGAGATCTCGAAAAAGTTCACATCATCAACATCGTAACCGATCGCATTATGGCGGACATCAGTACGCGCCCCAGAATGAGTTTCCATGTTTCGCGCAGACTGGAGATGTCGAGATAGTGATTGCATGCGATGGACAAGAAAAGCGGTATCTACTGCATCGGTTGATACTGGCACAATTCTCGGGATTCTTTGAGGCGGGTACAAGAGAAGAATGGTCGCGGACCCAGACGATGAAAGATGTTCGACAAACATCTCGAGAGACTCAGCTATCGATAGTTGGTGAAGAAACATCGTCGTCATTGTCTGCACCTCCTATTGCGCCCGAACAGATAATACGTGGCCCACAACCTTTGAAGAGATGGCGTTACGAGTTGGACTGGGATAGTGTACAGGATGACGAAGAGCCAACATTGATACAGAAGGTTTGTACATCAAGGACAGGATTTGAAACTATCACTAACTCCAGCAGCCTCCATCTCAGGGTGGACTATTCATATCTTCATTCTCATCTCCGCCTGCTGTTCAATCCCGACCCCCACCACCGAGTGCGCGTGCCTCGTTCTTTCGATCGATGGCTCATTTGAGTATCAGCTCTCCGAACGTAAACCACCCTTCTCAGTCCACAGTAAGCATCGTTACACCTCCAGCCGATCCAGCCTCTTCAAATCCTCTGATACGAGACTATGACAATTTATTTCGAATATTCTACAATCATTCACCAATACTGAACTCCGTCAATATTGCCTCAGCTTACTCAGAATGCAAATCCTTGTTGACGTTGGCCGATATGTATGATGCCTTGAGTGTTGTAGGACCGAGGATAGACCATCATCTCCTGCGATTTTCGTCAAGGCTATTCAAACAAATTGCAAAATACCCGCCTTCGTATCTCAAACTTGGATATCTTGCGAGATCTCACATTATATTTTCTGAAGCATTAACTCACGTTGTCGGCCAATGGCCTGCAGCATATGCATCTCTCAAATCTGATGACCGACCTGGAACTGGTTACGAAATTCCAATTAGCGTCCTAGATTTAATTGAAGACAAAGTCGACGAATTGGAAGAAATCAAATCAAAAATCGAAGCTAAGTTGTTCCGACTGACATTGACAACATCAAGAGGTGAGCGTGTCAATCCATCAAATGACTATCTAGGCTGGCTAGCAATGAGTTTATGGAGACAATGGATAGCCGAGAACACAACACCAGAAATCAGAGGTATCCTCAAAAACAGTCCCACACCAAATCGTAGTCGCGCACCGTCGACCGGATCTCGAGGTCCTCGTCCCCCTACTCCAGCTCCTCCACTACCAACCACAACAACGACAACAACAACACCAACCCAACCAACCACATCCCAACCTCCCTCACGCTCAACAAACCCTCCCACCCTCCCAATGAACACAGGCCGCCTCTACCGCCTAGTATCCAGCACAGATTCCCAATCCTTCCTCTCGCACGACGAACTCAAACGATTCCTCAAACTCTACCCTGCATCCTCTTCCGGCTCCAGTTCACTCTACACCCGCGAAACAATGAAGCGATTCGAACGCAAGATGGAAGAAATTAAGAATGTGGCGCGCGATATTGTCAAGCCTCTTACTAGGAATTGTCTTGAGTTGGATCTTAGGGCTTTGAGTGATGGACAGGGTGGTGGTTTGGGGTATTTGACTTGTATGAGGGTTGAAGAGGGGGAGTTTCCTTGGAATTGATTCTGGGTTTTGGGAGTCTTGGTCTTGGTTTGTTTTGTTCTGGTCTCAAATGGAGTGGTAACTTGGTCGTCGATTTGGTCAGGAGTGGTTTGCAGTGGTTTTGGATACTACTTTATTTCCTCTTTTCTCGGTATGACTTCTGCGACGATGGAAAATCTTTTAAATCGGTTATGATGATGACGACGACGGCGATTTCTGTCCATGTTTATGTTTTGTGTCTTTGTTTTCTGGTTGGAAATGATATGAGATTTATTCACGATATGATGGGTTTAGTTAGGGAGCGATCTGAGGTTTGGTTTTATTTTTACGATGTTGATGGGTGATATGTCGGTCATGATTTGGTCATTATTATTACTACTACTACTACACTATACTATCACACGAGATTATATCAAATCACATGAACAAACTTTGATGTCTGATGTTTTTATTTTTCTCGTCTTTGCTTTTATTATTGTCTGGATGAATGCACTTACTGTATTTGGAACTGGGATTTCTTGGTATATGTATAGATGGATGGTTCGTTACATGAGAATGGAAGGATGAATGGATGAATGTGACATAGGACGTTTTGCACGAAAATAATCAAAGACCGAGACAAAGGAGTTGGGATCGGTAATGAATAAATAGGGACAGGATAGGATACGAAAGCAAAGGAATGAGATTCTTCTTATTCGAAAAGACTACACTGTTCCTCTGTCTTGCTTTCGTTTTTTGTTTGATTTTTTGTGCTTTTCCCCTTGCCCCTCTCCCCTCCGGTCGCTTTTGTGTCTATGTATCTGTCTGCTCGACACAGTCACTTACTTACTGATTCACTTGTATCACCCAATCATTTCCGCAACATTTTCGTGTTGTTGAATCGCGCCGTGACGAACATGTATCTTCTCTCATCCATGAGCGAATTCATCGATTTGTGTGCTATTGTATAACCATAGCGAAGTTCAAGGTATTTTCGTCTCGAGCAATCGGTGATAATGAGATGAATTGGACGCGTTGTGAGCAGTAGTGTGGATGTAGATTCAGGCGTGGAGATGTAGACTCAGACGTACGTAGACGTAATAGTAGTAGAAGAAGGAAAGATGAGTATAGAATGAGATGAAGTACGAATAACGCGCGTCAGCTTCTTCTTCCTCTCGTCGGCTTTTTAGTCTATACGTGTCCTTCATCATGTTTCTCTACTTCTTGTTCGTTGTCTTTGTCTTCATTTTATTCACCGTCTTCTTCGTTCTCTTGCTCTTCTTCATATCCTTGTCCTTGTTCTCATTCTTGTCACTCTCGTCCTTTCCGTCAAATACACTGGCAAAGCAATCTCTTATCAGTTTCTCTTCTCTCTTCTTTTGTTTTCGAATGTGAGATTTGGGGATTTCGAAATCTTGGAAACATGTTTCTTGTTCGTTCTCTCTTCTGTACTCGTGCTTGTCTTCGTGTTCGTGCTTGAGGCTATGATTGGGAAGAGAAGAGGGAAATTGAGATTGAGATTGAGATTGAGATTGAGATTGAGATAGAGATGGAGGTGGAGGTGGAGTTGGAGTTGGACGTGATGATGCTAGTAGTAATCGTGGTAGTGCTGGTATGGTAAGGTTCTTCTTTTGCTTCAGCTTTGATTCCAACTTCTGGTGGCTATGCTCTTGCTCCTCCTTACTCTTGGTCTGAATCAAGGTTCTAGAATCAAGAATGGTATCTTGCTTTGGCTTTGACTTCTCCGTAGAATTCTTCGATGCCTTCTCACAAACTGTTGCAAGCGAGGTATTTGGGAGAGTACCAGGAGTGAATCTCTCGAAATCATTGTCATCTTCAGTTTCAGTTTCAACTTCAAATCCGTCTTCATCTTTGACATGCACATCAACATCAGTATTCACTTCCACTGTTCCTCTTCCGAGTGAAGAAGCAAGAAATGAACAAAGTCCTCTCACTAATGGATTAGTCAGAAAGAAATAGATCACAATTCCGACGATGATGTTGGAGACAATGATGATGGGAACTGTAGTGACGATGACCAGTAAACCCTTGACGAGATATTCCATTGTTGGTTGTTGACTCATGATTGTTGATGTCGTCGACTCAAGGTCGAGTATATAGATTGGTGTGGTGGTGGACAGGTTTGAAGATCGAGCAGGACGCCAGACGAGCTATGACTATGGACTGAGATAAACCGGTGAACTGATGGGCTGTAAGTTGGTGTGTGAGAAAGAGTATGAGTGGAAGATGTGATATGATCGAAAGAAGAGAGAAGGATGGACAGCTTTGTACCTCTGAAAGAATCATGTAGAGGTCCTCATATCGCTGTCGTGAGGACCTTCGCGAAATTCACTGTTTTGGTAAGATTCGGCGCAGTGACCACCCGGACTCGAGATCTATAACACACCGCAAAAAGCGTATGGGAATTCGACTAGTTGTACATGATTGGAGCGTACTCCAGAACACTTCAATTTAGCTTTTGATAGAATGATTGTTGTTCGAGTTCGTCATAATTCCGATTCTGCATCCGAGGAGGGTACCAGGGGCAATGTTACGATAGTGTGTCATACCTATGCTTCCGGTCTTGGTAAGCATAGACAAACGTATTAGTAAGAGCATTCGTCCTTCATCTCCTTCATTATAGATGTAAGCACCTCGGAGGCAGCGATGTAGCACAGAGGTAGAAGCTCCACGTAGACAGTCAGTTTCGCCATCCAAATTGCAATTTCATTCAAAGTATACAACGCCGTAAGATAGATAAGACAAGTTCCTTCACAATTTTGCTCTTGCTCTTTCATCCTTGACGACGACGCCCTTTGAACCTTGTTTCGACAAATCTCTCAAGATTCTTCGAAGGATCTTACCTGAGGCACTCTTTGGTATTTCATCAATGATTTCGATCTCAGTGATCCATTTATGTCGGACCTTTTTCTCTTGGACGTATTTGATCAGCTTCTTAGCAGTATTCTCTGGATCATTTCGCTTTGCTTTGTTGAGAACAATGTATGCCTTAGGTCTTTCTCCAGCCCAGTCATCTGGTATACCGAGACAAGCCACGTCTTCGACATCTGGGTGACCTAGGAGAAGATCTTCGAGTTCAGCAGGTGCAACCTGTAAGAAGATTTGTTAGTAATTCCGAGGTGATTTCGCTTGGTATTACATCTGGGATTACTGACCTGCTCCGCTTTGACCTTAATCAACTCCTTCGCTCTATCGACAATCGAGATCAAACCTTCTTCGTCAATACTACCTATATCTCCGGTATGCAAAAATCCATCACTATCGTAGGTCTCTTTGGTAGCCTTCTCATTGTTGAGATATCCCATAGTTATCTGAGGGCCTCTTGCTAGGATCTCGCCCGGTTCGTTCAGCCCACACTCTTTTCCTGTGACAGGATCGATGATCTTAACTTCAGTCGATGCACATATCGTGCCAACTCTGAACGCATATTTGTATTCGTACTTCTCGGGTGGATGTGCCGTTATACATGAGCAAGATTCTGTCATACCATAACCTTGCTTGAAACCTGTACCTGGGAAGGTTTTCTCAAGTAATGCAAGGACTTCGGCAGATAATGGAGCAGCTCCAGAGGAGAATCGTTTTAAACTGCTAAGATCGTATTTCTTAAGTGTCTCTGGCTCACGAACAAGTCTGATGATGATAGGTGGTACAAGCAACATTTCTTCAAGTTTGTTCTCCTCGACAGTCTTGAGCATCGAATCCATTGTGAATGATGGCAACATGTATACATTCGCATTGAGCAATACTGGGAGATGTAGTTGATGTACAAGACCGGTGATGTGAAATAACGGCAATACAGCTAGGACCTTCTTGAGTGTTGACGGTGTAATTGGTTGGATCTGCAGACATTGAGCAATGACGTTTGAGTGAGCTATCATTACAGCCTTCGGTAGACCTGTGGTACCACTGGAGAAGCTGAGAAAACCGAGAACATCACTGCTCTTTTTGCCGTACGGTATCTTGAATTGTGATACCTGGGAATATTGACCGTATGATTTGCCTTGCTGTAACAGATCGGCCATGTTCTTGTGACCAGGTACTTTGCCTTCAAGTAGGAAGATACGGTCTTTTGGAAGACCAGCTTTTTCTGCTGCTGCAACTGCTATCTCCATACTGGCTGGTACAGTGAAGAGCATCTGATAGACTTAGTGTTGAACGCATACAACTTGTCGCTTGATTGACGTACCTTGCTATTTGCTTTAGTCAAAGCGTATGCCATCTCATCAATCCCTATAAAGTATCGGTATCGTTGCAATCTTGTATGTTTGTTAGAGCTTACCATAAGCTGGACTAGCACCACTGACGACTCCTCCAAACCTGAGTACACCAAACATAGCTACTGGATACCACACAGTGTTCGGACTGAAGAGCGATACGGTCTCCCCCTCTTTCAGCCCATATTTCTTGACCAGCACTGTCGACAGGTGCGTGGAATGCTCTTTAATATCCGAGTACGATAGATGCTCTTTCGTGATCGCATTGGTGTAACCCTGTACCGGGCCATTCTTGCGCAGAGGAGAGTATTCCGAATCGAATAACCACGTCCAGATAGGTAGATGCCATGGCACTGATGAAAGATGTTAGGACTTTGACGTCAAACTTATTGGGGTCCGCACCTTTGATGTCTGGCTGTGTACTTTTGTAGATAACCATCTTGACGCAGGGACCTGTAAGTTGGGGAACTGATGATATTCAGGGAGCAAGCACTTGTGACAGGAGTTGTGTCGTATCAAAGGATGATTTCTTTTCCAAGCTCTTGTTCATAGAATCCATGATCGCACTCTGATGCGTCGACCTCGGTAATAGAACTGTTGTCCCGTAGCATTGAAACATACGAGCTACTGTACTTTGCTAGACACCAAAATGCGGAGAAAACGCGTCAGAGTACAGCCATCATGGGCACCAATCAAAAATGGTCTCACGTGTGGCAGCTACGCGAATGAGAGATGGAATCGACAAGTTTCACTTATAGATGGTGTTTCCTTCTTTGTGTTCAATTAACTGATCAAGTGTCTGCTTAGATCGTTGCGCACCATCTAACTAGAAAAGCTTTGCGGGAGAAAAACAGTCTGATGGAGAGCGGACAAGCTCTTACTGTATCATTGTCGCGTGACGAGTTCTCCTTGCGATTTGCAGGCTCTTATGATATCAGTACACACGAAGAAGTACCAATTTTCGAAGATGTTCAAGTGCCCTGAGGAGTAGATCGTTGTCATGTCAGACTGGCCACCGAATCTTGTTGCACAAACGAACGAAGGTCGCCAATTTGTTAGCAACTAGTTGTCCTTCCACCAAGGGAGAAACTTCTACAAATTGTCTTCTCTTAGCGTAACGGTTGAAAAGGCTCGCACTGTAGGTTTGCGGAATTCGCCATTAAGATGACTTGATGTTTCAATCATGTGGATATGAAACACTTCCGTCAATCTACTGTAGTCATTGATTCTATATGAGGGAATTCGAAAGAGTATTATGAGTAATTCGTAACGAAATTCCGAGGTGCACTTCAACTGATTACCGCTTGAATGACTTCCGGGTATTTGGCATCCGCAGAAGAGTAAGGATCATTAGCCTTGGTGAAAGAATTGCTCTGATACGAGATACGGACAGTATACATTTGAGTTCCTCACTGGATACGTTGGTTGACGGGTCATCCGTCACGGAAACCCTGTCGAGTTTTGCGATGGAGTTTGAGCTAATACTGGTGCTTGTGTGAGATCTGAGGTAAGCCCCGCTTGAGAAACGGATGGTGATGGCGAATGCATCTGTGGGGAATGCCTTACGGCTCCAGGTGGATGAGTAGACTGATTCGTAAGAGGGAAACGTCAGTCAGTCACACCCGCGCAAGGATATTAGTTAGAGTTATCGAGGCAAAGATATCTGTCACTTGCTAGCTCGATATGCCAGAAAACATTCCCGATCTAGAAATTAACAAAGCTTGAGGAACTGCGAGAGGTCTCTGCTTTCAGAATCAATATCCGGATTTTAACAGCCATAGTTCCTCAGATCGAACCGAAGGACTTCAGCAGTCAAAATGATATCCGGAAACAGAAGCGGAAAGCCACGATAGGCAGGTCGACAAATCTAGAGCATACCTTGTGTGACCTACAGATAGGGCTAGCAGCGATTGCTCTGAGGAGACCATAGATTCGTGTTTCACACTCCTTGATCTTACGAACATTCGTTCGTCAGCTGACTGTTATGAGATCCAGACTGCCCGCATATCGCACGCGAGAAATGATGCGGTTGTTTGGATTGAGTCGACATATAGATCCGGAGTTTTTTGATAGGCTTCTTCCTGCACCTGTCATTCCCCGAAACACTAAAAAATCATCTCCAGGCTAATCTAGTGGACAAAACCACGGACCCCGACAAATTGTTCCTTCAGACATGCAGGGTATTGCAGTGAAACACTTCGCAGTGGTTTTGACGGCCAGGCACAAGCCCATGGCTCTTACGTAAGATATATGGCGACTGTTGCTGTACTCGTTAGATATGGATAAAGGTCAAGCCTGCTCGACACCGGTCAACGATGGGAACAGGGCGGTGATGCGTGTCCTCAACTCGTATGTATCGGCAGATGCAAGGGAATATGATGCAGCTTATTGAGATGACAATGGCCAGGGCTATTTACATCCGCGACTTTTGACTTGTCCACGATTCGAGTGATCTGTTTGCTTTCATTGAATATGATCCGGGATCCTCTATTGCAAAGAGCCTGGATATGGAAATACGTGACGCCGAACGCCTGCATACATCTTAGTGACTTATGGGGTATTTGTAGATTTTGGTGCATCTGGTAGTATCGCAACACTGTGGGGTAAGGGTGCCGGTGTCCCTGATTAGCTTGCGAGGACGCTCGTACCACTCTAAATCTTGGGTACAGCACTGACATTGTCGGATTGATGTATACATAATGTGATGTATCATTTTTTCGTCCGGCATTCTTCCTGTTCAAGTGAAAGGGTTGGGAAGAACATTGACCAGGGGCGACCGATTGTAGCGCCGATTTGACTTGGGAGAAGATCTAAAAGGCAAGTTATCGAAGTTGGATTCACCTAATTCATCCTCATGCAGATCGTCGGCGAAAGCTTACGATACCACTATCCTAGCGCCGCTGGCGGCTGCCGCACACATGCATGATGCTACTCATCTTATCATGACGTGAGGGAATCCAGCGGTGAGAGACTGAATGGCGTGTATGTGTACGCATGACTTGAACATTCTTGTCGACAAAGCAAGAGGGACAGAATGGGATAATGCGGTGAAGTCGGATATTTACTTAGGATGCATCAACGTGATCTTGACCTCCTGCAGTGTTGACATCGGATTGACATTTGAATGACGCACGGCAGGTAACATTTGCTAGTCCTGTCACTTACTCTCGTCTATCTGATTGCTGTCGGTTCTGTATCGTATCATGGCACTTTCGAACCATTCGACTATTAACACAATCGTCTGTTGCCGGATTGCGGCTTGAGTCAAGTTGTGAATATGACCAGGGTATTATGTCGCCGAACAGTTTCGTGAAATGTAGAAGAGAACATCTTCAGGCAAAAAGTGATGCAGCCAACTGTACGATTGAGATGTTATCTTGACCAATTATTGAAAAGGTTCATTGTAAATGACCTGAACGTAGCAGATTCCGCCCAGCCTGTTGAAGGATCTCAAGTCTCACAGGCCTGCTGTCCGACCACAATATGCGATGGTAGATTAGGCTTTCAACAGACATGCGTTCCGTCTGCATCCTCGCTTAAGCATCATTGTGAGATTCTTTCAGATTAGCGGGGTTGATTGACAGCAAATCTCGAACTCAGCTATCATCGAGGCAGCCCGTCAAAAGCCCTGCATTGGAGTAAAGTAGCTTGGAGGGCATACTCTGATTCCCTACCGAGAGCGGACGACGATTCACATCCGTCGTAAGTAGTAGAGACGTCTGTAGTTTGATGTATAGAGCGGCAATCTACGAATCATGATTGACACAGTCGAACCGTTGGCTATCGATAGTGACTCGAACAATCCCGCTACTTCCAGTCGATCGCATGAGGTGTCAACTCGATGTTGTGTCATGTCGCTCGGCTATCAGAGCATTGAACCGCATGCAGGATATCGATGGACTGCAGAGCGCAGAATGACACACAACGGTTATGTCCAACACAGATCGGTGTCAATTGCCCAAGACGGACACATTTAGTTACGAGGTAAGACTTGTGGTGATGTTGTATCACCACACCGCCTCAAGTCACACAGACGGGGTACGTCGAAATCGTGACGGACGTTATAGGTCCCCGCTGGAAGTCGAGGACCAACTTACCGCTGATCATTGTGCTAATATCACACTTGATTGCGTCCAGGGAGGATTAAGTAGCCTGGTGCACATTGAGATAATATACACTCTCGCAAGATCTGCGTCATTCAAAATTCTGGACGGCGAAGACGCCCGGATTTGAAATTATACCGTACCAGTAGTTTCAGGAGTCCTAATTTGCGAGAGTTCACTTCGGCTATTCTAGCATGTCTAGTCAGGTTCGAGCTTAGGCTTTGGTCGGCGTCGAACAGGAACCACATCCCCGGGAGGCAATTAGTGAGCTCCGCGAGACACACCATTCCCCAAAGAGTCAGACTCAGGGGTTACACAGAACCTTCGACACACCTTCTGGACTTTGTGGTGCGGCTCTCTGTTGCTAGTCTCTCTTCGAATCAGAGTCCGCGTCAACCATCGTCACCCGACTAGAGCATGCACGCCCCTCTATTCGATCGCATGGCGGAGAGCTTGGGAGAAACGGTCAGATAGAGACAGCTGCCACGATACTCCCATATAGCCTGGCCCTCCACATTCAAAGACGTGACAGATATGTCGCTCCTGGCGATTTGCTGCACAATGAGGTCACGTATACAGATAAAATAGCTGACCATTCATAGCCACATGCCGCTGCAACAGGTCAGATGATCATCTGGAAAATCTAAACGCAGCGGCACGCCTTTCACGCAGATCGTACTGGTACTCTAGACCATACGTCAAGTGAGGACGGCAGGGTCAGTCTGCAACTACACCCGGAGCGCTTGTTGACCCCGCTTGCCATTTCTGTATTGGTTTAGAAAGATGTGAAATCATGCTCTTCACGATGGGCTTCCAGACAGATCGACCTCACAGTCATCGGGCGTCACCGCCTCTTTCACTTCGATCCACTGACCGTAAAGGGCAAGACGATGGAGCATAGACACTGTATGATACATCATGATTGTCGTACAGCAGACGCCGTGTATACACGGACAAGCCAAAGTGATAACCTCTGTGAGATTACGACGAACGTTCATATCACTGCAAGCTTGACTCAGTTTGATGTAAGCGACGTCAAGGAATAATGGCTTGATGCATGGTTCTTTGCAACAACAGTCGTGATCGTATGTGTTGAAAACAAGATTACCTTTACGAATATGCATGTCAAACCTTTCGGCACTGAAAGCGTAACGGTGAACAAAACCGGACATTCAATCGTTCTATCAACATGTCGCTGACCGGAAATGTGCAAGGAACAACAAACTTTTCCGAGCTTGGCTTGCAGGATCCAGAATTGAAATCCTGAGCCTTGGATCAGCTGGCTTCTGAGTGGCTGAACTCAATCAAAAGCTAGACGTTGACGGTTTTGGTTGCCGGAGCTCGGAACCGGATCACACCAGGATCGATCAACCAATACCATCTGGACAATGGCTCATCTATGATGGTCTGTTCATAGAACGGTAAACTAGAAGATCTGTTGGCTTACCTCCTAGAAATGTGACACCGAAGGTTGAAGGAGGGGCCTACCCTGTTGATTTTGACTCGTATCGATACGTGAAGACTTGCACATCACTACCCACACGAATTTCCCGAATGCTGAGGATGACCCGAGCAGGCCACCTACCGGCATCATGACGGGTTTATCCAATCGATAAGAACCTAGCGTGGAGTCCAGGATAAAATAACGAGCAAGGCCTAACTCACTACCACAATCCTTCAAGCCAGCACACGAGAAACAGTCAAGACTCGGGTCCGTGTGTGATTTCTCAGCTGGGCCAAAGCCATACCGAGGCCCTAACATCGGTGGACGCGTCGAGCTGCAGCCCTTTGGAGACGCAAACTTTGTGGTGGAGCTCGGCGCCCCTGCTCGTCCCACGCTCACGGTAAGTGATTCATGGCTTTTCGTTTCTGTTCTAGTCCATTATGATGATGTTGGACTCGAAACCTCGTGGCCGTGGATTTGAGAGTTGCCGGAAGTGACCATGATGACGATTGGCCCGCGAGCCGGTGCCGGTGCCACCAGATGTACTTCCCTTCAAAGTCTTGACTGGTGCTATGTTGTGTTACTGCCAGCTGCTGAGTCGTATCGACGATGCATGCAACTTGACTGTGGCTCGCCCTTTTATGATGGCCGGCCCAGATGTACATCGCCGACCATGGATGGAGGCGTAGCCGGTTAGAAAGTAATCCTGCCCGCCACAGACGAATGCGAGCCGTCAACGATCAGGCATGAAGGACGCCTTGCTACCAGACACTGTACAGTAGCCAGCGCTGAGCCATAATTCCTGACCTGAGATGAAGTGGAGGCGGATGAGTGATGAATTTCCGTTACGGTTCTGATATGGAAGTCCAAGCGCGGTTACAGGCTGGCACGCTAAGAGGCCACCCTCAATCCCTGGCTTCCGCGAAACGTTGTCATCCACTTCCATTTTCGCACTCTCCTGCTTCTTCTTCACCGCTGGCTCTTGGATGATGCTGGTGGGCTCTGTTCCCTTCTCGCCACGCCCTTTCGCTGGCCTCGCGTACTAACGTTAGTATTCGTACTACGGTATAGCCCTGCTTGTAACCCTAATTCTCCTGCTAACTACAGTAACCTTTTCTTTCCGTTCCCACGCTCTCACTGCTCCTGCTGTGCTGTGTCTTCGGATGACCACGTCCCTCTTCCCCCCCTCCCCCCTACCCTCCAGGCCTTTCCCACAGCTTTGTTCCTCATGCCGCGCTCCACGCTACTAACTTCCCCCCCTCCCATCGTCCATGGTCACACTACAGCGCTAACGTCTTTCCCAACCCAGAAAACTCACAAGGAGCTTTGACGGCTTCTCCGGCGCTGTCATCCTATTCCCACTCTTCTCCCATCGACTCTCGTACCTGTGCTACCTTTGGGCACCCAATCTGCTGTACGGTAGCTGCTGGTACTACCACCACTACTAAGACGGGGCTACCCTGGCTCCACCGTCACCGACGTCCCATGTTACTGCCACTCGCGCGGCTCTCCAGCTGAAAGCAAAAAGGTAAACTACTCGCGGCATGTCGTCGTCGTGATCTACTATTCTGCTGCTGTGCGCGCGCCATGTCATCTGGATCCGCTCAAGCATCGGTGTGCGGTTCTTACTACTGCCAAATCCCTCCAGCCGGTCTTTTATTGCTCGCGGGACTGTCCTTCCGCCGCCGGTAGTGACATGAATCGTCTTTTCCGAAATCTCCTGGATTTCCATTAACTTTGCCTCTTGCGCTCCTGGACCTGTCTGTTCCTCCTTTGTCGAATACTTACTACTTACATATCACCTACACAGCCCATCTTCCTCCTAACCCTCTTGCTACTCCTTCATGTACATGAGACAACATGCCTACATTTATCTCAAGGTTATATGATCGACACCTGAGGCCGCAACATGGCCAAGACTCGTTCCCTACCCAGCAATTATTTGTCCTTGGTACGTCACTTGATTTCCTAGCTGAAGTAATTCGTATCACGTTGTGAATATACGAAGTATTCAGATGGAATACTAACACGTGTATAGCACTATGTCGCATCTGCGAGCCGATTGCCTTCATGTCCATCTTCCCTTACGCCTACCGAATGATCGAAACCTTCAATCTGACTCAAGACGAAACCAAAATTTCCATATATGCAGGCGCATTAATCACTGCCTTTGCCTTCGCAGAGTTCTCGACGGGCATGATATGGGGTCGAATTAGTGATAGAGTGGGGCGCAAGCCAGTCTTGATCATGGGGCTGGTGGGCACTGCGCTGAGTATGGTCTGCTTCGGGTTTGCAACAAACTTATGGACGGCGATCATTGCACGAGCTCTCGGCGGTCTTCTCAACGGCAATGTAGGAGTGTTGCAGACGACAGTGGCCGAACTGGTCACGAAAAAAGAACACCAGCCACGCGCATACTCGATCATGCCGTTCGTGTGGTGTTTGGGATCTATCATTGGACCGGCCATGGGTGGTGCACTTGCCATGCCCTGCGATGCATATCCTTGGCTCTTTTCGAAAGGGAGCATCTTCGACAGATATCCGTTCTTGCTCCCCAATCTGGTCTGCGTGGTAATCTTGCTTTTTGGCATTGCCAATGGAATACTTTTCCTTGAGGAGACCCACTCAGAGAAGAAGCAAAGACGAGATCGAGGTCGCGAGATTGGACGAATGATCACTAAGAGATTCCTGGGCATCCAGAGCCCAAATCAGCATCAAGACAAGTTCATGCAAGCTGGAGAGGATGCCGATGAATTCAACAACGAAGATCCACCACCTGGTTATCAAAGCAGACAGAACTCTCCAAGAATGACTTCTAGCCCCGCACCTGTAGTTGAAGCAGACCTGGAAGCATCCTTTGCAGAAAAGGTCAACAAAGGTGTCACGAAAACCTTCAACAAGCAAGTCATACTGATCATTGTGGGTTACGGCATTCTGGCATAGTAAGTAGATTGACTGTTGTCTCACTTTGCACGCTAACATACTCTCAGTCACAGTGTGTCTTTTGACTCGCTTATGCCGACATTCCTAAGTGAAGAGCGTATGCAATCTGTGCCTCAGCTACCATTCAAGTTTACCGGTGGATTTGCACTCTCAACTAAGACCATTGGCTTCATGATGGCAGTCCAGGGAGTGTATTCGATGATCGCACAATTATGGCTCTTCCCATTCATAGTGCGTCGTATCGGCACACTCACCGCCTTTCGATCACTCATGGTCGTTTGGCCACTCCTGTACTTCATCGTACCTTACCTCGTTCTTTTGCCTGAGAACTTGCAGAAAGTTGGCATCTACTTCTGTCTTCTCTGCAAGATCACATTCCATGTGATTGCGTTCCCTTCAATCGCAATCCTACTTGCGAATGCTGCACACTCGAAATCAGTTCTGGGCACAATCAATGGCGCAGCTGCATCTACGGCATGTTTGGCACGAGCTTTCGGACCAACTGTTACGGGATCCGTCCATGCAGCCGGTCTGAAACTTGGATACAACGGTCCTGCCTGGTGGGTCAGTGGACTAGTATGTGCTATCGGAGCCTTTGAGGCCTTCATGATCGACGATACCGAGGCTCGTACCGCGAGCGATCAGCACGAGGATGAGGACACACCCGTGTGTGAACCTCTTTTGCTCTCAACCACAATGGAGCCATGTGAAGAGATCGAAGTCACAAGGAGGGATAGTCTGTCGTTGATCGAAGGCTTGAACCTGAATGACATCAAATCATGATTCGAACACAGAATACCCATTTTCATTGGCGTGGCGTTTGTCCATTTTCAGCATCTGCATTTACGAATTATGACAGCTTGACCAACAATCCTGTGTCATATGTATAGAACATTTTTACTAGCGCAAGCTATATCCTGACCATCTAACATGGTCATATCCAATCAGTTTTGACGGCGTCTGCGGGCGGCTCAGTATAATGAGGGCAAAGTCATTCCACGACGTATACTATTTCGGGCTTTTCATTGGGGTTCTATCTTTATGGGAGGTAATGTGCTTTTGAGATACCAACGGGCTTCACTCCCGGCCATGCACTATGGACTTCCAAAACACGATTGGAAACGCGTTTGTATTATATCATTTGTGACAGTGGAGAATCAAAATCAGATTTAGGCACATGCTCGTCCAGATGTCTTGTTGTAGGTTTGTGCTGTACAACTTCGCTAAATCAAAAGAATGTCCTGCACGCTTTTTAGCGGTACATGGTTGAGTGCCACTTGACGCTATTTCCGTAGTTGCATGCAGGAGATTGCCACGTGGTTTCTCGACTTGTATCTTGCATGGTGGAGTGCGATCAAAGTTACGCGACTCACGAATCTACTTGCTTACTCTGAACCTTCGGTTCTGTCCACAACTACATCAGACCGACTGTTGCGTCGGTGCAAGTTACCGCCACATGAAATGCATGTGCTTACCTGTAAGATTCCATCCTTCATCTGCTATCTTCTTTTGTAGGCGTCTAGGATGATTATGTCGACATCTCACCTCGCCCAGTTCCGGGTCCTAATAGTTCCGAGTCGGCTTCGGGATCAAAACATACCGATCCGACATGAAGCTTACCAACTGATTTCGGAGAGCGTGGGCTTCGTTATCCATATTCTATCAGTCAGTATGGGTTTTCACGCGGTAATCTTGTTACTCACCACTTGTGACGTGTCCACTATCTTCGTACCAGATCCATTCGGTCTCAAATGTTGTGTTTAAGACGGGATCCATGACGATGATGATACTCGTGGCTGAACACAGGTAAGGAGCATGATGTATAAGGTGAGGTTCACCTTTGCTTGTGCTAAATTTCCTTCTTTCCTGTATCTCCGACCTACCTTCCGCTATCAACAGGTCTTCTATTTCATTTTCCCATCATGACGTTCGACGCTGGATCGAAGGTCAGATCAGCTGGAAGGGGAGACATGCTGTGGAGAACGCTTTCCGGTCACAGTGCTATGTCTGAACTCGAACGACAGAGAAGTCTTTTCGACACAGAGGTGGATCCAGATACCGGAGCACTTCGTCCAGTGGTGACAGAGAAGGAGCCATGGTCTATGGCAGAAGAGGTGGAGAACTGGAACGAAGCGAACAAAGCAAGTAACCTTCAGGCTCGCCGTCTGGGAGTAACTTGGAGGGACTTGATTGTGTATGGAGTGGGCGGAGGCGCCGTTGTTCACGAGAACTCACTATCTCAATTCAACATTCCAAAAAAGATCATGGAAAGCCGGAGAAGCAAAGCAGGCAGTGAGAGGAAAGTCATCCTCGACAGAATTAGTGGCTGCGTCAAGCCCGGTGAGATGCTGTTGGTCCTTGGTAGACCAGGAGCCGGATGTACAACTCTGCTTAATATGCTTGCAAACCGAAGGACTGGCTACGATGAGGTGAAGGGTGATGTCTACTACGGCTCACTCGACCGAGAGCAAGCTGAACCATATCGAGGCCAGATTGTTATGAACACAGAGGAAGAGTTGTTCTTTCCGACGCTTACGGTTGGTCAAACAATGGATTTTGCGACGAGAATGAAGATTCCTGCCTATCGCCCTGGAACCTCTTCTGCTCAGGAGTATCAGAAAACAACAAAAGACTTTCTGATGCGGTCTATGGGCATCGCTCACACAGAGGATACAAAGGTCGGCAACGAGTATGTTCGAGGCGTCTCTGGGTTTGTCTAATTACTCAAGCTGGTGTGATGCAATGCTGACAAAGATTTAGTGGTGAGCGAAAACGTGTCTCCATCATTGAAGTGTTGGCTTCACAAGGAAGTGTGTTCTGCTGGGACAATAGCACGAGAGGCCTCGACGCCAGTACAGCTCTCGAATGGGCACGGGCAATGCGTGCTATGACCGACATACTGGGATTGACCACAATCGCTACTCTTTATCAGGCGGGTAATGGTATTTACAATCAATTCGACAAGGTTCTTGTTCTCGACGAGGGCAAGCAGATCTTTTATGGCACCAGGGAAGAGGCTCGACCTTTCATGGAGGCTCAGGGTTTTATTTGCGATGATGCTGCCAACATTGGCGACTTTTTAACAGGTGTAACAGTACCCACTGAGCGACATGTTCGAACAGGATGCGAGGTTTCGTTCCCTCGTACCGCGGCGGCTATACGAGACATCTATCAAAAATCTGAGATCAAGACTCGTATGGATACAGAAGTGAATTTTCCGACGAGTGATGAGGCGAAAGCTAACACAACTGAATTCGAAGAAGCAGTTGCACACAGTAGAAGCAAAAGCCTACCGAAAAAATCACCTCTCACAGTGCCTTTTGGAGTACAAGTGATGAACTGTGTTGTTCGACAGTACCAGATCATTTGGGGTGACAAGGCAACCTTGATTATCAAGCAGGTCGTCATGCTGATACAGGCACTTGTAGCTGGATCTCTCTTCTACAACGCACCCAACAACAGTGGAGGCCTCTTCGTCAAAGGAGGTGCCCTCTTCTTCTCACTGCTTGTCAATGCTCTTGTCGCAATGAGTGAGACTACCGATTCATTCACTGGGCGTCCAGTATTAGCCAAACACAAAGAATTTGCATTCTATCATCCTGCTGCATTCTGTATCGCTCAGATTGCCGCTGATGTTCCAATCTTGATTTTCCAGGTCACAATGTTCGGTGTTGTTCTATACTTTATGACGGCTCTCGAGAACACAGCTTCGGCATTCTTCACATACTGGATCATCGTTCTAAGCTCGACATTTTCTATGACAGCACTATTCAGACTTGTTGGAGCAGCTTTCCCATCTTTTGATGCAGCGAGTAAGGTATCAGGCTTCCTCGTCGCTGCTCTTATCACGTACATAGGTTACGAAATTCCTAAACCAGAAATGCATCCCTGGTTTGTATGGATATATTGGATAGATGTCCTGAGTTTTGCCTTCGAGTCTTTAATGGGAAACGAGTTCAGTGGAAAGGTGATACCTTGTGTTGGCAACAACCTGGTTCCGTACGGCGCAGGTTACGGCGATTCGACTTTCGCTGCCTGCACAGGTGTCCGAGGTGCCGCTCAAGGTGCTACATTCGTCACTGGCGACCAATACCTCTCTTCTCTTTCCTACAGTGCATCGCACAAATGGAGAAATCTGGGAATTATTTGGGCTTGGTGGGCGTTCTACGTCGCTTTGACAATCTTCTTTACCAACAGATGGAAGGCTTCAAGCAGCGGTGGAGTCCTTTTGGTTCCACGTGAGTTGTCCAAAAACAGCAATCTTGTATTGAAAGATGAAGAATCTCAAGTTGAAGAGAAGGTCATTGCCAGTTCTGGAACTTCTACTACTGAAAAAGATGAGAAAGATCAGGATCTCGAAAGTAGCTTGATCAGAAATACCTCGGTGTTTACTTGGAAGAACCTGACTTACACCGTCAAGACTCCCTCTGGAGATCGAAAACTTCTCGATAATATTCAAGGCTGGGTCAAACCAGGATCTCTAGGTGCCCTGATGGGTAGTAGTGGAGCTGGCAAGACAACACTTATGGACGTCCTTGCACAGCGAAAGACTGAGGGAACCATTAACGGGTCAATCATGGTTGATGGGCGTCCATTACCCGTCTCTTTCCAACGCTCTGCAGGATATTGTGAACAGCTAGACGTTCATGAACCCTATGCGACTGTCAGGGAGGCACTAGAATTCTCTGCGCTGTTGCGTCAAAGTCGCGATATTCCAAATGAAGAGAAACTTCGTTACGTGGACACTGTCATCGATCTTCTCGAACTTCACGACCTGGAGAACTCCTTGATTGGTCGAGTCGGTGCAGGTCTCAGTGTCGAGCAGCGTAAGAGAGTGACGATTGGCGTTGAACTTGTGGCTAAACCTTCAATACTCATCTTCCTTGACGAACCCACTTCTGGGCTTGACGGACAAGCAGCATTCAACACGTTGCGTTTTCTCAAGAAACTTGCTGCAGCTGGTCAAGCAGTACTGTGTACCATCCATCAGCCGAGCGCACAGCTATTTGCGCAATTCGATACTCTACTGCTTCTTACTAAAGGGGGAAAGACAGTATACTTTGGCGATATTGGAGACAACGCTTCGACGCTGAAGGAATACTTTGCTCGAAAGGGAGCACCATGCCCAGAGACATCAAATCCAGCAGAGCACATGATCGACGTCGTCTCAGGCAGCTTGTCAAAGGGCAGAGATTGGCATCAAGTGTGGCTTGACTCTCAGGAGCATGCCGCCGTGGTCAAGGAACTGGATCATATCATCGCGGACGCAGCCTCCAAACCACCAGGAACCACCGACGATGGTCACGAGTTCGCTACCTCAACATGGACACAGACATCTATTGTCACGAAGCGCATGAATGTAGCACTCTACCGGAACACAGAGTATATCATGAACAAAATCATGCTTCACATCGGATCGGCCCTGTTTAACGGCTTCACGTTCTGGATGATAGGTAACCGTGTCAGTGATCTCCAGAACAGTCTCTTCGCGATCTTCAACTTCATCTTCGTCGCTCCAGGAGTCATCGCACAACTACAGCCTCTTTTCATCGAACGTCGAGACATATTCGAAACACGAGAGAAGAAGTCCAAGATGTATCACTGGGGTCCATTCGTCACCGGCCTCATCGTCTCTGAGATACCGTATCTTATCATCTGCGGTATCTTGTACTTTGTTTGCTTCTACTATACTGTCGGCTTTCCAACGGATTCAAACAAAGCTGGCGCAGTCCTTTTCGTCATGCTGATGTATGAGTTTGCGTATACCGGAATTGGTCAATTTGTGGCCGCGTATGCACCTAGCGCAGTATTCGCGGCCCTCATCAACCCACTTTTGATTGGTGTCTTAACGATGTTTTGCGGTGTCTTGGTTCCCTACTCCCAGATAACGCCAGTGTGGCGGTATACTCTGCACTATTTGAACCCCTTCAGCTATCTAATGGGCAGTCTCTTGACGTTTACACTATTTGACAAACAAGTGGCGTGCAGCGAGAGCGAATTTGCCATCTTCAACACACCAAGCGCGGGACAGACTTGTGGGACGTACCTGTACGACTTTATGAAACCTGGCGCACCTGGAGCCAGGATGAACCTGACAAATCCTGACGCGACTGAGGGCTGTCGTGTATGCCAGTACAGGACCGGGAGCGACTACTTGTACACGTTGAACCTGAAGGACTACTACTATGGATGGCGAGATGCAGCAATTGTGGTGATATTTGTGATTTCCAGCTACGCCATGGTTTACGGATTGATGAAACTCAGGACTAAGGCTTCCAAAAAAGCTGAATAGGGTAGAGGATGGTAATTGTGGATTGATAGATAGTGATCTTCATGTATTGGACTAGCGAGATTAGACACAGATTAGACATTAGACGGAACTAGGCGTTCAGAATCTAGACCCAACGATTTCCCGATTACATTGCAATGATTCAGATCGTCAAATATCGTAGGGGGGCTTAGCAGAAGTGGCATTCTTTGAAGACTGGGGAAATCAAGTTTCGGGACGCTGAAGCGGTGACATATTCATCGTACTAATATTGTATCCCCTTGGCGTGATGCAATGAATTTCTCTGTCGCAAGCCATGAATGTCACTAGTAATCTCTTAGGTTGCGCCACAATTCAACTAACAGGCTGGCAGCGAGTCAAATTTCTCTGATCTACCTGGCGTCTCACGACCTACAGCAAGGACGTCATTCGGTGTTTAGACGAACACAAGCGCAATTACTCACGGACACGCATTAATTCATACCAACACCACCATCATCCCCTTTCCCTTCCCACTCACCTTTATCATATCCTGATATCAATCATTTCTATCAGCCAGATCTTCTCTTTCGAGAGACTGTCTGATCGAGTGAGCCCATCATGGCAGACCACGTCCGTTTCGCCCTTCGACCGCGTCAGACTGCAAATGGAGAACATCAAGGCCAGGGTTCCAACTCCGCATCAGGAATCGTATCAACACTGGTTCCAGCCTTCATCATTGCAGTCGTTGTGGTCTCAATCTTCTTGATCCTTCGTCTGCGTTACTCCAGAGTTTACATGACCAGAACACACAATGATGTTCTCAGAAAACAGTGAGCAAAACACCTAGATGACATGAGCAATAACTAATACCTGCGATAGCGAACGTTCACCCAACACCAAAGAAGGCTTTTTCGGTATTATGAAGAATTACAAACTCCTCCCCGATGAATTCGTCATGGAACACAACTCTCTCGATGGCTACCTCTTCCTTCGATTCTTCAAGATGTTGATCATTATATGCTTTGCTGGATGTTGTATCACATGGCCAATTCTATTCCCCGTCAACGCCACTGGTGGAGGAGGACAATCAGAACTCGACATTCTCAGCTTCAGTAATATTGCAAACCCAAACAGATACTACGCTCACGCATTGGTTGCTTGGATATTCTTGGGTGGTGTGTTCTTGGTGATCATGCGTGAAAGAGTCCACTTCATCGCTCTCCGACAAGCTTACTTCTTCTCAACATTCCAAGCTCAACGTCTGTCATCACGAACTGTTCTGTTCATGAGCATTCCTAAGAACATTGCTACAGAAACCGGTCTAAAAGAGTTGTTCGGATCTCACGTACGAAAGATCTGGATTGCCAAGGACTGCAAAAAGTTGGAAGACGATGTACAAGACCGTGATAAGGCCTACACCAAACTTGAGGCTGCTCAGGTCAAACTGTCGAAGGAGGCCAATGCAGCACGAATCAAGGCTGGCAAGGAAAATAAGCCACAACCGGACCACTCTGACCCTGCTGACTCTCATCGATGGATTGATCCTAAGAAGAGACCTACACACAGACTGAAGCCTATCATCGGAAAGAAGGTCGACACCATCAACTGGGCTCGTAGCGAGATACCAAACATGAACAAGAGTATCGAAACTCAGCAAAAGTCTACTCTCAAGGATGACAACAAGAATCTAACCTCAGCATTCATCGAATTTGATTCTCAACTTGCTGCTCAGCACGCCTTCCAGCTAGTTGCTAAGAAGCCAATAAAGAACATGCACCCTCGATACATTGGTGTCGCTCCTGAAGAAGTTATCTGGAAGAACATGAACGCGACATATGCCACAAGAAAGCTCAAGATAACCATCTTCACAGTTGTCGTTGCTTTCCTCATCATATTCTTTACTCCCATTGCTGCATTTGTTGGTGCCCTCGGTAATATCAACTATTTGACCACCGAGGTAAGTCTCTCTGATCCGTTTGAACCGTAATATACTAATCTTCTTTCGTAGGTCCCATTCTTGTCTTTCATCAACAAAATCCCCAGTGTCATACTTGGTGTTGTCACCGGCTTGCTTCCATCCGTCCTGCTAGCAGTTCTGGTCGCCCTCGTACCAATCGTCATGCGACTTCTTGCCAAACTGGCTGGCGAACCAACACTTTCCGCAGTCGAACTCAAGACACAGGGATGGTACATGGCTTTCCAAGTCATCCAGGTCTTCCTTGTTACTACTTTCTCATCTGGAGCAGCAGCTGTCGCAGCACAGATCGTACAACAACCCACCTCAGCACCATCATTGTTGGCTGAGAATCTTCCAAAGGCGTCCAACTTCTACATCAGTTATATCATCGTCTATGGTCTCGGACAAGCTGGTATGCTGTTGCTCAATATCGTGCCCCTCCTGATGATTGTCGTTCTTGGCAAAATTCTAGACAAGACACCTCGCAAGCAGTACAACCGCTGGATGGGACTTCTCGGAATTGGCTGGGGATCCGAATATCCCAAATGGACTAATTTGGGTGTCATCGTACTGTCATACTCCTGCATTGCACCACTCATTCTCGGATTTGCCACCATCGGATTCTCACTTCTGTACATTGCGTTCCGTTACAAGTGGTTGTTCGTCCTCGGAAACAAGATTGACATGAAAGGACAAGCATACGCCAAAGCTCTTCGCCAATTGTTGATCGGAATCTATCTGTCTGCATTCTGTCTGATTGGTCTTTTTGGTATCGGAACATCAAAGAGTGCATCAGGTGCAGGCCCATTGGTCCTCATGGTCATCTTCTTTGTAGCTTTGATCGTTGCACACGTTCTGGCAGAGAGAGCTCTGAAGCCTCTTGAGATGAACTTGCCCCTTGACATGTTTGATCGTGAAGAAGTTGCAGCCAAGTCAGACCCTCCACATGATCAATCCCAGAACAATTTAGAGTCTGGCACAAACGGAAGAACCATCACAGAGAAGGATCATCGCGACATTACAGAGGGGCTCAATCAAACAGAATCCAACTCACGCAAAGACAAGAAAGGAGGAGAGAACTGTTTCACTCGTCTCGTCCGCAAATTCGTTGCTAAGGAGTACCCAGAGTACAAGCACTTTGTGACATCATGGCCAGCCGCTGAAGACCTTGTTCCAAAGTACGCTGAAGAGGACTATGAGATAGCTTACATGAACCCTGCTCTCACCGCGCCAAAGAAAATCGTTTGGTTGGCGCGTGATGAGTGTGGTGTCAGTGAGTGGTCAAAAATTGAGAATGAGAAGGTCGGCATTGAGACTTCAGATGACTTGGCTTGGTTCAACGAGAAAAACAAGGTTGAATGGGCACACGACAAGGTTGAGAAGGTACCCATCTGGGAGCCTGTTACACGATATTAGAAGCCGTTGATTTATTTCATTACTATTCTCTATCGTGTTCGATTCAGTATGAATTTTAGGCAATAACATGAATGTTTTCATCCTTCACAGTTGAAATATATCACGGCTAAAAGCTCCGAATATGCAAAGGGGTGGGGGATGTACGGAGTCAATACGAAACAGGAAGCGCCAAGCCACATTCTCTCCCTAATCCATTTTCTTGAATGATCCGATTTTTGTCCTTGTTCTCTTCACAAGAAACACCTAGTGCCTGAAATTCACCCTTGTAAGGAGATCCGAGCTCCTGAAATCTATTGTCCATGATCGCCAAATGGTCAAATGAGATCAACTTTCCAACCCACAGTGACATCTTGACGCATATCAAGAATGTGTCTGAACCAATGAGAGCTTCAAGCAGGCACTGACCGTTGAAGCGCTAGAGAAAGACTGTCAGCTAGCGCGTTTGACAGCCTCGTTGACTCCTGGAATTCCTCAAGGGTCCCCCTTCTCCTAGTGGTCTACGCCGCCTGCGTATGCCTCTCCTTCAATTTCACAATCATGGATACTACACGGCTTATCGGATCAAGGTGGGATACGTGAATCAAGCATATTGTATTCCACGCAGACGGGTCTACATGGACATAATCTCCCTGTGATCTTCATCAACCATTTACTTTTTTTCCTTTCGTGTCTTCTTGTCTCGACGACAACGAGTATTGTCTTGTCCACTTCACCCTCCCTTGCTATACCCGAAGTCCGTGACTTCGCCGTTCCTTTCTACCAGATCACTACTAGAATCTTTACACACTCTCTCTGCGCGGTTGATTCGTGCTTTCATTCCTTCTATCACTTTATCGCCGAAGAGCATCTATACTCATACGAAACCTGTCATCTATCATTCAAATCTTCACGGTCATGGCTCGTTCAGCAGTATTGGCCGCTTTGGCCCTGGCGGTTTCACCTGCGACAGCCTTCTTCCTTATGCCATGCTGGCCCATCATGACCGAGCGTCTCGATCCCATTGTCGATCCTGGATCCTTATCTAGTCATGTACATCAAATCGCAGGTGGTGATGCTTTCGCTCCAGCAATGGATTACAATGATACCCAGGCGGCGTCTTGTACTACATGCTTCGTCAAGGGCGATCACTCCAACTATTGGATTCCAGCATTATACTATCAACATCAGAATGGCAGTTTCGAACGGGTACCACAAGTCGGAAGTGCATCAATGTACTACTTTAACGAACCATCCCGTCTGGGATCTGGTGAAACAATGGAGACGTTCCCAGAAGGTCTTCGTATGCTTGCAGGAAGCCCAGAAAAACGTACACCCGGCACCGATGCCGCATCATTGGCAATCAACTATAAATGTCTCGATTACGCCGGCGTACCAACTGACTCAAAAACGTTCCCAACAAAGAATTGTCCAAATGGCGTACGAGCTGAAGTAACATATCCATCATGCTGGGATGGAAAGAATCTCGACTCATCCGACCACAAAAGTCACATGGCATATCCAACTGGTACATTCGAAAGCGGTGCCTGTCCAAAAGACCACCCTCACCACATGGTCACATTGAAAGTAGAATTCATTTTTGATACCAACTCCTTCAAGGATATGTGGTATGGTAGTTCCCAACCATTCGTCTGGTCAAGTGGAGACACAACCGGATACGGTCTTCACGCAGATTATGTCATGGGCTGGGACCATGCACTCCTAGAATCAGCCGTGAACCAATGTTTCGACATCTACGGCGTCCTGGCCAATTGTGCCCCTTTCAACGGTCAACTCCCAGCTACAAAAGATACATTCGCCAACCCTGGAACATGCACGCTCAAGACCTCGGTGGAAGAAGACGTAGGTGGTATCGTACCTAGTCTGCCCGGTTGCAACCAAGTCGGCAACACAGCAGGTAAAATTGCTGGATGTCAAGATAATGTCAAGTTACTCGGGAACTGGGCCGGTCAAGCCTCGTCCGTTGTCGCTTCTATCCTTCCTTCCGCCAGCAACAGCGCATCGTCTCCTGCTTCAGCGGTAGCCTCGTCCGCTCCAATCGCGGCTTCCCCATCGCCATCATCAGCAGCGTCAAATCCCAACTCACATTCAAGCCCAAACCTTTACTCCGAAACCTACAACCACCCCCATCCAACCTCCGCCTCCGCCTCAGCTCCAGCCCAAATCTCCGTCTCCGCCCTAAAAATCTCCTCAGGCGCCTTCTATGCCCAACAAGCCAGCAGTTCCGCCATTGACGACACCACCACTTCAGCCTCATCTCCATCTGTATCTGCATCTCCACCCGAAACCACCACAGCAACCAATCCTAACCCAATAAAAATAGTAACAGTAACAGACCTAGTAACAGAAACAAAATGGACCACAATATCCGCACCAATCGCCACCGTCACCGCTCTCGCCGAAAACAACGACGGCAGCGTATATTACAAGAAAAGAGAAATTGGCGATCACAGACATGGTCATGGCGGTCATGTTGTTAGACCTAGGATGAGGAGAAATCCTGTTCGAGCTGCAGCGGACATTGTTATTGAGGATGCGGTGGAGGAGCAGAAGTAGAAGTGGAAGAGCATATGTGAAAGGGGGCGTTGAGTTGAGTTGAGTTGATTTGACTTGACTCGACTTGGATTTGATTGGATCCAGTTGGGATCAAGCTGGTGATATACTACTATTGCATATTGCATCTGGGCATGTATGTGTATATCACTTGATTGATACATTCTCCTTGGGCTTCTTCACTTCTCACTTGAAGACCTTTGGTTTGATTTGGTTTATCTGTTCTTTTGCTCTTGGGAGGTTGAAGCGCATCTTGTCTTTAGCTTTGGCTTTGGCTATGACTTTGGTTTTGGCTTTGTTTTGGTCTGCTTTGCTTTGATTTGATCTATTGCATGGTTATGGTCAGGGTCAGGGTTGCGAGTGATTATGGGTATGGATATACTCGTGGGTCAACATCAACATCAGCATCATCGTCATCAAGTCGAATCAACGATATCAATGAATCCATTCGTTACCATTCTTTTTTTGGTTTTTTTCCATTGTATATATACATGTACGAGATGATATGATATGATATACCCATTGATTACTGTTGTTGTATGGAGGGTTGGGATGATTTGTATTTTCAAATAGGTAGCTAGGTGTCTGAATTGATTTGAATTGAACTGAATCGAATCTGCTTAGATTAGCAACTTGAATAATCGGTATGTTGTTTGCATCCTAGGTGGATTTCATATATTGTGTCGTATAAGCTACCATCGCGGCAGTGTTTCATGTTCGTCATGTAGCAGATTCTTCGAATTGTTCTTTAGGCTGATTTAGGAAGGATTATCTAAAGATGAGACCATTCCACATAATGTTACTATTTCACTCTGCATACCAATAACATATGATATTCCCCGTACTTGAAAGCTATTTCTTGACACTATCAATCTTCAATCCATACTATGCAGCTGCATCAGTTATGTGTGCCATCACACCATCACTGGATTTTCGATACGGTTGAGCTTCGTACCGGTAGCTGACACGAAGATAGGGATCTGACAAAGCTCACCACTTCTTCGTTCTATATCCAATTTCATCAAGCGTGACTTCAGGACAAGTGCACATGCCTCGCCTTCCTTCCCCATGTGGACACCAGTCGTCCCATTCCCCAAGTCTGTATCGGTCTCTGAACTCTAAGACATCTACGATATATGGAGTTCTTCGGCATTCAGGAAAGGGAGCCGTCCACGTTTTGACTTTCTTATCGTACAGAGGATCAGCATGTGCCTTCTCTTGGAAAGTGAAGATGCCTGAGGAGAGTATGTTCACATTTGTGGTGATGTGGGTCTTACATGCTCTATTGGTCGCTTCATCCTTAACAGTGAGATCAATGAGGTTGTCCTGATGTGTAACCCAACTACAGTCCCATGGATTGCAAGGTCGAGTCAGCGCATCTCCGTGTGTTTGAGCGCGATGCTTGTCTGAGTAAGTGCAAGAGGAATGAAGACTGATTGCGTTGACCATGGTATCTCTGCGGAGGTCAATTAAAACAATACCGTGGCGATATTGTACATAGGAGGACCTTGGATGAACGAGGTGAACGATCACAAGTATAGTGAGCTTCGGCCGGCTCTCAAGCAATTTCTGAATGTTCTGACCATGATACGTGTAGGGTTTCCCTATGGATTGAATCCAGCTAGTATGTCCGCTCCTCGTGTCCAAATATGCTTGAGAATGCCACTCCTTGATAGGGTGAAATCGCTCATCAATGACCATTGTTTCTAGAGCAGGAAAGTGTTTTGTTATGGCAATCCAAGACTTGATTCCTCTTGTATCTTCCACTCTGACGGGAAGATACATCAATTTTCTCATGTTAAGTCTGATGACATTCTTTATGAGTAGTTTCCTGAACTGCACTTCAGTGGGTGGTATAGATAGACAGAAATAGACTTCCCGGTAGTAGAATTTTGAACACTGTTTATATAATGTCTTGCAAGTCATGAGGAGCGGAGCACTGTTGCGAGGTCCCAGATCCTGTTTGTCGGGTAGTGTCGAGTTACGCCTCCTATTCCAAGCGAAGAGCAATTGGTGAGAGTCCTGGAAATAAAACTCAAGAATGAGTTGACGAACCTCCCATGGCAAATCAAAGAATTTGATTGCAGGCATATTGATGCGGCTGTGCTCGGAATCAACGAGCTGAGGATGAGATCTACTAGAAGCAAAGTAGGACGGGTTGGAATGCACTCGTCGCGCACTTCTAATGCGTTGCTAAGCTGCCGTTGATGATGTGCAGTGGAATCGAACCCTTCCCGGAACATGTTAGACTATGCAAATCAAGAAAGTCTTGCGATCTCTACGTCTCTTGTCGTTACAGGTCGAACTTTCATGCTGACGGACACAAGCCACTCTTTAGCCCTGATCTGATGAGGTCGCTTGGCTCCAGTGCAGGTATTGACCGGGCAGTATTTCGAATATCGTGATGATACATAGTCACACGAGGATGTCCAGTGACCAGGTCTGGTATGAAGCCAAAGCTCTAGATGAGATGAGATATCGTCAAGAGGATGGTGACTGGTCTGATAACCGCAATCGTTGACGGGATAATTTTGAGGCGATCCTGTGATTGAAATTGTAAGCTTACAGAACAGTCATTGTCTGATGAGATCGAGAATAGGGCTTGAAATTCGTCATCCAACTATGGTGACCTGTTCTCACGCTTCCTTGGCTGATTAAGCAACTGCAAGAATGATTGAACTGGGCAGTATTGTTGCTCTTCCATCTCCTGTTGATGGTGATTGACGACCATTACTGTCTTGTATCTGAGAGTACTGGCGTTCGTGCTCTGACATAGGAGCAGATAATGTGTTCGTGTATAACGCAGATGTGAATGATCGAGACTCAACTTACGACAGTGAATGACCTGAATCAATATTCGTGATATTTGGTAGGCTGTAACTCTGTCTGCTATTGTATTGTTCCAGAGAGTGTATGTAGCTAGCAATGATATGGAATACAGACTAATTGTCAATGATTGAAGTAGCTGGTAAGTCTGTGGCAGAAGAATGATGGAGGAATGGCCTGAAGGGAATACATCGGAGTCGTTCGAGTTTGAGAAGGAGCAACGAGAAAGGTGCGGTTGAGCAATACCGGAGGAAAGAGTGACCAATGGATTGTCCTCGGCGATTTGATAGCAGGCATGGTTGAGCTCTCATCGAAGGAGAGGAGAAAAGGTCAGTGAAGCTTTAAAGCTCCTGCTTCATCTCGATGTGGTCTCGTCAATAGATTTGTCTTGACAAAATTACAACGCCAAATATATCTGCCACTCTGATATGATTCATCGTAAAGAGTACAGAATGCTCGGATTCACGTATCTGTGATGAACCAAAGCAGAAGAAATCCCACACAATTATAGAAGTGAGAGGGAGGGCTGACAGTCAGATTAGAAGCTTGTAGCTTTGTCTGTCAAGATACGCACGACCTGAAGTATCGTATATCTTCTCGCCTTTCCGTTACGATGACTGCGCCGCATACTAAGTGATGAGTATGTCTTCGTCCTGTGTCTGCTACGCTGCTCGAGTCAGAGAATTCCTTGGTATGGTCACCAGCTGCTTTGGACGTCAACAACCTTTATTCAACCACGACTTGAGCTCCTTGCCTTGGCTGTGAATAGCGTCTTTTATGCTGGACCTCTTGAATTTATGCTCTTTGTTTTGCTTTCCCGTCAGACTTCAGCAACACAGGTATGATATTGGTTGTCCTCCATTGAATTTGCCTTGATACTAGTACCCTTGTGTACTCATAGAAGCTCTGGAATCGTAGGAAGTTCGGCTCGATATGATTGAGGCAATTCGATCGACATGGAATAGATATCAACGGTCACAACTCGTGGTCTTGGTTCCGGCGGATAGCACAAGACCTGGAATGGTACAGCTGTTGGTAAGAATGGTGATCTACCAATTGTGTTTAGCAAACTTTGCCTCTCGTTCTATAGCGGTAGAGGAAATGTGTGTGTAGTAATTGTGTATTGTCTTGAGGTTTCGTCTGTAGAGACGACTGGACCTTCGTTTTGTGGCTATCAGTCTGAAGTCAGATGAAGCGCTACATAGCTCTGCAATTCAGGAGGACAGAGAGGTAGAGATCCAGGTGATAAGTGATATAGAGACGCTTCTGAGATGCTCTGCTGGTAAGGAGTTGGGTCTTCTGTTGTTGGAATGATTGTGTGCGACATCCATTTCGTGACAAAGATGCGCCGTAGGGGAAAAAAAAGTTCCATATAGACTGACTTCTGGAGAGGGTATTGTCATCGTCAAAGACAGTGATCTTGATATCTCTGACCCTCTATCTGATCAAAAAGCACAAGCCAGTCGCTCATGCACCTTTGACATGCCGTGATTATCCAATATCAAAAAGTGATTGTGCCGTAGTGATCCCAAAGACCAAACACCGTGTTGCCTTTCACGACCATCAACCAACCACGCACAAGGAACAAACCACAAACACCTTTTAAAAACACCAAAAAAGAAATACTGGCGGTGCTCAGATTCGAACTGAGGTCTTTACCGATACACAATCCCAAGCCGATTGCTGAGTCCGGACTCTTCCAAGCAGAAGAAGCCAACATATGCACCAATCAAATTTCCAAGTCATCCAAGATGATCCCAAGAAGCCCAATTGACCAAGGAGCCGGTTCCATTGTGTAGTAACGTGCTACCACTGCACCACACCGCCGTAGGTAGTATGTGTTATTTGTTGAGGGAAATTGTCGCCCGTTAATCTATAACGTGCACACGGCAACTGTTCCGGACAAGGCGAAACAAAGCCATGTGACAATACAACGCATGATCGGTTAATTGTCATATTGACATCGAACAAGTAAAGCGTCGTGAGGCTGGCTCGTATGTAGTACATGTCTTTAAAAGGATCAGAATGCTCCGTTCTTTGTGGTCGATGGTGCAAGGATAGCTAGTCGGGACAGTTGTGCTGGACACATGAGCTTTCTTGTTCATTAGCTAAGCTATGCTTGAACGTGCTCAGTAGAGCATAGCAGATGACGAGCGTGCTCCGCTAGGCTTAACAGCACGGCATAAGCTGGTAGGTCTTTGGTGAAGAGAGGTAAGAGTAACCATGATGAGCATGATAAGCTGCATGTATATTGTCGAGTTGCAAAACCTACTGATCTGGTATGGTACGCTTGCGCAAGTTCTAGTAGGATGTTTGGTGAGGTACATGTGAACGAGAAGTATGATGTGAGAACGCTTTGATGGAAGAGCTTTATATAAGATGTAGATACGTGTGGTACTGAATACTCGGCGTCGTATACGGGGCTAGTGCTATTGTAGACAAGTGGTGGAGCTGATCGTTATGGTTCGGATGTGGTTGAACAAGGAAAGAGCGAACGAGAGGCCAAACAAGCCTACACGCGGACCGAACACCTGAAGGAAGTGCTAACCTGTGAAGAGGAGGCATGACTGAAAGGTAATGTAGAGCGTGGCGAACCTTGAGAGGTTGGCTAGTTTGGACATCAATTGTATTTGACATCTATCTTCATGGTATCTCTTTTTCTGTTCTCTCAATTTATACACAGACCAGTCGTTCATACCTCTGAACACAACTGGCTTCACTCAAATGCTGGATTTTCCAAGCCTTTTCCTCAAAACTTTTTGTCATGCTGAAGAACGTGGTAAACTTTTCGTTCATCGCTAAAAACGCCAACCGGATATCTCAAAGATCAATGAAGTTTACATGAAGTTTTTATGCAGATAAAGATGATCATGCACCATGCTTGCCACCGGTTCTTTCTCTCATCACAGCTCGTCGTTCCTTTTCTTTAGCTATTGACAGTGTTAGTATATCGATGGATGTAGAAGAAATGCGAAACTTACCTTCGTCATATACAAGGAACTCATCCAGACCCTTGCCAGCTGGCACCATAGGAAGGACAGGTACCTTCTTGTCTACCAAGACCTCCAAGAGGGCTGGACCTTCACCACTGCCGTTAATGAGCCATTCAATACTTTCCTTGACTTCAGATGGCTTTGCACATTGTCTAGCTTGTACACCCATAGCCTTTGACAATGCAACAAAATCAGGGTTCTTTTGATGTGTATGAGCATATCTGTCCTCGTAGAACAGACTCTGCCACTGTGTAACCATACCTTGCTCATCATTGTTCAAGATGATAACCTTGACACCAATATTGAATTGATTTGCAGTACTCAATTCAGTAAGAGTCATGTTGAAGGAGGCGTCACCATCGATATCAATGACCAAGGATTCGGGAGATGCAACCTTTGCACCAATGGCAGCTGGAAGACCGTATCCCATAGTTCCGAGACCACCCGATGTAACCATAGTTCTTGGATTTCTCCATCTGAAATGTTGTGCTGTCCACATTTGATGCTGACCGACACCAGTTGCGATAATGGTCTTGTTCTTCATGTGAGCCGTCATATCAGACAAAGTCTCGATAAACTGTTGAGGCTTGATCATGCTTCCTGGCGTCTCGTGCTCGTAACTACTCATGGGGAAACGTTTCTTCCAGTCGTCAATCTGTCCGAACCATTCTGATCTTGATTCCACCTTATTGATAAGTGGAAGCAATGCTGCCATATTGGTAGTTACATCACCTTCCACAGCTTCGGTTGCTTGTACGACCTTGTTGATATTCTTTGGCATGACCTCGAAATGAATGATTCCTCCTCTGCCTTCGGAAGCTGCCTTCCTTGCCATAGGAGCGAACTTTGAGATGTTGAGAGTTACACGATCATCAAAACGTGCGCCAAGAGCGATAATCAAATCTGCCTCCTGCATAGCCATGTTTGCGTACGCAGAACCGTGCATACCAAGCATGTGTAGAGACTTGTAGTCCAATTCGTCATATGCACCCAATCCTTGAAGAGTTGTAGTTACAGGGATGAATGCCTTGTCCGCAAACTCTCGTAAGAGTCTTGGTCCATCAGGCGAACCCATAACACCCTGACCAGCATAGATGATTGGCTTCTTGGCCTTGTTTACAAGTTTAGCTACACGGTCGATCGTATGCTTTAGCTGAAGAGTCGATGTTTCTCGTGCTGCAACGCTAGCAGCCGAAGGGTGTGAGGGCAGGGTCGATGCCATTGGAATTGCTCTTCGTAGGATACCTGCTGTGACATCCTTTGGTAAATCAACCAAGACTGGGCCCGGTCGACCGGAAGTTGCGATTTCGAAAGCCTCCTTGATTCTTCTTGGTAGCTCTGCTACATTCTTGACCATAACGTTCCATTTTGTGCAAGCTCTTGAAATACCGACGACATCTGCTTCCTGGAAAGCATCACTGCCGATCGCTGTTGTTGGTACTTGACCACAGAAAACGACCATAGGTGTACCGTCAGAGAGCGCATCTTGCATTGGTGTAATAACGTTGGTTGCTCCTGGGCCGGACGTCACGAGAACAACTCCAGGCTTGCCAGATACTCTTGCATATCCCTCCGCCATATGTCCAGCACCTTGTTCGTGTTTCGGCAGGATGAATTCGAAGTGCTTCGAGTTGTAGATAGCATCGAATACGGGAAGGATAGCACCACCAGGGTAACCGAAAATGTGTTTGACATCCAGACGTAGCATCATTTCGTGGAAAATTTCGCCACCGCTTAGACCGATGAAGCTGTTGTGACAATTTAGTATCGAGTGTTTGCAAGGGGTAACGGTATACATACGACTCATCCATCTCAGGCATTTGCCTGTTGACAAGCTGTGATGGACCATTTCGCTTGAAATCCTGGTTGAAAGCTGGACTGGGAATAGGTCGTGCGTTTCTTTTCAATCATTAGCAAAGGAGACGAGACATCTTCATTCTCGAAACATACGGAGCAGGTGCAGCAGCCGTCGTTGCCGGTCTCTTTGACTGTTCAATCTGTGATTTTTGAGATTTTCTATACGGCGACAGAGCAGCAGCCGAGGAAGATGAGGAGAAGGGCTGCGAGCACGAAGGCCGCCTCTGGGAAATTGATCGGATGGCGCTATTGCCAGGTCTCAAGGACATTTTCGACGCCATGTTGTGTATTATGTTGAAGATTAGAAGTCACCAAATAATGCGAAGGAGTGATAGATGCTATAGATGCATTTTTGAGTCACAATATACAACCGGCTAGAACACTGCATCTCACATCGGCAGAGGAGATCAACTTGAAGCGCACGACCACGAACAAAATTCTAAGCTTTGCCTTCAGCCAATGGAATTCCAGAGCTCACTCCGCAGTCGGCCTCCCCCGCTCTTCTAGACAGTTTTCAGTGGATTCGTAGTGTCAGTGGCAATTAACACCACACAACCGGTGATTATAGCGCGCGAACATTATCGTGCTGCACGGTTGGCATGCGTCGCTATTGTGTACGGTCATCTCTGGACATCGATGTGGTAGTTTGCTAGTTCCGTGATGCATCTCTAGTGGCGAGTGTGCGGGTGTAGATTCCAAAAAAGATGTAGAAAGCTGTACTAGTGTACCGAGGATGCAATGCATAGTACTACTACATCACTTCCTGTCTCCTCTACTTGCGAGGGAGAAATCTGTACACGCGACAATGATACAGAGCAGCACTAAGCAGAAAACACCACATGCCACTCACGCGTGGCCACTCACTCATCAAAACCATAAACACAATCATAGTCATCGTCATCATCATTATTGCTATATCATAATAGTAGTGAGGGAATTATCCAAATTCCACATTAGTATTCCACTTCTAAATGCATAGCCCAAACCCCTACGTATCCATCACCAAACCCAGTTCAAGACTTTTTCTTCATGCTCTCTTACCAAAGACCCTTATCCTCTTAACACCGCCATCGGGAATAATAGTCATCTTGACATGAGTCCACCTCTGGCCATCCAAGACTAATCCACCCGCTAGACCCTCCCCTTCAAAGACATGTTCCTTATCGGCCTCACACTCAGGCGCACCTCTCACAACCTCAGTCCAACCCTCACTGTCATGCTTAGGTTCCTCCTCCGCGCCCAAAGCCGCCTTAGCATCATCAATCTTGAATCCCTCGACCTTTACAGCGCGAGGATAGTTGCCCCTGAAGTCCTTGGTGTCGACCACAACCTTCTCAATAACTCTCGCCGGCAATCCCAATCTGATAATGACCCAGTCAACGTGACCCGGCGTCCTACTCCTAGCAGTCTCCCATCCATCACCCATATCCTTCCCTCGTCCCGGAAGCAACAGATTACTCTTGACACCAAAATGCTGATCCGAGCACTCAATAGCCACACCCGCATTCAACACACTAACCAAATCCTCTACAGGCTTTTCAGTTCCAGACGTAGCACCCACCAAAGGAGGGGCAACAACATCAGCGTAAACCCTGAGTCTAGCAATGCCGCCATCAGGATACATCTTCAACCGCAAATGCGTGAATTCTTTCTCTTGCACTTTACTTCCGACGAACTTCCAAGCCTGTCTCATAGAAGGACCACAAGGCTGCTTGGGGAGAACCTCCTCCCACTTCACAAAAGAGTCCTTCTCAACTCCACTATCCCTCTCCTCCTCTTCCGTCATGTAACACGCATCCAAGCCCGCCGCAGGAGCCTCATTCCCATTGAAATACGCCGTGTCAACCTCCACACCTTGTATCTTAGCCACAACACCCAACTTGATCACAACCCAGTCGAACTCGGCTCTGTTATGTCTTTTTGATTCCCATCCGTCAAACCATGCTCCCGTGTGTACGTAGAACCCAGCCTTTCGTATCGGGGCGCCGGGGGTGAGTAGGTTCGACGCCGAGGCGAAGTAGTCATCGCTGCAGGACAGGACTTTGGCATTGAGTGCGCTGGACGTCACGTTGGTATTGGAGGAGAATGTTGTGTCGATGAGTGCAGATGGCACTGGTAGTATGGATGTGTCGCCATTCGTGTACTTGGCGAGTGGTGAGAGTACTTTCTCCGTGATCTCGGTGAACCCCATGATTGCGTCTAGCGAATTGCAATAGCCAGTGCCAGTAGTAATAGTAGTACTAACAGTTATTGTTGTTCTACTTGAATTTCTTGAATATGAATCTTCTCCCTCGATCAATCGTCAAAGGGTGCGGAGTAACCCAAAATAAAATATTCAATAGATATCAACAAACGGATCAGAATGTGGGGAAGCCCTTGCTCGTTGTTATATCGTGACAGAGAAGTAGCAGTAGTAGTGGTGGTATAATAAGAACAACAATGGTAATTTATCGATCAATCGAACTCGAATATACACATAGAGACAGAGAGAAATTCCTCCCTTCTTATCTCTTGAGCCTCAGACTACAAGCACAGTCACAACCACCAAAGCCAAAAAACTTTCTAGTCGTAATCTCTCACGCAACAGTGAACACCCCCCCAAAAAGTGACTTATTATCGAGTAATGGGAACGATTCTCGCGTCTTGGAGATAGCGCACTGTGCCCTCATTAGCCTCATTAGTCGGGAAAGGTACGTAGATCAGCATCGGAATCCGCCGACTTCAACCCGTAGACACGTGATCTTGAGTAACTTGGGGTTCTTGGTTCTGAGTTTCTCTAAGGTAATGATAGATGTGGTAGCGGTAGACGGTCTTAATGTTTAGCCGGGACCGGAAAGGGAAGGAGTTTTGGTGTGGGTGAGGATATCTGTGGTGGGTTCGATGCTCGGGGGATTGTGTGAGATCATGTGTATTATCAGGATGTTGATAATGATGGCAGTCAAGACAGCGGCGAAACAGAGCTGGAAGCAGGGTCATGAGCATGAGCAATGTAATCTGGGTTTCGATTATGTTTGAGTACAACAAGAAAGTGCCTATCTCTAGCAGTAATAGTACAACGATAGAAAACCTCACATCAAGACCCATCCTCCCAGAATCATGACAGCCTCTCCAACCCAGCCTACAGCCAATACGACAAGTCCCAGTACAAGACCTGTAAGAACTCTGCCCTGAGCACTAAGCCCCCATTGAATCCCACCACCTGCAGTCCCTCCTGCTAGGTTGACCACATTTTCAGTCTCTTGACCAGGACGGTTACCTGGCACGCCGAAGATGACCCAAAGGGTTGTGGCCGTGATGGCAGATAGAATCGAAAGGAAAAAGAAAAGAAGAAGAGGAAGAGCCGAGAACGTGTGATGAAGAACCAGCATTGGGTGCTGTGTGGTACTTGACGAGACTGAGGTGTCGATCCTCATAGCTGAATTTGGTAAAGGTGAACTAAACTGTTGTTGTTTCTCCACGTCTCTAACCTCAGATTGAACTTGTGGTTGAGCTTTGTGTACTCTGTCTCGGAAGAAAGGTATTCGTGCAACACTCAGCGGAGGGAGAACAGAAAAGTTGACGATCGAGGAGCTCGAGTCCGAATGCATTGATAGTCTCTTTTCTGCTGGAAGGGGTGTCAACGGACGTTTTTGGACTTTGAAATGGTCTGTATCTTGTCGAGGACTGATAGGAGACGATTGACGATTGTGATTGCGTAGCCAAATCGTCCATGTCTTCCTCTTATTACCTATGCGAGGGTTACAGAAATGCCGTATGAAGTCGGCTGTGTTGAAGGAAGTGTCATCAATCGATTTCGTAGCCATTGTAACATCTGAGATAATTCTGATTAAACGGAACGGAAGACGAGGCCATCCGAGCATACGCTGGTGATATGTGGTTCGCAGTTGACGAAACAGCATCTCATCATCGAAGTGGTCTTTATCAGTGATTCTGATCTCGAGTGTTGCAATGATTGTAGCATGTCTGGCGAGACTCAGATCGATAAACAAGACTTCAGGGTGGTGTGGTGATGGAAAGCGGTCACTGCTACGTGGACTGCGATGAGTTCGAAGACTTCCCGGAAAGCCAGTGGCAGATAAGTCCTTGTTGATGTATTTCTTCTCGTCCCGTGAATAAGGCTCATCTGACTTTGTTCCAGTTGGATATGGTGTCGACACAATTGCCTCTCGAAAGCGTGAGCTGTTCTTATCGTGGGCTGTGATAAGGTCTGATGGTCTTATTCTGACCTTGCGATTGTTCTCTTTCGGAGTAGATGTCGTATTTGTCCGATGTACCTCGATCGTATCGGATTGAGTGATAGGATGTGAGCGTAATCCTCCCGACATCTTTTTCATCGTGGTAGGGGACATACTGTAGGGTAGCAGTGTCTCTGAAGAGACATCTGACACTCGACTAGTCTCTTGTGGTGTGCTAGTTGAGGCAGTCTCCTGTTTCTCCTCGGTCTTCTTTGCAACTGACCCAATTGTAGTCGTCGGCGAACGAAGTGCTCTAGGAGCAGAATGTTGACCATGAAATGTTCCTCTACGTTCAAGTGCTGTTGGTGTGTATGCGACAACACGAGGGGATGCGGTTCGAACACTACTCGCTCTACCGATCACCGGACTTTCGTCATCGCTATATTCTGTATCAGATTCGAAGAATGAATATTCCTCCACAATTTTTGGTTGGTGCGGTTGATGAGTACCATCGTCGAATGTTACTATCGAATCCTTGACATGGGCCTGACGAGTCGGCATGTAGACGGGATCAGTAGGACTTGAATTGGTGGTACCAGCAGACTCTCGGCGCTCTTTTAGTTGATTTGACAGAGCAGAATCACCAACGATTGTGCCCTCGCTCTGGTCAAGAATACCTCCTTGCCATGCCGTGTAGACACCATCAGTCGTGCTAGGATGTGTGGGATCGAAAGACAAGGCAGTGTCTACTTGAGATAACACCTCCGATATTGGACGAGGTTTGATGCTCTTGGGTGACATTCTCAATGGTTGTTTGAGGTCCTCTGTATTGTTACGTAAAGTTTGTACTCTGCAATGCTTCTTGATACGTTGTTGGAAACTGCGAAGTGGGCTGACAGGCTGAAAGATCATGTTTTGTAAATGTAGAGATAAGTGGTAGTTGAAATCTCAACAGATCTCGACATCGTCTCATTTTGTATGCTTGCTGGCATTGCTCTTTGGATACACGAGAGACGGAATGTTGGCAAAAATTGCCGAAAGCAGATGTTCAATGAGATGAAGCTGATGAACACAACAGTTGATACTGGGTGTCATCGCGACGACATGGCTGTTTGCAAAATTGCTTCCCATATTGCAAGAGGGAAGGTGATGATGTTCAAGTTTCAGACCATCCCGCTTTCATCACCAGCAAACAATTTCGGAATCGCATTCCACCCGCAACCGGATCACCTCACCCGCGAAACTTAGCTTGGCAATAAGGACAGACTTGGAATGTGTCGAAGAGTGCTCGACTCAAGCTCTGACCTTCGACAGGTCCAAGCTTTGCTAAATCGAGGAATTGCTTACCGCATCCGGAACAATATTTTGAGATCCCCGGTTCCTGTATAGAAATGAAAGATAGACTACATCGTGTGAATTGATGACCCGCGCGGCACATGGCTGATGTCGTATCACCCAGAAACGGGATCTCTGCATTACAGATCTCGCAAGTCTCTGCACCCACTGAATCTGGAGACAAGACCTCTGGAATCGAGACAGTTGAAGGCTGACCTGCATCCGGCCCACTTGTCGATTCATTCAGCTCCATGTTGCTTTCAACCGGAACATCAACCTTGGTTTGATCTGCACTGGGGACCAACCCCTTCTGGCTGTTAGCGATGAGATTATGTACTTCAAATATGCTCTTGTCCAAGGTTGATGTTTTTGGGGTGTTGGCCGCGGTTGAGGTGACGAAGGTCACGATTCGATTTCGAATTTCCTCGTCAGATTTGCCAAGAGGCACTTGTTCATCTGGTCGTCCCAAACTTCGAAACACCACTGTGGTTCTTTCAGCAGAAGGGATTGTATGCTCAATCATGTCAGAACCGTGAAGTGAGATACAAGCCGCTGCTGTTGTCCCATCACGAGAGACTGTTGTACCATATAGCCGTGTTCGGTAGTGTCCGTCGAGTTGATATTCCTGGTTGAATTTCGCGTAGATTGGTTGGAGAGCTTGTTTGAACGTTTCCAGAGAATCTACATTGGGCTGAGCAGTCGTACCGCCATTGACTTTCATAGTGGTCTCTTGAGAGTCAGCGGTCACCTCAAAATCTAATTTGGGAATTCCATCGGTCTCTTTGGTAGTGTCTGCTTCCTGTATGGTAGCATCGGCCGAGATAGCAAGCTTCAGACTCGATTCGACTCCGCCTTTCATGATTTTCACCTTCGAAACCAAAATTTTCCTGTTCTTGACACTTTCTGTGTCATCTGAGACAGTGTTTGATACCCATTCTTGCAAGGTAATGCGCGCGACGGGCGATTGCTGTTGGAGTCTTTTTTGCAGAGCTGAAGCTGTGCAGTTTTCCGTAACTTTTCCACTATCAGGCAGTGGGCAATGCAGCACCTTTTCGACTGACCAACATCCGTATTGTCCAGAGGATGTCTTATAGATTCGGAAGATGGTGATCGATGGCGTGTCATCAACAATCAGTAGATGATGGATATGGCTTCCTTGTGACTCTTCAAGACCGGCATACGGTATCCATACAAAAGCACGAACGCGTAGCTTCCTCCTGTCTATTCCAACTCCAGGGTCTTCGACACCGGAACCGAGAAAACGATTGATGATGCAAGTTCGCTTATATTGTCCCAGTGAGCCATCCGTCTCCCATAAAGACAGAACCAAGTTGGATGTTAGAATGGCCAGTACTGATCGCTTATGCATCCCCAACCCTATGGGTGACCAAGCCAGAGCTATAGCGTATGAGTTTCCTTGCTCCTCTCCAACCGAGAAGTGTGAGATTGAGGCGAGAATTTGATATGGCCATTCTGATTCATCAAAAGTATTGACGCGGATGGTGTTTAGGTGCCATTGTGGATGACCCGATACATCCCTGGTTGATGAGCTACGCTTAGGCGTGAGCATGTGAACAACTTCCGAACACGCGACTGCGAGATCATCTTCAGACCATGCGATACAGTCATCACACGCTGGCCATGTCGGCAAGGTTATGGGTTCAAGCTTGTTCGAGTCTGCCATTGGATATTGCGGCAGCGACTCGATTTATGGATTCTGTGATTTAAGTCGAAAGTGAAGGAAGATGAAGACATGTCTACTGAATTGGTATAAGATTACGTTCACTTAGCAACAGTTTACAAAAATTGCGTAGCTGCTGCGTTCTTCACGCGTAACAGAACATAAAAATTTCCAGCTTCACCTCACGATACGAAATACGATGGCACTTATGTGCAAGAACTCGGAGTTGACGCTCACGTCCCTGGAATTACTCTTGAATGATCAGACAGGCAAGGAGTATCACACTAGAATCTATGTTCATTGCTCATTTATTTCTATAAAAACCCGCAGGATTAA
This sequence comes from Camptophora hylomeconis, assembly GCA_032357745.1. Taxonomy (NCBI): domain Eukaryota; kingdom Fungi; phylum Ascomycota; class Eurotiomycetes; order Chaetothyriales; family Chaetothyriaceae; genus Camptophora; species Camptophora hylomeconis. The sequence goes on along the minus strand of JAOTMB010000003.1, from coordinate 657,469 downwards.
TAAGGCAGAGTAGTTCCCAAAGTATGAACCAATGGCACCTAACCTGTTTTCAGACCGCCACCACAGAAACAACGACCTTCACCTTCTCTTTCTACTTGTACAACAACATCCATTTGCTTGCCTTTGAAATATTGCGAGACGCGCTCTCTAAGATCAATCATATCCACCGTTTGGTTAGCGATAATATGAATGACGCCAAGGACTGTTGCTTCTTCAGATTCGTGATGTGAATGATCACTATCGATACTATCGTGGTGGTGGTGGTGTTGATGACCGTCACCGTGTGAGTGCGAATGAGAATGCGAACCGTGATCGTGACCATGATGATGACCATGTCCATCCTCCTTCTTGATGTCCTCAAGCCAAAACCTTGGTACGGTGTATCCAACAACGCCTCTGATGTCGCTGACACCACTCAATATATCCCGCAAGTTATACTCGACATCTGAGTTCAACGACAGTAATAAAATCTTGGTAGTACTCATGAGTAGAGGTACCGTCGAGATAAAGATAAGGACGCCAATGATGAATGACGCAATTGGATCAAACCCACTCCATCCTGTAGCCTTGACCAAGAGAGTTGATACTACCACAGCCACAGAGCCCAGCGCGTCGGCCATGATGTGTAAGTAGATACCCTGCATATTCTCACTTCCATGATCATGGTGCCCATGAGCATGAGGTGCGGACTTTTGCTTGGGTGAGGCCGCTACTCCAGTCAAAAGACTCCCGCTCGATGACTTGTGACGAAGCTGGTCGTGGCTGTGGTTATGTTGGTCATGACTGTGATCGTGGCTGTGATCGTGTTTATGACTATGGCCATGGCTATGACCATGATCGTGTCCATGGTGACCGTGGTGTCCATGAAATGCGAAAATACCAACAAAATTCACTACAAGTCCGATCGAGCTGACCAATAACAACTCTGTAGTGCGACTGACCTCAGCACCTCCAACCACTCTTTCAATAGCTTCGTAACAAATCTCAACGCTGATCAACATCAGAAATATACCATTTCCAAGACCAGCTAACGTGTCAATCTTGCCATATCCGTATGGAAACTTGACGCTCGGCGGCCATTTACTCATGACAGCAGCGCAGACACCAACCAACAAAGCGACACAATCGAAGAACATATGAATGCTATCACTGATCAATCCCAACGATCCTGTCAGGTACCCATATGTAGATTGAACGACCATAAAGGCGAGGTTCAGTATCATAAAGTAGAATATGCGCCGTGAATCGTGATCAGCAAGAATGCCATGGAGGAGGGAGTAGTTTTCGGTGGACTGAAGAAGGAGTTTCGTTGGGCGGGATACATTGCGGTATTGTTGTTGATGTTGATCATGATGCGAGTGGGTTTTGGTGGTAGGAGCCGACATCGTTGAAGCATCGAAGGACCTCTTCTTCGCTATCTGCAATCCTTCCTGGCCATACTGAGGTATCGGAGATAAGCTGGATTTTCGCATCGGCGATGAAGGATAAGAGGGTTTGTGTTTATGGTCGTGCGAGTGTTGGTGTGTATCATGGACATGCTGATGCTCTTGTGACTGGGGTAGTGATTCTGACGGGATTCGAGGGAGTGGGAATGGAGGTGCAAGACGCGCGCTGCCCCTCTGGTGTCGTGTGTTAGATCGTGTGTGTGAGTGAGAATGAGAGTGACCGTGGCTAAACGGATCTGCCGCCGACAGAGGTATGGTAAACGTGGCACTCATGGTCTAGTCGTCGATAACGTATAATTTCGTATGCATGAAGGCACCTCGCAGGCTAGAAGGTAGGACAGCAGTCAGACAGATTGGGTCGGGTCGGTATTATGGTGGGTTGAACAAGGCTCAATGCGGGATGGATGAGATTTTCCTTGGTGCAGGACGCCAGCGCCCTTGATTCAGAAGTCGATTGTGAAGAGCAGAGATAGTGAAGCAGAAAGAAAGACGGATGAAATCGCGAGAACAAGACCAGAATGCTGGGGTAGTATTCAATCCAAGCACATGCACCAAAGTAATGGATGTGAATGTACGTACCTTTCTCTCAGGTACTAGTTTGGACCAACTATTTACCAGTACCGTGAACTATGAAACCCCTTTTCTGGCGGTGATGTGGTTACCCGCATCTCTCTAACTCAATTCATCCAAGTTTCGTTTGGAACGTCAAACAACGTCATGCCCCTAATTTCTGCAAGGCTGATGGCGTCGATTGAACAGGAAATGTATATCGAATTCTAAAGAGACCGTGGCTCAGCACAGGCCAAACTTCATCATGTTGGAGTGGTTGATACCACTGGCAGTAGTACTGTCTACCACATTCACTGTCATCTTGCTCCTTCTGCCAACGCAGTATCAGCCACGTCCGAGAGATGTCCGAATAGCTAAATCAGAATCAACATCGACTCAGCAACACGATGTATCGGTTCAAGTTCTCGTTCTCGGTGATATTGGTCGAAGTCCTCGTATGCAGTATCATGCGTTGAGTGTGGCAAAGCATGGTGGTTCTGTCCAATTGGTTGGATACCTTGATACGGAACCACTGTCAGAGTTAAAGAATCACCCTAATGTGAGCATTGTACCCCTACCAGCGTCACCTAAAGCTCTACAGACCAACAACAAGCTACTATTCTTGATCCTGGCTCCTGTGAAGGTACTGCTGCAACTATGGACAGTATGGTACGTTCTCGGCTATCAGACCCAAGCGTCGAAATGGCTGCTTGTTCAAAACCCACCTTCGATTCCCACACTCCTGGTGGCTACAATTGTGTGCTTCTTGCGACAAACTAGACTGGTGATCGACTGGCACAACTTTGGTTACTCTATCTTGGGCTTGAAATTGGGATCTGACCACCCTTTGGTCCAGATATCACGATGGTATGAGAAGATTCTGGCTCGTACCGCTTACAGCCATTTCGCAGTCACAGATGCCATGAAATCAATGCTAGAGGACGAATTCGTTGGATCTGCTTCCGTGTTGACCCTCCACGATCGACCAGCCGCAATATTCCAACCGTTATTGCCTCAAGCACAAATGACATTCTTGTCTCAACATTCTACTACTACCGATCACTTCAGCAACATGGTGGACCATAGGACGAGACTTATAGTTTCTTCTACCTCGTGGACTGCTGATGAAGACTTTTCGGTTCTGCTCAAAGCTCTCTGTCAATACTCAGCGAGTGCAACATCGACATCACCACAGTTACCTGAGTTGCTTGTCGTCATCACGGGCAAAGGGCCACAGAAAGATCACTACATCCGCAAAATACAGGAGATGGAAAAGACAGATGAGCTGGAGATGGTGACAATCAAGACCGCGTGGCTGAGTTTCGAAGATTACGCCTCTCTGTTGGGTGTGGCTGATCTAGGCGTTTCGCTACATACCAGCAGCAGCGGTGTTGACCTACCCATGAAAGTTGTCGATATGTTCGGGGCGGGCCTCCCTGTACTAGGATACAGCAAGTTCAAGGCTTGGCCTGAGCTGGTCAAGGAGAAAGTTAATGGTCGAGGCTTTGTGTCTGCTGAGCAGATGGGAGATATCATGGAGGAGCTATTTGAGCCTGGAAATCCACAGCTTGAAACGTTGAAGAGAGGAGCATTGGAAGAAAGCAAACGACGATGGGATGAAGAATGGGACTCAATCGCTGGTCGGCTATTCGAATTGACCGTTTGAAGTCTGCATCTTCCATCCAATGTGTTCAAGCCTTCCAGTACGCCGCAACGCTGAGCAAGGGTGCGATCCACATTGGCAAGAGGGTCTCATAGGCTCCGACCTGTGCATATCGAAACCCGTTGATTCCATGCATCCCAATGATTGTCCAAAAGATTCCAATGTCCTCCCGGGAGACAGGACCTCCAGTCTTGCTGTACTGCCAATTCATAAGAGCTAAGTTCAAATTAGCACCAGAGTAGGCCTCTGCTCTATTCATGGGAAACCCACAAGCGACTATCAGACTGGCAATCACATAATTCCAACAATTTTCTGCACCCCGTAAGCCAACAGCATGCTTACTATTTTTCGGTGCAGATCTTAAAGCGGGATATACTTTATCAAATCCCATGAACTGTGAGTTCACTTAGCACGGCAAAACATAGAGCTCTGTACTCTAGAGATGCACATGTTTCACTCACAGCATGACCCGGCGCAGCTATCTTTTCGATCATGTCAGTACCAATATGAGATGCATTCTGAAGGATAGCTTACAGCATACAATCCCGCTGCGATCTTATAGAGCAATTCTGAGCTTGGGAATGACATCTTTCTTTTCCAAAGCAATGGTTTATTGACAAATTGTCGCACTTCGCAATGTTTTGATCTCTACCAATACAGCTGGCTTTAGTTATCCTCAGTTGTGCCTCGGCTTGGCGTGACTGATAGTTTTCGAAGAGTAGTTATGATAAACATTGGTTGTTCGATGAGAGCCTGCAGACCATCAGACACAGCGGACTCGTACATACTATACATACGAACCAAACATGAAGCGAATGTCTCAAACTTTACAGCAATTACAAGACATGCACGCATCAACTTTCGTATAGGGATTTGTCGACGAGGCGTTGCAAGCCTGATACTACGATCGAGCTCACATCCAATCTAACAATCTTCTGGCTACACTCCTGCTTCACTACCAAATGGTATTCGGCCTGAATACTACAGGATGTCATTTGTGGTTTGACATCCAAAGCTTGTCCGTGGCAACGAGCTGTATGCGATAGTAAACACGCGTAGCTCAGCCCAAGGTCCTCGATCTGCCACCCCCGCTTCTTATCGCTTATCGCTCGTGTCATTCAAGACGCGATACTGCGCGTGAGCACATCACATGCGTCTGCTCGTCTCCCTTGCTTCATGCTTCATTGAAAGATATCGACCTTGACATCTTCTACTCACCTCTCAACCCAATACCATACAGATTTGGCTCGATCTCAATCATGGGTTCATCTCAATCTTCACCTTCCAAAGCAGAGGGCGATCAAGTGCTCATCGAGCAGCTACGGGCTCTACGCATGCGAGACCAGATCAGCCAGCAAGAGACTGAATCAGGATATATTCACATTGATACAGAAAAGGGAGCATGCCCCAAAGTTATCTCATCAGATCCGTCGGTATCGGTTACAGAAGCAAAACAATGGGAGAAAGAGTTGTTGTCAGATCCCAAGAACCAACTCGCATTGGCTGCCCTCCTCTCGAACCCTCTCGATGCTATCGTCTCCCAGCAAGTTGCTACACTGTCCGATGCCCAAATATTCAACATCAAGATCCCCTTCGAAGGTGCTCCAATTACCAATCAAAGATCGTCGGGAAGATGCTGGCTCTTTGCATCCACAAATATCTTCCGAATAGCTGTGATGAAGAGATATAATCTAAAAGAGTTCGAACTCAGTCAAGCATACCTGTTCTTCTGGGATAAGCTAGAAAAGGCAAATTACTTCCTCACTCAGATCATAGACACAACAGACCAAGAGCTAGAAAGCAGAGAGGTCCAAGAACTCCTCGGTGCACCAGTTAATGACGGAGGACAATGGGATATGGCAGCAAACGTTGTCCGCAAATACGGTCTTGTCCCTCAGAAGCTCTACCCTGATTCCTTCAGCGCAACATCTTCCTCCGCAATGGACCGCATCATCACAACCAAACTCCGAGAAGATGCCCTCACGCTCCGAACGATAGCCAAATCCAACAGCTCGACGACCAAATCCGACCTACTCTCCGCCAAAACGAAAATGATGCAAGAAGTCCACGGAATTCTAACACTCATGCTGGGACCCCCACCCAAACCCGACCAAAAATTCGAATGGGAGTACTACGACGCCAACGACAAATACCACAAAGTAAGCAAGACACCGCTGGATCTCGCCCAAGAGATCTCCACCCCGTCTGCAGTCCGCAGCCTAAGCTTCAACGTCGACGCCATGTTCTCCCTCGTCAATGATCCCCGAAACCCATATCTCACGCACCTCACCGTCTCAAGACTAGGCAACATAGTAGAGGGACGACCAATATCATATGTCAACGTCGACATGTCCACAATGAAGAACGCCGCCATAGCAATGTTACGAGCCGGCCTCCCCGTCTTCTTCGGCTGTGATGTAGGTAAATACTCCAACTCCCGCTCCGGAATCATGGACACGAAACTGTTCGACTACGGGCTCGCGTTCAACATTAGTCTCGGCATGAGTAAGTCCCAGCGTTTGACATCGAGGGAATCGGCCGTGACGCATGCGATGGTATTGACGGCCGTGCACGTCGAGGCTGGAAAGCCGGTTCGTTGGCGAGTTCAGAATTCGTGGGGCGAGACTGCTGGTGAGAAGGGTTTCTTTGTCATGAGCGATGCGTGGATGGACCAGTTTACGTACCAGATCGTGGTTGATCCTAGTTTCGTTGATAAGGAGGTTCGTGATGTGGTTAAGAAGGAGGCTGTGAAGCTTCCTCTATGGGATCCGCTTGGTGCATTGGCATGATTGAGATGCAGTGATGAAGATGAAGGAAGAGGGATTTATGAGACACTTGACGAGTATTACTATACGATTCGATACCTACATGATGTAATGAGGATTACTGGCGTACAAGTGCTGAACGGGAATAAATGTGATTATTATATGAGCGTACTGAGTTATTAGTTCCAATGTCCGAACTCAATCTTGCAATGATATACTCTAGTTCATGCCGTAGCAGTTCATAAGACCTCAACACGGCCGTCGAATTCAAACATACAACATACACGCACGCGTGTCATTACTGCTACTACTGACATAAATGCTTTCAACGCTTTACACCAAGAACGCCTCGAACGAGAGTATTCTGGCCCATCCAGAAATACATTAGACACAGTACTTAATCTCGGCCATACCGACTAAATACATACACGTATCATGAGTGGTTGTGAGCGTATAACGTACAGTAAGCATTCTCAAATATACGCCTTACCCGTACATCAAAGCACGAACGTTCGAACATAATCAACTCAAGTGGGGCAGAAAGAACGCAAGGGACTTGGTTTTCGACTCTTGATAAGTAAAGCTAAGCCCAAACGAGACTGAAATGTCAAACGAAAGGCGTGGGCTTTTAGCTCCAACTGCTGGATCAGTGGAGGAGTCATATTTGTTCGGAATTGATGGCCCGATGATATTGTATGTGAGATGCATACATACTACTTACATCGTTACATGTATACTCTGTGTCCATGTTTTGACCTTTACTGTGTTTCGTGCTCGAGCAGTTGAGTCTGTTTTCTGATTTTAATCAATAACAGGTCGTGTCTTTCTCTTCGGGATCGAAGACATTATTGCAGAGATGGATTTCTTCGATTTCGATGAGGCATCGAGGACCACGGTGCCACGACTTGATCTCGAAGACTTTCCCGGACATGAAGTCGTGAGCGATGAGATGGACGAGTTCTCCTATGGTGTACAGAAGGCCAAAGCGGAACTCGAGGCTCAGCGTGTACAACATCCCAACCCTTACTCGAATACTGGAGCGTACGGTACAATCATCAAGCTCAAGATGATCAACAATTGTGAGGTTGAGGGTATTCTGTGGGACCAAAATACCGACTATCCTATGTTCAGAGCGAAAGAGCCATGTGCTTCGTGTGCGAAGAAGGGATTGGATTGTTTCCTTGCCTCACGTGGATCACTCATTTCAGGATGTACTTGTTGCATCTCTCTGTACAATGAGTGCTCCTTTACTCACGATCAGATGCCAAAAGGTTTCAGACCGACTTTCGCTGGTATTGCTGAGGATGAACAAATATGCCATGGATCGGTACAAGAAGCAACAAGGAACATGAGATCGTTCGACGATGCAAAAGGTCGAAAGGCTGGTTCACGTTTCCCAAGAGATGCAGTCAAGATTCTGAAGAAATGGTTATCTGAGCATGCAAGCCACCCATATCCGAATGAAAGAGAGAAGGAAGAACTGAAGCAACTTACTGGTCTGCGGAAGAGTCAGATTGCCAACTGGCTCGCCAATGCCAGGAGGAGAGGCAAGGTAACACCAGCCTCAGGTCCTTCATCACCGATGCTTGGGGCCATTGATATACCCAATGTTTGTCCAGACAAGATGGCAGGTCTCGGCCCTCTAGACAGATGGAAGGCATCACCACCTGAACACGAAGCAGCTTTGATGACAGATATTGCACGTGCCATCACAACAGCTCCAATACCCCGTAACGCTTCAGCGTCAAGCTTGCAAAACCTGCAAAACTCACGCGCTTCATCAAGAAAGGCGTCCAGTGAAGACGATTCAAACTGGTCTGCATTCCGAGCACCGTCAGTAAGCTCGTTTGAAACAAGGGAATCAAGCAACAGTGACTTTTCATTCGCATCCTCAAGATCTCAACAATCCAAAGCATCCCGTGCTTCTTCTCTCGAGAGAAGGAGGCGTCGTAGAGCACCAATGACCCAGAAAGCTGTAGCGCAAGCCGCAAAACCCAGAAGCGCCCGCATTTTCCAGTGCACATTCTGTGCTGATGCCTTCCCTGCCAAGTATGATTGGCAACGACATGAGAAATCATTACATCTCGCATTAGAGAGATGGACGTGCTGCCCAGAAGGCGGCATCATTAGTACCCAGAGCGGCGAACAAAAATGCGCATTCTGTCCTGAGTTGACCCCATCCAGCGAACATCTTGAAACCCACAACTTTGCTACATGTCAAGAGAAGAATGTGCAAGAGAGAACATTCTTCAGAAAAGACCACCTGCGTCAGCATCTCAAATTGATGCACGACGCTAAATTCAATCCAGCGATGGAGAATTGGAAGACCACCAACAATGAGATCAAATCAAAGTGTGGTTTCTGTCCGTCTCGTTTCACCACATGGCAACAGCGAGCAGATCATCTGGCCGCCCATTTCAAGAATGGATCCGATATGAGTCAGTGGACAGGCAGATGGGGCTTTGAGCCACACATCGAAAAGATCGTCGAGAATGCCATACCACCATACTTGATAGGTCATGAGCGAAGCTCAATGAATCCTTGGATTGCGCGTGGAGAGAGTAGCACAACGCACGCCTTTTCCAACATGTGGATTGGCACTCCAGAGGACTCTTATCAAGTGAAAGGTAATCAAATAGCTCGAGATAGTAGTTGTTGGGGCCGTGGCGAGCGTGAGTTGATCAATTTCGTCTCAGATCAACTAGCTCTTGGAATTGTTCCCACGGACAGACAGCTTCAAGACCATGCTAGGATGGTGATCTATGGTGATCCTGACCCCCTCGATTGGACGTTCGCTGACAGCCCTACTTGGTTGGAAGCGTTCAAATATCAGGTAGGTATCGGACCAGCTCCTGCCGATGAAAACATCCAAGGAACTGTCGATGTACCAATCATGCCACCCTACGTCGTCAAGGGTGGACTGAAGACTAAATGTGTGGCTGAAAGTTGTCCCACTCTTGAAGGAGTCTCTTCACAGACATCTCCGCAGGATGAATGTTATGGATTTCCACCTGCTCAAGGTCTTGACCCTGCCATGGACATAGACTTCAGCTGTGTCGACTTTCAATCGCTAGATTTGGATGGACTAGGTGATATGAGCTTCGACGAGAGCTTTATCGCCGAATCGCTAGGTGTTGGTCGTGCCGAACCGATACAGCATAAGAGCTCCCTTGGATATTTTGATCCATCACATGGAAAGTGTCAATCTTTTCCGGACCAAAACCAGCAGCTCATGAGTGAACAAGATCTCTCACAACTTACAAAATACATGGCAGGTTTTCCATGATATAGGGAAGACGCAAGGTGGTCATCGAGACGGATAAATCTTTTATTTAGTTTTGTAAGCAGATTAATACATACTGGTGTCAAGGGAAAGGCGTGGGTCGAACAGGTATATCGCGCCAGTATAAGATAGTGTTCTTTCCTATGCCACAGCTTCTGATCGCTCAGTGCGCCTTGTGACAAGTCAATCCGAAGCACGCATGATTAATGAATACTACATTAGCCATGGATGGTATCGCGTCGTAGTGAAGGGCGTGACGGTTATTCTCGGCAATCGAGGTCTGACTCGATCTCCCAAAATCATACAGACCAGATGGCCGTGCTAGTAGAGCTACAGCTTGTGTAGATGATTATCCAGCGGTCTCGATCTTGAGGTTCGTCCCAATTTCTGGCACAAGACAAAAATCGTCGCTTTTTTGGTGTCCTAGAAGGAGGATTCCAATCCCTAAAGTTTGCCAAGCTTGATATCAGTAGCCTTGCGATTGCATCAGTGAAAGTGTAAGGCTGTGTCTCTCGGATCTTACCCTGGTACTTTTGATATATTTTCACTGCCTTATCTTCCACGATGCATGATTAGAACAGGTGCGTCTGCAAACTAGGAGCTTAGCTTGATGAAATTGCAGGCTAAGCGAACAATCTCCAGGACCCTGAGAATATTCTATCGACGACCATAGAGTACAGTTGATCCATTGCAAATCGCACTCAAATATTAGTGAAGCGAACAAAATGATAGCCTGGATGAATATGAACATGTCATGAGTCCGTAATTCGCCTCCCGTCCAGTTCGGAGTGACGCGCTCTGACGGTCTGTATGGGATATGGACTGGTAGTGACGCCGGTGCTATACAGACGTACTGAGCTATGTCCATGCTTGACCAGCATTCACTGTTACTGGATGTTTGCGATTTAATCTCGACTTGACGCTTCACTGCGCGTCAAATGTTTGCACACATGTGCACCAAAGATAAGAGTAGTGGAGCATACCATACAACGGCTCACCGGTACCCAGAGAACAAGGACAATACACTTCAGTATGTGACATACTGACAAGGCTGTTGCGTCAGACCAGCGAGTTGTTCCGAGTACGTGTCATCTTATCCGGTATAACTCACTGAGATTGATGCAATCAATCAACCAGGACCTGGCACACTTGACGTTCCAAGTATATGCAGAGAGCCCACAATGGCGCAATACAAAATCTTGCGGCGTAGCACTGAGGGATCCACGTTCTTATCGTGGACAGTGCAAGGATTGTAAGTACTTACTGTGATGGAATGACTCTTAGATCATCGGACAGATGTAACTGGATGCTTCAGTATGGACTTGAGGAGGTTTATCGTTGATCAGGAGCTTATTGAGTATCAGTTTGTCCCCATGATAGAATGGTGGCTAGTATGCGCAAGAGAATCCTAGACTGGTCTCATAAAACAGACCGAGAGTATTATGGTGAAACCACATGTTAGAATCACCTGGTCGAAGTGCAGTCCCAATCATTTTGATCGCAGACCAAGGGAGTGTCATTGAGCGCTGTTTTGAATGTAGGGGTCAGAACAGTGGACATGCGGATATCGATTCCCACATCTCCAGTACTATGCCCAAGAACTTCGCACGTGCGGAGACCAGCCACGAAGGCTTCTCAACAGATAAACATGCCTGCCTATTTTGTGTAGGGTACAACCTTGTATCAATGAGCTCTAGAGGCAAGAAGACAGGTGTGATCGAGTCCTGAGACGCTTATCGGCACGTGGGTACACAGGAAAGCTTTGAATCGCTTACCGCCTGTACAGTGTCTTCATCACATGCGTGCAAAAGAATTATTTTCCAACTCCAAAGGATCCTCATATCGCCGACCGAGACCCAGTACCCTCGCCATCAGTACCAGGGCTCGACCTCCACTCAAATCATGTCTCTACAAGGACGACAACTCGTGTTCGCATGTGATTGCTACACCGTCTCACGGCACAACTCTTTCGCATTCAAATGCTGTCCTGCCCATTGATACCTGTCTCTGCTCTGCTGTGCTGCTATATCTCCCTTCACTTGCAACACTCTAACCACTAATCAATTCGCACACCAAGCTCCAAGCCGATACGAACATGGATACCCAACGAGCGAGTCAATCACTTTGCGAACCTATAATAGCCACATATCAAGATGAGCAAACAGCCTCTTCTATATACGGGATGCTTCCTTCCGTCGTCCGGTCGAGAATCCCCACCCTCACCTCCATCCGTCAGTCTGCGCGAAACGCTGTCACAAGGCCCAGGGCGACGATGAGAACAGTCTCCGCACCCCAGACTCGATCGAATAGTAGTATTTCCAATACAAGACTCAGAAGAGATAGTATAAGTAGCTCGACTACAGGAACCTCAGGCACAAGCACACTTACCTCAAGACCTGGAACTCCGGACCATGAAGAACAGTCAATTATGTTGGTGGACAGACCGATATCAAACACAAATGCCCATGTGGGAGGAATAGATTGGGAACTCGCAGGTGCCGGTATCAAATTATGGCTCGCCGCGCGCGCTCAGGTCCAGCTTGCAGCAGGCGATCCTCTCACTCAACGAGCAATGCACATTGACGCAATGAGATACATGAGTATGGCTTTACCAAATGATCTGTCAGCCACCGAGATCGAGACCATCCGTTCCTCGCTACATCCCCGATTTCGACAGAAAGATGAGAGGCAACAGATGATGGTGATACCAGCTAAGCCCAATGCCCTTAGACAAGGTGTTGCGCAGGCAGTCTGCTGGTTAATAGCATTGATATTTGTTCTTATCCCACTGATAGTGACCGCGGCTAACAAAGCCATCATATACGAGCGGGAACATAAGATTCTCGAAAGAGTGCTGAAAGGTAGTGCTCAAGTTACCAAATCTATGGGAGAAAGAGGACTTGACCTCGGTGATCATTTTGTACGTTTCAAAGATACTTTGCTGGGACAGACGTTCTTAAGTGCGGTCGCATGGGTTATCGAGGGCTTTGCCGGGGGTGTCAACGATGGGCTAGTAAAGAGTACCAATGGTCATCTTGTACTTCAAGATTGGAAACGTCAATAAGTGATTGAAAGTCCAAGGATACGGGCGCTTGATGAATATAGATCAATGACAATACCCATTTGTTTTCAGTATATGTCCTTGCCAGTTGATATTGTTGTTTCACCCGTACCAAAACATCAGCAAAAGGGCATCCCTCAGATTGTGGCACCGCCATATCGTTGACATATGAACGTACCCGGCCTTAATGTTTCCCACTCTGGAGTACGAGCCTGATATCAACGACATCCTGTCCGTTCAGGCAAATCGTGCCAAATTCTCGATATCACTACCATGGAAAGTGGTGCATTGTGATTTCACACCACGACTACTACTTCACCATAGTACAGACAAGTTACTTTTTACTCCAGCATGCCATTGAGTCCATACCATGTATTCAGCAACTTCACTCTTCAACCGTCAATCAAATGAATGAAGGACGTCGGGACTATGGTTTGATTCCTAGTACGCGGCGCAACCTCTGATCCTCCAATATGAACCGGAAACAAACACACGAGTCTACTCACCCTGACATATTCAGCCTTGTCCAGGGTCCAGCTTCATCCATTGCCTCATTAGGACAGCCTAACGCCAAGCCTACGGGGATTGATCAGTCAACTACAGGCAATCTTTCGCATTGTCCTTCCACTCACTCCAATACGGTGACCTCCCCTTATCCGACTATGTCATCTTTACCGCTGTTGCCGTCATTCAGGCGACAGCAACTATTAATCGAGTTGTATGTGCTCCTTTTTGGATGTCTGGCAGTTCCTCACTTCGGATACTGATTATGGGACCGTCCAATAGCGCATCTCTCAAGTATCATTGTCCTGAGGGCATCTACCTCAATCTCAATCCTAATGATCCAGCTTCATGGTCTGGGGTATTCTTTGTACGCGAAGGTAGGCATTGAAGATCTCGGAGATCGCAAAGATGTAAGCAAGTATGGTCGGGGGCTGATCTTGAGGCGTACAGGCGCATACTCATCCGCAGTTCTTCGCTTTGAAATCTTGTTTCCTTCTGCATATCCACAATCACCACCTCTGATCATTTTTTCGACAGAGATCTTTCATCCGCTTCTTGTACCTTTAACAACGTATTCTTTTAGTGGAGCTGTTGATCCATCAGCGACATATAGTGCTTCGGAGGCGGAAAGACTTCCTCCTGGATCGTTCAGTCTCAAACATGGTTTTCCTGATTGGTTGCCTGGACTGGAACGTGGGCGTTCCAATGTGAGGTCGACACACGACGACCAAGATCCGATCTTAAATGTCAAAACTTTGTCCCCTGAGGATGAAGCGAGCGAGCAAAACAATTTTCAGACACCGCGAACCAAACAACGGGGTCAATCACCGCTAATCAAACTCCTTGAGTATATGAAGGCTGCCTTTGAGGATTCTGAGTTGCTTGACACAATCAAACTTGAGGCTGCTGGAAATGCTAGTGCATGGCATGCTTGGCGAACGTATCGTGGAATAGCAAAGCGCGATGCAACTTCTGCGAGTTCTATGAGTTCTCCCAGCTCTTCTCGTAATCCGGCAGACTGGAATTGGGATGGTTTGTGGGAGGTGAGAGTCCGTAACGGCATCGACGAGAGCATCAGTGATGGTCTTTTATTCGGCAGTAAGAACATGAGGAGTTTAGGCTCTGCGAGTGATCCGGTATGTATACATCCTGTTCGCCATAGTGTCAAGACTGATTTGAGACAGCTCCGATTCACAAAACTTGACGATGACAAGCTTGAGAGTGTACAAAATGACATGCTTCGTCTGCATGGCTTCGAAAGTGGGATCTCAAGGCAATAGCCATTACGCTTTATTTTACAGTGGAGGCAAGGGCCTTGTAAAAAAAGATTCCTGGCTAGCGGAAGGAGCAGACACGACTTTGAAGTATTCCGGACCAGGCTTTATCTCACTTCAAGGAGATTACATATGTACAGCAACAAGAAAGACAGCGTTATCTGCGGTACCTAGCTTCAGCATTGTACACCATATACTTTCTGGAAAACACATTCGAAGTTCGACGTCAGAGCTCTTTCCGCCAGAATCACCAGCGAGTTCCAGCAACAGGATCAGAATCATTCTCGACTGTGATCAGGCCATCATCAGAGGTCTGTCCAGAAATTGCGTCAGCTGCCTGTTTGGAAAGAGTGAGGACTGTCTCAATTATCTTATCACTCTCTGCCATTAGTCCTATTGTTCGTCTATCTCACTGCCTGTACTCTCATTATTGGTAGACAAAACGTGAAAGAATGGAACCAGAGTTGCAGAGTTCACGGACATTCAGCCTTCAGACAATTGATTACGAGCTCTTTGATGACACGATACTATCAGCTCCAAAGCCATCTGAAGTCGATCGTGTCGTTTCGAACACTACACAAGGTACGACAGGCAATAATGATCACTTCGATTCATATCACGTGGAATCATGGTCGTCTTTCAGCAGTACGGAAGCTCTTGCGAAGTGTTCAGGTTCACACAAGGCGCCCACATACTGCAACGACGAAATGGAAGGCACTTTTTCTCATGGCACAACAATAAGATCGCAGTCTTTGACAACTCAACTATCATATATATCCACTGATAAGATTGAACAAAGATCGAAGGTATGTGCTACTATATCAGATCAGAAGGCTTCTGTACATACTCACATCGTCTCACAATAGATCTCAAAGCACAGCAACGTTCTACACAAACCGATCAAGAGGGATCAAAGATCGAAGACAAAAGTCGGCCACAAAGTATCTCAATTCTTCAAAAGATCCATCTCTAGAGTCATGTCTGCACCATACACCACTACCAATCCAATCGCAAGACCATATGATCCTCGAAATGCATGGGCAACTCCTGTTGTTACCTCCGAAGTCTTACCAGTGTATAAGAGATCAGAGAAGAATCGAGGTGGATTCTGGGTCATTATCACAGTTAAATTGACTCCAATCAGCCACGGTCATAGACAGATCAAAGACACAAACATACTCATTTCCTCCAAACTCAACAACGTCACCTTCGAGATTGATACACCACACAGAAGCAAGCTTGTTGTTACTTCACAACTCGGCAGCCCTGAGCGCGAGACTCTGGAAGCTGGTGATGTATGGAGCCAGGTTTATTATGTTTGCAAGGACGACAAAGACTATACCAGCATTAGACATCGCATCTCATCCTCCCTCAAATCCACCAGAGTATCCAGCATGATCGACGATGCAATTCACAAGATCAGTGGAAGACCTAACACAAACCATCGATTCCGATACAAGCTCAACGCACAGAACATCAACACCCTCTTCGGGTTCCTTGAAGTTGCGCCGGGTGGCCCCCAGGGGCGTATCGACGACATCAGAGTTGGTGTTCTTCAAGTACTTGCAGAGAGAGATGGAGACGAAGTGATGAAGTCGCTCCTCCGACACGACTTCGACCGTTTCGTGGCGGGTGCCCGAAGCACTGCTTCATCACGAGTCTCCATCTCACCAATCAAGTCGTTGATGAGATCGTTGGTGCCCTCCCCCTTGTTCTCGTCTCGCAAGAGAGACGAAATCTCTCGTATCTAGCAGAAAATACGAGCAGAAAGTGGAAGGAGTGGTGAAGAGGAGGACGAGGAGGAGGAAGAGAGATTGAGAGAGGCGAGGGTGATGGGTGCTCCGTGGCTTTAAATTAGTATAGCTTACACGGTGAGAGCAGTGAGCACCAGCATGAATTTACCTCATTATCTTCAATTTCCCTAAAGATTGCTCACGTCCACTCCTTCTCGTACTCATGCTCATCATGTTGACTTGCGGAGCAGAGTGCCTTCCTCGAGTATTCATAGCTCGCTCCCGTCATCTCAGAAAATACTCGGTTATGTCTCATCCAAGCCCAATAAACCAGGAAGCCAACCATGCTCGAGTCACTGACACCAGGTTTGGTGCTTGTAGCATCTGCTTGCACAGGCTTGCTGGTGTTAGGTCTTGTAATCAGATTCCAAAGCCATTTCGCACCGTACTTGCAGCGACGAGTAAATCATACGGTACCGCTACTACCCCAATCAGTATATACACCTATAGATCCGGAACTACAGCAATCGTTGTACAGCTTGCCAGGCTTACTCCATCTACCACCGCGAAGCTCTCTAGCAGAATGCGAGATACAGTCATCAAGATGGTCGACCAACCTCCTCAGCTCATACGATTCATCATCACCCACAAGTCCAACGACGCCTAGCATCATGTTGCTTTCACCACGGAGACATCAAGTTCGATATTCGTCGTCAGCCAATCTGAGTGCGTTGCGACATTCGCTGTATTCTGAACCAAATCTTTTGTTGTCTCCTTCAAATGAGTCATGCTCTACATTCATCCCCGAAGATGAGGATCATTTTCCAGCAAGAAGAGCGAGGGCCGCCTCTATGCATCAGATATCAGGTATGCAACATAGTCGGTGGAGACGAAGTAGGAGACATTCTGCGTCAATCTTGACAACACCGTCACAGAGAACAGTTGTGGAAGATGGTTCGTCTGTGGTAGCGACAGGAATTCCAACGGATTCGAGCGCGCAGATTCTGTCATGTCCGCCAACTTATTCAAAGCACTGTCGATCGAGAGAGCGTAGCTCATGGACGGTAGATGAATTGCAACGGATAAGGAGCAATTACAATCACAATCACAAAATTGGTCCATACAGCTCCTACTAGTACAATACAGCTTAATCTGTAGTTTGGGTGTGCTCCGGTACCGTCCTCCATGCCTTTAAGCTTCCAAGCTGTCATGTTTGCTGGGATATACACGCAAGTTGATGCTAATCAATGCTTCTATTACATGGACGGAGATGACTGAAGTCGAAGCGTGCGGCTGGTCCATCAAGTTGACAATATGAATCGACAGTTCAGTCCAAACGAAGACAGAAACCTACCGTGTACAACATGCTCGGAGTTGTAAGATATGGAATACTGGAAACACGACAGATAATTAATTGATGTATTTGTATGAGTTTTGGAGATGAGGTGGATCGAGAAGTTGTCAGCGTTGCATTCACCCTTACTGATGTTGATTTTCAGCTGTATAGAAATTTTGAATTTGATCACGATTACTGGCGTGACTTGCTGTATCCACGGGAATGATTGTCATGAGTAGGTGCACGTATTGCTTCTCGTTGTGTCTGACATGAGGAGGCGTAGTGGCGCAGTCTTCGCGATAATTTGCTGGCGCCTGAAGTCTCACTTAGCAATCCTCTGACGTTGCGTAACCTATGCGCTAAGACATGAGGCGTACTTCATATAGAACCACGCTGTCACCCTTACGAGTTCACACCATTTTGTACATACCAGTCATTCATCATGGTAGCCCATCACATCGTCCGTCGCGCTGTTGAGGCCATCACTACACTCGCCAGTGACCCAGATGATAGAGAAGACATACGAGTTCCTCCTTTCGCTGCATTTGTGTTCCTTCTCACATGTCTAGCATTTGGAGCGCTCTTATTCTGCGTGAGTAGCACCATTACAGTACGAAGCAAGATGGATTCTGACAACATCTAGCTATCTTACACATTCGGTCACGTCGTACCTACGCTTTGCATGATTGAGTCGCCCGAGACAAGCGCATACGTACCTGTCGATACCGTCGGTCAAGACCCACCAGCCTACGCAGAAGATGAGGATGGATATCCCAAGCCAGCAGACGAAGTCAATCTCATCCGCAATAAGCCAGTCACATCATCACTCCGTCAGACAATCTACCATCTACGAGCCCGCGCTGGTTTCTGGTCTCCATTGAGAGGTCTCGCCCTCTTCCTCCTCTGGGGCTTCACCCGCAATATCGTAATCGCCTTCCTATCCTTCGGCTACAGAAACCCAATTACAATCGCAGTTGCTGCCATCCTTGCCGAAGTCCTCCTCGCACACATCCACATGTCATGGATTCACGTCGTGATCTCCGAGCCTAGTACACAGAAATGGTGGCGACGCATACCAAGACCTACATTCAGAACATGGCGCAAGATCGCACCCGCAGCGGCAGTATGGGCTATTTGCGGACAGGTCGTTTACATCCTCCCCGCTCTCGTCATGGGTGTCGGACACATTGGACATATGCAAGATCCAGATTACAACCCAGGCAAGAAAGAACTTTACATGTCCATGGGCCAACTATTCGGCGTCATGGTTCTGTCTGTCTCCCTTTTCATCCTTCTCGAGATCCCAGCCATGGTAACAATGGTCCGAGTCGCAGCCTCTATGCTTCCTGAAGAAGACGAGACCATAGTCCCCTTTGACCGAACCTACGGCGGTAAAGTCACTCCCGCCATCATCGGTGGAGAAGGCAAGATTGACCTCGTTGAGGCGTGGAAGAGTTTCACATGGTCTAGCAGGAAGAGACTTTTGACATTGTGCTTTAAGGTCGCCGGTGTCATTGCCTTTGTCTGGTTATGCTTTACATTTGTCGTCGTATTGGAGGCTCATCTACTTTTTGGTACAGAGGCCTTTGGTGAGATGATGAAGGGCATTCATGGCGTGACTGCAGGAAGAGGTTGAATGGGGAGATCATGAAATGAGAATTGAACAAAGAATGAACCTTTTTCGTATGGAGTTGAAGATCTTGTTGGCTCTTTCGTCATGGTCTTACCTTTTATTATGAATGCATAGCTGGACGGATACGGATAAGGACGTGGATATTGAAACGAAAACTGAATGGAGAGAGATATCAATGTACGATGTGAAAGGCAAGATGAGATGAGATTAGAGAGCGAATGAGGGATCATTGGTTGGGAAATGGCTAGCTAGCTAATCAAATGGTTACAAATCTGCTCAAAATCTATTACTTGCCATTCAAATCAAATCAAATCAAATTCGATTCGATTCAATTCAGGTCAATAATACTACCATTAGTCCTGGTGGTACCACGAGTACATATAGACGAACAAATGCGCGCATAAGTCCCTAGGAAATCCAAGCCTATTGACATTTTGTGATAGAGTATTTATACACATATACCTATGTACATGTGTACGGGAACACAGAGTCAATTGCATAATTAACGGATGAGATAGTAAAAATAATCAGTAGTAGTAATAGGTTTGGTTAATTAATTAACTAGCGCAAATAAATAATGATAATTTTTATTATTATGAGTTTAATAGAATATTCACGTTATTCGCCATATTTCACTTGAGAGGATTTTTCTTATTTATTACCTACATGTATTTGTTCATGGGCTCATTTGTGCGTTGAGTTGGTGGATATCGGGTCGGTGTGGTATTTTTGTGAGATGGTAGTACTCGGACTGGATGGTATGTATTTTTCTGGGACCTAGTATGATAGGGTAATACGAGGTCGCGGACGGCTCAGTTGTCATATAGCTACGTGTTGTGGATCGATTGACATTTTGATGTTGAATACTATATATATGAGTGTTTGACTTATTTATACAGGTCTATCTACTTCTTTCTATCTCTAATAGTTGTCTGTCTTGTGTTACAACATCCCTACATCTACTTGCAACCATATAGCGTAATCCAATCACAATGCCTTGCCGTCTGTATATCTCAAATACGGTCTGATCTCTCTGACGTTTGCAAACTTCTTCTTCGCATCTGCAGTTGACACACTCGGTGGGACGATGACATCTTCACCAACCTGCCAATCGATTGGTGTTGTAACGCCCTTCTTATCACCGGTTTGTAATGAGTCGATCACCCGAAGGACCTCAGATGTGTTTCTTCCAGTGCTGGCTGGATACATCATGGTGAGGCGGATCTTCTTAGCAGGATCGATGACGAAGACACTGCGAATAGTGAAGGCAATTCCTGAGTTGTCTTTGTTGGTGACATCCTGCTGATCGACCATGTCATATAGGTAAGCGATTTTACGGTCGGCGTCTGCTATGATGGGAAATTTCAGAGTGGTTTGAGATATCTCATCGATATCTTTGATCCATTCTGCGTGGGAGGAGAGGTCGTTGGCTGATAGACCGATCATTTTGACATTACGCTTTGCAAATTCCGGAGCAAGCTTTGCAAAAGCTCCCAGTTCGGTGGTACAAACTGGTGTGAAATCTGCTGGATGAGAGAAGAGGATTGTCCAGCTATTGTCGATGAACTTGTGAAAGTCAATTTCACCGTGTGTTGTTTGGGCGGTGAAATTAGGAGCTGTACTACCCAAGCGAAGTCGTGGCTGTTCAGGAAGAGACGAAGATGTGGCATAAGTTCTCTGAAATGGAGAGGAATTTGGAGTCTTGTAGACCCGAGTGGGAGATAGTATACCGCTTCGAACAGGTTGAGCAAATGCTCGAACAACGGAACGTGAAGCTGAGAAGATCATGTTGACTATTACGTTGGAGGTTTGGTCGAGTGTTTGGTGAACCGACTTCTTGTACGATATAAGTAGGCAAGTGTTGATATGCTTTCAGGTGAGTGGTAGTGAGTTACTGGGAGCTAAGATATTAGCAGTGACCAGAGTAAAAAGTTTTATATTGCATCATTGGGGTATTCGGAAGAAATGTCCGAGAGGTGTCCAGGAACTCGCAAAATGAATTGGGCCACTCCAGACGATCACATCTACCGACTTGGCCCAATCATTTCTGCCAGACCTTGGGTGTGTCAGCGTGATCTGGATGCGCTTCTGTCACACGAATAGTAGCTATCAAATTGTGTGGTATCGCAGCGACAGACCGACTGGCTTTCAGACGTGAATCACAGTTCATGATTGACCCGTCTTCTGTCCGCACCGGATGTCTATGAGGAGCATAATGTTGAGGCTAGCTGACCATACAAGCTCTATTGTACAAAGCAGTCATTGAGCTTGGTGAGCTTGCTTTGTGACTACTTCGTCCAGCTGGGAACGAATGCTGGCAGGGCTCATCAATCGCTATGAATTACATTAAGTGTGATAAGTTGACATTCTCAGCCGCATCAGGTCCAGCCAGACTTAGAAGCGCTTATCCGGCAGTGTGTTCCACCACCCAGAAATTGACAAAACGCCACCAACATCTAAGATTGACGATGGCTGATATGCGTGTGGGTGGCATGAAGTTGTTGCAGAATGTGCCGTGCAGTAGATTACATGTTTTCCGGAGTTGTCGCGTGCTCTAGGCTTGGGATTGTTGTAGCCGATGACCAAGTGTTAGCTCGTGATGAGGAGTTCAGTAGGAACGTTCGCACGTTGTAGATCAGTATGGTAATTCGATACACATCGCGAGAGTAAGCACAGAAAGATATGCCTGTGTCTTGCTTCGGAATGCTCTTGAAGTTTGTAGTATTATTTGGAGCAGCGGCCCATTTTGAGCCGTTCTTGTAGTTCTGACGCAACCCGCTCTTTCGGTGCTTTTCACCTCTAACCACTCATCGTCACTACCAAGTGACCAACTACTGTCATATTTGCCTCCGCACACCAATTGATTTTACGTCTTGATCTTGATATTCCATATAGGTGCAGCTTCGAACACAGTCCTCCTTACAGTCTACATCGTGACCATCTGCCTTGTCAGCAGCTGTTACAGTCATCTCCGAGCACAGTCGATCGAATCGTTGTCCTCCGTCACTCTCCAACTGATATCTCTTTACCCCACAACATCAAGCAGTTTGTTTTCGGACCGCAGACGAAGGGGACGAGGAGCACAAAATGGCTGTATCTGCTGCAGCGGGGCTGTTGGGAAGGCAATTGAAGTTAATGCAACAAGGACATGATATACCAGGAGTCAGTGTGGGATTGGTAGAGGATTCAGTGTTTGAGTGGGAGGTCATGCTTATGATGAGTGATGACTGCAAATACTATGGTGGTGTGTCAACACCGTCTGCACTCTTGAACACAAATAGACTGAACAATTTGCAGGAGGCTTCTTCCGAACTCGACTGTCCTTTCCGCGCGACTACCCAATGCTGCCTCCAAAGATGAAGTTTGAGACCAATATCTTCCATCCCAACGGTAAGAGGTCATACAAGACCATGGTGGCAAGACTGACCCGTGATAGTCTATCCAAACGGCGACGTATGCATATCAATATTACACCCACCGGAAGATGACAAATATGGATACGAATCTGCCGCGGAGAGGTGGTCACCCGTCCAAACTCCAGAAACGATCCTGCTGTCTGTCATCAGCATGCTCAGCTCTCCCAACGACGAAAGTCCGGCAAATGTAGATGCAGCAAAAATGTTGCGGGAGGACCCCAAGGAATTCAAACGGAGATGTAGAAAGGTAGTGAGAGAGAGCTTAGGTGATGAATAGTCGCTCGGTTTAAACTCTACAGCAGAACGGGCGCTTGATTTCGATACTGTTTACACGCAAGGCGTTGAGATGGGCATGGTCCGGCGTATCGGTACACCAGATCGATAACAGCCTTATGGGAATCCATTCCGTACGTACAGCAATAATAGCACTGACCCAGAACAATAACGGGATGACGACAGGGTCAACGTAAGCTCTGAATATCGCTTGTACATAAATTGGATACCAGCATCTCTGTTGGATGGGCACATGTTAACACACGTACATCTCTCTGATCAGGAGGCGGTCGGTCCGTTTTTGAAGTTCTGACCACTACTTGTACCTCGTACTCGTTAAATTGGCGTACATCATCCCGCGGCAAGAATGGAACCCTACACAAGAATCCGGGATCTGGATGTGATCGGTAGAGCGGCAACTAGGTGTTTGTTTAGATATCAAATCTCCGTGTTCGGTCTCACCCTGGCTGGGTTATGAATACTGAATGGCTGAATGGAGTCAAGAAGGCCAGAGAGCCTATCAGACTACACCGATTTTCAATGTATAACGCCTTTGAGTACGAGGCCCAGGTTAGCTTCAACACGCTTTACCCCTTTGGATACTAATCGGATGCTAAGCTTTATCCACGCTCTCCTGTAAAGAATCAATCTTCCAATTTCGATCACGACAGAAGACCCAATCTATTCCATTTCTTCACGTACTTTTTGTACCGATGGGATTGACGTGGCTGAGACGCGACTCCAGAATCAGGTTTAGCCTCCCATTTAAGCATAGATAATACGGTTTTGGCAAACGGCTGCCTCGTCTCCTTTTCAGCTTCTATCACAACATTGTGGTCCTCGAGCCTCTGGCATCCAGTCGCATGGCGCGCGCTGTGATCAACAGAGTCTGTGCCATCCAGTGTTCTCGGAAGTCATGTTGATTCGAGAGACTGTTAGCACTGGAGGTCCATCAACCCACAAAACTTCCCTATTGAGCCTTTCCCTCAATTCGCGATCGTGTATGGTACTAGCTGAGAACGTCATCGCCTCAAGCTGCTCGGGTGCTGGACTTCTTCACCTTGTGGAGATTACCAAACAACTGCGGACCTCGATTTCCATTTACTCTGCAATTTTGATTGACCTGGTTCCTGCATAAGGCAAACGCCACAAGTCGTCTTGACGATTCCTTATCGAGACGGTCGGTTGTCAATGTTGCCCCATCCCGCCACGAGGGAAACTAAGTAAGTAGGGTGTGCTGTCTCGAAGTCGTTCATCTCTCTTCAGTCTACGTTCTCATCTGTCGTCGTTCGTTCTCGTCACTCTTTTGCACAGCACCATTGCCTTTCACTCTTTCAAGGCTTTGGGAGCAGCCGCTCTTTACTAACACTCATCCATCACGACTTAATACATTCAAAAGTCACGATGAAGGTTTCCAATCTTGTCTCGGGCCTTGCCCTGGCCGCAGTTGTGTCAGCAGAACCTGGATTTACACCTTTCAAACCAGGAAGCTTCAGCTTTAATTTTAATCCATTTGCGCAGCTTGCTTCAGCTATGGCAGCCTTCCAGCAAGGCAAGCCATTTACTATTCCAGCTTTTGGACCACCAGCTGCTGCACCGACAACTACACCATCGACCACGCCTAGCACGACACCAAGTACAACACCAAGTACGACACCGAGCACAACTCCGAGCACAACTCCCAGTACTACACCCAGTACTACACGTAGCACGACGCCTAGCACGACTGCCTCCACTACTCCGTCAACCACTCCCTCCACTACTCCTTCTACTACTCCTTCTACTACACCCTCTACTACTCCATCTACCACATCGTCCAGTTCAGCTGTAGCTTCAAGTTCTTCCACAAGCTCAGCTCCAATTACATCGACCACTTCAGCAACTGCTACTGCTACGGACTCCGCAGCTAGCTACGGTAGTTTCTCATCGGTTTCACCAACACTCTCGACTGCTACTGCAACAGCAACCGTCACCCCCAACAACTCTACATCTGGTGATGCAAGCACAAACCCAGTTTCGGCAAACACACCTGACCACCGAGGAAATTGGCTTCCAGGTTTTGACATCAACACAGACTATACTAAGACTTGGCCAACTACTGGAAACGTTGTTAAGGTAAGCACTGTACAAAATCTGATCAATGCAACCCTGTCTAACCTTGCCATAGTACACCTTCAACGTCCAGAATGTGACCCTGTCTCCTGATGGAACTCCAAGACAGATGCTCGTAATCAACGGCCAATTCCCTGGTCCAAAGATTGAGGCCAACTGGGGTGATTTCATTCAGATCACCGTCAACAACCAGATGCAGAATAACGGCTCATCTCTGCACTGGCACGGTTTCCGTCAATTGCTTACCAACACCCAGGACGGTGTCAATGGTGTCACAGATTGTCCTCTTGCGCCTGGTGACTCCAAGACATATCTATTCCAGGCTACTCAGTACGGAAGTTCATTCTACCACTCTCACTTCAGTGTTCAATATGGCGATGGTGTTATGGGTCCTATTGTCATTCACGGTCCTGCATCGGCTAACTACGACATTGATCTCGGTACCGTTATGGTCACTGATATTTACTCTCAGACCGCCTTCCAAGCTGACTACTATGCTCACCGTAATGGTCCACCTTCCGCGACCAACTATCTCCTCAACGGTCAGAACGCAAAGCCTGACGGTTCAGGTGGATCTAGAGCTTCATGGACTTTCACACCTGGCAAGAAGCACCTTCTCAGAGTCATGAACGCTGGAATGGATGGAACTTACAAGTTCTCCATTGACAACCACAACTTCCAAGTCATCGCAACAGACTTCGTACCAATAGTACCATACAACACTACTGAGCTCACCGTAAACATCGGAGAGCGATACGACATCATCGTTACAGCCGACCAACCTTCATCTGCCTACTGGCTTCGTGCTATGGCCGCCACTGACTGTACTTTCAACGCCAACAGTGGCAAGGGCACTGCGAACGGTATTGTCAGATACTCAAACTCTACTGTATCACTGGCTGCTTTACCAACCACAACCTATGGCAATCACACTGACTCCTGTATCGACGAGCCACTAGCTAGCTTGATTCCAGTCGTGTCAAAGACTGTTGACTCAAGCACGTTTGCTGCTATCGCATCTACACTCCCAGTCAATGTCCAGGTCGTTAGTTCCACTGACGGCCGACTCTTCCAGTGGACATTGGGTGGTGTCTCACAGGTCGTGGACTGGTCCAACCCAACCCTTGGTCAAGCAGTCATCCCCAACAACACCTACTCAACTATCAAGAACGTGGTCACAATCGCCAATCCAAACATCTGGACGTTCTGGGTCATCCAGAATCAGTTCTTCGTCCCTCATCCTATGCATCTTCACGGTCATGACTTTGCAATCCTTGGACAAGGTACAGGCAATTTCAATGCTGCTTCGGACATTGGCAAATTGAACTTCAAGAACCCTGCCCGACGTGATACCGTTCAGCTTGTTGCCAGTGGTTGGACTGTGATCGCCTTCCAGTCAGACAATCCAGGTGCATGGATCTTCCATTGCCACATTGCATGGCACGCCGGTGAGGGTCTCTCACTTCAGTTCCTTGAGAGACCTCTCGATATCGTCACCCAATACCAATCTATTGTTCAAGCTTTGCCATGGCAAACCACATGCAGCAACTGGAAGAAATATGCACCAACAGCCGTCTGGAAGCAATATGACTCCGGTCTCAGAAAGAGAACTTTGTCCAACGGTATGGAAGTCTTTGACGTACCTGCATTGCCTCCACGATCTGAAGCCGCCAAGCGCGCTGTTCACGCTCATGCTCACGCTCATGTGAGAAGATCCAGACACTTCAGAAGCTAGATGTCCGTATACGGTATATAGCACGATAGGTAAGGACTCTCATTGTCCTTCAGGGAACAGGCTCGGGATCTTATTGGTGTCAAGAAAGTAGGTAGGCCGGGATTCAATGATTTTCTACGAGTTATAGTATTAGATTTCCTTCGATTAGCAGTTAGTATGGCAGTTCTCCCTCTTCCGTCCATCCGAGTTCAGTCATAATTGCAATTATACCACATTACTTGAGTCCTTGATTTACGTTTGTATCGCAAAGTTCTAGAACCCTGGTACTTCTGTATAGTTGGCGACTGAGTGACAAGCCTGTCCAAGTAACGGCCATATCTCCGCAGAAATGTGTTTGATTTATATAGAGGCAGCATTTCCCTCCGACGACCATCGGGCCAAGCTCGGGGAGACCTGATAGCCCCCGGATTTCCTTCTCTACCTCGGCGATTTACCAGCACCTGAAGCATGCAGTGAGAACGTCACTCCGCGGGTCTGAATTTAAAACACAAATCACATCAAGCTACCAACAACACATTTACTAGCGATAAAGCTGCTTGAGTCAGGCTTGAGAAAAGAGATCTCGCACATTCTCAATTTCTTCTGATACCCGTGTGAGCTTCCTGCCCACAAATCCTCGTTTCTTTATCTCTTTCTACAGCGGTCAACGGAGCATACGGATACCGAAAGCCGCGTCTTTTCACGTGCGAATTCTGAGGACAAGAAGGGAGCTCTAGAAATAAAATAAAAGAAGAGCCCAGCTGCGACATTTCTCGTGGACGCGTAAAAGATACTCGTCTGACCTCTCATACCGACTATCTCTAACAGATCTTACACGATGGCGCCATCACTGCCTTCCGTACCTTCGATTCCGACCTCAACGGCGGACCTCCCTTCTAAGGAGGAAGTAAAGGAAATTGTCGCCGAGAAGTCAAAAGGAGCACTCTCAGGTCTTCGATCATTAGCTGCAGGTGGTGTCGGTGGTATCTGTGCAGTCGTGGTTGGACACCCATTCGATCTAGTTAAGGTCCGATTACAAACGGCCGAGAAGGGAGTATACACCGGAGCCATGGACGTAGTGAGAAAAACCATTGCAAGAGAAGGTCTAGTAAGGGGTCTATACGCCGGTGTATCGGCTCCTCTTGTGGGTGTAACGCCCATGTTTGCCGTCAGTTTCTGGGGATACGACATGGGCAAGAAGATCGTCGAGTCGACTTCAGTTGTACCGTACAAGAACGGAGTGGCTCAGTATTCGATCGGACAGATTAGTTCGGCTGGTTTCTTCTCCGCGATTCCCATGACACTCATCACGGCGCCTTTCGAACGTGTAAAGGTCCTCCTTCAGATCCAGGGACAGAAACAGTTGGCACCGGGCGAGAAACCAAAATACGCAGGTGGTATGGATGTCGTGCGTCAATTGTACAAGGAAGGAGGCATCAGATCTGTATTCCGAGGTAGTGCCATGACATTGGCGCGAGACGGTCCCGGTTCAGCAGCTTACTTCGCAACATATGAGTACGTCAAGCGATCCCTGACGCCCAAGGATGCAGAAGGAAACGTAACCGGCGCCCTCAGTCTACCAGCTATCATCGCTGCAGGTGGTGCTGCAGGTGTAGCTATGTGGATCCCAGTCTTCCCCGTCGACACCGTCAAGTCACGCTTACAGTCTGCTGCCGGAAACCCAACCATAGGCGGTACAATCAGGGGTCTCTACGCCAATGGCGGCATCAAGGCATTCTTCCCTGGCTTCGGACCTGCGCTGGCCAGAGCTGTGCCTGCTAACGCTGCTACGTTCTTGGGAGTCGAACTCGCGCACAAGGCTATGAACAACATGCTTGGATAGAGAGAAGACAGAAGGATGAGGAAGAAACAGAGTCAAGCAGATAAACAGAAGACAAGAAAGGAGGGAGGGGAAATGATATTATTGCTTTATTACCGAAGTGGTTGAATCCTGAATATACTCCAAGGTATGGGGAGTTTCTCTGTTAGCATGGAACGACATTAGGACCGTTTGATCTCCTGGTGACCGATGTACAGAAGGATGGAGGGAGTGAGAGAGTGAGGGTGTGATTGAACGAACGTACGAACGAATGAATCAACACGCAGCCTCCATCGACTGCGGTGTACTGTATGTAGTATCTGTACCAGCCAGACAGCAAGCCTATTACTATTGCTACTGCTACTAGTAGTAGTGATAGTAGTAGCAAGGGTGTTTCTCTAGATCGAAAGTCTTTTTCTCTCTATAAGTATACATAGCACAACAACGTAAGCGTGAGACAATGAAATGAAATGAAATGAATCAAACTAAACTGAATTGAGGTGAATTTAACTCCATTTAGCTACGGCACGTCGATACCGTACTTGAATATCTCGCCACTATTTTGTCTGAAATGTTTGATGCCATCATCACGATACCGTAGCTATGGCGGTATGAATGAATGAATGAAAATATAAGTATTCTTGTTTGTCGACCTACTAAGTTTTATGTAGTATACGTAACCTCATAGTGATACAATGCTGTACATCTATACCCTACAATCTATGTCCTATATCGTCTCGTCCCATCCCATCCCGTCTCGTCTCACCTCGTATCTTCTCGCTGTAATGAATTTATACATATCTTCAATCAAGCAATGTCCATTGACGACAGAAAGTATCCTGAGAAGAGAAATACTTCGGTCTTCGTCTCGATTCACGTCTCTATTTCTAGCTTCAGATTTAGATTTGGATTCAATACTCCTCGAATCAAGCTATGAGTCCTGTACTCCAGTCAAGCATCTCCGGACCTTGGGCTTGAATCAAATAGTCCATCACCGTTATCTATTCTAGAACAACAGGATGAGGAGAAATGTCGCTTCGACTTATTGTGAGTTGACTGTTGTGAATGACTTTTCGCGTTCGACCTAGAATGACTCGAACTGACTTGACTTGGCTGAATTTGAATGATGATCCAGGGCTTTTGGAACGTCTGATTTGTTCGAGGATTGAGACTCGTTAGCTCATTATCGCGTCTCAGTAATTAGATCGGAAGGAGGTTTGCAGCAGGGGTTGCCGAGTAGCAGATCGCGGACGGATTCTGCTAATGATATCTTAATGTTACGTCGAGATGTCTGCTGGGTTTGAAGATGGGTTGTGAGTGGATAGCTGTAAAGTAGGCTTGTTGCTGATTTAAGTCCTAGCAATTAAGGAGTTGTAAAAGAGCAAGTTGCTCTCGTTCTGAGACTAGGGACATCGAATTGTTCATGTCTTTGCTTTCGCCGTCGTAGGCTTGTTAGAGAAGAAGTCACTCATCTTCTTCATGCCGGTTACATTAACCTTCTTCAAATCACGCACTCCTCTCGACATGTTGGCCTTCTGCTTTCTGTCTTCCTCTTCTTGCTTTCTTTTCTTTTCCGCCCTTATTTCTGCAGCTTCGTCATCGTCGACATGATCTCTTTTCCTGGAATAATCCGACATGGATCTTGATGCTGCTGCTGCAGTTCTCATGGCGGCTAGACTCTTGAGATGGTCTTCGAGAGGCTGGAAATTGATTGGAGAATCTTTGGAGGATAATACTTGCTGTAAGCGTTCCGCTAGTGATGTTGGGAGGTATGATGTTGTAATAAAATCAAATGCTGTACGTATCCTTTGTAGCTTACAGAAGTCGTGGGAGGTTGCGCTTACATCTTCTGCTACAGTCACCACTGTCCTTGTCGTGGATACTTCTGAGAAGACTGCGGATGCTGTTGAGCTAGATACAGTTGACCGAGAATCAAAGCTGTCGCCTGATGTAGTTGCCTGTGTTGAAGTGACGCTGCTTACTTCCTCGCGGTGTACACTGAGCATTGGCACTTCTAGTACACGAGTAACAAATCTCTCTTCTAGAGATACAGGTAGCCCTATTCGCACAACTCTCTCTGCCTTGCTGATGACCAGATTAAGTACCTTGCTTTCACTGTATCTGAACATCTTCTCGTCTCCGGCATCTACAGTCTCACAAATCCTAGACATCGCTTCTTCGATGAGCATTCTACCCTGCTCTAAAACGTGTTTGAAATGCTTGTCCTCAGTATCCGGTATATCAAGAATGTCATCGAGCGGCTGGTACATGGCTTTCTTGTTAGAAACACCTTGAGGGGCCAGGATCCTCAGTAGCAGAAAAACCATATCGAATCTGGTAGCTGCTAACATATCTGTGTCCTTGTTGATAAAGCCATCACTGACTTTGAAGACCTTTGAATTTTGTGATTCGCCATTGATCTCCTGTGCAGTCTCATCTAGTGTCTGAGCACACTCTATATTGGTAAATATTAGACTGCGAGGATCGGAATTTGAGGTAGCGATCGTCGTCAACTCGTGTAGACCGTTCTGTGGACAGAAGAGAAATCGTTTCGGGACATTATCGCGAGGATGTTTGAGCAGTAAAAGTCGTGATTCGGAGGAGATAGACCTGGGCGCAATCAAGACCTTCAATGGTTCGTGTTCGTCTTTCTTAGTAGGCATTGAAGATTTGCTTGAGGACGCTTTTACGGGACTGCCTGCTGAAGATCGAGTTCGGGCGCCCATAGTTAGAGAGGAAACTAGGGATTCAGGTTCACCTTGATATGGAGTGTTCGCGGATATATTGAAACTGTGTATGCATTTGTGATTCCTCGAACATGTAGGATATCAGGAGTCTTGCTGTAACTGGACGCAAGATCAATCTATTCTGCAATGTGTGAGTTTCGCACTAACAACATGATGCTGCAATTGAACTTCAAGATGTTAATATCAATACGACCCTCGATAGTGGACCCTTAAACACGACGCGTTGCGACGCGTCAACCAATCGGATTTCTGTTCCCACAGTATCCCCTCCAATATTATTGTCTCATTTGAGAATTGACACATGCGCTCCGTTGTATCTGTGGTAAGATCTTGCTGCATGGACTGAGGCTGCTCTCGAAAGCCCCATTCCGGATGTTTTCTCGCGGCTGTAGTCACTATTCAACCTTCTAATGTATGACACCTCAACTAATGTAGATAAACAAACAAACAGCAGGAAGCGCATTGGCGATTTGTACAGTCTTCATTTCCAAGACACCATCTTCTCGTCATAATGGCAACTGGAGAAGTATGGCCTCCTCGATCAGTTCGTCAGGCGCTCCTCAGCTCGCCCAGTGGCAGACAAAAATACGCCGACTATCAATCAGGACTTGGACCGTCTCCTATCAAGAAATCCGCCAACACTCCGAGTCTAATAGACCGCTTAAGACTCGCCAGGAAGAATCAAGATCACCTCATACCACCAGAAGTTGAGGAAGATCAAGACGACGAAGATGACGAGGAAACACTTCAACTTAAGTTGGCTGCGATCGAAGCGAAGTTGAAATTGAAGAAACTTCAAAGCAAGACGAAGAAGGAAAATGAAACACAATCAAGTTCGAGATCACAATCAGTAGTCGGGAGCTCAGTACTCAGACCGACTACCTCCACACAGGTCGAAGTTGTTGTCTCACCTACCAGGAGGAATCTCTTTGCAACAGAGCAGAAGTCACCGAGTCGAGTCTTACTTGGAATTGACAAGGGCGTGAAAGGAGCAGATGTGTCTCTGCGCAGAGCAAGAACTATCACCAGCAGTCCTTCGAAAGAACGATATCAGCATGGGCTCACACAGAGTCGTCCAGATTCAAAAGCATCAAATATAGCTGTCGCTCAGTCTGGGAAGTCGACTATGCCTGTACATTCCACTAAATCTTTTAGTGAGCGAATGGCAGAGACACGTGATCAGGACCGTAAGCAGGCTGACAAGAGAGAGTCGTCGATCAAGGAAAGGACGCGGAAGTTCGATTTGGACCGGAAAGAGTTGGAGAGATACAAGGAAATCGCGGAAGCCAGATTGAGTAATCGACCACAGTCGTCATACAGGATAGGAGACAAGACTGATGACAAAGACAGTACAGAACGCTCTACAGTCGAGGCTCGCAATTTGAAGAAGAGTCGCACCTTACCAAATCTTAGAGCACAGACCGAAGAGACGGTCGGTGACTCGAATCTGTTCGAAGGTTTTTCTGGATTGCATCTCTCATCAAGAATTCTCCCACATACTTTCTTGAAACGAACGCTCCCATCGGACAAGTTCACGATATACCGGGTACCGGATTTACTTAAGCATGTCATATCCCCTGCTTTTGAGCTTCCTGATGATGTCGGCGATTTTGTTGTCTTCGGTGTTATAGCATCAATGTCCAGTCCCCTGAATCATAGGGGTCAATCAGAGGACAAAGTCAAATCATCTGAAGAATGGAAAAAGAAATGGGAGGATGGATCTCAGAATCGAAAAAAGTTCATCGTTCTCACGATCACCGACCTCAAATGGACAGTAGATCTCTATCTCTTTGACACAGCAGTTCCACGGTACCACAGGCTCGCTCCTGGAACGGTCATCGCAGTGTTGAATCCCGGCATTATGCCGCCTAAAAGAGGCAGAGAAGACACTGGCGCATTCAGCCTGCAACTCTCCAATGGAGATGACACCATCTTAGAGGTAGGAAAAGCAGCTCATCTTGGATATTGCAGCGCAACGAAGAAGGATGGAAAAGTTTGTGGATCATGGGTTAATTCGGCAAAGACTGAGATTTGTGAATGGCACTTGAATGCACAGATTGGACGTACGCAATCGGGTCGTATGGGTGTTAATTCAGGAGGGGCTGGCTTTGGTGGAAATAGAGCCAACGACAGAGACAACCATTATATCGACCGACGCGTCCGAGCTAAAGAGGGACGTGGATTTGATTGGGAATCACAGAGTCAGTATTACGTTACAGCCTCTTCGACTAAAGTATCTGCGAATTATGACCAGCCACCTCAATATCGTACCGAGATGAGTACAGCTAGGATGCTTGATCTTGACGATCCGTTTCTCGCTGAGGGTCTATCGTCCAGAGATCAAAAAGAAAGATTTCAGAAAAGGTTAGCTGCTCAGGAGAAAGAGAGGCAAATCGCAAAACAGCTTGCCAATATGGGGGATGGAACCAGTGCAGGCGCAGACTACATGATGAGGAGAGCAAATGATGATCAGTCTCTGAAACCGCGAGACGGAAGACGACACCACAATCAATCCAAAGCAGACAGTCAAGAGGGAGAGATGGCTACTACATCCTCGAGAATGACTGGACTAGACTTCAGGTCTGAGATTGGACGAAAACGCCCTGCGCAGGATGTTCGATTAAGCCCAGTCAAGAAGAAAACGAGATTCATGACCAGCACAGGGATAAAAGATGCAGGGAAAGAGTCATTAGGTCCGGACGTGAACCATCATACTGCTGCTCATGATGACACTGATGATGATGACTTGGATATTGTATGAGTATGGGTATCAATATATTAAAAGTACGATAATCAATAATACGATAGATGAATAGAACTTCTTGTGTTTGTGGGGCTTTGTGGGAACACCGATTCACGGAGCCTCACACATCAAAGCCGTTGTTTCTACCGAATGCCTTGGTCGCTAAGGCAAATCAATAGTAGTACGACCGACTCTGCTGTCGTTGCGCTACACTGTACGCTGCAACAGCGCGATGATTCACACCCTCAGGTCTCCACATCAGTCACATTGCAGCCAGAAGTCTAGGTAAGTCAAGATCATCGTGGGATTGTTCGTGAACTACGACCGAAGCTTCACTCAAATCATCTCCTTCACGAGTGAGAAGAGAAGCTCTTCTATTCACTTTCGATACCCATATCTGGAAGTATACAAGCTAGTCTCGCTTCTGCTTCGAACCAAGGGCCATCATACATCAATCAGTTACATCGACCCTCTCGACCACCGCAATAGAACAATAACAGCAACACTACATCGTCGTCTAATTCCCTACCACTTACCTCACCTCACCTCATCTTACCTCAACTTCAACTTCAATCCCAACTTCAAGCAAAATGTCCTACAAGAAGATCTCAGATATACCCTACATCTCCTCGAACCCTCACCCCCGCCAATATCTCGACCTCTACATCCCAAACCCCATCCATGACTCTTCTGCTTCAACTTCCACCCCTTCACCTCCACACCCTCTAGTAATCTACATCCACGGCGGCGCCTTCAAATTCGGCTCAAAAACAAGTCCCCTCCTCCCGTATCGCCTCCTCGAATCACCACATCACTACGCCATTGCCTCACTAGACTATCGACTCTCAGGCGACGCCATATTCCCCGCCTCAGTACAAGACTGTAAAGCCGCAGTGAGATTCCTACGGGCCAACGCGGCCAAGTACGGTCTCAGAGCCGATATTATCTTTGCGATGGGTGAGTCAGCCGGCGGTCATCATGTCAGTATGCTTGGCGTGACTTCGCCATCATCATCTGAACCGGGAGAGTTCGATGTAGGAGAACATCTAGATCAAAGTAGCGCGGTGCAGGGCGTGGTCGATTACTACGGACCCAGCGATTTCTTGCAGATGGACGATCACTTAGTTCCGGACGACGACGACGACGAGAGCAACAAGAAGAAAAGTCATGTCCACTTGACAGCCACGTCTCCGGAGTCGCTGTATATAGGACAAGACATCAGGACGTGTCCTGAAAATGTGGCGAGAGCGAATCCAATCACGTACATTAGTAAGGAGACGACAAGTCCCTTCTTCATCGCGCACGGGACTATGGATCGTGTTGTTTCGTTTCATCAGAGTGTTATTCTTGAGAGGGCTTTGAGGGAGAAGGGGGTTGATGTTATATTTGAAGCTGTTGAGGGGGCGGATCATGTTTTTGAAGGGATGACGGAGGAGCAGAGGATTAGGTTGGATGGGAAGACGGATGAGTTTTTGAGAAAGATATTTGGGAGATGAGGGGAGTGGAATTTCTAGTTCTGAAGTCGGGTATTGTAATTTTGGAGAGGAAAGAGGTGTGATTATATTTGATACTCTTCGGTATTGAATTTTGAGGCTGTCTTCTTCCTATATTGCAAAAGAACAGGAGTAGTCTTCAAGTCATGATGTTCATTGTATCATGGGATTTCAATTGATGCAGTCCATCTCCTCTTTCCTGGACTTTTCGCTCTGTTGATAGATCCCCCATTGAAACTGCTTCTTGAAGTTGCCCAAAGACCACCACTGTTACTGTCCGGTTGATTGTCACTTCCCCATAACCCAGTGCTGCTACCCACTTGCTGACTTGCTCTACGGACAGGTAATCTATCGAAGATAGGCGGTTGCCACGTCTGACTTGCCGTTGTTGAGCCAATGACAGGACTCTCTGTAGTGCCGTCTGGTAGCCAATTCTCATCTTCCTCATGGATTGTACTGTTGACTGTCGTTGCGCTGGATTTGGGATCAATGCCATCTTGAGTGCTAGTCGAGTTGGTGCGGGTAGGTCTACTACCAGTGCCCCACAATCCAGAGCCGGATGACGGTGTTATTGTAGGAGACGCATCTCCAGTACGACTTCGAATACTTGAGCTCCTTCCTAGAGCGCTGTAGCTATTTGGTCGCCAACTCAAGGGATCGCCAATACTAAAACCTTCTATCGACTCAGCACCGACAATTCGACGTGAGGCAAAAGCAGGACTTTTGCCTAGACGAGGAGAATTAAGGCCCAAAGGGTTTGAACCTGAACGGAGATGCTCTGTTGAAGCGATGATCTTCATATCAAACTCTTCGCTAAGTCCAAGATCAAGAGATGTTCTGCGACGACTGTGTGGAGACACTGAGCCCGCAGTCGATTGCTTACGATCGCTCTTTGGTTGCTTGCGCACAGCTAGAGTAAGCGATGCAGTACCAACGTCGTGAAGAGCAGGTGCGTTGGTAACCAGACGGATCAACGCGTTACACCCAGCTTGGTGAGTAACCAAGATCAGTACTTGCTCATCCTCCTCAACTGCATCCGGATTGTCAGCCTCAGCCTGAATAGCCCCTATCTCATAGTAGCTCAACATCTGTTGCAGGCCATTCCTAAAACGTCGATGCATCGTACTCCATTCTTCCACATATTGACCGCCATCACCCCAGGCAAGGGGAGCGGATTGACTGTCCCATTCGAAATCGGTTTCAAGACAAGCGTCTCTGGCGTGATTTACAAATCCAATGGGAATCGCATCTTGCGGGGCAATCGAGTAAGTTGGTACTGGAGGGCAGTATGTTGCAGTTCGTGCTCTTCTATGGTGTCTTTTCTCCTGACCAGTGCCATTCGTAATCTCATTCGCGAAGGATATGGTTCTTGATCTCTTAGGTAGTGAACGGCCAGTCGCCGCCTTTTCGCGTAAATCGGCTTTCTCAAATTGAGTGATTCTCTTAATGTCATTCTCCTTATCCTCCCATATGAGCTCTTCGAATTCTTGAGGAGAAGTAGCATCTAACTCGGCTCCTCTGATTTCTTCCGGCGGCCGACGTAGATGTTCCTTTGCGTTACTCACGAGTATCTCAGAGCCTGGTGGAGGACCAGTCTTCTCGTAGTACCCATTAGACAACCATTCTCCTAAGAACGCATCCACCTTGAGGTTCGGCAGACGTGGTGCTCGTGGGACATTGGGAACAGCAGGGTTAGATGTAGGAGTCAATTGACTCTCCGAATCCATTGGTGGCTGAGATAAGGACGATCTTTGAAACGGCGTCGGATATGGTCTTGTTCGAGGAGTGTCTTGCGGATATCGCATGCCCGCAGCTATGCCTATAGAGGTCTGTATGCATCGTAGGTACGGAGACGAATGTATAGTGATTTTCCTTCTTTTCTGAGGTCTCGCATCTGTAGCTGCACCGTCTGTCGCTCCATTTTCGGTGACCCATGGCTGCTCCAGCGACTCAAGCTCACTTGCGATTCGGGCACCTAGATTTTGACTCTGTATCCATCCACCATAACTCAGAGGAGAGTTCCACGAGTTGTCAGAGTTATTGTTCTGCCACTCCTTATCAGCCTGATCGAGACGAGCGCCATGTCTATCGAATGTGAGTTTAGACCGCCTGCAGGCTGGTGCAACCTACCTCGCGATGATGATCACTGAGGGCTGTCGTCGCATTGTAACCTGTCGCCCAGGTGCTTTACGGCGCAATGGTGCTCCGCATGAAAGAATAAATCGAGACGCAAAGCCTTTTCGTCAAAGCATGAGAGCAGAAGATGTGAGAATGGTCATGTGTCCAGGTTCTAAGGTAAAAACATAATAATAAGATTGGTGACGGTGGAAAAAAGTGTAAGTAGTGCCGCGGCGTACAAAATACTTTTGGTCGCGTTTATTGTACATATTCGGTCATATCTGTAAGAAAAATCTGGGGGGCGGCTTCCGAGGAGGTTCATGTTTAGCGAAGGATTCCATTTACTAGTATCGGAAAACACAACTGTGTGGAGCCTCGCATAGAAGTCCTCGAGACTCCGCTTTATTTCACGATTACAAGTACGAAATACATGTGAGGTAAGAGAAGAGACGTTGGCAAGAATAGAATGTGTGTGATTGTCTAACATTCTTCTATGTAATTGCACGAACACCCACAACCGTCTATTTTATGATCACTGCATGGCTCATACATTGATCTCATGCAGCCAAACTTCTTGCTCTTGTCTGGCCGAGTACGTGCTGACTCTGAGTATCTCCCGCATCTGTTGATCGCTCACGAAGAGAATGGTTCTAGCTACGAACCACTGGACACCCTCTGTGCATGGTGGTGATGTCAAGCTTCCTTTGTACGTCCAGAATTCATTGACCATATTCACCTCCTCAAGAGCTAGTCGAGGAGATATGGATACACCTTCGACCTGGGACGTATCATTGAATCCAATGACGGGTGGAAGTTGAGTGAAGAATGGCGATGAGTGAGAGCCTGGGTCAAGACGAATGGCCAACACAGCCTTGTACTTGCCATCGGTACCAACGTGCACGTAATGGAGTTCTGCTTTCGATCTATCACCACCCACGGAATGATCAGCTGGAGCATGGATATGCCATCCCTTTAGGTATGCGGTCTCATTGTTGAACTTCATGGCTGGCAGAGTAGTGTAGTCGTTCTCCTCATGGTGTAGAGTGAAAGCGAGACCGTAGCCCCAGTTGAAGTAGTTTCCTGTGACATTGCTGTTGTAGCCGTCAAAGGTCAAGTCATGTCGTTTCGCAAGACCTTGATTCAGACCCAGTGGAATTGGCGACTGTTGTGTACCTGTCTGACAGAGATCGTATGCTATCGCTGGTTAGTTGAGATCTCGAAAATTCATCGTGGATCTTACCTTTGTTGAGTCGACCCCAGTTGTACGAGGCTTCGTAAGCCCAGTCGGTAACGTTACGACCAGGGTTGGTCGTTATCTGACGTCTTCCAAGGTGAGGGTGCCTTTGGTAGTTGTTGTGAGACGTACAAGCTAGAACTTGAGGAGTGACAAAAGCCAACAGTAGTGTAGTGAGCAACATATTTCCGGATATGTACTTGTATCGAATCGATGATAGTTTCAGAGCCGGTAGCCATCACCATGATTTATATACTGTTGGTACCTTCGACAGCACCATCTTACCTTCCAATGCCTGTGACATTCATCCGACATTCGCCGTCGAGAATTTCTCATAATACTGTGCCCAGCTTTACTCAGCCTTCATATCTCCATTGTTCCTGGGGTAAACAAGGGTGCCAATGCTGTAGATGCGCTTTTCGCGGCACTAGAGTCGACCCCAGCCACACAAGTATGTCTGGGCACCATCCAAGTGACAGTCTTTTTCTAAGCATTACTATGTTATGAGCAGGAGGCTTGTCGCTCGTGGAACTTGGCACGGTTCCAGGTCGTTGAGCAGACAACACACAACTCTTATGTGGTGAGCATAGGAACGAGAAGTCCCAGGTTGATACTCCTAGAAGCAGGTGAGTTTTGCAGGCGCACTGGGCTGCATAATCTCGGCCAGAATTTTGTCAGTAAGACAAGATGAACAGTCTCCAGCATGCGCTCCTCCTGGACTGGTATTCGTCCTCACGTTAAGAACATCGTCACAGGTACATGTTCAGGCTAAATCATAGTCCTTCAATTTGCAGAGATTATTGACCACGACACGCTAGGTCAATCATCATCGGATAATGCCACATCCCGAATGACCTGCGCGATGAATGGTACAATACTGCATGATGCCAGAAGGTGACCAGGAATGTCTTGGAAGGTCAAGCATACCAAGAGCTTTCGACTCCAGAGTTGACAGCGTAAAACATCATCGATTTCTCTGGACTCAAGGTCTAGAACCGTACAGCATCATGGATTCTGCCAATTCAATCACTTGCAAAGCATTGCACATTCGTCTCATTGAGCGGTCTTTCTCTCACCATCGATATTCTATGATTGATCAATCTGAGATGACCTCCGTTCGCCTTTCCACGTTCATGCACGCCATCAGCCTATATTGGGGTCAGAAACCGCCGTCGGAATGAAGGCGCGTTCGGATTTGACGCGATCTGTCAAAATCATCTCCACATCCAACACCACCATCTTTCGACTGTAACTTTCTGGATAAGATGAAACACAAGCGTATATTTTGAAGGCGACCTCGCATCCTACATCCTGCACAGTCTGCGAGCGCTCGCCTGAGATTGCCGGCTCTTTGACCGTTAGTCACCTTTACGGCCATGCACCGCTTTACGCCTGCTCGCGGCAATTTCTTTACCGATACTCCTTTTGCTTGCGTTAAACTCCAATTCACGACTATTCAAGATGTACCCATGTCGTCTATCGTCCTGAATGCGACAATGGGTGGAGAGAAAACCACTTTTCGCAAACACTGAAGTTTATCAGGCTTGTCCTTGTGATCCACGGTAAGAATGACTTTGTTGGCCCAAATCTAGAAAGCAGGGCCTGATTTCGCCCGTGCATGTACTTGTACATCAGCGATGTCTATTCTGATACAAGATCGTTGTCGTCCTTGCTGCATACACTTCCTTCGGCGCACGTTGCTCCTCAGTCATCCTTGTGTACGGCCCTTCTCTTTCTATACCACTTCTTCATTTCGACCTCTTTTCAAGCTAGTCTTGCTCGTCTCCTTCATCCTCCAAATTCCAGGCCTGGTGCCATTGGCCTGATCGCTGACTACATCATCATTGAGTTATCAAATAAGGCCTCCGAGAATTTGCGTCCAGCTCTACCCGTGCCATCGCCCTATACTGCCGGCCTGTTTTAAACTTATGTACAAGGTTATCCTCTTTCAATTCTACTGCACCGGTTTCGCAGCTTACACACAACTTCAGCTTTCAGCAGCTGGTCAGCGATCATTTTGTGGAAGGGTATCGATATGATCATCTGCTGAGCAGTACCAAAGCTGTATGTAAGTCGAAGAAAAGCTTGAGCGTTGGAAATTCAGGATGGGCAACCTTTTGAACAACGATGTTGCGCCCTTGTGGGTATGGATAGTTGTAATTGCTGTCGGTTCGGCTCTGTTGATCGGAATCGTCACGGCTGTGATGTTATGTTGTATTAGAAGGCGCCGTAACAGATCCAGGAAAGATCTGGAGTCCGGCGGGCTTACAAGAAGAGTTACATTGAAAAACGGCAGGCTGGTTGAACAAACGAACCATGTATCTTTGACCGGATCAAATTTTGGTCTCATGTCAGATCACAACCCTGAACGCTCTACAAGTCCGACCACTCAAAGAAGCTCTAGTCCATTCGATTGGTGGGCAGGTATCAAGGAACGTTCAGCGTCTCGACAAAGTTGTCGATCGCAAGACACAGCATCAGTTCTTAACAGACCCGCATCTGCCGCAAATGACATGTATCTTGCGACTGATACATCCCCACCGAGGTTGAGCTTGGCATCATTGAATGAGAAGAATATAACAAGAAGCACTACAAGTCTTTCTGATGTTAGTAATGTTAGCACAATCTCAAAACCACTCATCGCGATGACAGCCGAGTCGCGCAGAGCGCGTGCTGTCAATTTCTCACGACCACAGCCGCGTCGTACCCCTACCAACACATCAAGGCATCGGCTCTCGATCATTAACGAGACAACACCGAGAAACTCATTCCTTAGTATGTCTTCGCTTCGCGCGCGTATAGTGAGTTGGGCAAGTACACCAAATGAATGCGATCAAGACGAAACAGCCAGACCTGGAAGATCTACTGAAATAGAAAAGATGAATGAGATAGACCACCGTCATTCTCAAATCTCAGAGAAAGCGCCTGTGCTGACGCTAAACTTTGAGCCGACATCGAACAGATCAGGAGTCACTCGAGTAGCGTCGCCTCAGGAATTACCTGCAACGTCTGAGATTCGATCGAGAACTCCGTCACCTGTTGACTTTACTCTGCAAGAGTTGACTGGATTTTTGAATGCTCCAACGCCCGAACTTCCCAGTAGACACCCCTCTCGAAGAAGCATCCATACGAATATGTCAGAACCGCAAGCTCAGGTTGCACGCTCTAGATCTAGCTCAGCCAACAACTTTTCTAGAAAGCCAACGTTGACTCAGGCTGCCCATTCAAGGACAAACTCCGCTACTAATTTCTCACGCAAACCTCCGTTCACAGGAGATGTATCTCGATCAAGTTCGGTCAACAGATGTAGTTATACCAATAACTTCTCAAGACCAGCGAATAATATCAATGACAGCTCGAGGACAAACTCTAACATAAGTTGGTTTGAAGCACCAATTGCTGAAGCTACACTGAGCGAACCTTTTGACATGCCAGGATCTAGAACAAGCGTCTGGTCCTCAGAAACGAAAGAGACGAACTCTGAACATCACCCTCAGCACCAACTGCAAATCTTCTCAGCAACCGCCCAGGTGAGCGAAGACATCAGCCTTCCAAATTCGAATCACGCAACCATCAAATCAGAAACTCAATCTGAAATCCATCAACGTCAACATAACATCGTCCCTCCACTTCCACTTCCACTTCCACACCAAACCAACAATGACGACGATACCACAACAATCATAATCTACCACGAACTCGACCTCAACACTAATGAAGACCAAAATCGAGATCGACAACAACACCGCCAATCTCAATCTCAATCTCAATATCAGCACCAACTCCCACCTCCATCCTCACCTGACCAACCAACAACGCCCATTACCAACTCACAACGGCATTCCAGAGGCCGTTCTCCATCCACATCACGCGACGTAAAAAGACAAAGATCAACTTCACGAGGTCCCATTCGTGCCCGAAGCGTCAGTAAAGGTCGGAACGTCCTTCGCAAGCGATCGCTTCATAGACCTGAATCTGGAAATGCAGCTGGCGTTGAGATCAAGGTTATTAGACCGGCGGACCTAGGTTCGTCAGAAGGAGTGAGAGACGACGAAAGGGAATGAAGTGAGAGGGAGACTGATGAGACAGGGTGAAAGCATATTTTGAGCGAGCAGTGAGTTATGTGGCTTTTGGTTTAATTGCCATGGTTCCCTGGTGGAATCTACATGAACGATGGAATGACGGAATGAATGATTGGATGAATGGATGTGCTTGTCGGTTGCTTGATAAGGAAGAGGTAAAGGTTCTATTCCAGGTTTTTCCTATCTACCTCATCAATCTTAGTAGCTCTAGTGCTGAG
Organism: Camptophora hylomeconis; assembly: GCA_032357745.1. Classification (NCBI taxonomy): domain Eukaryota; kingdom Fungi; phylum Ascomycota; class Eurotiomycetes; order Chaetothyriales; family Chaetothyriaceae; genus Camptophora; species Camptophora hylomeconis. The sequence goes on along the minus strand of JAOTMB010000003.1, from coordinate 614,254 downwards.
TCTATAAACAGAAATGAAACCAATCATCCTAATGACATGAACTTCTATTTTGGCTAGATCTTCGCTTTTGTTATCCAGTGGTCTTTCATCTTACTGTGTCATTTTGCGTGATATGATATGCCTTGACGAAATATTTTGGCTATTGATTAACGTAGACTGTAAATCACAGGTTTGAGTCTCGTTCATCATCTGTTTTCTGGCTTCGGTCTCCTGGTCTCGTATGTGTTTCCCTCCTTTGTCCTGCTCAACGTGTCGTTCGCTTTGTCTTGAGCGAAGCTGGACTATGCTTCTATGAGGAAGGCTTCGGTTCAGTAGCCCCACGATGCTTGATATCTGTAGGATGAATCGCTAGGTCAATGCCCGCTTTTCCATCACGGCGTCGAATCGTTCCTTGACGCATAGACATTATGTTTTTGGATAGGACCATAGCGCATGATCTCAGTCAAAAATTATTGGATCGACCTTAGGTGAAACACATCTACTGGACCATGTTGTTTCTTGTAACTGTGGAAGAGCCTTTCGAACCATATGTCTGATCACACAGATTCTGCTCGACCGAAAGACTCTCATGTAGTTAGTATCTCTGCAGGAGTCTATCCTCCGAAGGCATCTCGCTGCTTATCTCACTTCACCCACTTGATGATTCGCTCGTCTTGCCAGAATTCGCCATTGGAACCCTTTATGTCACCCAGTGCCAGGAGTACAGGAGTCATAGCACCTTCGTCCACAGATTTGACACCGCCACCCTTCGTCATGTCTGTTCTGACGTAGCCAGGACAGCATACATTGATCAACGTCTTACTTCCTGCGTTTGCATTGTCTCGTGCTAGAACTTTGGTCATCCCAATTACACCGGCTTTTGATACCGAATAAGCGGCAGGAGGCCATTCTTGATATGCATTCTTCTCAACAGCAGTGGAAAATTCGTCCATCAGACCTGTGATGTCATCTATTGATTTTGCATTGACGAATCGTGATTTGATCTCTTTGGAATACTTTGCTCCGAGAATTCCTGCCATGCTTGCAACATTGACCAGACGACCTCCATCACGAATCTGTGGGAGTATTTGCTTGTTGGCTTGCAGTGTGCCATGGTAATTACATGCTAAAGTCTGCTTGACTACATCCGCGTTGAATCCTGAGATTGCTATACCAGCGTTATTTATGACCATGTCGATTCCGTCTGGATGTTCTCTCTTTATATGTGCGGCGAAATCTGATATAGATTCTTTACTGTCAATATCGAGGGCGAGATACTTGACATCCGTGAGACCGCCATCGGCTTGTAGAACTTTGGCGGACTTGAGTTGGGGATCTTCATGTATGGATTTCAAGGCTGCTTCGCCACGCTCTTGATTTCGAGCCGTGAGGTAGATGAGGAAGGGACCATTGTTGAAGGCTGATTTGGGATATTGGAGTGCTAGCTGTCTGACGCAGGCAAGACCGATGCCTTTGTTCGAGCCGGTGACTGCGGCGATTCGTGAGTAGGACGACATGCTGAAGATTTCTGTATCTAATCTCGTAGATTTGAGAGGAAATCAATTACTGTCTGCCAGCAATTCAAGGTGCTTTTGCTTTACTGGTGTTAGTATCAACATGTACATGTCATGATCGACAGCATTCCCGCATTCAGCGTCATGTTTAGATGTTTGACGGAGCCATTCAGAGAGGTGCCAGGCTCCCCAATGATGCTTGGAACATCTATTGTAAGGATGGTGGCCGCTTAATCTGTCTTGCGGATGTTAATGACGACCTTGATGAAGACGAGATGACACGACCGCTACTGCACCTGGTCTTTTGGAGGCATGAATGGCATGAACATTACGATTGGTACTCCGACATTCAAGTGCTCCACAGCTCGAGGTGTCGTAAAAGCTTCTCTGATTTTGGTCAAAACTTCAATACGGACCATTACAGTAACATCATGCATAGTGAGACACGACCTTGAATCAGTCGCATTCAAATTTTAACTTGTGAGTCCTCGCGGCTGCTGTTATAGTACGCGCGCAATGGACGACTATGGGCAAATACTATGGAGAAAGAAGAGGCCACAATGAACGTAACGTTAACTCTCCCAAAGGCCAACAAGAACGATTTCTATGGATACACGAGAATGAGAACTCAGAGCATTGTGACAAGCGTTCTCGAATGAACCAGTCATTCTGGCGGCTACCTTCCATGCTGGTCGTTGAATTTATCGATTACATCTCTTGTCGTCTTGATAATTTCCAAACATCCTGGAGAGTCTGAATGGCAACATATCGACACAGGATAATCTCCAAGTGGTAGCCGTACTACACTTCCATCTGTAGCGGTTACCGTCTGTGTGTTTAACTGCTGATCGACTCTATCTCGGATATCCTCTGTCTTCCAGGCTTTCTTCTTTCGGTCGATGACGAGCATTCCATCCGGACTGTACTTAACATCGGCATACATTTCAGCCCAAAATTCGATCCCAAGATCTTTGGCGGCTTTCTCCATGTTGGTTCCCGGAAGACCGAAAACTGGTACCACTTTTGGTATACCCTCCATGACTGCCTTCGCGACCTCATAATCACGACACATCATCCCGTAAAGAACGCCATGAGGCTTCACATGATGCAACTCTGCTCCTTCACGGTCGAGAAATCCTTTCAATGCGCCGACTTGATAAATTATCATAGTGGTCAATTCCTCAGGTGTCAATTTCATCTCTCTTCTTCCGAAACCTTGAACGTCAGGTAGCCCTGGATGTGCTCCCATTTTGATTCCATGGGCTTTGCAATTGCGGACTGTCGTTTGCATGACTACTGGATCACCTGCATGACCACCACAAGCTATGTTGGCGATATGTATAAGAGGTAAAATCTCGTCATCCGGTCCACAGACGTAATTGCCGTACTAGAACCATGTTGGAACCATCCGGACTCAAACAGGGGAAACTTACTGCTTCGCCCATATCGCAGTTCAACAGAGCCTTGTGCTTGATCGGAGGCGGCGCCATCTTGAACTTTCGAGGATAAGCCTTATGTCTGATTTGTGTATTTGTATTGAATCTCTATTTCAATGAAGGAGTACCTCAGCGAGAAGTGTGACACTACACTGTTCTTTCAGTGCAACATCAACTTCCAAGATATCTTTTAGCCGCAAACATCAAATACGTAACACCTCGATCATTCTCCAAGATGGTACCCCTCATGGAAATATCCTGTCCAATAAGAGATGGTCAAGAGTACTGAAGCGAGCTCATGTATCCACTAACATGGTAACAAGTCCTTAAACGTATGGAATTACACAGGTTCCTCTTCAAAACATTGATCTTGTCAACGTGAAAGACCTTGCTCTTCATACATTATGGAGAAAATCAAAAGAGTTCTGATTGCTAATCGAGGTGAGATTGCTGTTCGTATTATTAGGACAGCAAAGAACATCGGGATACACACAGTATCAATCTATACTGCTGCTGACGCTGCTTCTTCTCACGTTGGAGATGCAGCCGAAGCTGTATTACTTTCCGGATCGGACTCCAAAGCATATCTTGATGCTGAGCAGATAGTAGGGATTGCAAAGAATCACAATGTTGATGCTATTATACCTGGATATGGATTTCTTTCAGAGAATGCAGATTTCGCACAGCAAGTTGCTGATGCAGGTATGGTGTTTGTCGGTCCAAGTCCAAAGTGCATCATAGATTTTGGCATCAAGCATACAGCTAGGGAGCTCGCAGCGAAAGCAGATGTGCCCATTGTACCTGGAACGCGAGGACTTGTAGAGTCTGAGGACGATGCTGTGACAGAGGCCAAGAAGCTGGGGTTTCCAGTGATGATGAAGGCAACTGCCGGTGGTGGTGGAATGGGTTTGTTGACTTGTCAAAACGAACAGGAAGTGAGAACATCGTTCAAGACTGTACAATCAAGAGGTGAGGCGTTGTTCAAGAATTCCGGATTATTCATCGAGAAGTTCTATCCTTCATCTCATCACATCGAAGTTCAGGTATTTGGTAACAGCATGGGCAAGGCGATACATTTTGGAGAGCGAGAATGTTCAATTCAGAGGCGTCATCAGAAGGTAATCGAGGAGTGTCCAAGTCCATTCGTGACGAAACATCCCGAACTACGTGAAAAGCTGGGAGCGGCTGCTGTCAGACTTGCTGAGTCGATCAATTACGGATCTGCAGGAACTATAGAGTACCTTGTTGACGACGAGTCTGGCGACTTTTTCTTTTTGGAAATGAATACGAGACTGCAGGTAGAGCATGGTATCACAGAATTATGCTATGGTGTTGATCTAGTTGAACTCATGCTGAAACAAGCAGACGCCGAGCTGCAGGGTAAAGGCGGTCTTCAAGCCGAATATCTCTCGAGTTTACAGCCTGGGGCACCAAACGGTTCAGCCATTGAAGCAAGAGTGTATGCCGAAAACCCTGCTAAAGATTATGCACCTTCCCCTGGTACATTGCAACAGGTGACATGGGAGGAGAGTTCCAACTCCCGTATTGACACATGGATTCACACAGGCACGAAAGTTACATCATATTACGATCCACTACTGGCCAAAGCAATGGTTCATGCTTCTTCAAGAAAGGCGGCAGCGGAGGGGCTCAAAGATCTCTTGACAAGATCAAAGATTTGTGGTCCGCCTACAAATATGGACTTTCTCGCAGCTATTCTTGACAACAATGTCTTTCAAACCGGTAAGACAATGACCAAGTTCCTCTCAGAATTTGATTATCAGCCAGCCGCTATTGATGTTTTGCAAGGCGGAGCATACACTCTGATCGAAGATTGGCCAGGTAGACCAACAGTTGGAAGAGGATTCTCTCATTCAGGTCCAATGGATCCGCTCGCTTTCAGAATCGCAAATGCTCTGGTAGGAAATGCACCCGGAGTCGAAGGTATTGAGATTACGCTGAGTGGACCAGATCTTAGATTCCTAGGGGCAGCCATAGTTGCTCTTTGTGGAGCCCCGATGGAAGCGAAACTTGATGACAAGGCGTTTTCCATGTGGACGCGTGTGAGAGTTGAAGCTGGTCAACGACTAACGATTGGCAAGACCACCGGTGGCGGTTGTCGATCCTATCTCGCAATCTACGGCGGATTACCAAGTATCGCTACATGGTTTGGTAGTAAGTCAACAGCACCAATGACGGCTGTCGGAGGATATCAAGGTCGTGCGTTGGCAGCAGGTGACCTTCTCACAATCGCAAAAGAGGTACCAGAGATCAAAGATGAGTTGCAACTTCCAGAGAATCTAAGACCTTCCTACCCTGAGGAATGGGATCTATACGCTATGCCTGGACCATATGATCGAGGCTTTTTGACGGAGGAATCTATCAAAGAAATGTACAACATCACATGGAAGATCTCACACAACGCTGCTAGAGGAGGTATTCGCCTCATAGGACCTAAGCCAAAATGGGCGCGCAAAGATGGTGGAGAAGGCGGCGCCCATCCCAGCAATGTCATTGAATACGGATATCCTTTAGGCACTGTAAATTGGACTGGAGATGATCCTTGTCTATTTCCAATTGATGCACCAGATTTTGGTGGCTTCGTATCAGCAGTGACGATCATCAAGGCGGATTTCTGGAGAATAGGACAAATGAAGGCAGGTAACAAGCTTCGCCTCTATCAGGTATCATACGAAGATGCCATTGAAAAGCGCCAGTTAGTAGACAATTTCTGTCTACAAGTTCAAGAAGCATGCCAAAGTAGAACTTTTGATAAGGTTGTGCCGTTGAAATACCAGAAACCGACCTCCTCTTCAGGTGAGATCTCTCAATCAGCAGTCATTCATCAAATATCAGAAAAGGGACTCGAACAGCCACTAGTGTCATACCGTCAAGGAGGCGATGATCTCCTTCTCATCGATTATGGACATGGTGCTTTCAACCTCAACTATCGATGTCGCGCAGTAGCATTGTATCGGAAACTTCAAGAATCGAAAGACGAGATATCCTTCAAATCGGGTGCATTGCACACTGGTATGGCGTGTGGTAATTCACTGATGCTATACTTCGATTCCATCAAGCTACCTCGTAAGAAACTTCTCAATCGTCTTCTTGAACTGGAGAACGAGATCGGAGACCTTAGTGAAGCACAATTTCCATCAAGGAAGTACAAATTGCCAATCACGTTTTCGAGTCAGCGACAGAGAGACTCTATACAGCGGTATATCGAGACACAAAGGCCATATGCTTCGTATCTCCCTGATCCGCTCGAGTTTGTCGCGAAGAACAATGCATTCACACCAAAGCAACTGAAAGACATTTTCACTAAATCAAGCCTTATGGTCGTGGCGGTTGGATTCTTCGTGGCTCTCCCGATCGCCTTGCCCATTGATCCCCGCCAGCGTCTTCAGTGTCCAAAGATGAATCCATCTCGGGTTCACACGCCAGAAGGTCAAGTAGGATGGGGAGGTAGCTGTATGGCTCTATACAATGTCGAAAGTCCAGGTGGATATATGAATATCGGTCTGTCAATTCCTGGGGCAGATATTCTCGGTTCAAAATCTGGGTATTCTCAAGACAGGCCCTGGTTGTTCGAAGACTTCGATCAGATTACTTTCTATGAGGTTGACGAGGACAAGTACGAGGAGATGATGAAAGTATTCAGATCAGGCAGGTATGAATATGAGTATGAGGATGTGACATTTGACATGAAAGAACATAATGAATTGCTTGAGACGACGAAGGACGAAGTCGAGCAAATCAGGAAGAAACAGCGAGAAGCACAACAGGAAATGGACCAGGTAGAACAAGGAATGCTGGAGAAGTGGAACAAAGAGAAAGAAGAGGGCAAGGTTGATATGAATGAAGTAGACGAATTGATGAATGGTAAGTTTTTGAGTCTCGGCATCTCATTGCTGGATGTTTTATACTAACGAGCACAGATCCGGATATCATTCCCGTTGAGGCACCTCTGAATGCTAATGTATGGAAAGTTGAAGTCAAAGAAGGTGACGAGTTGAAAGAAGGTCAGACAATGTCGATCCTGGAAGCAATGAAGTTGGAGATACCTGTGAAGGCTAAACAGAACATGGTTGGGACGAAAGTGGAGAAGATACTTGTTAAGCCGAACGATGTTGTACAGGCCGGAGGGAACTTGATGTTGTTGAGGAAGACGAAGAAGTGAAAGTTTCATTACGATCTGCTCGAACCATTGACATCTTGGATCTACCTGTTGGGACACAGATGGATGTCGACAGTGTAAAGCAATCTCCGATGTCAACAACGCTCAGATATAATTAACATGATTATCAAGAATGGTTATCTAAAACCAAGATTAGTAGTCCAACTTTACGTGTATCAGTCAATGTATTCCAGATCAAGTTCAAGCTCTTATTAAACAGCACATCTACCCTTCAAGCACCCTCACCGATACGTCCACTTACCATTTACACCCTGTATTCGACTTATCACCATGGCACACAGAAAATAGAGCCGCCTGCGCCACATCACACAAAACCAAGTAACAAGTAACACGCTGCCCAACGGTCGATCTACAATGACATGAATCATCCATAAGCCTCGATTTAAATCGCCCGAGTCAAAGCTCTTCATAGTACGCACAGTTCAACGGAACGGAATGTAATATAATATCAATGCACACGCCCATCGGATCCATCAAGCTGTCACCTGTCCGCTTCGATCTACCCTGCATACACACATACAAGATTAAGCATTCCGTACTCTGCAGGTCAAAAGTCAGATGAGTCGAGATCAAAAAAAGCTAGTGCTAGGACCAATGTCAATGTCAACGTCCATGTCGATGTCGGTGTCGCGACCCTGTCACTAAAACGCCGCCAACACGTAAGCCGATGACGACGATGCGAGATGTATGTAGGAGGTAGGGGGATCATGAAACAAATGGTCCCAGGAACCTTTTGAAAGCGCTTACGCTGCGAACAATATGCAGGGTCAGCAATTCATTGATTGATCAAACATTCGTTTCTTGGACTTCTTGTTATTGATGTCAGTGGCAGACACCAAGACAATACCAAGGAGAAGAAATCCAAGAACCAATGCCATGGTTCCATAGTAGGCGCTGTGCTGTGCTGCACTGTAAATCAATAGCCAACCATACAGGGGAGATGATAAAACGTCAAATTGTTTCATTATTAAGTTCTTATTAAGCATTGAATTGTGATGATGATACTACTACTACTGTACTCGCGGCTCTTTACTCCTTAATAATACAATAGTAGTTATTTCATCACTAGAATCTCACTCGGTCATTAAGACCATTCATTCATTCCATCACCAATCTCGAACTCGCAAAGCTCTATTACCGCCCCGGATCAAAGCTCCAAAATACGTTTTTCCCATAGCAGTACTGTATTGTAGTTCATCTGCCCAGCTAGCTCATTCACATCTCATCCCAATCTCAATCTCATTTCTGAATTTGAAGATCTCTGCATACTTATTCGGTTCCTCAATTACTCACTTGTACTTCCTAACTCTGAAGTATACTTCACTAGTACCACATGGTGTATCCGTTACTAGGAATTCACATTCCCGGATCTTCCTTTTATGCATGTTCGTTGTCCCGCCAACAGACTCGAAACTCAATTTGAGATTGCATGTTGTTATCATCATCATCATAACATCATCACATAATAACATCACATGATATTGATACATTACCATTCCAGAATAAGAAATGAAAGTTAGACAAATCCATCACGCATGGGATACTGACGCGTACTAAACGCAGGGAGAACCAGAATCGAAAACCAGAATGAAAAGGCATGATGATGGCTTCAAGAATGCATACTAATACTATCACTAAGAGCATATACCTAAACACGAATCTCGGCATCATCTGGAGCACATCAAGTTACCAAAAAGGAACCCCGACCCGACGAGTACGTATATATGTATGTATGCATGTAGCCGTGAAATCAAAACAAATCATAAATCTCAACTCAGCGATGGAATCAGATCCATACTAGTGGTACCATGTAGTCCAAGCTCACTCCCACAACCACAACCACAACCACAACCATCCACCCATTACAAACACTAAATCGATCGACATCTTCACCATCTTTCAATAACGATGACGACGACTAGCTTGACAGTCATGTAATCGAAGGTGGTCATAGCAACGAACGAACAAACGGACGGACCCATGTCAAGTTAAGTTAAGTTGAGTTGAGTTGAGTTTAAGCTTAGACCATCATTTACATTTGATGTACAGTATGATATTATGTATGTATGTATACCGACAAATACTACACTACAGTACACCACACACTCCTCTATCATATCCACTGTACAAACCATATCATACAATACATCAAACCACACCACGCCACACAACATACTATCATACCAATACAATACAACACGCGTCCATCTACAAGTTCACAATTCATCCATCATCAATTATCCATACTAGTAGTATGTAGTATATAGTATGTAGTATCGTAAATCGTAAATCGTAATATTGTGAACTCTATTACCCAGTACTTACCCAATACCCAGCGCATAAAACATAACTAAGACGCGCGTAATGAGGCAGTGTAGTGTAGAAGTACTCAGCAACAACATAAGTATCAGAAATACTACAAACACTAACTCCAACTAGCATTACGCGGCCGTGGCAATTTGAAACAAATCAAAAAGTATACAAGATCGGTAAGATCGGTAAATATGTAAGTAAGTGAGTGAGTGAGTGAGTAGGTAAGAAGGAAGATGCTGTTAAATAGATGGATGGACAGGATGAGAAATCGATACCAATTGATTATGCGCTCAGTCTATAGACATCATTTGCATGGACATGTACATACACGCGCGTGAACATGGGTGTGTTACGAGTAGATCGTTTGATTGTTTCATGTCTGGTAAGGGCGGCAATACAATTGTTGTAACACCATGTGTGTACGTGCCAATTGACATGAGCATGTATCCAATCACTACGATGAGAAGAACAGGAAATAAGATTTTTGGTTTTCCATAATTTTATATTCTAAGAAGACGACGCTCACCCGCCTGCTTGATATCGCTATCTGACTAAAAATGATCCAGCTTTGTTTTGTAGAGTAAATAGACCAATCTAGGTACCAATTTGGCTATATCTAAATAAAAGCTTTCAACCAACGAACAAAATGTACCGGTGTTAATTCGCTTCGTAAATGACAAAGGAAATTCATGAGCAGCAATAGGTCGAGGGTGTTTGTGTATTGTCCTCGTTTCCTACTGGCCATCCCATCTGGTTTTAAATGGTGTAGTATCTTAGTTGAGATAAGTCTTGAGGTGAGCAGAAGCTCCCATACCACCGCAACCACCTGATGGTGCTCCAGCGTAGGTACCGTAGGTGGCACCAACTTGAGAACCGTTATCGCAGTTCTTAAGGATGTAACCGTATGTGCAGACGGATTGTCCAGCTGGGCAAACGAACACACAGGTGTTCATATCGGTGGTGCAAGTTGGTCCAACAATCTTCATGCTCTTTCCGTTCATGTTGACCTCACGTGAGACGTCAACAACACCCCATGCGTTGAAGGTGAATTCTCCCCAAGTCTCAGAAATCTGACCGTTGACAAGCTTGGTGTCGGAGTAGATAGGAGCCCAGGCACCGGATACACCGTTGGGGAAGGAGATGACCTTGGATGTGTTGGCTGGGATGCTGACAGTAATTTGTGGTTGAATGACATTGACCCATGAACCAGCAGGTCCCCAGATAGCAAGAACCAAATCTTCTGTACCCTCGTTGAAGAATTCGTTGGTGTATTGACCATCAGCACCGATCCATGCGTGACCTGCGGTGTTGGAGGTTGGGTTGACACCGAGAGCGACAAGTCCGAGGCTAAGGATGCTGTTCATGTCTCGTGGAGAGAGAATGCTGGTATCACGCTTGGCGATTTCGCGATGCTCACTGTGATGGGTTAGCAAAGATCGAGAGTGATGAGGATGGACTGACTTTTGAGTGCGCATCATATCGGCATGTCTGGCAGCGTGGTTGTGCTTGACAGACATGGAGGCAGCGGTTGCCTGACCGATAGCGAGGGTGGCCAGCACCAAAGAAGAGCTTGAGAACTTCATGTTGACTGTAGTAGTTGGTTTGTTTTGTTTGCTGTGTATCTTGAAACTGGTTCAAGAAAAGGAGTGTATACGATGGCAGATCACAGATCGCGCAGGAAAGGTTCGACCTATCGTTTGGTAAAGAGTATGTACTTGGTAGTGGTGTGTAGAATGAATGTCGGGCAAAAGATCGACGTTAAAGAATGGAACGTGACCTGCTTGATTGTACTTGAGAAGGACAGTGAAGAAAACGATGGCTGAAGGCGGCTTGCTCACAGACAATATAGGACGGGTAGAAGAAAGAATGGGCGACAAAGCAGCAACAAAGTGAAGCAGGGGGGCGAGGATCCACCGGCCGGGGCACACCAAGAACTCAAGACAAAGCAACCGCGAATTCCACTCTCCACTTTCAACTGCTTCTGCTTGCAAGCCACTAACTGGGGGGCCCACTCCGACTGATGTTGCTGGTGATGAAACACCACTCATGCTCAATCTCAATTTCCTCCTCCACCACAAATCACACACTCGCTCCAGCTTCTGCTCTTGATCACCCGCCAATATCGAGCATCTTATTTCCCACCTGACGATTCCACGCGTATACCATACCACCCTTCTGGTAGTCGATCGCTTCTTACAATCTCCTGGTTCAGATTGAATTCTGGGCCAATTGAGCCACACGCACGGTCATTCTTGTCCCGAGATCTGGATGGTTGTTGGCATGTCGAGAGCATCCTTCTTCTGTTCTGCGTCTCGCATGGTTTGACGGCCCTCTCTGACTTGTCATGGCTATTCTTTCCACACCTGCATGAGATCCAGGTACAGCTAAATCCTGATCAACGAATCCACGTTCCTTGGGTCTGGTCTTGTCAGGTACCCGCCAATGAGAGATCTGTGCCTGAAAATCAACGTGTCGAGATTGCAGCTCCGGCATGCAGGCCCAAAATGCGCCGAAACCTAATTGATTGACGCTTGCAAGAACCGGACTCGGTTGTACGCCGGGAATTTTCATATGACAGGACCCAAAGGTCTGTCGCATGATGTGGTGAAGCTGTCGCATGTCGCTAGACCTACCATACCCTACCGTGACGCCCTCGCTAGAGATGCTATTGTTCGTCTATATTGTAGCACAAGATTTTGACAGCGAACACCCCAAGACAAAAGCTGCAGTTATCCATCATGATAGCACTGCTTTCCGTCTCTAGTCTCTCTGTTCCCGTGTAACGGTTAAGCTTGAGCTGGACGGGAACCGCCTAATCAAGCGGTGAGTAACTACCTAATGCATCCAGTGACAATCACATCCATCCTAGTTCCTAGACTGGCCGCATTCGGTCAAAGTGCCTGCAGGATAGACAATACGCTGTCGTGTTCTCTCGTGTGTAGACTTCCACAGTCCTACCATACGGATCCCCAGCCGGTGCCTGAAACGGACACAGCGGCAATCCATGGATACACTTTGCGGTCGAGTCCAGCCCGGTTGCGAAGGTCAACCTATTGCAGTCTCAAGACGCATATTGAAGTCATGACTTAGCTCAACCTGCAGAATCGACGTTTTTTCTCTCATGTTGGCGTGATGGTGTTTGCGCATGGGATGGTCTGTCTAGATGATGCATGTGGCTTTCTGCATCCTGGCGGTTCGTGCCTGCGGGATCGGATAGAGAACGCGTCTGCGGTTTTCCAAGCACAATCTTTCACACTTTGTGACCCACTAGAGGTTCACTTGTCATGCACCTTTATTGTGCGCCAATGCGAAATGAAGTGTTGAGAAGGAAAAGTGCGAAAAAATGTCGTCTTCTTCTACATGTTATTGGCTGTCTGTACAAAATTTGCAATAATGGAAAGCAAAAAGTTGTTACACTTCTGCTTTTGCACGCGGGAAGGGTCACGTGCGACTTCTGCCCTTTTCGCCAGAAATCTTCAAACTTGCGGAGCACACCGGGGATCGGTGTGCATTTAGACGAGGACTGTAGGTGGCTTTTGTACGAAAGCCGATGGATTCTATATTCATGCATATGTTTGTGTGTGGTTGCAACTTAGTCGTACCTGTTGTGTGGTTCAGGTGAAAATTCTGTGGCTGGGACACACCTCTTGAGTCTTGATGGTGGCAGTGGTCAGCCGGACTCCGCAATGCAAGGAACAACACAGTAGCCCAACAGTATGCAACTAACTTATTAGCATGATAGAATATGTGCTGAGAAATATTGGGAGGTTGGTATCCGTTCCGCCGATTGATATCTACGTATCATGATACGTCCTGATAGTATACATGATTCGAGTTGAGGCCACCGGCGCTCGTTGTCGGCCGTTGTTGGTCATGAGATAACGTCTGCCCAATCCTCTTCATTGTAAGCAAGAGTTGAGCGGTCTTTTCCAACGACTTGGAGCTAGTCCTGTTCCTGGCTTAAAAAGCCTCACGTGCTTCTGCAGCTACAGTAGCATCCCTGGATGCTGAAGCCACGTAGGCCACCACTTCCTATGATAGATAGTGTAGGATTTGATGATCAGTATGAGAACTACTGTCCTGTGTAATTTGTAATCTGGCGCAAAACTCCTCACGCTATAGCACAAAGTCCTCATGTTAGCTGCATTACGATAGAAAAGATGCACAGGCACTTGTGGTGGTCTGATTTGCTCGTATGCCATCTGACGAACGCCTACAAATCAGAGGTCGTCTGTAGCAACTCATGCAGTGCCATCAATGCCCTCAACTTACATCACGACAGGTCTCTGACTAGTAGGACCTCTCTTGCCGATGGATGCTTGTCAAGCCAAGTCTTCGTATGCATTCTTTCATCTTCGCTGCAATTGAGTAGCGCATGGGTCTCGTCACAGGGTACAGCATATCACGACCGGAAGGATTTGCTGGCTGCAGTTGTAATGAGGTCTCAATCCAGCCCTCCCAGCTTTGTGCAAGAAAAGCAGTGTGAAGAACGTCGGTGTAAGAATCGTTCAATAGAATAATGCCGTTCAAAATCGAGGATTGGTCTGGCCAGATAATCTGGCTGTACTCTCAATAAGAATGGATGTCATGTCTCACATTCCACACCGTTATCAGTATGCAATGTTCTCTTCATATAGAATTTCGAAATCGATGAAGTGTTGGGCTGGTTCAACCCGTGACCAGTAGTAGCAGCACAACATCCGTCGAGAATCTGGCCCTCCCTTAGCGAAGAATCTCTTATGACGGGCCAGTGCGGTGGTGCTCGTGTCATTCAAGCAGGCTGCTCTGCCACTCCTGTCTGGTGTCCAACTGTATCAGCGATGAGATGTGTGATAAAAAGTAAGGTATAACCTTGATTTGCAAGAGTGACAGGGCGGCGTCGTTCGTGATCATCAATGGGTGTACGTCTCTGAGATTACAGCGGCGATCGTAGGTCTAAAAAACTTCCAGCTCCGTCACCAGTTCCTACAATATCGTCAATGGCTATCCCATTTGATACGTGAAAAATCATGGTAACCTACAAATAGCTACGTATGAAAGAGGAATGTGATATGCAGGCAGAAAAGTTCTACAGAACCGTTGTCAAATCTTTGTACGAGCAAGTCGCATGAACTCAGGTGCGTAATTCTAATATACCAAATTTTGAGCAGAACGAAATCTATGTAGGTAGGTAGCATCACGAACCGCCGCGATCTCTTCTACCTTCACTGCTATCCTGTGCCATGGCACTCCCTCTCGATTGTCTCATGTAGCTGTCCCAGCTCGCGTGAGATGCCCAAAACAACCGTATCATCCTTCCCAAACTTCTCCTCGTATCCTTCTTTCACCCGCGTGAGAAGTCTTTCGGCTTCTGTCAGGCGTCCTTGTTGCAGATAAACCTTTATCAAGCTATATGCTATGTCCAGAGTGGTCGTATGCCCTTCACCAAGCACGTCTTCAGACAGACTGAGAGCTCGCAGGTTCAGCTTCTCCGCGTCTCGCAGTGAGCCTTGCGCCCGATAAGTTTTTGAAAGACTCCATATAGTCGCCAGAGTAGTCCATGAGGCTGGCCCGTATACTCTCTCGCTACGTTCGAGAATATCAAGCTGCATCTCTCTTGCCACCGAGAAGACTTTCCAGTACTGATAGATGCTTGCTAGATCTGCACATGCCCACAAAACTATCAAACTGTCCTCGCCGAGTATTCTCTTCGCCTTTGGAATCAACGACACAAGCAACTCTCCTGCTTGCAGCCTTCTAGACTCAGACATCAAGATGTGGATGATATAGTAGATGCACAACAACTCGAATTCATCGACCGGCGTGTTTTTGAGTCTCATCATCTCGTGTCGTACACATTGACTAGCAGCCAGTGTGATGTTGTCGCCGCTGTCATTCTCGCTGTAGGCACGCCAGAGCGAATTTGTGAGACGGAAAATGCTCGTCACAAAGTTCTCCTTCCCATATGCTTCATTCGTGTAGTCAGCTATGCTCGGCCGTAGGACTGCCCCTGTGGGCTCGACTTTAGCTTGAACAGGAAAGCTTAGATCCGGCACCTGGCCAGCATCAAGACTCGATCTGCCGCACTCGTCAAGCGCATCATCTTCTGCCTGCACCGATTGGCAAAGACTTGTCTCTTGTGATCTTCTATGATCATCATCTTGGATTGTCGCGGCGGCAGTCTGGTCCATCTCATGGTAGTCAAACGGAAGCAGCGAGTCGGGCTCTAAACCATCGAATATTGCACTGTCCTGCTCACTGTAGAGAGTGTTTAGCGTTTGTGGTCTGGGAGCTTCTGCTGAAGCAGATGAAGTAGGAGACTCTAAACGGTATGACAGATCTGTAGTGACACAAGAGTCGTCGAATGTTGTATGCTTAACAGTGTCCTGAATTGATAGCTCAAATTCTGATGCAGGAAGCGGTCCATAGATATTACCTAGGGGTAATTCTGAAGTCGGCACGGGATCCCGATCCGAGATTGTCTGACACACAATCGAGGATGCGGTGACTAGAACACGTCAGGAAGTTGAGTACGCCCTGACAGTATCCGTGCTTACCTATGGTTGGACGTTCAAGATATAGCTCATCCTCCGGATGACTCTTATCCTTCATCCATCTCACAGTTGTTCCATCTGTCACGACATTCGCTCGCACTGTGATGCGATATGGCCGCTTGTCTGGTTCGATCAGCTTTCTGAACTGTCGCTTTCTAACCACGACTTTCATCTGCTTAAGTTTGGTATTCTTGTCTATCTTCCATTCTCGAATCTTGCGAACATACTGAGCCGTCCTAGTATAAGAGGATCAATTCTGCTGTGTCGAACAAGGACTGAGAGCGCAAAGAGAGTGACTTACGTTGCATCGAAATCATAGTCATTCTCCATGATGCTCTGCACATCTTTCAATGTCTTGTCTTGTACAAAGTAAAGTTCAGTGATGCGTGGCCGATGCTGTCCCCATAATTTGTCATGCAATTTCGCAGCCTTCCTCTTTCTCTTTGTACCTCTCGGTTGCGGATTCATGTTGGGGGTCGATATAAATGGGATAGTGTAGCTGACATCATTGAGCTGCAGATTAGAGAGGTTGTCTAATACTGGCATTGTAGTCACATAGTCAGTAGACTCTGCCAATGGGAAAGGACCTGGACCGTATACGCCGGTTTGAACCGGAGGAGGTTGATGAGAGAAAGTGGACTGGAATCCACTGAACCATGCCGGTGGAGGCTCAATGATGTCTGGATGATTAAGATTGTATTCGTTGTTCATGTTGACTCGTTGATCAAATAGGGTGGTAACTGCTGTATCTGCACGAGATGAGCGTTCGAAAAGCATGGAATAATTTGTAGGTCCAATTGAACAGCATGTCAACCACAAAAGTAGGGACGAAAAGTGCTGTTATATAGATCCAACAGGATAGAAGAATGCAAGGCTGTGCTTTGTACTATTATACTTACGTAGCGTGGGTTTTGCAAAAGTGCCATTTTGGAGCCCGCTTTTCTTGCATGCTGGAACCAATGAATAGTCGCGTTACAGAACTCTCATTCTGAGTTCCCAATTTTTCTGCAATGTGTGGCCAATAGACAGCCACGTTACGAAAGTACTATTAAGATGCCAGCGCCATACCTGCACGTTGCTGTTTCAGAAGACTGACAACGAACAACTGGCTAACAAGACTTAGTAGATCGGGCACACGTGACGCGTGGCTGCGCAGACTGCACGCTCTTAGCGGTTCAGTATTGAGATGCAGACCCTGTTTTTAATTGAATGATGAATGATGGCGGTGAGCCACAGAACCGGGGGTGCGAAATTATTATTTGCGAGATTGTCTGATGATCCAATACATTTGGCCAGAGATATGTGCATTTGAGTATGCAGCTCAAACCGAGTCTGAGGCTGAGCGATAAACTCCAGTCAGGTTCAGCCTGGGCCTTATTCACCACTGGTGAAGGTACCAGTCACTGGCACCAAGGCTGAACGCATGGCTGTTGGACGGCCAGCACCAGAGTTCTAACTTGATTGGATGCGATGATCTCGTGATGCTTCATTGTCTCAATCGACTTTTCTTCTCGCGCGGTCAAATGGAAATTCTCTGGTGAGAGCCTCAATATCGGCGACCTGCCAATGAGTCCAGCTAGTATCTCAGTTCATCCTGAATGTCTGATTAGGAGAATCGAGAAACAACCCAGAACCTAAAAATCTGGATAGGTCAAGCCTTAGTATTGCTCATGTTGAATAATTCGTTGGGTCGAGAATCTGTGACGAGCTGTGTAGCTGGTGTAGGAGATGATACAATTTTGGAGCGCTCCTCAAATGATTGAACAGGTTGAGAAGACGGTAGAAGAACGCGACATGCTTACACATGGGTGGATGTCTGTGCGATAATTGTCACCGTAACGATACAGTAAAGGAGATCCGAGATTCGCTTCGTACCAAACACTCTATGATGCGGGATAAGTATCCTCGGCATAGCTTCCAGCCAATCATTATCTTCGCTTCGATTTTTTGCTAGTTGTCTTCCCCATCTGCTCGGGATCAATGCTAAGCTTTCGCTGCAATAGCTTGATACTAGTATGACGGTCGTCTCTACGATTGACAGATTGCAGATAGTACTTTCAGAAAGGTGCGAAGTATCTTGTCCAATTCGGCTCACGTGCATCAATTTTGACTCCTTCTGTCCGAACGTGTAACGGACACCGCTGATGGTTATCACTAATGAGAGCGCAACCGGCGACGATGCCGTCAGTGGACTCCCAACCTCTGCAGGAAGTCATATGCCTCGTACACCGATCTCTTGTCAGGGAGAGGTCCCTGATATTGCTAATAGGCATAGTTGATCGAATCATCACTACACCACTGGTCAGAAAGGCAAATTCACTTCACAAAGGTATTGCCGTAAGAATGTTCACAGGGTGTAGTGAGAACATCAGTTCTATATTCGACTGTGAACGAGAATGCTTGAACCAGCATAAGCATTCCAAGAACCTGCGCCCTAATCTTTGGGACCGAAGTTCGTTTGCACGACTGATAAGATCCTACCTCTCCGTCATACACTAACATATACTTTGAGAGCTGCGTACTAGCTGTATACACTCAGTGAGGCTGATTGAACAATGATCATTAGCGCGATGACCACTGATGTCATGGCGAGTATTAAGCAATCCAATTGCGTTTGACTTACCACCGATCATTCGATGTTTACCGCGAATGACGGCACGATGAGTCCAAAGATCATCATACAATGTATGGGCTCTCTAACTGCAGTTACCTTTCAAAGTACAGCTTCGGAGTCGTGGGACCCGGGTATACTGTCGTCCAGCAAATACTTCAACATGGCTTTATCTCACCGCGGCTTTCTTGGAGATCGGCTTCAAGGCAAAGCTCTTGTCAATTCTGTGTGCGCCGCCGCGTCGGCGGGTTTCTTACTACTGGGATATGATCAAGGTGTGATGAGTGGAATACTTACAGAACGAAACTTCCTATCGTATTTCCCACTCATGGACCCCGGCTACAAGGATTCTGCAATTCAAGCATTGGTGGTAGCCATCTACGAGGTTGGATGCCTTATTGGATCTTTCATCATCATCTTTTATGGTGACCAGCTAGGACGAAGAAGAGCGATCTTGGTCGGAGCGAGCATCATGGTCGTCGGAGCAATTTTGCAGACTACTTCCTTTCAGATGGCACAACTCATCGTTGGCAGGTAAGGTTGGAGGTCTCCTCAATCACGATTAATTATCTAACAACTTCAGAATTGTCACTGGTGTTGGCAACGGCATGAACACGAGTACAATTCCTGTGTGGCAGTCAGAGATCGCACCTCCTCACAACAGAGGCTTTCTAGTGCTCTTCGAGGGTGCGTTGATAACAGCTGGGATTATGTTCTCCTATTGGCTTAGTATGTTCAATTGCAATTTCTAGAGAATGTATGCTGATGCATTGTGACAGACTACGGCTTTTGGTTCGTGGAACAGTACGGCAGCTTTCAATGGCGCTTTCCAATCGGATTTCAACTCTTCTTCGTCGCCCTCCTCATCATCGGCATTCTCGCCCTTCCCGAAAGTCCGCGCTGGCTGCTCAAGCACGGACATGAGGACGATGCTATTCATATCCTCAGTCAGCTATATGGCGAATCAGAGGATAGTGAGATCGTTCAGAACGACATCAAAGAGCAAAAGGCCATTAATACGGAGACTTCAGCTTCCAACTTGACATTAAAAGAATTTTTCTCAAATGGCAAGGGCATGTACAGATGGCGCGCTACGGCAGCTTTCCTCTCACAAGCATTTCAACAACTGACAGGAATCAACTTGGTCACTTACTACGCCACGACCGTCTTCGAACGATCTCTCGGATTCGATGGAAGACTATCCCGATTCCTCACAGCATGGAACGGCACTGAATACTTCATAGCAGCTATACTGGCTCTGTTCCTAGTCGATCGTCTCGGACGAAGAAAACTCATGATGGGCTGTGCGGCCGGCATGGCAGCCTGTCTCGTCATAATTGCAGTAACTCTATCCACCGGCAAGAAAGGTCCAGCTTATGCCGCTACAGTGTTCTTCTTCATATACAACAGTTTCTTCGCCGTCGGCTGGTTGGGTATTACATGGCTCTATCCCTCCGAGGTAACACCACTTCGCATCCGAGCTCAAGCTGCTTCATTCTCATCTGCCGCAAATTGGATCTTCAACTATGCCGTTGTTCAATTGGCACCTATTATGATCGCGAAGATCGCATGGAAGACGTATTTTGTCTTCTTCTGTTTCAATGTTTCTTTCATTCCTGTCATTTACTTCTATTTCCCAGAAACTAATGGGTGAGTCCCTTCTTTGCCCTGGATATGATTGCTAGTCAAGTCATTCGACAACATCTTGGACACGACGCTAACAAGAGGATAGGCATAAACTTGAGCATATGGATATGATTTTCGCTGAAGCATACAGCAAGAAGGAGAACCCTGTGAAGACTGAGAAGAGAGTGAGGAAGAATGGGATTCGATCACTCAGCGTCGATACGAGGGTTGGAGAGGAAGATGTTGAAAAGCTTGGAAAGGAGAAGGAAGGTCAAGAAGAACGCGTTGAGAAATCTGAGGGATAGACCCGTACTGGAAGGTCCGAGTACGTTATGTAATAGTGATATCTAGTGAAATAATATGTGTGACGAACAATGTAAGTTGATCCTGGAGAACTACGCTACTACAGACAGATGGTAACAGCATACCTACGTAGAACTGAGGAATTTGTGGCCATCTAACGAGCATATGGCACTCTTGCTCAATGAGGCTTGACATATACTACGACCCACTATTCAGTTGTCGAATACACACCTTTAACGTCGGGTGACAAGTAATACTTCTTGCGCGACTAGCTGTGAGCTCTCTTTTCCCTAGGGAATGTTAGCAGCAAGTACGGACCAATAAGAGAAGAACGAAGAACATTAGTTTTTACTAATCAGCTCCGGTGTGGTTAGAAGAGTGATTGTTGCGGTTAGTGAGTTTCGTACTCTATATTTTTGTTTGACAATTATTATGAACATTGGGTAGGGATGCGACGCAGCACGTTTGCATTAGTTCCACAGTTGATATATTTCACTATTGAGAATCTGGTTCGTGAGGCGGTCGATGTTGAAGTGCTGGTAGAAAGAGCACACATGACTTTCCTAATGTCGAAGGTGAACGCAGCGCCTTAATCTGATGTCCACAGATAAGTTAGCTCTCTGTGTCTGAAGCACTGCTGATGATTAAACGGCCAATGCCGTCTGGCTTGATCAATTACAGAGGGTAAATGTCTAATGATGGAATTGATTCTCGTGCTCTTGTTCTGACGCTGACAGGACTGGCTGCTTAGAGGCAATGACCGCAGAACTTCGCTTCTGTGACAGCTTCATCTGGTGACGAATAGTGATTTATCATACTCGAGGGTCGGAGGCGATTGAGAAGTTCAGTTTGATTATCAGCCAGCACTCTTTATGGGTGAGGTCCCTTATAACCTCAAGCCGTCTTCTTGCCAGTCACTTGAACATACCGCCAGATAGATCGTCCCTTGTAGGAGTAGACACCAGCTATGGTATTGACAAAATGACATTCTAAACCCAGAAGCTTGAATATTGTATATGGGATAATCGCGAAGATGTAAAACAGCCAGAGCATCGGAACGATATGCTCGGACAGATCTCGTAGTTCAACGTCCACAAATCCAGCCTTAATGAGTAGTGACTTAAGCTCATCACGGTTGAAGGAAGCATTAGCAGGCATTGCCGAGTACGTGTTGACCTTTCTCATCGCATCTGCGAACTCCTTGGGAGCTTTGTCAAGATCTTCATGATCATATTCATTCACCGCAATCCTGCCCCCAGGTTTAAGCAGACGGTGAAATCCCTTCAAGACATCAAGAGGATTTGTGGAATGTACCAGAGTCTCCATTGTGTAGATACCGTCAAATGAAGCATTATCGAAAAATTCGAGGTCGTGGTAGTCTGCCTGCCTGACTTTGATAGCAGATCGCATTCCAGCTTTCTCGACATTACTCTGCGCTCGCGTGGCATGCCGAGCCATAAAATCGATAGCCTCCACTTTGTACTGCCCCTGCTCAGCCATGTATAGGGCTACATGTCCGAATCCGCAACCTGCGTCCAAGACTCTGGAGCCCGGCGAACATTGTAGAGCCTTAAAGAGGCTGCCTTCCATTGCTCTCAGAGAACGTCCTATTGGCAATGGCCAGGAGTGAGAGTTTGGGTAATAGCCAAAGTGTCTGGTTCCACCAAGAAACAATCGGTACCCTATACGTGACTCAAGCGAAGCGTAGTATCTCCTCAGAACCGATTTGTGATCATCATCCGTTTTCGACATTGTAGTTTTGGTCACCGCAAGTTGCAGTAGACAGATCTTAGTCTGAACGAGGGGTTTGGATACCGCATAGAGGTATAACTTGAGGGTTTGAAGCAGACTGTACATGCGCCAAGTCAGTAAATACGTACCTTCTTCTATAGATGGCAGATCTTCGGGGCTGACGCGCCTACAACTATTCATCCTCCATTCACTTTACGACATCAAACAGCCTCAGAACATAGGAATCCGACAAACGTATCCACCACGAACGGACAGGCCGGCATTGTCATCTGGACTTGAATCTTGCGTCTATTTCGCCCTTCTGGAAATATCTCGTTCATCGCGTCTAGTTTACAAGAATGCGCCGCCTCCTCCTGTCTCTGTCTCGATATTTACCCATTCGCGACAATTGAACCTTCACCGATACAACCACCTCACGTTCACATCACAATGCCGGCACATGCATCAGCACAGGCTCAGTCGAACGGTTCGAACAATGCGCCATATACAGACTTACCACACGATCGTGCGCAGTCGCAATGGCTATTCACGCCAGCCGAACTCCTCAAGACTCCCAGCATCCTCGAAGGATTACCCGTAGCGCAAGAGCTTGCAAACAGGCAGAAGGGAGTGAGTTTTATCACACAGGTCGGAATTATGCTCAAACTACCGCAATTGACACTGGCAACAGCCTCAGTCTTTCTACATCGATTTTACATGCGATACCCAATGAAGGTCAACAATGACAAAGGCATACACCACTATCAGGTTGCAGCGACGGCATTATTTTTGGCGACCAAGGTGGAGGAGAATTGCAGGAAGATGAAAGAGCTCATAGTGGCATGCTGTAGAGTTGCGCAAAAGGATCCTAATTCTTTCATCGATGAACAGAGTAAGGAATACTGGAAATGGCGAGACACCATCTTATATCACGAAGATCTCCTATTGGAAGCGTTATGCTTTGATCTGCAACTTGAACAACCCTACCGAATCCTGTTCGACTATCTATGCTATTATGCAGTGCAAGATCAGAAGAATTTACGCAACACATCATGGGCATTCCTGAACGACTCGCATATTACCACTATGTGCTTAATGCATTCGCCGAAGACTATTGCAGGTGCTGCGTTATACGCTGGGATCAAGTTGGCTGGTGTGACCCTTCCTGATGATGAACAAGGTAGGGCTTGGTGGTCACATCTGGAACTAGACATCTATGACATTCAGAAAGCATGCAATCAAATGGTGGAGATATACGAAAATCCAAACATTCCGAGACAAGGTCAAAAAGATGCTTATGTGAAGGACGAGGATATTATGTCATTCGAAAGGACTAGACGTACACAAAGTCCAAGCTTTGGAAATTCACCTGCACATAGTGCTAGAAGTACTAGCCAGGGTGGTAAGAGAGAAAGAGAGGATAGTTGGGGACATGAGCATAGAAATGGAAATAGCGATGATGCTGGGCACTCTGAAAAGATGGAACTTGACCGAGGCACTCCTTCCTCCAAGCGTCAGAGGACTGGTTCTGCACAAATGGGCAACGGTGCAGAAGGTTCGAGTACTTCGAGAGGACCAGCAGGAGCAGATAGCGCTCAAACCTCCAGAGTACCTCCTATAACCACCGGTAGGGTGCCGGCAGCAGCAAATTCTCAGGTGGATGATGTACAGCAGCGAATTGATGACATAGTGAACGGATCAGCGAGGAACCAAGGGAGCCATACACAATCAACGGCAAGATCGATGAGTTCCCAAGACCCGTCATCAAGAAATAGAGACGTATCACAGCCGAAGGAAGCGTCTAGTATAACAGACAAGAAACATGAGAATGGCCAATTGGAGAATTCAGGTTCTGCGCAGAACAGTATATCACAGAGTCAGCAACCGTCATACTCCAGACCAAACGAAGCCGTAGAAGAAGAAGAAGAGGTAGATTATGGTAGTGAGGAAGGCGAAGTTTGAAGTAGAATGATCAGAGATGGGATCACTAACAATAGGACCAATTCACAGCAATACAATTCCCTCAGCCAATTATGATCACCACAATATTGCATCATTCGACGGTGACAAAGCATGATGACAGGAAATGGATAGATGGAGTTTCTCGGAACATCACAGACAATTATCTCGGCTCTTCCCCGCATCTCGATTCTCGAATCATACGCCCTTCGTGCCGGACGATGAATGATGAAATGCTAATCTGACAAATACATCATTTCTACGATTTCGCCTGATCACTATAAAGACTGCAAATATACTTCTTGTGCTCATAATCGGACCAAGTCTCTCGAGTTCAAGATCACTAGACAACACTCATATCTTCCAGCCTCCGATTAACTGCAACCAAATTCTCGATCTATATAGACATGGCGACTATCACGCAGACATCCACATTCCTGTCGAACGCGGATGATTCATCATACGTACCCAGAGGCGACGTAAAAACTAAGGTCAACTTCTTCCAGGATCCTGAGGATGGCTCGAAACCTCATAATTACGTAGAGCCACTGCCTGGAACGCCGCAACGCAATTTTGCAGAAGAAATTGTTGAGATAACAGTTCACGACATTCGAGGACGCGAGAAAGATTTCAGTCTTGATCAGGATGCTTTCGAAGTAGTACAAGGGATCCCATCAGAAGAGAAGGACTTCACAGATGATGAACACATTAAGAAGGTCTACTATCCCGAGATTGAGAAGCTCCTTTTGGAGAACGTACCAGGCGCACACAAGGTCACCCTATTCGACCACACTATTAGACGAGACATACCCAATGCGCACCGAGCTCCAGTGACCAGAGTGCACGTCGACCAAACGCGTCGATCCACTGAGTGGCGAGTGAGACTACACAATCCCGAAGATGCAGAGGAACTTCTCAAGGGAAGATATAGAATCATTAACGTTTGGCGACCATTGAACGGACCTGTCCAGGGCACTCCTCTTGGTTTCGCATCAGCGACAACTGTGAACGATAATGATCTGGTGCCAATTGAGCACAGATATCCTCACCGTACGGGCGAAACAGCTGGTGTTAGACACCATCCCGACCAGAAGTTCTACTACTGGAGTGGCATGCAGAACGATGAGAGACTATTCTTGAAGTGTTATGACAGCAAAGAGGGTGTCGGCCAGCGAGTTCCCCATTCTGCTTTTGTCGACCCAAGAACGCCTGCTGGTGCTCGGGGTCGTGAAAGTATCGAAGTCAGGGCAATAGTCTATGGTTGAACGAGCTGGATAGGCAGCCGTTCTTTCTTTTCGTTTGCGATTTGCGACTTAGCGGTTCCCTTCTATGGTAGCATTAGTAGTTTCAGCCAGAATAAACAAACCAATTAATCGATTTCCATACAATAATCTTTTACGTTTCATACTGTTCTTTTCAATGTGATGACTTCCGAAAATATCTGAAACACATCCTCGTCTTTGTGTGCCTTCCTGCAAGTAAGCCTGCGTGCCCACGTTCAACAATCGGATCAACGACAAAACGGGTAACTACAATCATGTAATGTACTATCAGTGCTACATCTTCGTTGGTCATTTCGTAAACGTATGTATGTAAGCATGCATGCAAGTACGGACGAACCTGCAGTGATTCAACTTGTTTAGCTTACAGAGACTTTCCTAAATGCGATACTCTTGCGATGCAATGTGGTGCATACCGGACTACAAACCATATACAGCAACCTGAAACACCAACAGCAGGAACCAATGCGTAATATCTGCATGTAAGCAAGCAAGAACAATGATACCATAACGATATCCATCGAATGAACACATTCATCATCATCATCATCGGCCCCGTATCTTTTTCAGCTGATGTAGACTCAGCCTGGTTGTTGCTGGTCAGCTCTAAGCACTGCACAGCCCCAATTCAATTCGTTTCGACTTGAGCATTTTGGTCATCTTGGCTGCGAAATGGCGTCACTGAGTTAGTTCACCCGCCTATTCGGACATGCTCGTGTTCAAGTCGTGAGTTAAGCCTCAACCTTGTGCATCGTGATGGCATACGAGCGAAACGCGTGACTTGTGGCGTCATGGAGAGAGTTATCGAGGTTTGTGATCGCCGATTTGTTTACTTTGATGACTCTTTCGGCATGGAGAGCAGGTGATTCTGTAACGGATAGGTCTGATAATGCTGATGAGATGATCTGCTTCTAGGTGTGCATCGAATCTAGGCTTTGGTCTTTGGTCAAGATCAGCTCCAACGAGCAGATGATATTCTTATTGCACTCTGGTGAGCAGAGTAAGTTTATGAGTTCTGAATCATCGACAACACATGACTACAACACGTATGCGGTCTAGAGAGCGTGTGAGATGCGAATCTTCACATTCAAGTTCGTCTTCAAAGACCCAAAATGGCTTGAACCGAGAGCCACTGTAGTGGCCGCCGGAGACAAAAATCTAGACGTTGACCTCATCAGCCGCTGGCATCATACCGAACAGTGTTACCCCCATTGTCTCGTTCCTGAATCCTGACTGTGGGCTACTGTAAGCGCCCCGTGGCTGCGCACTTTTGTATTTCGAGTCCACGTCCGTCTTCGATGCCCGCTCCTTGCGCTTTCGTCGGCGTCAGGGTCTGGATCTGGATCCGTATCTGCATGTCTGGACCCTCGAATGTCGTAGAATTCGGAAGTTCAAGCCACGAAAGCCACAGACACCACTACCTCATACCTTCATGCATGCAGTTTGGGCATGATGGAGGCTCTAAACACCTCTTACGCAAGTGGGAGGTGTTGTTGCAAGGTTTGTAGTAGAGAGAATAAAAAGGATTGGGATTGTTGACTTATCATCCTATTCAACTTCTACGTTTACTTCCGCTACACATCCGCTATACTTCCGCCATCAAACATTCACACCAGATATCTTAGACTACGATTCCGCAATCCAGATCATAGAAGCTATTGATTCAGCCATAGCGCACTTTGGATATCACGAGTACTACGATAATATATGAATTACAACATACTCAATACTACGAGCTACCACCACAAAGATGGAGAACTACTGGCCCAACCAAGGCCATGTATCACCGATAGACACACAATACTCATTCAGTAACAATGTACAGAACTTCACTCTGCTAGTAGAAGATTTCCAGGATTCCGCTTCCATTCAGGACTCGACATCAATTACTTCATCCATATCTCGACCTCCTACCTTAAGGACCACGAGCTCTGAATCAGATATGTCGTTTGCTAGTCAGACCACTGTTAGCAGCGGATCTAAGAGGAGTCGGCGCGAGAGTCACAATGACCAAGGGGACCAGGATGCCCATCTAAATGCCCTGCGACCCCAAAAACGCACCAAGAGGGCCGCTCCAGTAGATAGCGAATCGACACAACTGTTTGCTTGCCCCTACGCTAAGTATGAGCCGAGCAGATACTCTGCCTCCAATCTCCAAGAACTCAACTATCGAAGTTGTTCCAAATGCTACCTCACGGACATCGCACGACTCAAGCAACATTTGTACCGAGTACACGAAAGGCCTAAGTTTCACTGTTCCAGATGCTTTGAGATTTTCGAAAGTCAGAAGATTTTGCTGGACCACGTCTTCGCCAACTCTTGTACTATACAGGAGCACTCTTCATTTGAAGAGAAGATGACCGCAGAACAATCTGCTGTTATAAGGAAGAAGACTCGAGGCGTGGAGCCATACTTCACGTGGTATGACATCTATCGTACTCTTTTCCCGGGTGTACCCGTGCCATCTACACCATACGCGAGCTTTGCAAACCAAAACTCGGAATCCTTGGACGCGTTTGTACACTTTGTACAAGAACGACTACCGCAAAAGTTGAGCCAGAATCTGGTAGGCATGTCGTTGATGAACGGAGTCCATCAAGACTTGGTGACTAGCTCGGTAGAGACTTGTCTGGCATCCATCATGCAGGAGATACGACTCAATTTCACTCAATCATCACGGGGTACTGAATCACCCGTAGCCCTCAAAGCTTCACCCGCTGCGGACGAACCATCTCCAATGCGGTTGGCTTCAGAGGTTAAGACAGAACCTGTCGATGAGCATACATTCTACCAACCTGTGAGTAATGACGCCGCTATGCGATCTTTGGATAATCAAAACGAAGATGTCTTTGGCTTGGACACTATGATGAATGATGTTGCTGTGGAGCTTTTCGGACCAACGACGGTCATTTATAACCCTCAGAACAGAAATGCAGAGATACCCAGTGTAGGAGATTACTTTGTCGGATTTCATCAAGCTGTCACTTTACCTTACCAAACTTGTTTTAACGCTCAATAGACCAGCGATTGAGATTTCACCATGTAACAATGTACAACAGCCACAACCAATGTATTACCATGATAGATTTACTGACACCGAAAGGAATATAGACGACAGGAATATCATGTAGTCTTATATGAATGCACCATATATAAGCAATACTGTATAGCAATCTGATTCAGCTTTTGCTCGAACGCATTACGAATGAAGAATGAGATAGAAACAATACCGCAAACAGATATTGAACTTTAGCTACTGAGATCCACAATTTGCACTAAATCTGAGCTCCACTCTCCATGATCGGCTTGCTAGTAGCCCGCAGCCATATCAACAAACATTTCTTACCAAATACCAATGTCTTGATCCTAGATACAATTATCACGCGCCGACCGCGTCGTGGACAGAGAAAAACCATGGACTCACCAGCAACTAAGCGTATGCGCTTATCCGCATCTCGAACATCCCTCTCGGGACGAAAGAGCATGACAGGTCATTCAGCCATGCCTCCTCCGTCGATAGCACACAGTCCACCAGCGCAGTCACGAAATCGTCTCGTATCAGCAACGCAACCAACATACGATTTCCTCGCAGGCGAAAACACAGAGAACGAAAACCAGCAATCCTCGTTCCAACGCTCGACATCCCGCCCTCCATCAAGGACAGGTTCCTCAATTCCAGCACCGCTAAAACGAACCGCACTTAGAACCAGTATCCTGCCGAAAGTAAATGATCCTCAAGTAAATCAAGTACACGCAGACGAAGTTCTCGCCCTCCGCTCGAAATTGAATAGTCTAGATTACGAGCTCAAAAACCTCCAATCCGAACGCAGTCTCCTAACGCTCCAGCACGAAAAAGAATTGCGCGAAGCCCAATCACGTTCTGACGCCGACTACGCGAAGTTCCAATCAGCAGAAACAGAGAGGCTGAAAGCATTGCGATCGGCCGAGAATGCAGGAAAAGAAATCAGCGAGATACGCGACCGGGCTATCAATGAGAAAGCAACGCTAGAGAGGAAAATCAGAGATCTACAAGTGAAATACGAGAATGTAGTGGAGGACAAAGAGGATGTAGACAATCGATTTAACGACCTACAGAGGGAATACGAGCGTTTCAGAATCGAGGAAGTTGAAGGCACGAGGACGAAATTGGAAAGTACATTGACGGAAACGAGGACCGAATTGGAAGTATATCAAAATCGGTTCTCGAGTACGCAGAGGAGACTTGAAGAGAGGGACGCAGATGTCGAAAGGTTGGAGAATCAGGTTCTAGAGTTGAAGTCGCAGGTTGGTGGGGGAGAGGAGTTGGATGTTCTGAAGAGAGAGTTGAGTGAGCAGATTGCTTATGTGAGGAGATTGGAGGGGCAAGTGCGTGAACAGAATTCTGAGTTGAGGAAGTTGAGGGATGAGAGGAGAAGTGTTAAGGTTGTCGAAGAGGAGAAGAGAGCGCTGGAGACTGAGGTTGAGGTTTTGAGGGAGGTTGAGAAGAGAGCTGGGGAGTTGGAGATACAGAGGGAGATTTTGGAAGATGAGAAGAGGATGTGGACGAGTTTGTTAGAGCGGGAGGGTAAAGAGGGCGAAGAGAGGGAGTTTGATAGTCCGGAGGGAGTGGTCAGGGCGCTGGTCAATGAACGTATTGAGAGAGCTATGGCTGTGGACCGACTCGGTAATTTAGAGAGCGAACTTGCTGGCAAAGAAGAGGCAGTCAAGGCTCTTGAATCCGAGAAGGAAGAACTCAAGGGTGAACTTGAGAAAGCTACGAAGACAGCAGTGACATCGACTACTTCTGAACAATCAGACACGAAAGCATATAAGAGGCTCGATAGACAGAGACAACTTGCTGTAAAGGAAGTCGAATATTTGAGAGCACAACTGAAGACATTCGATGTCGAAGAGACAATATTGATGGAGAACAATAACTTCGACAGCCAGCGATCAGAACAAGTGAAGCAGCTTGAATCTTTGGTCGATCAGTATAAGGCTGAGATACAAACTCTCCACAACGATCTCTCTAAGCAGGAGACTAGTGTTTCGACACCGACTGCTCTTGAGCCGAGAGGTACTAAACGACCTGCTACAGATGAGAATGCGGAGGACGACACTAAGTCGCAATTGGGTGCGTTGCTTCGAAAGAACAAGAACTTACAGACCGCTCTTCAGAAGATCACTTCTCAGAATCAGCTTCTAGCGACTGAATACCAGGCAACAAAATCACAGCTCAAAGCGTTGCGGAACAGCAGCAAAACACGCGTTCTTGAGCTTCGAGACAATCCAACGGCGCAAGCTGAAGCCATCAAGATGAACACACTCCGCACGCTGAAGTCGGAAAACGAAAGTTTGATGAAAGCGTTGAGAGGCCAAAATCTTGAAGATGAAGGAATTAAGACAGTTCCACTGTCAAGTCTTGACGCAATTAGACTCGATCTCGCGGCAAGAGATGCAAGCATTAAAGACAAGGAGAAGAGCTTGTTGCGTCAACGTGAGATCTGGACCGAAAAAGCAGCAGAATTCCGAGACGTGATCGCCTCCGTCCTCGGTTATAGAGTCATCTTCATGCCCAATGGCAAGGTCAAGATATCCTCCATATTCTACAAACCACAAGGTCGAGAAGATCCAGAAGATGTCGACGATCCAGACGACTACATTATGTTCGACGGTGAGAAGGGAACAATGAAGATCTCTGGAGGTAACGACGGGGAGTTCGGTCAAGAAGTAAAGGAACTGGTGGATTTCTGGGTCAAGGATCGAAAGGAAATTCCGTGCTTTCTTGCTGCTATGACGCTTGAGTTCTATGAGAAGTTCGGGATTATGAATGCTGAGGAACATTGATGGGATAACGATAGATTCACAATTTCTATGACTGTCAAGTGCTATACAACACTAGGAGGGAGCGAAGTTTCCGCAACTTCCATACTGCTTCTTCGACTTTCAGCAGGAGCTTACTGACAGAAATACAATTCTTTGCTTCCTTCAACGTTCCTCTGCGACAAGTATTGCTTAAGTCTCTCGTTCGTGACGACAAATGCTTACCATCAGGCTGAATGTTGCCTCTGCTCACAAGTAACTCCAAAGCGAACACGGAAATGACATCGCTGTCTACACCTTGATCGGAACAAGCCGACACGTGTCTGGTCCTCGTTCCGTCTTCCGATCTCGAAAAGAGCAAGACGACTTAGACAAGACAGAAATCAGCCTAGCATCGACAGAACAAACCTGATCATGGGAGTCATCCACGTCCAACAATGCCGGGCGCTGACCCCGGTCAGGAGGCATGACAACTCACGCGCCTCATTCAACTAGCGTCATACAACACAGCCCATCCCTCTCACCGCAAGACGGGCTGCAAAGATATGAATTGCCCTCTCCCTCGCTCAGAATTCACGGGCCTTTTTGCAATCAACACCTCTTTCTCGACCTTTGATTGGTTGTTCGATATCCACAAAAATTTCACGCTAACTTGAGCCCTGTGAGCCCTGTGTGCCTTGGGATCCCTATCTGCCCAGAATGGACAACAACTGGCTCTCCGATGAGGAGTATTGGCGCTTGTGGAACTCAATCATCGAATATGATCCTATCATTGGACCCGAACTCCCTGCTGGCTTGCGTACGCAGGCTGAGGGGGCTGGGTGAGTTTTTTTTTACTCCGCTAATTCTTTGAGTATATAGTCAGCAAGGTCAGTTGTCTCGGAGGTGTGACAAAGATGTTCTCCGTTGCAACCAGGACGATTGCACGAAAGTGTATGGTCGTAAATCAGAGCTGGATCGCCATGTCCGCGAGGAACACATGGGACAATCCAGTCGCTTCTTGTGTCCTGTCGACCTTTGCCCCCGATCGATCGAAGGCGAGGGCTTTGCCCGAATGTGCCAATTGACCGCTCATCTCACGACTAAGCAGAAGGGCCATAATATGGACAAGACTAGAGCGAAATATGAGGCTCGCAAGGCCAATCCTCAGAAGAACGGGGCTAAGAAGGAGTGAGCAATCGGCAACTAAGATGATTATGTGACGTAAAGGTAGACTGGATGAAGTAGCGATAGATACAGCTAGTACATCGGGCGTGACGGTAGTTGACGATTATGTAGTTAGATCAGATGAAATGGAGAAGTATTCTACTGCATCGCTGTAATTTCGTAACGTCTATATTCTCTTCCGTCATCATCGTTGACATTGACTACTCCTCTACAAATCTCCCTTCGTTACCGCCGACCTCGATGTAGACATTACTATCACTGCCATCACTACCATCTTCCACATCTATCTCCTCTTCAAAAGACAATACTCTCCCCACTTCCTCTTGAACCTCCCAGGAATAAAAGGTAAATCCGGCACCCAAACAGTCCTAGCAAGAACATGCGTAGCACCCACATCAAGAAAAGCCCTACAAGTAACAACTTCCCACTCTCCCTCTCTCTTCTCGCCCGCCGCTTCCTTCGCCTCCCGAATGAAGTCCCTCTCATTCACACTCGCCCTAAAACTACTCAACGTCGAATCAACGAGATAGTCGCACTTCGATATATCGGTATATTTGCCCTTGTCTTCTCTATTGCGATCATTCATACCGGAGGGAAGGGTGTATGTTCCTGGGAACGAAGGGAGGAGGGAAGTTTGAGAATTGCTTTCGAGGAATCCACCCGGAAGTAGGCCGTTGAAATCGCTCTTGATGAATTTGGCGTGGGCTCCGTTTGGTAGGAAGTGGGATGATGGGAGGCGGTACCATTCTTTTCCGACGCATAGCGTTGTTGAACTCGTGATGACATGAGGTTCTGGCTGTGTAGGTAGAGAGGAGAAAGCTTCGTAGATCTGTAACGGGGCTCGATATGCTGTTGTACTGCCTAGGATGCGAAGGAGACCTATGTTGATTGTAGCCAGGACGGTCGCGAGGACGATTCCTAGACGGATCTTGGCGGGGATTTGGCCCAAGATGGAGGAATGTGAGAGGGACCCTAGCCAGCTTAGACTTACGTGTAGGCCTATTGCGGCGGAGAGCGAGAGGAACGGGTAGGCTGGATACATGAATCTTTCTTCTTTGTGGGGTTGTAAGGTGAAGACTGCGAACCAGAGGTAGAATGGCGACGTCAGGGTTAGGAGTCGGTAGATTGATTGGTGGGATAGTTGGTTTTGGGAGGATTGAGAGGAGAAGAGGTAGTGGAGTAGCAGGAGAGGAGCAGAGAGTAGGGCCACGATGAACCAGAGGTTGAAGTTTAGAATGAGATTGCGGATGTAGAAGTGCCATGGTTCTGTGCCGAAGATGTCGGGACCGCGGTCTCCGCTGCTGAAGACGTTGTAGAGGACTATTCGCCAGGGAACTATGACTAGTTTTCTGCAGAAGGAGGAGTCGATCCCGACTTGGACAGCCAGGATTGCGAGACAGCCTGCTACACCGTCGAAGTAGCGTTTGTAGGTCTGCGCGATGCTGTTGGTAGTGATGGCGAAGATCCAGTCGGAGAGTGCTAAAGGAATGATTAGTGCACCTGCAAATGGCCATCCTAGCATTGCTCCCGTTCCGAACCACATTATGGCTCTGACAGTTTTGGGACCACCGCGTTGGTCCATGAATGCGGTCAATCCTAGTGTTGAGGTGTACATGGCGAAAGACGATGGCAAGAATGCAGATGATGCAAAGAAGAGACCAGGACTAAATGCCACGATCATCAAGTAGAAAGCACCGATTCTAGGACTCAATGTCTTCGAAATGATCGAGTATAATCTGGTCTCTGTGCCGGCACAGAATGCGGCGAGTAGGACTCGTATCGAGTAGAACTCAAATGTCTTTGACTTGCCGAAGATACTCAAAGCTTTGGCTGGGATCGCGTGGAGTAAGATATATGCCCAGCTCCGAATGCTGTACTCGGGCGAGTACTCCCACGTCTGTAAGCCATAGCCATGAGTGAGATAGTGTAAAGGCTCCCAATAGTTGAAAGTCTCATCACAATCTTGAATGGGTGCGTATAGAGCTGAGAGGATATGTGAGATGGTACATAAGTAGAATGCAACGTTCAGCGGGAGCAGAAATGTTGCAGGGGGAGCTTGGAAGTCATCAGGGCTAGGACTGTGCTGATGATCAATCAATGGCTTCAAAGCTTTAGGGTCTGGTTTGGCTTACTCTCCGCCGCTCGATTGACTCGTCTTCTTGTCCTTCGCCATAATTTCGAGATCCATTGTCCAAAGTCGTAGAACGAGGACCAAAGGTGTAGTGACCTGAAATCGGGCTAATGCGATATTGCCAAGTCCCTTTGTCATCAGCCAATCGGAGATGAAGATTCTCCGCATCAAAAAAGTTCGAGAAAGTTTTGAATGACATTGACATGACATCTCCAATTTTGCTTCTTCAGCAGGATTTATCGTACTTTTCGATCATTCTTGTCACCGACAATCATGGACGCCAACGACTTTCAAATACCTTCACCAAAACGACAGCGTACAGAGTCACCGATGGAGAACAGAATGACACCGCTTTCAACTTCTCAGAAGGCGCCTGTCGCAGATCCAGCAACTGTTGCGACACCATCCAAAGACGCGTCTAGCACTCAACAGCCAGTCGATGTATCGAATACCGAAAACTCGATGTTAGACACGCTCATGCAGCAGATAGAGGCAGAATCGACCTCAGACCCTATTCTCGTCTCTACGACGACCTCCATATCTGACCAACCAGCGATCGCTCCAGGCTCTCTGCCTGCGGATCAAGCAACAGCTTCGACTGTGCAGACAATAGCAGAGAGTACGGCTCCTCCGAACAACAACGCGAACAACGGAGACGACATGATATCCAGCCATGGATTGACAGAGCGCTCGAACGCGGACCAGAACACAAGCTCGCTGACAAGTGATCCTGAGGTCGATACTACCATGACAGAGGCGAATACGTCCAGCGCTCAAATGCCAGTCGAGGAGGACGGCCTGATTGAAAAGGCCGAATATAATCATTCGACCGTCTCTGCCGAGTCGCAGTTATCACAATCAGGTGGAGCATCCAGAGAGCCCGACTCCGAGATAGCGCAGGCTGCGGCAATGATCGATGGTATTCCACCGACTCTCGAATCTGCTCAGCCGGAAGATACGGCCGAGGGAGCAGAATGGGAGGTCGATTCTTCCCCTTATGAATCATCTTCAGACTCAGACACCTCTTCTGATGACTCCTCCGACGAGGATGCAGACGGTGACTATGCTATGCTCGATCCGGAGGAGCAAGCTCGCATACTCATGCAGGGCGATGGAGGCTCAGACGACGAAGGTGATAAGACAAAGAACAAAAGCGAGAATGCAGGTTTGAAAACGGCAAATGAACAAGCCGAGGACGTACTGCCCATACCGGATATCAAAATTACAGAAGATATGAAAGTCGAAGAGTTGGGCGATGTTGAAGGAATAGTAGACAAGGTCGTCCTGATCAAAGCTAAAGTCTCTGGAGAATATCAGGTATTGGACTCAGGGTCTTTGATTTGCTTACAAGACCGTCGTGTCGCAGGAGTGATTGCCGAGCTTTTGGGTCGTGTAGAGCAGCCTATGTACATGGTTCGCTTCAGATCAGAGCAAGAGATTGAGGAGCGAGGACTTTCCCAAAAGGGAACAACGGTTTACTATGTACCGTCTCACTCGACTTTTGTCTTCACACAACCCTTGAAAGCCATCAAAGGAAGTGATGCATCAAATTTCCACGACGAGGAAGTGGGTGACGATGAAATGGAGTTTTCCGACGACGAACAAGAGGCAGAGCACAAGAGAAACCTCAAGTTGAAGAGGCAAGGAAGAGCCGGTGAAATAGGCAAAGGACGTGGATCTGGTAGAGGTAGCCGTGGTGGTCAGAGAGGAGGCAGACCTGGCTCTGATCCTACTCGAGAAGCTAACGGAGCCGCTTACGGAAACGGATCACTCGAAATGAACTACGATGATGTGAAAGACGGCGAGGAAGGCTACACACCCCTAGCACGACCTACGAATCTACATGAGATGATGGGCTCTGCACAACCTGTTGAAGTCCCTGGACCAACAATGCTTCCACCCTTCACTCAACAAGCCCGCGGCAGAGGTCGTGGTGCTAGAGACGGACAAGGCCGTGGAAGAGGTGATCGAGGACGAGGTCGTGGCAACAACAATAACAGAGGCGCTTCAAACTCACAAAATCGACAACTAAACGATAGATCTCAGTTCCAAGGTCAACCCCAATACCCAAATCAAGCCAGTAACGCCTACCAACAACAACAGCAACCACCACAATCCCTCTTCCCCTTCCCTCCACCTCCACCAATGCTCGGTCCTCAATCATCCGGCTTCCCGGGATCCCTCGTCACATCACCAATGTCTCCCCTTCCAAATCAACAATTCAACTTTAGTAATTTCCAATCCCCTCAATCCTTTAACCCTGCTGCTTTCCAGCAACAATTCCAGCAACAGCAGCAGCAATATCAACACCAACAACACCAACAGAATGCATACTACAATCCTTCAGGAATGCAAGGTTACGCTCCACCACAGCAACAGTATCCTCAACAGCAGCCGCAACAACAGCAACAAAATGGATCATATCAAAATGCACAGGGTGGATGGCAGAACAACCAAGCTGCTATCGCTGAAGTACAGAGGCAATTGGAGCAAATGAGGCGCAGTGCGGGCGGTGGACAACAATGAATGGATTGATATCAGTTTTATTGATCCCGTTAAGATAGCACGGAGGTGTATTAATTTAGATGGAGAACCCGGAGTTGGAGTTGTACGTGTCTGCGACTATGCATGATAGGATGGGAATTGAGACATGAAATGGGAACGATACCAGAGCCATTCTCTCTTCTTTTGTTTTGTCAAGAGATGTAGTACGGGAATGGGACAATGTTTCAGTAGCAGTAATCATAGCAATAGCTGTAGAAGAAGACTTCCACAGTCAAAAGTTGGAAACAATGATACCCTAGATTCTTTTCTCTACCATTCTATCTGTTGAATCAAAGTCAAATTCTGTATATTTTCTTCGTTTTTGCATCTTCCTGCGAGCCCCCGTCAGGAGTTACTGACAAAGGTTGACAATTCCCATATCAAATCTCGGATATATACATCTTCTTTCCTTCCCTTCTATTCTAGATCTCAATTCCACTAAACGGAACCAAGTACCAATTTCTATAATGAATTCAGTTAGCACCCATACATTTATAACATAAAAGGGGAAGGGCAACGAGGAAAACTTACTCTGTACTTCTGTGTTCCCAAACCTCTAACCTTGACACCAGTCCAATACTCAAATTGCCAGAGACCCTGCGTGACCAAAGTTTCCAGACCTTGAATTGTCTTCCACCCGCCGATATCCTCGGCCATTTTCATCAGGTCGGTGTGAGCGGGCTTATAAGCCATTTCAAGCAGGACGCTCTTGGAGCCGTCGATTTCGGGCAAGGCGGCGTTCTTCTGGAGGTCGAAGCGTGCTTTGAAAAAGGCCTTGAGGACGGAGGACAGGGATTCGTCCATGGGGATGTTGGCGGGTATGGTTCCTATGGCGACCTTGGGCATCGTGGAGCCGAAGACCGCAAGGGCGGCGTCGGGTCCTTGTGATGCGTCGACTATGACGAGATTGTATGTGCTTGGGAAGGAGGAGGCGAGTTCTTCGATTTTGGACTTGTTGCGTCCGAGGAGGAAGATCGGGGAGTAGGACATTAGTTTCAGGGTTTGAATTGCTGCTCGGGCGGTACCGCCTCCTCCTATTACGAGACCTGATTGGGCTCCTGCGCCTAGAAGACCTGAGGCGCCTGCTGAGCGGAGACAATCGCGCATTCCTAGGAAATCGGTGTTGCGGCCTATGAGTTTAGGTGGACCGCCTGAAGGAGAGGGGACTGGGTCGATTGTGTTGACGGCGCCGATGATTCGGGCGTCTTCGTCGACTTCGTCTAGGAGGCTCATCACGTCTAATTTGAGAGGGATGGTGACGCTGGCGCCGCCGAAGTCTGGACGATGGATTACTTCACGGAGGACTTCGATGTCGTTGGTTTCGCAGAGGGAGTATTGGTGCGGGAGACCTGTTTCTTTGAAGAGACTGTTGTGAATTAAGGGACTCTTGCTCTGGGAAATTGGTGTTCCGAAAAGACAGAACTGCTTGGGTTCAATCTCACCAATTAAGGATTGGGCTGTGCGAATCTCGCTGGCTGATAATTGTCCCGGTGCTGCTTTGGCTGGGAGAAGTGGGTGGCTCACTGGAGTCATGAACTTATTAAGGATCCTTGACATTTGACCTGCTCGACCCATATTGATTGCTATGAATGGCAGATCGGGATGTTGAGATGCAGACCACTTCTGGAAGTTGTAGAGGGCAAAGTTGTCTTCCAATGTCTTTGCCACTCCGACGAGCTTGATGATGTCTCCGTACTGAAGACACTGATTGTAAGTCGGGATCCATGATGCTCGACTCGACCAGCTCAACGTTCCCTTGGGGTCATGATGAGATGCGATGATCTTGCTGTATGAATGTTTTGCCAGGTCATGCACTCTGTCAAGCAAAGGCTTTGGGAATGTTGTAACTTCAAGGTCTACAAACTCACAGCCCATTTTGATGGCAGTTGTATACAACGCCAGAGCCTCGTCTTGGGCCTCTGTAGGGAACGCGCCTCCTTGCGACTTCGTTCGAATTGTGAAAACAACTGGAAGTGGTACCGTTGCACGAAGTAGAGATAATTGTGATACAACATACTCAATACCTGGGATACCAGTGTTCGAGTCAGGATCAACAAGCAGATCCACACGGAGTTCAACTGCATCAGATCCCATAGCAACTTCTGGTAATATGGCAGTGTGCGGACGTACATCGGGGAACGTCAGAGCAACAAAGAAGGATTGCGTCTTTCGTTTCAAAGCAGCAAGGCTGTTCAGTTGACCTGTCGTCATTTGTAGAAATCGATCGAAGTCATCGGCAGCTTGTGATAAGTTCTCGTTTGGCATACGCTGACTGTAGTAGAGTATGTTGCTGCACTCTTCGAACCAAGGCTTACGTCTCAACCAAACCCCCATCATGTCTTCAACGTAGGCAGGCCGGGTTTTGTCTATTTGTAAGAATTCCATAACATGCTGAATGTTGCGCTCCACCAGGAGGACATTTCCGTTCTTACGGTGGTATTCTATGAGCATTTTTCTTGCCTCTGGCATTTCAACCACACCACCACCACAAGCCAGAATGTGACCTTTGCTGTTATCTTTCATGACGGATTTTAGAACGTTAAATTCCTTCTCGCGGAAAGCGTCCCATCCGTCTTCACGTACGATATTCGGAATTGGTCTTCGTTCTCTGGCTTCTAGCTCAGTATCGAGATCAATCAGCTTCCAGCCGAGTGATTTCGCGGCCCATTGACCAGTGGTAGTTTTGCCGGCACCTCTCATTCCAATGATGAAGATTGAAGCAGTCAGTCGATTGACTTGCTTAAGACCAAGATCTTTGGGTGCTTCAGGCTCCTTTCCCTCGAGCTTGACTCTAAATTGCTGTGACATGGTGTCCCACCAGCCGGGCCAGGTCTTGCCAGTGCATTCTTTCTCTTGAATCAAAGTGGGTTTATGTGCGGCCAGAGCCAGGACACTGAAACTCATCGCAACTCTGTGATCATCATAGCAGTGTACTCCGCCCTCAGGTTGCTGCAACTTCGATCGTTCGATACCGTCAATCTCAAGACCATCGTCGTGTTCTCGGCAAGTGACGCCGAACTTGGCAAGCTCCAGTCTCATTGCTTCGATTCTATTACACTCTTTTACACGCTGGTTGGCGATGCCATAGATCCGCGTAGTATTTGAGCTACCTCCCTGTGCAACAGCTGCAAGTACTGATGCTGTAAGGAAGGCATCCGTCATGGGCTCCATATCGACGTTCTTCAAAGGCTGAAGCTTGCCACCTGCTGGACCTCGAACTGTTGTTGATGTGGCAGTCTGCTTGACTTCACACCCCATAGGCCTCAATACATCAACTGCAAAGGCCGAATCGCCCTGAAGTGAGCTGGAACCAATATTCGGTACTGTACAAGTGGTTCCTGTTATAGCAGCGATCGCCAAGGGGTATGTAGCCGAGCTTGCATCACTCTCTACCACGTATTCCGGCGGATTCGTATATCTACCTTGTGGTATGTGGTATGTATGATCTTCGGTTTCGGATTTCTTCGCACGGATTCCGAACGAAGCCATCATAGCGAGTGTCATATCGATATAAGGCTGTGATATAGGCTTTCCTCCAACTAGCTTGAGTGTCACTGGCTGCTTTGCATACGGTGCGCACATCAAGAGCGATGACACATACTGAGATGACACTTTAGCAGCGAGCCTGATTTCACCACCAGCAAATCCTCCAGAGGCAGAAATTCGTAGCGGTAAGCATCCAGATGACTCGAGATAATCAAGTTCAGCTCCATTAGCACGCAGAGCATCCACAAGATCTCCAATTGGTCTCTGCTTCATGCGAGCATTTCCTGTCAGAACTGTACTGCTCACTTCGCTCGATTTGGTAAGTGTTGCGACAGTTGTCAAAAAACGAGCCGCAGTACCAGCATTTCCAAGATATAGGTCGATTGAGCTTGCTTCGAGGTTACCTCCGTTTCCATTTACAACGAGCACCTCACCGTCATCCTCCCAGGAGAATGTTGCGGCGCCCAATCTTTGAAGAGCAGCCAACATGACTTCAGTATCGGCTGACGAGAGAAGATTCTTGATTCGGCAAGTGCCAGAGCCCAGCGCAGCAAGCACAAGAGCTCTATTGGAAATACTCTTGCTGCCAGGAGGAGTACATACAACATCGAGATCGCTCGGTACTCCAGGACACACATCGACCATAGAAGACAACACAACCCTGAGGTCTTTGTCCACTACTGTACTGGCTTTCTGCTCGTATGTCTTTCCGATGCCAGACAGGAGTACCACCTTCTTGTTGGCACCATCATTTTTCTTGTCTACGCCCATTTTCTTGAGAAGCCCGTCAACCGTGCAGTGCTTTCCAGCAGAGCGTTTTCGGACTACTTCGTCATCGAGCCTCGTCGGCAGACCGTATGCAGCGATACATTTGGTCAATCGTCCAATAGCAACGCCGTTGAGCACACCAAGGTAACGCGCTAGCTCCGCTTCCTTAACCATACCAATCGCGACACATTCTCCGTGTAAGATCTGAGGTGTCAGATAGGCTTCTATGGCGTGACCGATAGAGTGACCGAAGTTGAGTAGGTTTCGAAGTCCTGTCTCTCTCTCGTCTATCGTGACAACGTGTGCCTTGAAGCGTGCGGACGCCGAAACGATGCGCAGAAGTATATCTTGGATGTGTCTAAATCTTTCAGCACCTTGAGTACGATCTGATCTGACAGCTTGCATGATGACCTCGGCATTGTCCTCCATCGCAGCAAATTCTTCTTCACTAGATATGGCTGCTGTCTTGACGACCTCAGCCATACCATTGATTAACTCTCGCTCAGGTAAGCTTCCTAGGAAATCCAGATCAATGTAGATGCGCTGTGGTTGCCAGATTGCTCCGACCAAGTTCTTGCCCAGTGGGGTATCAATAGCTGTCTTACCGCCGATAGACGAGTCGACCATCGCCAGTAGTGTGGTGGGAACCTGTACAAAACGAACACCTCTCATATATGTAGCTGCAACAAAGCCAGTCAAGTCTCCTACTACTCCTCCACCAAGAGCGATAATGACTGTATCACGACCGCATGGTGGATTCTGCACCAGAAGCCAGTCTTCGATAGCATCCTTGGTCTCTCGGGACTTCGAGCTCTCACCAGGGGCTATTTCATAAGTGAGGAGTCGTGCTTTAGAGCTCGCCTGTGATGCAACCTCGAACGCCTGTTGGAAAGATTCTGCAAATAAGGCACCAATATTCGTATCAGTGATTAATACATATGTCGAAGAAGGAAGGGTGTTCAACAAGTCTTTTGCGACGAAGTTCTTCCATAAGCCGAATTGAATGATGATGCTTTCTTTTCCAAGTAGATTGATGCGGACCTCGTCTGAATGTCCATTGACCGCACCATTAGTGGTTCCATTTAATTGAGGCATGTTTGCTCATTGAGCAAGAGGGTTGCAATGCGCTGAGTCACAACTAGCTAAGGATCACAGAGTAATTTGACGTTAGCATCAATTTTTTCCGACAGGCCGAGCTAGACGCAAATAAGGCGTTTGATGTAAGAACGACAGTTTGATGGCCAGGCCGCTCCTAATCAAGTTCTAGGCCCAACTGTTCTACAACTCCCTTGAAATACAGATGTTTGAGTTATTGGGCTTTTCAAGCTTGTCGTCTATCCTACTTCGACATTGTCATTTATTTTATTTGCTTGGAACAAATGTCGGTAAAAACATATACCGATGCCAAGACATGTAATTGCCAGTACCAATTCAGAAGATGAAGCTCAATCACTGCACTTACTCCTCTTGGTATACTGGTGACAGAATCAGATTTTCGATGGATGTTTACATACGTTGGAGCTGTCCTTCCTACGTGATCGTCAAATGAGTGTCCAATGAAATCATTGTTCTGTAGCTACGGAATCCATGACCTCGGTGAACATAGGTCAAGCTCATCTCCTACCGCACCCTAGCACAGTACCGTATTATGGTCAAAAGTCTACGAGAAAGGAGCGCGGCAAAGATCCGAGACAACAGAACCTCTACAACCTTGCAGACGAGATATTGCTAACACTGTCTCGGAGCCAGTGTGAACGCGGCAAAGATCCGAGACAACAGAACCTCTACAACCTTGCAGACGAGATATTGCTAACACTGTCTCGGAGCCAGTGTGAACGCGGCCAGATACTTTCGTGCGCATAACTGGAGGAGACGTGAGCCTGGATGTACAGCAATCCCGACCAATCGCTCAATGATATGAAACCGGCAACATCCCGCGGTATCACTGGAATATGTCTCTCAGAAACAAGACTGGGCTGTCATGTTTGAACTCTCATTTGTTCTCTATTCGTGGATTCTCTGGTGTCGAGAACGCGTCCAGATCCTGAAGACGTCATTCGTGAAATTTATCAAAAAATATATGTCTTGGCGCTACTGTTCCTTCCTGTTCAACATCAGTTAAACATGAACATAGACATCCATTCCAGTAACTAAAACAATATCGGAAACGCTTTTGGCCAACTTTATCTGTGATACATCTACGTTTGTGTAAATCTGTTGCTGTGCATGTTCAGCG
Organism: Camptophora hylomeconis; assembly: GCA_032357745.1. Lineage (NCBI taxonomy): Eukaryota > Fungi > Ascomycota > Eurotiomycetes > Chaetothyriales > Chaetothyriaceae > Camptophora > Camptophora hylomeconis. The sequence goes on along the minus strand of JAOTMB010000003.1, from coordinate 570,634 downwards.
GTGACCGAGCCCCCTAAATATCATTTACTTTTACGCTCGAGATTCAATTGACCCACAGTCTTGTAAGCATGGCTTCCTCTACAGCTCATGACAAGTCGAGAGCCATCGATGATGTTGGTGACGATTCATCATCAAACTCAGATATTCTTGACATGCGCAACGAAGAAGGTTGGGAAGACGTAGAAGAGGACATCATTCCTGAAACTTTTACTTCGCTCTTCGATGAGAAGACATTTCCAAATGTGGTCGAGATGTTCGAGTATTGCAAGAAATCTTACAATTTCGATATTTGGGATCTGCAACAGCGATATGGTCAGTCGTTCGATTCATACCTTACACGACAAATCTAATAAAAAGTAGATCTCGACTTCTTGGGATTGGTGAAGGTGGTCAACTATATACGAGACCAGGTGAGGAAGGGTGTGAGACGACCCGAGATTGAATCGAAGTCCGCGGTCGAGGATGAATTTTTGCTGATGCCGGTCATGGAGGATGACACTGTTTTGTACAACTTGGAAGAAATCTTGCAAGGTGCGTCTCAGTCGGCAACAAATGAGGTCGATGAGCTTCGCGAACAACTTGAAAGTCTTCAATCACAATTCGCCGCATACAGAGAAGACGTTCAAAAGCAGTTGAAACTCGATGTTGACGATGCTCCTGGTACGGCCGAGAAAGTTGCTGCGACATTGAAGAAGCAGGGCACACCACGATCTGATATCGACGATCATTACTTCTCATCATATTCATACAACGCAATCCACGAATCCATGCTGAAGGACAAGGTTCGCACCGATGCATATCGTGACTTCATATATGATAACAAAGACGTCTTCAAAGATAAGGTTGTTCTTGATGTTGGCTGCGGTACGGGAATTCTGTCTATGTTCTGCGCCAGAGCTGGAGCAAAGCAGGTCATTGCTGTCGACAATTCCGCTATCATCGAGAAAGCCCAGCAGATCATCAAGGACAACAATCTTGAAGACAAAATTACCTGTGTGCGTGGTAAGATCGAGCAGGTTTCCTTGCCCGTGGAACAGGTTGACATCATCGTCTCCGAGTGGATGGGTTATTGTTTGCTGTTTGAATCAATGCTGGACTCGGTCATATTCGCTCGAGACAAGTATCTAGCTCCAGACGGCTTGATGGTGCCTTCACATATCAACATCGAAGTGGCTCCTCTGGCAGACTCCGACCTGAGGATATCATACATTGATTTCTGGCAGGATGTGTATGGCTTCGACATGCGCAAGATGTTAGAGAAAGCACATGAGGAAGCACTGATAAGACTCATCGAGGGCAAAGAGCTTTGTGCTGATAGTGCTACAGTACTACGGTTAGATCTTCATACAACGAAGGTCTCTGATCTTAGCTTTTCATCTCCAGCCAGTTTCAGAGTCAAGGACGGCTTCGAAGTTTTGGAAGGATTTGTGACTTGGTTCGACACGTTCTTCCTACCATCCAGGTCAACAGAGATGCCCACAGGCATGACTGTGGCGCAGGCAAAGAAGAAGGGTTGGGTTGCCTTCTCAACTGGACCAACCCCTGAGGTGCCGACTCATTGGCAGCAAGGTGTCTGCCTCATTACAGAGCCAGAGAACAAGCTTAGTGCTGATCAGGAGATCAACACTCAAGTCACTTTTAGTAAGAAAGAAGATTCGCATAGGTCGTTAGAGATAGAGATCTCATGGGGTCTTGGTTCTCAGACAGATAAGTCGCAGAGATGGTCGCTAGACTGAGCTCGTTATATGAGTTGCAGGACACAGCGTTGCAGATTGTAGCCCGGAGTTTGAAACCAGACTCAGTACCAAGCTGTCCCATCTCGTCGATTCGTCAACCTAGGGAATAGTCTGTAGATAACAATCTCACTATGTGCAGACAGATGCCCTATGATGAGAGCGGGTGTCTATATGATCAACTCAACGGAAATCCCATGATAAATCAAGAACAGTCGCTGCCAAAGTCACTTGAATAGTACATCGAGCCGGACCAGCGATCGTGACCTCCAACAGGAGTGCATGACATGGCTCGGCACAGTCTCTACTAATCCCGAGCGAACTTCTGGTTGATTTGCGTATTGTTCTCCAGTAATTGCCTTCTCGAATTTTGTTGTACCATAATCACTACCTTGATGACGTTGCCGAACCTCGACGAAGACAATGAATGGTAGCTGACATGATCGAGTCCACGACATCCATCGACCTCCTGTCGCGTGGCTTAAGAAACCTGACAAAGTCCGTACAGTAGTTCATTGTTCGGAGCCAATTTCCATGCTTTGACGAGCGGCGCCACAAAATGGAGCCAAGTCTATCAATTGTTAGCAACCGGCGCACAGATCCATCGCCCCAATCAAGTAAAACGTGCTGAAGAAAGTCATGGAGCGGGAACCTGCATTAGATTCAGGGGCACCAAATTATCCTAATCCTAATGCATCACTCCTCAAGATGTAAAAGATGTTAACATTTCAGCCTCGAGTCCATCGCTTTGTCGATAAGGAGTTGGTTAGCATATTTCGGTCAGATCCACTGGCTAAATCAGAGTGGCCTTGACCTCAGCTCTGCCACTTACTGATCGCTTAGGCAAGCTCAAATGGATGATTTTGCCTCGAAGTCGATGTAAGGGATACATACCCCTAACCCTCCCCGCTCATCTTCTTCAAATGCTTAGGCGAGCAAAGAATATGTACTCGGTACTTTTCTAGTCATCGACCACCCGCTGCCACCTTTTCCTTCTCACGTCAGTCACTCATTCTCTGACGAATGTCACTCCCTTCATGCATTTGATTTCTTCACAGATGCTCTTCATGCATTACTGACACTCTTTTGAACAATACTTTGCCTGGCACGGTCCGGCGCCTCACACTCATTTACTCTATACTCGACCTTTGCTTCGACCTTCTCAATAACACGAAACAAGCCTCTCAATCATAATCATCCCCTTCAGATACGACAACTGTGACAGCAAGAGCACAGAGTTCTCTTCTAGCAAGTATGTCACCTGCCAAATCTCCAATGACGCAGATATCAAGCCTGCTCGCTACCCTTGGTAGCTCGGCAGCACTCGCTCCGAAAGCATGGCCGAAACGATTTATAGTCCTCGCCTTCATATTTATGGCAGTCACAATTCTTCTTTTCTCCAGTCACCCTCAAGTACCCGCCGTGGTACGGGACATTTCGAGCAACGTACCCACATTCACAGGCTTCAGTCACAGTGATAGTACGACTGTCCACCCAGTGGACAGACTACATACAGAATGGGTGTCCAAGTTCAATAAGAGAGTGGAAGGACAATCACGAACGCTTGAAGAGGCAATCAAGAAATACAAGCAGAGATACCACCGGGAGCCACCCGTTGGCTTTGACATTTGGTATGACTATGCCGTCGAGAACGACTATATCATGATCGACGAGTTCGATACTTTGATGGAAACCATAGAACCGTACTGGAAAGTCGATCCGCAAGAAATCCGAACACGAGTCGAACTTTCAGATGGTGATGGTTCTCTTACACAAATTAGCGTCCGTGATGGCAATGCGACATGCGAATGGCGAGACAACACTCATGTAGTTCAAGCTGCGGAATGGATAAACAAGTTCAATACCACGAAACTGCTTCCATTGGAGTTCAACTTCACTATTAATACACTTGACGAGCCAAGGGTCAACGCAGCGATACAGGAGTACGATCCACTTACCATGCTAAAACATGTAGTTCCACCTCTCAAGTTGGGGCAAGAGACGCCATACAATCCTGAGCCGAATGCTCCACGAAAACGTCTCGACTGGACCACCTTAACACACAAGCACGTTTGGCCAGTGCTGTCTCAATCATGTCCCGAAGACCAACAACCTATTGGCCAGGGTTACGAGTCGACTACTCTACCCTTCCTCAATGAGCAGCCTTCTCATCAAGACTTCTGTGAGTCAGTCGGTATGCTTGACGAGCACGGTTTCTTTCAGTTTCCTGCTACACTCTACATGACTCAGTCCCTCGTTCCGATCTTTTCTCAAGCAGCGCCGACCCGATTTAATGATTTCCTCTATCCGTCACCATACTACATTGGATCAGCGCGTGACAAGGGCAATCCTCATGAACCAGACTGGAATCTCAAGTTCAGCGTTCTCTACTGGGCTGGCTCATCCACAGGTGGCTACCACACGAGTGAGCATTGGATGGATATCCAGCGAGCTGGCCTTGCCGCTAGAGTTTTGGCAAGCAACAAAATGCCTGTTACGCTTCTTCGCCGAACTGGCAAGTTCCTTGAACCATTTAAATCCACCTGGACCAAGATCAGTCATTACTTCCATATTCACATCACGAATCTGGTTCAATGCGAGGAGAAGGCATGCGCCGAGATGAAGGAAGTATTCGGTGATGTCAAGGGTGAGCCATCATCCATGGCAGAACAGTACAAGTATGTCCTTGACATAGACGGCAATTCATTCTCCGGACGATTCTATCGACTTCTAAAGTCGAAGTCCGCCATCGTGAAATCAACCATCTTTCGAGAATGGCACGATGACCTGCTTTATCCCTGGGTCCACTTTATTCCATTGAGTACGAGCGGCAATGAGGCAGGAGAGATGATGAGATATTTCGCCACAGATATGAGGGGTGATGAGATTGGAAAGGAGATTGCAGACGCTGGACGCGAATGGGCCAACAAAGTTCTTCGTGAAGTAGACTTGGAAATCTATTTCTTGAGAATGATGATGGAATATGGACGATTGTTGAGCGACGATAGGGATAGTGAGGAGACCAGCTTCATTTTGGGACGAGGCAAGTCGAGACCCGGAGGTCACACTCACGGTCATACTCATGGTCACAATATTGGGGATAAATGACGAATTAGTCTGCTGTTGCCACGCATATTGTCAAGATTATGAAGGCGTTACTGCATTATGATTACCTGAAGCCATTTCAAGGGTACTCTGGGGCATGATTTTGATCCAATTAAGGTGGTTAGGTTGCTTGTGACTGAATTCAGATTGGCTAGTCAGCAGGTCATATACAATATATTGTGCTCATGACACTGGTACGGCTGCTTCCAGTTCCTTAATAGCATCTTTCTGCTCATTCCTATGTGATATTCATGAGGTCGTCGGTCAACTGCTTTCTGTAACCCATTTCTTACACATGCATACCCAGCTCAGAAGGGCCTGCAGGTGCATAGCGCTAAGCGAGAAACATGGGTGTCCAGGACCATGTGAATTAGAGCTTCACTCATTTCGAAGTGCACATATTTCAACATGTAGTAGATCGACCCATGTCCAATCCAAGGTTACGGGATATGAACTATCTGGTACACGTGGGTAGGATCGAGATGAGTAGTACAGCTTAGAAGTGGTCCGCAGCCAATGCTTACCGAGGCCGTGGACAGCAGGGTTCATGATGCTTTGTCACCTCAAGCTCTAAAATTGTTAACCCCAAACAGCACACCCAAAACGATGCGCCGATGTCCTTTTTAGCGTCTCTTAAACCTCAAGAACAAGCGACTCGTGATTTAGATCCGCCGTCTCGATTCACCGCAGATTAAACCTACTCAGGTTTTAGTACTGCATATCTACCTTCGTCGGGGCCAGCATCGTTTAGAAGCACACCTTTGGGACGATGTGCATCAATATGGGTTGACTAGTACCGCGATAGACAACTTCGATTTCCATGCCTGACAAACCTGCAACCGTCGCAGCCTATGCAGCTGGAGCATCTCTGGCAGCCATTACCCTCTTTTACGTGTTCGGCCCTACTTTCTTTATAGATGGCGACGGCTCGAGCAATGACGGTCGAAAACGAACGATTGTTGGATTGTCCAATGCTGCGAATGACTGCTTCATGAACTCGGTCCTCCAGGCTTTGGCTGGACTGGGAGATTTGCGACTATACTTGATTAAAGAGCTGCATAGAAGGGACTTAGATGGAGGGGAAGTCTTTGAAACGTTACCGCTCGTCCTGCGAAAGGGCGAGAAGCCGGAGAAAGTCATCAGTCTGCAGAAAGGTCCTGTCACTAGAGCATTGAAGGATATGCTGGATGCGCTGAACGAGAGGCCGATATACAAGAAGACGATCACAGCCAAGCCTATGATAGAAGCACTGGAGAGGGCATTCCAGACGAGGATTAGTCGAAACCAGCAAGATGCGCAGGAGTTCTTGCAGATCGTTCTCGAACGTTTGTCTGACGAATACCATGCGGCGGAGAAGGCGAGGAAGAGGCATGCACGACAGCTCCTGGAGAATGGAAGTCAAGAAGAAGCGGAAGAGCACGAAAACGAAGAGAAATTGGCGAATGGTAACACACTCACTTCGGCGACTATAAGTACAGCAGAAGGGTTCCCTTTCGAAGGCAGGATTGAATCGCAGATACAATGCATGTATTGTGGTTTTAGGACGAAGCCTACAGGGTCGACATTCGTCTCATTGACGCTCAACGTTCCGCAAAAGAATGCAGCTACACTTGATAATTGCTTTGACATCTTACTCAAGACGGAGGACATAGACGATTACATGTGTGACAAGTGCAGGTTGAAGCATGCACTGGAATGGAAGCAGTCCAGTCTGGCTGGCGCAAAGAACGAGGAAGATCGTTCGCAGCTCAAGCGAGATATTACACGATTGGAGAAGGCGATTGTCGAGGATCCAGAGAAAGCACCTGAAGGGGTGATACTTCCAGAATCGAAGCTGGCACCGAGAAGGAAGATCAAGAAGCATATGAGGATTACCGTGTTTCCGAAGGTCATCGCGATACATCTATCAAGGTCTGTTTATGACCCTCGCAGCTATTCGACTAAGAACCTGGCAAAGGTCTCCTACACTGAACGGTTGCGTCTCGGGGGCATTTTGAATGAGCACTGGTATAGACTGCTTGGACTTGTTTGTCATAAGGGTACACACAATAGCGGTCACTACGAGTCCTTCCGACGCAACCATGTCTATCCTCCTTTCTCAACGCCTGATGCGTTCAGTGCGTACGCGGCGGCGAGCAGAAGTGGAAGCACAGTCAATTCAGCTGGACCAAGTCCTGCTATCAGCGCGACAGTAGGTCAAACGAGTACCAACTCATCTACGCAAACACCGTCTTCAACTTCTCTCGAATCTAGCAGACCATCGACCGCGGCTGGAAAAGAAACATTACGTCCAACAACATCAAATGGCCCAGTCAGTCCCAAGGTAATACAGAGAACAATTACTTCAACTTCCAGACCACAGATAATATCTCACGAATCTACCACACGATTTCGACGGAAGAAGAAGTCGAACGATCGATGGTGGAGGGTGTCCGATGACAAAGTCAAGGAAGCACATACATCAGAGGTGCTTGGTATGCAGCGAGAGGTGTATTTGCTATTCTATGAATTGGAAAGACCTGGCGACAGTGTTGGGATGTAAGGACAATCAAGCAGGTTCTCAACGGTTGTGGTTCCCGCTTCCGCTTCGAGAAAAAGCATTCCACTCTTTGGTCTTTCTGGCGAGTGAGAGATTTAGGCAATGATAATGAAGTCTAAGATCAGGGGACCTATTGCAGCAGAATCTGGCAATTGCTCGTCGCTAGCTGCAGCAGGAATTGGGTTCCAATTTGCTTGGGAGATGATACACCCGGTGCCCGCTCCATAATGCTCGAGCAACGGGAGCCGATCAAATGCAGCGATAAGATACAGCCTTGAATATACCACGTAAATGACCATGTTTTTTTCTCTCTTGCACTCTTGAACGCAACTCAAGCTTTGCCTCGCCGTCTTCTCTTCGTCCATGACTCCCCACAACAACCACTTGTTCCAGACATTATCCGAATACTCGTGATCCGGTCAAAGACGGAGGAAATGCCGGGCATATCACGAATTGAAATCGGGAAAGAAATAGTCTATAGAGGAGTCATGGTCTCGTTCGACTTCCGAGGCAGTTACTTAGCCGGGGAACAGGTGACTGTTCATGAGCACATAGTAGTAGTAAACAGAGGGCAGGAATACCAATGGATGGAAAAGTTCACGCCATGACACATTGTAATGGAGGTGTTCGAGACGGTCGGGTTGTCAGAGTGTGGAGTATCGGAGACCCGAAGCAGAAACAAAAGAGAGTGAGGGAAAGAGAACCCCTCGTTCGCAGGACATGACGAGCGTGAGCAAAAACACACTGAGAGTTCGTTCCTTGAGGGTCATTTTCCATCCACCCCACTATGCCGCAAAGTGCTTTCGGGCTTAGTACGATAGGTTGAGAGCTTGGGGGTCTTTGTGTTGATTGAAGTATTGCTGTAGACCAATTCTTTTGATTCTTCATTATTACACATTCTTCTACTACTCTACTATTACTCGTGCAGCAGACCCAGTGTTTGTGTTCAGTTTCTCATCAATATCTCCTAGTATAAAACAGACTCTTCGTATCTTGTAAGGGAACCTCTTCCTCGGACTGATGTCTGAGTCTTCTTCTCCTCCTCTCCGGCTCAACTAACTCCAATTCAGACAATCATGGGTGTCAAGGACGTTCTCAAGCGCAAGGAAGGTGTCATCGTTGGTGATGATGTGTAAGTGACTACTACTTGATCATGACATTCTATAATGCAATCGACTGACTGGTTCATAGCCTAGCCCTCTTCAACTACGCTCAAGAGAAGAACTTTGCTATCCCAGCCATTGTGAGATACCTCAACAACTCTGCGAGGAGTGTCCGGGTTTGCTGACATCTCTAGAACGTTACTTCATCCTCCACCGTCGTTGCTTCTCTCGAAGCTGCCCGTGACGCAAAGTCTCCTATCATCCTCCAGACTTCTCAAGGTGGTGCCGCCTACTTCGCAGGAAAGGTGAGAAGGAGCAAGAGATGATATCAGAATTAAAAGCTGACGCCTCTTCCCAGGGTGTTGCCAACGGCAAGCAAGAGGCTTCCATCGCTGGTGCTATTGCAGCTGCCCACTACATTCGTTCGGTCGCTCCAGCATACGGTATCCCAGTTGTTCTCCACACTGATCACTGCGCGAAGAAGCTCCTACCATGGCTCGATGGTATGATGGATGCAGATGAGGCATACTTCAAGGAACACGGCGAGCCTTTGTTCTCATCTCACATGATTGATTTGTCCGAGGAAGAGGTTGACTGGAACATTGAGACCACTGCCAAGTACCTCAAGCGGGCTGCTCCAATGAAGCAGTGGCTCGAGATGGTAAGTAATCAACGAAGAGACGTTGGTTCGAGATCTAACATTTCCAACAGGAAATCGGTATCACTGGTGGTGAGGAGGATGGTGTCAACAACGAGGACGTCGACAACAACTCTCTCTACACCCAACCAGAGGATATCCACAACATCTACACAACCTTGAAGAAGATCAGCCCATACTTCTCCATTGCTGCTGGTTTCGGTAACGTTCACGGTGTCTACAAGCCAGGTAACGTTAAGTTGCACCCAGAACTCCTCTCAAAGCACCAGAAGTACGTCAAGGATCAAGAGAAGCTTGATGAGGACAAGCCAGTTTACCTTGTCTTCCACGGAGGTTCTGGCAGTACCAAGCAGGAGTACAAGGAGGCCATCAGCTACGGTGTCGTCAAGGTCAATTTGGACACTGATCTCCAATACGCTTACCTGACAGGTATCCGTGACTACGTTCTTAACAAGAAGGATTACATTAGCGCTCAGGTTGGTAACCCAGACGGTGAGGACAAGCCCAACAAGAAGTACTTCGATCCCCGTGTGTGGGTTCGTGAGGGTGAGAAGACCATGAGCAAGCGTGTCGCAGAGGCTTTGGTGGATTTCAACACTGCCAACCAGTTGTAAATGTGACATTGAGATGGTAGTGTCAAAGTGTTTCAGGCTTGTGCGATAACGGCTCGATTAACATTTCTTCCATAAGGCTACACATGGCTTTCATCCTTGGTATCGATTGCCCCACCTGAATGAAATTGAACACAAATTTACAACTACTCTATGAGTGAAAGGATTGATTCTGATTGACAATCTGAAATAATCTTCGAGCAATTATCTGTAGAGAAATCATCAGTGAATCCGTTGACTTCCGCGTTCATATCGAATGCAATCACAACTCCAAGTTTTTCGTTACAAGATACAAACAATCCGTGGACCCAAAAGTGGAATGACGTCAGGCGGGCTATGCCCCCCAGATGTTGGATGTTTAGAAGTTCGTGCTTAGAAGCCACACCTAAACACACCCAATCATATCCTTTGCGTGAGTCTCATCTAGCGTTTTTCGTCACTGATGACCCTTGCTCCAACGACGTCGTGACTCTGTATCCTACAGTAGAAAGGACGCCTATTATCCCACTGTGTGCCTGCCCACTATCCTGTCAACAATTATCAACTAACGGGAGTCAATCGCTTCTTTTGCCAGACATTCTTCAGAACCAATCTTCTTCTCTCTACTTTTCGTGTCTTCTGGACTCCTGTCACTGTCTCTGTGATACCTACGTATACTGAGTTTTTGAACCAGTTGTAACAGACAATGCCTACTGAAGTTGAAGGTGGCGCCGTGCCGACTGCCAGTAAAGGCTCATGGTCTTCATTCTTGAAGGTAATATATCTCGTCGAATTGACGAGAAGATGGACACGTATCTGACAAATCGCACAGTCAATCGCTTCTTTCAACGGAGATTTATCTTCCCTGACAGCACCCGCCTTCATCCTTTCCTCACAATCTCTCGTCGAATTCTCCGCATATTGGACTGAGAATCAATCCTTGTTCCTTGCACCAACTCAAGAGCCAGATCCAGCAAAACGTGCACTTCTCGTAACCAAATGGCTCCTCAATACTCTCAAGCAACAATACTGCAGTCGCAGCGAAAAACTTGGTTCGGAGAAAAAGCCACTTAACCCATTCTTGGGTGAATTGTATCTGGGACACTGGGAGGATGCACAACACGGTCGTACAGAACTGGTCTCGGAACAGGTCTCTCATCACCCTCCTGTAACTGCATACTGTATCACCAATGAGAAGTATCGCATCAGATTGCAAGGATACAATGCGCAGAAAGCGAGTTTCAGCAGGACGATTCACATCAAGCAGATTGGACATGCTGTATTGACTTTGTACCCTCCTGGAAGCAATGAGCCAGAGACGTATGTCATCACTCTTCCTGCTCTTCACATTGAGAATTTGATCTATGGTGCGCCATTCGTTGAGTTGGGCAAATACACACATATTGTCTCTTCGAGCGGTTACATTACCAAATTCGACTTCAGCGGACGAGGATGGTTGTCAGGCAAGAAGAACAGTTTCTCAGCTGTTTTGTGGAAGGATGGAGTTTCTTCCGAGAAGAAGCCATTGTACTCATTTGATGGTCAATGGTCAGAAACCTTTCACATCAAGGAGGGAGAGGGCAAACATGCCAAAGAGATTGCAACATTCAAGCCATCGGATATTACACTCTCAAGACTACAAGTCGCTCCATTGGAAGAACAAGACGTGTTTGAAAGTAGAAAGGCGTGGGCTGGTGTCGCAAGATCAGTCGAGAAGGGAGATCTAGACGCAACATCAGCTTTCAAATCCAAGATTGAGAATGCCCAACGTGCTCTTCGTAAGAAGGAAGCAGAAGAAGGACGAACCTGGCAAAGAGTCTTCTTCTCTCAGCCAAGCAGCAACGATCCAAATGAAGCAGTCTTCATGAATTTGGTCAAGGCCATTAGTGGATCTTCAATGGGAACCAGCGCTTGGGAAGGTCTACAACCTGAAAAGACTGGTGGAGTATGGAGATATGATGAGGAGAAGGCCAGAAGGGCTACTAGACCATTTCATGCTGAGGGATTGGCTGCATTGGGTGATGCTCCTTTGACATCTATTGGCTCTGCTCCTGATTCTGTTCCCGCTCAGGGTCAAGCTCCTATACATTAGTCCGAGATGGGACAGTATGAAACGAATTGAGATAGACGCTTTCTGTTCCTAGACGTCGGAAGACAGGCAGACTAGAGATTTGAAGATGAGAGGCGAAAGGTGGATTGCAGACATGAGTGACGAGGAATGAGAATGAAGTTCATGAGAATCATGATATGTCGAGGCGAGGCAAGACAAATAAATCCAGTAGTAGATTGGTGGATTATCATGGTTGGTTTTGATTCTTTTAATGTTGAGTATTAGTACCAATAATATCATCATCACTACAATTACTCCTCCCAGTATTACCATCGCTATCGTTACTGCTCGCGTTACTGCTCAGGCCCATGCTATATATATCTTCTCATCAGAAATATCTCCTACTTTTCTCCTCTTTTTCTTGTCATTTCAAGTTTCGTACTATGTACTTACTACTCAAACATTATTCTTGGAGGTACCATACTACTTAGTGATACAATATAATATACTACAACACAACACAACACAACATTTTCGATCTCATTTTCTGTTAGGGTTTGGATTATGATATTGACGTCGTCTTCTTCTTCTTCTTCTTCTTCTTCTTCTTCTTCTTCTCCTCCTCTATCTACTTTCCAAGTATTTGGATCACCGTGCCATACTATGCTATACCGAAATAGTTAACACTAGTTTGGACCATTTCAAGTCCAAAATCGTGTCTTATTAAACTATATATGAATATGTTCAGAGTAGAATGAATTAGATTAGATGAGAATGTGAATGTGAATGTACGTCTACACACACGCACGCACGCACGCACGAGATAGACATGATACAATGTAAGTAAGACATAGATACATGGATATAAGGAGATTAGGAGATGAGGAGATTGGAGGGTTGTACTCTGGTGTACGTACGTACATACATACATAACATACATGTAGGATATTTAGTTGGGATTTGAGAACGGAGCATCAGGATATGAATATAGATCGAAAGTCCAAATCAGCTATCCATCTGCTCAAGTCTAATCCTCTCTCTTGACCTGCATCAAGATCTCACTAACTTACAAAATGACTATATCCTGTATCCGATATTCCATTGCATTCAATCCCGTCCCATTTCACCACGATACAGGCAGAAGACCCCATCATAGTTCCTGTCTCGGATTCGCGAAATCGAAGACAGTATCTGGAGATACGAGATTCGATAGTAGTTAGAATGAAGGAAGGAAGAGCTAGCTAGCTATTGTCGTCCTTTTGCTTATGGTTGTATCTGAGACTTTGAGAGGATATCGTTGTATGCGGAGAGTTTGCCGACGATTAGGTACTAGAATTGGGAGGTGAGGTTAGTATATGTATGTATATGTGATTTTGCTTCGCGTTTGGAAATCAGGGTATTTGAATATATAGCATCTGTCTTGAGACAGACTTTCATAAGGAGGCGATGGGGGGTTGTAATTGGTGCTTTTGAGTGGAATTGCTGTTTCTTTTTTCTTTGCGAAAGGAGAACCATGATATGTCTGTGTCCTTCGTCGCTTTTTTGAGAATGTCTCTGTTTCATTCTTGATAGAATTCATAGAAGCAGACGCGTAAGACGGACCAGCAGTAGGAGAGAATCAAGCACGACACCGTGTGATGAACATTGTGCAAGGAAATACTACACCTTCGTACAAAACCAGAGTGAGGAAGAAAAAATTGAGTCTTACCTTCTCCTCAAACCTCTCAACCCAACCCTGCAAGTTATTCAATTCATCCTGACTGAGGTCCTTACAATCGTCCAAAGGCCCATCAAGGTCCTTGGTCAACATCTCTTCATCGAAACTCTGACAAGCAAGACCGCGTGTCGCATCCCTACCAGCGAAGTTCTCGTATGGACCACCCGGACCGTAGAAGTTGCGTCCAGCCGTCACATCGTAGACTTTGCCCTTGACGGCGAGGTAGACGGCGCCATCTGGGTTCCAGGGTTTAGAGGGCTTGCCGTTGAAGTGTAGGAGGGTGCGGGGCGTGAAGGTGCGGAAGACGAGGGGCTTTTGTGCATCGAGTTGGATTGGGCTGGTGTCGCGGAGGCGGAAGTAAAGGAGGGTGACGATAACGACGAGGATCGATAGATTCAAGGGACTTAGGAGGGAGAGACTGGGTTGGAATTTGTTAGTTTGGATGTGTTTCATATGTTTGAGTTGGGTAGAATAGGTGGTTTTGAGATGGAATATTGCTTGCGACCGAGAATATCTGAGTGATGTTTTCGAGCGTAGGAATGAGGAGTATGGTGCGAGACTTACATTGATTGCTTTACTTCTTCTCTGTATGCGAGGAAATCTGGTGGCATGTCTGCCAAATTCTGTACTGGTCTTCTTGAAGCAGCGGCTATGGCTGTGGCCGCCGAAGCGACAGATGAAGTGACTGCCGACATCTTGAGGAGACTGAAGTAGAGACTGATCGATTTACACGATTGTGGTGTTTTATGCGACCGCGAAAAACTTGTATTTCAAAACGTTTGTATGTCTGACACTATTCGTTATGTTGTAGAATATTCGAGGAACTCATGGCCAGGCCATCCATGTACGTGCAAACTTGACAAACTTCGGCCAATCTATCTGAATTCTCGGCGGAGATTCTATTCAGCACCGACGAGAATACGGAGAAATAGCTAGACCTAGAAGAACTCAATTTCACAAATACATCCACAACCCTCCAGAAAATGAGGGCTACAAAGAGTCATACACAGATGGGAGACGCGATCGAAAGTAGTTGGATGATGTTCATCGTTATTGATTTATTTGAAAACCTAAGCTTACAAAAGGTCGCTTTCTTGCGAACTCCATAATAGATAAGGCCAACCCTATCGACTTTCGCATGTCGCCATAAACTTGAGCAATTCAGGGAATCTCGTCTCGTTCATTATCATCGTTTCCTGAGTCAGGCGTGAGTTGTAGTAATGTCCGCCATCTCAATATCTTCAGCACCGTTCGTATTTGTCCTAGCAAAGGCCGTGTGAATATTATTCCTAGACCTTTGCATTGTTCATTATGTTGATCCAGTTTGAGAGTGACCAAGTTCTATCTACAATTCGTTCTTGATGCTGGCGGTACTGTGTGCAGCAGCACTGGCTGCTTGAGTACCATACTTGGAAGCCGAGCTGGCAGCATCGGTAGCGTATTGAGAAGCTGAACTAGCTGCATCAGTGCCGTACTTGGAAGCTGAGATAGAAGCCTCAGAAGCGGCGCTTTGTGCAGCAGCGGAACCTGCCTGAGCACCACCTAATGCCTGACTGTAGAGCCAGTACAGACCTGACTTAACACGTTCGAAGATAGTCTCTGATGGAGACGAGGTACCATATTTGAAGTAGCTGTATTGTTTCTTTGCTGCGGCACGGAGCTCATTGGTGGTAGAACCCTGGTAGTTGGGGATACCGTACCTGTCGAGGTAGCTCTTGAGATCACTGTCAGACCATGTGTCAAAGACACTGTCCTTAGCTGAGTCGGTCTGCTGAGCGAGGTAGTTGGTGACCGAAGCATAGCTTGTTCCACCAGTCTTTGAGGCGGAAGAGTAAGCTTCTTGTGCCTGCTTGATAAGAGCATCACGGTTGACGTTTGCCTGCTTCTTGGCCTTCTTACCACTCTGAGCAAGATACTTTTGAAGGTTCTCGGTTGTCCAGGTATCGAATGTCCAAGCCGACCAACCAGTTGCAGCCTTGTGTCGGTTAAGACGAACAGCAGAAAGAAGTTCATCACGCTTGCCACTCTGTGGGACCGGAACACCACGGGAGTCGAGGAAAGCCTTGAGACGTGAATCGGACCAGGTGTTAACAGCCTCACCAAAGAGGTACTCGACACCCTCGGAGATCTTGTCAGTGGCCTTGGCGTATGCGTTACCGGCTGAAGAAGTAGCTGCACCGTATGCGGATGCACCTGAAGCAGAGGCAGTTGAAGCTGCGTTACCGGTCATCTTGGCACGTTGCTTACGGGCAAGAGCAATCAATTCATTCTTCTTGCTGCCTTGTGGAACTGGAACTCCATTCTCATCGAGCCATTCCTTGAGTTTGCTGTCAGACCAAGCGTCGAAAAGCGCATCAGCAAGACTGGCCTGAGCGCTAGCAGCGGACTTGCTGGCAACACCTGCAGCAGAGCTGACAGAAGAAGCCGCTGTTTCGGCCTGGTATTTAGCGAGACGGGCATTGCGGCGAACAGATGCAATCAACTTATCACGAGTTGAAGGCTGTGGGACAGGAATACCGCGAGAGTCCAAGAACTCCTTGAGATCAGATTCAGACCAAGATTGGTAGAGCCAGTCACCTGGGTAGGAAGCGTATTGGTTCGCCTTCTTTGCAATTGCGTCGTAGTTTTGGCGAGCAGTAGTGAGGAGAGAGTCGCGAGTGCGAGGACTAGGGTTAGGAATCTTGTTGTGGTCAAGGAAAGCCTTCAACGAGGACTCAGTCCAACTGCGAGGGTCAGTACGTGGATTCTAGAGAGTTACAATATGGCAACCAACCTGTTGAAAATCCAGTCCTTAATATTGTGGTAGTTATCCTCAGTGGTAACACCAGCCGCCTTGGCCGTATCAACGATCTTTGTTTGCCAGTTTTCCTTGACCAGATTCTCTAGATCCTTTCGATCAGAGGCTGCGGGGTAAGGAACATCGTGATCAGACAGCCATCTCTCAAGTTCAGTCTCGTGCCACTTGTTGTAGACTAAAAAGTAGTGATTGTCAGCGTGGGTTTCCAATAGAACTGTCTAGTTGAGAGTCAAGAATGGCTATCAACTCGTCGAACGAGAGGTAGCTTTCGACATCGGAGGTCCAAGCAAGCAAGACAAGGGTAAACTGACCAGACTTAGATCCTGGCAGCCAAGCTGCGGCGAGCTGGGTACCGGTCAAGGCCAATACCAGACCTTTGGCGATTGAAAACTTCATGTTTCAACGTATCACAGAAAACTATGAGTTGTGTTATGAAGGAAGAATTGGAAAGAGGTCAGGGAAAGATTGAAGTAGTAAAATCGAAGGTGAATTGTTATGGAGAGTAGGCGTCAATGGCCAATGTTTGGTTTGCAAATGTTGTGACATCATTTACGTGCGATGTGTTCAAAGCCACAACAAGGAAGCGCGATGCCATTCCATCATCTCACACCACTGATTTGCTACGAGCTGTTCTTTGACTCCATTAGTTGACGGCAGAAAGTACCAGTACGACTATGTCACGTTTACACCGCTGGAAGTGTCGTATCATTACACAGTGCGCGTGCATGTGACAATGACCGTCTTTGACACAAATTCTGGTGGTCACTAGAAGTACCTCCGCCTCGAGGACGCTGACTGTATGAATAGAACGTGCCCTTAATCGTCACCTTTCAGACACACATCTTTCTAGAGGCGTCTAGCACACACAGTTTTCCTTTCTATGCCATCCTGCAAGTGACTGAGTCTATGAAGCATTTCATGTGCGATGGTCTGGAAGAATCAAGGAGATTTTTTTGTGCTGAAGTTCCACTAAAATTATGGTGAAATTCTGGGGAAGTGCATCGTCATGGGTGGGTCCTTCCGTCCCAAGCTTTGTGTTTATTCAATTGCCATGACACCGGGTAGGTAGAGAGAGTTTCATAGCAAAGGCATACACTGAATCGAAGTACTTGAACATACAATACTTGCTGGATAGATACCGACTGCCACCTTTTCCACCGGATCATTCATCCTCATTGACCATAACATGATGCTGATGGCAAGTCTAGTCTGATCTAACCGTCAACCAATCATACTAGCGGCTCCTCAATCGAGTCTAACTCGACTTGCGCCTGAGTGAGGTCATCATACCGTTACGTGACACGAGACTTGTTCAGCTTGTCAGTATAAGCGAGAGCTCCAAAAAGCTCCCTAGTCGTGAATAGACAGCCAGATTTTTGTTTACATCTCTTAATTGACAAACACATACCAGACTCTCGTACAATCACAGTAACATGGCTTCCATCATGAGATCCTTCACCAGAGTTCCTCGAACGCGACTCATCCCCTCGATGATATCAACTCAACCTCGAAGATGGGGATCTTCTTCCTACGGTAACGAGCAGGGTGGGCAAGAACAAGGAACCCACGAGAAGAACCCAATGAGCCATATGGAACATCCTGGCCCAGAAGCACCGGCTACCCAAGGAAAGGGTTCAAAGGGTTCAAGTCAGCCGTCTAGCAGTTCAGGTGGACCAAGTGACGCAAAGAGTGGGAACGGAGAGCCACAGCCAAAGCTATCGAGTGATACCTCACCAAAAGAGAGTGATCCAGAGGTCAAGAAGCACAACGATGAGATGAGAGCGAGACCAGATCGAAGTGCCAACCAGCTAGATGAAGGAGACAACAAAGTAGACAAGAAGTTCTGGCAAGGTATGTTTGAAGGGAAGTCCTGGGGTTTACAGCACTAACAGGTGTCTTGCAGGAAATGTTGGTGATGGGAACGTGGAGAAATGAGACACGATCGATACTGCAAATTGAAGTGCTAAAATGTAATATCTCACAATGGAAGAGGAGGCAGGATATGGACTAGGCGCACTCTGATAACACGTCGCGTAAAAAACATATTTCATGTGCAAGAAAGCAAACATATTGTGAAATGATGTCGACCTCCCACAGTGTTCATATCTCGACTGAAATGCAGTCTCCAGCCGGAGTGACCATTCTCCACTAAAAGATCAAAGAAGGATGTTGACCTGCTCAGTAGTCTGAAAGATTTTTACGCATTCCTACGCAGCTTCAGAATATCTGCAAGGCGGATCTTTCCTCTCTGGCCCCATCCGGCCTGCCCTTGCGCAACTTCAGGTCGAACAGAAACGTACCACGACCAAGCCCTCTTGTCCAGTTCCGTCTTTGACAATTGTGACGCCCAAGATTGACACAGCAAGTGAATTGCTCTCAGCGTCATCGCCGTCGCCCTCTCCTTTGCTGCAGTAGTTTCGGCAGGTGTGCGTTTCTTCTTTTGATTATCGTCCGGATCTTGCTTCACCTTGGCTTCGTGTATAGTGAGTGATCTGAGGAGATAGGATCGAGCAGAATGAGGATCGTAAATGGGTGGACCCTGTGACCCAGCGAATTTGCCTGCGACCAGTGGACCGTTCGATTTACGCAGTGCGTCGAGATCTAGGCCCCAGAATGCCTCGTGTGTTGAGGTCTCATCGGGTTGTATGTCATTATCCTCGACCTTGATAGCGTCCTGACTGTCTTCGATCTTGATGCTAGTATGTCTATCTTCCGGTTTAATCGGAACCGTGTATTGTCTTCTCATGACTGCAATCTCCCTCATAAGAATCTTTACTGTTGGCTGCCCTCTTGACCAACCTTCGTCTTCTGCTGTGGCGCCGGGCGCCAGGCCTATCGACTTGGCCTTGCTTTGCGCGTTTGCGCTGACAACTGCTTGTGCTAGACTCAGTCTGCTAGATAAAGGCTGTTCGGGCATCGTGTACTGGAGAACAACAACGGTGAAGGCGAGGAATAACGGCGCTCGGTTCGTTTCGATTTCGATGTCCTGCAATTCTTCAGCAGTGGCTTCAATGCTTGGTAGTGCAAGATCCGCTTCGATCTCTACATGACTTCGTGATTCATTCTTGTTTCGTTTTACTGCAGCATTGTTCTGAGAAGTGTCCTGGGTGGCGACGCGCTTCTTGGGATTCGAGACCTTCTTAGCAGCATTATTGACCTGTTTGACAAGCTTATCGTCTAGGAAAATGGCTTGAAGTGCACCTGACTTTGCTTTCGCAATCGCATCAGGCGTGTTCAGACCATGCTTCCTCAACGCATTGACTTTGGTCAAGGCCGTCGCAAGCGGGACCTTTGCATCTTGAGTCATGAATCGAAGTAAGTTCTGTACTTCTGCCGCTGCAGATGCTGCAGCCATTATGGGGGACAAATCGGACGTGACCGTCACAGCAAGGGACACCGGAAATTCGCAAGGGCAGGATATGGTTTATACGACACTATGTCAACCTCAAACAAGTGCGTCCGTCGTCAGGGTTCGAAACGCCCTGAAGGTGCACATAGGATTGGACTGCGATTGAAGATACAGAGACTACGGCAGTTCGTAACAATCCACCCATCAGGCGGCTACTGGGCCTGATTCACCGCCAAGTCCAAGATTCCGGGCTGAACGGAACGTCTGCTAAGATCTTAGCGACGCTAGAAGTCGTCTGAACCCAATGTGCACATCACCACTAAACCGCTCTTACTATCTTCCGTCACTCCTCCTTCGCCAACCTCGATCCTGCTTTTCACAGCCACTCCAACCGTCCACCTCACAAATTCGAAACAACCACGACAACAAAGGTCAATTCAATCTACGCTCGAATCTCTCGTGTTGCGTCTCGATCTCGTCTTCAATCTGGGCATTCGACGATTTTCCCGCCATCTGTCGGGCCATTGGGCCTCACACAGCCCTGAGCCATGACTTCCAACGTACCTCCACCTCGCGAACCCTCTCTTCGAACGATCGATTCATTTTCACGACGGTCATCCCTAGTTTCAAATCCAGACGTTTTCAGCGACGATTACGCTCTAGAACCTATCGACTCAAATCTCAATCTGTCCCTGGAGGACTCGATAGACCCCGAGGATCCCTTCTCAAACCAATATTCCAACGTTGTCCCTTATCCCGCTCTACCACCTCGATTGTCTCAGATAAACAGACCGACATCTACAAACAAGAGACCTGCCAATGGAGAGGCTTCCTCTTCTGCACGCGACAGTCCAAGTCTTAGGACATTGAGCACATCCTCACGCATTACAATACCTAGATCGCAGAGTCCTTATACAGGCCCGACAGCGCCGAGTCACCCTTACGCCATGTATCCTCAAGTTACTAGAGCCTCAAGCATTGCCAGTATGTCAACAATAAGACACCAAGAGAGGCCATTTGTTTCAACGAGAGGACCCGAACATCCGTATTCTATGTACCCACAAAATACAGTAACGGAGGATGAAGATATAGGCACGCAACCAATACCGCTCGGATACCCAGGCTCTGGATTTTCTTCTTCTGGCGGACCATCAGGTAGTGATGTAGGAGATATTGTCGGCTTAGATGGTCATATTGAACAACTTCCCCCATACACTCGATTTGACGATAACGTTGTTGCGAAAGGAGATATGAGAGAGATAAACGGGCATTCAGTGGCGGAAATTGACACGTCATCTTCAGAAAGAGCCTCGCTGATGCCTGTCAATACACGGCAGTCAATATCGAGGCCCAGTGAGCGCATGCAACTAATGGAGCCGGTGGACTCCGTAGAGCCAGAAGAGGTGTCTGAAGAGGAAGCCCGGAAAGAAGGTTGGAGAGAAAAGGCACACAGGAGAGTTTGCGGAGGCATTGCCCTGTGGTTACTAGTGCTCATCGTAACGCTCGTCATTCTGGCAGGCACATTGGGTGGTGTCATTGGAGGTGTTGTTGGAAGACAACAGGGCTCGGTCGAGGCTATGGAGTCATCGTTAGTATTTTACAAATACGATGCTTTTTTTGCTAACACTAATCAGATCCGCCACGACAACAATTTACATGGATGCAGATCCAGCCACTACAGACTCAAACACGCCTACTTGTCCTACTGGAAAGTACAGTATTCCATTCAACCAAACAGAGGAAATTCGTAGCTGCGTTGCCAAAAACAGCTATGGCGTTTCCTGGAGCTGCTTAGACATTGCATATCTCGGCATGACCATCGGCAGAACTACAAATGGCAGTCCTACCGTGCAATTTGACGACTACTCTGTAACTACACAGCAGTTCTTGTACGGACCGCAACCACCTGACTTCAATGGCTCTACAATAGATCTGCATCCATACAGAGACAGAGACAACAAGAATTTGGGTGTTGCTATGTTTTACTACGAGGAGTTTGACAAACTCATTATACGTAAGTGGTTCTGTAGGAGTTTCTGAGCGATACTAATATGTACAGTACCGAGTTATGCTCTTAACCCAAATTCGAAGAGAGAAGTTACTGAAAGGGATATATTTGGCCGTGCCACACCTTGGGATGCAAAACCACTCCAAATTGGTGATACGCCTTGGTATTGTTTCTGGAATGCTACGATCAACGAATTCTGGATCTTCCTTGAAGAGCCGGCCAATGCTTCTAGCACATTGACAACTTCTGCTGCTTCTTCTTCATCAGCAACTTCTTCGGCGGCCAGTGCAGCCAGCAATAGCATTGTTGGACATAAGGTTGGCACTACCAGTACACAGACATCATGGCAGCCACTATTTACAGATGTCGGATTGTCATACATTCCGCGCGATGAAGCCCCTCAACCAACTTCCTCGTCATCCTTGAACAAAAGATGGTACACTAGCGCTTACTATCCAACCTATCCCAGACTCATCAAAATGGTAGAAAAGCGTAAGCCATCAGGTAACGTTCAGCCATATTGTCAGAGAATGCAAGTACTCGCCGATTGGAACATTGTTCCCAATGAAAACAACCAGATTATATTTATTCAAGAACTCCAGTACGCATTCAATCCGATCTCGGCAGGAACCAAGGTAAAACGTGAGTCAACCACCGAACTCGAATCGAATTGCATTTGTGAATGGATGAGCGTTTGAATGAAACATTTGGGCGCGATTTACATACAGACATTCACACGGCGAAAACGGGGATAGGGCAGATATTTGGATAATGAGTTGACGACGATTTTTTGTTTTCTTGTGGGTTGATTTTAGCGTCGAGTTTGAGGTATACTACTACCACTAGTACAAGCACAATAAGTACTATGCTGTATCATGCGGGTGGATTGAGGTCCTTATTTCAAGAAAAGGTGTATACAGAGGGACGACAAGAGCATACACACTCTATTTTATTTTGTCGGGGACCATTTCTTCCTCCCTTCATTTTACATGGAATCTTTCATATCTTTTAGTTTCCATCTATTCAAGTTCTTTTCTTAAATCTTTCTATGGAAATTGGTTCATTCATGGTATTGTGATAGATTGGGTGTATGGTTTTATGGATTCGGTAGCATTGATTGTCTGTCTGATTAAATGATCAGTAGATAGTCCGGATGACAATACAAATTCTTTTACCTGTTCTCTCTCCTAGACATCTCCTTACCTTTCTTTTAGGACTGCATATAATTAAGTAGATATACAAGTGGACAAGTAAGTAAGTAAGTAAAATTGATTCATTGCATCTTAGTCCATGCCATGAGGTATTGGAAGTCCTTGACTGGTCGACTAGTTGGTTGGGTGGTTGGTTGGGCGGTTGGTTCATTGATATTGTATTTTTAGATCTGGAAAGTATACTGTAATTCAATTTGGATTATGATATTGGGAAGGCTTTCCACCATACTTCTGGAGTTAGGTTTTGAGGTCTATCTCTTGGTATTGCTGCTGCTGCTACTGCTGCTAGTTGTCTATTCTGATTTATGGGTGTAAGACTTAGTTGCTGACGCTGATGTTGATTTTGATTTGACGACTGGGTTTGAGCTGGGTCTAGGTCGTTCGCGCCTTGTCGTTGTTGAGTTTGGTGGGACGTTTGCGTTTGAGCATCATGGTGGGTATGGGTATGGGTATGGGTATGAATGTGAGTGGGAGTATAGTTGTGACTTGGAGAGAATGAATGTACTGTAAATGATTCTCTGGACGGCGCTCTATAGTCTGCCTTGTCAATGTGAGTGTAGTCGAGTATGAAGTTGTCTTCGTTTTCGTCAGTGGTGGTGGTGGTGATGGTGATTATGTCTGCTAGATAATATAAGTCTGAGAGGTCGTTGGTATCTATTGTGTTGCTGTCATTCTTCTCCTCTGGTCTTGCTATCTCATTTGGTTGTGTGTTTGAACTGAATTCTGATGCCAGAATAGGGGAGTTAGTATTCCCTCTGACGAAGGAGTCTTGGTTGGTAGTTGGCATTGTAAATTCAATTTCTGAAGTAGATGATTTCACACAACGTTACTGGTTTTGATCTTGAGTTGTAGTAGACTGATTCGGAACCGAGAGTAGGAGGGTCAGATAGTGGAGGGATTGTAAGAGTGATCAAATCGACATGGTTTGATTTTATAGGATTCGGTGGTGAGGACCTCTGAAGGCTGCCATTTTAGGGATTTTGACATGGAGGCACTTACTCGAACATATCTGATGTCCTCATGGTTCACGACGGACATCCTGTTCTCGATATAATCGAAGCGAGAACCAAGCGCCTTGCATTATACATCGTAATGTGACTGATATCTGTAGAGAACTCAAAGTATTTTCAAGTCAGGACATAGCCCGCACTCTGTGTAACTAGATGCGTTGAGCCGTGTTCGCCTACCTGTGTCTTCCACCGCTAGCTCTTCGTTATCGACTACTGTATCAGTGTCTTGATCTTAGTATGCCGAGGGATCACTGATAGCACACGCTGATGAGAAGCCGTGTCCATGACTCCTCTACAGAAGCTCGTAGGATGATTCGTTGGGTCAGTCGTGGTCAAAGCTTACAAATTAGCATCTGTGTGATATTCTTAGAACCTTTAGATTCGAGCTTGTATTCGATACAATTGTTGCGTCCTGTCACGGGTTTCGAATAGAGAGTAAATCCATCCGTCCGAGTCTTGGACTCAAACAGCATTGCTTGCAGAGGAACACGTCTTGCTTTTTAAACTTAACTTTTTCACCGCTATCAAATCAGGAGTATCTCGATGCTTCAAGTCCTGGAAGAATGAATCCGATATCTTCAATAGTATGACATCAGGTGCGAGGGTTTGACAGTATTATATGGGTTAAGAGTGATGGCACAGAGGGTGAAGTTGAAGTTGAAGAAGATCGGCGACTTGTGCATGCTTTCACTAGCAACGCCGAACACGCGTAAGCTTTCTTACTATTCGCACCGTGCAACGCTCTCGAATAGATCTTTATCTCACATGATAGAGTATAAGAAACTGCACAGCCAGTTTTGAAGAACGTACTTGTGATTTCCACAGTATCGCAACGAGAGCCGGACCTCCCACAGGCGCAAACGCCAACATGTCAATTCGACGTAAAGCTCTACTCATTGGAATCAACTACATCGGCTCTCAGCATCAGCTGGAGGGTTGCATCAATGATGCACAAAACGTGGCGGGCTTCCTCGTATCTCGAGGCTACAGTTCTGATCCA
This sequence comes from Camptophora hylomeconis, assembly GCA_032357745.1. Lineage (NCBI taxonomy): Eukaryota > Fungi > Ascomycota > Eurotiomycetes > Chaetothyriales > Chaetothyriaceae > Camptophora > Camptophora hylomeconis. Next base: position 545,764 of record JAOTMB010000003.1, on the reverse strand, counting down.
AGATCTATGGTCGTATTGACGGATGAACGTCAGGGCCCTTACTATGCTTCAGGTCACAATATTCTAGCCGCCATGGACTGGCTTGTCTCCGAACCTGAAACATGTCTGTTCCTCCATTATTCGGGACATGGCGGTCAGGTTCCTGATCCGGATGGTGATCGTGCCTCTGGATTTGATGATACAATAGTGCCGGTTGACTTTGAACGGAACGGCCAGATTTCGAGCGATACTCTACACCGGCATCTGGTAAGCAAACTACCAAGCAACAGTACTTTGTTCATCATCTTTGATTGCTGCCATTCTGGAAGTGCGGTCGAGTTGCCCTACGTCTATCGAAGCGATGAAGATGGAAACATCAATCTTATGGATAATTTGAAGGCTGGTGAACAACTTATGGGTGAGGTATGCATATTGTGAAACCGAGCTGGTTGTGTAATCGCGCTGACTTTTGCGGAAGGCATCTCACCTTATTTCCGGCGGCTTTACATTTCAAAATATCGGTGAAGCGAGACAGCTTCTCGGAGCCGCCACTAATTTCTTCCACGGGTTGAAACACCAGTTTGAGGGAGAGCATGAGCAAGGGCTTGCACAAGCAGATGATTTCGAGGAAGATTGGGCGACCGAAAACAAATCAGTGTTCATGTTTTCGGGTTGTAAGGATTCTCAGACTTCAGCAGATGCATTTATTGGGGGTAAGCATGTAGGTGCAATGTCTTGGGCGTTCCTTGAATGTATGAAACAAGACTACGACTGGAACATGAGCTATGTCGAGGTAAGTTTTCCCAGGAGTTTACGAGTTAACATGTATTGATCGGTCCCAGATCTTGCAGAGAACTCGTGAGTTGCTGCAACAGCAGTACTCGCAGGTTCCTCAACTGTCCTGTGGGTACCAGTTCGATCTCAACCGTCCTATGAAGATATAGATCTGTTCGACGATGCACGACTGATTGCAAGTTGCAGCATTAAGGAAGGCTAATCACGACCTGATAATGTCCAATGAATACAACAGAAGTCACAGTCAGGGTGAGGAACTGTGCATAGTATTCACATTATTACCGCTCAGCTTTTCGCTACCTCCACAGGGTTCTTCTGAACCGACTCGTATAATTGTAAAACACTAGCAACAAGGAAGGCCCAGCTACCCCAGAAGGTTGCACAAGAAGATTGAAATTGAGCTCCGGAATTCGCATAGGCAGGACCCAATGCGCCACATAGTGTGAATCCGAGAGCTCCGACAAAATTCCAGAATCCAATATGCCAACCAAGCACACCGAAGGCAGGTTTGTACCATTTCTCTTGCGTTTCTATCATGAACAGGATACCTGAGACGATGAAGCCAGTCCCTCCCACTATTTGTGGTACCCAAAAGACACCGTTCTCAACCCGTTGATTAAGGTGGTTCAATATCCCAGGTAGGGCCGTGAAGCCGCTGATGCCAAAGATCGTGGCACCAGTAAACTGAGCAAGACACGCTAGAAATCCAAGCTCATGAAAATAATGAGTTTTGAGCTCCTGCCATGTCGGGGCCCAATTCCAATTTCTCTGTGCCTTGCGATCGTCACCCTCGTCAGGACTCGCCACACCATCCCCAATTAGATTTTTCTTATTCTGATGGTGGTGAGTACACCCATCCTTTCGCGGACGAATAGCCACCACCGACCCCGAAACTTTCTCTTCCTCACCCTCCACCAACTTCTCCACTGCCCAGCCAAAGCACCCAGCATTGTTCTCGTTGACGGCCTCAATCATCAACAGAATAGACCCAGTTTCGAAAAACACGATGGCGCCGATGAAGGCCGTAATGCCGCCAGCATATAGACTCTCGCCGTTGAATTCAGTAGATGGGTCCATGAGCGGTAGAAACGCGAAAAATGAGTTGATGACCCATACCACACTTCCCCAGACGAAGATTTGCGCCACAAGCCAACTTATATCCCACGGCTTGAAGACAGTAAACATACGTAGAGTATTCTTCCATATCTCTGCCGTAGAGTTAGTTGGTTTTGGAAAGTTTACCTCTGCTTCATCTGATTGCGCGTCTGGATTGATTTGTACAGTGTGTCTGCCTTTTCTGTTATCTCGTGATCGCCACAGAAATGTAAATGGACTGCTTTGCTGTGGTTTTGTCGGGCTGACATCGTCTGAGACGTCTGATTCACTTTGTTGGCCTGATTTGATTGCTTGGACCGGAACTTCGCTGTGATGGTACTGCGCGTTTGTAGGGTTGAGGAATGAGAAGGGCCCATTGATCCTTGAACGTTCTAGTTTGAGTTTGTCGTCTGGGTTGGGTTCGCTTTGCGCGGCGAACGCGTGGTTTCGCTTCATCAATTCAATGAATGGGTGTCAATGGTTGATGAAGCGCTGGAATAATCGAGTAATGGGAATAGAATGCGGTATACTAGGAACGTGATGTTGGTCCTGGTTTTAATGAGGTTCTTGAGGTTACATTTGTTGCCATTACGTCGACAGAGCTGAATAGACGTCTAACCAGAAAAGCTTGCCCGAAGCTTGTTTTCGTAGCGGCCTTCCTCCCCCTGAAGAAGCTTCTGCGCTACAAGGAGAACTTAGCACATACGACATGCGAATCTTGTATGGACGCAGTCTACGGTAAGCCTTGTACACCATATCGCACAGATGTCCGTACATGACCCTCGTGTAATGGTCAGCCCCGGTCGCTGCTAGCACCTCCATCATATCCATTCAAACGCTCAAGGTCAACAACACATGAAATCCACACAAAGTCGATTCAAGAAATGTCAACCAACACGCACCACTTCACAATTCACTCGCCCTCACCGAGTACGATCTCATACACAACTTCCAGCCTCTCATCGCCTCGTTCCAAACCATCAATAATCTTAAGACACATCTGTCGAATCACCGTTGCCTTCTACGCCATTCTGATAATTGTGCTCAAAGCTCAGGACTCGTTTGAAGAATTTGACCGCTTCAAAGAGCAGATTGACTTCCTTACGCAATACAGCCTCGTAGGGAACTTTCTGGCTCGAATTTCTCAGAGTTTGAATTGGTGGGGTTTGTGCTTTACTACTTTGGTCACGTTATATCTGTGTCTAAAGAGGGATCATGTTGGTATGTTTTCACGTCGTGCTTTTCGATTTATGGTGAGAAGAAGTTCGTACTGAGAATCTTTTTCTTGAAATAGAAGAATCTTTGCTAGTATTACAAGGATTGGGGGTGCAGACTTCGACGAGCTCACCTTATTTCTTGATGGATCCGACTACGACTTTTATACCTACAACGCAGATTCAGGATATTGTTATACACGAAGCGTTCAAAGGCTTTGAGGTGCGGTTTTACCTTGCCATTATTGTCGAGGGAGCCACTGAAGTTGTTGTCGTGTTCCCAGTAGGTCATCTCGTGACGACGGAGAAGATTGAGTTGTGCTGACACCTACATAGCGTCTCTTACCAAAGCGGACTGTCCTGGAGGAAGTGTGGCGAGGATCACGAAAATGTCTATACGGTAGCAATGGATGACTTCGCTTCCTTATTCCCGTCTTCCTCACTCTTCTTTGCATCCCTTCTTGCCTGTTTGCCAGCCAGATATTTGGCATTCAGGATTTCCAATGTTTCCAACTTTTGCTTCTGCATAGCTGGGATATAGTCTCCGACCAGATTAGGAATATTACCGCCATCGAAAATTCTCTGACTTCGCGATTTCGATGGTGTTGTATCAATTTGACCTCCACGCAGTAGTGGCGTTCCGTCACCCTGGCTAAGCGCGAGTCCCAGCAGGCCTGCTGTTAAGGTTTCCTTCAGCTTAGCTTCGCGCCATTCTGCCCAGAGGGTTTCTACGATGCCGCCAACACCAAACTTGCTGTCTCCTTTCGCTGTGGCTGTTGGTAAGCCAGATTCATCGCCGGCATAGATCCATTCCATCTTTGTACCAGGGAAGTCACCCTCGCCTGGGAAGATACAGTCCCACAATACTAGTGGTGCATCGTCTGCCATCTCGTAGTGTGGCCGGCCAGGATTCTTTGCAATATCAAACAACTCATCAACAATCTCTGGCTTTTCCAGTCCCTGGCCAACGAGGAACAGAATCGCGACCATACATCTTACTTGATGCCACAAGAACGCAGTGCCATGGACAGCAAAAGCATAGACCTTCGGTCCATCACTACCAACACTTCCAAGTACAGACCTGGCAAGGCCAGTCGCCATTCCATTGATCCCGGTTTCTCGCGCGTTCAATGCTGGATGATCGATAAACTGACTCATTCCGAGATCTAATTCCTCAATATCGGCAAAAGTGATTCTCCTCTCGCAGCTAGTCATCTGTTTGCTTGCATCAATCTTGCAAAAATTGCGGAAATCATGCAGTCCTTCCAATTTCTTAGCGGCAGCCTTCATTGCCTTAATGTCTAGCCAGCCTTCTCGGATATTCAAGTCTTGTCCCCGACTGTCTTTCAGTCCCGAAGGCCCAGGTGTCGGACAGAATGCAGGATTGGTGAAGAAATATTTATATCGTCGTTCTCGACATGTAAAGCGAGCATCCCATTCGGGAGGTGGATATGGGCACCAAGCCAGAATGCGAATCGAAGGTGGAAGTAGAGAGTTGAGAACCGAAATATAAGGAAATTCGTCTCGAATAGGATCCCAACCAGGTGTAGACGGAATTTCATCATCTTCATCAACGACAGGAACTTCTGCATTAGAAGCATCCGTATTGGTAGAACCGTTGACCTCCAGTTTCTCTACCATGTCCTTCTTTCTTTTAGGCCTGCTGCTTCTGACTGTGATACCCACGACCTGCCCAAAGGCACTGACACCCTTGTCTGTCCTTCCACACTTTGAGTACTCACATCCTTCCCAATTAAGCTCCAGCCTTTCTTTTCCTTTCCTTCCTTTGCCTGCTCCTTCTACACCAGCACCGTACCGTTGTGCTCTCGTCTTCTCATCCCATTCGACTTCGAAGCTCGCGTCAGCACCCTCTGATATCGGAGGCGAGATCAATCTGGCTTTCCGTAAGGCCTTCCAGAGAACCTCTTCGATGGTAGGTTTTGGAGGTGCGGATGTGGCGTTATTGGCATGCTCGTACCCGTTGTAGGAAGTCCCTACGTAGGAGAACTTTAGGGCGATGCGGCGGGTATGGTAATTGGATGGATCGAATGCATTTGGAGGTTTCTTGGACTTGCGAGCTGGAAGACTTGATGGACCGGAAGGGCTTGTTGTAGCACTTAGACTTGCTAGCCGCGTGGATTGAGCTCGGAGTTGGGACTCAAGTTCTGAGATACGAGCCAAGAGGGTCGTGCGTTCGGAAGGTGCGAGTTCTTCGTTATGTGAAGCAGGTGTGTCATGCGAATTCATTATTGTAATATTTCTTTGAGCGGTGGCACGACGCGTCCGCGATGTCGAAGTTGTGATCGAGGGCCGGAAGTATCGAAACAGGGTCAAATGCAAGTTCGAAGTCACTTTGAGGGCAGGAGAGAAAATGGAGCTGGAAGGCATCGATTGTGATGGTACCGAGTAAGAATCTTTAATGCACTTGGTAACGTACTGTGCGGTATGAGCGACAAAAAAGACTGGAGTTATGTCCTAGAATAGTGATTTTACATAATCGCATCCTTGGTGGGGGCCGTCGAGCCGCCGCATTAATCAGGATATCAAGACTGGATCTAGATTCCTGTGCTTACGAGGGCATGTAAGACCTAGGAGAGGACCCTGGAATCAAAGCATTTTATAAAGAAGATGAACTGCCAGGTCGACATTCAGAATGTGAAAGTATGTACTTCAGCCCATCGGTCACAACATGTCGAAGGGTACTTCCATGCTTGGCGCAAGTCTGGCGCTTCTTACCTCAATATTCATTTACCTTAGCTACCGCTTTTATCAAAAACGCCGTTTCTTCAAAGGCCTAGTAAGTAGATTAATCAGCGAGACTCGTTGAAGCGTTGACAATTTATCCCAGCCGCAACCACCACACAGCTTCTTATGGGGCCATCTAGCCGTGCTGGGGGAGATTGCTGCGACGTTCCCTCCAAACACGCATCCCCAGGCATACTTTACTGCTCTCGCACGGAAGTACAATCTTCAAGGACTCTTCTATCTTGATCTATGGCCAATAGCTTATTCCCAAGTGGTTTTGGTTGATCCGGAGCTTCAAGATCAACTTTCGATCAAGAAACCGCTTCCTATCCACCCGATCGTGGCAGAGGTCATAGGTCCCATGGTAGGCGAAAATGTTATCGCAGCTGTCAATGGCCCCTTATGGAAGGGTCTACACAATGCCATGGTTCCTGCCTTCTCATGGTCTCACATTCGTACTTTGACTGGTGTTATTGTGGAGGAGAGCTGGCAGTTCCGCGAAACGCTTGACAAGCTTGCAGCTTCAGGGGAGGTGTTTTCGATGGAAGAGACTGCAATGAGATTGGTTTTTGATGTTATTGCTAGAGTTGTTTTCAACTCTTCTCTCAATGCCCAAACCATAGGAAGTCAGCAACTCGACGATTTGAGGGAGATGGTCAAAATAGCGGAGCAGGGCCTCTTGCTTACTGAAAAATACAATCCTTGGACTCAAGTGAAAACTTTTTTCAAACGACGTGTATTGCTAAGAAGGCTTCATTCCAGTCTCGGAGCAAAGATCAATGAGAGGTTTGATCTGCTTAAGCGGGAAATGATTGTGCCATCTAGGAAGGATCCATTCAGCATTCTGGACTTGATGCTTCGAGATAAGCTGGAATTAGAAGGTCTTGATGACGAGAAGAAATTTGCCGCTGTCTTGACTCCCAATGAGATGCAGATTCTACTTGACAAGTATACCTTTCAGCACCCTTCAAGATTTGACGTTTACTTACAATTGACAGCATGAAGGGTTTACTTGTCGGCGGTCATGGTACTACCACAGATTCTCTCTGCGTAAGTTATCTATGATGCTCCTAAGCTTGCTGACACTTTATGCAGTTTATCTACATGCTTCTCTCCAAATCTGCTGACGTCGTGACGAAGCTCAGATCAGAACTGGATCAAATCTTTGACAAAGACCACAGCAAGACTGTCGAATTGCTTCTAGCTTCACCCGCCCAACTCCAAAACCTTCCATACATGGAAGCCGTCATAAAAGAAACTCTCCGTCTATTTCCTATAGGTTTCACCACGAGAGTGGCTGAGCCCGGAAGCACACTAACATACAATGGCCGCATCCTCCCCATCGACAACAACCTCGCCATCTGCCTCAGCGGCCACGACACTCACTACAACCCCAAGTACTTCAACGAACCCACAAGGTTCAACCCAGACCGCTGGCTAGATCCCGAAAGGGCTCCGCCGCCATCTTACTTCCGGACCTTTGGCCGAGGACCTCGCGGCTGCTTAGGTCGAAACCTGGCTATGAACGAGCTTAAGACCATACTCATCATGACGATTCGAGACTACGATTTTGAATGTGCCGGTCTCAAACCGAATGCGGAGCCGAAGATGAGCTGGACGGATCTTGATACTGTTTATGGAGATATCATTTTTCAGGAACTTGGGTTTGAGGCTAAACCTAGAGGAGGGATGATGATGACGGTTAAGAAGCGAAGCCATTCGTAGATTGTAGACCGGCTGAACTCGAGAGTGAAGATGCTTCCGGCCAGTCCAGAATTTGGGAAGATTGTTGATGCGGATGGTAGTAGGAGGAGATGAATTATAGCCGCTAGACAACCTCAATCGATGGAACATCAAACAGCATCTCGAACTCGCACATGACACTTTCAGTATTGGAATCAAGCTCTATAAAGTCTAGGGGCTGATTGACTGTAGTAATCATTGATCTCGAGACTAAGTTTATGATAATGCCTGAATCTATATTGACTGGGAGCGAAGCTCGGAATATGGTAGATGAGATCATGTTTCTTTGAATCCATCATTGCTGGATCTCCAAATCCGAACCGATATTCCTGAATCGAAGCAAACCCCCATGACTGTGTTCACTTGGGTTGGAATCCTTGTGAAGTCTGTCATGAATACTGTGATACTGCGCTTTCTTCAAGTTGATTAGTTTCGATCGCCGAATCTGATAAGTGTGTCGAGCTCGCTGACGTCCTCTCGAGGATAGGTAGAGCACCACCAGACTTCGTCTTCCTTTATGAAACGTGTGAATGAATCGAGAGCGCCTGTGTCAGCACCGACCAGGGGCCAGAAGACGTCTGCTATGACCTCAAGGGCGACCATGAAGGGCTTCTGGAAACAGCCGTCGTCGTCATCCTCATCTAGTGCGGGAGTGCCATCGCTGTACAGGACGACCACAAATGGGACATCTTGGCTCCAGTACTCAGACTCGACAGTCGGTTCTTTGTTTTCAAGGACGGACTCTACAACGTTGTCGGTGATGCTGAGAAAGACGCAGTGTTGAAGTCCCCGCGGTAGAAAGGGCCACACAGCGTTATATCTTCTAGTAGTAGCGTCAGTCAAATTCAAATAACATATCAACCGGTTGACAAGTACATACTCTCGCAGAATGTCAAGATCCGCGCCTGCAAGATCCTTGTTCTCGATCCATCTGATTTCGAACTTGCTCTCAGCATCCTCAAGCCCTTCTTCACCATCATTGCGTCTGAACCCCAAGTTCACAACCTCTTGCCATTTGTCTTTGAACTTTGCCCATTTCTCCTCATCATCGTAGCAAGCAGAACGCACGGCCACGAATCCCCATGGTCCCTCCTTAACAATTTCCCTGTACGTAGCCACAAAATCTGGAGGGAATGGCCTAGGCCGCTTGATTCTGAGATCTTCCATTGAGGTTTCCTGGCTGCACTGGCCTTCATGAGATTGTTGTGTTGGTAATTCAACACTGTGACTTCCTGGTTGTTCATCAATATCTGCACGGGTCAATTCCATCGCATCTCTACTGAGAACTATTGGATTTCAAGAGAGTGCCTGGGACATGGGTCGCGGAATCGGAGTCTGTAGATCAGTGAGCAGACAACAGATCTGCGTAAACAGTTAATGGCATTCAAGTTGCTCAGCCGGCTTCTCGAATTGACCAACCTGCGAAGTTCTTCTGTGTAGTATGGTTAAGACGGATTGTCTGATGTTTAGATGTGGCAATGAGTCGGAGGCGGAAGGTCAGCTAAGTGGTATATGCAGGTGCAGTCAATATCATGACTGTGAATATACCAAGTGGGAAGACATTTTTGGCACAATCTTTACCTACGACTGCCTCGTTCACCTAAATCGCCCGATCAAAGTTCTGACGAACACCGGAGTGAACGACAATATTACCATATAGTACGACACGCATCTACGTGATGAGAGTTTTCTGAGCAATGAATTGCTCCTTAGATACAGGATGGCTGCTTTTTCTAACATACATGTACACATGACTCTGCGACGCGTCCTAATATGACATCATTATGTCGCGAACAACAAGCTTCAATGATAGCGTGGCTCGTCAACCACCACTCAATCATCCATGCAGTTGTGTGAGAACCTCTTCCTCTGACTTAGTACCTCGACATTAAGATGTCATCTTCGTAATTGGAAGACTGACCCACTGGTCAATGTTTGTTTGCCAATCAGTATAACATTTCTTTGCTGTTGCAATCATAGCAGGCGTGTACTTATTAGCAGCTTGCGTCGTCCAGAACGTAAGCTCTTCCTTGACAAAACTGGCAAACTTCTCCTTGCTCTTTTCAACTTGGAAAGCGAGATTGTCAAGGACAATCTCTTCAAAGGCGCCCTTGAAGTCATACACGACGCCTCTGGTCTTTGCATATCGGTCGAAGTCACCCCACAGAGTCGACAAGTCGCTGAACGTCTTTTGATATGATTTCACCATCTCCGGTCTTGATCTATATTGAACGGTGTCGAGAAAATCCGCGAGAAGATGCCACTTCTCCAATGGATTTTTTTTATCCCACTCTGCTGTCGCTACAAAAGCTTTGCCTGCGACCATGAGCTTCTTGAGCCCGTTCAGCTTACCGTCGAATACCTGAAGATTGACAAAATTGGCATTATTCAGGTTCGGGTCGCTCTTTCGACCTAGAAGACCCATGAAAGTGTCCGCAATGTTGCCTGCATAATTTTGGACGATAGCCAGCGATGGGAAGTTCCGATTGGGCCAGTTGTCTTGGAAGATCTAGAGAATGGTCAGTACGAATCTTCATTCGGCATGAAGGAATACATACTCCACTTCTATCAAATATACCTTGAAAGGCTACCTGACCTGCTTTCAATGCCGTTCCGCTCGGTGTCGTACCCTCCATCATGAACCTCATAGTGTCACGGAGCTCTTGCAATTCGAAGACATGTTCCGTCTCATAGTTCTCAGTTGGGTCAAGTTTAACAAGGCCAACGATTCCAACGAATCCGCATACAACAGGTTTAACTATACTCCAGGCGAGTTTTCCGGGCACATCGAGTACTTTTGCATGGTTGGGGTAAGTCTGAGGATATAATCTGGTCGCTGCATATCTGCCCTTGGGATCGCAGAGCAGCAAGCCACGCTTTGTTTCTCTTGACCCACGCTCCTCTAACGATTTTGTGGTCAAGTCTGAGATGTATCTTGCGTCTGTTTCGAGCTTGCCGTGTTCCTCTGCTGCAGGAATCTGATTGTCGTATTCCCTCTGGTGTAGTCGCGCCGGCATGCCTGTGTCAAATGGTGGAAGTGGGCAGACTTCGTCCATATCTTCATCTTCGAGAAAGACATTTGGGTCGTCTGAGTCGGGTTCCAGCTCAGATTTTCTCATGAAAAAGTTTGGCGGAGGCGGGCAAAGGCTAATCTCGGGAAGTGAAGGCATTGTCGAAGTGTTGGGATCATCACAGCAGTAGAAAGAGTATGTTCCAGACCTACACGCAAAGCTATCGGTAGCTACAGTGACTTGTCCAGGGTCACAACCAGTCTTGCAGTCCGTCTGGAGTGTACCGAAAAACCCTAGTGGTCCGAAGAGGACATCTGCCCATTCGACCCAACTTGTATGCCCACTCTTCCTATCTCAATATCAGCAACTGTATGTCGGACTTCATATTATCTTACCATTGACAATTCTTCCAAGGAGGTGTACCCTTGCAGCAGTAACTTTTGAAGCCGCCGTCAAAAGCGCAGCTCTGTTGACCACCCTCGCCTTGTTTGCTGGTGGTGAGCTTCGTGGTGTAAGGAGCATCGCATGGGTAAGATGCAAATGTGAAGGCTGAGCCAAGAACAGGATTAATGAATCCAAGTGCGATAGTGGCGAGCGAGTCAGGGGTACAGATTGGAGCTGCACCTTGCCATTGGCAAGCAGCAAAGTCGGCATCAGCTTCTACTGTGTTGCAGCATAAGGACTTGTGTCCAGTCCAACAGCCGTCAGTACTGGCAGCGACTTCGATCTCCGATCTGGTACATTGATTAGATGGGAGGAGCCCGCAGAAGTGTGGACTGCCCTTCCATTTGCACGTTGGCGGATTTTTCCCTGGACTACATCCCAAGTTAGCGAGAGAGTCGAGTATCGCGGAGCCGTGGTCTTAAGAAAAAGGCTGACACCCTCTCAGTGATCCGACTGATGAGAGTTTGCCGACTTTTCCTGCCAGAACTATGGAACAGAACTTACCAGCAGAAGAACCTTTTGCCCTGGTTACAGCCAAGCTCAATACCAAGTGGACCAGCATTTCCCGATGAGCTGTTTACAGGCACAAGTCCAGAAGGACAAGCTGCGCCACACTCGCCCCAGACACATAATCCGGGATCAGGTGCCGAGGATCTTTTGATGGAGTCTGGAGCAAAGGTGGTTCGTCCAGCTGCAAGTGCTAGAGCTTGAATTGCTGTTCCCTCATTATCATCAAGGGACGCGGCCCAGATCATGACTCCACTCAAACATTTCTTGTTGGCATAATCAAGCTTCATCTGAAGTGTATCACGATTGTCGTACGAAGCCCATTGATCGTTGTCCCAAGTGACGATCTGAACCGCTGCAGTCGCATCGGTGGTGACAGTGGCATTGCCTGCAGCGATAATCTCTTGGATCTCGGAATACATCAGTGTACCTGCAGATGCTGAACATGGACCAGGCTTACCGCCTCCTCTAAATGGACAGCCAGCGGACTTGCAAGACGGATCCGAGAGGGTGAAGCTACGCCCGTAGAAGCCAATTCCCATAACTATCTTTGACGGATGTATTGAGTTTCGCCACAAGAGGTCCATAGTCATGTCAATCTCGGTCAGATTAGTGTGAGCATTCACGTATGCTCCAATGAATGGATCCGTACCGTCCCAAGTTCCATGAAGATCGTATGTCATCACATTGAACCAATCCACGATCGGCTCTAAAGCCTTGATATCGAAGTTTTGCATATACCAGAAAGAGGAGGGGAGTGTGATGGACAGACCATAGTTGTGGCCATTCGATCCTAAAGCACCACGAAGACTGCTCAAAAAAGAGACATAGTTCTCGTAATCTGCACTGCTTCCAGAGCGTTCCGGGGCAACCCTGTCTTAAATTCAGCATGCATGACGGTACATTCAGGAACGACTCACGGATATTCCCAGTCAATGTCAACTCCATCAAACCCATATTGTGTCATAAAGTGGCTAAGTGATGCAAAGAACTTATCCTGAGCGTCACTTGATCCTGCTAAACTGGAGAAAGTTGCATGAGTCGGCTGATCTGGATCGTTCATGCTCCATCCTCCGATAGAAATCTAGATACAAGAGTCAACGAATGTTCGCTGTCAGCGGCCGACTATTCCATCGCTACTTACCCAAACTTGAAGACCAGGGTTGTAGTTCTTCAGAGCCGTCAGTCGTGACATGAGGTCGGTATCGGATTCCTGCATAATCGAAACCTCGAAGGTCGCAGGGTTGATAAAAGCGAAGGCGTAGTTCAGATGCGTGTATGCGCCAAAGAGGAGGGATTCTGGGTTGACTATCACAGCGTCAGCAAGGAACGACCATCTTGGATTGAGTGGACTGACTGCCATTGCACGCTCTAGAAGTAGACCAGCCTTCATAGTACCCAATGATTCTCTGCGTCGAGTTATTGGCATGGCATGACGGTGATTTGGCTTTCTTTTCTCCACAGAATGCCTGAGATGTACCACAGAAGCCATATTTTGAGCAGCAGACATTCAGCGGGCAAGATTCCTTGGAACTCCATTCGAGACCCCAACCCGGATCACACTCGCTTTTAGCGTTGCAGTTTGAAATACAATTCTGTGGTGCGCAGTAGTCAGGCCCAAGACCACACACCTTCAAGAGTCAGTCAGTTCGAACTTCTGGAAATACATTGTCTGGACATACATTGTTCTTGCCACAACATCCAATAGCACAAGGTCTGGTTGGCGAACAGGCAAATGGATCCATGGGGAGATCCGTGACAGCAATGACAACGGCTAAAGACGCGAGGTACAACACCATCGACGACATAGCCATCGATATCCAGGCTCGCATGGTGACGACTACGAGGAGATATCGACGCGATGTATTGAAGCTAGCTTTCCTTGACTGGTATCGGTCTCAATAGCTTCGAGGCCGCCGCCACAAATCACAGTCTGCGAGGATTGAATCTCACCCTATCAGTATATAAAAACAGGTCAGTCATGCTGTAATGAGTTCAGATAGATTTCATTGGAATACTTACAATTGCAGAGATTTGATGCGTGTATTCAGCCAGATCAAGAGGTTTCATCTGTGACATCGAGGAGCTTGGTGGGACTGTCTTGTTCAGAAGGCGAACGTGGGCTCTCATCCCATAGAAGGCCATATTGGTGCTAGCGAAAGCCTAGTGACACGGAGCCTTGTCTACATTCACTTCGATTGGTCTGTGTTTACACTACCAGTATACCCGATTCGGAAATTTGTCACTAGTGACACTCACTGCGATAGCGAAACTGCGATATTCACTATCGCCTCTCACTTACTGTGTGGTGACTTGCTCTTCTTCTGTTTCAACCGCTTGAATTCTGTCTACTCAAGCTTCTCCCACAATTCGGAATCTGCACAGAATAGACCATCTTGAAGAACTTTGCATTCACCCAGCAATCATGCTATTCTCGAGTCTCGTGCTGATCCTCTGCACGTTCAAGTGTACCATTGCAGCATCAAGCGTACGTCTTTCATTCCAGGAAAGAATATTGTGCTGACAAGGTGATGGAAGTTCTTCTTCTTCGGAAATCAGACAAGCAATTACTTCGACAGCATCTCGCTGGACTGTAACATCGCGCTGACTGCTCCCGTTCCACAATGTCCCATGGAAATCATGAACCTTCTGGGCTCGGCGGATTACCATACAGTCGGAAACGACACATTGATGGACATTTTTTGTGACGCAAGATGTCCTGCTGCGTTTGATGCATATCGTCAAGACGTGATGAATGCATGTGCTCATGATCCGCAGCCGCAGCCTGGGTATCCCGCAACATATTGGGTCGATGCGGCCGGCTCTGTGTTCAAACAGGCATGCCTGAAGGATAGCACAACTGGACAATACTGCACTGGTAGGTGAAGACCGGTTCCAGGATCCATTGATGTATAAATCTACCCTTACTTGTACTGACACATTGTCAGACTTCTTCAACGAAACCCTGGGAGATGCACCCGATCCAACCGCAGTCTTAGGTGGATACTCGCCTGTCAAGCTGTGCTCTGAATGTATTGTCAACCTGTTCCTACATCAGCAATCAACTCCCTACTCGAACTATGACCCGCAGATGGCGGAGGCATGGGCAGCCCTTCAAAAAAATTGTGGCCTGTCTTACCCGACCGCAACTCAGACTCTTCAAACCAATGTCACGAGCCTCCGAAACTATGCACCTGCTGGATATCCTACAGCATCATGCGTCAGCCGACGTAGGTACACCGTAGCGTTTGGAGATGATTGTGGGTCAATATCGACGGGAAATCAGGTGTCCACAGGGTCTTTGATCGCACTCAACAGTCTATATCAGGTGAATTACCTCTTCTCTAGTGTATTTGAAAAGACTGACCAGTGCAGGATTGTTCAAATCTACTGACTGGACAAGTGAGTAGAAGTACCGTCCTCTGCGATTCTATGAGATCGTGCTGATAGTCTGATAGTCTCTTTGTCTTCCACTACCATGTACCTCATACGTTGTGCAAAATGGCGATACTTGTGTGAGTGTTGCAAACTCAACATTCACTTCGTTTCAGCAGCTTGTTTCCTGGAACCCATGTAAGTTATTCAAGATTGATAACAAGAATAGAATTAACGAGCTCTGCAGCCATAGATGAATACTGCACCAATATCGTGGTAGGCCAGAACATATGTGTTGGTCCTCCTGGTGGTTCAAAGGAGTACACAACCGTCTCTGGCGCTAGTGTAACTCAGACTGCCATATACGCTACGACAACAGCAGTCAGTCCAAGTCCAATTGCCAGCGGTACAACTCGACGATGCGGTTCCTACTACCTAGTTCAGCCAGTGAGTGAACGCTCATGCAAATCACAAGATGTAATGACTGACCAGTCTGAAGGGTGATTACTGCCAGCTTGTTGCACTCAGCCATACAATTGATCTCAATCTACTCGAAGCTATCAACCCACAAGTGAGACAATCCTTACACAACACTAGATGTTCCGATCTCTAATATCTCCGTGTTACAGATAAACTCAGCATGCGACAATCTCCTGAGCGGATTCTACTATTGCGTTCAGCCAACTCGAGACTGGAACTCAACAATCAGCTCGACCGTCATCCCAGCGCCAACATCGACTCCAACAGGTACAACTTCAAACTGCTATGAGTAAGATTCCACCATTCGTTTCGACAACATAGATTTCAGACCCGCTGACAGCCCCTAAAGATTCTATATAGTCCAAGTCGGTGACACCTGCTCTAAGATCGAACAGCGATATGGAATCTCTCTCGATCAACTACAATACTGGAACCCAGTAAGTTCTTGATTTGCCACTGATATCGGCAGTACGATCGTATTGGAACGCGAGAACTAACAGAGATTTGATTTAGTCACTCGCAAGCGATTGCAGCAATATCCTTCCGGACGAGGCATACTGCGTGAACGGCGCATCTCAAGACATCGCCAGCTCGACAGATGTGTCCACGGTGACGGCAACAAGTAGCGAGAACAGCGCACTGCCTGTTCAGACAGCTGGGAGATCGGGCATGGCGGGCGGTGTCCCCGTCGGATGGCCCGTTTTGAATTCCCCTCGTCTCATGAAGGCCATGTTTGGACTTCGGATATGAGGTGTGTGTGATATATGAGTGTAATGAAATACTTCGCCGTGAAGAGCGAGTGTTGCGTATCGATGACAAAACACTAGACAGATCTAAGAGTCGGATCGCAGCTTGCCCAATCCTTGAGCCAGCATTGTCTTGACTGCTATCTACTAATGGCATCGTCCTGCTTGGGGTAGGATGTGTAAGGATATGAGATAGAGCAATTGCTTCATGTTGTTCCCGACAATTTTGTATGTGATTTCATTGGCTGCAATCTGCCTTCGTTTTCGAGTTCTTCACCCTCCTAGGCGACACCCCCTAGTCGTCGCTAACATAGTAAGATCGTGCATGTTCTTTGGTAGTAATATTAATTAATATTCATGCTGTCTTACTGGCTTAATTGCCAGCCCAGTTAAGCTAAGTCAATTCAAGTCAAAGACTATCCAAACACCAGCCTCCGTTTCACTCCAATCTAGTCTATATTCATACAATTCATAAGATAAGAACTCCATTATATCAATGATTCTTGCTTTTGTCGTCATTCGATTATCCTCGGTTCGATCCAATCTAATTCGATCCCGTCCGATGCATTCATCAATTAAGTGATTGACTAATTAGTACGCCCTCTTTGAACCAGATATCTCAACTTTAGGGCTTTTGTTTTAATTTTAAATTCGAATTCATAAGAGCTTGTCTGTCTATCTGTCTCATCGATTGCCGCGGAAATAATCATAGCTTCCACCACCTCCGCCTTCATGTCTGGGAGTTCCTAAAGCGGAATCGTAGCCTGATCTTTCAGCTTGCCAGCGATCCATGGACATAAATTCACCGTTGGGAGTTCGAATGTCGCCTACAGTTCGAAGTAGGTTGGTTCGATCGTCGTTGGGATCGGTATAAGCTCCATGTCTCATCGAGAGGTCACCGTCTGTGTTCATTGTGTGCTCGTGCTCGGCAAAATCTTGATGATCGAGTTGGGCTCGGAGTGCTGGGTGGAGTTGTTCTTGATTCACGGGTCGTCGGGCGATTGGTGCGATAGGTTGTGGATGGTGATGGTGATATTCTTGTCTGCGGTCTGGCGCAGGCTGCTTGAAATCGCCGCCTAGATCGTTGAACGGAGTTGTGGGTCTGGTATCGGTTCCTGTCATGAGAGACATTGGTGTACTGCTTCGTTCTGACACCATGTCATCTGTTCGTCCATAGAGCTCGCCTCCCTCTTCTCGGAAATCGGATCGGTTCTTGTAGAATTCGAAATCTTGTTGTGCTTCGGGTACGAGTTCGAACGGTGCATCTTGCTGCGGCTTGCCTGACTGGTTCATAGGCTCCAGAGCAATGTCTGAGTAGTCTTGAACACCAGCCTCTGAACCTAATCGACCTGAGTAGATCTGCGCCATGACGTGCTTTGCTTTCGCGCTGACCATAGGTGTCATCAACGGCTTGGTAAGCACAGGGTGACGGAATTTGATGCTAGCGCGATTGACCAACTTTGCATTGCTGGATGGATTGAGCTGCTCTGCATCTGGCGTGCCAGTTCGGTGGTAGAAATGCATGCCAGGATCAAATCTGCGAGCGCAATAGAATTTGAAAAGGATCATAAGTAGAATAGGTGGTATGAGAGCGTACACCATGGTCCATGAACCTCGGGCCTTGACGACGAATCCAACCAAAACATTGGACAGGCATACAGCAAACACGAGTCTGTTGAATAGAGTTCGCCAAAATTGACCTCCGGACTCGGTCTTGGTAATAAACACGTACATGAGAAGGTATTTCTTGAGAACCGAATCAAGTGTGAAGTATAGAGCTGTGACCACCAACACGATCGGTTGCAGAGTCGCGAAAGAGAAGGCGACCGTCGCATAGAATAGGAAATAGTTGTAGTAGCTCGCATAATCAAAAGCTGGAGGAGCGGTCCATTCAATCTTCTGTCTTGGAGTTGGAGCCAGGAAAGTTTTAGCAAACCAGACGTAGAAAAGTGTCCAGAGCTGAGCCAAATCAATGGCAGCTCCTAGATTACGCTGAAGTAACCATGTCACCCAGAAGGGAGAAATTTGACACAATGCTGTTGTAGTGATAAGGAAGAAATCGCCGTCTTTGATGGCGTCCCAAACATTACGATTCTGACTATCGTTAATGACAACAGTTATGTATTGCCAGACCGCAGAGAAAAGCGAGAAGACAATCAGATTGTTGAAGGTAAAAAAGTTGTAAAGGTTGCGTAGTACGTGACGTTCACGAGACGTTTTCGTCACGTCACCAGCTCGAATTTGTAGTCGTCGAAAGATGATAGGTAGAATCAGATAGACTGTAGAGGTCAAAGCAGGTGAGGCAATACCTTGAACTATAGCCCACCACGTTCGATGAGCCTGCAGTTGTCTTTGAAAGCCAGGCCAGACGGAGCCAAGATTTGACAAGTTGGATAGGAAGATAGCGATTCCTGCGTTAAGTGGTGTCCATATGATGGTGAGAGCTGTAATCCACACCGAATTGAACCACCTCTTTCGTACACGAGCTGATCTGCTGAGTGGTAAATTCTTCCATATCAAATCGTTCGGTCTAGGAGCCAGGACTATCTTTGTATGATGAGGCTTCTTTTTGGTCGCTGCGAAAGCTGCTGCATGTGCTTGTGGAATCTGTTCCCAAGTCGCAAATCCATATGAAATTGCATCACGCTTGTCGACACTCTCTCGCATATCATTGATTTGGTGTTCCAAGCGACGGATTCGATCTGTCAGATACTCAATAGAGTCCACCTTACCGCCCGAAGTGGGACCTTTATAGCCTCTGGATGCGCGCATCGTCGGACGATTTACAGGCAATCGATCGGGATTCTTGAGGTATTTTGCGAGTACAGACTCCAACTGGCG
Organism: Camptophora hylomeconis; assembly: GCA_032357745.1. NCBI lineage: Eukaryota > Fungi > Ascomycota > Eurotiomycetes > Chaetothyriales > Chaetothyriaceae > Camptophora > Camptophora hylomeconis. Next base: position 526,789 of record JAOTMB010000003.1, on the reverse strand, counting down.
TACTGTTTCTTCATGTTCCTCAATCAAGTCGGGCAACACTTTGACGTTTCTGCCGATCGTTGGTTTGGGGAGAATCCCCGTAGGATTGACCTCATCTGTCAGACGAAGAATCCCTTCATCACTGCGCAATTTTGCTGGAATATCTCGTATCATAACACTTCGAGCATGCAGACTTCGCTGGTACTCCGGACTCTCGAAATAATCCCGACGAAGCTTGTACACCTTCTTGTAGTTCCACCACAGGAAGAATGCCACAATAATATCAACCGCCCACGCCACGACAACTTGTGCCCACAAGCCACTTCCAAAGATGTACAGAGGTGTCATGATTGCGAACACACTCGACCCACCTGAGATGGCCTTGACTCCCAACGATACATTCACCGGAATCATAATCACCACTCCCACTATTCCCAAAACGAGGAAGATATTTCGCAGCATCCGAGTAAATCTGAGAAACAGCACAGCATCCATCCCAATCTTTTCCACCAGTGTAGCCTCTTTTGTTTTCATGACGGGCTTGACCCACGAAAAAGGACCCTTGCCCATGGGCGGAGGAGCATGCTTGGAATCAGCATGTTTGATCTTCGGAGCGTATACGAGGGTATGTCGCGGTCGAAGTAAGGAAAATATCAAGCCCAGAAAGACTGTAAATCCAAGGGATGTGGCGAGTGAGGCCCAGAAAGCATCAAGTTGTATCTGAGACTGAAAAGGGTTTGCAACAAGTTGTAGAAGATGTTCCGCAGGGGTGTCACGAGTGACCAGAGTCCCCGACATATTGTCGATGTCTACACACGGTATACCAGCTCTTTTAAAACCGAGTTGTCATACCATTCGTTTCGAGAGATCGGTTCGGTCGAGTTGTCGTGGTCTCGAAGATTGCGTGCAGACGTAGAGGAGTGTTGGGCCCTCGCAGGTAATAGAATATTCCGTAGTCAAAAGCGGCGAAGAAGATGTATCGAACAACAAAGAAAAGTGTACAGAATACAACAGGACCACCTTTTGAGCCGAAAGAACAAGGAAACAGTAAACGAACCAGGTAGAAAGGGTAAGGATAACGACGGGATGAAAACGAAGATGGCACGAGGGCAATGTTGGAATACGTGTGCAGGATATGATGTAGCAAGAGATGGTTAGCTTTCTAACGGCGGGCCCGATGGGTTCCCGTGTGTGGTTCTCTCCCCCAATGGCTTTTTCTTGGTCCCCACGCGCAGCACGAGTACCAGTCAGAAGGATCCAGTCATAGCGGTCGGCATCAGAATTCTGGGAGGCATTTCAGGTTTGAGAGTTCGGGACTGGTCAGGTTCTGCTTCACCAGCCGCCGCCTAAACCTTTTTCTGCCCTACAGGTACGGTGCTGTATAGCGCGAACCACTTCTTTTTTGCTTTTTTATGCATCCGTTAGCGATCGCTGGGGAATCATCTTTTCGAATGAGAATGATCGAGACTGCACGTCGATGGTCGACAGCGGTCTGGTACGAGTACGAACATCGATGACTTGCAGGTTCTTAGTGTCGCCAACCACACAAACTCTTCACATCGATCGCTGGATTTGTGCAAATTTTCATAAAATATCCCTCTCACTAACACTGTGTGTGCCGAGTTCACATGCTCATCATATAATGTCTCACTTCAAGCTACTCCCATGGCACATCAGTCTCGGAGGTGAGGATGAACTTGTCGATGAGTTATAATTGGATGCAAGATCCACCACCCAGATCATCTATACTGTAGTATGTATGAATGATGGCATACTATACCCGCTTACTTTCGCTCGTCACGTCGGTGTGTCATTCAACGCGTCCCGCTTTAGACTTTCCTGCAGGGATGTTTCCCTACGCTTTCCTATGATTGTTCCTCTTGCGATCTCGACGATGTCTTCAGTAGTACTTCTGTAGAGCACAATCGATCGGCATTTTCATTCTATAGCAATCGAGAGTTCACTGAGAGAATCTTGCCAGAAGTCACGTTGCACTGTACTTACAACTCCAACCAGCACGTCCCAACAAAATAAGCTACAATTATGGCCTGGTATTCCATACTTCCCGATTACCTAGCTCATATAGAAGGATATGCGATCAAGGCGTTTGTGAGTACATGTCAGATGTGCACGTGAGTTTTTTGCTTAGATCGCCGGCACTAATCATCCTTCGAATTGACAGATCTTCCTCGCAGTGCTCAATATATCCCCGTGGCTGATTGCTATCCTATACGATTTCCTACTCTATGCATTTCGAACCACAGTCTACGAGCTGCCTGTGGTTGGCGGTCGAGCAAAAGGTGAACAGCGGCCTCGCGCCCCAAGTCTGGCTTCCAACAGGACGAGAAGGTTGTCACTGGTAGGAATTATAAGCGAGACTGCTTCACACAGTACAGGATCGGACCGACCGGAATTGGGCAAAAGAATACACAGCAGAAATCTAAGCAGCGAGGTCATCAAGGAGGAGTAAGTCTGGGAATCATCGAAGATTACTGCACACAAACAAATCCCACATGAACGAAGCGGATCATACACACGAGGTTCCGCGAAATATCATCCAGGATTAATGACAGGATATCCCGGGCAGAAAGCTACATGACGGACCTGTCCCGAACATGATGGGATATCCTATCTGAAGACTATGAGTGTTTCCCTGCATCACAGCTCCGGATTTTGAAGGCCAGCCTGATGTTACACTGTGTGTAACCATCATCACAATATTCGGGGTGACACATACAGAACGAGATGCATGATACATGGCATGCTAGATTATACAGCCTATAGTCTACGAAGTACTCATTGCAAAACTTGAGGAGTACTCATATATGCAAGGTACAAACAAGAAGGTGATTTGACTTGCCTGATACAATGTGACGAAACAATATTTCCAGCCGATGGTTGCTATACTTGAAGTGTCTATTGCCTTCTGGCCGATTATGCTTTGCTTGAATCTGAATTGGTAGCCACACGATAGAAGTTTGACGCTTAAGCTGCTACCATCTGTACTAGTCAAGCAATTACCAACACTGGCACTACAAGCATGTGTGATTGTACAAGATGCAACCAACTTTATGAAAGCTGTCATCAGACCAACGATGACCTTTTCGAACGAGAGAGACATCAACGTTGTTCTTTCAGGAATCGTAATTCCGTCAACCAGCATCAATGCGAGTCTGCTTACCCAGTACATCACGGAAGCAGCCTATGCCTCCCAATACTCGACACCGCGTCTCGATATCACCGACGCCGACAAACATTCGAAACATCACACGCACATACCGTCACGAACGAGGATGCAGCCGATTCGACGCACTGCACTGGGAGAACCCCAATGACCATATCCCCCAGCTGCCACCACAATCACTTGACCTATCGCCGATCCAGCGCGGAGAGAGCCCTACTCAGTCTACTCGGTCCAAGAGAGCCTCTATCTTACAATCCTTGTGGCGCACGATGTTCCCATAATCACCATCATGAGACAGACATAACCCATCTACAAACCTACCTCTCCAATCTCGAAGCAGACCTCAACTCACGAGAAGACAACAACACAAGAGACTACATCAGGAGTCTTCTACGCTTGACTGAACATGTTCGATCCTGCAACTGTGGCGGTGACGCTGACCCTCGCTACACCCAAACACGAAGTAATTGCGACAATGCAACGTACCCCTCGAGGGACCAAAGACGAGTATCTGTACCCGGTGACAGAGTCCCAAGCATGGATTGTACCTGTTCTATATGCAATGACGAAAGGCAACATATGCGTGGAAACAGAAGCACTCGCAGTACTCATCACTGTAGCATTAGGAGACCAAGAGATATCAGCGGTTTCGCTGGAGGTTTGTGGTGTTGATTCTATTCGTTCAATCAATCAATTGAGTAATCAAGTAGTGGTAGTAGCATTATCTACTACGTACTATTACAATTCCAAATCTCATATGATAGAAAAACGAACAGAGCTAATCAATGGCTCAATTCCACCTTGTTACCGCCTACGTACAGTACATAATCGTCACCAGTGAACCAATCCATAGTACTTTCAATTTAGCCATCAAGAAAGAAGATTGCCTCAACAATATAAATATACGTACAGTAATCTAGCAGTATCCGTAGACGAAAATGTATTTTACATCGCGAATAGATTATCCATTATTCCTTGTTCTATATCCGATTCATTACTACTACCATCATCATCACCATCACCACTATCATTATCATTATCATTATCAAGTAAATCATAACTCCATCCCTTCCTCCGAATTTGCTCCTCTTCAACACTAACGAGCCTCACCTTCCCCTCTCTCTTAGCCCTCTGCTTCGGAAATCTACCAATACCATTATTGCAACGACCGATCTTCCGGATGGCTTCTACATGACATTTATCCAGTAGAATTCGATCCATGGACAATTTGTCACCTGCTGCCGCTGTTGCTGCTGTATCCACAATATCCCAAAGACTCAGATCTATTTTCTCCTGCTTATAATGGCAAAAGATCAAAAGGAGACATTTGAGCGTGTACATGGCGTCGTTACCGGCCGTGTGGATGTTCCTCTTGTAGATCCCTACGTACATACATGTCTCGCGTAGCTTGTAGTAGCGAAATGAGAAGTTGAGAAAAACTCGGTTTGTTAAGGGTGCGGTGTCGATTATGGCTTTGATTGTGGGGAAAGTGAGTATGTCTAATCCAGTCATTACTTTGATCTCTCGGATTTCGATTTGGATGCCGTGGCCTAGGAAAATTATATTGCGGAATCTTGGAGATGTCGTTTTTGTCTTCTTTGGGGTAATATCGTCGATGATTTTGAAGGCGGAGAGGATGAGATTCTTCAGATCTTTGATGTGGCGTTGTTCTGGGTCGCCGAAGAGATAGGCGCCTTTGTTGCGGCTTTGTTTTCCGAAGAGTAGTAGTCTAGATGAGAGAGTCGTTTTGGCTGCTTCTGCGTCGTCTGCTTTATGCATGTTGCGTGTATCTAAGCTGGCTAGGCCTATCTGACTGACTTGGTGAGTGTGAGAGTTGTATTCCATGTCTAGTGAGATTAGGATACAGTCTCCGAAGGCGGGTACCCGGGTTTGTATTGGGTCAAAGACTTCCTCTGATATTCGCATTACTGGATTGACACCTGGCTGTGTGGTTGGTCCATGAGGGTAGCGTTGAGTTGGATCTAGATAATATTCCATTTTCTTGATGGGATTATTGATGGTGGTAGAGGAGAATATGGAGGTATCCCTATGGTAGCAATGCATATTTTTATATGAGAAATCAGTGAGGACCTTCGTCTCTTGCACGCACAGCCAGAAATCATACTTTTCATGGTCACGCAAAAATGGCTGGTACATTTCTCGGAGCATCATATTAACCTTACATTGATTAGACTTACCCGGGTTCAGCGTGTAGTTCAGGAAGTTGTGATCATACTATGAAATCTCAGTGACCTCAACACCTTATCAGGTCATAGTGAATGCAGTCCGATATCAATGTGCCATGGATCATCATAATTCTCGGAGTGTTGATACAGGATCGAAGCGAGACAAACAATGGACGAGGAATCAACGCTCACTCGAAGGTGCTAAGTCAAGTTCGAAGGCGTTGAAGACCTTCCGATAAATAAGGCTTGGCACACAAGGCGTCCGCACATCGTATCAGGCAATACATCCTCGTACAGTGATGTCGCTGCCGCACTGATCTGCTCCACCGCCCTCATCAATTCGCTCACTAGTTGCTAGAGTGTCAACTTATATAGCTACCATGATATACTACATCTCTGTTTCAAAGACACGATGAATTGGATTCTGTTAAAATGAATAATTCCTCTTTTTGCTATGTATTATTACACGTACTTCTTATCTTAACTTATCTTCTCCGGGATATCTCCTTGCCTATCTTACAAGTATTACTCGTCTTCAACTAGTTCTTCTCCTTCTTCCCATTCTTGACCTTGATATTGTCCTGACAAAGCTGCGTCAACGCCATCACTAAAGTCATTGTCGTCATCTTCATCATCATTCACGTAGTCATCTTCATCACTTTCTATGTCTTCTTCGCTGAGAGCTTGGAGTTGTGGTCTGGCGCTTGGTGCGGGTGTTGGTTTTGGAGTACCATATGCTGAATTCAATCCAGCTGGAGTGTGTGTCGAAGAAAGGGGAGAATCGGTGTCAGAGACCATTTCTTCACTTGGGAGACGTTCACGTTCTTCTTCTCGCTCACGATTGATATCCGGGTCAGGAGACTGTCCAGGCAATTTGTCTCTACCTTCCACCTGAGTTGGAGGAGGCGACAGCATACGTGGAGGAGGATTCATGGACGCGGCGGTTTCCTCGACACTCTCCACGGACGCGCTACGCTGAGAATGTCTTGCTGCTTCGGGATCAGGCGTGACACTGCTTTCAGTAATGCCAGCAGATGGAGATCGAGACTTCGACGCACGTTGTTCATTTTGGGTCCTGCGTGCTGCTTCTCTTTTTTCTGCTGCTATGCTTGATTTCGATCTTGAACTTGAATTGTTGCTTTTGAAAAACTCTCCGATTGTACTGCTGCCACGATGACCTGCGGAAGATGTCACGCTCATGACGCTATCCTCTCGAGAGCCTCGATCACGAGATGGACTTCGACTTGATGTTGAACCTCGATCGTCTTCACCAGGTAGTTGATACGATTTCATCAAGTTGTCGTAATTAATACGTCGCGAGTATACACCACGTTGATTCATCATTTTTCTGACAGCATCGGCAGCTCTTTCTCCTACGGTGCGATTGTCAGGGGTCTCAACTGTACCCTCGTTATCTGCACTACCTTCTTTATCTGTTTGTCCAAGTCCTCCCTTCTTCTTGTGAAAGTCATCATTGAGATAGCCAACATCACCGGTTCTGCCGGATCTGCGAGCACCGTCTTTGCGTTTAAGGTGTTGTTTGCCTTTTTGTCGACGCAGCTCATCTGGATCAATACCCTGTTCCCTCAAATGTTGATCTTTCAATTCGCGACGAATACGCTTGGCATGATCTTGTCTAAGCCATTCAGCATTCTCAGTGACCCAGATTTTTTCTTTGAGGGCACGTTCTGCTTCATTGAGCAAACAAGTAGAGACTTCTGGGTCATCATCGAACTCATCTTCTCCTATTACTGGGTCCAATGACACATTCCCTAGATTGCCTTCATTGCTTCGTGCTGTAGGGCCAGGTGGATCCAGTCGAGGTGGTACATCATGACGTAGTACTTCGACATCTGCAGGTGTGGGTTCTCGTGCTGAGGTTTCTGATGAAATTCTCGTTTGCGTTATGTCTAGATCTCGATTATCGTTGAGCGCTTCTTCTATTTCGTTCTGCATCTCGGTTTCGTAAGCAATCTCCGATTCCGAAGCTGGTGGTGCTTTCCAATTCTTGCTACCTTTGGGTCTACCACCACTTCTTTTAGCCTTTGGTTGACCTGGTGTAGTCTGAGCTGAATGAGACGGAAGTTCTGGTACAGCAAAACCATCCGCGTCTATTCTGGGTCTTTTGCGTGGCGGCTCATTGTTTTCATCGTCGGTCACGTCTTCAGTTTCATCAGCTGAGGAGGAATCGCCTTCGAGTTCAGCTGCAGTTTCTGGTACTGGATTCTTTGGCTTGCGGCCCCGTTTCTTCTTCTTAGGTTTGAGATGCATGGAGAATGCTGGTGGGTCCATCTCTTCAAGTGAGTCGCGAACATCATCAATACGGAAATCATTGACGCTCAATTTGCTACTTGCAGTCTCCTGAAATTCCTCCAAACGTTTACTGACAGTAAGCTCGGTGACCTTTGCGCAAAGAACGACTTCTCGCAATGTTCTGCGATAGTTGTTCATACGTGCCGCAAGAATCACAGCAGCTCCGGAAACTCCAGATGGACGACGACCATGGTGTATCCAATCTCTCTTCATACGTTGTAGAATCTTGGTAGCATCGTTCTTGATCTTTGGTGCCACATCAGGAGGGAAGTCAAGGTTATCAACAAACTTGTCGACGAGAGCCTCTGCTCCTGGAGCTTGCAACAACAAAGAAGCCTCCCGCGTCTTATCATCATCTCCTGTATCCAGATATAGCTTCTTTACCATATCTTGCATCATTTTGCCTAAGTCGAAGACATTCATTCCTGACTTTTCAGCGAAGTCGATCAACATCAGAGCGTACGGTTGTTGCTTTTGATCGAGTAATCGCTTCTTTGCAGCGCGAGTAGCCAGATACAATGCGACTGTTGCGACACTCTCGATGGTTCTACCTCTTACAAAGCCAGTAGCATAAGCATAGGTGAAAATATTGAGTGCTCGATGAATCTCTAACGTGTGTATACCCAGAGGTTCCTGCAATCTTCCGAAATATGAGTTGGCCTCTGACTTAGCACGGTCAGCGCTGGAGATGCCTCCACCTTGGTTAATATAACCGAATTGACCGCCACGGTTTTGATTGTAGCTAGTTTGATGAGTCTGATTCAAACCAATACGAGTACCTTGCTGTGTAGTTCTGCCTGTTGCATCGTCTGAAAAGGCTACTTCTGCTGAATAATTTCCTGAATCGTGCAGCACCACACCGCAGTCGGTACAAACAGTCTGACCATTACCGGCATCTTCGAGGTCAGTTGACCCACAAGCTTTACATTTCTGTCGCTCTCTCTTTTGTGGCTGTACAGTCACACTTGCTGAAATTGACGTGACCGCCGGTGAAGGCGAGCGCAAAGGCCCTGGTGATTGTGAAGGTGTTCGAACACGTACTCCTGTACTGCCAAGCCCTGCGATCCTGCCAATTCGTTGAGGTTTGGGGAATCTCCTGGGTGAAGGTTGAGTTTGTGACATTTTGCTATCGAAGAGACAAGAACGTCTTCTCTATTAAGGCAAGGCTCTAGGAGGCAGGGGCATTATGATACCACGTGACCCGAGCTGAGATCGAAGAAAATTAGTGTCGAGAGTGAGTCAGCCTTTCGGCGATGAGGTTCATCAGCGTTCTCCAAAAGTTCCTAAGAGTTTTGCAGCTCTGATGATGCTCTGATGATAGCTGTGTGGCCGGCTCTATCTGAGGTATAGTTGTAAAGGTACGAAGAAAGTCGCATGCAGGCAGTGAAGGTATGGCTCCACTGTTATCTTCGGAAAAAGTGGTGCAGAATTGGAAGTAGGCAGAAGTGGGAGAGTGGTTTTAACAACAACACGAGTGATTCATAAGATCGGTCATGAGTCAAAATTTTGCTATCAGACTCGTCGAAGAAAAGTGTGTGATAAGCAAGATGTCTATATACTTGAAAAGATGTGGTTGGTTTTTGAATTCAACGGTCGTGATTTTTCCAAATTGTGAGGTGAAGGTCTTTACAGGTGTGTGAAGCTCGGCCGCAAGCGATCCACGTGACTTGGCGCAAATTACGTGCGTTCGTCTTCTTCTTTGATCAGTCCATCCCACTTACTATTCCCTGTCATTATTATCAAACTCAGTAGCAGACGTACTGAGTGAATACATAATTGATCAGAGTATGATGGGTAGTTCGTTACTGCCGATCATGATAATTGTCTGCGCAGCAATGGAGGAACTCAGCTTGTATTACTACTTTTTTTCTGCATTGGCATGTTTCTCTCAAGCACAATGGGGTATTAAATTATGAGATATACGTTTATGCCTTGATCGCTCAGCTGCCGTTCCTACTGACTCCATATAATTTCCTCTTGAGACAAAGTAGGGAGGTAATTCGATGTTTTCTATATGCTAACCTTTAACCCTCCGATCTCTACCCGAGCAAGGCATGTACACATCAATATGAACGGGAATACCTTCAGCAATCGAACAACATGTGATAATGAATAGTGCTTGAATACAATCCATAGTAAGACCAGTCGAATATTTGAATCCAGACTGGTGATCAAGAAATGACCCAATGCTGCCCAAGACTACGACATCATGTGCCCAATCAGGCCCAACTCGAATTCTGATTCGAAGAGAACAGATCTATCTTTGTGATTTTTCAGCGGTTTCAGCATTGAATTGACGCCGTGTTTTCCTTATGTGGCAATCCAACATACTGTATCGAGAAAATCGATAGATGTGTTGGTTGACGTCGTTCTAAAGTGCCCCGACATTAAAAAAGCTTCGTTGATTGACAAGGTCCAATGAGTGGCCTGTATCTAAAATGTTTTTGGTAAGTCTTGCTGGGTTGAACATATATTCGTTCCTGAATTTGCCAGTCCACACTTATACATAGAATGTACATATGTAATCAGTGATCAGGGTTGTGTGCCGCGATGGACGGCCCTCCCCCCCATCGTCCAGCCTCGAAAGCACCCACACGTGTTCTGAATGACTACCGCTCAAATGACAAAGCTCAATGTCCATCCTGTAAATGGGGAAGAAGGATGAGCCCTGTGTCATTGGTATCTCGAGAGACCCGCTACAGTACAATATCGAGTGTTGCCCAAACTTACTATATCAATGACAAATGGCTTATCTTGCGTTGGATTGTAAAGAGAGTCTCGAATATATGGTAGCGTTTGCATTGTAAAAGTAGCAAAAGTACAGGACGTGATCGAGAAGATTAGTGTATAAATGCCGATTCAGGAGACGGGAAAAAACGATCAATGGTCTAGCAGGACTGGACGATCAGAATGTGGCGAAGCACATACTGTAAGACGGGTGCAAGTATTGTTAGACGCCAGCTCCGGACTCAGACTGTTCGATCTTACATTCTCTCGTTCATCGTTCGAGTTCCACGCGCTCGCAATCTCAAGACACGAGCAACGTGATCATTCAATCAAAGAGCTTGCATCTTCACGACTTCACAGAGAATTTGTTTCGTAATGTAATCACAATTTTTGAAGGACTAACTACATCGAATATGACACATGCTTGACTGTCACAATGCTGTGGGCGTCGATGCGATAGTGGCCTCCGTTCGTCCTTCTGGATTGTAGAGAAGACCATGGCTATCACACCACGATTCAATTCCGAAGTTTTGTCGAAATGCATTGAGTCAGGTGTCAGGACGGCATCACACCGAAAGGCTTTGAGGGGTCTCATGCAACCACCAGTATGACTGGTCATCAACGCGTCCTGCAATCAATGGCCATCAACGTGAGTAGCGTCCTGCAAGTAATTTAGAATCAACTTCGGGACCTTTGGCACTGACCGTTACTGTCAACATCGGGAGTTAGTCCCGTCCAGCAATAACACCAAAGTTCAAGTGAAAGACCTGTACTGCTGTGTTCATAGCCGATGAGACAGCTCTCAATCGGGAGGAGCGCAGCTGGAACTGGAGATGAGAATTGCAAAATCAGGAACTGACTCAGGACGCATCATTTCCGACTTTTGGAGTTTCGGATCCGCGCATGCCGGCTGTAATGTGTTAAGAGCTCGCATCGAGGGAGGCCCTTATTTCGGAGCGTGTTCGTTCAGCCAAGCCCGCAGTTCGTTTCTGATCGTTAGCAAGAAGCAATGAGAAAATGTGTGCGAAGAGGTAGCTGCGGAGATTTTCTCCAGCAAGGCTCCTTGAGTATCTGCATCACCATATCTTATGGAGAATGACATGAGTATCTAGCGATTACAATCATCGCCTAGTTCTTTGTCGGACGATTCAGAATCTGGAGCATGGCACGATAACCACCGTTAGCTGTGAGTCGTCTGACAGCGGTTCAATCTCTCGCCGAATATCTTCACAGATGATATCGATAGAATGACACCTCTAATTTGAGTTCCGTCCATGCCAGCTGAAGCCAAATTAAATGGTGGCGGGAGAGAGAATCCGTCTCCAGCATCATATAGACGATCTTAATTTCGCATCTAGATTGCGTGATTGGGTTATTGGGCACTCCGGTGACAGTGGCTGCTCTCATTTAAAGGAGCTACATACGCCTCAAGATCTGACATCAATGCCATGTTGCAACCAAGCCGGGGTCGTACGACCACAAGATGTCATTGCATTGGTGCGACGCAACTTTTAGTTGACATCAACTTTTGGGAAGACAATTTTCTGGAAGACAGATTCGGCTAAGAAGTCCTTAATGTTAGTTTATTCAAGGTGCCGGACGGCTGATAGCAGCTGCCTGGATTATTTTGTCATGGTAAATTGCTAGAATCTTAATCGCGCGGGTGGGAGCAGGATCTAGCAGAAGTGTCCGTCGCAACGTGATTCTAGTGTCATTCTAGCGGGCGAAGCTGATAAAAGTTTCGGATCGGAAAGACTTTCTTGTTAGCTAGGCAAGAGTGGAACGACATCGTGAATTAAATGGCGTATGCGGATCTCACTTCTGTGGCCATTGCCGCAATCGAGTGAAGGATGGCGGGAATCGTTGGAATCATTTGGCGCGGCTTCGTGACGAAGCACACACTTCACTGAGGGCGTGATCAATCCTTAATGCAATGATATGGCTAGATTGGTGTTGATCCGAGGAAGGCAACCTCGGTAAGTGACCTGTATGGTCAACCAAGGAAAAAGTCACAGCCACTGATTTTTCGAAGGTTTAACCTGTTGATGTCAAATGATCAAGTCCACCATTCATCAACAGCCAAGGACAACGACGTAGGTAAACGGATGTGATCATACTATCGTCGAAACAGCTTCGAGTCTGGTACCGAGGAAGCTCATTTGCACAAGGGTCCTGACTATATCATCCGCTTGCTGTTACATTTCCTAGTCAGATCGAATGCATGAGCAGGCCACTGATCAGGTAGGTTCAGTGCTTAAATGGAACCTCGTTGCGATCTGTGACAGCCAGTGGAGCACGGTTCAACGGCTACCCTTACCCTGAAATCAGCGCGATGAGAGAAATTCACGATGAGTTTCATTTGGTCAGTAGAAGGAAGTTGGCTTCGCGTCTGGGGTTCCGGGATATCGGTGCCTTTTGGGTCCTGAGTGTGACCAGGGGGCGACCGCATGGCGATCAGCCACTGCTGCAGGTACGCGAGGCTTCCCCGGCACCCCTAGGCGTTGGGTGGTACAAGGGCGGGCCCCGATGGGTGTATGGTTCCCACGGAATCTTCTAAAGCACCAACTCTAAAAGCGACCCAAAGGATTCCCACGAGACGGAGGCTGTGATCCGCCAGGGGTAGTTCAGCGCCACGAATGTTCACTGGGTAAAGCATGGTTGATCGCACCCTGGGACAGGTCCTAGAGTGTAGGTAGTGACTCTCCAGCACTCCATATGTAATAGGTACTGTTGTGGGCGTGAGTGCCTGGGCGTTGGTTCGTTTCCGAGTTTGGCTCTGATGGTCCAGGCTGAAGGGTGGAAAGGGGTACTTCATACCTATCACATCCGTCAAGGCTTGGATACTAGGTTGAGCCACGATTGACACGAACTGATCAGAAACGGGCATCGAGGATGGCAAGGTAGGTGCTGTAGTCGATAGGTTCCACCGTCACAGTTCTTCTGTTTCCTACTCTGTCCTGTTGCAGAGGCGGAAGGCTTCCTAGACCAGATGTCAGGTGGAGCGTCAGAGGCGTGGTCCGAAGGAAATGTAGTCTGCGTCATTGGACGTGTCAGAGGATGGGATTGAAGCCACCCGACTTTCAGGAACTAGGATCTGGCTATGGCTTCGGGGGACCATCTTGTAGCCCGCTTAGCTTCAACTATCCTGCTCAGAACATCCGCTGAACGTTGGTACATTACCTCCCGGATACAGTCCCGTCGCGGCTGTTGGACTTTGAGTTAAGAAACAGGCCCACCCTGTCTCGTCCTCTCCTTCAAAAATCTCCCGCATCCAATCCGTGATGCCGAAAGGGGTAGCTGCAGCTGCATTATATGCCAAAAGGGCTCCCTTCCGTCGTCACAAATATTTCCATTCCTACGACACCTCTACTCCCTTCCATCCTGTCATTCTACCTGTTGCTGAACTAATTGGGATACTTGTTGCTCTCTACCACGATATCTGACCTGACCTGATCTCTTTTTCTACGACGGGTCCTATCTACTATCCTCATTCTCTACGCGTCGGCGCTGAACGGGTTTGGTAATTATCCAACACCTGATACATCACACACAGCCATACCTACCTGGTTGCAAACTACACATCCCTGACCAGTACTGTTTGTACCATATCGCCTCGACCGACGTTTCCCACGCCGACAGACTCGTCGTACCGCGTCCAAAGACATCAGTAGTCTCACTGACAGGACAAAACTCAAATTCCTGCCTGACTGTCCCGATCGCAATCAAGCCACCCTTGTACCATTCCAGAACATTTCTGGCACAACAGTCATAGTCTGCTTTTGTGTCGTGTTGTACCACTATCGATTCCAAAGATTGTCTTACTGTAATGTAAGTGACTCACCCTTGAGAATCTATATAATCTCAACCCATCCCCTTCGAGAACAGAGCCTAACCCACAATTTAATAGACCACAAATCATGATTTCTGCAACCGAAACATCAATCTGCAACATGGGTAGAGGAGCATACGACACAACCGGTGTACCAAAGCCGAAACCACCACCACGACCCAAATAAACTAATCTTTTTTGCCAAATATCCGTTCCGTCACAATTTTCTTGGGCTTTTTTCTGGACTTACCTCTTCTCTCGGCGCAAGCGCTTTGTACTGGCTATCCTCTTATTCTTTTGCACCACGGGAACTTTACAACAAGCTGGACCATACAGGTGAGTCGGGTCGACTGCGCTGATTGAGTCTTCTGACAAATGAATAGTCCGGTGTCCTGTACTTCTCGATATTTCGCTCGCACACATTTTTGATACACTTTCGGCCGCTCTTTTCGACTACCCTGTACAAATACCTTGATGTATACCTTTTCAAGCGTTGACGGCCTTTCAGCATCTACGGCGCAACTTTTTCGGCTCTTTTCCTTCTTTCTCTTCGGCTGGCACGAACATTCTGTACAACCAATCCTTGTAACAAAAGATTCATCGGAACATTAGGCGTTCACACAAATAGAAGGACTCGGAACAGGGAATGAGCGATCATTGGATTAGGAAAAAGGAGTCCAGACTCAATGAGTCGTAATATTTTGGTACTATTTGATTTTGGCCTCGGTCGAATGAATATTGTATGAGCTATACAGCTCAACATCAAACGATGATTTCGATCCTAATAGTGTCATCAGTGATCTGGGATAGCAGTACACTTACTGCTCGACAGTAAGACATGAAGGTCTATAGATTATTCATATACATCGTTATACCTGCAAAGGTCGAGAATAAGAATTCGTTAGCAATGCTAACAACCTTAATCAACTTACACGGACATCTTCTAATTGATGTGTAAAGGTTGTAGATTGAACGCATGTACAATGTATGATTGAAGAGTGTCGATGTGTAACAAACTGCGCCGCAAGTTACTCAGCCGCTAGCTTGGCTTGTGGATCATTCGTCATTCATCGCTTCGTTACTTGTATTCGTACATGAGGATCAAACCGGTCTCTCCAGGTCCTTCTCTCATTATAACCATTGTTCATACCTCAATAAGTCTCATACTACCGACCGAGCACTGAGATCGATACTCTGAACCTCGAACTATCACCGATTCCAATTTTGGCACCATCTTAGCAAAACCCGTTATCCATTGATTGCCAGCTGCCTGCTTGCTATTCAACATCCATACAATACTGCGCTGTACACTGACAGGCTCTCGTTGGAACTGCTCTCCTAGTGCTTCTCCATCCACTTCATCCGCGAACACGAGGCGATACGAACATGTCTACACCTGCAGGAAACGATCAGGCGAAGCCCAACAGCAGTGTCAAGCTTGTACTATTAGGTGAAGCAGCGGTCGGAAAGGTTGGTTACGCAATTCCATGTCACACTCAATACTACATCATGTCAAGATCTATCATCATATTGTGTCTCTTGGAGTCACAGTCACACAACGGAGACGGGATCACTCTATTCCCACTCCACCCGAGACAACAAGATATCTATATAAACCGATTTGAAATACTTAAGGGTTGATAGCTGACATTCTGTCGCAGTCATCGCTGGTCTTACGGTTCGTCAACAATGATTTTCAGGAAAACAAGGAGCCCACGATTGGAGGTAAGGAAGCAAAAAAGTGGACCGTAACACATGACGATGTGGTATTCAAATGCATCATTCTGACATGATTCCACAGCTGCATTTTTGACACAGAAGATACCTCTACCAAACCGAATTATCAAATTTGAAATATGGGATACTGCCGGACAGGAACGTTTTGCGTCACTCGCACCTATGTATTACCGCAACGCCCAAGCTGCGCTCGTGGTATACGACTTGACAAAACCAACATCATTGACAAAAGCAAAACACTGGGTTGCTGAACGTACGTGCGAAGTCTCAGTATCAAAGCCACGAACTATACTAATCTGACGACATAGTACAAAGACAAGCCTCCCCTGGAATTGTAATTGCTCTGGTAGGAAACAAACTCGATCTTTGCAACGAAAGCACTGAATCCGACTCCTCCCCGCAAGATGGCGAAGAACCCTCAGCCGAAGCAGACGCATCCGAAGGCGACGCCCGCAAGATCTCAACCAGAGAAGCCAAAGCATACGCCGAGGAAGAAAGTCTCCTCTTTTTTGAAACAAGCGCCAAATCAGGCTTCAATGTCGACGAAGTCTTCAAAGCAATCGCAAACTCCATTCCCGAAAAGGACCTGAAGACTAAGCCAGGCAATAATTCCACACAGAGCGCTTTGGCGAACGCTTCAAGCCGGGCAGATGAAGCTAGAGTGAATCTTACGGATAGAGCGAAGAAGCAGCAAGAGAACTGTGCTTGCTAAGGATTAAGTTAAGCAGGTCAAAATCGAATCGAGTGACTTTCAAGCTCTGTCCAGCAGAAGAAGATCAGAAGGAATCAACGAACGGAATCTAATTCGAGAATGGATTGTTCACCTTTTCCTCATTCGCCACAAATGTCTGTAATCATGCGGGGAGAATTGCATTGCTTGTAGTGGTGAAATCGGTGAGTGCTACTACTGTGTGATTGTGATTGTCATACTACTTAGTTGGAGTTCTTCCCTGGGCCGACCGATAGCAAATTTGCATTATTTCATACCGCTTCATGTAGAAGTCTATACCATGATCTGTATTTTATATTATATGGTGATGTAGTGCAGTATCAATCTCTTTTGGAAATCTGGTGCGTTAGTAGCTGTCTGCTCTCACTTGTATTTCGGTTGCGGTGTATAGTAGACATTAAATGCATTCTGCGTCAGTGGATATGTACCCTCAAAACATCTTGTCGAGATTGAGAATCTGTTTTGACACATCCATCATGGTTCAGACTGGTCGTGTCATGAATAGATACATCAGATCAAGAGTAGTCATTCTATTCTCTATTGAAGCATATCGTAGTAGCATGCCCTGCTCACATTCAATTTCACTCCATGCCAATACACCATCCATACATACCCTTATAACCTCAAGAACTCAACCCCACCCTCCCAATTCCGAGAACCATCCAATAAGAGACCTCTCTCTTCCCATCATCATCAGTGGCAGCAACATTATCGGCATCTTCATCTAGAAGTTTCTCGCTCTTCTTTTTCTTCTCTACTCCTCCCGTTGCGCCTTCATCAACCTCCGTGGCTGTCCAATCCAGTCGAACTCGAATGGGGATTTCAATGATATCCTCATCCTCGTCTAGATTCTCGACATCATTATCGGGGACAGATATGTGAGCTGGGACAACTTCAATAACAACGCTTGTCCAGTTTCGGCCGCTTTCGTAAATTTTACCAGCGACTTGTTCGCCTGTCGAAGCGTTGGTGTTTGTGGTCATGGTGAGAGATTTATTTTGTGATGTTGCTCCGCTTGCTCCTCTTCCGGTCAGGGCATCGTCCCATACGTCTCCGTTCTTTCCTATACTGAATACGGGACAGAGGATGGTGACTTTGTGCGCGTGTCTGCCTGGTGTGAGACTGGGCGAGCCAAGTGTGACGTTTACGTTTTCGAATAGGGGATTGCGAAGTGTCATTATCCATTGGCTGGGTTTTCCTGGTGTAAGGACTATATCTGAACCGTCCGGGCCTGGAGGTGGGAGACTATTTGGTGTAGGGACAGGTTTGAGCGTAACCAAGGGAATATAATTTAGAGCTGTGAGTTTGATGCGGTAACGAGTTGATGTCACTTTGAACTCTGGTTTGACCAAGATATGCTTACATGCTGCGCAGCGTTTGGACCTTTTGGTTCGGAGAGGAGTGGACATTGGTCGGAGTGCCATTGCATGTGTTGCATCCGGACTGCCCACCGGATTTGGATATTGGAACAGCTGTTGCTCCGGTGAGACAGCATCGATATACTCTGGGACACTTTGTTTTGCTTGCGTCGCTGATGGAATTGAGAGACCTTCAGCTGGACTTTGAGCTTCGCGCATTGGTGTTGATAGTGGTTTTGATTTCTTATAGCTTGAGCTACCAGGATTGGCATACAGATTCATTATGCGAGTAAGTGAGGAGGGAGAAGAATAATCGACGTTCGAGGCAGAACCAGCATCTCCTCCTGATGCAGTGATCTGATCCTTGTAAAACGATTTAAGAGCTTGAAACTGTGCGTGAGGATTCGATAGCAGGTCTGCTTCCGTTACATCGCCAGCATCCTGACTTCCCTGCAAAGTCGTCACATTATAAGTCGCTGACTTCGTCTTAATTTGTCGATCGTATTCTTTGCCTATAGCTTTTCGGATGTCGCTCTTACTGAAGTCTCTATAATCTGGTTGTGATTTACCTCCGTTCGCCATGCGATCCACTTGCTGTCGTAGATTTTGTGGCTTGTTGAACTTCATACCAACATCTAGAGAACTCCACATGCAGTAATTGCAACTCAAGATCCATGGTCCCTCATTCCGGTCTCCTATCGATGCGGTAATAAGTTGTGACATACATATTGGGCAGCAGAAACAATTGCGAGCACATCGATTGAGATCTTGCTTCACTGATGAAGACGGCACTTCAAAGAGACAACTCGGACAATACGAGCAGATTATTTCTTCCGTGATACATCGCGGACATTTGATATCGTGACATTCTTCGCAGTACAGTAAATGCTCAGGAGGAAACAGCGAAAAGCTAGAACGCGGACTGCGAGGGTCAAACGTCTTGTCTTCCTCTTCTTGGAGCTCTTCATCGAAGTCGACTTCACGAGATGTTCGTTTGGATGTCAGTACTTGACGTGATGTATCAGAGCATGGACAGGAGATGTATGTGTAAGGAAACGCTTGAGCCATGATGAGCCAAACCAATATCTGAAGTAGTGATTGAGTACGTCCCTGATAGTGACGAGGATTTTGCAGTACGCTTGAAAGGACTCTTGGACCACAATACTGCTGCTACAGAATTGACCTACCTTTCTTTCATCGATATGTAAGGAACACCAAAACTTTGAAATGGGACGCGATTTACGCGCGACCCTCGGGGAAGTTGCCCGCAACAAGTTCTATCGATTGACATCATCACAATATTGTTATGCCTCCAGAACTTGAATGGCGAGAATGGCCAGGCATTAACTTGTCTGACCTCAACTAGATAATCATGTTCAGATCACGTTCGTTACAGTCGTTCTTGCAGCGCGCAGCTTTTCGAAAGCAATCAAGCTTGCTCCAGAGGAGTTATGCGGTACAATCGCCAGGAGCACCTACGTTACAGATCTTCAACCCACATGTGAAATATCAGCAGAAAGAAAGAGCTGCAACGAATGTCGAGCAAAGCAGAGCGACAGATTATCTGAAAGACGAAGTCGCACAAAGGCTGGTGGATAGACTCTTGGACATCAGCCGCGAGTTTCCAAAAGTGCTGGATCTCGGAGCAAACAGCTGCAACATCGCGCGAGCAATCTCAAAGCCAGAAATAATCCCACCTGAGGTACCAGAGGAGAAAGTTGCGGCTAAGAAACCACTAAAAGAGCGAGTACATCATCTGGAATGCGCTGATGTATCACCTACAATGTTACATCGAGATGATGCACTCGAACCACCGCTCATACCTATCACGCAGACAGCGTTAACCAGTCTCGAAACACTACCTTACGAACCTGAGACGTTTGATGCTGTGATATCGTCGTTGTCGCTACACTGGGTCAACGATCTGCCTTCTCTGCTATCCTCTATCAATTCAGTTTTGAAACCGGATGCACCTTTTATCGCCGCAATGTTCGGCGGTGATACCCTATTCGAGTTGCGTTCATCATTACAGCTTGCAGACATGGAAAGAAGAGGAGGAGTGTCGCCGCACATTTCACCCCTGGCAGACGTCAGAGATATAGGTGGCTTGTTGACAAGAGCTGGATTCAAGTTGTTGACTGTGGATGTGGATGACATTATTGTCGAATACCCCGATACGTTTGCGCTCATGACAGATGTACAGGCTATGGGAGAGGGGAATGCTGTTCTGAGGTCTATGGGGGCACCGATATCACGAGACGTGTTGTTGGCCAACGAAGCAATATATCGAGAGTTACATTGCGAGGGCGATCAAAAGGAGCGAATACCTGCTACATTCAGAGTGATTTACATGATCGGTTGGAAAGAGAGTGCAAACCAGCCGCAGCCGCTCAAGAGAGGAAGTGGCCAGATAAACATGAAGGATGTCCTTGGTGGAGGGGACCTCAATCAGTACTAGACACAGCACAAATCCAAAGCCCGCACAAGGGCCGATCCAGTGTATGATCTATTTGGCCGTGTGACGAAGTATACCTTTGCAAGACGTGGAGAATTGGTTTGAGTGTTTTGAATTTAGTTTTCTTGCATTGTGGTATTCGTCATCCGCAAAACATGTTTGCCTCATGCTTTTTTTGAAGCCACTCCGATGTTATGCATTGAAATTCCGATCGACTTCTAGCATCAGCCGTTAAAGTAACACATCTCACTTCCTTTCAACTTCAAAGTCAAATCGACTCTAATTTGCTCCATCCAACCCGTTCAACATCTAGTACTCAGCACCAGAGCTCATTGGGAACTCGAAGCCGACACCACGGCCGGTCAACTTTCTGTAGACCTCAGCGTAGGTGTCAAGTCTGTAGTCAACACCACCTCTCTCCTTCTCATCCAAAACACACTTCAACACCTTGCTGCCATCCTCCTTGGTTCGGACTCTCTTGCCAACAATCTCGACTGGGTAGACAACATCGGCCAAGATGGCATCGTGAACGGCAGTGAGTGTTCGGGATCTTGGTCGCTTCTGCTTTTGGCTGGATCGGCTGCGGTTGGATCGCTTTGGCTTTGGGAGAATGCGGCGGGATGCGAGGAATAGAACGTGACGGTCGCTGAACTTCTTCTCGAGTTCACGAGTCAAACGCTGTTGAACTTTGTGGAATCCTGCGAGGAGAGGAACTGGAACGAAGATGACGATTGCGCGCTTGCCATGGCCAACCTCGAGCTGTGAATGATATTTGTTAGCCTTTGTTCCCTCCATGTGTAGTGTGCGCAATCCTCTGTCCATGACTTCTCCGTCTTTCTCTCATCTTTCGATACGGTGATTTTTGAATACGTACTTCACGGGCAGAAGTGATCTGTAGAGGTCGAAGAGCAGCCTTCAGATCTGGGGTGTTGGTCTCCAACTCATAAAGAGCGGTTGCGATGGATTGTTCGAGCTCTGAGGGATTTGAGCGGGATGGTGAGTTGGCAGCAATCTTGTTCAATGCTGGCTGAGACATGATTGCGACTGATTGTAGGATCCTACTGTCGGTCGAGTAATTGTCTAAAGAATGGATCAGGCCGTGGTGTTGACTGGCTTTGGCGTTGGTGGAAATTCAAATGATCGCAGTCTACTTGCCAAGAGATATTCATCGATTATTCAAAATTCTGGTTGTGTGCGCTTTGTGTTCGGAGGTTCGGAGAAACTTGGGGCCGCGAAACGCTAGTCCAGAATCGACACTTGCACCTCATTTTGTGATGTTACGATTGATGTACGTTGGTTCACATAATTACTTCATATTGTCTACTTATGCGGGCCAATCATGTTGTCACGTACCACTTATCATCGAATACTCCATCATTTGCCTCTATGACGCCACGCATGATCACGATATCAAGGATACTCAATCATTCTCGCGTGCGAATGACTCGGGGAGTGCTTTTCCTCAACGACTGAAGCCGTGTCTCATTGGCCAGGGCATCTGGCTCAGAGGGGTGCGGCAGCCAAAGATGACCTCAAGTTATAAACATGATGTTTCATTCGGAATTATGACGTTTACGCCTCACTTCGAACCATATAATCATAGATCCTGCTCGCGTTTTATGCCGTGCGAAACATGTTAGTTGAGGAAAAGTGAAAACTTTCTATTAATCGACAGCAATATGACTCAAACTATTCCCCAAACGCAGAAGCAATGGCTTGTCGATGGTCGAGATGGGTTCGATAGCCTTAAGTTTCAAGAGTCAGCTCCAGTACCTAAGCCTAGTGCTCACCAGGTTTTAGTAAAGAGTACGGATCGCAAAGTCGATAACTTATGTTGAAACTGATGTCAAAAAGTTCAGGGCGCCTCACTCAATTATCGTGATCTGATCATCCCGATGGGTAATCGTACCGGTTTCACTTCATAGTTCAACTGCTAACGAGTACACAGGCAAATATGGGTGAGTCTTCCGACAGGACCCGAGACCCAAGATATGTGTCTTCTTGAACGACGACTGACATACCACATAGCTTTGCACAGCGTGATAAGGTGATTCCAGGCTCAGACGGTGCAGGCACAGTTGTGGCCATTGGAGATGATGTCACTCGATTCAAGCCTGGTGACAAAGTGCTCACACTCTTCAATCAAGGTCACATTGGTGGCAGCCTCACTGCACAGACAACTGAAACAGGTCTTGGAGGTGTAATTGACGGTACGCTTCGACAATATGGCGCGTTCGACCAAGAGGGCCTCGTGAAGATGCCTGAAGGTCTAGATTTTGTCGAAGCGTCCACGTTATGTTGCGCCGGCCTCACTGCATGGGATGCGTTATATGGACTTCGCACTGTCAAGGCTGGTGAATGGGTTCTTACTCAGGGAACTGGAGGTGTATCCCTATTTGGCATACAATTTGCAAAAGCAGCCGGAGCTCGTGTCGTTGCCACGACTGGCAACAATGAGAAGGTTGACTTGCTAAAGAAGCTTGGTGCAGATCACGTTATCAACTACAAAGATACACCAGACTGGGGGAAGAAAGCAAAGGAGCTCACCGGAGGCGGTGGATGTAATCACATCATTGAAGTGGCAGGACCTAAATCGATGCAACAATCTCTCGACGCCGTGGCTATTGACGGAATCATCAGTATCATCGGCTTCGTGGGCGGTATGGGAGGTGAGAAAGAACCTGGATTCCTCGAGTGTCTGCTCAAGATCTGTACTGTTAGAGGTCTGTTAGTAGGAAGCCGAGTTTTGCTCGAAGACATGTGTCGAGCCGTGGAAGCTAATGTTGAAAAGCTGAGACCTGTTGTGGACTCCAGGGTCTTCACTTTGGAGACTGTTAAGGATGCGTACCAGTATCAATGGGATGCAAAGCACGTTGGCAAAGTATGCATCAAGATTGATTAAGCTGTATGCTATTAAGATGTAGAATAGATCTAAAGTCGGAAGTATAGCTCGATACTAATTAGAAACCAATTCCATAGGTTCGATCGACCTTTGGTTGATATGTATGTTATTGTCCTTGGACTGATACAGGACCACAGGACGTGCTGTAGGGAGGGAGAAAAGACACGCATATGAACTTGGTCAAGTTCGTTTATGGAATGCGCTATAGAAGGTCGATGCTCTACTGTTCCATTGAGAAGCTGTCTATGCAGAGAGCACTACGCATGAGGACTCGACTATTTCCGCTCCCAATCTCTCAATTCTATATGCACGCACTGAATAATGGCTAAACTTCAGGCAACAACATCTCCACACCATCAACTCCTCTCGCAATTGGAGCCCTCCTGGTGTGATGGGTGAACAATGCACCATTCTTTTTTACACCGTCCTCCGATCAGACATAACCCTCACAATTCCACCAACGCCAACTAATTCAGTCAATTTCTCATGCCAGCTCAACAGCACACTCATAGTCTGACCTCCACCGCCCTCCCCAAAATTCCTAGCTTGAACCTGACTGAATCCTGACCTCCCCGTTCCATCGACCTGTCCCGTCGCCTGAGGACTCATATTCCTCGACCCAGCACTACTACCTCCAGCGCTCGATCCTGCCATTCCCTTGTAGATGTACTTCATAAGTGTATCTCCCAGCGCCGCACCTCCTGGCCCTGAGAGCATTTCTTGCAGTATTCTCGATGCATCGCTTTGTCGGATCCCCTGCAGAACTTCGAGCACGGTAGTAGAGTGAAGTTGTTTTGCAGATTCGTCGCCCGCTAGTGGGGCGGTCTCGAGGGCGGATTGTAGGGCGCCGAGACTGTCTCCTGCGCGGAGTAGTTGACGAACTTGTTGGGCTATTTGAGCGGATTCGGAGGATGTGCTTGGAGCGGGGAGGGAGGATGGAAGGAGAGTTGGTAAGGGGAAGTTCTCTGATGATTCTGGGTCGTAAATGTCGACGTTGACCGTGCGGTAGTTTATGTTTGCCATGTTGAGTGAGATTCTGATTGACTGCTGAAGAGAGGTGGAGGGGTGGGCTCCTTGGTGGTATGCGCTTTGCCCTGACCGTTGCCGCTAGTTCCAGCAAGAATGTTCAGTCCTTCTTGCCGCGAGAGAACCTTGTTTACGTCGAGATAGGTGATGGTCTGTATGTCGTGATTCGAGTGGTGAAATTGTTTGTGGAAGAAGCTCAAAGTGGTACCTGACTGGTTACGTGGGCAGAGGACAGAAACGATGTCACTTTCCACGTCTACCCCAAATACTGCCAAGATGGGATATTTACAGCCTCATCTAACACGGTCACTCTCTACCAATGACGTGAACGACTGTTCAAGGACTCGTTGGTGTCTAGACAACGGCCCAATTATATATAATTAACGTAAGCTCAACTACGTCTCATACATGCAGATTCGACATTCCATTTTTGCCAGCATTGCAATACATGTTCTGCCATTTCAAGACCTCGAGGGTATGAATGTCTATATTAGAATTCACAAGATTATCAGCGACTGGAGTTCAGTCTTAGAATCGTACTGATTCTCCACATGTTACAAGCTGCAAATTCTCCGCGCAAAGATTGCGCAATCTTGTGTGGCACATAGAGTCCTACCATGACTGATCCGTATCCAGGTCAAGACAGAGTCGACGATTATGCTACTCTTGAAGCGCAGTCGACCTTAGGACCAAGACTGAAACTTATCAGACGGTATCGTTGATTATAAGAAGTGTCCCACTAGTATCAAGAGTGAACCAGACGCAATGGTAGGTCTTTCGCTTTGAGCTGGTAACGCAGCTTCTATCATCTCGCGCGCGTCCCACCCACATCGCAAAATCGTTTCTGTCTTGCGCTGGAGGGGTTTGAGCCCTTCATCACATACCTTGCCTTTGCCTGAATCACAGATGCATTGTCGATGGTAATGACAATCATGCGTATGTATTGTAGCTCCTAAGCTTGAGTGGCTGTATGCCGTGTACTCCCAACTGTGCTGTGTTCGTCGCTGGTAACGAATACCGAGCAATCAATCGATAAAATAGTCTCCGTTAGTCACTGGTCCGATCGATCAAACGTTTTAAGAATCTTCTCAACTGAAATTGTCTTCTTACACCGGAGGAGAAGAACTTGTATCATAATCATAAAGCAGTCGATGCCCGTCTGATCAGTCGCTCTGGCAGACCTTTGAAGCCTACCTCTAAGCTGGTCACAAATTGTCGTCTTCTGCCGTGACACTTGCACTCTGAGTATACCTATATCGTGATGGCCAACGATCAAAAAGTCACCTAGACAGTAACCTGAGCGAGAGCTAGAGACGAAAGAACTTGTCCGGTGAAGCAAATCTGACCTTCTCAGTGATCGTAATACAACACCTGAGCTTCAACTGAATACAGCCAGCAGGAAAGGAAATGTACCATAATATGTTACTGTCCACTGAGGACCATGCGGATATTCATGATTAGATCAGGCTACCTCAAATGTATCACACTCCGGTCGAGCTCTTGGTCCTTGAGTTATCGCCAGCGATTGACACATGGTAGCTGCATGCTCGAATCTAGGGAATAGATCTACCTTTGAGTACTAGCGGCAAGCCAATCGAACAAAGCGTTTTGTTTACCCCTATTACTTGCGATGCAGCAACACATAAACTTGTCACTTGTCTATACGACACTTACGTTCGCTACTTACTGCGATGATATTGATGATGTCGATGATATCCTCGTGTCGGGGATCAGATTCTGTCTTGTCACTCAATCTGCTCATGATCGTGGTAAGCTTGTTCTGCGATGGTTTCAGCGATCACGAAATTCAGCAGGACACATGTCCCACGTCTCCCTCTCTGGCCGACTGCTGAGTACTTCGATTGGTCATAGGATTCCTGGTCAATCCCGCCATGTCATATGTCATGATACAAGTATGAATTGTTGACTTCTATGCGTCATCGATTGACCTGAACAAGCAGTTGTTTACCATCCATAGGAGTAAGACATGGC
The DNA here is from genome assembly GCA_032357745.1 of Camptophora hylomeconis. Taxonomy (NCBI): domain Eukaryota; kingdom Fungi; phylum Ascomycota; class Eurotiomycetes; order Chaetothyriales; family Chaetothyriaceae; genus Camptophora; species Camptophora hylomeconis. The sequence continues at coordinate 500,371 of JAOTMB010000003.1, read as the reverse complement.
TCCCACTCCACTTCTAGACGTCAGTTCATGTGTTTTGCGCCCTGAAACTCAGTTATCCATTGACACAGAGTCACTTGGAGTTCACCCGTGGTTCACTTACTGTTCACATCCGCCCGGGTAGCTCAATCGGTAGAGCGTGGGACTTTTAATCCCAAGGTCCGGGGTTCGAGCCCCCGCTCGGGCGAAACTTGTTTCTTTTTTTGGATCTCCTGGACTTACCAGCTGTTTTAGTAGCAGAAAATGGTAGATTAGATGGCCGTATTTAGGAGCATGAGTAGATTTTTGGAATTTACTCCAAACACTATCATGTAGTATGGGATAAAACACTCTGAGACAATGTGAAAAATCCCCTACACGGAAGTCTTGGCATCGGTATACTCATGACCTGGAGACATAACCTTTGAACACTTTTCGATAAGATCGGGTTTTTACTACACGTACGCCTTCACTTCATGCTCACAACCTTGAGTGTTTTCTCTCAAAATTGTCTCAGAGGTGGTTGGAAGAGTCACTTGTTTTCTCTGACTCTAGATCAATCGGGATATACTTCAGCATAACCTAGTATACCTCTACAGACGAGCAGGAAAGTATATGCAGCAAACTCAATAATCTTGCAAAATAGAACCCAATGAGTCAGACAAACGATCATATGTACACCGATATTGTTGATTCTCTTGCGTCGAGCGGCATATGGTGGCCTCTTTAGCGAACCAACATTTCTCCTTCCAATTGTGAGGAGTATATGGTACGTGACAGAGTGATTCATATCCGTCCATCAGGAGAGATATTAAGCTGTAGCAGCAGCAATAGCCTCATCATCCAGGTCAATTCTAAGATGCAACTTCTTCTTGTTGTCCGCACCCAACCACAGCAAATCCGGACGACTATAGTGTCCGACAGTATCCAAGAAACCCTTCGACTTCAAGATCTCATCAAGTTCCAAGTCAGCATAGATAATTCCCTCCTTATGCGATTCCAGGTCATCTGAAATCTGACGTCCGTCCGGTCCAAAGATCGCAGAACTTCCACCACCAGGCTTACCCATGAGAAGACTACCCTGAGTCTTCATCCTCTCAATACCCTTCTCCGTAATGACCTGTGTCGTATGAAGCACAAAAGCCTGTGACTCCATCGCATAGAGCTGTGATTGTACCCGACATCCTATTCAATCCACACATCAGCGATCCGTGTACACAAGGGGAAACATAATCGTCGTCTCAATGCCAATGCTGACAAAACTCACCTTCACTAGTCATTGAGTACAACTCCCCCGTCGCCGGTCTATAAGGATCAACAGGAGGCCAAGCCGAAACATGAATCTCTTCCCTTTGAGTGATGGTATGATACTTCAACAAAGGTTGCACATGCTCCCAACAAGCAAGCTGTCCCACGTTTCCAACCGTCGTCTTAACGACATTAGCTAGACTCTCGCCCGAGGCGTTCCCAAAGATCGTGCGTTCCATGTGCGTTGGCATGATCTTCCTCCTGTGCATTAGCATCTCACCTTTATCGCTGATCGTCGCTTGCGAGATATACAGCGAATTATAGTGGTTCTCGGAGAAGCCGAGACAGACGGTTATGTCGTTGGCTTTGGCGCATGATTTGATCGTTTCCATCTCTGGGGATTCGACGGCGATGGAGTTTTGGATGTAGTCTTTGCTTGTTACGAAATCGACGGTCCGACACCTGACATGATGGTAGACCGGTTAGTATACATATTCAGCGTGACGTCCTCCTATTGCTATCGTTGCTCTTCTCGCTGGGGTGATGATGACGTATCATACCATATCCACGCCGGATAGCCCGTGATCCAGCATTCGGGGAAAGAAATCAATTTGGCACCATTGCTGGCTGCTTCCTCGATCAGTTTGCACGTCTTCTTGACGGCGGCGGGTAGGTCAAGCCATTCGGGCTCTGCTTGTGTTACTGCCACGCGGACTTTTCTTCCTGCTGATGCCATTGCGACAGTACAGCGTTATGTCTGTATCGAGACTTGTACCTATATCTCTCTGTCTTTTTTTGTATCTGTAGGTAGTGTGCGAACAAGTCGAGAATAAACGTCGATGTTACAGAGCGAGAGAGAAAGAGGGAGAGATGGAGAGTGGTCTTGAAGAATCACCACGAGAAAGTGGCAAGAATGATATCTGATCGAGGTCTTCTTGTAATTTAAATCAACAGTCAATTCACTTGCTATCGTATCGTATCGTATCTATCTTCATATCAATATATGCTATCTATCTATCCACCTATCTCTTCCTCCTCTTTCACCATACTGTATTTCCGCTCGTCCAAATCTGTGGGGTACTTCTGGACCCTCAGACCTTCAAGTCCTCAGGGTAATATGCGGATTTGATTCCGCTGTCAATGTTGATCGATGGCTCTAAACTACACTTTATAATCTATAAGCGAACGACTAGTTTACGCCTTTACCGAAGAGATGATATCAATTTTGAATAGCTTGTTGGAGACTTAGCAAGCACAATATGGAGGTCTGATTGTGCCGTGATTGATCGTTGCATATTGACGTGAAGAGGAAGTGAATTGTATATGATTGCATGATTTGAAATGCTCCTTGTGTCACTGCTTAGAACTTGCTTCGTCTGTGTTCATTCGTCTCTTAGCTCACCGACGGTTAGTCCTTGTTGGTCATTTGATATGACCTCGTTTCATCTTCATTCATGGATTGTCACGTACATTGTTGGAACAGTAATGTTGGAGGGGGTTCAAAGCTTCTGGTATCGAGCATAATTTAGTGGTACTAGCGCTTGTACACCGGCCGCTATGTTCTAGCCCAAGGCGATTGCTCGGGGGAAACATTGATCATATCATTTAGTTAAAGTATGTAAACGCCAAAGTTCAAACAGCGGAACCTGAATCAGGTACCTTGGACACTCGAGATTGCGTCTGCTCATTTAATTATGTATTGCATTTCTGTCCTGGCTCAGGAGAGCCGGTATGAGAGTATTACTTAATGATGTGTGCTCTCTGCGCTCTATCGAAATGACAAGATGTTTCTCGGTTTTTTGCTTCACAAGTCGTTATCAAAAGAATTTCTTCATCTTGTCATAGACACCTCTATACTCAGCAGGGATTCTCTTCTCTACCTGCCCTATGATCTTCCCTCCATACTTTCCTTGAGAGCTTGAATTTCCCTGTACGATTGGTTGTTGTTCACCATGATGTCCAGCTGATTGACTTCCCTGCCATCCTACAATTCCTCCACTCGCGCAGCAAATAGGCATGCTATTCCCGGCGAAAGCTCCACAATCTAGACTGATGACTCTCGCTTTTCGATTAGCCCAACCCTCATCTTTTCTTTCGGTACCGTGATAGATGCAGAACACACGTCCATCGTTGTATGGACTTGAGATGAAGCTGGCGTGACCTGGTCCAAAAGGACCGCCTTTACTTTCGTCTGAGACGAGGAGAGGAACAGGTCTTTTGGTCCAAGAACGGGGATCGCATGGATCGGAAGGGTTAATAAGGGCGACGATAGCTAGTTTGTACTCGGATGTCCACGAACCGTGAGCAGAGTAGACTATTCCTTGAAAGCCGTGAGGGTGATGTTGTGAAGGAGGTAAGGAGAGAAATGTAGGACCTTCATTCACACCACGTCGATTGTCATCCGGTCGCTCCCATGGATGTTCTGCCTTACTGATGCAGACCAATGATCGGGGATCGGCGTGCTCAGGATCGTTCATACGAACCAGAAAGAGGTCTTGTTGCGTATCTGAATGATCACCTAATGGCCAGCCTGAATAACAACAATACAGGTCACGACCTGTTATGGTAAAGACTGTAGCATCGATCGACCATTGATCATCTGGAAGGCCTGGTAAGGGACCGAGGAATGTCCAACCTGACGGATCTAATGGATTGGTATTGCGGGACCTCAATACGAGAGTGCGATGACCATGATTTCCGACATTAGGAGGTGCACCGCAGAAATAGATATACCATGTACCGCCAAGGTTGTGAAGTTCAGGAGCCCAAAGGTCGGCAGCCCATGGATGATCTGGAGGAGGTTGCCTGAGACGAGGTATTAGTCATTTTCAACGCCATCACTATTGTCTCATATCTTAAGACAACTCTGCTGTCCTATTGAGGGATCAGATAAGTGACGACGTTACTCGAGGTCGTGAAATAAGCCCAATAAGGTACATTCCCATCGAGCTCCGTTCCTTTGCAGGCTGAGACTCATGTCACGTTCGATAGCCTACCTTCTCAACTTACCAGATAATACTCTTCTCACAGCTCCTGAAATCTTCCATTTGATTGGAACACCATATCTCAACTCGGTTACCAAGTGTGAAAGTGAGATAAAACTTGCCATTCCATGATATCATCCATGGATCTGGTGTGTCTTGATCGCATATAGTTCTATTCGACATCCTGGGAACAAAGTTTAAACAGACAGATCTGTCATGAAACCGTAGATAGTATGAATTACGGGGTCGGCTAGGAAAGGATGTCTGTCTCGATTAGTGAGGCAGTCGCAATGCAACATCCATTGACCAATAGTAGCATGACCAGAATTGTTGATTTGATCGACAGTATATGTGATGTCATTGGCAGGATGTACGAGGCTATTTCGGAGCCTTGCTGAGAAGGTTTCGGCGCGCCTCACTGGCCGACATTATGCTACTGTTCCGAACGAGATATGCTCTGGAGAAGAATCGTTGACGAGCACCAGTTCACTATCGCCATTGATCGCAGACTGGGACACGCCTAGACAGAACCAAAAGAGAAAAAAGTTCGTTATACTATTCTGATTTTGAACCCAGGATCTATTATGAACTCCATACAATCTCTAATTCAGCACTGATAGAATCAGGTCGTCACAGCACGATGATGCCTCAATCAATAGATGAGATATTCCCAGCTGGCCGACAGAGAACGAAAAGCGATTCCGTAGGTCATCAGGTTTCTGTGCCTTCCCCTGTGATGTTTCCGAGAACTCAAATTGGAAGAGTTGACATTGTAGATTGTCATTATCCTCGGATCTGTAGACCAGCGCAAACCAGGGGTATCAGTGCTGCTATTCTCATACAATTACTCAAATTAAAAACAGATCAAACCCAACGTCTACTGGTTAGTCTGCTTCTCGGCTTCAGCCTTGGCATCCTTTGCGATCTCCTTGGCCTCCTCCTTCTTAGCGGACAAGTACTCGCTGAGCCATTGTAGAGTCTCGGAAGTGATGACGAGGGAGCTGGTGACAAGAGCCTTGCCACCTGCGACTATTCCGTTACCACCACACTTCTTGTACTCCTCGCTGTATGTGCTCAACACCCATTCCTTGGTTTCACCAGCCTTTTGTAGGGGCCAGTTTGCATATGTCAAAACGGAGCTCTTGATTTCTTGGGTCTCGGACTTGACGATAGGGACCTTCTCGTCGAACTTGGAGAGAAATTTATCACCGAGCTCATCGGCCTTGGCGACGTATGGGCTGACGTAAGATGCGGGAGTAGAGAAGTAGGGAAGAGTTGGCTTGACGACTTTGCCGTAGAGCGAGTTTGTCAAATCGATCGACTTCTTTCCGGCTGGATAACTCTTGAAGGTCTCGACAGTATCGGAAACGACAGGATATGAAGAGATGTGCTACTATTTGTTAGTCTGTTGAGCTCTGCTTATACCGCTTATCTCATGGGGGTTCGATATAATTCACTTACGGTAAGGGTAGATGAGTGAGGCATATCGCCGTTAACGGTTGCGTCGCCCATGATGAATGTTTGTGATGTTACTGAACTGTACAACTCGTTAGAAAACCGTGGATTTGCAATCGTCGGAGAGGGTGATAAAGCAAGAAGGATTGAGACGGAAGAGATTGCGAGCTAATGCAGCTTTCGCCAGTGGGAGGAGCGCTTGATCGGTGGTCTTCGAATGTACTTGCCGTAGAACGCCGATACGAATACCGGTGCTGCTACGCTGACAAGTACGTACTATTCAAGCTCGGACAGTCAAGAACCAGTCGTGTCGTTGTGTAGGAGATGATAGCGAGTTGGTCAAAGAAAACGTACCTGGGGATTTGGTGATTCTGAAGGGGTCGATTGGCAGTGTTTGAAGACGAACGTTAGATGAATAGAGATGAGATGAAATACAAAGGCAAGAGGAAAACAAGGACTGGAATGGAGAGGAGGCAGATTAGTCTAGTTTACATGAAACCGTAGCATATCTTGTTGAGTTGGTTAGAATCGCGTGGATGGTGACAGCACAAGCAGCAAATTGATGCAAGGCCATTGACATGTGCACACTTTTTTTGCCTGGCGGTCGGTATCGCATGAGATGGACACAACGGGCGGGGCGGGCACCTCACTGGGGTATCATACATCTGACGACTGGAGGAGACTGGAGAGGATGAGAAGCAGTGAATCTGTGCAGGGAATTTTGATGAGCTTCACCACGCCAGTCCTGATCGGGTTAGCGTCATATCATGACCACATGCCAGTCTTGACCTTCTGACATGTGATTTCTCCTTCCACCTCACCATCTGGTTCCTGTCCCAACATTCATTCGCCATCATACACCAAGTTGTTGGTCTTTCGCCTCTCATGTCTAGTTGTACCTCCTGGTTGTGGCTAAGTTGTGCAAGCTTGATGCCAGGATATTTTGCAAACCATCAGAACCACTTTTTGGCTTGTAACGTCACCTCTTGACATCATGACATGTGAAAGCAGTTGCACCTCACCTCAGGTCGGCGAAATACTTCCTGCGTGTGCTATCAAAGGCTTCGATGCGAAAGTGTTGGAACATATCGTCGGCATGATTGATGTTGTCTGGGAGCAGTGGCATAAGACTTGATAGAAGCCAGTGTACCAAGTTTGGCATCAGAGCTTCATCGGAAGGACCCGTGCGCCACACACAACGCTCATGTCTGGTCTGTACACTCCACAACTGAATCGTGTACCTGGTAAGCTCAAATTCAACCTTCACATATATGGGCCGGACAGTAAGGTATCGTGCATGAGCTTGTGGTCATTGGCACTTGCTAGACGAATCACAGGTCGATCAGGTTCCGACGAGATGCTGCCGCCAGCTATTATCCCCGAAATTGCATACATGATAGCTTTCACCGTTGCACTGGTATGCTAGGCTCCGTACGCGTCACGCATCAGTGTGATCGTATCAGGAAGCTGAGCGACTCTAGCCTTTTAGATCGTGCAAGGTCTCAACTGACTTTCTGCCGCGGAAGCGGATGACTCTAGACCTCGCTTGATCTTTGAGTAAATTATACTGATTACTCGCACGGTATCAGGTACGATTTTCCATGAACGCAAGCACGCATGGCACGTCAAGCTCCATATAACTCGACTGCTGGCTTTTTAGTATATTACCATGTGCTCTAAGCATTCACTTCACGGCTGGTACTGCTCGGAGATGCAAAGAACCTCGCATGATATCACAGGTTACACAAGCTGCATATGAAATATTGCATGTTGACATTCAACCAAAACGTGGACACGAGTGTTTGGATCGAAGTTGAGATGCGAATACACTAGCTACACAAACCTTTTTGAGGCACCATGCGGCATGCATGGATGTGTTTATTACAAAGACTGATTGAGAATGAGATTCGCAATGGAGTAATGCACTATGCACGACATTTTACTTCTTCATAACATTGGAAAGCACAACAAGCAAGATGTCAGAGTCATCCACAAGGATTTCACGATTAAGGCAGGGTAGTAGGTATCCTTAGTCCGAAGCACGTGGAAGATAATTTCGAGTCAGCCGTGCCTGCATGTGAGAGGGCTCATTCCCAAGGTTGGTCATTTTGGCTTCTGTCTCATGCTCGTGCCAAGTTTTCGTTCATTGTTCTGAATCGTGATCCGTACTATTCCGGTCTCGAAATATGGAGACCAGCATACTCTTTGAAGCATCAAGCAGAAATTCGTCATGGGTATGGCAAGGTTCAGTGTTCACGATCCATCAAAGCCGGCAGGTCGAGTTCACCTTGTTGGATTGAATCGGCCATTCTGCAATCTGATACCATGTACCCTATACACTTCCGCGAACATGGTATTGCCGTACCTCCAATGGCGGTATAACAAGATCCGTCGGATCTATAGAAGCGACACTAGTGCGGATGTTTGAATCAGGGATCGTGCATGATTGTTGAATAATTATCAAGTTTCACATCAACCGCTCGACAAATAAGTCAGCCAAACCCAACCCTCGAACTCGTCCAATGGTACAAACTTTCATGCATGCGAGTACGAAGGACTGCAGAGCCGTTCAAACCTAATGCTAAGTCCATGTGAGGTCCACCACATTTCCTACATGAACCCAATCCCGACCGCCTTCGTCTAGCCTCTCGAATCAACCGGTACTGATTGAAGTTCCGGTCTATAATCATACCCAATCACAATCAGAATTCCAGAAACAACTTTGCTCTGACCGATCAAGTCATCTACTTCAAAAGAACATCACAACCACCAGATGCCACAAGCCCCTCAACATTGATCGTCCACCACACCTCAATCCCCGTCTATTCCGCCATCTCCTCACTCCCCCCGGCTCAAGAAAGCCTACCCTACCTCCACCCACCCCATACGCCACCCACATCAAACCCATACCGTGATAACACCGCATACCCATATTCATACACAGCACTGAATCAAAGTATCAGATCAAGATGAATCTTCGCGTTACACAAACCTCTCGGCAAATACTGTAAGCCCCATCACTACTCCATATCATCGTCTCCGATGCATGCATCCGTATAGCAATATAAAATGCTGGCATCCAATCGACTACCCTTCCGCTCAAGCCAGCTCAAGCACAATTCCACCCCTGTTTCTCATACTCCACCAACAAGACATAGCAAAGTAAGACAAGATCGTTACTTTCCAGACCATCCCTCCCTATACGCTCAACACTATGATTGACTCTCAATCAAATATTCCAACATCAGAAATACGCTGTGCCCTTGATTTATCATCATACCAATCCATATACTGTAGTTCACAGTCCATGGCTCTCTGTTCCAACATCAATCTCAAATCTATTGACACGATAAATATCAACAGCAGAAAAGACATACTATACCACACTATACCAAACTACCGCAATCGTAAAGTGAGTAGAAGATAGTACCGCATGTGAAACTAGACTAGACCATAATTCTCACCTTCTCGCCCCCGTCCCTTCTTTTCTTTCCTCCGTCGTCTTTCATTCTACCCTCCACAATCCCCAACATAACCTCATATGAACATATACCACAAAAAATATCCCAGTACTTCCTCTCCCCATACCCATATCTTCCTCCCTCGTCTCAAGATCTGACACAATAGAATATCGTCAATTCGCACCAGAAACCAGAACCAACACCACTGCTACTACTGCTGCTGCTGCCACTACAATCTTCCCACAAGAGCAGATTCAATGAATCAGATTGCATGAAATGACAGTACCGTCACCAATTCTGTTTCTATTTCTATTTCTGTCTCCGGTTCTGGTTCTGCTGTTTTGATCCATAAGCTCCATCGTCCATGAGTTTTAAAGCAGATTTTCCATGTATAAGATCCATGCACGGAGTACAGTTAAGGTACATGCTACTAGAATGCTAGAAGGTGCCGGTGCAAATCGAGTTATACTACTGTTTAGGTTGGATTCATATGAGATGTTTGAGACACTACATGTTTGATGAATTAGCACGAGGAAATTTTAGCATTGAGGTAGGAGAATGGAAGTTAACGAATTTGTTTCTGTTCATGACGAAAATCATATGCATTCTTCTGCAGATAGTTCAATTGAACGTAATTCCGAACGAATACCTCTTAACTATGTAAGCTGGTTTACCATTCAGCAAGAATCGAATGAGACCTTGGTGATATGCATTGATGAAAATGTCAAGTACTCCCTCAAAGGTCCTCCACAGTACTCCGCAGAATGAAATGCAACCATACTTCCTTTAGCATAACTCCTTTTCGTAGAAACGTTGTAATCATCCGAGTAGAGCCGTCGTATCCCTGCCATTGTGCTTCCATATGTATGCATGATCTGTTGTGCAACACACCCGAAGGGGTCGATGACTCGATAATTTCATTACGAATTTGTTGAATCCATTGACTCCATAGTATGCTCTCGTGTGTTAATCCTCAGACCTCCAGGCGCTGTGTTTGGCTATTTCAAACTTTCCCAGAAACTCATGTGCTTCGCAATAAACCATCTACACCTTTAGGCACTGCCCACCCATGCTTCATACAAGCTCGCTTGAACGCTGTCACAGCATCACCCATCTGATAACAGGTATTGCGAATCGTACTGTTGTATAACATCAATCTTGCGGGTCTCTCAGTCTCGCTGAGAGCAAGACGAATCTGCAAGAGTACACTTTCGATGGAATTGACTACAGACCAACCTGTGCTTGTCAAAAGTTCCATACAGATCGCACCTCCCTCAGTCACATGACCGCCGCCACCTTGCATGAAGGGTAAGAATTGAGGTTTGACAACTCGGACAAAAGGTGGTGAAAACGGAAAGTCCGGAGTGAAGCGCATCTCGAGAACAACAGAATGGATGTTGACTGTTTTCATATCATTGGCAAGTGGAAGACTTGAATCGAAGGAATGTAGTTCGACAATCCATTGATACATATTTTCCATTCTGTCAGGATCCAGAAAGAAGCCTAATTCATGTTGGACAGTAGTCTCTTGTGTTTTCATCGTCTCATTGAATGCCTTGAGTAATGCTTTGGTTGCTGCAGGAGAAGCATCACTTGGAGGTGGAAGAAATCTGATATTGGAGGTATCAAGACTACCAGGGACAAAATCGGTCTTCGTTGGATCGAGCCAGTATTTCAGTGTCTCGCCTTTTCGCTTACGACCACTGGAAAGACGAGTGGATGCGTCGTTTGGGTCCTTTTTCAACCCAATCTCAGCAGAATCAGTGAAAGCTAGTATTGTGGAACTTTTCTCAAACGACGAATCAAGGCCACCGTTTTCATCATCATCAAGTCCAATAAACTCACGATCTTCCTCATCTGTATCATCACTCATGCTGTCATCTTCCACATTTCTGGTCTGGATCTCAGCGATCTTGGCTTTCTTACTGCTAGACGGGGAATGTGCATTCGGACCCCTACGGGATTTGGATACAGCATTAATAGGAATCTTGATGGGCTTATGTGTTGTTAATCCTTGCAGTATATGACCTGGATCTTGCTGAACGTACTCTCGCGGCTCAGGACCTGTTGAGTGTTTGATCGAGCTTCTGACGAATAAGTAGCGAGTCTGGATCCAGTCTTTCTGGGCAACGACATAATGAGGGCTTGACGAGACGAATTGATTGGTTGAATTGACCACTTCCTGCAGTGATACAACCATTGAAACTTTCAACTCAGAACTAGGCCATTGATTGAACGCTTCCGTCTGACCACTATAGGTATGAGAGTACCCCAGACTAGTTTGAAGGTGAGGACTCATATAGACACCGTGACCATAAGCTCTGCCATGAAGTGTGATATCAAAGTTGAGACCGGAACGAATGATAGAGTGCCAATTGTGTAAGTGACTTCCATGCCACCCAAAGATCGTAGGATAATCACTATTCGCAGTGACTTGCTTCACACAGTCGACGAATCGTTGCTCCTTATCGGGCGCGCCTTGTGCAAAACGGAACTGCATCCATTCATCCATGCCACTTACACGAGGTTCTAGTGCCTGTACCTGTTGAGTTGGTTGGGCGGAGCCTTTGTAGACCGTGTCAACTTGCATAATACAAGATCTGTTTGAGGCAACAATCCAGCGTAGCAAAGTTCGTGCTGTCGGCGGAATATTGGTGAGTGATTTGAGTGAGGGCTCACGACGTTCCTGGCGCTGTTGAACCAGTTGATCTCGTAGTACCTTCACCGAAGGCAGGGTGTCAAGCATTGAATTAATCGCAATTTGTTGGTGTTGTGAAGAAAGACTTTGAAGGCTAGTATCATGAAGATAGCAATAGACTTCGCTAGTAGTCACGACTTGTGGAATCTCTTTTCCCGAGTATTGGGGAAAGCCTGGGGCCTTGATTGTATCAGATAGATGAATATTCGCACCAATAATGCCTTTGATACGATAGTGATGTATGCCATTAAAATTGTCCGAAGTCATGGCTATCCAGTCGCCTTCTTTGACGGAGGATGTCTTGTTGGAAGTGTCCTTGGTGATCCGAAGGACATTGGTCGCATGAACTAATGTGCCATGAAATGACTCAAGGATCTCCGACGTCTCCTCTGTCGAGACAGCTTGCGGTGTAACTGAAGCAGTAACAGTTCCAGGCACAACTCCAAAGGCAGCAGGGGGAACGACTCGGCCGTAGATAGCAGGTGTCTGAGCGACGTAGTTGTATTCTTTGAGCAGAGGCACCATAAGATCAACACCGTTTGGAAGCTCCTTCAGATTACCCGCTCGAGCTTGTGCATAGCAGAGGCTGACAAGCAAGTCGATTACATAAGGCTGAGATATGATCTCCCATTCGATCGACGGACCGAAGCCGTGCTTCAGGTACTGGTACAGACACAGTGGGTTTGAGCACACATACGGCTTCAGTGCTTCAAAGGAGTTCGAGAGTTGAGAGTGACAGACAAGACAAAACTCCGTACAGCGTACAAAATGTCGCAGGACAAACTGCATGGCGACCAACGGAAGAGACGCATCTTTCATGTCGACTGTGCTGAGGGAATCAGCCTTGACGATCGCAGGAAGCGCACGAGAATGTAGCTGATCGTCAAGATTATTGAAGGTGTCGATATCAGCGGGTATCTTGAACTCAGTCGATCCTTGAGCAAGATTGAAGCAGTGCTCAGCGCCAGGCCATGAATAGCCCCAGCTTCGAAATAGAATTATCTGTGCAAAGCGGTGTTGCAAGAGTGAATTCATTGGTTCTCCAATGAACAACGGCTGTAGAGCACCTTGCGTTCTGACATGATTTGGAGTGATTAGCGGCGACTTCTGCGGGTCCTGCATACCGGTTGCTGCATTCAGCGCGCTCAGAGCTTCCTCATATCGAGGTTTGTACTTGTCACAAAGTCCGACATGCATGTCCATTGTCCCTGTAAGATCCCTCTGTTCTTTGATATCGTATAGTTCTCTGTAGCCGTATGGAAACCGAATCAGAAGAACGAGATATTGGCTTCTTGATATTCTCCATGCTTGCATTGCTTCTTCAGATATTCCTAGTTTTGCTATTTTGATCGACACGCATAGCATACTACCGTGTTCCTGAAGACTGCCATACACACCGACCTTAAATCCTGCATGTTTTGCGGCGCGCAAATCGATTTTGATCTTGTCTAGATTAGAGGCCATATTAGTACCGACAGAGCTCTTCTTTCTTTGTAGATTCAGCTCAGACACTCTGGGAACATCGAAGCCAAAATTGTCATCAGAGTCAGCTCCACTGTCATCGAAGTCTGATATCTCGCCAAAATCCTGGGTGTCCGTAGAGTCTCGTTGAGGTTCTTCTGGGGATTCAATCTCATCGCTGATCAACAGGATTGGGTTGTCTGTGCGTCCTTTAGTAAGCGCTTGATGAAGGCCACCTGAAAGTTCTTGCAACGCAGGGAAGACCGGCATGTGATTTATGATCGCTCGAATTGGATCAAGCGCATCCAGAATTGCCTTGTTGTCGATCTGATCATGCTCGTAGATAAAGAAACCATTGCCATCAGGGTACTCGTCCACATTTGTTGGAAGAAGTATGAGTCGTGCCTCTTTTGGTACTCCATTTTCCTGATATACGTAGCTGAACTTGAGGCCATCGTCATCATGGAGCTTGAGGTGCTTGATGTGAGCAGGCGGATTTTGACCGGCTTGTTCTAAATCCTTGAGGTATTTCTTTCGAGTCATGATGAAGATGAGCGCGCTCGATTGATCAACTCTCTGGTGGAGCGATTGAAAGATCTTGAAGACAAGGAAGTAGCGCTATCCCCTAATTGTGATGCCAAAGTCTTGAATCAACGAAGAAGGTTGAGGTAGGCAGGAATATGTAATAGTGGTTTCATCGCGGAGGGCGCAGAAGAAAACACTTGGAAAGGAAAGGATAGGATTGATGTCGCGATGGTCCACGGAAACACATTCACTATTGCTTTGTATATGAGTGAAGAATCTGGGAAGTGGGTTTCATGTTCTTAGGCAGCAGCAAGGCAGAAGGTCTCTGCTCGCTCATACACAACACGACGGAATGTACTTTAGCGCAGGAACACGCCCCTCGGAGAGATCTGGTATACATGGCTCTCCATCATGAAAGAGCGACCTGCCGTGTAAAATTACACAGTATGAATAGCAACGCATGCCTTACCGATTCATCGATCTGAGAACGAGAAGTAAGAGGACGCAACTCGCGATCCGGATTTTTAAGATAGGTCTATGTGGGGTGCTCCCGAGCATGTTCACGGTCTAACTAGATATGAGCGCAAGGCTAACACAGCCTCGTCGTAGATGCCACTTTCGAAATTGTGGGCTTCTCGACCAGAGGAGACATCTGATGAGCGTGGGAGGAGTATATTCGGTGGTCCTGGACGGTGAAGAGCATCCTCAAGGCTTCTAACTACAGCCAGTCCTATAATGAAAGTTGCGTGTGTCAACCCTGTTCACCCTATGCATCTTCTCATAATTTCTATCACATCAACTTAAGCATGCCTGCGCTCGATGATGCAAAAGCAAGTCAAGCCTACTCAGATGGACACGACACGCTTTTCGAGAGGTTCGAGCAGCCAATCTTCGACCCGATTCAGTACTTGAACGATATTCTGCCCGCTATCACGCTCACATCCCAGCCGTCTACCAACGCTAAGCAGAGCAGATCTGCTTTATTGCAGACCACATCTACAGAGACACAGACAATCCTTTCGAAAATAAACACGCACAGTGTTCGATCGTCCTCCGAGTTGACTGGCCTTACCGATGAGATCTTGCGGAGTGGAAATCGCTTGGCCTATGAGGTCGAAGTACTCCGCAGCGATGCCAACAGCTTCTACGACTTGTTCACAGACGCTCTCAAAGACGATATAGCGCAGTTTGTCACCGAGTACGCCGAGTCAGCAGGGGAAGTAAATACAGACATCTCTGGCCAAATAGAAGGTTCGGCCCCGGATGGGAAAGATGTCAAGACTGACAGAGATCCTGAATTCATACGTCAATTGAGGACGCTAGGACTCATGAAGGCTCGTCTAGAGGCTGTGATCAACGTGTTTGGAGAGGCACTAAAATGGCCTATACCTCCCTCGGATGTGTCCATGGCTACTCTAATATCCGCCTCTGCGCCAGAGCTAGGAGTTGCCAATTCCGCAGAGGATGACAGAGCTAGGGAATACACGAGACAACTTCGCAATGAGATTACGTTACTTCTGGACAGTGACGGAGGGAGCTACGCGGGACTGGACGCCGCCACTAAGAAGGTGGGTGAGTTCAGATCTTTGGCTGAGGTATGGAAGGGCACCGCGGAGGAGAAAGCAAGAATAAGGGTTGTGGAATCTCTCATGAAGATTATCGATGATAGAAAGAGACTTTTAGACGCTAGATCTGCACCAAGTCGACCGAGCACAGAGAACACGATCAGGTCGAATTTGCCAGGACGTGCAGGAAGGATAGTGGAGGGGTCCTCGAACACGGCTGCTGGTTTCTTCCGAAAGCTGAGAGATGATATATATCTCGAATGAAGCATATGAAAAATCGCTTATTGTCTTGAGTAATAATTTTGATTCGACTCATGTCCATTCGTTCATGCAAACAATCCATCATGCAATGGCTCGTTGAACTTTTCAGTTTTCGTTCAATTGTTGGTATCGTAGACGAGGTAAATTTTCGTCATTTTCCCAAAGCGCAATGCCTGCCGTGAGATGCCTCTTTCATATCACACACCGATCCGGTCCGAGAGCCATAATCTAAAATCTCAATGGGGTGAAGAACCATCTGTTCTTGCCGCTTAGGTATCTCTCCTCCAAAGCCTTCTTGACGTTCTTCTTGGCATCTTCTCGCTGGGTAACCTCCTTGAATGTGTCGTTTGAGATGACGCTCTTGAGACCTTCGAGCTCAAGAGTGTATCGGGTTGGCATGATGTGGTTGTAGTTGATCATCTTGATGAATGGCTTGACCTTTGATCGCTTCTCCATTCGCTTCTTGCCCATTCTTCGGGTAACTTTCGATGGGTAACGCTCAATACCGGCGACTAGGGCGTAGGAGAATGGGTGCTGCTTGGTACCGGCATCTTGTGGCTGGATGATGACAACCTGTGGTGCGCCATTATCAGAAATGCGGTCTTCAATTGTCGGAGATATGTCTCGAATGCTAAGATTGTTCCTGTATGTTTTTTGCTTACCTTCTTGCCTGCGTATCGTCCCCGCGTGATTATCGCAACTCGTCCGGTCTTGAGGACTGTCAAATTCATGTTAGTTTTGTTTCGATAAAGGTAGAAGTCCAATCTTTGGCTCAGTCGAATGATCGTGCGATGAGATCGAGGGGCTTGGTTCCGATCGCATTTTGTCGACTTCGCGCAAGGTGAGGTATGACTTACACTTCATCGTGACGGTTGTTGTTGTCTGTGGTATCGTTGTGAAATTCAGAGCAGATACCCTTCGATAATTGACCAGATTCGAAAATGAGTGTGGATGCCAAGTCCAAATCTTGGCACTAACCCAATTCGTCATGAAAGGAATACAGGAACTTCATTCTTGACTTCCTACCACGCGCGACAAAAGTTCGGGAACATCTACTCAATCTGAGATATAACATTGTCGCAATTATTTGTAAGTCGAGATCTGAATTGGATTGACTTTGTGCACAGATTGTGATCATGTTCGGGTGTTGCTTGAGGATTCGATAGAAACCTGTGTCATATCTGGCCCACAACCATAGAATGATTGCTCTGGACACAATCTATAGAAGTCTCTAGTCCTGGCTTGTGATGCCATCGATTTGGCTGTCATTTCCCGGTACTACACAAAAACCCTGGCTGGTGAGGAGATGTGCACCGAACTGTTCATATTCTTATGTGCTTCGAAGATGTGAAAAATCTTCTGGCACCCCTGCAGATTTTCGCATTATTATGGTGAGTCAAGGCGCGCATGAATCGTGAGCTAGGTGGTTTGCTTCGCATCGCATCGGCCTTTGCTTGAGCACTCATGCTATCTCGTCAGATGCGCGATCGAACTCAGCCCTTCACAAGAGCTGTCGTGTCAATATCTGCGAGCGAACTTTATCAGAGTCGGGAGTCGAGTCAACTCTAACGCGAATAATTAGAGGAAACGTGTGTAATGAGTACTATTGGAAGATTGTCTACAAGACCAACTCAGGAGACGAACAGTGTGATGCTCAGTCCCGAAGAAAGCCATATTCGAGGTTTTTATGCCTCACAAATCGGACGCAATGCTAAGAGAAGAATGGCACTAATTGACGAGACAACTAACAATGACCAAGGTGAGATGTTATTGAACCACATGCATACGAACAGACGGCTCTCATCACATTGGAAACGACATTATTGCAAAGAAATGTGAAATCATGCAAACATCTTGATTAATTCGACGAAGCAGAGTAGTATGCAGGTGCTCGGCGTCCCATCGGATCATAGCAAGCGTGTAGAAGATGTGGTTTTGGCCAGAAAACGGGGAAGATGCCACAAATTGGGCCACGAAATGGTGACTTACTATTTCCAGAGACGACCTCGCTCGGGCAAGATCTTGAGTGAGCAGGAACTGTATAGGGAAACCTGGTTTCAGTGCAAGATGCCCTTGACATATCAGATTAGCTGTTCTGGATGCTCTACGCGACCGTAGATACTGGAGATTGGGTAATGAATAGAATTGAAGCAAAAGCATAGTTTTGCGTCAGCCAATGATTTTCGCTGTAAACTTTCTTCAGGCTCCATACTGCTGTTGTCCTTGACAACCAAGCTTCGTCACAGTTTTGTGTTGAAGGATCGACGCCTGCCCAATTATGCAGCAACTAGTACATGCACGCGCTGCTATCCTCACAAGATAAACAATTCATCACCACTTAACTTTCATCGACTGAATTGTATCGCGGCGTTACTGGAAACGGTGGTACCACAAAAGGGTGTCAAGTGCATTATGATCGTTTAATTCTGTCAGAATCAATTGCTTGCATCACATACAACATTCCACACCCTACAGCTTTGACCAACATACAATGGATTCCCGTGAAGGGTCGCGAGATCGATCGAAGTCTCGAATGGTCAGACACCAGCATTCCTTCTCCGAAAGTGGCAGAGTATCGGTACCCATGTGAGTTGCGACAGACGGAACATATATTGATTTGTCTAACAATTATGAAGGTGGGATAGCTCAGACCCAGACAGAGCACCTCCGCCACTACCTCTGAATCCTGGTGCGAGTGATAGCCCAATAACGAAGGCCAATGTTTCCTCAAACATTGAGAAAGCAGCTGCACTCATCGCATCGCGAGCAGCCGATAATACACCAAGCGCATATACCATCAATCCACCCCCGAGCGCATCTCCGGAAAGACTACGGCCTCAGCACAAACGCATGCAGTCTATACAAACTGGTAGTGTAGGCAGGCTAAGCGATTCCCTGGAACGACGTTCTCCAGATAAGGGTTTAAGCCGTTCTAAACTTTCCGACTTCGACGACTATCGCGCGAGCAGGTCTCTTGAGCGCAGTCCAGTTCGACAAGCACCAGAATTACGAGCTGGCTCAGAGACACCTACACCACCAGGGAAACTGAAGTCAGCCGAGAAGAGCGACGACGAGAATACATCGCCAAAAATGCTAGCGTTACAGTCTATGCGCAACAGACAAGAGTCTGAAAATCCATTGGCAGACATAACTAATACTGCATCCACTGCACGATCGAACATGTCATTAGAATCCTTATCGAATCAAATTCTCAACATCACAAGTATCGCTACAAATCTCCAACGAGAGATGTCAAACCTGAGCAAGAGGAGTAAAGATAATGCCACAGATCTGTTTAGTCTAAGAGAAGCGACCAATACCCGCGATGAAGATATTCGGAAGAGTCTTCGAGATCTTCTTACAAGCCTTGACAACAAATTTACGAGTATTGATTCACGGATGCTAGGCAGTTCAGATGCTACGCGATCGACATCAAACCTTGGGTTCTATCTTGATGAAAAGGCACACGATACACCAATACGTAAGACACTACACCTTCCGCGGGTAGCCAGTCCAGCAAACTTTCTGGAGCATGAGATTACAGTATCCCCTTCGGTAGTTTCTGTTGATGGCGCAGCAAGTATAGCTCTACTCGAAAAGGTTCTCAGAGAAATGGCGACGAAGGACGGCCAAGAGAAGATAATGGGAACATTGGAAAGCGTGAAGACCTATGCTCAGGCAAAGTCGTCCCAAGCAGTAATGGCAACGTCCCAAGCAGCCATCGATCCCGAGATGATGAAGAAGCTTGAAGAGATATTAGTCTTCATGAAAGACATGAAGGCGGACTCTGGAAGTAAAGCTCTGATCAAAGCAACACCACACGATCTTCATAGATCGCCATCTCAAATGGATGTCTATCTAGATAGGGCAGGTCAGGTCTCAAGAGTCAGACAGAACGAGGATCAACAATCGACGAGCACCAAACCTTCTTCAGCAACTTCTGACCTCCTGAACGATGAGCTTATGAAGCTGCTCAAGAGTGTGAAGCAGTCGTTATCACAAAATGGTGGTCTCACCAACGAGGTGAAGACCCTAGTCAGAGAGCTGCGAGGCGAGGTTCTCGGCATGGGTCGCGAGATCGCCAGGAAGCTTGAAGAGGCAGACGTTATAGACACGATAGGACAATCAACGAACCAAGGTGCTTCAAATGAGGAAGTTTCGCGCATCGTCGGGCAAGGTCTGGCTGAGCTTAAGGAGCAACTGCATTACATAGTGCACGAAAATCAACGTCAAACAGATAATTCTGCGCGATCAGTTGTTGACACAGATGAAATTGTGACTGCTGTGCAGAAGGTGATATCGGAAATGCCACAGCCAAGAGAATCGCCGCTTCGAGACCACGCTTCTGAGCGGGAAGAGATGCTGATCGCTGTGCGAGAGGCCTGGGAGGATTGTAAGCCAGAGATTGCTCTCGAGCATTTTGGCTTGGAGCGAGACGAGATCCTCGAAACGCTGAAAGAAGGTCTTAAATCATATCAGCCTCAACAACAGACAAGTGAAGGAAATGTCGGCGTGACATACGATCAGGTACTTGAGGCTGTTCAAAGAGGTCTCGAGGACTTTAAGCCACCTCAAATCCAAGTCGATACGGCAGCCACCAAAGAAGGAATTTTCACAGCGGTGCGAGAGTGCTTAGACAGCTATGATTTCCCTTCCTATGCAGCACCATCACAGCTGACAACAAGTACTGATCTCAGTCGAGACGAGATTGTCGATGCTGTTAAAGAAGTACTCTCGATGCAGATCTCGCAACCACGCGAGCTTGACCTTACAAAGGAAGACGTCGTTGAAGCAGTTCGTCAAGGGTATTCTGCACACTCGCATGTGACCAAAGAGATCGAGTTCAATCGCGAAGATTTGTTTGACGCGATCAAGGCATGTCTCGAGGGTGAGCAAAACCCACTTGGTGGTATGGGTGCCAGGGTGGTGGAGGCCATGCACGAGTTTCTAGGCAGTATGAAAGATCAGTTCCAGGAATACTCAGCTGCTAACGGCCGAGATACTGAACAAGTGCTCGACGCCTTGAAAGACGGTCTCGAGGAGCTGCGTGCTGAGATTGAGAGTTACGTTGATCGCGCTTCCGACGTGACTGGAAAAGATGAGATTGTCGATACAGTGAAAGCAGGCTTTGCTGCTATGCAAGCAGATATGGATAAGGGCTTCAGCTCTCGGATGCAACCTGCACTCAATACACCCGAAGTCCTTGATGCGATGGAGAGAGAATTTGAACATCTGCGTGACACCATCAGCAAGTCAATGTCACGTAGTAATGGGGATTCTGGTAAGGACGAAATCCTGGATGCGATTCGGGACATCTCAGATGATCGTCAGTCCACTGTCAGCAGCAATAATGAAGATCTGGTGCGACTCGTCAAGGATGAACTTGAGCATATGCGCACAACTCTCGCTGCCACCTTGATCAGAGGTGGTTCATCATTAGAGAGGGATGATGTTCTTGACGTGATTCGTGAAGGCCTGGAAACTCACCGATCAGTCCCACGTGCAGCAGATGGCAACGAGAGTATCTTGTCGAATACGAGTGAGTTATTGGATGCCTTCCAGGAAGGTGTTGACGGACTTCGCTCCGATATGCAGAGGCTCGTGGAGAAGACATCTGATATGAGCACAAGTTATGAGATATTGGACACACTGAAAGCCGGTATAGACAACGTACGGACTGATATCGAGCGCTTGATTGAGAAGCAGGGAAACACCTCTGACGACAGTACTGCCCGTGGTGGCGAGATGATGTTACATGAGGGTAACAATATTGCTTCCGAGATTGAGAGTCTCAAAGTCATGATAACACAATTGCGAATCAAGGTAGAAGCCCTCGATGGCATGCCGATCCCAGAACCTGTGTTTCCGAGGGAAATGCGTGTACACAAGGACGACTTGGATGATTTACACTCAGCAATCCGAGACGTTCACGACTCTGTCAGTAGCATGCCTCGAGAGATGCCAATTCCGGTGGTGTCCATGCCAGCTGGCACCGCATCTAAAGAGGATACAGATGCTATTGAGACTCTGCTTCGAAACGTCAAGGCAAAAGTCGACAGTCTAGTATTCCCAGATATGGAGGGTACAGCTAAAACTTCACACTTGACTTCGATCGAGGATACGCTCCGTGATATCAAAACCTCCATTGAAGTCGCAGGAGCAAAGTCGACAGAGTTAAACAATAAAGAGGACTTCACGCTTATAGAACTGATGCTCAAGGATGTTCAGGCCAGCATCGAAAAGTTCCCGTCGACAACATTCCCATTATCCGAAGAAGACGGCAGATTGTCGAAAACTGATCTGCAGGTCCTAGAATCACTCTGCCTTGAGACGAGAGAGAAGCTCGAGTCGTTCTCGCTGCCAGATCTTGAGAATCTCGCCAACAGGGAGGACATCTTGGAGATGCGAGACAGCATAGTAGCGTTCCGCGAACAATTCGAGGCCGATAATGACTTGACTGCACAAGCGTTTGAAGCCAGGAAGATTGAACATGGTGGTCTCGCTGCGAAGATCGATGATGTGAAGACAATCGTTGGGGAAGTTCGCGAAGAACTCATGGGCAAGCTCAATGGGAGTGAAGAAGGAATCATCGAGCTTGCTAAAGTGCTTGGAATGCATCATGACAACATGGGTACATACGCTACTGCATCGAGTCTTGCAGAGCTGCATGAACTTATGAGCAGAGGTATGGATTCTCACATGGACCACCTTACTACCAGCAAGACCGACATGGAAGTACGCGACGCTACCCTGTTCGGCAAACATGAAGAGACGAGTGCTGAATTGAAAGCTCAAATCGATGAGAAATTTACCGAACTGATGACCAAGTATGATGATGCTCAGTTATCTAATGAATCCAAATTGAGAGCTTTTGATGAGCGTGATAAGAGTCACACGGAAGCTGCCAGTGGTGTCAAAGCGATTGTGGAGGAGTTGAAGAGTCTAATGGATACGCTGGGTGTCACCGTTTCAGATACTTGTGAGAAGCTATCGACCGATTCTCGTACGGTCTTTGAGAAGGTTGATGATGCCAATACAAGACTTGCCGATCTCTATATCACCAACGCTCAAGAACACGGAATGACCAGAGAAGAAGTCGTCAGAGCAGTTGCGATCACCACTCGAGTGGAAGACTCCCTACAGCAGCATCAACCTGCCATCCTGACAGCTATCAAGGAGGTGCTTGGTATTGTTGGTCAGCATTACGAACATTCTCAACAACAAGGAGAGAAGATCAAGGCTGCGACTGATGAGATCAAGTCAGGCGTCAACGCTATACCTTCTGCCATTCCTCCGTTGCTACCAGCTCCGGAAAGTTTCCAAGCTGCACCTTCAGTCGTCGATTATACTCCACCAAAGGAGTATGACGATACTGATGTACACATCAAGCTCGACGAATTGCTTTCCCACTCAAGCACGACCAGAGAGGCGCTGCAAGCCATTGACAATAATCACAATGCTACGCAAGAATCCCTCGCTGGATTGCACAAACTCGAAGGACTTGATAAACTCGAGCAGCTTGATGCCATCCACGATTCGGTTCGTACCACGGCTGAAGAAATCTCTGCTATGGTTGCTACTCAGACAAGGTTGATGGCCGAACACCATGAGTCGAGAGCTGATGAAGCAAGAGAAGCTGCAATTGCCCTGGAAAAGCGCACAGCTCAGAAAGAGAGAATCGAAGCGGAAATTCTAGCTCTAGCTGAAGAGAAGAACGCTCTTGCAACCTCGATGGCTGCTCTCAGGCAAGAACACGATGAACTTGCGAGCGATACGAAGCGACTGTCCAGAGAGGTCGGTAAACTTGAGACTGCTCTTAGCATTCGGCAAGAAGAGATGCGCGACATGAACGCTCGGGCCGAGAGTCTCGAACGAAGAGTTCTCGAGGGGGTCATGAACCACGCCAGATCGATCAAGTTCGCCAAACCAGCAATGAAGAAGAAGGTATCCCCTGCTGACCGTGATGCCTCAATGAACCTTAAGCGAGTTCCGAGCAGTGCCAGTAATGCCACAGCAAAGGTACCTTCCGCTCGCAATGGTAGCTCGACCTTTGGCAATGCTGTCGGCATGGCTTTGAAAAAGCGAAATCCCCTTGGGGTCACAGGCAACCCGGCCGCATCTTCAAGAGCCTCTGGCGTCGACCGAAGGATTCTAAGCACAAGTCATGTCACAAGCAGTCGGCCTTCTGATGCTCACCGCGCTCTAGTTCTTGCGCCGAATACCAATCCTGGTTTAGTCAGTCTTAAGAGGAGTCATTCAGTCAAGAGCAACCCAAGCAGCTATCTAAGCGGTCGGAAGCCAAGCTGGAACGGCCCAGAGTCTGTCACCGACAAGGAGAATCACACAGACCACCAAGCTCAAGAAGAGCACCATGATAGTGCAGATGAATCGAGTGACGCAGGTACAGAACGGCGAACAAGTTACACTGGTACCTACACTGATAGCATGCTTTACGGAACTGGCAGTTCCCTCAGTAGAGACAGCATGCGATCTGTCAGTTACACGAGCAGCATCGGGGGACCTCACAACGGTCACGCAGAGAGTATCGTCGAAGAGGATGAAGATGCTGAGGAGAACATGACTGACGACGACGAATTCGAGGAGGCGTTCAATGGTGTCAGTCAGGCGTTGACACTTGCCGAGCCAATCCATTTCGACCATAACAACCAAGCCGAAAATACACAGGTCGCTTTCATTGAGAGCCTGGAAGCTCAGGATGAACTTGGTGACCTGCCAGACGTACAGCGCTATGAGCCGAAGTATACTCTACCAAGTGATAGCGGCATTGGTTCTGAGCCACCAACTCCTGATGTAAGCCATCAAGGCTCACAAGGCTGGCGAAGTAATGTGTCGTCGTGAAAAAGTGTACTGGGAATTGAGCATGAGCAGAGGCATTGATTGACCGTTTGCTCTTCTGGAAGGCAGGTCTTGTGGGACGCTGGGGTTGCGTATGAATGACACGATTGAAGCGTTAAGCATTGTTTCGGATAATATCAATAGGATGGATAAGGATAGCACAGTACAATTTTGGACTTGTTCAGGAGTCAATATGAAAGTTTTCCCATCGAATCCATAGTACGCTCTATGCATCGGTTAAATATCGCGCTGTAGTCTTATGATGGCTAGATACAAATATAACATGCTGGTCGCTCAGGTGTATTGATTGTCACAATGGGCTTCGCTAAGCAAAACAGACGTCATTCTGCTCGAGTCAGGCGGGCATGACTTATCAACACCTTCGAGGGGAATCGTGTGCGCACGACCCGATCAAGTGGCATTCTTAGAAGACTCCAAAATTGTGTCGCGTGCACGAGTGACCAAGCTAAGAGCATACCACTAGATCTGCTGCCCAACACACAAATAACTAATCCTCCTAACTGGCACCACTTCACAACATCAACAACGCCCTCGTACCTTGCTCCCAAGCTCAGCTCTTCAACCACAACTGCCCCTCCCACAGCACGGCACATTCAATATGCGAGATCCAATACCACCGCCCTCACCCTTCCTCTTCCAACTCGTCAAACCCTTCGCCGATGCAACATATCTGCATACCCTCCCTTACCACATCCACGAAGTCCTCTTCGCCCTCATCTTCTACCAATCCATCCAATCTATAATCTCCCCAGTCCTCTCGACTCTCCTCTTCCCGAACATCTACCCACAGCTCAAGACACGCACCAAGGTGAACTGGGACGTCCATGTCGTTTCGCTCGTGCAGTCATGTCTCATCAATACGTTGGCGTTGTGGGTTATGTTCACCGACGAGGAGCGGTGGGGCATGAAGGATAGTACGGTTGAAAGAGTCTACGGGTATACCGGAGCATCTGGATTAATACAGGGGTTGGCTGCTGGATATTTTGTCTGGGATCTGTTCGTCAGTACGCGGTACGTCAAGATCTTCGGGATAGGGATCTGGGCGCATGCGGTGACGGCGTTGTTGGTCTTCTCATTTGGATTCGTATGTGACTCTAGCGTCTCTTGTTGCGTGAAGCTGAATACTAACGTGGAGCTTCTAGAGGCCTTTCTGCAATTACTACGGTCCTGTTTTCATCCTATATGAGCTTTCTTCGCCGTTTTTGAATATTCACTGGTTCTGTGATAAGTTGAACTTGACTGGCTCCAAGCTTCAGTGGTACAACGGTATGGTACTTCTGGCGACGTTCTTTGGTTGTCGTCTAGTATGGGGCACCTATCAATCGCTCAGGGTCTACCAGGATGTCTGGCATATTGTGCATCTCAACACGACCACCCCGTGGAGTGACGGTCAGAGTGTTACGAATCCCGTCTTCGCTGTTCGTGATGGACAACTATGTCTCGGCAAGGAAAGTTGTATCGCGGACCAGGCTGAGGTAATGAAGTTTGCAAGTTCGGAATCAAGCGTACCTGTCTGGTTATGCGGAGTATATCTGTTCAGTAATTTGACTTTGAACGCTTTGAACTTCTACTGGTTTGGCAAGATGATTGAGACTGTAAGGAAGAGGTTTGAAGGCAGTCCAGCCGAAGAGTCTAAGCACGAGAAAGACAGACGACCTAGTATCATCGAAGAGGCTGCTACACGACTGGATCGAGAGGTGATTAGTGGTCCCGAGACGCCATATGTTGAAAAGAAGGACCCAATCGCGGCAGGAAGAGGTTATACTACAGGTACGCAAACTGATGGAAACGTAGGTAGAAGGAGGCAAGCTTGAGTCCAACATCCTGAGCACAGTATAACATCCCGACGTTCTGCTGGCGCATGGTATCGAATGCGACACGAATAGCTTATTAGTTAGGATAGCTTGGGGCGTGTGTTAGACTGGAGAGCAATCTACTATACTAGTCATGGATACGGAGCTATGAATTGGATGCGATTCATTACTCATTTGTAGTTGTCTGAATTAGCCACTTGAGCACCTCTTATGTATTGTGAACAATCGTCTCGTCTGTCCTTCTTTCCCTTATCTCACATAGATGAGTCTCGAAACATTTCCGAGGTGTGAACATCCCTGGGCCGAAGTCTTTGGACCCTGATCTGCGAGAGTGGGTTGTTGCTAGGAAACCAGACTGCAACACATCCTCCCACTTCAGACGCAGGACTTTTGCCAGTGTATACATAATTGTTCACTGCACAGGCTCGATTTGGAAGTCAATAGTGTGTTTGAATGTGTAATTCATATGAGATACAGGAGAACACATCCGCAGTTCATTACTCGAAAATTACCCCAGCAGGACTGAGGCAACCCCCTGGCAACCGCCGCCATGGCATTCTTATTCGGTGGAAGAGGACGCCAGAAGTCACCTACAGAGATATCTAGAGCGTCAAAGGACTTGATACAGAGACTGTGGGAACCTACAATACCGCCAAAGGTAGAGACTTATCCATGACTGCAGCGGGAACCAAAGCTGACTGGATCGATCGCAGGTAGAAGAAGATGTAGCAAAGCACATGTCACAAATGAAGTTGATTGTTCAGGGTACACCAGGTTAGTATAAGAGATATACGTGGTCTCATCAATGTCCTGATAGATAAAACAGAAGCAGAGAGCAGTCCCGAACAAGTACTACAACTAGTCACAGCCATTATACAAGATGACCTCCTTTATGACATAGCACGAAGTATGAGGTTGCTCCCATTTGAAGCAAGAAAGGATGCGCAGATCATATTCTCGCATATCCTACGATTCAAACCGCCCAACACACAGCAAGGAGACCCTTCGGCTATATCATACCTTGTACTACAGAGGCCCGAAATCATCATAGAACTATGCAGAGGCTACGAATACCCACAGAGTGCTATGCCATGTGGTACAGTCTTACGGCAGGCGCTGGCATATGACACTGTTGCTGCTGTGATATTGTATGACGAGTCACAACCAGGAGAACAAGCCGTACAATTGAGAGACGTTGATGTGGGCAAGAAGCAGACTGGAAAGGGACTCTTCTGGAATTTCTTCCAGTGGATCAATAAGGGCAGTTTCGAAGTCAGCGCCGATGCCTTTACTACCTTTAGGGTAAGTTTTCGATAAGAGAAGACCATGGGCACAAAAGCTGATACCTTCAGGAAATCTTGACTCGTCACAAGTCCCTGGTGTCACAGTACCTCGCTACTAATTTCCAGATGTTCTTCAACGTCTACTACAATCCTATCCTTCTCCTTAGTCCTTCATACGTCACGAAACGTCAATCCATCAAGCTCTTGGGTGAACTCCTGCTTGACCGGTCGAACTACGTTGTCATGACTCAATACGTTGCGTCCGGCGATAATCTCAAACTCACCATGAATCTTTTGAAAGACGATCGAAAGATGGTACAATACGAAGCATTTCACGTCTTCAAGGTCTTTGTGGCAAACCCCAACAAGAGCGACGAGGTCAAGAGAATCCTATGTAAGAACAGAGGGAGATTGTTGAGATTCCTACCGACGTTTCTCGAGGGAAGGACAGATGACGACCAATTTCTCGATGAGAAGGCGTTCTTACTACGACAGATTGAAGGGCTGGATCCCAGTCTCGACTCAGAAAACAAGTCGAACAGGCCCGGTGAGGAGGTCAGAGTTAGTGCTTGAGATTGATCGTGGCTGTTATCATTTCAGGCGTACTACTGTAACATATTGCCGGCGCTCTGTTGCAGCATTTCCCTTTCTTCATCTGAATTCGGCGCTTTTGGTACGGTCGCAAACGGATGATAAACAACACTGCACTGTACGATGTGAATGGACGAGGTGATGAAGTTTGCTGGACTCGAGCGAACGTGACATGAATTTGAGCATGGACGAGCGTTTCAGCTTCACGGTATATAGTTCTCTTGATGGATGCGTAGAAGCATCTTTCCCACTGGGATACGGAAATTCCTAAAATTCCTTTTCTGCTTCTCGACCATTGATACGGTGCATACCTGACATCGGTCTTTGATATTCATGCGATTAATACCCAACAGTTCACATGCTACGTGTGTATAAAGTGCAACCAATGATATGAAGTAACTGTAGTCTGCAAGTGATGTCCGGCTGAGTAATGGTGGTTGCCCTGGCAACGCATTACTGTTGTCACCAAAGAGTTACGTCTACAGGCCTTTACAACTGACCTTGCATGACCAGGTTCAAAGCGACCAGGGTTAAGAAAACACAGCAATCATATATTACGGTCCAAACCGATCATCTCCTTCAAGATGGAGTCCACCGACAAGATGGCACCTCAAACTTCATTATTCCAGGTCTTCCTCCGACTGCGACCAGCACAGACATTAAAGCAGAATAATGAGCAGTGGCTTCTTGTTGAACCTCCCTCAAGTTCGAATACAGAGCACGATAGCGAAGAGAAATCAATTTACTCAACGCATGTCACTCTCCAGCCACCAAACGATTCGAGAAAGCGAGCGATCGAGCGATTTGGATTTACAAAGATCTTCCAAGAAGAGGCATCACAATCAGATGTATTCCAAGAGACAGGAACTGCGGATAGTGTAAAGAATCTCCTTCACAGTGGACGTGATGGACTTGTTGCAACCTTGGGAGTTACAGGCAGTGGGAAGGTATGTCAGCCTCAACTTCGTATACAACTAGCTGACCTAGTGATCAGAGCCATACGATACTAGGAACGAAATCACAACGAGGTCTAACACAAATGACGCTGGACGTCCTATTCCGCTCAATTGGACAGAACATTCGAAGACCTCATCAAACAACACAGTCAGTGGATACGACAGTGGTTTCACAGTTGCAAGCATGCGATTTTTCAGAAGCACAAATCTTACCGGCGACGACCTTCCTCGAGATGGTATACGGTGATGGCGATCGAGCCAGGATGTCAAGAGCACAGACTCCAATGGCTGGATATGGCTCTAGAGCACAAACTCCCATGGTATGGAAACCCGATCTCGTACTTCCCGGTGCTTTTCCCGCTTCTCCTCCCCATGATGCCAGGAATTCTTTCCTTCCATACTTCAATGCTACTTCAGACCGAGGGACAGTCTTCAGCATAGGTGATGGTGTTGATGATACACTGAGCGCAATTGTTGATGTCACACAATCGCCAGCACTAATGAAGTCACTGCCTGCTATCCCTGAAGGAGCTGTTCTGAGAGAAAGATGGCATCCTCCTTCCAAAGCTCCCTTTTGGCAACGTTTATCCCCTAAGAAGTCACCTGCTAAATTGAAGATCTTGAAGGAATCGATGTCGAACCATCACGTTCGAAGACCACCCATGCCCCAACCAAGTACATTCGCGCAATTACCTGATGTCTCGAAATTCGCAGTCGAGATCGATCAATCGTTCGATTATGCAGTAATCGTCTCCATGTACGAAGTATACAACGATCGCATCTTCGACTTGCTCTCAAATGCGAGCTCACCCAGCGCTCCTGCTATTGGTACTCGACAGGGCAGTGCCCTTGCCAAAGGTTTGACGCGTCGACCCCTGCTATTCAAAAATACAGAAATGTCCTCCGATCGAAAAGTTGTTGCTGGACTTCGCAAGATTATTTGTAGCAGCTACGATGAAGCTATGATGGTTTTGGAGACAGGACTGACTGAACGAAGAGTTGCTGGAACCGGAAGTAACAGCGTTAGTTCTCGAAGTCATGGTTTCTTCTGCATTGAGGTCAAGAAGAGTCAAAGAAGCAGATACCATCGTACAAACGACTGGACCGGTGGTACACTGTCGATTGTTGATCTTGCTGGCTCCGAACGCGCCAGAAATGCAAAGACGACAGGTTCGACTCTAGCTGAGGCTGGTAAGATCAACGAGAGTTTGATGTATCTCGGCCAGTGTCTGCAAGTTCAGAGTGACTGCCAGCAAGACGGCAGCAAACCAATCGTTCCATTCAGACAGTGCAAGCTCACCGAACTGCTATTCTCGAATTCATTTCCTTCATCCAGTCATCCATCAACAGCTAATCGACAACCACAACGAGCAGTCATGATTGTGACAGCTGACCCGCAAGGTGATTTCAATGCCACCAGTCAGATCTTGCGATATTCAGCACTCGCACGGGAAGTCACAGTGCCGCGAATTCCTAGTGTGACAAGCATCATTGTTGGCGCCGGTAACAAGTTTCCTTCCGGCCGCGCGACACCTCCAGAACATTATTTTTCAGTTCAAGAGCTGGAGCAAGCAACTAACGAGGTGAAAAGATTGGCAGAGGAGTGCGAAGCTCTTGCTGTTCGTGTGACAGAGGAGGAGATCAGACGTACTGAAGTAGAATTCAAGCTGCAAGCTGCAGAGGAGAGATTATTGATTACCGAACAGAATGTTCGTGAAGATTGCTGGCAAGAAATGGAAGCTATGATGGACGGAGAAAGAGAACAATGGCGAGCAGTATGGGATGAAGAAAGATCGAGAGGAGAAGCATACCTTGATGGCAAAATCGACATCCTCGAGAAAACAGCACACATTAAGATTCACAGCGATGTTGACGACAAAGCTCGAGTCGAAGAACTCGAAAGAGAAAACGAAATCCTTCGTGCAAGACTTCAAGCTATGGAACAGGAGATGAACACGAGAAGCCCGACCAAGAAATCAAAGACGGTACCCAAGACACCTGCTAAGGATCTCGCTTTGCAAGAGTCTTCCAACACTAATATCATGACTAACCCATTTTTGTCGTCTCTCAAAGCACGAGATAGCGGCTCAGCAATAAAGCTCACAAGGAACGATGATGAAACAATGCTTGGTGGTAACTGCGAGATCAGCCCGCGTAAAATGAGTCTGAGAAATTCAAGTATAAGATCTTCGGTAATGGCTTCCGACGCTATCGATGGCGAAACTCAGCAATCTGAAAACATGCCCGGCACTGCGAAGAAGAAGCAGAGGAAACTGACGACCAGGAAGTGGGATCTTGGAAACGCAGATGAGATATGATCTTTGATTTTCAGGAATAGTGATTTGGTTCGCTTGGTGTTTCAGGTACTTGGAATTGGTCAGGAGTATCAAACTGGTTCGGATCTCGCATGTACTGGTTGATTGAATTGAGTATGGTATGGTCTGGAGTACCATGATCAATTCGAATAGTGCTTTTTCAGATACCCAATACATGAAAGAGATTGCAAAGAATAATGGATTTTGCCATCGAATTTTAGAGTTCTGGTAGTAGCCCGCTCTACAATTTTATTACAGAACTGATTGGTATCTTACCGTCTCATCATTGTAGCTAGGATTCTCGTTGATTCGTGGGTTACAATTCTCCTGTCAAGAACTGAGCTCTTCCAGCCCCAAACGACCAATCCTCGGGTTTGTTCTCGACACAACTGATAATCAAATCTCCATCGCCTGTTTTAATCTTGGTCAGCAAATATAATCGAATTCATGCCTCATTCCAGAGAGAATCTCAACACAATCCCTCCCACCCCTCGGACTCAACCAACACCAGTCTCAAAATCCTCAACTTTCTGAGACAAAACAAAACAAATGAAAAAAGATTCAGAAAAAAACTCACCAATCCCAAATTCCTCCCCTAACACCCTCCTAAACTCCTTATAAGTCCTCTGCTTAACCTCCGCATCCCGTCCTTGTTGGAAAATATGCAAAAAAATCAACTTCTCACCCCGAGGTAAGTTGGGTAGATTCGTTTCCTCGCATATCAGTTCGTAGGGCTCGTGTTGCGTTATTATTTGGTAGCGGTCGCGTGGTGGTGCATTGAAGTGTGATTCCATTACTTGTTGGATTAGGTCTGCCATTTTGCGGATTTGTGTGGGTGTGTAGGTGTTGCGGATTAGGTGGATTTGTACTAGAGGCATCTTGTTTGGTTGTGTGGTATGGATGGATTTGATGGACTTATGTTAGAGGAATGTGTTAGGTATTGTGTGTTGGGTATTGAGTGTATATGTTACGATGTAGTACTTGAATCAGAGAATGAGATGAGAGATACTGAAGTGGTTGATTATATGGAGTTCAATTTCTCTATACTTATCATTTAGATATGAGATGGACCATTGGGATCTTCATCCTCGTTCCATTTTGATCCGTTCTTTCCATTCGTTGCGAATGACATAACGGCGAGGTCAATGACGAGGGAAAAGGTGACGTCTTGAGATTGAGTCTAGAAACGTGATTTGAGTTTTCTGTCGCAGTTTGTCGTGAGATAAATTTTAATAGACGTCATATCACTGTCTGTCTTCACACTCGAGAAGAGCGTGGAGGAGTGTATGGTGCTTCTGTGCTGATCTGCTTTGAGGTGGTGTCGGAATATTCTCGGAAGAGTTTTATGATTGCTTGGTGAGAAGTCCGGTTGCCTTACGTTCCTAATGGCAATTCGAGCGTTCTCAGGGAAGTATCTTTTTACTCCTGTAACGGGCGGAATGATAAAACTCGGAACGCTGGATGGTTTGGAATGACGGAATAAAGAGAGTCGCATGCTATCTATCATCAATTTTGGTGTATTTACTTCACGTTGTTCGATGGAGGCAAGTAGCAATAATCCTTATCGCAAGAGGCCTACAGAAGTGAGTGGCTGCATATAAGAAACTCGGGCTCTGGATCTACAAGGCAGGTCAAGATACCGTTTACTCTGTCTTAGAGTAGTATTGCTACATATTGAGTAAAAGACTTCATTTATTCTGTCACAATCCAAGACATTTCTCATTGTTTCCACAAGTTTATGAATAGAAATTTATCAACTTGGTTTTGTATCTTCACAATTTGCAAACACCTCTCACCATATCATCCTTTTCACACAAAATCTGTCAGTGACCAGATCTATCCTTTCTTGATCCCAATTCTTTTTACTCCGCACGTCAGCTCCTTTCTTCATCCGCTACAGGGTTGGCCCGGACATTTTGTCGAGCATTGCTAAGAAAGCATCCTCCTGCAGGTGTTCCTGAGCAACCCTGACGAGAGATCTCTGCATCTCTTCGGCCCTCTTGTGCAGAACTTCTTCCGATTCGCTCCATTTACCGCATTCGGGGCACCCATGAGGAAATATTACGCTGGAGTAAGGATGCTTGTACTTGCAGGATATCGTTAGATAGCCTGTTTTATACTTAGACCAATCCTTTTCGACCTTGCGTCCACCACCAAGCAAGATAGATTGAACTCGTCCGTTCTTGACGACCATACTCGAGAGTAGTACTTGCTCTCGATACTTCACGCAGGTGATCAAGAGTCCTTTGTTTGTAAGCGGATAATGCTTCGAGACTGCTTCGACGCGTTCAAGACTCTGCAGAAGTTGGTTGTTGTTCACCGATGATGCAGGCATAGTCACTTTGATCTCAACAGATGCAAGCTGATCGCGAGCATAGCAGGCAAGAAGTTGTAGACGGACTTGATGTAGCCTAGCTTCGCATTCCATGAATGGGCTTGTGGCCAACAGGTGGTCATCAATCACAGATTGGCAATATTGGATGCATGCCACGCACTCTGTGAGGACGAACTGAAGCATCTGAATTGCTTGTCTTTGCATCTCCTGGGACTCGTTTTTGACTTTAAGAAGGTAGTCGATCACTCGAAATTTGTCGTCGAATCGAACGTGTAGCGATCGGAGTTCGAGGATGCTGAACCTCAGATGGAACATGGACGTGTAATCAGGAATTTCTCCAGGATTATTATCGTGCAAAGCCCTCATACTGTGTTCAATTGCGTTCACAGTTCCTATCTTCGTTAGCATATGACTTGAGATCTGTAGGGTACAAATTTACCGCGATATACAACAATCTGATCCTGAATGTTGATGATAGCCGCTTCACGAGCCAATACATGTCGCATATTGGAACTGGCTGCCAATGTGTTTCGACCAATCTTTCCCGTCCACTCTACGAAGCTATTCTCAAGGCATTGAGCTTCAGTCTCCATGAGATAGGCAAATTTATTCATCCTGTGGGCTACCTTGTCAAGCAGTCTATCAAATATCTGACAGGCTGATGTAGCATCGATGTCTTGTAAGCAACATATGACATTTGGGCGGTCATTTGCTGCTGCCCCTTTTCCAATCAATCTTGTGCAAGGATCACACGGCTCTGCACAGGTGTTTGCACAAGAACTATGAGGGCATGACTTTTCGCATGGAGCTCGACATGGAGGACAGTCTTCTCCATCATGGCACGATGCAGCACACTTATGACCACAGCTGAGAAGCTTTTCGCATTTCTTGTTGCATTCAGGGTGTTTACCAGTCCATGTACATTTGTCACACACGCCGGCACAAGAGTGACCGCAATGAAGGACGCTGTTGCACAGGTTGTCGCACTCATAAGTGTCCTTCTTCTGACCACAGATGACGTCGATAGTATGGATACCGCATGACAAGGTCTTCGTATCGATCACTTTCTTGCAGTCAAGAATTCGACCAGAGCATACCTTGGAGCCAGTATGACCACAGTCAAGTTGAACATCGCTAATCCTTCGAGTGCATACACCACACTTGTCGGCACATTTCTTGCTGCAGGAATGACCACAGTCCGATACTTTCTCGCATGGTTGATCGCATGGCATCCGCTCATGTAAGATTGAATCGTGACAGGCTTCATGGCAGGTATGGCCGCATTCGAGAACAGCACCGCACTCCACCTGACATGCAGCAAAGTTGGCAAAGTCCGAAGGAATCTTGGCGTAAATGCTGTGACTAAAATGACGAGAACATTGTAAATGTAGAGCAGGTCCTCGCAGGGAATTTTGATCGAAAGTGTTGATAATCTTCTTCCACAACGGAACTTGACCCAGTGTCTCCGCGTTCCCAATTATGTAGAATCCATCCCGTGCTCTTGAGCATGCAACATTGATACGGTTCGGGATCTTCAAGAAGCCAGGCTTACCACCAGAGCGAACTGTTGACAAAATGATGACTTTAGCTTCTTCACCCTGGAAGTTGTCGATTGTTGCGCATCGAAGCATTTCTCCCATCTTTACATTCATCTTTGCCTTGACGTCCTCAAGTTCGAAATCAACCTCTCCGCTGTCAATAAGAACCTCCTTATCAGCATCACTGAGCCATATAGGGCATGTCGCTTGTAGACTGGTAACGAGTTTGGATAGCTGAGCGGCATACGGTGTCAGAACGGCGATTTCCCCCATCGAGTATTCGCTGCCTCGGAGAAGGTACTGGACAAGCGCTTTAACCACTTCAACCTCGTGGTTGTTAAAGACAGAATCGGAGGCCGTCGAGTCAGTCGACTCCCACATGTTATGATCGAGCCAGAACATTCGTTCCGCAAGACCTTTGACAGAAGAATGCGTTCCGGTATTCTCGTGGTCTTTGAGAAAAGGATACGTTAATCTTGTGACATCAGCAATCTGTGGGTGCATGCGTCGTTGAATGTTCAACTGTGAAGTTGGCATTTCTAGAGCTTCTGGATCAACTGACAGCATGAAACGCTCAAACAAGGATTCGTCAAGTCGATACTGCGTACCGGTGGAAGTTTCAAGCGTCATGAATTGCTCTTTCACCAGTGGGCGTAGCTGAAGAGGATCTCCTATGAATATGGCGTGCTTGACTGATGGTAGCAATGCGCACAATGCATGGGCTTCCAGGACTTCGCCAGCTTCCTCGCAAATAAGAATTTCCGGGGCAAGATCACGTAACGTCTCCCATCTGCCAGCGCATCCAGTAGTTGTTAGGCCAACAACATTTGCCTTGCTTAATGTCCTAACATCTTTTCTTCGTCTTATCTCACGCTTGGCTGCAGTGAGATCTTGAAATTGGGTTTGCATATATGCCATGTCCTTTGCGAGTTCTTCATCATCAATGTGGTGACTCCACTTTGCAAGCAGGGATTGTCGAGACTCATAAGAAAGCTGCCACAGGTTGTCTCCTCGAGAGTCAGTACTCTGTCTGACAGCATGATCAGAAATTGCTCGGAGGGTCTCTTTAGTGATCTTCTCGATATGTTCTTTTGCCTGAAGAATAGCGTCAGATCCTGACTGATTACTGTACAGGTGTTGCGTTGTAGCTTTCAATCGCTCGTTAAGCTCCGTGTGGAGCTCGTGAAGGTGATTGATGTCACCACCTACCGCCCAATAATCGAATGCAACAGATTGAGCAACAAGATTGGTGACATCAGTCATAAGTTGTACATATGCCATCGGATAGTGCTTCCTCAATACAGGTTCAACCTGCATCCATTGGATTCGGTTCGTCGCAATCTTCGCTGTGATTGCGTTACACCAAGCGACTATCTCATTGAATTGAGACTTTTCCTGACTGATAATGCCGCATCTGTCTTCATGCTCATTATTTGTGTAGTTTTGCCCTCTGGACTTTTGGTTCAGGTTTATAGTGCTTGTCCATTCTTCTTTACTACCACCACCAACTCTTAACAAGCCTTCAACTCCTGCATCTTTCAGACCGGATAGAAAACTGTCAAGAGCATGATTGGTGAGACAAACCACAACAATTGGCTTATGGACACGGTTGCGACGTGAGGCTAGCAGTACACGAGTCAAGGCAACTCCGAGAAAAGTTTTGCCAGTACCAGGCGGACCTTGAATGAAGACAAGCTCACGTGACAAACTATCACGCAGCGCACCGGCTTGACCCTTATCGAGACTTGTATCCTTGGCCAGATCGTCGAATGTTGATTGACTTGAAGTGGTCCGAAGTGACTCCGTCGACAACTCACTTTCCTTGCCAGTAATTGGACTTAAGTCATAGCAGAAGCCTGGGACAATGGCATATGAGGGAGGAGGTACGTCATGGCTGAGCTTTTGTCCGACAATAGAATGTTTCAGAGGTAAAGAATTTTTGTTATGAACAGGAGCAAGGTAATTGTGGAAGGCAACCTCTTCCGGCTTCATCTGCTGCAGTCGATGGAGTGGATTGAAGAAACCAAGATAAAGTACTTTCGGAAACTCGACCAACACCATCTCTGTATCTGGATTGAGCCCATGGGCAAGTTGGATGATCTGAAGGATGTCTTCATGACGAGCATTGTTGTGGAAGCTCAGCTCTACTGCAGCACGCGTGTTGTAGCCTTTATGTTTGAGTGAATATGTGCTTTGACGCAAAAGAATGTCGAAATATATAACAGACAGCTTTTGTGTGGTTTTATTTCGTAACATGATTGCACAAAGCATACCAGATTCGAGTCTCGTTGACTTGTGCATCAATTGTCCTCTCAACGCTGGTGGACATTCGAATGTGATTCTGACAAGAATTCCTCTCTTTTCATCTGGCATGAGTTCTTCAACTCGTACATCTGAGTACATGTAGTATCTGTTGCCCATCTCAGTCTCTGGCACGCGCTTGGCGTTGTTTTGATCAAGGCACTGATTATCAAGAAAGCTCAACTGCGCAGCAGTATAGAGGATGTCTCGAATAGACTCAGTGTTATCGTAG
Source organism: Camptophora hylomeconis (assembly GCA_032357745.1). Lineage (NCBI taxonomy): Eukaryota > Fungi > Ascomycota > Eurotiomycetes > Chaetothyriales > Chaetothyriaceae > Camptophora > Camptophora hylomeconis. Next base: position 462,495 of record JAOTMB010000003.1, on the reverse strand, counting down.
CGCAGATGACGAAAGTGAATATCGAGTAATCGCGATGGACCCGGATCGAGGAAATGTGGTTCATAACAGTTCTTCTTTGGCATATATTGTGGACGGCTTGTGGCAAGGATTTCGTCGGCTGTGGGAAGGATCTTGATCATGCGATAATTCTCGTGATCGTTGTCATGGCGAGGACCTGCGTGTGACAAATGACCTGGTCCATCTTGATCCGTAAATCGCTGACCAAGATCAGATTTCTTACGAGGAAGGCGCGTGAGGAAATTGATCGTGTTGGTCGTCGCAGTGTCACTAACGGTACGAGCGCTTATCAAATGATCGTGCCCGCTGGTACAATCCATCTGTGCCATGATTGCGACAGAAACTTGTTGCGATAGAGAAAAGAAAGTGCGACAGCAAGTTTAAAGATGGATATCAGTCACTGCCAAGGCGAGGTCAGTAGCAAGAGGGTATGTCGGAGCCTTGTGTAGAACTGTCATTGATAATAAGGTGCTTACACACTGAAGCACAGCTTGGCACATGTTTGTTGGTCCTTGTTTGCAATGCATTTCATTGAAATCAAATTCAGCTCAGCAATTTGAATCAGCAAGTCATGACCGGTTTCACGAAGATGCTGTTTGCCAACCCGCAGACAGAAGACAAGCAGAAGCAGCTGCCATTGAACGAATCGGTCTCGGATTCGTAAAGAAGTTCATGGTAAGATGGAAGAACTCTCAGAAGAGATCGAGACAGATATTGGAGCTCCGATGCTGCTGAAGCGTCTATTTGTCAGTGTCAAGTAACAATAGCAAGGCAGAATTGCCTTTTGGCAGGTATAGCAGCTCCTCAGACCTCCATCAGTGCAACAGTAGTGATATCAGTCATGGAGACTGAGCTGATAGCGGATCCTGATGACTCAGGCATGTGGCTAGATCCTATTCCATGGATCTCGGATCTGTTCGCTGTGCAAGTTATATCGAAGCAACGGCTGTTCAGGAGAACTTCATAGCAAGAAGGAAGAGGCACTGTTTCATATGCACGCTTGATTGGCTCGAAGCTCCAGTACATCTGCAATTGAGCCACAAGGTTAGGTCCATACAGCGATGATAGAGTCAGACCTGCTACCGACTGATCGGTTTGATATATGCCGGGCAAGTGACAACAGTACATCGTGATAGCACTTTCAGTCTAGCTTGCATCGAATTAGAGTATCCTCTTCCCCTTCTTGTTCTTCCGTCCATGCTCACCTCCATGACGAAGTGTTATGTTATCTGTCACCTTCTGCTGTGATACACAAGGCGACAGCTAGGCTACTCCAACCCAAGGCTGGTCATCCTATGATACAGAACACCCGACAGAACGCATAGGGATACAGTCAGCATATCATAGTACTCACAGTACTTTGCCCTTTCACAATGCTAGTCATTAGTGATGGACATTGTCACTGCTCCAAGAATTATATCAAGTACGACGTCGCGATAAACCTGAGAAAAGCTAGTGTACTACCGCGGAGCGAATACTTGGCGCGTTATACGTGTCCTGTGCAAACAGTGTACATGTAGATATACTCTCCACTCTGCAATGAACTGTCGATTGTCTGAATACAGTCTGTGATGAGAGTGTTGAACCAATACTAGTCAGCAGGAAGTTCTCTTGCCGCTAGACTAATTCGTCAAGCATCAGATCCATCAATTGTGAATTTGCATGTCTGGACATACACTCAAACACCCTACTGCAAACCGAGCCTCTACCAATATTCACCATCCTACCAAATCTCAAAGTTGACACCGAAGCGACAATACTCGTGTGACTGCTTGCCTCAATTTTACTCACTGCTCGTCCTGATTCGTTGTCACTACAATCAAGATGCTCTCCGGTCTTATTCCTGCTCTCTCCACGCCGCGGCAGTCGCTTGCACAGGTCCTAAACTTCGCGCTTGTCCTCAGCACGGCATTCATGCTATGGAAATCACTTTCCGTCATATCCAACAGCCCGAGTCCAATAGTTGTCGTCCTGTCCGGATCTATGGAACCTGCGTTTCAAAGAGGAGACTTACTGTTTCTATGGAATAGGGATGTCGGTGCGGAAGTTGGAGAGATTGTGGTCTACAATGTCAAGGGCAAGGATATTCCAATTGTCCACCGAGTAGTGAGAAAACATGTTAGCGGAGCAAAACTTGAGGTCGGCACTGGGTGCGTACAATAGCTGCGATATATCGACATTATACTGACATTACCATAGGGGCAAACCCATCTCTGTCTCTCCGAAACTCCTCACAAAAGGCGATAACAATGTGGCCGATGACACGGAACTCTATGCAAGGGGACAATCATATCTTGACCGCGAGGAGGATATCATTGGCTCTGTCAGAGGATATATTCCAGCCGTTGGCTACGTGACGATTATGCTAAGCGAACATCCATGGATGAAGAGTGTCATGCTAGGAATAATGGGTTTAATGGTCATACTGCAACGAGAATAGCATATGAGACTCAATGCACAGCTTGAACATCATGCCGAAAGGCTTCCACGAGGAGTGATGAATGCGGCTAGATAGTCAGCATGTAGCTGATCTTGGGGGTGGAGACATTGACGGCACGCTTGATACTTCCATATCGATACTACGCTCGAAGCATCTTTCAGGAGAATCCAACTCCAGTGTACGAGCCATCCCTCGTTCCCATGATCTCTATACATGGGGCAGGACTTGTCGGGGCCAGTCGAGAACGTACGGCTCTCATGGTCGTGGTGCCAGACTATGAATCCAGGGACCTCGATCGATTAGCTGGCGAGTCGGCTGTAGAGATAAGGAATTGCAGCGTTTCCTGCGTCTACGCCAAAGCCTGTCTGCCATTGCTCGGATCAAAGAAGCCCGAATTCAAGATCGCAGCGATGCAAGTCGAAAGGCTAGCATCTAGTCTAGTCAAACCATCTATTGTACAGGAGAGCATGATTTGAAAGCACCCGCTCAGTCTCCAACACGCTAGACTCTCCTGTAGCTTGTTGATGAAGAAGTAGCATAATGTGAATAGGATGTCAGAATTCCTTTCTTTCACATGCTCTTCAGCCTTGTGGTAAACGCATTGCTGTTCCACAATAAAAAGTTCTCAGATAATGCGATTGGTTTTGTCCCCAAGAAGCTGGGGAGAGGGAAAAGATGACGTAGCTTCTTGGTGGAGATCGCACGTTGGCTGATCACAGGGGTTGCGGACTCTTTCAACCCACTTCTCTTGATTCACCACACGATGATGTTATGCTAGACAAGGATTCTCTGAGACTAGACGCGCAATTTCTTTGATACCACTCACTGGTCTTCCTGTAGTCACCCTATGAGCGGGTGCTATTCTGAAAGCATTTCCTGGTTCTTTGGTACCTTTTCGTACTTATCAACCTCCCCGATAGCTGACGGGCTCCGTCCACCTACTACATTACTTAACCCTTCACTTTGACAGCTGTAGATTTGAAGCCAGCTGCCCAAGATGCCTACTCCAGGCTACTACTTCCGCGATGGAGGTGCAACTCCTCCACCGCTGGAAGATCCCAATTCAGAGTTCCGCAGACGTATCACCAATGCCAGGAAACCATTGGCAGGAATTGCTCAAACACCGCTGGGACAAGCCACGACCGATAGTCATAAACTCGCGACGAGCGAACAACCGATAAGTGGTGCAGTACAAGAGGCGGGTAGGTTGGACACTATTACCAACCTAGGATGGCAAGCAAATGCTAAAGGTGTAGATACCCTTGTTGGTGGAATCTCAAATGAAGATCTGTGGACATTGATCAGACGCTTCAACAAGGTTCGCTGTCTCCCTCTCAATATTTCGTACACTAACAATTGTAGCAAATGTACCATGTGAAAGCAGTCCAAGTCATACCTCCTGGCGGCCTCGATCTCAACATTGCGGACGACGAAGAATTCTCTCCTGACAAGCTGAGAGCCAACATCGAACGTTTGTACATGACAATCGGAATCGGCGTTATTGGCTTCGGCAAACATATTGTACGACTCCGATCGTGGAGAGAACCGAGGCGGACGGGAGCCTTCGCTGCGGGATACTTCATTGCATGGCTCATGAATCTTCTGGTGCCGGTATCGCTTATCACCCTGATCGTCCTCATCACCGTTCCTGAGTCTCGAGATATCATGTTCCCACCTGCGCCTCTAGCTCTTGTCAGCTCTCATACTGGAGGCGTTCAGAAACCCAAGGCTGGTGTGTTGGGCAGCACCGACAGTGCGACAGGAGCGCCAGAAAAATATAAGGGTGAAGCGGTGGAACAAGAAGCATCAAACCTTGTTAGCGGCATCGCGTCTGTTGCCATATCTTCTGCTGCTGGTCGTCATGATCAAGCAGATCCCGATGACGAGGGAGGAAGTAAGACGCTAGATGGAGGAGCCCCAGATCCAACCAGTATGGCTCATACTCTAGCCAATGCAAACAGCTCTGCCTCTGGTGGTAAGACTGATCCGTCACAAGACAAGACGAAACAGCCGATGGAACAAGCCATTTGGGCAAAGATGAGACCCGCTATGCACGCTTTAGGTGACATAGCAGATGGTTGGGAACGGTTTGCAAACGCGCTATCACCGACACCACCATTTCCTGAGACGACACGCCTCGAATTCGGCGCCATATTTGCTCCAATTGTGCTCATCTCGCTATTCATCAAAGCACAATGGGTTGTTCAGGGTACCACTTTTTTGAGTGGTGCGATATTCTTCTCCGACCCTCTTATCCAGCGTGGTATTGTCATGTTAAATGAGAAAATTCCTGACTGGCCCAAGTATCTCGAAATCCGAAACACGCTGCTCAAAGGTGTACCAACCAACGCTCAGCTTGCTATCACCCTTCTACGTATCGGCGAGGCTAACCGTGCACCGATTCCACCTCCACCAACCAGCCATCAACCACCTCCAGACGTGCCGGTCGATGTCGACCACCAGAAATTGATCGAAGACTCCGGTTTGGATGCATCACATTCAGAGATTGAAGATGCGATCACTGTTGATCATCCAGCTGTGGGCACCTCAGATCATGAGGGTGTAGAACAGGGTCAAACACCGAAAAAGAAGAGCGGGTTTGGAGCTAAAGTTCTATCTGCGTTCAAACATACGACAGCCGGCGCCGTCGAGACCAAGCTTACAGTCGATTCCGGAAGGGCTGCTCTCGGTTCAGGTGATGCCAAACAGAAGCTTGGTATATTACCATCAAAGACCGAGTTAAGAAAGAAAGATATTGAGGGTCCAGTCGAATTCAAAGGTCGCTATAAAGGCAAGAAGGGAGCTGTTTACATTGATTCCGCAGTCTCTCCACCATCTGCCAACCGACCTGAATCTCCATGTGTTTACTTCACGACTGAGCTTGATGGTGACGAAATCGTGGAGAGTATGCGAAAAGATCCGTTGTGGGCATTCTCAATTCGCGAGATCGCAGAGATCAAGAAGATTGGTGGATTAGGTTGGAAAGGAAAGCTTGTGGTAGGCTGGGCTACAGACCGTGAGATCAAGGACAGTATCGAGATTACAAACACTGCTGGACGAACAGTGAGGACGACTGCACTCAAGGAGCGTGATGAACTGTTCAACCGAATAGTCGCCATGGGTCAACAAGTATGGGAGAGTCATTAATGTAGTGTGGTGGACCAGCCGTGGCAGCTCAGTGTCAATCTGACACCAGACTTGATGATTGATGATTGATGTTTAATGCAGTGTCTTCTGAGTGCCATGCTAGATCCGTAATGTGAGACGATTTTCTTCAGAGACTCTCTCCTTACATGTAGTTCCGGATACGAGCGATGGGTGAGCAGACACGATGCCAAGCTTTCGTAAATCATGGTATCATCGCGTCGCGTGTCGACTTCCTGTCCCTTCTGTTTAGAGCATCATCCCGTAGAACATGCCAATATTTGACGGGTGAGTTGAATACAGCCCCCAAATCGGCGCGGCCGGATTGTACTGTATACTGGTGTCCAGCTGTACTGGGCTGTTCCTGCGCCGCGATCAAACCAATCATGTATAGCCGCTACTCTGAATTCGGACCACCGCCCTAAACCAACCCTGTTTCCGCTCCAGGCAGAAGGGTTTTCTAAACGAGGCAGACTCGGAATACATCACAACCACCCCATTCGTTCCTGTTGGCTGTATTGATATGGCTATACTTAACTTCGCCAACCTCCATTTCTACATAACTTGTTCTTGATACTCGCGAGATTCTCCTTCTCATAATTTCCTCTACTTGCATTCTCTACGTACTGTGCCGAGATGTTGAAACATAAGCAGACACCAGATACTACACCTAGTACAACACCTCCGCGTATGGAACCGCCTCCACCATACGATGCACCACATCGACCGGCTAGCACAGATACAACATCAACCTCTACTGGTGGAGCTGCAACCGGTCGTGGAGCTACAGAAACCCATGGGTGTATGTATTGATCCCCAAACACTACTTAACGTCTTACTGACGTATCACCCAGGTATGAATTACCAGTCACAATCAGGCTGCATGAATTACAAGTCTACCGGTGGTTGCATGAATTACGAATCGGAAGGAGGTTGTATGAATTACAAGTCCTCCGGAGGGTGTATGAACTATGAATCACCCGAAGGTTGCCTCAACTATCGATCTATCGGTGGATGTCTCAACTATCGTGCGAGATCGTCCAATCCTGGATGTTGTAATTTTAGTTAGTGTGGTTTGCTGCTATCATGTACAGTATAGACGAGGCAAGCCGGTGAGATTGAATCCGTCCATGTAGGAATTCTTGCTGATGTTTCCAGGTCAGAATTCTCAAAATTCCTCAGATGATATACGTGGACCGCCTCCTCCGTTGATTCCTCCTGTTTTGTCGGTTCTGCTCTATCGAAGGGCTTTTGACTCCATCGAACCACGGACACGCGGATGATCCAAATTTCGGCCATGACAAGCACACATTCCAATTGATGAGAGCTTGATCACACATCACGGGTATTTCACCGTGACATGCCACAAAGTTGTTCAGCAAACGTGGTGACATAATGAATGTTCTTCGTGGTGAATCTCATGGAACCTGTTTGACCAGCTTACTGGTCTTGTTCGATATTTTGTCGGACGTCCATTCGGACCTGTTTGACTGTATCTCTCACGCCGTGTGGTACTGTAATAGTACAGATAGTACTTGGTCGTGCGATTCAGCTCCGACTATTGTGTCGATCTGCTCGTGCGGGTCCCCGATGGGAAGAAGTCTGTTGAAGTAGAGGATCCATCCGGCGTTCGAGTTGAAGAGAGAGACGGACTTTCAAAGCTGGACGTGTGGCAACGCAATGACTTGAAATTCTGTGTCTTGCTTTTTTGTGGCCTACATATATGGGTTATACGAAGTAGCGTCGTGTTTAGAAGTGATTCCGGAGATATGATAGAATTGAGGTTTTGGTCTTGATTTCTGACGGGTTGAGAGCTTGATTCTCTTCACGAGCGCTTCTTCTTTTTGGATCGGTGGGGCATCCCCCGGGAACTTGAGAGAGATGAGAGTGTCTTCCTCGGAGTGACCTCGAGAGCGACATTCCGTGTGCCTTTCTGACTAGTCTGAAGCGACGAGCGCTCACCTGGCTTGCCGATGTCAACGAAGTACTGCTGCTGTTGTTTACCGGGAGGGGTTCCACGCTCACTTGTCGTGTTTATGTTAGTACATCCATAGTCCGTGATGATGATCTTCAGTGTGGTATGATCTGGAAGATAGTTGAGCAGCAGACTGAACGTATGTAACAATGATATTGAATCGCATCCCAGCTTACTGGGTTCCATAGATGATATCGCCTTGGCGTCAATGACAATGTATGCAGTTGAGAATGTTTGCAAGATAGATGCTAAGATTGCAAGCCAGTCGCCCTCACTTTGTGCATTCAAGAATTTGGGCAACTGTTGTGCCACAATAGGATCCACTCCGATTGCCACTTGCGAACTTCGAAGTCGAAGAGCTTGGAGTGTGAGATTCTTCAACAAATCGATTGCTGATGTGTTTCGGCGTAGGCTCTGATCTACACCCTGTAGTACCCAGAGGACAGCAATTTTTGAACTTTGTAAGTATTCGACAACATCCGCGCAAAAGTCTCTCATATCAGCCCGATGGCGGATGGATCCCTTAACAAGAACCAAAGCCGAGCCATTTTGATTGTTCCACTTCTGTAGATTGGTGTAGTTCCAGAATGACGAAGCTCTTGCTTTCGGAAGTGCCCTTCTCCTTGCTCTGAGAAATTGACATGCTGTTAAAGACTTCTGAGGATCCAGTGACGAGTTCATAGAAAGAGCATCGAAGACCTTTGAGATCTTTATCTCGCAGAGCGCTTGTCGAAGTTCTTCACGTGCAGACGCATTGACCAATCGCTCATCTCCACAAACCGTTAGCAGCAGTAAACGAGCATAAGCTTCGTGACTCACCGAGTATAATCTGATGAAGCTGAGAGAGACTCCCAGATATTCCCTTGACATCCGTGCCTACCGAGCGTAACTCGAGGTGTATATCACGTTGCTCAGCCTGGCCACTAATCAAAGCCAATTCGTTCACCGCTTTAGAGGTTTCTTCGATATCGCTGATGAGGTCATCATATGCGAGCGCCGCTGGGCGAGTAAAGGCGTGGTAAACGTGACGAAGTTTACTCTCGTTGTACCAACTGAAGGCACGAACAAGGAACTTGATGATATTGACGTAAAGTCTCGAGACAGCAGACTTCATGCGCGGGATGGGATACAGTCGTGCCGAAATTTCTGCCCTAGGTAGAGAATCGCCAATCTTATTGAGGCCTTTGGCAAGAGTGGACAACAGGTTCTCTTGCTCTGCAACGCCCTGATATTCAATTTAGTTACTGACCCTCTGCTGATGAATTAGCAGTACGTACCATGACAAGAAGCTTCATAGCGCCCCAGGCTAGCGATACGTATTCCGGGTGGTGCTGCACGAGGACGTCCATGACCTGGCCATAGTAGAGGATGGTCCTAGCCAGACCAGCAAGACGTTTTCGTAATTTAGTTTTCTCACTCTTGATCTCGTAGTCGTTCTTTGCTTTCTCAACTGCATTGCGTACGTCCTCAATGCTCGTCGACCCAAGCTGATCGAGCCATGCAACCTTAGTTGGATCTTTGGTCACAGTTGTCTTGAACACGCGCAGAGCTTCTTTAAATGCACGTTCAGCATTGTCGTCTATCAGCCCAGATGTGAGCGATCTTCAAAATAGACCAGAATATTAGCAATGTCGTTGCGTTAAAATGGGGATACCGTACTGTGGATCTTCGGTGTACCAAAGGGTCACTCGAGCATCTGCGCCAGGTAGCGCCATGTTGGTGTCTAAATTGTGTCGAACTCTCTCAGAAATGCTGATCGAATGTCATTTATCTTACTTGACACACAATGTCCGCAGAGCTTCATGAAAGTAGGGATCAGATGTCGTATCAGGCTGCTTTGATGTGTATGACTATTAAGCTGCGCCTCAGAACCATCTGCGACGCGAGGTAGGGCTAAACAGTGCTCTCAATGGTCGGACATTTGAGAGTCCATATCTCGTGCCGAGCACTGCGACTCAGCCTCACCTCCATACCCTCTTCTATCTTCTCGTGTTCTTGATAGAAATCTCTCTGGTGCTGTTCTCTTGCCGTGCAGATTGCTCTATACATGTACAGATCTAGGTGGACTACGAGTCAACTACACACAACGCGCTACACCCACGCTCGCTGTTATCATATCAGGCTGCGCCGTCAGACGATCGAACATACTACTCAGACACACCCAAACAGTTGACAGATGATCGCGTTTTTGACAAAGTGTCATTCCACCATACTCTGATCGTAGGACTCATACGGTCTGCTTCAAGACTGTACAAGCAATAAAGAGTTGATGCAGAAGAATACAGCTGCGGGCGCAAAAAGATATACACGGTCACGTTCCGACCATGTAAGCCAGCAGCGCAGTTACAGTTCTGAGCGGGAAAGTTCGTCAAGCGATTCAGGGATTGTGGAACTCGAATCCGATCCATTCTTCTCAGAGCACACCGTTTCACAAGTTCTAGCGTCAGTTGCAGAAGAACGGATCAGTCTCTACCAGTGGACTAATTATGTCACAGTCATCTTCCCTTGTTAGGGAACGTTGCTCCCACGATCTCCGAAGACCATACTGGAGATAGTCTGTTCGCTCAACGCCGCTTGCTACTGGCATTTCAACCCAGATCCTCTGCTACCGCGAGTAAAGTCCGTAATAGCATAGAAATTCCCGCCCGCAACTCGATTCCGGTAGACCTCTTTCCGCCTGGTACGTCCTGCATCGAGTGTGGTTGAAAATCTAATCAGAATAATAGGATATCCCACGGAATCTGATCGAATTCTGGACTTTAGTTTTGATTTTGCTACACTCGAAAATACTAACCTTCAAAAGAACTTCGACGATAGCTTCTCGGATACATCCGCATCCGTAGACGACGTCTTGGCTATTACTGGGGTTCAGTCAGATTCTTTGGCTAGCCCACCACCGCTAGAAGAGGGCGCATTGCAAGTGAATGGGAATGACACTCCGGGTCAAAAGAAACCAATAATGACTCCTGCACGACAGCCAGCCGGTGGATATCACAACCCTGTAACAAGTCATTCCACTTTTAGTAAAGATGGGCCAACGAATCATCAGCAGTCGTCTATATATAGTGAACACCGTGATGCCCTAGGTACCGAGACCCTACCTGTGGATCTGAATAAGCTGCAAGAATATATAGCTGAGCTACAAGCGAGAGCGAGAAACTTGGAGAAGGTTCATCGCCAACAGGAACCACACAGGGTCCAGATTCTTTACCGAATACGTTCTCGTGGAATGCTATCACTACCTTATTTGGATCATCCACGATACAGTTCGCCAGGCGGAAATTCAGCACGGCTCCATGCGACGTCTCCTATCAACAATTTCGAGCTCTACCTCGAGCGCAATAAAGACGTATCCTTAGTAGTGTTCAGGGACTTCGACGAAGACCATTCATCATCATCCGCGTCCACGACAGCGATGTCAATTGAAGCCGATTCAAGTCTGCCAGGTCTGCGATATTCTCAAGAAACCTTAAAGCCAATCTGTAAAGACATGATTGAAGCAATTGTGACCATTCTGCAGTCGAAACCAGAGTTTGGTGACATTGAAGAGATATTTGCATCGAAGGGTGAAATGTCCGGTCCCTATCTGTTTTTCTACCATAGTCGAAAGGATCTCAAGGATATCCAGAGAGTCATGACTGACCCGATGAAGCGTCAACTATCAATTCTTACCAAATATGTATGTCAAGTCTATGGAGAGGAGTATGCAACTGCTGACGCTCTCCGCGTCAAAAACTGCTTTTTAGCAGATTACCTGTGTTATCTTTTCAAGCCTGACAGCGTCATAGTTGAGAGAACCAAAAGCACTCATCGTGCTTACGTGAATCAATCATGGCTTGGTCAACCTGTCATCACACATGTACCAAACAAGGCCCTGCACACTGTCGACCACAACTCTGTGGACAAGAATGGGAACATGGAATCCCGTAAATTGTATACATGGACCATCAAAGTGTGGTCATGGCAATTCGACGGTCGTTTCTATCGCGAGGAGACGAAGTTAACTGTTGAGGCCATTCATAGACCCGGAGAGGAGCTGTCAATCAGTGAGCTCAGCATTTATCCCCTCGAGCATGCAGAACCTTCCATTGCCGAACAACTTGGACGTCGTGGGGATGTATTTTGGAAGTGCCGGTTCCACAGGCTAATGTCTTATAATGAGGGATCGACCGACGGAACACTGAGTACAGTAAGTGAATATTATGATTAACAGAATTAGCACTGATTCAGGAAGACTGGCGAGCGATACATGCTTGATCTCAGAACCTATCATAAATTACACTCAAATCATTATAGTAACTCAGCTCAGGCGCGATCTCCGAGCCACATAATTTCTGACCAGGAAATGCTCATAGACCATCCTCCAGACGAACGATTCAGATATCTGCTACCTGCCACAACTAAGGGATTCAATCTTCATCGCAAAAAGTGGCTCGATTTAAAGGTAGACCAAATTTCAGATGTCGAATGGAACAAATCCGCCTTCAGCTGTCTCGTCGTTGAGAACAAAACCAAAGATCTTATACAGGCTCTCGTGAGCAAACAGCTTTCAGTTGAAAAATCGACAGATCTAATTGCAGACAAGGGAAATGGTCTCATTCTACTACTACATGGAGGACCGGGAACAGGGAAGACGTTGACTGCTGAAAGTGTCGCCGAGATTGCAGAAAAGCCTTTATACAGAGTCACCTGTGGTGACATTGGGATAAAGGCCGACGAAGTTGAAAAATACCTGGAATCTGTCCTACATCTTGGAAAAATTTGGGGCTGCGTCGTGCTTCTGGATGAGGCCGACGTATTTCTGGAACAGCGCACTCTAGAGGATCTAGCAAGAAATGCATTGGTCTCGGTTTTCCTTCGAGTACTGGAATATTATGACGGTATTCTTGTTCTGACCAGCAATCGTGTTGGTACCTTTGATGAGGCATTCAAATCAAGAATTCAACTCGCTCTCCACTATGCCGATCTAGGTGAGTACCAACGTCAGCAGATCTGGACAAACTTCATCACGCGTCTGGAGGGCTTAGGGGAGAACGTGGACTTTTCTGGTCTGCGCGATCACATCCCACAACTAGCTCAGGCGGAGATGAATGGCCGACAGATTCGAAATGCAATAACCACAGCGCGTCAGTTCGCCGAATGGAAGAAGGAAACGCTGTCATATGAACATCTTGAATACGTCATCGAAGTATCTGGTAGATTCGACAAGTACTTGAACCAACTCAATGGTGGATTCTCTGCAAACCAATTGGCTCATGATGAAGGCATACGCTAATTTTGGTCCAGAAGAATGATGTGGAAAATATCAAGATGCAAATCCGTGATCCGAAGCTTCACAACGCATGGGTGATCTTGCATAGAAGGGCACCACAGAGACTTATCGGACCAGCAAAACTGTATGTCCACCTGTCAAACTATGCGCTACCTCTTGTCTCGGATCAGATCAATGCAATCAAGGAGCCTTGATGGTGTGGATTTTGAATATTTGCAGATACATCCCAGCTACATAACAGACTACATTGTAGCAAGCTCTGACTGTGCCCCGCTCTTGAAATTACGAGACCCGTTTCATTCGGGATAGCTGTGCCTTCATGTTTCGTGCGAAGCGCAAGAGGCTGTTTATGCCTAGACATTTTGGACCTGGTACAGATTCCGATACAGGTAGAGGTGCATATCCTGGGGCAAGCTCCTCTCCTTCTGGATCATCTTCCCGTCTGGATCCCGAGCTGGACTCATGCCTGCAATACCTATTGAACTCCTCATCGAAATCGACCTCCTAGAACTATTCGCCGATCGTCTATGAATATGCTACTGAAATATGATGCCAGATGGACAGGAATGCTTGTGAGACAAGACACCCAAAGAATTTCGAACATCAACGATAATCAAGTTTCGGGTACGATACGATCAGATGTCTCAGTACGATTTCATCAGCCTCATGCCGATCATTGATACGAACCTTATCACAAGCAGGAATATTGCTCCGATCGTACGGAACGATTCACAGTCTGGCATGACACGATCAGTTCGCGACACTCTACCTGTCAGTGTGAAGTCCAGCTTCAGATCCTGAAATGAAATGGAGCCGATTTCTCCAAAATTCGACCACTCGATTGTGAGGTTCAGACAGAGGTGGCAAGAGAGGATTATGCAGCATCAGATACTTCAATTCACAGACCGGTCTTAGTATATCACATCATAACATCATAGCAATACACCGCCCTCTCAAACAAGCTCGATAACAAAAAGAACATCTAAACACTGATTTTCGAGATATCTATCACTACAACTTCGCCTTCATATTCCCATTCCCACTCCTGTTCTTATTCTTCCCTCTATACTCCCTCTCAACATCCCTGAACTTCATATAAGACCCCAAACAACCCGGATTAACAATCGTACTAATCGCACCAGCACTACCAGCACCACCACCAACAACATTACCCCTATCATCAACATCAACATCCCCACTAATAATCTTCCTAACCAAAACCTCAACCTTCTTCCCGTTGACAGTATAAGGGATCCCACCCTCTCCGACCTCAAAGATAAACTTAGGAACATGTCTTTCACTCAATCCCTTCTTGATCTCAGAGCGTATCTGCTCAATCAACTCCTCAGTGAAATCATAACGTTTCTGTAGCGTAACGAACAAGAAAACTGATTCGTCTTTATCCGTTTTGCGCTTGCGGGATACGCAGAGCGCATCGGATATTATGTCTTTGAGCGTGGAGTTGGGAGAAGAGAGGATCGAGTAGATCTCTGAGGGACCGAAGCGGATTCCGGATGGGTTTAGTGTACTGTCGGATCGGGATGTTATTTGGAGACCGCGTGTATGGGGGTTGTGCGTTGTTATGTCGTGTTGGGTCCAGAGGTCTAGGTAATGGGGATTCGATGGTGTTGAGGATTCCAAGGGGAAACGTTCGAAGTAGGATTCGTGGTAGCGCTTTTTGTGGGGGTCGGACCAGAAGCCTACGGGTTGGGAGGGGAATGTTTTGCGACAGACTAGTTCGCCTACTTCTTGAGCGGAGGTTGAAGTTGAGTTTGTGGTTGATGTGTTCATTACGCTTATGCCGGTTATTGGGTCGAGGATGTCGCAGTCGTGTCCTAGTGCCCACATTTGCATTTCGTTCTCATGTATTGGGCCCGCTGGGTCGGATGCTATCCAGCTTGATGCTATTTCTGTTCCGCCTGCTATTGAGCTTAGGTGTACGGATCTGGGGAAGGCAGTGTAGAACCAACGCATTTGTGGTCCGGTTAATGTAGCGCCGGTGGTAGTGACCATCTTGAGATTGCTGAGATTATATGTTTTGGGATCTATTCCTGCTGACTTGGCCTGTTCGAGTTCGAGGAGATACCGCGGTGATGTACCCCAGTATGTCACATTGAACTTTTCGCAGATTTGAAGTAATGTTGCTGAGGTAGGATAGAGGGCTCCACCATCGTATGTGACTAGTCGAGCACCGACTGAGAGATGGCCCATCATAACGTTCCAAACTACCCAGGATGTCGAACTGTATTGGAAAACTGTCGATGTATGGTCGAGAGAGTTGTGGAGGTATGCTATTTTCTTGAAATTGAGGATAGACATGTGAGATGAGAGGATGCATTTTGGTGTGCCTGTGGTACCAGAAGAATAGAGAATCACCAGAGGATGAGTAGTTGCTACTCGAGCAAATGTGAGTTCGTCACGAGCTGAAGAAAGTCTGAGAAATTGATTCATAGTGATACCCAACGGTTCAACATAGTTCATGTGTTGATGCATATGAGGACGGTGACTTGTCGGTACGAATATGACTTTGGGACTCGTCAGAGAAGCCTTTGCGAACGAATGTCTGATCTGTTGAATTTTGTATAACAGACTGTGTCGTACACCTCTCATGGCGTAATCAGTATCAGCAAAGAGCAGTTTAGGATTGACTTGTGTCAATCTGCTGATACAGCCTGCAACTCCCATATCAGGGGATATCGACGTGAAGTATGCACCTATAGACGCTGAAGCTAGGAATATGACAATGATCCATATCGAGTTTGACATAAATGCAGCAATTACATCATGCTCCTTGATACCATAATTGAGCAGAGCAGATCTGGTCGCTCTTACGAGCTCCCACAGTTCAGCCCAGGTAATATCTTCTGGGTTGTCTAGATCGTTCTCTCGTAATCCTGTAATGGCAATGGCGTTCGGATTACGTTTGGTGTTCGGAACAAGAACATTCTCTGCATAGTTGAGCTTGTGACCAGGGAAGAATGTGGGAACATCTCGCATCTTTGTTTTCGAATCGTATGCTGTCTTCGTTCCGGTCGGCAATGGTGGTATAATCTCAGTGTAATCATATAGATCTATCCAGAAGGCATGAGGCTCGGTTACACTCCATCTGTGAAGATCGTGAGACGTTCGAAGTTGTTTGTGAAATTTTTGGTTGACATGTTGTCTGTAGCGAGACATAGGTGTTGACTCAGGGTCCTTGGGTGTCCATAGTATCTTCGACATTTTTGAAATTTTCTCAATTCTATCAAGTCACAACAAGGAGAGTCTTACTCCGACGAATCTTACTCGAATTGATGAATTATCTTGCAGTTTCTCTCGCGATTGTAGAGGTTAGAAGCGATTTCGCGTATTTCGGTAGTATATGACTTGGTATCTGCAACTCTACTTCGATGACTTACACTCGAGCCGCGATGTAGATCACCGTTTTTGTAGTCACGACATTGGTAACAGAAATAGGTATGAGAAGACAACTTAGACACGTAACTTTAATCTATCTCTTTACCGTATTTGAGCCTCGGTTGGAGTTGGTCGTGTGATGAGAATAAATGGAGAAGCAACAGCCTCCACCAGCGAAGTCAATATATCAATGATAGACGACGACGGAGCCGGAAATCCCTCCCGTGTAGGAGACGCGATATATTCTTCAATCGTTATGAAGTAATTCAGCACGTAAGACGTCCAATATTCGATTTAATGGTGAGAAACGAGAATAATGAATTCTCCAATCGCTTGACTCAGAATCTCTCTCCAATATCAACACACGCGAGTCATCGTCACTAAGCTTCACTTCTGGCATCAGAAAGACTTGTCATTCGGACTCGACCCGAGTACCAGACGGATCGATTTGCGGAGTCAGGATCAGCTCCTTGAAAAAAATCCTCATCAAGAAGGGTACCTTTCTAGTCAGACAAAATCACGGCATCTTGTTGTTCGAAAGACACACCAGTTCAACATCGAGTTCATTATTGTCAGTATCATACAGCCACCATCTATCTCCGAGAGATCTCGCGACTCAACGAATCAGCACAAAATTTAGCCCATAAGGAGGAGACTCTCGTTAGTTCCATCAACTCAATTAAGACCAGTGCAACTACATAACAACTTACCAACAAACAGCAATGTCCCCTTCTCTAACCTCCTACATCACAATCTCCTCCTTGATCAAACTCTGGCTCCTAGGTGTAGCAATATACCTGATCCGAAGCACAGCCGCAAAGTTCAAGTTTACACTCCAGGGTGAACTATTTCTCTATCTCTGCATGGGCATAGTAGCAATACTGACCAGTCGAGGAGGGAGTGACCATGGAACGGAGATGACGAGAGAGGAGAGTGAGTTGGTCAAGGACTATCTACAGCATCGAAAGGAAGGGGAGAGTCTGGGTGTTTATCTAGATAGAGTAGAGAAAGAAGGAGAGAAGAAGCGAAGGGAGGGTAGTTTTGGAGCTGGAAGGGATGACAAGAGGACTGAGAGGTCTGTTGGCCGAAGGAAAGGAACGAGGTAGTAATGGTAGCAGCAGTAATAGTAAATAATATTACCGTTGGAGAAACGACACAAAGAAATTTGATTCCTTAGAAAACCTCTCTTAAGATTGAAATAGAAATTGATGGTATCTAGACTAACACCGCCTTCCTTCTAATACAGTTGAGATACAGTATAAAACGCTACCTCCTCCAGATACAAGATTTTCACCTCATAGCTTCATTAATGTCATTCACCGAAAATATACCAGCAGCCCTCGAACCCCTGACTCCCAACTTCGAACTCGTGGTCCGGGGAGGTCTTTTGAACGGCTCCTGGGTAGGTACATGGGGTAAGTCGTAACTTGGACTTTGAGAAGGTGGAGCGGGAAAGTGATAGGAGCTCCTGTCCGCGCTGGACGGGATGCGCAGTTGGTCTAGCGTCATCATTCGATTGGAAGATGTCACGGACGATGTGGTGCTTAGGACTGTTTCGGGTCTGGGTGCTTCTTCTTCTGGGATGTCCCATGATACGCGTTTCGGTCTGTGGGACATGCTTTTGAGGGCCTGGGCTAGTTCTGAGCCCACGGCGCTTGCTCCGTCTGAGGAGTGGTTGGTGCTTCTTGCGTGTGAGCCGCCGCCGCCGTCTGTTGAGCGGTCGTCTACCATTGTTTCAGAGTTTGCGTCGAAGTCGAAGTTGAAGAATTGCCTTCGATTTTGGGCCGTCGGCACTACTACTGGTGAACTGGGTCGTTCGTTATTTCGTGTTGTGCCATTCCGTCGGTCTCCTGCGCGTTTGTCGACTTTCTCATCAGATTTTGTTGCTTTGCGAGAACTTTGTTTTGCTGCATTCTTTGTCTCGACACGATCTGCAGTTCTCGGTCGTTCTTGTGGGTTGAGATCCAGCGTACAATGAGGATTCTTGATGTCTGCGAAGTCGCGGATATGCTCTTCGAGTTTCCCTGCTAATTCTTCTGCTCCCATTCGATGAGATGGCTCTCGTTCTAGACATTGCATAACGATTTGTAGGATGGGACCAACGGCTCTGAAGACCATGCCATCGTCTTTTTTAATTCTCTTTTCAGCATCTTTGTGAAGCATCTGTGCCCATGCTGCTACAGAGACCAGGTTTGCATGAAACGATGCGTCTGCTAACCCTCCACCTCGACCAGCGACCCTATTTTTTGACGATCGATGCTTAGCAAAGGCACTGCAACTATACTTACAAAGTACTGTAAGTATGTCCATGATGACCGCACCTAAGGCGAAGACGTCAGCGGCAAGCATGTCATGTTGTGCTGATGCCCAAGTCTGCACAACCGCAGTTCTTAGCTCGGGCGCTGCAACGAAAATAGGATTCATCCTGGTACGGCTTAATCTGCCGCTTCCACCGCTACCACTGGAGGCAACTTCTGATATTTCCTCCTCTCTGTCATCACCGCGCGTACCCCTACTGACATCTGGGCTTCGAATTGTTCGATTCGACTGCCGGCTCGCCGCAGATCTATCCCCTAATCTGCTCTCTGTTGAAGCGCGTACTGACCGTTCGTCGCCTGCCACCCCGATACGCAAACGTGAAAAATTGCCCTTTGCTGTCGGAAGAAAGGCGTATGAGGTGGATGTTGGTCTCATTGTATCTAGTGGTTGTCTACGATTTGAGCTGTCGCTACCACTGTTCATACTTCCGCCATCATTAGCTACGTGCATGAGCTTTCGTCCTGTTCTGCCGCCCGATGGCAATGTTACTCTAGTGTTGCCGGTACTTTGAATCGTAACTGAACGCTTCCATCGTTCGGGAGCTGCGTATTGATATGCTTCGATGTCATCTTTAACAGTACTGCTGCCCAATATACCATCGCCATCGAGCTGACCCAGACATATTTGAAAGTGCTCATCCACTTGAATTCTCGATGGACGTATACATCCGTGATGTCGGCCGTTTGCATGTAACCAAGCTAATCCATTAGCCAGACAATGTGGCCAATTTAATAGAGTACGTCGCTTTTCGGATTTTGACAAAATGTCAAAGACTTTTGGAGTGTCGTTTAAGAAGGATTTGAGTGTGCAATCCATAGCTGGAGTTAAGAGTACGAAAAGGTCGTTTCCTGTTGTGTACGAGCCAAAAACACTGAGGACATGTTCGTGAGCCAGGCGTTTACAGTTCACAATTTCGATCAGGGTATCTTCTTCTGTCATTCGACTGACAAGTTTGATACGTTTTCGTGCGTAGATACGCGGAGGCGTTGATGGCAGAGTGACTCTGTCCAGCGTGTCCTTGCCCGTTGTCCCGATAATTGTCTTGCTACTGAATGGAACCACTGGAAGAGTTTCTTCGTCCGCATATCTGATGTGCTCTCCATCGTCTACTACACGCACTAGATATTTGAATTGTGCCTTGTAGAAACGTCGATCCAATGAACGGTCTGGATCTGGCGCCAGTCGAAGGGCAGCTACCTCATCTTCGGGAATAGGTAAATCCTCGTCGTCGAAACAGTCGTCAATAATACCAAAGATCTGATCCGGCACTCCAGCATCAACCAGGGTAAGGAAGAATCGTTTTGCTCTTGTAAGAATCCATTCCAGGTAAGTGTCGTCAGACAGATCGCCAAAAACACTCTTTGTCAACTGCTCCGCTTCATTGGGCCTCAGGTACGAGTGGACGTATCTTGAAGTAACAGTGTCCCTGACTTTTTCGTCAGTCCACCAGCCGGACACATGCTGTGGCATTATCGTTGATCACTTGCGATCCGGATGAACGGTCGGACGCCAGGTCGCATATCTGACGGCAAAGCTACAAAATACGTCGACAAGGAGGTAGAACAGAGTGGACTGGAGTAGTTGTAGGTCCTCGTGGGAAATGGCGTTGTGGCCCTCAGGGTTAACCACGCGGCACGAAAGGACCACAATCTTCACGCATATGTGGAGCAATATAGAAGGTACCGAGGGCGAGGCCTGCAATCCTTATCTCTACGATGATTGTGGTCAAATAGAATGGCGTGAAATTGATCTATCGACAGAGCCACCAATTAAGTAGCGTCAACGGGGATAGGGCCTCACGGATTGGCACTGCGCTGCACTGCACGAAATTCTCGGTTCAGATGCAGGTCAGTGGCGATGGATGTTTCAGATGCCACGGTGACAGGAAAGACAGAGGAAAGAAAGTAGTGATTGTGTAGAGATGTTCTACTCGATTGATCGATGTGACGATCGACATGCACGGTGGAGATACATGGTGTGCGAGCCGGAGAAGGAGGAGAAGAAGACGAAGCTTGAGCAGCAGAGAGCCGTGAAACATTCGTTGGAAGATGAATTCGGTTGGGCCACTTCTCGTGCTCACCATGTTAGTTGTACAAGTAGACAAAGTTTCATGCCCTGACTGGTGTCCTTCATACTCCTGAAAAGGGTCAAGTTAGGCGGGTGAGCAGAAACCGGCGGCGGGGAAGGACGCCCGAATCTCCGACTATCACGAACCATTCCAATACCCAGCAATCCGAAATAGAAGCCGAAATTAGTCCTGGCCCGGTATTGGTAGACAATCGTGGAGCAGACAGGTACCTGCATTCTCTTGGAGGTTGGCCTAATCGGTGCTTATCATCGATGGAATACATCGTTCATTCTATAGTTTGGAGAAAATGAATATCACAACCCACGTCGGGCGTGCTGATGGTAAACATTTCTCAAATGCAACGTAGATAGCCTGCGTCGATAGCAGCTTTCACTTGCATATGTCTCTGCCCTGCGGCCACACCGTTGGCTCAGCGTCATCTGCGGCTTACCAATGGCGCACATTATTAGCACTGTACTGCGCTTCGGCTGTCGCGCATGGCCGAATCTGAGCCATCGCAGCTGAACTGGAGCGGTACGGAGAAACGATGTTCCAGACCACAGCTGACGACCAGTGAGCACTAACGAAAGTCAAATCATGTGCTCTTTGTCGTGAGGATCGAACTGGAAATTCATCTCGCTTCCTGTTGCTTCAGAGCAGCGTGCAGTGCAACACTATGAGGCATATTGCGCTGGCAGTTGACCGATTTGTGTCTGGATGGGGCGCACGGACTTGGAAAAGAGGGAACTGCTTCGGTACAGCGTACCTTCATCATAGTACTGAACGGATCGTAGCTGATACCGAGAAGCCTCATGC
This sequence comes from Camptophora hylomeconis, assembly GCA_032357745.1. Taxonomy (NCBI): domain Eukaryota; kingdom Fungi; phylum Ascomycota; class Eurotiomycetes; order Chaetothyriales; family Chaetothyriaceae; genus Camptophora; species Camptophora hylomeconis. The sequence continues at coordinate 441,047 of JAOTMB010000003.1, read as the reverse complement.
AAGACTGTGTCCATGTATAAACCTTATGTATTCTTATACACCGTATTTTCGGGTCGTCCGTCGTACACTCTCGATACAGTTGTACCACAGTATAGTATGGCGGTACTGATCGATTGGTCAGGGTAACAATGATCGACGAGGGGCTCCTCTGTCCCAACTGTTAGCTCCCATTCTTAGCTCCTGCTCACTCATCCGGGCAGCGGTCTGGAACAGTCGGTTGGTCATTTTGCGTGCTTTCGGGCACTCAATTGATACCCTTCTGCACCTCCACCACCAGGCTTCACCGAAAATCCCATTTCACAACCCTCTACGACTGTTATACCCGGAGCGACGATCCAGGCCTCTGTCAACGTTAGTGGCGCAGCTTCCCCATCTTCCTATTCCAGTTCTTTAAACCATTCACATATCCCTACTTGGATTGTGTACTGCCACAGGGACACAACTTGTCGTCTGACCGTCCACCGTCATCCGCAGGATAACACGATACACTCATGATCAGATGCACGTCAATTCAAAGCCAACAGTAATCCGAGAAGTTCTGAATTCATATCGAATTGACAGGGTCGTTTGATTGAGCATTAGACACAATCAACAATTATACAGTTACAACTCACCAATACGACAGCATACCGCCAGAACTGGGTATTACAGTGCACAAGATATGGAATTGGAGGGAATATCGCATCACACGGACTCACTCGCCGGCAAAGACATGTTGTATGATGGCTCGATCTTCGACCTCCCTCAGGCCGCTATCCAACGCACCATGACCAACGACACATACTTCTACTCGCGTCCGAAAATGATATGCTCCTCTTCCTCATCATTACCAGAACTGTTCCAACAACCACATGTTAAAAACTCAAGCACGCCAGAGCGAACCTCTGAGAAGCGCAAGGTCAATCTTCGTCTGCCGGCATTTAGGGGATTCGGCCACAAGCTGGACCGTGCTTACACAAACAGCAAGGGAGAAAAGGCAGTTTTGCATGGATCGTCGTCGGGAAATCAGATATCATTACAAGCACCAAAATTTTTCTGTGGCGCGACGCCATTATTAACACCTCCTCCAGAAGACGGCGGAGTGCTGAAGCAATCTTGTATTATCCCATTCAGCTCATCTGTGGCAACCGTAGCATCTGCCGGAGACCAAGCCCAGCAGGAGCAAATACATGTATCGGCAGAGAGTGCTCCTGTCAGCAGTTCACACGGTCTTGTTCTTCCGCCATCAATTAACGTATCCGATCAATCACAGATTTCAGGGAACACGTGGGTAATGAGAGCCTCACAAACAATCCTATCGCATCTGAATGGCATCCAACCGTTGCACCAGGTTCAGCTTGTCTCCCAGACTATGCCATCTCAGGCACGGGACGGCCGGTCGAAGCCTACATTTGAGGACGTATTGGAAGCAATCCAAGTAGGCATGGATTTGTCACCATTTGTTACCATTACTCATGCTGTTCCTCAAGTTCGTATCATGGAAGAATTACCAAAAACACCACCTTCCACTCCAAACGCCAGGCATGAAATCAACGACTATTTTGGAGGGGACCAGACTATCTTCACCCATGCAGCGGTGGTGCCGATATATCACAATCATGGCCATGTTGATGCAAGCTCAATGAGCAGACTACCACATCACATTGCCGCTCCATACACTGTTCAAGTCTCAATACTTGAACGTTACATTCCCCCAACCATGCCTTCCGAAGTAACGGACTTTTTCAGTTTGTCAAGCCGATCATATCTTGCGGATCGACTCTCGGAATTGTCCGCCCATAATGGTTCATTACTTTTAGTGTATCCTACCAGGGCAGGTGGTCAGACTTTCACGCGCAAGTACGTTGGTCCAGTCATCGATCCTCTACTTCGTCAATTCATCCTACTCAACAATCTTACGTCAGACGCTGCTGCCATGATGGGTGTTATGACAGCGGTAGAACAAATGCTCGACTTCGATGAGATGAAAGAGAAAGTGGAATCACTGTGCAGAAACCTGACCCAGAGACCAGCGATCCGAGGTCAAAGGAGTGTTTACAGAATCACGCAATGTGAATCCACTAGTGTCTTGCTAGATCGTGCTACTTGGATAAATTGGTTTGTTGAACAAGAACAACCTCGTCTTCGCCAGAACCTCGTGGAATACCACAAGTCTGGTGGCAGGATGCCGGGTGCAAGTGGACACAAAGAAATAACGACTGGTATGTTGACCAGGGAAATTGTTGATGGCATTCAGAAAAGCAGGGAAGTGGCTGGTAATGCAGATATTGAAGTGGGCGTCTTCATCATCATGAGATCGACGGTAGCGTGATATTGGAGCACTGCTCCCAAAATTGATGACTCTGGACGGCGTTGAAACAGCGCTTACGGGTCGGAAGCCTCTGAGCTGGCACGAATGAACGAAAATATAAGATACCCATATGACTTAATCAAACAATTCTACGGTGAAACATATCTTCTCTATGACTAGTTCGCTTTCCAAGAGAATCGGAAGCATGGATAAAGCCAGAGTCCGCATCGTTGCCGTAGCAATTCTGAGATCCAATCTCATTGGTCGGAACCGCACGTGTCTTATCGGAAGAATCTCACGAGGCGGAGAAATCCTGGAAGAGGCGAATGCACTTGAGCAGCAATTCGCTTCTTTGATTCGCTGAGATGTCCACCCATCAGATGTACTTGCAGGCCAGCCCCTGATACACAGAAAAGCAGGTTGTGGCAGTCTTCAAATCAGGCCATGATAATGCACTAGAGCATGCAATTGTACCCTGTACAATCGCTTTAGCTCCACTCCTAGGACGGCCGCGTATTCAACATGGATTTCCAGATAAAATGTTGTCTCGTCGTTCTTGTGACACCTTAAGTGACACCTGCATCTTTTCTTCGATGAATGTTATGGTACGTCGACGAACATAACATTTACAAACGCGCTCCTCGAAGTATCCCTTGTACACCTAATATTGACCTTTGGATGGCGTGTGGACTATCATACTAGATAACATCAATCTCGCGGCTGAAGGATCCACGTTCGTTACTGCTGCCTCAAGAGAAAACTTGGTCGTGCCTTCCTTAATACACGCGCTGCTTGACGATCTGGCGCCTACCTTGGATTCACAAGTTCACACATTGTTACCTTTGAATCTTTTTCATTTCTTCCTTTCATCATTCAAACAAGCTGATACCTTGCCCATCAACATTCTATCCAACCATTACTATTCGAGCAAATCTTGAACATCAGCAGTTTCTGTGATTGGCACAGTAGTGAGCTGTCAACGACAATTCGGTCTATTTCTTTCTCCCATCTTCAGTATGGGTGTCCTTGCAAGATCTTTGCTTGTGACCTTTGTGGCCTTTCTCGCGGCCGTCAACGCCATCTCAACCATCTCGGTTGCTGGCTCCAAATTCTTCACCAATGACGGGAAACAATGGTTCGTCAAAGGTCAGAAACTCTCATTCGACTTCAACATGAAACTGTGCTGACTTTGTGGCAGGTATTGCTTACCAGCTGACTGAGGAGGATCCGCTGGTTAATGTCGACCAATGCACACTTGACGCAAATCTGATGAAGCAACTTGGAGCCAACTCTATTCGAGTCTACCATGTCGATGCTACCGTTGATCACTCCGCTTGTATGAAAGTCTTCGCCGACGCTGGAATCTACCTTTTTGTTGATCTCGATTCCTTCAAAACATACATTCGTTATGTAAGAAGCTCAAAAACATATTCATGATGACCGTCATACTAATGATACTTTCAACAGGACACTACCCCATCATGGACTCAGAACAAATCGGATTCTTACCGCGCTGTCATGGATGAATTCCAGAAGTACGACAACACCGCTGGCTTCTTTGTTGGCAACGAAGTGCTTAACAGTTTGGTCGATGCCAGCTCCGCTCCATACCTACTTGCAGCAGCGGCTGATCTAAAGACGTACCGTAAAGCCAAAGGATATCGCAAGATTCCCATTGGATACTCCGCTACTGATACTGGTGCCCTACCCATGCTTCAGGACTATCTTGTCTGTCGCCCCAACGAGACGGAAAGACTTGAGTTTTACTCTTTGAACTCCTACAGATGGTGTGGAGAGGCAGCCAACTACCAAACTTCAGGCTATGTCAATCTACAAGCAGCAGCTGCAGGTTATCCAGTCCCAATCTTCTTTTCAGAGACCGGATGCAACACAGTGCCACCACGCAACTTTGCTGATCAAGCAGCCATCTTCGGATCTGACATGGATGGAACTTGGTCCGGCGCTATAATATACGAATGGATTCAAGAATTGAACGACTATGGTTTAGTAAGCTACGGTCCGCAGATGGCATCTGATGTGATCATTGGCACCAGTGTCATTCAAGGGTAAGCTATATCATAGTTTGTATTGTGTTGTCGCTAATAACAGTATCAGGTTCACCCGTCAGGGCACTCCTACACCAGTTCAACCTGACTTCAACAATCTGCAATCACAATGGGCAGCACTGAAGCCTACCGGCGTATCATCCCAGCAGTACGTTGCCTCCATGTCCAGCAAGAGCATTACCTGTCCAGCGTTCACTGCCACTGGTTGGAATGTAGATCCAAGTGCTGCTTTGCCTACGTTCAATCAAGCCGCTGTTGTGCAAGGTTCGACGACCACCACCAGCAGATCGGGCTCGAGCTCAAGTTCGAAGTCGGGATCAGCAACAAGCTCCGTACGTACCAGCGCCGCAACCGCTTCGGCATCGACAGGTGCTGGGGCAAAATCCATTACCTATCCGCTGTCGGCACCAACTGTAGACGTGGGCATAATTGGCATGTCTGCTTCTATGGTCATCATGGTGGCAGCAGTCATGTGTTGGTTGTAGTGCTAACTACGTTCTAATCGTCCTGAAGAGAGGCACCACTGGCCATGGTCAGAAACACAGCAACAGCTTTGAGCAGGCATCTCGGCGGTTTATTGTCACGATACATAATCACGAAAATGGCATACGTAAGCATAGCAAGGCGCATGAAGGGCTAAATAGACAATAGAGTTAATGAACACGGTAATTTCACCATCATCATCAATTATCCCATAAATTCTACGATGAAGGATGCGTAGTGTAAGAATGAGCAACGATACCTAACTGTGCACAACTACACGTAAGCGAGGAAAGTGTTGAGTCTTCCAGCCGCTTATTGCTCGGCTACCGGAACAAGGGCGACGCTCAGAATCATGAGCAAGCGCGAGGTGTGACTACCGGTGTTCCCAGCGCCGTGGCTTAGTATCAGGGGGCGTGGACGATCTCAGTACCTTAAAACGATTTAGACTTGCTCACTGGCTGGCCACTGGGAGAACTACTAACTCGGAACAGAGGCTGCCGGAGTTATGGATATAAGACAGCAGCAGCGACTTCCCCAACCTATCACTTAAAGCACTAGATCTTCTTCTCCCTCGGCGATCACTTCCTGCTCTTCATCCTCCGGCTTTGTAATCGACCATAATTTTCTGTTGCCATATCGAATGAAAGGCCAATTCTTCGACTGCCGTCCACAATGCGAGTGAGTCAGGGACCACATGTCTGACTCCATTGTGTTGTCCACTTGTCAACCGGTGGGTGCTTTGGCAATGAAGATCATTGATAACGAGTCATGAGAAGTATGACTGGAACAGCAGCAGCAGCAGCAGCAGCAGCAGCACACAATCATTAAGCTCAAACTCGTACTGGCTAAACGGCGCCAATATGTCATCTTCTTTTTGTCGTCCTTCTCCTACGCGTCATTCTTGAACCTTAAATCTTTGCTGTCTGATATACAATCTGCAAAAGATCTGTGATACGCTATTGGTGTGGTATCATATCGTCTCTATTATACTTTTCCACCCTCTCTGTCTCTGTTGTCTCTTTCTTCTGCTCTTGCTGGAGATTTATGCTCCTGGCGTTGCACCTAGAATCATCTCAGGACCACTTGTAAGAACAATTTATCATACAACCACTACTCACGGCTAAGTGCGCCCTCTATCTGGTTGTTTCTCACAAGCCAGAACGGCATCCCTGTATCTATAAATATGCTAGGTCAATCGCATTCAGAGGAATTGTACCGTCGCGTTATTGCTGACCAAGCAAGTAAGCATGCACATCCTGCGGTCATATCGTCTTCTCACTGACCACACTCTTAGACCGGCCGGCAAATCTACATCACAACGCTCCTTACACCGAAAGGTCGTCATCCCAAGACAGCAGCGAGAATCCAACTCTATACGACAACCAGAGAGATAGCGAGAATGGCGGAACATGGGGTGAACGAGATATTGGAGGACCGGTCAGTCGAAGGGAGGCCATGAGTGATTATGATGAGATGCGCAAGGAACTCTCACGATTAAGCCTCAGCAAAACCAGGAGTAGAGAGACACAGGTCAGCAGACCACGCACAAGCCTGTGGAGATCGGTCTCGTCAGCCACAGGGCGTCGAACAAGAACGAAATCGGTCAGAAGACAGAGCGACGCCACGGTCGAAACAAATGTCGAAGACGAGAACGTAGCGGCAGAGAGCGAAGAAGAAGGCGAATTTGCACTTGGAGAATTCCTGAAGGATGGTCACTTTGAAAAGAGAACTGCAGAAGGCAAATCTGCTAAGCGAGTTGGTGTTGTATACAAGAATCTGACAGTAAAGGGTATCGGCGCACAGATGGCTTTCACAAAGACTTTACCAGAAGCTATCATGGGCACGTTCGGACCCGACTTGTACCGCTTAGTGTGCCGGTTTGTACCAGCTCTGCACTTCGGAAAGCCTCCGCCAACACGAGATTTGATTCGAGATTTCACTGGCAGCATTAGAGACGGGGAAATGATGCTCGTTTTGGGACGACCTGGATCTGGATGTTCAACCTTTTTAAAAGCTATCGCTAACCAACGTGAATCATATGCGGCTGTGGAGGGCGAAGTCACATATGGTGGAATATCTGCAGAAGACCAGAAGAAGTATTTCAACGGCGAAGTCAATTACAATCCCGAAGATGACCAGCATTTCCCCAACTTAAACGTATGGCAAACTCTCAAATTTGCCCTGACGAACAAGACGAAGAAACATGACAAGGACAGCATTCCTGTCATAATCGATGCGCTTCTCAAGATGTTTGGCATTACCCACACAAAGTACACCCTTGTAGGAAATGAGTATGTGCGCGGTGTTTCCGGTGGTGAGAGGAAGCGTGTTGGTATTGCCGAGACATTAGCTACGAAATCTACAGTAGTATGCTGGGATAACTCGACTCGTGGTTTGGACGCTTCGACTGCCTTGGATTATGCCAACTCGCTTAGGATTATGACTGATATCTCTAACAGAACGACTGTCGTTACTCTATACCAAGCGGGTGAGGGTATCTACAATCTCATGGATAAGGTTTTAGTCATTGAGGATGGAAGAATGATATATCAAGGACCAGCAGATCAAGCAAAGCAATACTTTATCAACCTTGGCTTTTCCTGTCCGGATAGACAAACTACAGCAGATTTTCTGACATCCGTTGGGGATCCGAATGAGCGTCAATTTCAGGAAGGGAAAGAAGCTTCGACACCTAAAACTCCCGAGGAACTTGAGGCAGCTTTTAGAAAGTCTGAGATTTACCAAAAGACTGTCGCCGATGTTGCTGATTACGAGAAGCGTTTAAGACAGTCAGATCACGCCAACACTCGCCAATTTAAAGAGGCAGTTGGGGAGTCCAAATCCAACAGTAAATTGAAATCGAGCCATTCAAGTTACACTGTTTCATTTCCGCGACAAGTACTTGCTTGTACGCAACGAGAATTCTGGCTCTTCTGGGGCGACCAAACTACTCTTTGGACGAAAGTTTTCATCATCATATCTAATGGTTTGATCGTTGGCTCACTCTTCTACGGCGAAAGTCTCGACACTTCAGGTGCCTTCTCTCGTGGTGGTGCTTTGTTCTTCAGCATTCTCTTTCTTGGCTGGCTCCAGTTGTCTGAATTAATGAAAGCTGTCAGCGGACGAGTTGTGGTTGCCAGACATAAAGACTACGCTTTCTATCGTCCTAGTGCTGTGACTTTAGCCAGAGTGCTGCTCGATCTTCCCGTCCTTGCTATTCAGTCCATTGTATTCTGCATCATTCTGTACTTCATGTCCAGTCTTGATGTGGAAGCAGGCAAATTCTTCATTTACTTGTTGTTCGTCTATCTCAGCACAATATGTATTACAGCACTCTACCGAATGTTTGCCGCACTCAGCCCGACTATTGACGATGCTGTAAGGTTTTCTGGTATCGCACTCAATCTGCTGATTATCTATACTGGATACGTTATACCAAAGCAGACGCTGGTCAGCAAGTATATCTGGTTCGGGTGGCTGTACTATGTCAATCCAGTGGCCTATTCATATGAAGCTGTTCTGACGAATGAATTCTCTGGCAGAATTATGGATTGTTCGCCGGAACAGCTAGTTCCACCAGGAGGAGTTGCTGGTTATCAGAGCTGTGCCCTTACAGGGTCGATTCCCGGCAGCACGACTGTGCCAGGCTCGTCCTACCTGGAGGCGTCCTTCGAATACACTAGATCACATCTGTGGCGCAACCTCGGTGTTGTGATCGCATTCACTGCTTTGTACATCATCGTAACCACAATTTCTGCTGAAGTCTTCTCTTTCACTGGTGGGGGTGGTGGAGCTACTATTTTCAAGAAGTCTAAGAAGGCAAAGAAGCAAGTTCAGGAAGTGAACAAACCTGTAGATGAGGAAAAGATTACTATTCCGGCATCATCAACATCCTCTGACATTACACAAGGCCAGGACAGTCACACTAATGATGAGGTAGTTGACGAAATAGCCGGAGGCGAAAGTGTGTTCACTTGGGAGAACCTGGAATATGAAGTGCCATATCAGGGTGGTACTCGAAAGCTGCTTAACAAGGTCAACGGTTATGTCAAACCAGGAGTGATGATCGCGCTTATGGGTGCTTCTGGCGCTGGAAAAACTACTTTGCTCAACACACTGTCGCAACGCCAAACTACAGGTGTCGTCAGAGGTGATATGCTGGTTGATGGCCACAAACTCGGTCCCGAGTTTCAGCGAGGTACAGGCTTCTGCGAGCAGATGGATCTCCATGACACCACAGCTACAATAAGAGAAGCTCTGGAATTTTCTGCCATTCTACGACAAGATCGTAGTATCCCAAAGAAGGAAAAATTGGAGTATGTTGACAAGATCATTGATCTTCTTGAACTCAATGACCTACAAGATGCCATCATTGGATCACTAGGCGTTGAACAGCGAAAGCGCCTCACTATTGGTGTAGAGCTGGCAGCCAAGCCTTCTTTGCTGCTCTTCTTGGACGAACCTACCAGCGGTTTGGATTCTCAATCTGCCTTCTCGATTGTACGCTTCCTGAAGAAGCTGGCTCACGCTGGCCAAGCCATTATCTGCACAATTCATCAGCCATCGTCTATGCTGATACAACAATTTGACATGATTCTTGCTCTCAATCCTGGAGGTAACCAATTCTACTTTGGACCTGTAGGCGACAACGGTTCGACCGTCATCAAGTACTTTGCAGAAAGAGGTACTGAATGTCCACCTGGCAAAAACGTCGCCGAGTTCATCCTTGAGACAGCGGCCAAAGGTGGTAGTAAGGGACCCGACGGTAAACGTATGAACTGGAACAAACAGTGGCTAGAGTCCAAAGAATTTGCAGAGATTTTGAAAGAAATTACCAGACTGAAAGAAGAGAGATCCAAAGTCCCTGTCGATAAGGACAAGCCTCAGTACACGTTCGCTGCACCAGTCACCACTCAAACATACGAGCTCACCAAACGTGTCTTTGTCTCGTATTGGCGTGATCCATCATATCTCTACTCAAAGATCTTCGTCAGCGTCATTATCGGTGTTTTCAACGGCTTTACTTTCTACATGCTGGACGACTCCCTTTCTTCACTACAACTACGTCTGTTTACGACCTTCTTGATTTTGTTGATCCCACCCACCATCGTCAACGGTGTTGTGCCGAAATTCTTCCAGAACCGCGCCTTATGGGAGGCGAGAGAGCATCCATCCAGAATTTACAACTGGTTCGCTTTCTGTACAGCAAACATCGTCGCAGAAATCCCAATGGCTATCATTGGTGCACTGATTTACTGGTTACTCTGGTACTACCCGGCAGGTTTACCGACCGACAGCTCTACAGCCGGCTATGTCTTCCTCATGTCGATGCTCTTCTTCCTCTTCCAAGCCAGCTGGGGACAATGGATCTGTGCATTCGCACCGTCTTTTACAATCATCGCAAATGTTCTACCCTTCTTCTTTGTGATGTTCTCATTATTTAATGGTGTCGTGCGTCCATACGCACAATTACCTGTTTTCTGGCGGTATTGGTAAGTGTATCTTTGTGCTTACAGGTCATTACATGTATTACACCTGTAATGAGTCGTATCTATTCCTTTTATGAGCCTTTGACTGACCTTCGATAGGATGTACTACGTGAACCCGTCGACATGGTGGACTGCAGGTGTGCTTGCAGCTGTTCTTGGTAATCAGCCCGTTCGCTGTGTAACTGGAGAAACCACAATCTTCAATCCACCTCCTAACCTATCCTGTGGAGCATACGCAAACCCTCTTTTGACCCAGGGATATATCACCAACCCGAATGCAGTGGCCGACTGCGAGTATTGTCAATATTCCAGTGGTGCTGAATACCTCTCAACGATCAATGTGAGTCCAAGTGATAAGTGGAGGAACTTTGGCATTTTTCTGGTCTTCGTCTGTACGAACTACCTTTTGGTCTACTTCTTCATCTACTTTGTACGTGTCAAAGGTTTCACTTTCGGCATGGGTCCACTATTCGGTACCTTGGGCAAGGGTGTCGATGTGGTAAAGAGTGCGATCTCCAAACCATTCCAGAAGAAACAGAAGGGGGATATTGAAGAGGGAAGCGAGAAAGAATAGACGATTTTATCTCACTTTTGATCTTAAAGCAGGTACAAAGACCGACACAAAAATAGAACAAATAGACCTTACATAGAACCCAGCAATGTCCGATATCTACAGGATAGCTAAATGCAATGATGAAAAGAGAGGCAACTCGACAGAAAGATTATTTGTCACCGGTAGAGTAGTGAATGTCACGACACGTCTCCAGCGTGTAAGTTTCGTGTTTAATAAACCAGAACCCATCGAGATGGTGATGTCACAAAACCCATCAGCTCAGCTTGTACAGTACCGGGCTGGAAACTAGACCCGTTCCCAATTCTACTCCTGTAAGAGGTTGTTGAGTTGTGGAAGTAGGGAATCAGGCACAACACAATTACTACTGAGATGTGGATTCTAGATTTAAACGAAGAAGGTGTGTAGCTGTAGCAGCGTGAGAAGGGGAATGGCAATGTGAGAGAGAGCGAAGATGGAGATGGAGATGGAGGATGCAAATGGGCATGGGAATGGGAATGACGTCTCCCTTTCCCTTCCTTCCTGCCCCCCAGAATTCGGAGGTACTTTCCCCCCTGATCCGCAAGTCTCCAAAACATTGGTACTTGTAGTGCTGCCAGTAGTAGTACGTACTCATGCTGTAAGTTAGGGAGCTTGGAAGACTAATAGAGCTTGAACAGATCTGTTCAAGTCTGTTCAGATCAGGTCAACGAATCGGACTACTCTCTTACCAGAAACGTGCCAGTGGTTGACCGAATCAATGTCAGCTTTCGGAATATGTCCCGTCTTCTCTGTTTTTGACTTGTCTGGTCTTGTACACTTGCAGTTCTGGCAGTGGCAGTTCGACGGTGGACATTAGTGGACGGTCCGTATCCCCCTTCAGCTCACAGCTCACAGCTCCCAGCTCCCAGCTCCCAGCTTCAGCTCCATCTCCAGCTCTTTCATCCCATCCCAGCCCAGCCCAGCTTTTTTTCCCAGCTCGTCCTTTTTCTGTCCCTCGATCTCTTCTCCATCTCCCTCTCTCTCCCTTGCGTGCTTGATTCAGCCCTACTCTTGCTCCTGCTCACTGCTACGGTAACTGTACAGTAATCTACGTAGCTCTCTCTCTCTCCTCTCGCCCATCCTGTCATCTCATCACATCACATCACCGTACCGTACTCGTAGCGTTTCTCCCAAGGTTTCAATTTCCCTTTCCCTCCCTTCTCCTGCCCTTCCTTTCCCTGATCCAAACCCAGCCTACGTAGTTGCCTTACTGTGTACTTCCCCGTCCTCCGACCTAAACATTATATTTATTCGGTACCCTTCCTACCTCGCATCTTTCGCTTCCTTTCCTCCCCCTTCCTATCTCCCTCTCTTCCACCTCTCCCACTACATACCTCGCCCTGCTTCGTATACTCTATCTACTCTACTTTACACGTCCTACATAAACCCAAATTACCATGGCTCCTCCAAGGAAGAGTAGACGTGCCGCGGCCGACGACGACGAGGAAGAAGAGGAGCTACAGGCCCTTCCTAGTGATGAAAGTGAAGAGGAAGAAGAGTAAGCACAACTACAAGCTTTGTTTTCTGGTCACATATACCTCTCCGTTCTGTTTGACGTCATGAGACTGCGTTGTCGAGCTTCCCATTACTCGTGTATGACCGGTAGTACGGGTACATTGAGCTTGCTGCTTGAATTACGAGATCCTGCAGCTTGACTCGACAACAGTGCTTGTCTTTTACGTGTATTACACGAAGACTCGGCAGTCACAGCGCAGACAGTACATGCTCGAGAATGGCACTCGACGTCACTCCTTGACCGAGGAGTCAGAGTTCGGCTAGCTATATTTACCACAAACCTGTACTTCGGATCAAGCAGCCTCGTGGACGCAAGGAACTTGAGTCCAACCAGAGCTCAAAGCAGTTCTTGGCCCAACGTGGTCTTTGGCATCGTTTTCGCTTGCTCAAACAGACAGCTAATCAGGTCTCTTGCTTTTAGATACGAAGATTCAGAAGGTGGTGAAGAAGACGGTGACGATGCTGAGGAAGGAAGTGAAGAGGAAGACGGCGAAGGTGAGGAGGAAGAAGAGGTAGAAGAAGAAGGTATGCAATCTCTACAACACACTATATCACAAACCGACTTTCTTCCTGCAATCAAAACACAGCCCATATCTTCTCTACGATTCGGTTTCCCGACTGACAACATCTAGCTCCCGCCTCCAAAAAGCGCAAGACAGCTCCAACGTCCGAACCATCTTCCAAGAAAGCCAAAACAACATCAAAATCCAAAGACGCCGAGGAGGACGATGCGGAAGAAGATGACGCTGAAGATGATGATGGAGCTGAAAATGAGGCTCCAGAGGACTCGGCAGACGAGAAAGAAGGAGAAGATGATGAGCCTGCTGTTAAAACAAAGATCATAACAGGCTCTGAGCCAAAGGTCACTGCCGAAGATGTAGAAGATGAAAACTACGAGGGAGAGGAATAAAGATGTGAATATATATCTATATATCCAGAGATCAACCAGATCAATAAAAGGAGACGACCAAAAAGTAAATGATGATAAGTTGGATTAAAAGTGTCTTGATCTATATGATTGGTGCACCCTTGAGCAGGGAATAAGTGATGCTACTAAATCAATAGAAAGTAACACGTTATAATCCTATCATACGATCGTACAATTCTATAATCATAGGCATGTAAAGGGCATGTCATACTAACCAGTATATTACTGAACGTGAACAAACCGCAATCCCTTCATAGTCGTAGCTCTAGAAGAGTCATGTGAATATAAAATCTTACACTATATCTTCGCTATCATTTACTGTAGTACTATTTAAATATATATCTATATAGATTGAGATTGAGATTGAGGTTATATCCATAAGTCAAAGTGAAAGTGAATGAGATAGAAACAGAAAGGTATTGGTCTCCATTCATACATACATAGTATCTATGATGCAGTGATGGAATTAAAAGATACTGTAGATGTTCTCTGAAAATATAGTTTGCATAGATACGTACATACTACTGTAACTAATACGATGTTTTATCCTGTCATGTCCTAGACTAGACTAGACTACATCAATAGTAGTATAGTAGTAGTAGAGTAAAGTAATAGAAATCTAAGACTCGAATTATTCATCAGTAGTAATGGTAATGGCTCGTGCCACCCTTTTTCACTATTGAGGATCAATCAAATCTTCGAGAATGTGAACGCCGCTTGCCGATAAGTACTAATGATTCCTTGAGTTTCCGTCCCTTCCTTTCCCTCCCTTTTCCTTGACCTTCACTTCCATTCATTTCGTCTGTTGTGTTGTGCGTGATCTTGCCTGTGTTTGATTTCTGAACTCACTCGCTCATTCACTCACTCGTCCACTGACTCATTCAGTTGTTAGTCTATTAGTTGTTTGTCTTCCGTCGTAAATACATCGTGACATTTCGTTCATCGCGTTCCATAGGTTCGTGTGGTGTGGTGTTGTATTCATTTCCTCTCTGTTTCCAAATGGTCTTGGAATCGTTGATGGATAGAAGGATAGAAAACAGAAATTTTCTCAGTCCTCCATGAGTTCATCGCATGATACCTCACTCGCTTACTTCCTCGTGCTCATACAAGTCCGTCGTAAAGTGATAAGGCCGAAACAATTGTTTCGTCCCGTTTACTACCTTCCTTGAACTCAGCGATGTCGAGACTTCCATTTTCATCTTTATCCATCATTCGGAAAATCTTCCTAACTCTTTTTTCAGGCGTGTCTTCGTCTTCTGGTAATTTCACCATTGATCCGACCTATTGCCACGTTAATATCGCCTCAATCGGTCCTGTATCATGAATTGAATGCTGAGATAACATCCAATTCTCACATATATTACGTACCATTTTATAGATTGCCTCCACGATGTTCAACATCTCGTCATAACTGATCTTTCCATCACCGTCGATGTCATATAGTTGAAATGCCCAGTCGAGTTTATCTTCCATTCGTCCCCTGCTAGTGACACTCAAGGCGCAGATGAACTCTTTAAAGTCAATCGTGCCGCTGTGATCGGTATCGAATACTCTGAAGACGTAATCTGCGAACGAACTTGGGTCGCCGAACGGGAAGAATTGTCGATATATCTTTTGGAATTCTTCCTTTGTGAGGGTGCCGGATGGGCAGTCTTTTAGGAAACCTGTATTTCATGTATTTTCAGCCTCGTACTTCTTTACTTCGTTTATGTCGTTCCGGCAGGGGATTAGGGGATGTCCGTACCTTTGTACCATTGTTGAAGTTCCTTCTTGTCGAAATGGGTTGATTTTTCTAGTTCTGCTACCTGTTGAGGAGAGAGTTTGGATTGCCTATTGAGCGCGCGGATGTACTGTTAGCAATGAGGCTTCGGCGATATCAATAATGATGGCCTTTGAGCTGACAAACGTACTTTTGACCCATGTTGGCGTAAGCGGAGGCGCACGAGCCTCTTGATATTCAAATTCTTCCAGTCGATAGTGTTGTTGACAAGGGCAGAATGGATAGTGTATGCTGATAAAGGTCCGTGACGGTAGGCGCCGAGTATCGAGGGTATCGGGCGTCCGAGAAAGCGGGGCAGAGGAAGGTCGATCAGAACAGTGCCTGAAGAATCGTGGAACTGTCACACAAAGTCTCTGTTACAATCGTACAAAGAAGAGATGTATTGTCTGCGATCAAGTCAAACAGAAGGGCACAGCGTATAGAATAGGAGTGAGACGTGCTTTGTCCAAGGTTGGAGAATGCAAGCGGTTCAAGGTTTGGTTGGTTCTTGATTAGAGTACGGAGAAATCGAACTTATTATCGCGGATGAACATGAGGACCAAACGCCGCTCATAGGGCTGACTTGTGGAAGCTTCTAAAGCTCCATAGTAAAGACGATGCTTCGTTACGATTGCCGGTATCTGTCTAGCCTCTAGGACCACTAATAGATTCACATACTTGACGACTTCACCATTTAACGCCTTTTTCTGCTTCTTAGATTGTTATCCGGTCGGGTCCTCCTCGTGGAGTTCCCGTTTAATTTGTGTGACATCCGATAGAATTGATGCTTATCAACCGCACTTGTCTACTCCAGTAATGCTGCTTGGTTTGTGTAGAGAACATCTACAACGTTTCCCAGCTTCTCAATTGTTTCCAAAGCAGCATCATAACCGGCATCTCGCTCTGTCTCGTCATATACGATCAAACAACCTGCCCCTTGGTCCAGCACTCCAATAATGACCTTGTCGAGAATCATTTGCGATAATTTCCTCTCCACTTGAGCTGTATCAAGACCCACCATCTTTGCGACATGTTCGATTTCCACACGGCTGAAAGGCTCGATAACTTTGATGAGATTCTGCTCCAACATGGCATCGTACAAACGTCGAAGGTGATTCCGAATGAAGACATCACTACCTAGCTCGTATCGATAATTCGACAGTGCTTGTTCGTATTCCTCCAGGGATCTGTTTGAGTGGGCACGTGCTACTGCTTTCATTGCCTCCAAATTGGTACCAGCATATTTCTGAGCTTGTTTTGATATCAATAGCGAATTGACGTCGTCAACAAGGTTGAGCATGATTTTGCAAAGCAACATGTATTGTAGGGCAGCTGTAGCTCGAGCCGCATCGTCTTGTGAATGGTAACCTTCCAAAGCTTCGATAAAGTAGGAGAAGGCTGTGTTGAAATCCTTGTCTTCCGCATGAAGCATACCACTCTGCATATCGAGACCGGCTTGTAATAGTGGAGGTGTGTAGACAGAAGCAGCGGATGTTCTAGCTGAAGTCAAAGCTGCTCTTGCCTTTGGTTGATTTGTCAAAGCGTGATACACTCGTGATTCCAATAGTTGTACTTCGACAAGCATCAACTTATCATCCAGACGCTTCAGCTCTTTCAACAAGCCATTGATGAGTGTCAATGCATCGTAGTATGATGATTTCTGCATGTACAATCCAACCAGTCTTGTTTCAAGGTTCTGTCGCAGGAACGATCGCTTTTCGGAGATTGCCCATTCTATACATGATTTCGTTGTTGTGATCTGGACTTCGAGAGAGTTTGGGATGTCGGTGAATAGTTCAAGTAACTGTCTCACTTGAAATGGGTGAGTAAAGGATATCCCTCGCAAAATACATCTTACGTACCAAGTTTGGCCGTCTTCGCCTTTGCAAAGGATGACAATGTTGATCGACTCGTTGTAATTAGCTCTGCCAAGTCACTCGATCTCTTTTGATCTCTATAGACTTCTCCGAGGCCAACAAGAGAGTTTTCATAATCTCGCAAAGCTGCTTCATTCGTTGTTGGTGGTGTTGACAGTACCTCCTTGTACAAGGTCTCTGCTTGCGCCGGGTTCGATTTAGCAAGTTTTTTCGCTTCAGCGACTTTGGCCTCGTTAGATGGTGATACAGCCATTTTGTATTCAAATCGTGGGTTGTTCAAAGTTGTGATGTGTTAGTACCTGCAGGTCAAAGATATTTACTATTCAGAGGCAACCGCAGGCCGACGACATGAAGGCGCGTCTCCCGCAACCAAATAAGCATCAGACTTGCCATCAGGGACCCACAAAAATTTATCTCCGCAGACTCTCTTTTCTTTGGATCATTATTTTATCGACAAGACTTAGCAACTTCTACACGAAAGCCTGCCATGCTTTTTGACAGTCTTGACGAGGATGGTATGTACTCTCGAGTCCGTTTTGGGAGCCCACTAACTCGTGCAGAAAATAAAATCACTTAGCAGAGTGGCCGCGCCGCCTGGCAGCGAAGCACCACGACAACCCAGAAATCTTGATCCCTCACAGCATCCTTTCGAAAGAGCGAGAGAATACACTCGCGCATTAAATGCTGTCAAATTAGAGCGCATGTTCGCGGCGCCTTTTGTGGCACAACTTGGTCATGGACATGTCGATGGAGTGTACACTATGGCCAAAGATCCAGGCTCACTGGAAAGATTTGCAAGCGGAAGCGGTGATGGAGTAATAAAAGTGTGGGATCTGACAAGTCAGGATGAAGTATGGCAGACTCGAGCTCATGACAACATAGTGAAAGGGCTTTGCTGGACACCAGATCGAAAGATCTTGTCTTGCGCAACCGACAAGACGGTAAAGTTATGGGATCCTTATAACAGTGATAAGAAGAGTCCACCATTAGCAACATATATGGGTCAAGGTGCCTTCACAGATATATCGCATCACCGGACTCAATCAGCCTTTGCCGCATCGTCAAGCTCCATATCGATTTATGATCTATCAAGACCATCTGCAGCACCAACCCAGGTACTACAATGGCCAACGTCAACAGACACAATCACAGCAGTATCGTTCAATCAGTCCGAGACATCAATTATTGCATCTACGGCTCTCGATCGAGCTGTTGTACTCTACGATCTTCGAACATCTACACCTGTATCTAAAACCGTACTTACATTATCCTCGAATGCTGTTTGCTGGAATCCTATGGAAGCCTTCAATTTTGCTGTCGCCAATGAGGACCACAATGCTTACATATTCGATATGCGTAAAATGAACAGAGCTTTGAACGTATTGAAAGATCATGTGGCCGCTGTGATGGATGTGGAATTTAGTCCGACTGGAGAAGAGCTTGTGACTGCATCTTACGATCGTACAATCAGATTGTGGAGCCGAGATCGAGGACATTCGAGAGATGTTTATCACACCAAGCGGATGCAGAGAGTCTTTTCCGCAAGATTCACACCTGACAACAAGTTCGTCCTTTCGGGTTCGGATGATGGCAATGTACGTTTATGGCGAGCGAATGCATCAGAACGAAGCGGAGTCAAGTCTGCACGACAACGACAGAAATTGGAGTACGATGAGGCATTGATTCGCAGATACGCCCATATGCCTGAAATACGACGTATCAAACGGCACCGTCATATCCCGAAGACTGTCAAGAAAGCTGGTGAAATTAAGAGTGAGGAGCTCAAGGCTATCAAGCGAAAGGAAGAGAACGTTCGCAAACACAGTAAGAAGGGTAGCATGCCACGACAAAGCGAACGTGAAAAGATGGTCTTGGGACGTGAGAAATGAGACAGCTGCCCAGAGTTGTTGTCAACAACGTTCTGAAAGAGCCATGTAACCCTGAAATCAACATTCGAGCTAAAAGGTGCGAGAAATCAGTGGTTGTCATAATTGAGCAGCCTCGACTCAGCATAACAGGCCCCATGGTACCGCAAGGTGAGCCGAATCTTGAAGATTCTGTTCTACGATGCCTTGAGCGAACAGCAGCAATGCGTGAACGCATGTCAGATTGGAGCTCAGAGCCACATTTGTGTTCCGGGCACACCTCCACGGTTCCGATATCGTGACTGAAGCCTACCAAGGTTATTCACACTACTGCGCAACGTAAATGCATCAGCAACCAGCTTCGATATGTTCTGAGAGGTGATGAAGATACAAGAGCTGTAAGAGAGATGGAGAGCTCTCCAGGATCGGTGAGCATGGCGACAAGTAAGCATCGCAAGGACCATCAGTGACATGGCTGAAGCTACACGCCTCACGACCCTTACAGAGAAGATAGACGAAGCAGGAGGTCGAAGACACAAAATCGTGTGTGATATGATTTAGACCCTTAGATGTTAGATGACGAACAAATGAAATGTGTGATTTGAGTCAATTGCGTTTTATGGATAGTCGCTCTGATGAGATATTCCAGTTATAGCACTTTAGTTGATCCACAGTACGTTCAGGAGCACACAGGGCTCCGCCAAATGATGCTACGACTCGTAATTGTTTCGCACCAACCATGTAATACTTGACGATTCGAAAACATCACTTTAACCATAAGCCAAACATCGCGTCGTCCATCAGATTGAATAATGGTGAAGCCCTGAGATAACTGTTGACAGCGCTTTTCGATTTGGAGCACAAGAGTAGCTATGCGCGCTGAATTTTGCTCTTAACCAAGGATTGGCCTTACAAGATACTCGACAAGATGACCGGTCAGTCCATGCTCGACTCATTCCTGAATGAGATTTTGAACAGTCTACGCGCCAAAGATGGACACCGAATCACAGATCTTATCCAGCTCGACTTTGAGAGCATGGATCCCTCACGACAGAAACCATACGCAGATCTGAACGCAGAGTTGAATCAAAGGTTTCGACAAGGGAACGACGCAGGACTATCAAAACATTGTAAAGACGCTCTACCGCAAGACGAACTTGGGAGCTTCCACTCGTCTTTTTCAGAAAGTATTATCCAGTACTTTCGATATTTACGCGACTTTGCGACGGCAGACAACCAATCTAAAGCTTACGAAATCAGGCAACTGACGAGGTAAATCTACTTACACTATCGATATCGGATGCATACTCACGCGTCATAGTCAATGCATAACCGCACTAGGAGACTCGAAATATGGTGTGGTAATGATACCCATCGTCTTGTCTTTTTCTCGAGTTCTAGCTAAAATCGCGGCCAACCTCGATCGCAACCCGAGTCTCTTGAAACAAGAATCTGCTGCTACGAACGCCGATGAACCCGGGGGAAGTAAGGTATCCTTCGTCGAGTCAACTGCGAACGTACTCAGAGATGCATTCATCAAATGTCTAGCTGGCAGCCCAGGCGCATCACGTTCATCGAAACCGACACCCGATGACAAGAGATATGGTATATATCTTACAGCAAATTCTTGTCTGAAACTTCTCTGGCAATGTCGCAAGCTGCGGAACGCGCAGCAGATGTTTCTGAGTATCGATGCGCAGTCACCTCCTCTCTCGTTCTATCCAGCGGCGCAAAGGGTCACATATCTTTACTACCTGGGGAGATATCATTTCGCAAATAATCACTTCTATCGAGCACAGCTCGCGTTGCAATCCGCTTACGATCAATGTCACAAGCAAGCTATTAAGCATTGCAGGATGATATTGGTATACCTTATCTCATCGAATATTTGTTTGGGTCGCTTCCCTAGCTCTCAGCTCTTTTGGCGACCAGAAGCTAAAGATCTGGAGCAATACTTCTCCCCGTTATGCAAGATCATTAAGACTGGTGACATTGCAGCTTTTGACAGCTACTTGGACCTCTCTGCTAGCAATAACAATGCTCGATGGTTTCTTCAGAAGAGAATCCTGCTACAGCTTCGAGATAGGTGCGAAATTCTTGTCTGGCGTAGTCTCATTCGAAGGACGTTCGTGATCAGTGGCTACAAAGGCGAGGACAGAAAGGTGCCATTCCTGAGGTTGAAGTACGCTCAAGCAGCTGCAAGCTGGTTGCTGAACAGATCGCGTACGAAAAACTCTGCCATGGTTGGGTTTGGAGGTCAGTCTCAATTCACAGTAGGCAGTACGCCATCAGGGAATCCGTCATACGTTGACGACGACTTTGCCGATGTGGACAACGCGATCAATGAAACCGGTTTCGATCCCAATACGGGCACATGTAATGATGATATGATCAATCAGACTAATGGTCGACCCTCGTCAGAAGAAGCATCACCTACAATCTACGAAATTGAATCGATATTTTTGAGTTTGATTCAGCAAGGCCTACTCCGGGGCTTTGTTCAACACAACGATAATTCGAGATTTGCAATCCCGGGGTCTCAAGCAGCAGGACCGGTTTCAAAGGGATTCCCACGTGTATGGGATGTGGTGGTGTCCAAGACACAAAGCGCAGACGGAGAAACAGTTCCGGGCTGGGTAACGGACGAGATTCTACGTGGCGGCACAATGCGTTCTGGTGCATCCAGCCTTGGTGGAGTAGTGAGATTGAGCGGAGCACGAGCTGTTGGAGTTGGTTCATGAGTTTTGAAAGTATTCGATCCCAGACTTCTGTTGATATGAACAGTCGATGTTTTTGACAAAGGGCAGATTAGAATACCTGAGGGGGTGGGGACGACTATTTTTGTACAGAAACCATACTTCTCCACACAACCAAAAGGTTGTAATCTTCCCAGTTTTCCAACGTTGAATTCGTATGTTGATCGTCTCTTTCAGTGCATTCTGACCTCTTCCGTGAACCACATCGAAGATCATCACCTACTATCGACTTCTCCGCCCTGATCGACCGGTTATGGCAACTGACAAGACGCCCGACGAGCCATTAGACCTGAGGCAAGCTCTGCTGATTGGTTACGTTTGAGGAGCACATGCAATGATATTTGCGCGTTGTAGGCATGCGAGAGTATGGCGACCAGAAGCGTGGCTCTAGAGTCTAGAGATACCACTATGGTTCTGCTGACAAGCAGTTTCGACCATGTTTTCTCATCATGAGTCTGCATCTGTGAGCGAGATAGAGAATCTTGATGCTGTGATGATATTCTCCCGTCATACCTGTCGATGCTGATTGAAGGACAGTGCAGAACAATACGGTGTGTTACCTATAGGGACAGAACATTCGAGCATCCGATCATGCTTCGACGTCGTCTTTGCAGCCAATAGTGCAGCGAAATTGCTGTGCCTGAGCACCAGACCAAGATTGTGAAGCCAGCCAAGAGCGCGGCAGGGTATATGGAATCTTGCAAGGGAAGGGGAGCATGTTACACAGAGCAAGAGGATGTGAAACAAGATGTCATTGATCTCAGAAGATTTACATATCGAGATCATGCTGCACTCTGAGAATCCGGTGTGCAAGAATGCGTAGAT
The DNA here is from genome assembly GCA_032357745.1 of Camptophora hylomeconis. Classification (NCBI taxonomy): domain Eukaryota; kingdom Fungi; phylum Ascomycota; class Eurotiomycetes; order Chaetothyriales; family Chaetothyriaceae; genus Camptophora; species Camptophora hylomeconis. Next base: position 418,602 of record JAOTMB010000003.1, on the reverse strand, counting down.
TGTACTGCTTACGCTGTGTGTGCTGAAACGGAGCAGGGCTGTAGAGTAGGACGAGCCTGTCCATCAGTAGCGTATACTCATGATCTTTTTGTAGGAGACACAGCCATACGCGCATCGAGGCTGTATCTTGTATATCCGGTTAATTGAAGCAGGACGACAAAGACGACGACGACGACGACGACGAGAAGAGTAGGTTGACAGCAAAACATGAGCACCTCGTTACGCATTGCACTGTGATATATTCTCCATCGCCATGATTGGAAGGAGACACTTGAGACATTCTTAACTAGCTTCATGTAAACCCGCAGCCAATTGCATACACTTCTCTCTGGGTCTATCGCCTCCTCTCCTCTCATCTCCCCGCCGCCCATCAATAAGCCCATCAGCCACCTGACCTGGTTCAAAGTCTCACCCACCATCATCGTTTACATTCACTGTCACGTCCAGCACCACGTCGCTGTCAGTACCAGCCCCGAGTCAAACCATTGACCATTGCCGAGATCAACACGTCCCAACCATCATCAATCAGATACCAAACTATTCACTCTGACACATCTTCCTGGCCTACTACAATTCATTCCGATCGTCAGGACTTTCTGACCGAGTTGGACCTCTGGAACCGAAGTCCGCTTGGTTTCAGACAAGGACAAACACCAACCTTACCGGTCTGCTGATCCCTACTAGTTCATCTTGCCAGACCGGGAAATTCTATGCACCAACCTTCCTCTTTCCGCGTGTCGGAAATCTTTCAGCATAGCGACCAAACCCTTCAGCATATCTTACCAGGTACACAACGCTCGTCACGACCATTAGTCCAAACTTGCTTGTCGACTTAAGCATACCGCGACGTCCACGTGTCTCTCACAATCCACCGGCTTATCGGTCATTAGTACTCACGAACCATCGTAGTACAAGAGCATGATGGCCGCTTCAAATCATGGTAAGCATGTTTCATCGTTAATCTCTTCTACCACGTCGGTAATTCGAAACATCTCACCCTCTCTTTCGCTTCTATCTGATGCTGGCGAAGGCTGGTTCGTACTCTTCGTGTGCTTACATAGTCGACCAATTCCTTCAATTCTCTTCATGCTTCACACCAAGATAAACTTCGAGTTATTTCGCCCCAACATCTAACGCTCTTGTCCTGCAGATGACCTCGAAATGGCAAAGTTGCAAAAGAAGATCAGACATCAACAACGTCATTCTCTTAGAGCGCGTAATGCTGTGACAAAGTTGACTCCGGCCGAAATTCGCTCTTTGCATCACAGTGTTACCTTATCCAAGGAAAGTAGTAGACAAACTACTCGAGGATCAACACCGAACCAGGGACATAGATCGAATACAGATTCACCACCTTTGACACCTGAAAATATCATCGCCAACCAGAGGCATATTCCAGCAAATCAAAATATCAGTCTGCCGACTCCACCTCAATCACCCGATACGGTACAGGAAGCACGCCGTAATTCAAACACGACCAACGGGTACACACATATTCTTGCACCTAAACCGCATCTCTTGAATGCCGCACAATTCGTCAATAGAGGTTCAACTTCTCGCCCTTCAAGCGCGGCATCGTATCGTGGTATGCAGACTTATCGAGGACCTGAGGTGACCAGGACGGGTTCTTTGACCATGCTTCGTCAACCGCCACCTGACATCGTATCGAATCCGTTATCACAATTTTCAAGGCCGCGAAGGTCAACTACGGGTAGCTCTCCCGACCGTCGTGACTCTCGTTATTCAACTACCAGCAATAGTCAAGAACAGTCAGATGTACAAAATCAACTTACATCGGATGGTAGCAGTTTTTCAGCTCGTACCACGAGTTCCCATAAGATTGACAATTCATCGGAGACGGCTCTAGAACCTACCGAACCAATGGACCTCTCAACGATCACTCGCAGCAACACTCTGCCTGAGCAAACAAAACTCGTAACCTCCGAAAGCCCTCCTGTAACAGGAAATCGGCGTATCGAGGATCGACCGTCTGGGAAGGCATGGCTTTGGAGAAGAAGTATGAGCGGACAACGTCCTGATGATGCCGATCTCGCCACTCTCAAAAAGAACAGACGACACACGTTATCTTCCTCTAAGCTGTCGGGCACCACACAATCCGTCCCGTATTCTGCAACCAAGCCAGGAACTGCACCGACCTTGATGGAGAGCTTGAAAGGAGAATTGCCATCTAGCAAATCCAATACTGCCAGCGAACAAAGAAGTGGAGAGCAGAACGTTCCTGAAAACATAGCTAATTCCAATTCAAATACACGCCCATTGAACCTGCAAATTCCGGAGAATACTCAAGCAACACCAGTGGAGATATCAATGGCTCAGCAAGACGCATCCTCAGACTCGAAGGGTAAAGGCAAAGAGGTGGCGGATGGTCCAATGTACGGTCGTTGCTCATGTTGTGGAAAGTTGAAAAAACCAAATGGATTCCATTCTGAATTAAGTCCTGTGATGGAGAATGAGAACTTGAGGACAAATTTCAATTTCGAAGCTGATAGAATGTCAGTGATTAATAAGCGAAGATCCAGCTCAGCAACGTCTGCACACAGACGTAAATACACGCCGATAATACCTATGCCAATGAGTGATGGTACAACTGTGCAGGCAAGCATCGAACCTTATCCGGAAGTTTTCGTAAACGAGGTAGGAGATGTCATCGCACCGAGTACGGAGCCCGTGATGAGTCAGTCAGCGGAACCTATGGACAAAAAGCTAGTACGCTTCTCCAGCTTACATGGGATGAAAATGTTAAATACGGCGCAAGAGGATGGAAATGTGACAAGAGATGTCATCAATACCACCCACACGACTGAGCATTCTTTAGGCTCGGGAACTGTTGAAAAGGCCCCAGTGGAATCCTATATAAATACTGCAGGGACAGTCACTAGTAGTCATCCGACTCCTGCTGCAGCTGGTGTTTCCGATCGATCCTTGACAATGGCCAATGGCATGACCAAAACACGACCTGATGAATCTTCGCATGGAGAATCGAGAACGCAAGCACCGCGAGAAACGCAAAGTCAATTGCAACAAAATGCTCAGAACTTGACCGAAGGAGTAAAAGAAATGGATCATCTCAAGACTACCCCCGCGAATACGAGATCGACACCGGAAGTAAGAGTAGATGCATCGACAGGAAAATCAAATAATATCTTAAGGTCTAAAGAGAACAATACGGCCATCGAAGTCACGGAATTGATACCTCAAACTATGGTGAACAGCAAATCAGCTGGGAAGTCTCAAGACTTGTCAGGTCAGAAGTCTGGGATGAAGCCACCACAAAAGAGTTCAGCATTTTCCATCTTCAAGCGTCATCGTAAGATAGTATCGGAGTCGATTCCACCAGTCTCGAATACGCCAGTGTCAATTGCAACGCAGAAACCTTCAATACCTCCGAATGAAGAGACTATTTCCCCTGTACGACCAAGATCAGCTCACGAGCTTGTGACGGTACCTTCCGCAGAGGCTCAACAGAAGGAGATGAATTTGGTATCTTCGCAGTTAGAACAAGGCATACCAAACAACTTAGAGAACAACTCGAAGGACGGCTTAACAATATTGCCACCGGCTACAAATAAGCCCACGGAACTAAACATACACGCTGCTGTTACCTCTCCGTCTGCTGCGTATAATTCTACGGGACCATCAGCACAATCTTGGCCTTTACCTGAAACTCAACTTCCGATTATAGGGCCGATAGGAAGCGACTTGAACGAGGAACGAACGAACCAACCATTGTCGAAATTTGAGATGAATGCGGACTCCAAAGAGGATGGTTTTCTTCCTATGCCACATATGGGTCCACATTTCGCTCGCTCAAGCGCAACATTACGAGACTTTGTCATTCCACGCGGTAGAAGCTCTAACAATTTGCTTGAATCTTTCTTGAATGAAGTGGATGAAGGTGAAGTCAACAATAGCCATGGTATCAAAAGCGAGATTCATGCGCAATAGACGTGCTTCGAGTTTCAATACTAGAATAAGTCACAACGATCGTGATTATTATCACTACGGATGAAAATAGAAAAGGTGTTGTGACAAGTCTAGAAACTCGACCCGAGACAGCGAAAGTCAGACAGTGATCAATACAGGGACACTTCTACTGAACACAAAGTCTCACGAAGAGATGTTATCGAAAGTGCGACAGTATGATGATATCGAGCAACAGAATTCTCGAGGGTTCACTTTCTCAACAAAAAATGCAAATTGAACTAAGAACAACATCTTGGGATCTTTTGAGTTGCTGCGGAGATATTTGATACAGACGTTGCACAAAGAAAGTTTCGACAGTACGACAATGAAGCCATATCGGAGAGGAAAAGAGGATGAAATATTCAAAAGAGGATCAAGACGAAATAAAATGAAACAGAGCGGGACTGGACGAAAAGAAAGAAACGAGACAAAATGATTCAGCTAATGAAGAAATATAAATGAATATAGAGATGAGTCGATATGATATGATATATACGTGTATGTGTGTGTATCTATGTATGTATGAATGAACGAGAAACGAGAAATGAAAAATATGAATGAAAATCTTAGTAGGACGTTACTACTACGTGCTATCATTTACTGTTTTTATCATTCACAGACTCATTGACTTATCTTACTACTATATGTTACATTACTCACTCTTGATTGTTATTCATGGATTACCTTTCTACTACTTGTTATTTGTATGTGAGATTCCCATGTCGTTTATTCATAAGTTGCGTCCGGACAGTATAGTGTGTTTACGTTTGTCTATATCTACATCTACATCTACATTTACATTTACATATGAGTCTGCGTATATGTATATATGTATATGTACATGTATATATGATTATGATTGTGACTGCGATTGTGATTTATCAATACAAGGACGACGGGGAGAAAAGTAAAATCAATTCACATTATTCCAATAATTTCAGTGTAATTGTTTTGAACTTTTTCTTCATTATATTCAGATAGGACTTCTTTTCGTCTTATCTTACTTTTTTCTTTATTTCTCGGTCTTTTTGCTTCTGTCATACTCGGCTGTATTCTAGTTCTAGAAATGAGTCTGCTACGAAGACTGATTCGTGTTTTGGCTTTGGCTTTGGATCTGACTGTTTGGTCGCGTCTGCATGACGATGATGACGATGAGACTGTTTTTCTGATCTCGATCTCGATCGGGAAGTAGATTTGGGTTTTGGATTTGTCTCTTTTGTGGTGTTTGTGGTTGTGTTTGAGATCGAGACTGGACTTGGATTGGGAATTGTTCTTGTTGAGTTGTGATGGGTAGATTGTTCGTTCTCTTCTTGTCTTTGTGATTTTTCCAGGTGAGGATTTGAGAGATGTTGGGAATTGAGATGATGATTAGGGTTGAGGGCTGAATCTTTTGATGACGAATGTAGATCCATATCTAAATCTAGACCGTTGAATTTGATAGGAGAAGGTAATGATGTTTCGGGTAATGTGTACGGTAACAAAGACTTGTCTTCGTTCTGTGGTTGTGCTTGTATAGCCAAGCTCTGACCTGAATGAGGAGATTTATTTGTGGTGCAATCTTCGAAATGGAATTGCGATAGAGGCTGAGATGATGAAGATGACGATGATAGTGGTATGGATGCTGACACTTGACTCGATTTTTGTATCGGAGTTGTATTGTAGTATTGTGTCTTACGGAGAGATGAAGGGGTTGAGCTTCGGCTTGGGAGGGGAAATTGCGGTAGTGGAGGAGTTGATTCTGTTGGTATAGATGTGAATGCTGACTTGAAGGTAGCAGTACTGTTTCTGTCTGGTCGGATTTGAGATTGAATGGTAGTTAAACTTGGAGATGGTATCGTTGAGTCCATTACGGGTGAAGGACTAGCTTCGTCGGAGAGATTCGGGGTATTACGATCGATTAGACCACTGGTTTGACGGATTATAGAATGGGTCGCTGAGGATTGTCTCTGTAGTTCGTGGGTACTACTGTAGAGAGGTAGAGGTGAAATTGTTGCAGATGCTGTTGTCTTTGGTGTCGACCTTTCATCTGCCTCCTCTAGTCCTGCTATCGAAGAATGCTCGACCTCTTTTACATCCTTTACAGTCATGTTTGAGATATGTGGCTTCTTATAATCTTCTCGACTTGTTGTCCGACCTCGAGAATCTTCAAGAGAATGTTCTATTGTCTGTACAACTGGGGTATCTGACTTGGAGCTTTGTGGAGAATGTAGAGATTGATATTTGAGTTCGTGTTTTGGTTGTTCATTATTGAAGTTTTGCTGATAAGCGGGTGGTGCTCTTTGCCTCCTTCGACGTACGCGACAGTATAGAGCTAATGACAAAAGAGCTCCTGCACCCAGTATAACGGCGCCAATTATTAACCCGACTTGCGCAGCTGTAGAGAGAGTTCGATGAGATGTAGAGGAGGATGTAGATGTTGTCGAAATTTCTGAATCGGGTCGAAGTCCTGCTACCGCTGGATTCAAAATACTGGTCACCAATAAGTAAAGTTCCTTGAAGAGCGACGATATGTCTTACCTGTCGACAACATGGAGCACCCCATTGGCTGTTAGATAGTCGCGAGATATGATTTGTGATTGATCCGCCCACAAATCTGTTCTACTCGCTGTGATAACAAGTGGAAGATTTGCAAGTGTTGTGAAACTCGAGCTATTGGTCATAGATGATGAATAGATAGCATTATTGGCAACAAGAGCATTGCGAAAGAGCTTGTCGCGGTCTGTTGCAGTAAGATTGTCAAATCCTTCGAAGTTTGCCCCATAAGTTGAACTATTTGGACCGAACCTGGAACAGTCAGCAGTCGAAGATATAGTGTGGTCATTTACACTTACACAGTCATATCAGATTGTAAAGTTATGATGTTTAGATATTCTCCAGATAACCATCCACCTTTGGTAAAAAGAGCCACAAGATTACTCAAGCCTGCTTTAGTAATTGTGTCTGGGAATGATAGAGGCATCGTCAATGGAGCATCAACGATGTGTAATGAACCTCCAGTGAAGGATATGTCCTGAGGAATTAGCAAATCAATAGTATACTCGGATCGACATACTGGTTGAATCAGATTTGACGGTGCTTTGATCGCAGACAAAACGCTTGCGATACCATTTTGTTTAATCAATTCCACCCTTTGACCACCTGTAACGTTCGTATAGCTCGTGCTTGTCAGCCAAGTTTGAGGAAAAGAAGCTGTCGTATTGAACGCCGCTGAAGGATGGACATCTCGAATGATGTGATATCTAAGCAATGCTTCGACAGATGATATGGTCGCATTGAAAGCACCGGACGATGATATCGCAGTATCAGATGGTACAATGACTGATCGTGAAGTTAATAAAGACTGATCTATGATCCTTGACGATCAATAAACCAACCTGTGTTCCGTCCATTATTCAAATCCTGGACGATACTCGGATATTCTCGAAGTATGTCAGCAAACCGAGATACACCCTTCTGCTGCGACAGAACCGTAATGATATCTTGAGCAGATGAAAATGACAAAACCAAGAACAATGAAGTGAATATGTACAACATTTTGACACCAAAATCTGACAAAATCACAACGACGAGAAGATCAGAGTGATGCTGCCAGAAGAAGACAAAGAGCACACGAGATGAAGATTCGCAATGTCAGACCTCATGGAGAACGTGGCAGATCTTCACATCAATCACATCACGCCCACGTTTTCCGGAGGGGAAGGTAGGCGGGTATATGGGGTAAAAGAAAAAGCACCGGAATAGAAGGCCTCACTTACCTTGAAGCACTGACCTGAAGTAAGGCGATGTGACAGGGTACAATTTAGGTTAGATTCCGTTCCCATACCCCAGTCTCCATCAGTCAGATGGCAACACACCAACAAATCACAATCGCCCTAGAGGGGAGAGAAGGGGATTGAAGCGGTCGAGTTGAGTTGAAGATCAGCAAAAATCCAGGAACCACTACCGCACCTGCATACAACTAAGATGCAAGGACACATCTAGCCAGGCACATATGGCGCAGTAGCCCTGCCGAACCACCCTGGACGCCTCAAACCTCAACAGCAGAAAGACAATCTCAAGGCCTCATCTCTCTCCACTCATAGGGCGAAACTCAAACGAGTGATAGGCTCCAAAGTCAAAACGACGGTGTCTTGTACGAAGCAAGTAAGTTGTAAGTAAGACACCGACTTACCGACCGAATGACCGATTTCAATTGATGAAGTGATGCAGCTAAGTAAGCCTTCACAGTAGCGTAGTTGTAGCGTCTCACCGCGCGATTGAGATGGAGTTGAGATGGTGTTGCTCCTGGGTTATAAGTGGATGCCAAGATACACAATTTCCATATCCTTGCCCACGAGCTATATTCTTGATGTAATTTCAGGAAGAAAGTATGGAGTAGAGTTGTAAGAGTATGGGGTAAAGACCAAATTAGATTAGACGGACTAGACTAAAAACGGGACGAGACAAGCGATCGAGTGAGCGAGTGATCAATAGGGAAGGACAGTGACATTCGGTTCAAGAATGCGTGAAGAAAAAATTCCATCTCGCTTCGAGACTTGTAGAGATAGATAGATGTCTGTGCTGTGCTGTAGTGTGATGGATGTGCTTCGCTTCTTTCATCCCATATCCTCTCTGCCTTTTCTGTCTCTCTGGCCAAGTCTCTCTTTGTGTGTGTGTGTGTGTGTATATGTATGCGTGTATGTACATACCTCCCTCAAACTCCCTCGTGCAATCCCTCAATCAACCAATTACCAACAAACCCCGACATGATCCAATCTAACCTTCTGCAAGAATTACATACACACCTACGTAGCAATAGCGTCACCCAACTATAATAACTACAAGGACGCCATCTGAAAGTAAAACTGCCGATGAAACTTTCCACCAATCCATTCTCAACATCAACCAATCCAAATAATGAGATTAGCTGAGAGGCGTTCATTAGTAGTGGTGATAGATGAGTGAATCAAGTTGTAGTGAGTGCGTGAGTAAGTGCCGCATCACGAATGAAGATGAGAACTCTTTCTTGCATTCCTCCCCTCCCGGCACTACAGTCGGTATGTATATTGGGCAAGAAAATCCGATGGTGACTTGGTGCGTGCTTCGGCATTAATAATTAATACGAGTAAGTGACAGAAGTGTGAAGAAGTGAAGGCGTGGTTGATAGCCGACACTTTTGGTATGGAATACCGACCAATCGACGAAAGAAGTAAAGCGTACATAGCAATAAGGTTCGATATCCGAAACGGTAAAGTTCAGGGGCTTTCCACTTTTTTCCACTTCTTTTCACTCTTTCAAATTCCAAACTTGGTTTTTCACTTCCACTCTTTTACTAGTTGTCGCACTTCCAACGTTAACGCCGCCATCGGAGCTTGGCGTCTAACGGACAACGATGCCGGTGGTTGGAAATGATGTGCAGATCTTATTCTACTTTCGGATCTCTTCACTTTAACGTGACTCGATCTTTAATTTAATTTATACTACGACTGCCAGTGTGATTTTGTATGAGCGGACGAATGAATAAAGACTTGTGCCTCGGTACTTATACGTATGAACGTGCTTTGCATGCAGGGAGATAGATAGACAAGTCTCGTGCGTCAATAGAGAGACGGACAGGTAGATATGTTGGGAACTAACTTCATTACTATTGTGTCTGCCCTACTACCTACCTCTGTCTCGTATCAGATTGAACTAACATCTCGTTGAGCTCATATCGTCATCTTTCGTTCCAGATTCACAACATAGCATACATGTATGCTCTGCCAACAACCATAGAAATGTAGATATAGATCTAGATCTAGACACATACTACATACTTCATACGAAGCAGAAACTCGCCAATAACCGCTTCACATCCCGTCGGTCTCCCTCTCAACACAAATTACTTACCTACTCACTCACTCATCCACTCATCCACCGATCCAGAAAGCGCCGACCGATTCATTCCTTCAAGCTCCAGTCCTACAGTAGTCTCAGATCTAGTTTCTAGTTCCAGTGCCAAGATCAGGAATAGTAGGAATCAGAACTCGAACTTGAACCTGAATCTAAATCTGAATCTGAATCTGAATCTGGACCTAGACCTTGATACAAGGCACCACACTACACCGCACTACATCAAAATCAGACCACTTCCAAGCAAGATGGCGCACACAAAGCATCAAATCCGTCTAGTTTGACACGATTTCAGTACAATCTAGTTGTAGTCATAGTCCCATCTGATCCGATCTGGCCTAATTCGATCTAAATCGATCTAACGCGACGTGATGTGATGTGATGTGATGATTTGGAACTGATTAACTCACTTACACACTCGCTCATCTGATCACTCACTCCCCATCGTCAAAAGACTAAAGTGGCTTCAAACTCGCGTCCTACTGTGTATACTAGATACATACATACATACATACAAGCTAATATGCTACGTACTGTAGGAATAGAAACGAGTGAAAAATATCGCGGCAATGTAATGCAATGCACGGACGGTGCACGGACCGACAGGTAGACGGGTAGATAGGTATTTTGATAGATGGATAGATAGATAGAACCGTTGAATCTTGATTTTTCTTCTTCTGTTCTTGAGATCTGGAACTAGACCGGGAGGAATTAAGTTGATAGATTTGTAAATTGGTCAGTTTGTAGCTGGGTTGATTGTGAGTAGTAAGTAGCATTTATTCATGGTGATGATACTACTATTACTACTATTATTGACAGTGATTCGAGTTATGTATGTACGTATGTATGTATATTTCTACTGCAAATCATCATGCAGGTCACATACTGTGCTACAGTATAGTGATAATCATGATGATGATGTTGAATTACGAATAATGAGTGTCCAAGTGAAGGAACAGGTAAGTCAGCCAGTCAGACAGTTGGGTTCCAGATTTTGTTTTTGACACCAAGTGTGTTGTTATTATTATCCTACTGGATATCATGATTATTATGGCTCCTGGTGTGGCCCCTACAGTACAACACAACTATCAAACCCACTATCAATGAGCAATGCCTAACATCAACATGAAAGTTGGCAGGAACAGTCCAATCACTGTTTCTCTTCATCCCCGTTCTTCTTGTTTTTCTCCGCCTTCTTAGCAGCCATCTTCTGCTTTCTCTTCTGAATAAATCCCTTCAGTGGGTTCTTACCTCTGAAACGCAAGAAAGTACCAAAATACACCACGGCATAATTGAACGCGATGAACGCACACACAACACCAAAATCTCTCCATATATTGCTGTAATAGACGCTGAATGTCCTGCCGAATTCATCACCGGTTGAGTATTGACAATATTCGCAAATACCGTTGGCGCCTGTCTGAATGTAGCCTCCGGCTTGTTGAAGATAGGTTGCAGTGTAGGATTCGCATGTCTGTCCTGGTGGTGCACTGAATCTAGCAAATTCTCCTGTGCTGCATTCTACAGGTTGGTTGTGAATTGCGACGGCGAGGAAAGCTTCCAGTAGGTAGTGGAATGGTGTTAACCAGTACATCCATGATCGCCAGAAGTATGGTAATTGTTCTGGTGGTACCACAACTCCACAGAAACTGACCACGAACAAGAAAAAGACCGGTACAAGCAATGATGCGAGTAGATCGTTTGGTGCAAATGCTGCAATCGCTTGACCGAAACTTACGTAGTAAAGCTCGAACAGGAGAATGCATAGGAAAGTGAAACCTGATGCGAAGCCTGAAATTCTGTAACCCATGATACCCCACCACCAACAATTAAAGTAAATTCCACCAGCAACGAGTGCGTAAGGAATCTCGACAAGAACTGCAGCTGTGGTGAAAGCCGACCATGAATAGATCTTTGCGTTATTCTCACGCGACTGGAAGATGTTTCTTGCATTGAGGAACACAGGTTGAAGTTGTTGAATTAATGGCGGACAGATTGTGAGCGTCAGGAATACCGAGAATAGACGAGATTGCAGGTCGATAGTAGCATATCCAAGATGGTAGAATGAGAAACAGTTGAAAAGACCTAGAGAATGTTAGTCACGATCAAATGGAAGATGCATCGAAACTTACCAGTAATGATATGCAACATGAATTTGCCCAAGATGTAATTGGGAGTACGCCAATAAGCAACGAATGATCTCTTGACAACAGCCACTGTTTGTGTCCAGAGGGGCATGGCATACTCTCGATCATCCTGCACATTCTTAGAGTGTTCAGCATTCTTGCGCTTCTCAATTAATTCTCCAATTTCTTTGGTTTGTTGTCCTCGTTCGTTGGATTCGGCCCAAACATCACCAAAGTCCTTTCCTTTGTAGTCTGGGTCACCAGCTCCAATGACTTCCAACATCCATTCTGCAGGATTGGCATCAGGTGGACATTTTTGATCACTATGACCCTCAAAGTATTTGATAAGTTTCTGACTGTCCTTACCCAATTCGCCAGCATACACGACTCGACCACCAGATTTGAGGAGAACGAGCTCGTCAAAATGTTCGAATAGTACAGCGGAAGGTTGGTGGATTGTGCAAAGAATAGCCTGACCTGCATCAGCCAGCTTGCGTAAGAATCGAACAATATTGAAGGCTGCTCCACTGTCGAGACCTGACGTTGGTTCGTCCAAAAACATCAACAGTTCTGGTTTTGAAGCAAGCTCGACACCAATTGTCAAACGTTTCCTTTGCTCTTGATTGAGACCCTCACCGATCTGACCGATGGTTGCACCTGCAATGTCTTGCATTTCAAGAAGTTCAAGAATCGTCTCACAATACGCATATTTCTCCTCTCTTGAAACTTCCTTGGGTTGACGAAGAAGGGCTGAGAATTGAAGTGCCTCTCGAACGGTTGCGGTGGGTTCGTGAATATCCATCTGTTCAGCAAATCCTGTTGCTCTCTGGAAGCTCTTTGGAAGAGGACGTCCGTCGACAAGGAAGTCTCCAGAAATTGTACCGAAGGTGATTCTATAATGTTGTTAGCACGCGTTACGAAAGAGGAACAAGTCTAACACATACCGTTGCGCCAAAGTGTTGAGTAGTGTTGTTTTTCCGGCACCAGATGCACCCATCAAAGCAGTAAGCTTACCAGGTCGAACAACTCCTTGCACGTTTTGGAGAAGCTTTCTCTGACCGCCCTGGAAAGGAATTGTATATTCGATGTTCTGAAAAGTGAAGACACTCTCGTTCCTTGCAACATTTTGCATGGCATCAGCATCACGCTCCTCTTGCGTTTGTTCACGTTCCAAAGCTGCTTTCTCATCAAATTTGCCAGTCTCTTCGTCTTTGGCTCCATTTCGACCACCAGTTTCAATTGTCTGTTCAATCTTCTTTGGTACTTGTCCACGTTTGAAAACGGTAACGGCTGCTCCACCAGCATTAGGCTTCATCATTTCCATACCGTACATTGTTAAAGCTACAAAAGCGAAGAAAAACGCCCAAAGGAAACCGAAGTTGCGCCACATATGTCTGCGAGTATAGCTGAATGATTGTTCGATGTAAGCTGCACCATCAACGACAGTCGATCCAGGGGTCGATCCTGCAAGCGTACAGGATTGGTATTGTGGAGAGGCATTTGGACCTTGAGGAACAATGAATGGAGCTACACATTCAAGTTGAAGATTGTAGAACTCGTTGGCCATGAGACATTCAAATCCATATTGAATCCAATTGATCCATCTCAGCCAACCGAACCAAGGTCTCATTTGTGTAGGAGGAATTAGATAGCCTGTGTATACAATCAGAATCTGTACGGCGACACCAGTAATCTTTGTTGCATCATCTAGGGTCTTCATGATCGCTGAGATAGCTCTGAAAAATGCGTAGGTTGTCATCGTGACAAGCCATAGGATCAGGATCGAAATGAAGAACTGTGACGGCGTGGCTTGAAGACCTGCCATCCAGTATATGATAACATCAAAGAGTAGAACCTGTACAAAAACCAAAGGAATATCAACGACGGTTTGTGCTAGAGCATATGCTGAAGGTCGGTAGAACGAGAAGTTCTTGTGCTTGAGTAGAATCGGCTTCGATGCGAATGCAGCAGTCTGCTCAGCCAAAGCTAAGAGTGCATTGAACAAGAGAATGAAGAATAATACACCACCGCGAGTGAAAGCACCAGCCGAAGTAGCGGGTAATTGGAAGAATAGAGAACCGACAATAAGTCCTTGGAAAACAATACCTCCCCATTTTCCAAACAAGGAAGCTCTGTCTCCGGCCATGACGAAGAATTGACGTTTGGTACAAGCGATAACCTGAGCATAGAAAGAAATTGTGTAGTTCTTTTTCTTGTTTTTCTCGGAGCGATTTTCAAGACGTTCTCGTCGTTGTTGTTCGAGTTGAGATTCAAAGTCTTTCATATCCTTGATATTACGCTCGTAAGCATCACTTTTCCTAAATGTGGCAGCAAACTCCTCTGCAGATCGAGGAATCTTATCTTCGTAACCTTTTCTGATACTGCGTTCGTGCTCATCTGTTACTGAAGTGAGGAAATCTGCTGTGGTCCAACGTTCAGGGCAATCGAACCCCAAATCAAGGAAGTATTGCTTTGCACGTTCCGAGGAACCATAGTACAAACATTTTCCTTCGTCGATTAGTAGAACTTTGTCGACCAAGTTGTACAATGATTCTCCAGCTTGATACAAAGATACAGCCGTTGAAATTTGGGCCATGTTAGTGAGTGTTCGAAGTGATTGAACGTACTCCACCGCTGTGGAAGCATCAAGACCTTTACTTGAATTATCCCACCCTTGAACACTTGCCCGTGTGACGAGCGCTTCGGCGATACTGACACGCTTGCGCTCACCTCCACTGACACCTCTTACGTATTCGTTTCCGACTTTGGTGTCCATGGTATGCTCAATCCAGAGAAGTTTCGAAGCAACACGTAAGAATTCTCGAACATAATCCTGTTTCGATTCTCCTTCGAGACGAGATTCTTTTCCTGGTGTTCGAGTCTGTAAAGCAAAATTCAAGGTCCTGCGGACAGACAAAGTTGCGTAATGAAGATCGTCTTCAGGATTGTAAATGACCTCTCCTCTGAAATCCTTCGACATTCTCTTTGCATCTGTACCGCCGTACGTGACTTCACCCTCAACGGCTTCATAACCAGCTCGCTGATTACAGAAAGTCTTCAGAAACGTAGAGCATCCAGATCCTGGTCGACCAAGGACTAGGAGCATCTCACCAGGTCTCACACAGCCATTGAAATCGCTCAAGAGTTCTCTCACTGGTGGCTTTCCAAGTGCGGCTTTTGGTCCCTTGGTCAAGAGGTTCTTGACAAATCTCAAAGGATCCAAGAAGAGATCACCTACTGTAGGTTGAAGACTGGCACCGAGACCAATACCTTTGACAGTCAGGTCACGGAAGACGACACCAGCATGTCTAGTCTTTTCCTCCTCGCTGTGTTCCTGTCTAGCTTTACCGAACATGCGGGACATGAGCTTCTGTATTTCATCATTTCCCTCTTCAAAATCTTCATCTGCCGCAGTCCTCCTTTTCGACAGTACAGTGAACAAATCTTGCTCGGTAACGATACTCTTTCGTGAGTTTAGACCTGGCCGTTTGTTATTGCTGTTACCATTAGTGCTGTCGCTAGTTGGTGCAGATTTGAGAGGCACAAAGCGAGCTCGTCTGCTGGAAACGGATGATCCAGAACTCGTCGAGGAGCCGCTTGAAGCTCTTGGCTTTGGAGACTTATCAGCCTCATGTATTCCATCAGTCCCTGTGATGGCAGCCGCTGGTACTGGTAAAGTAGAATCTGAGGCGGATGAACTGGCGTGACTTTCTCTGTGCGCACCACCCATCATGAGTGAGTTTGGCTGAATCTGATCTCCATGTTGTGAGTTTGGATCGTGGCTCAAAGATACAGAATTATCTTCCCCATTGTCGCTGGTCACCTGGTGATATGTGACAGCCAAACCGTTTACCGTATGACTCGATTGTGATGATGATCCATATTCTGAGGCTGATTGATTCAGTGATGTTGTATGAATACCACCTAGTTCACCAGTGCTGTGTGCGTCTGCTCTGTTCTCCATATTGGCGAGTAATGATGAGATCTAGCTCAATACCGTGTCTGTAATCCGTGGGGAGCACCGTAAATAGAGCTCAAGTTCCACAGCTCATTATAGGTCCGGTATTCATGAATAAAGATATACTGTGATACAATAGTTGTGATATCGAACTAAAACCACAATATCGAAAGAACACTGTAAACAAAGCGGTGGGGATGAAGAATACGTTGATATTGAAACAAGCTAAGGGATAATGGATTCAGTCATCGAATCACGGAATAAAAGCGCGACATTGACAAAGCACAATCATGTCGTGCAAGAATAGAGCGTGTCATTTAAATGGAGTCCGCGGGCGGCGGAGAGCGGAAGTAGGCAGTAGGTACTGAACTAGAGGATTGCCTGATAACAGTGTAGGCCATACACATGGGAACAAAGCGCCTGCCATTCGATATTGCAAGTCCAAAGTGAGAGGCTCAATGAAGTCATGACGAACATGGCTGAAGATCCCATGCATGCCAAGACATGCAACCCGGCGCCAAAACGTTCCGGGACCGAATTTCAATCCGTTCCATGATGTAAGACAAGCAAATTGGCATCATCGACATCGACGCCATCAATGTGTCTATGCCGTTGAGTTCGCGGTTGCATCGTGTCTATATTCTGATATGCTGCTGCCAGAAGATTGATGTTATGTTTTCCAGTTCCGGTTGAGTTGAGGTGTTGCGCGGCTCTGCAGGAATGGACCCAATTACGGGAAATGCAAAAGGTCAGAATGATGCAGACTGGAAGTAACTTTCCGTATGAGTAAGTTTATATATGCCAGTCACATTATCCTAATTCGTCTCAATCTCCCACTGCATGCTTTATAATCTCTACTAAATGCTTTATAATTCACGGCGGAATGCTTCCTGACCTCTGAGATTGTCTGAATAACGTATCAATTGATCAGATCTATATTCTATTCGATGCATCATATTCTTCAGTTTTGTTGATGTTAGTCAACGACTCCAGTATCATGCTCAACGTCGACTGAGATGTCCGAACATGTTCTCCTGCAGTGTCTGCGGATTTGCGCACCTTCTTTATTCTCAAACGTTCCCGCTCCTGAAACGTCTCGAAGGACTCATCTTCTTCGTACACCGATACTTTGACTTCTGGTAAAGGTTTATCTAGGGCGACTACTGCTGTTGGAGGCTTTGCTACGATCGTGCTTGAACGCGACAGAGGATCTCCGAATTCAGTTGTTGAATCTTTCTCGATGGGTGAGGGTTGAACCATAAAACTGCCTCGTACTGATCGTGATCTCTTCGGTCTGGTAGCTGATGCATTAAATTCGGTGTCCAGGTCGAGGCGAGGTCGACGTCTTTCCTGCTGACGTCGACGAAAGCATGTCCATACTACCACGGCCACAATGCCTACTCCTAGTATCACTGATCCTATCGTGACACCGAGAACAGCTGGTACCGTCAGAGTGTGTCTGCTGCTCGTATTGGTTCCTGACTCTCCATTCTCTGAAATTCCAGTTGCCGTGAGAACCAAGCTTGACGCTGTACCGTGAGGAGCTTTCGAAGGGGCACTGCCAGTCGCGAACAACACCGACGTACCAGTTGCAGTTGAAGATTTAGTCGAGTATCCCAATATAGAACATGTCTGAGGATATAAAGCTATGGCCGCAGCCTTTTCCGATTCCGTACATGCAGATGAGGCTAGGCATGCAGAAACAACGCTCTGGATTGCCGAAGTATTCTGACACAAGCATCTCGTATCAGTCTCGCCACAGCTCTGAGCATCGATGGCGTCTTGAATACATTTCGTCGCACAAGAAGGGGCGGTCGTCGACGGTGTAGAAGTCGGTTGTTGTGCAGTTACGATACCCGTAGCCGTTGCATCGCTCTGCGCTAGTACAAAATTGAGAATTGATAAAATTACAAATGAAAGCTTGAGAAATGTGTTCGAAGAATGCATGTCGATGTGTATCTATGTGCTCTGAAAGGGCGAAAGAAAAGAATGTAATATGATATGAGTATCAAATGAGCGTGACCAGCAACAGCAAAGAAAGTCCAACCAACAAGAAGAGAGGAAAGACGCGAAGAAATAACAGAAAATCCCCAATACTCATATTCATACTCATACCTTGCTCTCTCAAACGAAGTCACTTACAAGGCTAGCCGTCTAGCTGACTATCATACGCCAGTCCAGTGATATGCAGGGGACACAGCATTCCAGTCTGGAGCTTTCCCTTCTGCGTCACAAAATAGAGATATGCCCCGGACGATCATATCCATTCATCATCATAATCATCGTCTCCAAGCGATCACATACCTCAAACTAAAAGACCAAGAAAGAAGAGCCTCGTCCCAATGTAGAAAGGACATGCTCAGATGTGGAAACATAATCATTTCGCAAGAGAGAATTCGAAACACGGAATGGATCTGATCGACGTGTTGATCCTGTAGAGTGGGAAAGTGGCGTCTTGTTTTTGTGATCACTTCGAATTCAACAAAGATAGGAAAACCCAAGACACCGACTGCTGAGTGTTATTTGATACAAATTGCTCTTCAAATTAGAATTTCGTTCACTAACACAAGATCATGCGTGTATATCGCAGTTGAGATGCAATAGAGATAAGAATCAAAGAAGTGAGAAGTACTTGTAAATCCGAGGTGTCAAGCTTGTTCCTGGCGATCTATTTACCCTTCACGTCCCAATCACAAAGAGGGTAACCAGCCACCGTCGATCACAACCTTCAATTTTGGGTACTGGATCGGAAATGCACAAGAAATGACAACAAATAAACACATACACATCACATCACAACTGACATCACAACAAAAGCAACAAGCTTTACTTTGAGTGTTTCGAATGAATGAATGCCAAGTTCGGCGTTATTGCTAGACTGTACTAAGACTGGTAGCAGTATAACATCTAGTCACATTCACACCAAACTACTGGACAGATCAGCAGTGATATAATATACACAATCATTTGCTCGCAAGCTGGCTTCGGCTTATCAACAGGACCCATATGTCACCATGTAACCCAAGGGGAATCATTCCTCCTCCCAACGCCCTCGCTGAAATGCACTAAAGAACAACGCAGATATGTATAAATTCAGTTGAGTAGTCCTCCAGCATCTGAAAAACTCAGATCTTCAGGTTTAGTTTCAGCGGCCGGAGCTCGCAACGGTGAAGGGCTCAATTTACGAGTCTGACGAATTTTTCGGTCATCATATTGGTGAGCTGAGGGAGAACCGCTGCGCAAGAAATCACGGAACTCTTGTGTGCGCTTCGATCCATGAAGCTCTGACATGTTTGTGGCAGAAGTTTCAGGCGGAATCTCGCAGATCATATCGTCCTGTTCTTGAGGTGTTCCTAACAAACCGCCAATATCTGACAGGAACAGATTCGTACCTGGCTGAGCTGATGGACTGGTCTGACGCGAAAGCTCCGTGGAGTAAGGTATTGACTGCTCCGAAGGTTTATCAATAAGTCCCCCAACATCAAAAAATCCCATCTTTGCCTCATTGCGATTTGCACTTGGGCTCACTGGCTCTGAATCGTCCTCATCCAGCAAGTGATCCAATTCTCGTAATTTGACATCTGTTGAAGTGCTGCTTATAGAAGCAGAACCTGAGCTTCTTCTCCGACTCCTCCTGGTTGACTTTTTAAAAGTCCAATTTGTATTGATCGTTGGCCTTCGGTCGCTGTATGAGGCTCGTGATGGTGGTTGACTTGGTAATGCAATAGGTGCCGGTCTTGGAGTATTGCTATACGTCGAATTGTGTCGAAGATCTTGTTGAACGGATAACCCCAAGTCACGTACTAAATCTTCATCACTACCCCAATGATGCATCGTGATTGATTTCGATCTCGTCTGTGTACGAGCCAGACTTGATTCATCGACTGAAGCCGCTCTGAATTTGGCTTTCTTTACACCCTTGTCCCGGACAAAACTTCCTATCACAATAGCATTGGCCACACCAGTTGCTGCAAGTATTTCGAGCGACGCTAATAATGATCGGTATTGCTGCGCCTCGTGGCGTGCAATAGTAGATGGTAATCGATAAGCTGTAATGGCGACGAGGATGAGTGAAAGTAGGAACAAGAAAACCAATTGCACCTTTTTCTTGACTGGCATTGCAGACATCATCACCAGTGGAATCGGGAACACAACTAACACCAAATTCGTCACAGTATCACAGATGCCCATTGTGATCAACTGCGCTATGGCTGTCCGGCATTGGAACCCAGGATCCGGAACGACTTGCCAGTAGTGATTGAAAGGTTGACATTCGGTCAAAGTCGAGATAACCACAGCGATGAATGTGAGACCTAGAAAGCTGTATATAATCCGAACGCCTATCTCATATGACTTGATCCATGACTGTCCGACGAGTCGCTGCAGGAACTCGACAACGGTGACCTTGGCAATCCAAATGTAAGCA
Organism: Camptophora hylomeconis; assembly: GCA_032357745.1. NCBI lineage: Eukaryota > Fungi > Ascomycota > Eurotiomycetes > Chaetothyriales > Chaetothyriaceae > Camptophora > Camptophora hylomeconis. The sequence continues at coordinate 398,237 of JAOTMB010000003.1, read as the reverse complement.
GCGTAAAGAATCCGAGCAGGCAAGACCAGTTTGCTTCCCACCGTCCGTTGATATATCTCTTCCTCGGATAGACCTATGGTGATAGTATTGTTTGTTCCCCATAGCAGTATAACATGAACGAAGCCCATGCGCGCTATCAATGGTATGATGGCCCAAAACATGACCTTATCCTCTCGGAACAGCCTCTCCGTCCGCACCCATCTTCCTATCAATCTGATGGCAATGATCACGAGTGCGAAGATGGTACAAAACCAGCTGACTAGCAACGTCGGGTTTCTATCATTTCGAGTCTGGTAGTTAGGAGGCGCCGTCGAGAATCGGCGAACAAGGCCATTGTGGTAGTCCGCCATTGTATTTCGGGCTGGACAATGTACCGGTGAGGCTACTATGGATGTAGAAACTTCTTTGCCATGGCGCAGGCCCAGTCACCGCGCGTAAATTCGAAGTCGATTCGCCTGTGAATGAATCAACAACTTGACTCAACTGCGATAGTAGATGCGGCCGTAACAAATCGATATCGTCGGGGGAGAGTTTCAGAGGTTCAAGAGCTCGAGTTTCAGTAGTCAAGGTGCGGCCGAGGTGTCACAGAGTTTGGATCGGCATACATCCACATAAGTACCGGAACAAGAGGCACAGGAGCAGGAGAGAGGGTTCAGGCAGGGCGCAGATAGAGAAAGCTAACTTGTATCAGGTCCAAGCCAGATTGGGCGAGAGGCCGATAACAAGAGAGAAACACAATCGAGGCAGCGCAGGGACATGATCAATGAGAGACGACTTTGATATGGAGAGTGTGGGTGGGGAGATGATAAGCTGTGCATGTTATTCGATGGTTAGTGGGCGCAAGATGAACGCTTAGAAAAGCCATGTGTGAAGGGAAGACGTTAACGTGGGTAAAGTTATTTGAGAAAAGCCGACTGCCGGCTATCGCCTGTCCAAGACTACTACCGTATCTCTTGTAGTCTAGGCTTTCTCATCTCTCTATCCTGCGACACTCAACCAGCCCCTGGGTGGTTATCAATACGAATCCCCTAGTCCCAAGTTCCAAGTCCCCGCCATCGTGATTTCATTGTCTTGACTTATTCTTGACTAAGCGCATCTGCCATGTGCCGTCTCCCATTGTTGGATCATTGCGCTCACCTGACACTTGGTACTGGCACCGCCGTTTCTTGTCTGTCTTGGTGCTCGGACCTGCTCATCACCAATCACGGATACCGATCTCAGGTGCACGGATGGCGGTGTGGTCACTCTGGTTATGACATCCCCCGAATAGATCGAGGAGGATCGAAGCGGCCCGTTCGTGGGTTTTGGCTAAATCAACGTCTCAGAACCTTGCCACTCGAACAAGAAGACCAATCAGCTTGACTTACTATGGAGTTATACGCGTCCTTTACCGATACCTCTTTATTGTTATCGTTGAGTTTCACTTGTTGTTGCATCCAAGATTGCCGAGGGGCCCCGTGTTGGGTCCATCTCTTCTTGGTTGGTGCCACCGGAATGTTCCCAGGTTTGAGCGTTCGTGCCGTATTGGATCGTTCGATACCATAATCAGCATCATTCCACTTGATGACATGAGAGCAACGTTCATTCATCAAATTATTGTGATTTGTAATTGTATTCATGTATGAGTCTGCTCTGGCGGTTGTGTTTACTGATATGTCATGGAGCATGTCCTGGTCTGAGCACTTGGTATACTCTTCTACATGGTTCATGCCATGACCATGCGTCTCACAGTGCTAACGAAGTCAATCACAGAATTTCTAGAAGGATTTGTATTTGCGAGCTTTGACATACCCGTTCATTGACATTGACGTTGACATTGTCATTTTGATTGACTGAATAAACCACTACTTCTGATAATGGCGCGTGGTTGACATATCTTTCTTCACACCCAGGATACCAATCAGGAACTTCCAGGCCTTGTTCAGCTCGCCATGATCTTGCGCGAGTCCAGGCTTGCATGTTATTGATGAATCGAACTTCACGCAGCCGGCTATTTTGTTGAAAATTGATTGTGGTAACGTTATATACGGAATTCTTCTTTGAGCTGCCAAAAACAGACAAAGATGTCCTGCTTGTGGCACATGCGACTATCCCCGTGATCAGAATGGTTGCAAGGACGCCCAGAACGACAACCAGAACAATTGAAGAAGGATTCATTTTGGCTCAATACTGCGCGCTTTGTCAGTGACATTAGTGACAAGACTAGACGACAAGGTGTGTGATACTTACTTGTAAGTGGTCAATTATCGTCCGAATATTACCAGCCTGGGATCCTGTAGTTCAGTTTGAGATCGAGGCATCAGATTGCCGAAATCGAGAGCAAGCAGGTCAAGGTTGAGAGCGAAGCCTCTATCAAGTTGTTGCGAGGCCAACACTTAGCCTCGAAAACACGACACACCACGACTGAATGCACTTCCACGGATCTCAGCCTCCATGACAAGTGGGCAAGGCTTCAAGACGTATCATATAATCTCACAGTGCCAGGTACATTGACACAGCAGGTCAAGGAACGCTATCAATGATCACACAATCTACAGCTTCAGATGTATATCTATACAATCAGATCGGTAAGCTCCAGCAATCTCCCTTCAGCTAACGTCAAGCCATCCTCCATGAGATCCAGAGCTCAAGGCAACAGCAGTAAGCTCTATATAGATCCAGACAATCAACAGAAGCAAACATATCACAAGATCAATCCATAAACAAAAAATCATATCCTCCTTGATATTTCGCGAGTCCATGCATAATTGCCCAGAATGTCCACTCAGACAATTACCTTCCCTCGCATATCAGAAAATCAAATCCACAACAACCAAAAGCCCCTCTCAAAGCCAGGTCCGAATCATTCGAAACCATGATATTCGCCGCCTAAACCCACTGATCCCACCGTCCTTCCTCCCTCCCTTAAGAAGTTACGCAAAACCCATTATGGAACATACGTCCACCAAGACCAAATACTACAACCTCGTCTCAACCAAGATCCCAGATAGATAGATAGATGAACAAACAGACGAAGAACCTCACACTTATACTCATTCTCTTACTCTTCACAATAACGCCATCCTCACATCACCTGCACCTGCATATACTATAACCAGAATCTTACAAATCAATGAACAACGAAATCAATCAAAGAAGCAGAACACATATATATATATATATACTCTACACTCTGCTGAAATATGTCATTACCATTTCGACGATGAGAAGGAGGAAGTAAGAGGTTGGGAATATTATTGTGTGATGTGATTAGATATGTATTAAGGGAATTACGTACAATGATGGTGGTGATGGTACTGGTAGTAGTAGTAGTAGTGTCGCTATAAATAACATAATACTCCATTCATTCATTCATTCATTCATTCTTTCATACTTACCTACTTACTTACTACAACACACCTCGACCTAGATAATATAAGAAATATAAGTAGACTAATTAGACTTGAGAAGACGATAGTAATATTCTATATTTGTTATATTACCACGTCTGATTAATCATTAGTTTATTAGTTACGTCCTTGAGACTTACGATGTTTCTGTCTTCTTAAGTAGGCTTAGGTACAGTAGCAGTCTTTACATGTTGTGTTTGACTTTGTCCGGATACGAGAGTATTAGGCAAAACATGAAACATTATATACTGTGTTTGACAGGGAGGTGGACGATTAGAATAATGAGTGGATTGTATTTATCTTTATTTTAAGACTGCCAGGTTCCTGAAGTTGTTTGATTTGCATAGTTCTATATGCCAAACGCTTTCTGATTATCTTCGTGTGAGTTCGTCTTTTTGGTTGTGTTGGCGTTTTCTTTTCTCCTCATATAAGACAACATCATTTACAATGTATCGATGCGGCCAAGTAACCACTGGAGATGTCTGTAGGTTACTCTTGGCTGATATTCAGGCTGCATATGTCCGCTCTGGTATGTCTCGGCCCACATCAGACCACGTTCGTAGTGTTGAACGCCCATGATACCTTGAGGACCGTCTAAACCGCCAAAATAAGGACCATTATCGGAGTCGTTAAATAGAGCCTGGTATTGCAGATCAGGCAGTGTGATGTTGATTGGAGTGCTGGGTCGTTGTTGGAATCCTAGCATACCATTCCATGTCATGTTCTGAATTGCCAAAAGCGTGCCATTTGTGATGATGATCATATCAAAGTCGCCATTAGAGACTAGAACGCGATTTGTCGCTTCAATGACCTGTGGTAGGACATGTTGAATGGGATCAGCTGATGTATCGCCTTCTCCTTGAGGTCCAGTACCGTTTCCAACGAAGACAGCCTCGCTGGAACACTCAGCCCATTCGATGTCCGTGGGGGCGTGTAATGCTGTTTTCACATCTGTCCTGTTAAAGTAGACTGTAGCACCTTCAGGCTGATACACAAGTTCTGTAGGGAAAGCCAATACATCCCATTGTAATGGACAAAAAAGTGGGACTTCGTATATGTCGAAACACGGGTTAACATTGAATGCGGCATTGTTGATCGTATCAAAAACATCACAGTCACCCTCCGCAGTATAATTGAAGTACTCAGCAGGTTGATTACCAGGTGGAGGGAACTGGAGATACTTTTCGATAACGTCTGCGTATCCGCACGATTCGTGGAGAGCTTCAAGCTCAGCCATGGTGTCATTGTCAAAGTTGAACAAGTTGGCGTTTGCCTGAACAAATGGAACTGCTACAACCTCTTCTTGTGTATAGACGAATTGTCCAATGCAAGGATCATAAACCAATGCGCCGCTTAGGTCGTAGTATGTTTTATCTTTCTTGTCAAGCATTGCTGCAGAGATATAGGGCACATATCTTCCTGCATAAGACTCTCCAGTAACGTAGATCTTGAAATTCTTAATACCAAAGAGGTCTTCGAAGTTCTTGAAAAAGTTTACGAAGTCTTGGGCGGTTTCTTCCTGGGTAGTAGCCTTGGGAGTTCCAGTGGAGAAGCCAGTTCCTATTGGTTGGTCAACCCACCTTGTAGGTTCATATTAGCTGATAGATCTTATGCAGTATCACTCTGAAGCTCTACTTACAACATGTTGGTCAGATTGACCCAGCTGTATGGGTTTACCACAGGTGCGAACGTTCCTGGTTGCCAAACGAAAAGACCGTTTTCTTGAAAGAAACCTTCCAATGAGCTACAGCCTGGGCCACCGTTGAGCCAGATCGTGATCTCATCAACGGGTTCTCCGACAGTTGGTTGAAACACGAAGAAAAGGGTTTCTGAAGTGTTGCTATAGCTGATGGGGATGTTGCCAGAGTACATTTCTCCAACATCAAAATTAACGTCTGGAAGCGAATCGACCTTATACGACTTCGTCGCATTGCTCAGGAAGCGGTAAGAATCGGTTGTGCGTTTCTCGACATTTGACTTGTGAATTTTGGCTGCATCTTGGTGACGAGCAATCCTGTCGCGGGCCTTCTGACCGAACTTGCCATAGGCGTCTGCGCTGTCGAATAGCGTGCTGCTCAAAGCGAGCACAGCACCGAGAGCTTTGAGCATCATGACTGCGATATAGACAAGGGAAGACTGAGAAGAGGGCAGAAATCTGAAGAGAGACCTCCGAACTCACCTGCGAAGAAACATGCGCGGTTTTATTCTCCCCACCACCATACCATGCTTCTGCTCACCGAAGGAATGTTTGCATGATGCAGTCATCAAGCCATGTCATCATGGGCCAAATCTTGAGCTGCAGACTCTGCCATGATCGCGAGGTCAGAAGCTTAATGATTGGATCATCGACGAGAGTATGGAGAATCAAGGTAGCATTCCTAGAGAAAAGAAGGTGTTGACTACCTGATAATGGAAGGTGGAGAGGACCATAGCACGGTGATCAAGCTTGTTCAAGCTCACCCAAGCTTTTTTAGAGCTTACTCGAGCTTACGCAAGCTCCTTCGACTCGCTAAGGAGAGTTTCCGCTCGTGTGCCTCCAACTTAGCATGATAAGAGATGCGAGAAATCAGATGACAATTCTCTTGCTGACACGACAACGTAACTGTGGATGCACGGGTCGGTTCTGCTGGTTTGGTTGAAGCAGTGTCGACCGACTGGATTTAGTGATACGACCCTGCTATGTTATTTCCCGGACTGTTCTCGGTTAGCATGTTGCATTGTAGAAGTGAGCTAGAACGTTCGCAGCCAGTATCAGATTCGCTATTGTGCTCGCTAGATGGCTTATGTGATGATTAATTCGTGTCGTTACAGGGAGAAGATTAAGAGTTTGTCCACAGTCCCAACTAGAGATGCAAGGTAAGATTTAATAAAGAGAACAATGCTACAGGGAACCCAGCCGAGCTCAGACGTGTCCGCCAGGAAAAGCTTGTGAGTAGCTTGATTGACGATCGGGAAGACACAGTCGTTCTGACCAGTACTTCCAATGACGAACACGTACTCTTACTACCATTACGTTCAGTGCAGAGTGCTACAAATGTAGAACAGATGACGCCTTGCCTTACTTTAACATGTAAGCACGAAGCCATCACCAACAAGCGCACAGAATCCTTTGACTCGACCTCAATATAGATCATCACACACATTTGTTCATTAGCACATCTTATCATACCTATTGTCTATATAGATTTTGGTTTGTGAATCTCATCAAGGTCTTGCCTGCACACTGCTGCCAGCATTCATACTTGATACCTTCTTTCCATAAGTAAATCGTTGTCTTACGAACGGCATCGCATAGCACCTCGACCTTCTTTGACCGAATCTTAATGTCTGCTTACTCTCCTGCTGAAATCAAGCAAGCAGAAAGTCCATTCCAGAGCGTAGACCATTGTCAAACCTCTGAGTGTGTTCTTGGTTCGCATGACCAATCTCTCACATTGTATATCCTAGATCACTTCTTCATTTCCCCGTCAATCTGTTCTCTGTCGCAGCAGCAATACTCTGCTTATGTTCCGCAATCTCCTCCTTCGTAGCATCATATCTCAACACATTGAGCTGGTTCATCGGGTTCTCGGGTCTCTTCTCAAATTCTTTTCTCATCTGTGACATCCTCTGATCTCGTCGAAGACCTGTTCCCTTGAGCTCCTCCTCTCTCCATGCGGCATACGCCTGATATGCGGCTTCTTTACGACGTTCGGGGTGGCGGTCAATCTTGAGATCATTCTGGGAGGCTGTGAGGGATAGAGCATCGAGGGCATTATCGATGCCGGAGGCGTTAAGTGCGGATTGAGGATTTGAGTCGTCGCCATCCAGTTGACCTAGATCTAGACCACGGGTCTTCTTTTCTGCTACCTTCTTGTTTGCGCCCTTTGGTTTAGAGGGCTGTGAGGCTTCTTCCGCCTCTAATAATTTGCGAGCTTCTTCTTTCTTTGCTGCTTGCTCTGCTTTTTTGTCTGCTTCCGCCTTCTTCTTTGCCTCATTCTTTGCTCCTTTGGCCCATTCTGCTGCCTCTTCCTTATCTTTCACTGCCTGTGCTGCGGAGGCTTTTTGTGCAGCTGCTTCAGCCTTTTTGGCGTTGCCAGCTACCTTCTTGGTGTTGTCTCCTCCCTTTTTGCCTCCCATTATTGCGAGTGTAGTTGAGTATGAAGTTACGCTGACGATGACGAAGACGCGAATATACTGTGCGGGTGAGAAGAAGCGTCGCGACATGCACGAGTGGGCCGGTGGACTTATATAAGAAATTCAGGGTTTTATTAGGCGCAGGCTGTGGACTTGGAGTGCCCGAAATGCTGAGGACCTTCACATGTTTTTTCGTGCGTGTGGCAATCGGGATCGACCAATGAGTCACCGGGGACGAGTCGATGTCATCGTATACATCTCGAGTAACTACATAAGGCTACTACACAGAAATAGGAGATCTTTACATTTCATCAGGTCATGTGTACTGCTCGCGGAGTAGGCAGCATACAAGATGTTGTTTGGATTAAGGCAGCTTAGAAACGCCCACAGATCGATGAACTGAATCTGAGCCAATTTTGACAGTAGCAGGCTGTACCAAACAGAACTTGTTCCCAAATCATCAGCCTTATCCTCATGATACGGTCAGTTTATCACTACCACCTTCACCTGATGTCTTGAGAATTCTATCTTGTCCTCTTCGGTGTTTCCAGATAGGACCACCATCGTCTGTAAACTCGGCCCATTCGAAATAACCACAACCCTCACCCATACCAGGTCTTCCTTGCGTCTGACACATCCACATATAGCGCCCTCTACTTTGCTTGGACTTTTGTACTGCCTTCAACACAGTAGCTATACCGCATTTACACTTCGGTATCACCTCGGGCTTAAATTCGTCTCTGTACCAGCGATATGTAATGTTGATCCTTTTGTTGCCGGCGATAGGATGTGGATCTATTGTCCTGGCTGGAGCAATACTGTGTTTCCATTCCTCTTGCATCTCAGCATGCATCACGAGTAGAGAGTTGTGAGGCAGATGTATTGCGATCTGACCTGCAGCATCAGCAGCTTCACCTTTGTCATCATCTTCTTTCGCCACGATTTTGCGGACACGAAATTCCCTGGCAACTCCAAGGCTTAGACTACCAATCACGGCACGTGGACCCAGATATGAAAGTTGATCTGTATGATAGCCTACTGACTGTGCACCTCCATCGTAACAGTTGACAAAAGCAGCATTCGGATGCCAATCCTTGGAAGTTTGGTATCGAAGTTTTTGTCCATTCGGGTAGTGATCCCTGATACGAACGGCTATCTCCTTGTTCACTGCTTCTTCAACAAGATGACTGACTCTACGCATAACTGGGAGTATCTGGCGTACGTCGTCTAGTTTACTTCCATTGTAGAGATAATCATTCTTTCGTCGTATTTGCTCTTCAAGATTGTCCACGTAAAAGGAAGCAGTATGCGGCGATTTGACAATTTGATCGAACATCTTTAGTGGAATGCTCTCAAATGTCTCGGCTTCAGGCAAAAGCTCTTTGAGTAAAGCCGCTGCAAGGTCAGACGGCAAGAAGTTGTGAACGATTGAACAAGGTGTATGCGTAGCAATATCAGAAGGTGAGTAGAGATGAAGAGTCTTGCCTCTTCTAGCCAGTGACTTGACGTTGAAAGACTTATCTGTATCAGCCTTTAGTCCAACGAAGGTGAGCGCTGATTGTACGCCAACACCTGACACCTTTCTCTTCTGATCCCTTGTATTGGTATTGGTACATGTTGGATCTGAGGATAAAATGCGGAGTGCGTCTTCGACAGATCCATCACAGTTCAGCAAGATATCAAGCAGATCTTCTGGTATACTCTCTGGATATAAAGATGCAAGTATTGCCAACTTCAGATCTGTTGACTCGGATTCGTCATTAACTCGAGATTCCGCCACTTGAGTCGAGTTATTCTGATCATTCGCGGGTGACATACGTCGACGCTTCCGTGCTGTGAAACCATCCATCCCTGCATCTCAGATGTAGACAGGTGCTGGAATTGATCCAGTGGCCAGGTTGAATTTGGCACTTCCATGGCAGTGAAAGTGCCGGGGCTGTTTTCAAAGAACGCTAGTACGAATCTGGTAACCTGCCACCTCTAAGCCGATACTGTCAAAGCCACACTGCGGACCACACTGTGACTTGAATGCACTTATCGAGTGTAGGCGTAGCGCCCATAGAGACCACCAATTGGCACAGCCCGATGAAATCATGCTGCATGATCAAGGTATGGGCTTTTCCAAAATAGGTAACCTCCCTTAAGCATTTGCTGTACAAATTAGATCTTGCACAACCTTTTCTACAAGTACTAGTAATTGCCTGACGGGCCTCATTGACCTCTACCCCGTGCTTCAGCCTATAAAATTTGTCACAAAATGGACGGCCGACCAGTCCGCCAACGTCCACCTCAACAACGTTATTTCAGGCCCCCAAAAGGCTGTCCAACTGCACAATGTTTTGACATGAACAACGGACTAGAGGAACAGCCTTTGCAGAAAAGCAAAGCACGACTGGTGGAAAACTCCCGCTTGGAATCACAAGACAATGCAGATGAAGGACCGGATTATTTTTTGAGCCTTCCACTGGAACAATACCAAGCACGCATCTGGAACGAGCTCCATGAGATCGAAGAACAAGCAAATCAGAGGTGCAGTGATGAGACACAGCCGGTTTCGAACAGCAAACCACAAGAACTGGACTGTTTCTTGGAGCTGGAGCCAGAGTTCAAACCGCATGAGGGCTATGGCGACAGCAGCTATCCTTTCAATCAGGATCTGGATTGGATGAACGAACGTGGAGATTTTGAGCATAACGAGTCACCGGAATGGTCAGGTCTCAGTTCATCTTATCCAGCTTGTTACCTGGCAATGGAAGAGCAGGCATCTCCAGCAGCCATACCTATCGCAATATCTGACCGCTTTCAAACGGAGTCAAGACTGCTGAACCAGACCGCTACACGACCGATCTCAGAAGCGCAGTTGATCAATGAAGTCAAGGGAATATATGCCGGGCTTGTGATGGTCGAGAAGAAATGTGTCGAGATTGTCGCCCAACAAGCCTCCTGCGACAAAAGACATCTGGAGAATCAACAATGGAAGGCATTGGTGGCCCTGCATCGTACTCTCTTGCAGGAGCACCATGACTTTTTCTCAGCATCTCAGCATCCTGCTGCGTCTCCAGCTTTGCGAACACTCGCTATTAGGTATGCAATGCCCACCAGAATGTGGCGGCGCGGTGTCCGAGGACTTCTTGAACTCATGCAAGATCAATCACCAGAAGATCTCGGGGCTATGCTCGATTTCGATTTCACAATACAGGATTGGTTGCGACGTTTGAGGCAGAATGTTCCATCTATGATGGATGAATGGAACATGATTGCAGCAAGCCTGAAGGAGTACATGAATGCTCTTCGAGCCGAGCATGTGTATCCAGCAGACACACACGCTCAGACCATGAAATTGTCATACTCGGGACTGGACTATCACCGGACTGGTCTGCCATCTCCAGCCGAGGATGATTCCGACTTTGATGAAGTGTTGCGAAACTCTTTCTACCAACAGCAGATCCTCAATCCTCCCTTCAGCTCAGATGAAGCCAAAAGATGGTACACATCGATTGCGCTGCCCCTGAAAGACACTGTGATGATACTAATGAGTGGATGGCTTACCTATGGCACAAAAATTGCAAGGGACTTCAATTGCTATTGCAAAGTATTCAAGTTCATGGCGTGGGCTGGCGTATCTGTGTGAAATGTCCACATGACTTACAGTACACTCAATACACGCCCAGTCATCGAGCCGATTCGAAACTCTGGCACAATCAACGCAGAAGATGGTCCGAGTTCCACGCAGGTACTCATCCAAGAAACAGACGACTCAAACTGGGTGGTAGTCCCAGCCGGCACACCTTGATAGCTGCAGAAGCTCACCTGGACATCAGATCTTGATGATACTTGGATCAGTGCTCACCTCAGACGCTTGCCAGAGACTTCGAGCCTGCACTCAAATGCTGACCTTTACATTCTTCCCAGCTGATCTGGCCTTGTTTGCTGTCGGTACTTGCGCTGATTGAAGGTTGCATATCCCTGCTGCATTGATTTTTTTGTCGACTTCATCTTTATGGAAGCTCAGCGGCTCAGGGAATGTTCAGCTGAATCACCAGTCTGTAGCTTAGTACGGCGATCGTAAGAGTAGAAGTTTTGGCGTCCCGCATTGGCCTCGGTCTGGAATTTCGGGCTTCTACGTAATCTTGCAGCTATTAACACATGGAAGTTTGGAGCCCTGTGAGATTCGTACTCAAGAGAGAAACATCACTGTTCCAGACTGTCCTTGTAGACTCCAAAGCACGTATTCGGCATGCATGTTCAATTCGAGCATAGTGTGGGTAAATGTAAAGACAGGCGTTCCTAATTATGCTTGAATATCGCACCCAAGGCTTCCAGGGCTATGCAGTCAAATATTCGCCTTTCTTTGACAACCGCATCGCGGTAGCAGCGTCTGCAAACTACGGACTCGTGGGTAATGGTCGACTATACGTGCTGGAGTTGACGCCTCAAGGAATACAACCTTTGAAAGCGTGAGCCATCTTTCTGGTTCTACATGTCTTTCTAACCGCCTGCAGGTATCCAACCCAAGACGCCCTCTACGATGTCGCACACTCAGAATCTCATTCAGCTCATCTGCTGACGTCGTCCGGAGATGGTTCCCTGCGTCTGTACGATACGACTCTTGCACCCGACTTTCCGATAGCAACGTTTCAAGAACACACACGCGAGGCATTCTCTTGCAGTTGGAATTTGACCTCAAAGGCAACTTTTGCGTCGTCCTCGTGGGATGGATCGGTAAAGATATGGAATCCAGAAAGACAGCAAAGTCTGCTCACATTACCTACACATTCATGCACATATAGTACTCAATGGAGCCCACATACGGAAGGTGTTCTCAGTGCGGTTTGCTCGGATTCACACCTTCGAGTCTGGGACCTACGGACGCCGGCCAGTGCGAGTAACCATCTTACAATGCAGATACCAATACACGCAGCGCCTTTAGCAGGAGGCATGCCAGGTAAGATGCAGCCAGCATTTCCTCCCTCCGAGGCGCTCACCCATGACTGGAACAAATATCGTGGTAGCATTATTGCAACCGGTGGCGTTGATCGGGTCATAAGAACATTTGATATCAGACAACCCAAGGGCCCCTTACAGTTACTTGAAGGGCATGGCTACGCAGTGAGAAAGGTTGCGTGGAGTCCTCACCTACCAGATCTACTACTTAGCGCAAGTTACGATATGACCTGCCGAGTTTGGACTGATGGCGGAGACATGCCGGGTAAGGCTGGTATGGAATTAGGCAGTATGGGACGACATACGGAATTTGCTACCGGTGTAGATTGGTGTTTGTTCGGTAGCGAGGGATGGGCTGCTAGTTGCGGATGGGATGAGAGGGTTTGTGTCTGGGACGTAAGAGCTTTCATGCGGTAGCAAAACGAAAATCTCCATTATCTCTCACGTGCCTAATATCTCTGATACCAATGGACTCTGTGATACTTAGCACTGTACTTGTGGCGGCGGAGTCCGAGTATTTCCTATCGCACGCGTGCATAAAATTGTTTGTGCCTTGTTGATCTCATGTCTAACAGACGTAAGCTTTAGAAGATCTTGCCATTATCCTATTGAACACCGACTCAGGTTACATTCGAGATGATTATTTCTTTCGGAATGGTTGGGTATCATGAAACCGTTCTTGATGGCGATCTGCCGTTGATGTTCAGCCAGTCAAATTCCTCAGACATGCAACAAAACCATCTCTACGTCGATCCTCCATCCTCCACTGACCAACATCGTGCACCAGAACTAAACTGTGATAGGATTGTAGCTACAAGAACCCTCAAATGGTTCATTTGTACAAGGTAGCTTACCCCATATGTATACGACAGGTACCCGGCGTCCGTCTGGTGTTTCGAGCTTAGCTGCAGACCTCACTCAAGGCAAATCCCATGCACAATGCCGTGTATTCCGCTTACAGACTGGATGAACATCAGACAAAAGTAACTCCACGAACTCACCTTGCTGATCACGTTGCAACCTTGGTATGAAGCACCAATCATGATGTCGGCATGACAAGTCTAAGCTTCAAACAAGGTAACCAAGCATCCGCTTCTCTCAATCTAATCTCAACTCTATACCGTACCGTGATACATGGATACAAGCCAGCGTGAAACGACAACAGTGGATTAATGTCCATCATCATGTAGGCGGTAAGTACAAGCATGACCCGGACGATCTGGCGCTGTCATGTAAACATACATAAGAGGTCGTTCTCATCCTCCTCAAGAAGAACCATCTCTACATCCACCACCACAGAACCAACCCAGAACCCCATCATCCCTCCACCATCCACATATCTCCTCCCTCATCTCCCCCTCACCAAGTCAAGATGTACTTCTCACAGGTAAGGATCCAACCCTCAGACACCAAGCCCAACATCAAACCTAACACTCTCCCTCCCACAGTTCCTCCCAACCCTCCTCCTCCTAGCAACCACAGCCCTCTCCTCCCCTCTCATGACCCGCCAATCCTGCGTCGAAACCTGCGGCTCAACCTGCTACTACCAATCCGACATCGACAACGCCGTCAACGCCGGCTGCAACGACTACCAATCCGGCTCCGAACCCGGTGGCTACCCACACACATACAACAACTACGAGGGCTTCGACTTCCCCGTCAGTGGACCCTATCAGGAATTCCCCATTCTCAACACGTATAACACGTATACCGGTGGATCTCCTGGTGCGGACCGCGTTATTTTCAATACGCAGTGTCAGTTTGCGGGTGTTGTTACGCATACAGGGGCTAGCGGAAATAACTTTGTTGCTTGTTCTGGAGAGTATGTGTAAATGAACAAGTGGACGGATGGATGGGTGAAGGCTTGGGAATGATGGGTGGTTGACTTATTAATTCCAAGCTCTCTATCTCAGATCGGAGTGGTGGTCGACCTTGACATTATAAAGCACGCACGCACACACATACGACACGCAGACACGACGTATATGAACGAATGCAACGAGATCAAAATAGAACGCTGATGGACAATTATTTTCGTCATTATGTCCTTCCAATGTATACAAGGAAGAGACTTTATAGAAGATCTATATGAATGAAATGATCTAAATATATGAACATCACTGCCGCATGTTTCTAACGTTTCGCTTGCCAATTTACAATAATTGTTCTCTCAAGAACGCCAATGCCGTCTCTAGTAGAACAGGCTGAACTTGTTGCGCCTTTGCATCTGAAATGATGGTGTCCTGTATTTGAGAAGAAGTCAGCACGTATATTTTAGGACGGACAATCCAATACAACAACACAAAAAACAGCAAGAATATTGATAGCACGTCGAGTCTTTGATGCTCAAGAACAGAAGAGCAAGAAACTTACCAAGCCATCCAATTGACCCTTGAATACTCCATCAAAAACGCGTCTAGCATAACTCTTAAATCCATCCTGCCACTTCGAACCACTCTTCACGGCTTCGAAGGCCTCAGGAATGACCTCGCTGAATACTCTCGATGCACCAGCCGCACCAGCGATAATAGTAAACCACATCTGACGCTGTTTCTCGCCGAGAAGCTCAAGCGCCTCAGCAAACGCAAACGTCTCATACGCAGATTGGAAATTGATCACGGCGTGAGCGAGGAGCAAAGCATTCGTTTTTGATTCTTGATCAGCAGACGAGATCGAATACGTTGATGCAGCCTGTTGGACCGCGAGATCTTTCCGGGAAGAGTCGAGACCTAAGTAGAACTGATTGATCCATGCGTCGTCTAGGGAGGCCATGGATTTCATTGTCTCGGCTAGGAGGGCGTGTGTCTTGTTGAGGATGGGTAGGTTGATGTTTAGTCTCGATTCTTCGTCTTTGATTATGCCGACGTCTTTGTTGATTATGCTTACGGCGCTGCTGATGGGGAGAGAGGTGTCGAGCATGCGTGGTCCTCGGTTCTCGAACATCCATGTCCAGCCGTATCTTGGTTTGCCGGTTGATGGGTCCGGAGTTTTCATGCTGGTGTAGAAGGCTGAGGTGTTGACTTTGTTTATGGATGCTAGGGCCATGATTTCGCTCCCGGCTACAATGTGGACTCCGCATTGGACTTGATTTAGGGCTTTGGCGCTGGTACCGTTTCCTAATGTCCCTGGGATTGTGAATAGGGTTTTGCCGTTTGACGAGAGATTTGAAAGGACGTACTCGACTTCTGGGTCGGCGAAATTGCTTGGGTCGTTTGACGATGACATGATTGTGAGCGTGCCGTTTGCGGATCGCACGGTGCCGCCTGATACTGGGGCATCTATCAATTTGATGTCGGGTCTGGAGAATTCCTTGTCAAGTTTCTGACGAACTTCCAACGGATATGTTGGTGGGACGGTCGAGGCTATTATGATGGTGCTATTCTGAGGAATAGTTTTGATAGCCCCAACCTCTGGATCAAACAAGGCGGAGTTGACGTGGTGATGCGTTGCCACCATCAAAAGTACAATATTTGATGATTTGACAGCTTCTGCTGGCGATACTGCAGTGCTGTATCTGGCATTTGGTATGCTTTTACACGTTGTTTCAAATCGCTCTAAAGTTGGCTTCCAGATATCAAATCCTGTGATAGCAATGCCTTGACGTACGAGATGTGTGGACATAGCGAATCCCATGGCTCCAAGACCTAAGAAAGCCACTGAAGGCTGTTGTTCAGAAGCAATTGCCATCTTGAAGACGATAGTGAATGTGGCGTGAAAGTGATAAAGTCGTGTGTGTCTCAGGTATCCTTCTTGAGTACAGAATGCTGCTCTGATAGAACTAGGGTGAGTTGCTCGAATGTACAGGAGAATTAATCAGGAACAAACCTGAACTTTACAAACCGGACAACGAGACCCTTATGAACTGAAGCATGACCAAATATAATCTACCCACCTGAATACATCGCGGTTCAGAAGGCCGGTATTCATGGCTTCAATAGTCGGCATTTGGAGAACGTGGGGAGCGCGCGCACATCAACGTCGGCCATAGTCGGTCTCAGCACCGATCAATGTCACTACGAAGTCACATCCCAACTCAGTAACGCAAATCATTCAATTTTCATCTACCAGCTGATCGTCAGGGTACATCCAGTTTGCGGAAAGGATCATAACGCAGGGTTTAGAAAGATTATCCTTTCAGCCTCGTAGAGGGTTTGTTGTGGCCTTGCAGGGTCACATGGTGATAAGATCCTTATCAAACATAATTTTTGCATCTTCGCGCATCGCAGAAACTAGATCTCACGAAAAGTGTATTGCATCTAATAGGCATGGCTGTAGATACGGTTTCGACGGCGGAGTTGCTGGCTAGTCTGACAGAAGCTATAAGCTCAGCGACTACAGCCTTTCCTACAGACGAGCAAACTCTTCTTCCGCCCGCAGATGGAATTTCTCTCCTCGATGTCAAGAACGACCTCCTGCTATCCTACCTCCAAAACCTGGTGTTCCTCATCATACTACGTCTACGAAATGGCCGTGACGATGAAGGCGAAACCAAAACACACAACGACGATGTCTTGAAAAGACTGATTGAATTACGGGTATACATTGAAAGAGGCGTCCGTCCACTCGAGGGCAGGCTCCGCTACCAAATCGACAAAGTTCTTCGAGCGGCCGACGATGCGCAAAGAACAGCAGCCCAGAAGCCACAACAAAAGCCATCCAAAAAGAAAAATGGTCTATCGAACGGTCACAACAGCTCCGACGAATCCAACCCCGAAAGCGAAGACGACTCTGAAGAAGAGAACGACGAACAAGCACAGGAGATGATGTACCGTCCCAACGCCGCAGCACTAGTACAGAAGACGCAATTTACCAAACAGACATCAGCAGCCAGAGCATCTGCGACAGGAGTGTACAAACCGCCACGCATCACTCCCACCGCTATGCCAGCTCCACCCTCAGCTCGAGACCGCGATTCAGATCTCCCATCCCGGCGCCGCAAATCCAATCTTCTGAATGAGTACATCGACGAAGAATTGTCGACCGCGCCCGTTGCGCAACCATCCATCGGCTCCAACAATACTATTCTCGCCCACGGACGTAAGACAATGAGTACCCGCGACCGAGAGAAGGAGCGCGAAAGACTGGAATACGAAGAACGCAATTTCATTCGTCTACCTGCCGAATCAAAGGCCGAGAGGAAGAAGGCGAAGGCTAGAGGGGAAAGAGATCGTAGGGATATTTTCGGTGGTGAGGATTGGACTGGTCTGGGTGGACTTGGTGACAGGATACATAAGAGTGTGGCGGGCAAAGGTGGAAACAGTGTGTTGGAACGAAGAGAGAAGAGAGGAAGAGATGTGGTGGATGGGCCTAGAGGTGATGGTGTTGCTATCGGAGATACTTTTGAGAAGAGGAGGAAGATTATGGATGATAGGGCTCAGCGGAAGAAGAGCAGAAGGTGATATGCCGTACGATTGATATTAAAATATCTTGATTTATGGTGTGGATTTCGTATGCATACGCTGTTGTGTCAAAGACCAAAATTATATTGCAGCATGTGCAGAGCTTCAGCTAGCTTATAACATTGTTTCGCACATGCCTCTTGCTCATGACTTCACGTCGTATCTATTGCAGCAGTATCGGTGATTGATGCAAGCAGTACAGCGCATTTTTGGGCTGGTCGAACCTAATATTCTGCTAGCAGATATAGCCAACGATATCTTAAGGACTATCCTTGCGTGACTCGTTCCAGCGTCACGTATATCATCGGAAAACAGGCTATTTTGCAACGGGCTCCTTCAGACTTTCAATGTGCACAATGTTCCGCCACGTATCCGACGCAAAACGTGACTTCCTTTTCGTGCGTGATACCCATGGCTCACGAGTCTTTGTGAAGAGGTATCGTGATATACAGGTTGTCGGAGAGAGGCACGTATGTGTCGTGAACCTTTAGACCTAATAGTACGCATCTGCGCAGTGACGAACGGCAACACAGATGCCGATTCGAGATTTCAACCTTCCTTCCAGGGGGCCTCCTGTGTGGTGCTGCGCTGGGTCTGGATGCTCAGGCGTATTATTGATCGTAAGTCGCCCTCCTCGCATTGCACAATTCAGGGCTGACTCTTGCGTTGAACAACTCTAGGTTGATTCAGAAATTCGAATGTGTGCCTTGTTTCGTCCACTTTTCATAGTCTCTTTCAGCCACCGATCTTCGAGCCAAAATACCATAACGAGCAAAGTCCTGCCAAAACAGCTACACCTCCCATCTGACGGGATGTGAATGTGTTTCCGGCTAATTGCATGGCTTCAAGCTGACTCCGTCGTGTTGACTCCTTCCTAGACATGGACTTCCCGGCTTGAACATACTTGTTGTCTCCCAGAGTTTCATTCTTTTCCTGCATATCCGCAAACGCTTCATACTGTTCCACTAGCTTCTTTAATCCTTCCAAATCTCGAAGAAGACTCGTATTGTTCTGAGATGATTGAATCTCTACATTTTGCACATTGCCGAAGAAGTCAACCACTCTTCGACTGCGACCGTGCTCTTCACCTCCAGGGAACAGATCCCACCTTACACCAGGATTGGAATGAATCTTCTCGAGATCGTAGCTGTCGAATAGATCTCCGATGGTCTTGTCAGAGGTCGGGCCTGTGACCTGCGTCTCTAGGAAATCCAATACGTAGTATGTCCATCTATCAATGACAGCCACTCCCACATCGTTGTCTGCGTGATGTGAGTATGAGCTTTCATCTTCTTCCGACGAGCCAGTCGCAATGACACCCGGAGCATAAAACTGTCTGTACATCGTGTTCGCCTGACATGTATCAATCATGAACAGCATCTCGTTATACCTCTTCTTCTCCCGCATCTGAGAAAATGCGTCCGCAAGATCCCAGCTTGAGATTTCCTCACTATCCTGAAACTTGAGAAACTCATTTCCCCCATGTCCAGTCATGTATATTAGGATGTTGCTTCCCTCATCCGTTTGTAATCTTTTACTCGCTGGAACACCTTCCTCCCACCTGTCGGTCAGGAGACGAATGAAATTCTCAACCGTGACCTCATATCCTCTGTAGTCCACCTCGACATTCTCCCCGTAGAGATCCATTCGACGGTCTGAATTCGAGTAGACGGTTCCCGGGAATGCATTTCGAGGATTGCATGCCATGTCATCGGGAAGGAGCAGAAGGATTTGCGAATCTGGTATTCCCAGTCGTTTCACGGTACGATACAGCGATAGTGTATTCGACAAATGACGATAGTTGAACCAAAATCTTGAGGTGGAAACTAGGACAGCCCAGTTGGATGTGTGCGCTGCTCTAATACATGTTATTATGGACATGAAAGTCCACAATAATATCGTGAGATGCATGGTGTTTAATAGGCTGTATGTAAGGTCGTTGAATCCATTAATCGTCAAGATTCACAACACAGTGTCTGCAGATTGTCCAAACGGATCGATGAAAGGCTGTGTGTGTGAGCACGCAGTATTAGTCAGTATTCCAGGAGTTGATGCAAGAGTGTCGTGGAGAGTGTAGATCCACAAAGGCCGGGCGGAGAACATTTCCACCTCGTAACGCGTTATTTCAGACGCGCCAACATATGATGTCCAATTGTGGTAACAGAAAGCCTTTTTGTGCACGCTTCCACCAGTAGCAATACATCAGCTCAGGGTGAATTTTCAATGAAGTCACTGACTATTCCTGAAATCATCAAGACGGAGAATGATATTTTCCCGATGTTGATGATGGTGGCAGCTGCTGATCAGGACCATGACCTACAACCAGAACGTACAGAGATTCACGACAAACGCAATACTCGTAGTATCATAAGTCTGGCAGATTCCAGTGATAATGAGGGAGATTCAATGCCTTCCATGACAAAGACTGCGTCAGCTCCAGAACATGCCAGACAGGGAATATGGAAGGCGTGTCGAGATTGTAACCAGAGACATAGAAAGTGCCTTCACAATGAATACGACACTTCCGGCGAGCGTGTCCCTCCACCAACTTCGCATGAAGCAGCCATAGCAGGGTTTACAGCCGAATCAGGGGCCTGGAAACCGCAAATGAACGGGGGTCCTAGTGTATCACAAGTCATTGAGGACACAGAATTGAACGAACTGCAACAGATGGAAGACTCACCAGATCAGCAGCGAGTCACAGTACCAGGAACCTCGCGCGATGGTTCGCCGGAAGCAATTGATATTGCACTATGGACGCAACGAACTTCAGGACCATCAAATTCTCACTGGAGAAGTTCGAGCGCCGATTCTACTCAATCAAATACATCAATACCATACAACAGTAAACTTACAGCCGAGAGCCAAAACGATCGACCCATCTCTGCAGAAGACACCATAATTGTTAAACGAGATACGACTTCAGGGAAACATGTGCCAATGGAAGTGAGATTCTGGGAAGGATCCGAAGAATTGCATAGGCTTCCATCAAATCTCTACCATCAACTGAACCTTGCATGCGCAAAAGAGCGAACGAATATGCCAAGTTGTGTCAAGGCGAAGTGGCCTGCACCAAAGACAGTCTACGAATCAGGAACAAACAAGGCTACAAGATTTGTACACCCCTTTACAAAGGAGGATTTACTAATGGCTCGGTATCACTATGGAAAGATGTCTCAGATTATTGTTATTCAACAGAAGACTGGCAACGATATTAATGGAGGAGAGGCAGCGATCATAAATTATTCAAAAGATGCAAGTGCAGCACAAGGTAACTCTAACTTAAGACCAGTCAACGTTTGGAGTATTTGGGATCCTCTCGAGGAATTACCTAGTCCACAGTTCGTTCTGCGGTTCATGGAGCCTAGGAGCAACAAAGTGGATGGGAGACATCAACCTGGACTCGAGCTCAAGCCTTCTGAACAAACTCCTGTCCGGCCAGAAAATGATCAGCACGACTTTGAATCTCTCGATCAAGGAACTGCGCTCAAGAGGCAGCGCACGAATGCGTATGATTTCGGCGACGTTTGGCCTAGACGAGGCCGGAGCGGATATATTATTGTGAAACGCCCATCCGATGGACAGACAGTACGACTGATTTGTCCAGAATGTTCCCGATTCGATTTTGAAACGGTGACAGGTCTTGGATCACATTTGCGCAGCTCGCATAATCTGCAAATCAGTTCTAATCACGAGGTTACCGATGCCTGTGGTGTACCAACTTCACAGAAAATACCAACACCTAAAATCTCAGAGGAAATCCCTGAGAAACGCGAGTCTAGACGGTCAGCAAGAGCCTCGGATATCTCAAGCGTGGCACAAGAAGTAGCACAGGTATACGCAACGCCTGCACCCAGCTCAGCACCTACAGCTCCTGAGCGAGGACCTGTATTTATATTCAAGAAAAGCGACCTCGATCTCAAACCACGTGTTCGACCCCTAAAAGCTTGTAACAGCGCGGAGAAATTATTCGTCAATGCTCTGGTAGCAGGTGTGGCTAAGAAGGACACCTTGATGCTTACAGTCCAGGTCGGTGACAGTGAGCCTATGAATATCATCAGAGGCGATGTCGAGGATTACAACAGTGTGTTACAAGCTGTCGAGGATGCAGGGTCGGGGGATGGCTTGACGATTACTGTGACAGCAGAAGAGATTGACGTATGATTGATGACAACACAAAATATGATACCCCAGATGATTACTTTACAGGTCGGTCGCCGGACCAGGTGGAAGTCGAGGAGCCTATCCTGCTCATTTGTCGGCGCCTTTCTATCTAGGCTTGGGGAAGAGACTAGCCATAATGTGTAAACGAGCATCATGAACGGCGCTTTGCCCGATCCAACATAAATTCGCACGGCGTTAAGCGTGTGCTAATCATATCGAGATTAAGCATCGAAATAGCGTTGAAAATGCGCTTTCTTCTTACGACATCCAGACTTTCATAAGCAATGAAATCGTGCTGCACATCAGGACCGGGGTCAGCAATGATGTCCAATCAAATGACAAAACGCCAGCATCCTTCTACGCTGATCATCAAAGAACCCGAATAATCGTGCTGCGATTTTAGCACTCCATTCCCAATGGGATGTCTCTATGCAGTGGTCGAAAGCTCCGATGTTCTGGCCCTCAAGAAAGTTAGAAAAATAGACTAGTACTTACCGGTGTAATGGTAGAAGTTCAAAAGCAAACATGTGGACACAGCACAGCAAGGCTAAATTAAATGATATCCACGACCGTGATGTAATGAGATGACAATACCTACCTATCATTTTCTGTGCCTGGGAATAAAGCAATAGAACACTGTTATTCTACCTTGCAATGTAAACTCGCATCGCCAACAATTCTTGCTCAACATCTGAGTATGTAACACGACTTGTGACACCTAGTCCGCTGACGCCATGACGTCCAAGCCATCTCATATCTTGACAGACTTACCGTTTTGCGTAAATATCAGGATCGGCGTGAAACACCGGACACACCGGCACTTTTGAAAATCAGTTGTTCCCCTTCAAGTCAACAACGAACCAACAGGCGAGCCAGCCAGCTAGCGAGATCACTCAACCAAGTCGTATCGCTCACAGAGAACGAAACGGAATACATTACTACCATCACGCTCCTGCCTCGTACAGCTAAGGGAAGCTTGACTTAGGTGAGGTTAGGCCAGACGAAGCAAAACACTACTACCACAACCAGGCTATGAGATTTCCACCGTCGTCATCTTTCACGCATGATCGCCGACATGCATTGCTGTACTGTAGTGTTTGCTCTGACGGGCTTGCATGCCGGGGAGCGTGGTTACGGACACGGCGTTGCGACGTCCGCGCTTCTTCACTAGTAGTAGAGAGATGCGGTTGGCAGTTCAGCCTTGTGAAGTATGATACAACTTTAACGCTATACGCCGTGGAGGTTACGTATCAGGTCGCTGGAAATCTGCTCGGGTGAATTTCAGGAATTGGTCTTGCTGAAGAGGTCGTTTGATATCCTATAGTATTAGAGTACAATACTGTGATCTGAGTATGGTGAGTAGCTCGTAGCTTGCTTGCTCGCTCACTTGCTTTACAACGTGTCATTTGCTCTACATCTTATTTGCGGCGGCATTTATATCCTACTAGTATTACTGCTGTCGTACATTGCCTGGAACAGGTTCAGCGCGTGTCTATTTCCAAGGGTCAGGATTTTCCCCCGTCCTATCCCATTCATTCCATCCTATTCCACCTCGTTTGATGTCACGGCCGGCCACCGTCTATGACACCGAACCACACACACATTGATCAATCTGTGCACGGAAACTATAGTGAAAGATCAGACGTCTTTCGCCTGGTATGTCAGATTGATTGTACGAGTGTGTATATTTCGTAGCAAATAAGACACTGGTTTCATCGATTTGTACGTGCTTGCTTGATAAACATTACTCCTGTACATAGATGTATCTATCCGTCCTCGTTTAAGCACATACATCACTGTAACGCATTGCAACCAACGCCACCGACGTCTTCGTCGTGCAGCGTGAAAACCAGGCCTTCCCCGTCATCATCGGCCCATCAAATCCGATCCGGACGAACTGATAGAACAACAAGGACAAGGTGAAGGTAAGGCAAAGGAAGAAAAGAAGTGGACGAAAGGGCACCGAGTTCCAGTCAGCATCCGTAGCATCCGATAGTAAACATACGTAGATGGATGCATCTTTAGTCCAGTAGTGACTAAGTTAGTGAGCAGCCTTGCATATGACCTAAAAGCCTAAATCGATCGCGCGGTGCCACATGTTTACCTTGTTTGGGCTTTTTGGGTGAGGTGTGCGGCCGGTGATCCACCGTTACCGGGACCGGTCCCGCTTAGACCACTCCCCGTATATAACAACAATATCATTCACTTATTTGCTTGCTCGCGGTGTCACTATTACAACTAGGGAAGAGACTGCCCTGGTCAAAGAAGAAAAGTAAATAAGTAGATGTGAATTTTAACCCCAGACAGGAAGGAATCAGTCAGGAAATTATTCCAACAACTCTATCTGGTCTCCCAGTACTTTTCATAAATCCAACGACAGCGACGAGGACGACAATCACGACGACAACAACAACAATAAAAGAATCGTCTTCACAGCCACAAAGATGTCTACAACTCAAACCCCATCACCGACTCCTCCTCGTGAACAGGAACAACTCACACGAAACTCAAGCCAAACCCTAGAGACGACCAACACAAACTACCGCAACGAAAATGGCTGGGACGAAGAAAAAGGCGACAACGACTTCGGCCGCATCCCAACCGAAGCAACAGGAAAATCGTCCGGTCTCTCTCGCTCAGTCTCACGTCGCGACACCGCCATATCCAAGATCCGATCTCGACCTGTCCCTGTCTTCAGCCATCCCATGTCACACGTCCCCACGACGGCAGATGTACTGGTTGATTTCGACGGTCCAGATGATCCGTATCGACCCATGAACTGGCCTATGCACAAGAAGACCAGTACGTTGCTCTTGTACGGATTGACGACTATGTCGGCGACTTGGGCTTCGAGTTCGTACTCTTCCGGCACGTATCTGGTTGAGAGGGAATTTCACGTTGGAAGTGAAGTCGCTATTCTTGGTACGACGTTGTTTTTGATCGGGTTTGGTATTGGTCCTTTGCTGTGGGCGCCTTTGTCTGAGGTCTACGGTCGAAGACTTGCGGTCTTGGTTCCTATGTTTCCGTCTATGTGCTTCTCGTTCGCTAGTGCTGTGTCGAAGGATTTTCAATCTTTGATGATTACGAGATTCTTCGCTGGGTTTTTCGGTGCTGCTCCTGTTACGAATACTGGTGGTGTATTGGGAGATATGTTCAATCCGTCACAACGTGGTTTTGCAATGGCTGCATACGCAATGGTGTTGGTTGGTGGACCAAGTCAGTTCTGTCGATCTCTGGTGTTGTGATAACCAAACTAATTTTCTTCTCTAGTCATCGGTCCCATTGTATCCTCAGCGGTAGCTGTTCAAACAGATCTAGGCTGGCGTTGGACAGAGTACCTCACTGGTATTTTGCAGGCTGTCGTTCTGTTGGCTGCTGTCATATTCATCGACGAATCCTATGCTCCCAGACTTCTAGTATACAAGGCTCGAAGACTTCGTTGTGAGACCGGAAACTGGGCTTTGCACGCCAAATTCGAAGAATGGGATCCCTCGATCAAGGAACTCGCCAGAAAGTTCTTGTTGCGACCAGTCCAGCTTCTGTGCACCCCAATTTGCTTCCTTGTCGCCCTCTACGCCAGTTTCTGCTATGGTATCCTCTATATGCAGCTTGGTTCCATTCCAATCATCTTCTTTGAGAATCGGCACTGGCCAAGATTCGTTGCTGAACTTCCATTCCTTGCCATCCTGGTCGGAGTGGTCATCGGAGCAGGTATCAACTGCGCTAATCAGGCCAACTACAATAAGGCCTATCGTGCAGCCGGTAACAGAGCAGTACCGGAGATGAGATTACCACCCATGATGCTGGGAGGCATTCTCTTTGCTGGAGGACTATTCATGGCAGGCTGGACAGCGAATCCATCTATTCACTGGATTGTCCCAGTTATTGGTTTGGGAATTTTTGGTTGCGGGTAAGTCATTGCCATAGTCCCCCTCTTTCGTCCATCCTCAACAGCCTCATCATTTACTAACCAATCTGTACAGCTTCTTTACTCTCTTCCAAGCAGCCCTCAACTACCTTGTTGACACCTTTACAATGTACGCCGCATCCGCTATCGCAGCAAATACATTCCTCCGATCTTGCTTCGCAGCTGGTTTCCCCATGGCTGTTGGGCCTTTGTTCCATAATATCGGAGTCGGACCTGGTTCAAGTATCATGGGTGGATTTGCCTGTCTACTAATACCCGTCCCTTTCGTCTTCTTCTTCTATGGCAAGCAAATCCGACGCAGAAGCAAGTGGAGTCGTCCTAGTGTATATGACTAGGTGGCTTGAGAAGAGTATGGATGAGGATGACTCAAATTGATCGTATTGTGGGCAAGCGTGCTGGCTCATAGAGGTCGAGGGAATTGTACTATATGCCACTTCATTGTATCATGGCTTGATTGACAGCAAATCTTATTGAATGGTATGTCTCGGAAAAGCGATTGAGATGAAGGGACGTCGTCTGGCTATTACCGGGCGGTCGGAGTGAGTATGCCCATCAAAGTAACAAGTAGGCAAGGAATCGAGGGAGACTTTACCAAGTCGAAAAATATGCTGGTCCTAGTCATGATGAGAGCACACACATACGTGCTATCGACTGCCGACAGCATGTTGCCCACGTTTCTCTGGGAGTATAGTACTCTGTTGATCGTGATATTCTTGATACCCTTCTTGACATCGCTCTGGACTCGCCGTATCTCCTGTGTTTGATTGTAAAGATATTCTCTCTTTGAGATCAAACTTGGAAGCAAGTTTAATTTGCCCACATTTCAGAAAAGTGGTCTTCAAGTTCTGCATCCTGTGCCTTGGCCATCATAATACAACCAAGCTAATATCATCGAGTTTCCATCTCATACACAGTTTCAAATGGCCATTCGTAATGTTGCATTTTTTGATCAATCAAATCCCTCAAAAGGTTCACTGTCTTTGATCCTATCTCTCAACTTCTGCTGACGTACTTGCTCCAGCATTCTTTCTGTCTCCTCTTCGCGTCTTCTCTCTTCGTCAGTCAATTTAGATTTACGTTCAAATTCCTTCTTGGCGTCCTTCTTTGACTTCTTTACTGTTTTATTAGCCCTATGCTCCAACTTCTCGGACCAAGCTGTTGATGTTCCTCTCTTCTTACTTGGTGGTTTTGTCAGGTCTAAACTCGAAGGATTAGAAGGATTGCTGAGGGAGTTCTTGTATTCGAGTAGGGCTTCCTTGCGGAGTTTCTCGCGTGGTTTATCTTTGTAAGCATATTCATCCCATGAAACTTCGGGAGCAGCGAAGAGAGATTTATCATAGCTTTTTAATTCGGGCATCTTGGGAAGTTTCAGGAGGGCATAACCTGCTGCTAGGTCTGCCCAGTTCAGATCAGAGACGCGAAATATAGAGGCTGCTTGGTGCTTGCTGTAACTTCGGATGGAGCTCACGAATGCCTTTTGAGCTTTGTCATGTAGAGCTCGATCTTGGAGGACAAGAGACTGAAGAGCTTTGGTTGTGGAGATGGCGGATTCTTCGAGGGAAGTGAGAGCTGGAGTTTCCAATGGCTCTATTGGTGTCTTACGCACTTCCAGGAATGGGATGTAATCTTCTTCTCGACCTGGGAGGAGGAAAATTATGCTTAGACCTCTTCTGCCAGCTCGACCTGCTCGACCACATCGGTGAAGGAAGGCTTTGGGATCGGATGGTGGATCTAACTGAATTACTAAGTCCACTTCAGGGATATCAAGACCACGAGCGGCGACATCGGTTGTTAAGAGAATTGCTGGTGAAGCTGAATTTGTAAATCGAATAAAATTCTTCTCTCGGACATTTGAGGGATGCTTTCCGTGTAACGGCACAAGAATCATCCCTGGGGGTAATAAAGATGGAAGCAAAGCCTGGAAGTAATCCACGGCTGCACACGTAGACAAGTATACAATTGTTCTGAGTGGTGTAGGGTCCAACTTGTGCAACAACTGACTCATAGCTGGCAGTTTTTGAGACGCGGGTGTAAGAAGATATGTCATTCTTAAACTTGCTGGAGTTTTCTTATCTTGAACGCCATTGGCACCCTTCACTCTCACAGCAATTCTGACTGGATTCCTGAGGCCGACTCGGATAATCTGATCGACAGCTTCGCTCACACTAGCGCTAAAGAGACCGGTTCTTCTTTGTTTCGGTAGTAGTGCCAGTATCTTCGTAAGGTCATCTTTGAACCCTAAATCCAGCAGACGATCTGCCTCGTCAAGCACTAGCACTTCAAATGAAGATTGTGGACAATGAACGTAGGGTGAAGACAGAATTTCAAGGAGGCGACCAGGAGTTGAGATCAAAAGATTCGGCGACGTCTTGAGAAACTTGCTCAGATCTTGCGCCGCGGTGCTAGAACCTCCAAGTAGTAGTTGTGGAATTACCTTAGGCGTCGAGGCCGGATATGTCTCCTGTTGATCTTCCTGCTCTAAGCTTTCGTCATCCGATTCTTTCTTCTTCAAAGTCTTCATGTGAGAGGCTGAGGGTCCATGGAATGCTAGCAGTGATAGCAAAACCTTATGAATTTGTGATGCAAGTTCGCGCGTTGGTGAAATCACAATTGCATTGATGTGATGTTTCTTGGGAGGTTCTTCCAGTCGCAATATTCTCTCGACAATCGGTATCAGAAATGACAACGTCTTTCCACTTCCAGTGACAGCTTCTACCACCACATCCTTATGTGTCATGAATAAAGGAATCGTCGATGCTTGAACCGGCGTCATTCGTGTGAAGTTCATGGAGGCTGTGGCGTCGATGATCCATTGTGACAATGCTGGATTGAGAGCCTCCCACGAGCGGGATGACTCTTTCTTCATGAGTCCCCTGTCGGGCGCCATATGTGTGATCAGTAGTGGTCTTTTCGTGTCAAGGAGGATGCGACGGTATTGATCAGAAAAGTTGATCAAGTTTCCTGCAGGTTCTTATCGATAAGAAGGCCATGCAGGAAAATCCAAGATCCATTAGGCGGACACTCGGCGCTTGACTTGCCTAGCGGTCCCGTGCTACACGTTTCGGGTTGACAGACTGTACTATACTTCCGCGTATAGAACATTACATATATCTCGTAATCCGTGTGCCGACACTGCCACAACTTATCCTTTTGTCTAACTTTGCGTCATTCTCCAGCAACTTTTACAGTTCCCGTTGTCTCCGAGGAAACACTCTCTCTCTTCTCATACAGGAGTGAGTCACCTCGAGAAATCGACACGATTGTTCCAAAACTCCAGGACGATGGAAGTGCCTTGAAAGCGCGCATGACCATTACATAAAGAGAACAAGGACACGCCGGCTTCATATATACGGACGCAATGTCCTTCCCATATCCTATTCCTTCGACACCGAAGGTAATTTCACCCTCTCCTACACCCTCCGAAGTCTCCGAGAAACACCAAGATGGATATTTTGCACCAGTCACAAGATCAGCAGCAAAGAAGCAGAGACAGGAATCACCACGCCCAGATCCTATAAGTGAAGAGAAGGATGGTTCTGGATCCGACTCGAGTCTCGACAAGCGTGCTCGTACAAGGTCAAGGAGTCCACGCTTAGTTGCAGGAGAAATGACGAATGGCTCAGTCACGAAGAGGAGGAGGATGAGCGGCCTGACACCAGTCCTAGAGTCGAAACCACTCACAAATGGCAAAGTCAACGGCGAGGTACCTTCCTCACAGACAAACGGGCATCTTTCACCGTACGCTCGCGTTCAGAAATCCTGGCGAGAATTCTCGAGATCTCCTTCACCGCTTGGTCTGATACCACTGCACAGACATTACCGCAATTTCATACACAAACACGAGATACCCCGAAAGTTGTTACATGTTTCCATTGGATTTTTCACTCTGGGGTTATACACAAGAGGCGTACAGGCGACAGCCATAACACCTTGGTTAATGGGCGCATTTATCCCAATCGCTTCCGTGGACCTGCTCAGACACCGATGGCCTGCTTTCAATAGACTTTACGTTCGCTGTCTTGGCGCATTGATGAGAGAAACAGAGGTTGATGGGTACAATGGAGTCATCTGGTATCTACTTGGCGCATATATCGCGCTCAAATTTTATCCGAAGGACATAGGCACAGTCTCCATTCTGCTGCTAAGCTGGTGCGATACAGCAGCAAGCACATTCGGAAGACTATACGGCCGATACACAATCAGACTGCGACGCGGTAAATCACTTGCTGGAAGTTTGGCAGCATTCGCTACCGGCGCCTTGATTGCAGTGTTTTTCTGGGGTTGGATCAGTCCAAGGGTTCCGACGTGGCCTAATGACCCAATCGACGCATACATGTATCAGGACAGACTTGCAATCCCGTCTCAAGTGAAAAATTTGTTGGGCTGGAGCGAAGATCAGGGAACGGTCACGGGTACGGCTGCACTGGCAGTGATGAGCGTATGCACCGGGTTGATAGCCAGCGTGAGCGAGTTCATCGATATATTCAGCTGGGATGACAACTTGACTATACCCCTGCTGAGCAGTGCGGGCATATGGGCATTCTTGAAGGTTTTCAGCTAGTGCTTTTCCAATTCTAAGTAATGGACTATCGATATCCTATCATTTTACTTGCAGCGTGGAGTTTGAAGATACACCGGCGTTCATGGATGAAGAAGTAGGACAAGAAACACAAGTACTGTCAGCACTATTACATGGACTATACAGCATGAGATTAATGATTATGAAATTCGAACTACTTGCATCTATTTGTACATGGGATATATCTGACTCGTCCTGTTAATAACAAACACCTCTTCCCCTCCCTGGACTCAATTATCAACAACCACGTCCTAAGCTTCTCATCTAAGCTGTTGTCGCTGCCTGAGTAGTATTCTCACTAACAGCCGATTCCCTCAAGTCACTTCCAACAGGCATGACACCATGTTTAGCACCGAGTCTCTGGTCCTCGGCGGCCATCTTGTCTAAGCCCTTTTGCGTCATTTTCTTGTTTCGAATGACGTTTCCAAATGCGGCTTGGATTGAGCCTATGGTTCCGTTGATCGCACCTTTGAAGTCGCCTTTGACCTTGGTGCTCTTCTTGGCTTCTGGGCGCGCGGAGGGGTCTTGGGTTCGGACTAGGTCGCCTGATGTTGTTACGCGGGAGGTTGTGCCGTTGGGCAGGACTTCGACGGGTGCAGACTGGAGGGGAGCTGTGACATCTGTTGTTGCGGGAGGAGTAATTTTGGTTTCGGCGGGTGTTGTTTCTGGCTCGACGATGGATGTTGGTTCAGTCTCGGTCTTGGTAGTTTCGGGGTGGGTGGTGACTTCGGTGACTGGCTCTGTGACTATGTCGTGAGCGGTGGGTGGTGCTAAGGCGGGTATGACGACTGTTTCTGTAGCCATTTTATGTTGGAGGTGGCTTTGTTGATTGTTTGAGTATGAAATTTATGGGGTCGCTGTCTGACGAGGCTGTAGTATACTATGGAATGAACGTGGTCTGAAGAATGGATGCAATGGGACTCCTGGGTTTGTCTTGTACTTTATCGAGAATACTGTACCAACACAGTCCCTGACTGTGTAAGATCTGATGTCATCTGTAATGTTGGACTATCACGCTCGTTCTTTAGGATGTCCCGGAACGTGAGGCAAATGATAACTAAAATAAGCAATGAGTGGAGTGTGAATGTTGCCGATACATCCCATGCGCAGATTAGTTTTCACATTGTGCAAACTTACCATGTATCAGTATGGTGTTCGTGCTGGATCGTCCAAGACTGCAGGAGTAGTTGTTGCTGGGGAAGAGAATCAAAGGCAGCGAAGTGCTAAAGTAATGAGTGCACGGAGGATTTTGATCGGTCTTCCAACCTTCCTCCTCTCTATTGCTTGTTCGTAAACGGTAAACGGTGCCTGCATTCTAGCAATGCGCCGTCTCGTAAGGCACTATCATTGTCACTGCGATGTCGAGAGATGATTATATTGTGGACAGCCTCACTTTCCAGGATGGAGGATATAATTGATGCCGCAGCTAAGAGGGTTCTGTCCAGTGGACCGCCGAGGGGATCATTTCCGAATGAGCCAATGTTACTCCAAAGATTTGCTCCACTGCTCATGGTTGGTGGCTTGACAGAACCTCCTTCAATTCAAGAGCTTGCCTCTGATTCAAATGTCAATGTGTCAACAATGCAGAGGATCGATATTCAATCTACAATGAACACGAACCTGGCTCCTAGACACGGCATTCTGCCATCTCAACCACAACCAAATATGGATGATGCGGATGCTGCGACGGATAACGATGCCGATTTCAAGTCCTCTACACTCGCTAACTACAGCGGAATGCCTGGTTTTGTCATGCATCCTCAGTCAATACCACGAGCTATGAGTAGCTACACGAGTGATTCTTTATCGGTTGATGGTTCCATAATCGAGGTCGCACATTCTCCTACTACGATAGGAGCAAATTTCACTACAAATACAACACACAAAACGTTGGGCAAGCCTGTGAAACAGTATCTGCTACCAGATGGCTCAACGTCGATTAATGGTAAGGGTCTAGGTCGTGGACGACCTGGGATCAAGCGTGGTCCACGAAAGTCGAAGGTCTCTGCGGAGGGATCAGTTGAGGAAACAGCTAGCCAGTCGTCGCAAACTCCTGTACAAAGTCAGACACCAATCGAAAGCTCTACTCCTACAACAAACAAGCGTAAACGAGCAGATTCAGATATCAATGGCAAAAGAGCTATGTCACGTTCATCAGTGAACTCGCGTGAATCGACTCCTGAATACAATCCGACTATATCACAGACTAGATCCGGCAGAACAACTCAGAAGCCTGTACCGATTGTCGTCCCAGCTTCGACGACCGCCAGTCCTGCTTTCAAAAGGCAACACAGTGCATCGATGACTTCCACTCCGATCCTCAAGACGCATCCCAAGATCAAGCGCAAAATTTACAGAGGCAAAGAACAATCGGCACTGTGTGAACATTGCACTCGTGGGTTCGGTCCTGTGGGTAACGTGATCGTCTTCTGTGACGCATGTAATAAATGCTGGCATCAGAAATGTCACAGCCCTCAAATTTCAAAGGAGGTAGTTGCAGATACCAGCGCTGAATGGTTTTGTGCCACATGTGATAAGATCCTTCATGGGAAGAAAGCAAAGAAGATATCAACTCCTGCAAAGCCTGAAGCTGCAATCTTACCACCGCCGCCTCCACCGGTACAAAAGTACGGACTACCTCTAGTCGGCGCAGAGATGCTTTCGCTAGAACAACGGAGGAAATATTTGAGCACACTAGACAAGGACAGACTCATCGGTATCATCCTACGAGCTGGCGATCTTGCACCGAACATGCCTATCTTCGAGACGCCTCTACCGTTGCCACTACCACCAGCACAGCAGCCACAGCCTCAATTTGCTTCGAATTATGTTACACCGGTTACAGAATTTCCCGAACATGACAAAACTGGAGCAAACGATGTTCTGGACGAAGGATACGACGATCACTTCGACGAGCACGCTGCATTATACCCGAAACCTGGCGAAGGAATTCAGTTGCCCCCGGATCGTGTTGATCTCAATATGTTGCTTGAAGGATCAGACAGCAGGACATTCAGTCACTGGGTCAGAGGTATGCCTATGAAGAGCGTGGTTGATACTTATCCCTTGGCATGAATGCAAAGTGCTGAGCCAGATATGTGTTTCTGTACTTTCAGAGAGGTGAAAATCGATAGAGAATGTGATAAATTGTTCACACACAGAATAGTGTGAATTTTACATGGAAGAACACCAATAACTTGTCTGGATTCATGAGCACAATTTTCCCTTGATACCAATTCCTAGAATTCGATTGAACGCCTTGACCAGACCCAAGAAATCAAGCCCAGGACCCCACTCCGAGAAGGTCAAGCTTCTGTCTATCTTCTCCTTCTAATAGGAGATCATTCCATTTCATGTATGAGTAGTACTTCTCGCTCTGTCAGTGAATGAGTCAGCAAGTTCGCGAATGAGCAAAAGAACACTCACCTTTCCGGCGACACTTGAACGCGAATCAGTCTCGACTAATACAGAACTGACTGTATCTTGGTCGGATCCTTGCTGCTGCTGCTGCTGTTGATGTTGTTGTTGTTGTTGCCGTTGATATCTTCGACCGATCTTGCCGTACTTCTGAACATTCTTCCTCGCACCAAAAGTGACATCATAATCCATAATTTCGAGTTCGTTCACGGCTTCACCTTCCATTCTTGATTAAGCGTGTTTTGGTTGACTTGTATTTTTGTCTCTTTTCTTCTTGTTCCATCTTCTCATCTTTCGAGATTTCAACTTGCCTATATACATCATGATGGCTGGGACACCTTGTTCACCTGGAATTGACACCTTGTTCAATTTTGGTCGATCTGTGTATGTTTACATGTGAGTTTGTGGTGTAGCGCGTGAGGACGCGTTGGAAAGTGTACTCGGTGCTCCGAAAGATGAACAAGGTGCTGGAATCTTGGTGTGTTTTGATTGGCTGGTGGGTTGAAAGTGCACCTTGTTCATCTTTGCACACAAGGTTGGTGATATCTACTTTTCATAACGTTCACTGCGTTCCCGATTGTAACACATTATTTCCATGATTGTTCCTGGTGGGACTAGTTTCCTCAACATGCACTGGAGTCTTTGCCCGCATACTTGAGATTCATCGGTATCTTCTCATACACGCCGCTGGTGACATTCTTTTTCAGCCTTGTCCCAGACAACTTCGCTGACAGTGATATATGTAAAGCCAATGGTCGTGGAGACTTGTACGCCACCTAATCTATCACGAGTTTGTCGGATCGCATCCTGGTCGGACAAGTAAGGGGCGATGAAGTTTTTCAATACAAGTACGAGTTTGATACTTCAAACGACACAAGTTCTGTTATGGGATCCAATATATCGCCGGGATGCGATCCCGAAGTCAAATTGAAGCTGAAGTTCCAGGCTGAGTGCCTGGTCATGAGGATTTCCACCACCATCAAGTTTGAACAGCTCGCGCAAAAGGTAGACGTCAGAGTATCGAAGTTCACCAACCAGTCACTCCAATCGGGGTCACTTAGATTATATTATCAGGATGTCGATTATGAACAAATCTGGATTGACGGTGACGAAGCTCTAAGAGAGGCTCTCGACGAACAGCTTATAACGCTATCATCGAACTTGGCCAATGCTCACAGAAGTTTATCGGTACATTTCGAACTCAAGACAGCTGCTGATAATTGGGGCGATTCAATGATGCCAGGGCCTACTATGATGGCGACTTCGACGACTGACGATGCTTGGGAGGATATAATGCAGCGACAGGATACTCAAGAGAACGTTCTGAGTCAAATCACATCTGTCGACTGCTTTCCATCTCTTTCTATAGATGCGATGGATCTAGATGAAGGTCCCTCACCGCTAAGTGAGTTCTTTCAATTTCCTGCTGGTATTGACGTCCCATCCTCGGAGAGTCAGGCAGCTCCCGTTATGTTGATAGACCGACGATTACCTGAGCAAAATCTTCTCATCGAGATTCTTGAGGGGAATACGTTGCAACTCGGCAGTTCGCGCTATGTTAGATTGACGGCAGAACAGAAGATTGTTTTACAAATATGGTATGATACTCACAGTGAGTATCCCTATCCCACAAAGCCAGATCTTGCTGTCCTGAGTAGGCAAACTCAGCTCGAAGTGAGCAGGATAAAGAACTGGTTCGATAGAGCAAGACAGAAAGACTCGTTACGGCCCGAAGAGTCTCGGTCTCCTTCGAATATCGACTACGACGATGACAAGGGCAAGGAACCTGATCACTCCGATTCTTTTGCTCTCCATACGACAATTGATCAGCGCCAGAGTCTGGACTCGGCGATCGAAATGGCATCATTAGATGTGGGAGCAGCTAGTCCGTATGCTCTTTCCTCATCAAGAATGAGTGGATGCTCAGAGGGTGCGGTACGCCAGGCATGGTCTGAAGCTGGTGATGTCTCACCTGAAGCTGATACTGATAGTGCGATTGACAGCCGGCTGGCAGGACACGAGGACGAAATGCTCGAGTGGTGGTTGAATCGGTTGATGCCAATCGATCCACTCACAATACTCCCCTCTCTCATCGAGGCAAAACCTCTCTCTAACAGCAAGGAGGGATCGGACTTACTCAAACCAAGACGGAGCTCCGGATCAGTACAACGCACAAGGTATCGCGCATCGGTACGGTCCGAGACGTCGTCTGGTGCAAGATCTCAACACATGTCTGCAAGTAGCACTG
Source organism: Camptophora hylomeconis (assembly GCA_032357745.1). Taxonomy (NCBI): domain Eukaryota; kingdom Fungi; phylum Ascomycota; class Eurotiomycetes; order Chaetothyriales; family Chaetothyriaceae; genus Camptophora; species Camptophora hylomeconis. The sequence goes on along the minus strand of JAOTMB010000003.1, from coordinate 362,053 downwards.
TCACAGGGCAGTCAGCCTGCAGCTACACATCGTATGGACGACGCAGAGGCCGGAGGCGTCCACGTCGGATAGTAGTCGATAGGGAGAAGAGTCCCGAAAATGAAGTATTTCCAAGGCCCGCAAGAAGCAGAAGCAGTTCTGTCAGATTTCGCGGTTTTCTCGAGGAAGAACCTATGACTCAGACTCAGCAACACTGGCAATCATTGACCTTAAGCGAGATGGAGCTAATTTCTGCGGGTCGACATCCATCCAAGATCGTGATCGAAAAAAGCAAGCACGTTTGTGCAGCTTGTGGCGCCAAATTTACAAGGAAGACTACTTTGAAGCGTCACCATGGCTCAGTACATGACCCTAAAGTCTTCTGGTTCTGTGCACCACAAGAATGGCAGCTAAATCTCGACAAGAACACAGACATCCCGCTATCATGCTACTTTTGTACGTCTCGTTCACGCCCATGGGGTCAGTGTCATCACCAAGCACAACCGTGTCTAACAGCATCCCCGGAGGAACGAAAGTTCTACCGAAAGGACGGCTTCAGGGAACACCTCAAAGTCCATGGAGTGACCTCAGAAGAGTTGAAAGGATCATTCATCCAACGATTCGAGTGCAAAATTTTATCCGGCACTACAAAGCATCCTCACAACCGGGATGCTATGTCCTCGCCGAGTAGTGTACTATCAATCATTAAAGATGGATCTCGGAGGGTCATTGAATCGTTCACTAGGATTCTTGACCATGGCGCTGCAGAGCTTGTCAAGAAATCGAGGAATCGCCAACCTCCTCCACCGAACTTATACTCTCAATACGGAAGAGGGGATCAATTTTATGATCTTCTAAACCAAGATATTTTGATCGCCGCACCCAAGTAGCTTGCTTGTCTTCTCTCTGTAAATATGGCAAGTATCGTTCAGGATCCAACTAATTAGCTCATCTTGAGACACACAATTTTATACAACAGACAAGGCGAGAGTACAAAATACGACTCAGATATTGATTCGATTCTAATTCTGAAAGCTAGTGCGAATACTTGGCAAGCCAGCTCCAGATAGTATTGACTACGACAGGTCTGGAAACCATGCACTTCGATCACCTAGTTCCCTCAAATACATCTAGACTGGTCTCAGAGCAACGTATAGACAGTTCTGCCTTTCTGGTCGTTGCAGAGCAAAAGAATCGCAAGCAGTGAATACAGCATTTCCCTTTAACCTGACCTCAATATGGAATTGTGGGCAAGTGTGCGGTTTATGGCTTCAAAGGGTTTGAGTCTTTTCGTCTGCTCCCTCATGCCGCTGCTGTGCATCCATGACGCGCTGAGATACTTCCTCCAGACTACGCGGACCATGAGCATGTATCCACTTGATATCCTCCTCGGTCGCATCTAGCCACGTCGTCGCCATTACCGCCGTGGCGGTCATTCGAATTGTGCTTATTGTAACAGATGCATTGTTGGCTCCTCCCTCTATTCCATTCCCTGTATCTGCACTGTCCCTACCCCTCTGCCTATTCAACAGATCGAGAAGCGAAGCTGCGCGTTGAACTTGGATTGACAATGGAGTCGTTTTGTCGTGGAAACTTGAGTGTGAGACACGATAGAGCTGGAGAATTAGGAGGTGTTCTATGGGTGCCGAGAGGAGGATGAGAGGAGAGGATGTAGGACGGTTTGTGAAGAGGTGGTCTGGTCTCGTGGAGTGGTGGGATTGGGAGGAATGGATTCGGCGATGGCTTGATGGGCTGGGCGAGATTGCGTTTGGGAGGGGACGGGATTCGTTCAAGTGCTCGGAATCATGGTTGTGATTGGGTTTGTGGGTGATTACGTGGTGGATCTTCAGTGGGTAGATCCGTATGTCTTGTTCAATTGCTCTGTCATAAAGGAGTTTGGTTGGATCTGGGTTCTGGATTTGTTTCGACTGGATAGAATGGTTAGAATACTCTGATCTTGTAAATCGATCCATTATATTTAGAGATCTTTTAACGGATAGATCTGTCTCCATCTCTTTCATAGTTTTCATCCTATATCTTCGAGGATGTGAGGTCCTGCCCTCGCTCCGTAGTATGAAGGTGTCGTCGTTTGTCGTTTGACTGTTCATATAGGCTGCGGCATCAGAAATGACGAGACCACTGTCTTCTGATTGGTTCTTGGTTCTGCTACTTTTGTTCAATAGGGCAAGCACGAGAGCTGGACTCTCTAGAACCATGAGTTGAGGTTTGTGGTTTTTACTCACGACGGGTAGAGGTAGTCTGCTTCTGGGACCTGTTCTTGCTAGTGAGAGGGATGCCTTAACATCTGTCATAGATACGATCGGAGCCGGCATATTGTGGAATGCCTTGGAGTATTACGCATCTGGGTAGTTTCGTGATTTCGGAGACGAGACTGCTCATAGAAGGTAGAGATTAATATTGAGTTGGGTACGTAACTTGTTTTGTACGACCGAAAATTCTTCAAACATCGCTCAACGAAGGAGTTTCATTGGCTTCATCTGAAACACAAGATGCTCGGATCGAGCAGTGAACTTTAGGATGGAATGGTCATGACAAGCTTTGGATGCTTTGTAGAAGGAAGATTATAGTGTTTGAGCAAAGGTGTTTGCCGACCTACCAATATGATTGAAAGCGAGGCTCTGTCACTTTTGCGATTCGCTGCTTGGACACCAATCGCTGTTCCCGAGATGGCCATGGCCGATACAATGTTCATCCAACGGTGTTATGAGAAAGCAGGCGAGATTAGTTGACGATGAACTTTTCTCTTCATAACCAGCAGGTGCATCGAAGCCTTGTGTTCAAAGTATCCGCCTCCCCTGCGCCATACCTCTTTTGTCCTGAAGAGAAGAGGTTTCCGAAGTAAGACGACTCGTATGTCCGGACCTGGGCGACGACACTATCTGAGCATGGTAACCAGACGTGCGCATTTGTGATTTCACATGGTACGCGGATATGAGAGTATTGCCAAAAGGCATGTTGGCACAAAAGGTTACATGCCTGAGATCGATTAGACGACGCTGACCACTCAGCGAAAGTCGAAAGATTATATTAATCGAAGCGGCATCGGGTCTTTATGGGGACAATTACTGTATATTTTTAGGATCCCATTCTGTTGTTGGAAGATAAATTCTATACGTAGCAAATGCACGAACAGTAGAGAGAAGACTAGGTCTTTCTTGCTGGGGAAATCACTTGCTGCATCATGACGCAGAGACAATTTCTCTCCTATTTCCGAGTCGCGTGTGAACAGTAGAATAACTGCAGAACCACAACAATCAAGGTTCAAGGGCCTGATCTCTTCTGCTTACTTGAATTCAGACTCTGCAGCATGTGCGACTTTCCAGGTCAATAATTGACTTCTACACGACTGCATCTTTGAGGGATGGCATTCCTTAACTTGCCTTGATCAACATTTCTACAACTCATTCTCTTAATGACCAATCCCGCAAAAATGGATGTTAAGAGCGGGAAACCTGTAAACGAATTTCGGATGAGTTTGCATGGTTTACCCTATCATGAGACTGTAGCCGCAAGACCTCCAATCCCTTACAAACCTTCTTCCGCTTCGAACATTCATGAAACAAAGGATTCAGTTCCACCTGCGATCACGCTGGACCATACCGACCCTATAACGTCCTCGCAGTCTGGAAATACATCTCAGCAGTACATTCAAGATGAGGCTCAACAAAGATATGAGTCGTTGCTTCACACAGGATCTTCAGTACACGACAGCCAGACTAGTCTTGCGACCAACGACAGAGCGCCTAGTAGCACGACATCCGCTCCAAGTGTTCCTCAGATCTTAATTGAAGACGAAACGAATGAGACGCCGAAACAAGAAGAAGAAGGAGGTAGGAAATGGCTTTCTCTAAAACCTACAAAGTCAAGAACTGAAGAGCAGGCTAAATTATCCGAGACAAAGGACACATTCTCTGGCTTGACACTGAACTTGCCCACCGGAGGATTGGGAGATGAGCTACAATCAAAGAAGATAGAGTTCTCGAATAGAGGAAGTATGCTATTAAATGGAAGGAAGGTTAGTGATACAGGGCCAACAGCAAATGATTTTGATCTACCGAGACCTGTCAAGAACATTCAAAGAGTAGCTTCTTCTTCATCGGTACCAGACAGACTTCCTCCCAGAGCGATGTCTACGGATGAAGAGATATTGTCGGCAAAGGTGAGATCCTTCTACGATATAGGGTCAGATGAGGCTATTGCACAGGATACTGAGGCGCAATCTGCGCTGGCGCAAAAAATGGGGCTGAGATGGCAAGATGCGTTGCAAGGGGAGACGGAGAGCGTCAAGACTTTATCGAGAGCTGCTTCAGCCACAGATCTACCTTTGTCATCCTTGAATGGGCAGAGGAGCTTCACAGACTCATCGATCGTGCGTGAAGAGTACGAATATGCTGGTGGATTGGAGTACTGGGAGGATGTAGATAATGCCTACGTTGATCGATATGGATTCATTGTCCCCAAACCTTTGGTCTCACCGTCACCCGCCGACCAAGTAGGTGTACAGAGATCGCCAACGACGAACGGCACTGGATTGCAAAGGGTCTCGACAAGTTTACAACTTGCATCTGAATCTCCTCGTAGGAAGCACACTATTCGTCGAGGTCCTAGTGACACTCACGACGATTCATCCGGACCTACACGCCAGGGATCTAATCACTCAACCAAGAGTGCATCTCGACCGTCTTCCTCTAAGAGTGGAACTATTCAGAGGCACGGAACCTTCAGAGCCGCTTCAAATCGCCTTCCTGGCAACAGAGATCGACGCTTGATGGATGAAGCAGCAGACATGTTAACTCTACCACGATCTTTAACTTCAGGCTCGTTCGCTAGATCATCATCTATTGGTTCTAGGCGTTCCGTCGGGTCGTCCAATACTCCCACGACTTCCAAATCAAGCAGTCAAGCGGCCCGACGCAAGGAAGCTGAGCGTGTAGAGAAATGGCGTAAAATGGCAAAGCCGATCTCCTCCTCGGGGAGCAGTGGTGGTGTGGGAGGAGGCATGCTTTTTGAGTTCCCACCTCTTTCTGATTCCAAGTTGATCTCTCGGACGTGGAAAGGCATCCCTGACTCCTGGCGGAGTGCAGCATGGCATTACTTTCTTAGTATGTCTGCTAGGAAGAATCCTCACTCCCTTGCCGATGACAAACTCATATCTTTATTCTACACGTACCAAAACCAAAGCTCGCCAGACGACGTACAAATTGATATTGATGTCCCAAGAACAATATCGAGTCACATCATGTTTCGAAGGCGATATCGCGGAGGTCAGAGACTGTTGTTCAGAGTGTTGCATGCGATGAGTCTGCATTACGCCGAAACTGGCTACGTGCAGGGCATGGCCGCGCTGGCTGCTACATTCCTGGCGTACTACGAAGAGGAGAAAACGTTTGTGATGCTGGTCCGCATGTGGGAAACTCGAGGCCTAGGCCGTCTGTATCAAAACGGGTTCGGTGGATTGATGGAAGCACTAGGGGATTTTGAGAACGGATGGCTCGGGGAAGGTGAAGTTGCTAAGAGGCTGGTAAGTCTTTCCCACTTGAACGCAGACAGCGCAAAGCTTTGCCGCTGCAATTTCTTAGTGCACATTGGTGACTGACATGTATGTAACAGGCCGATCTCAACATTGTTCCTACTGCTTACGGAACAAAATGGTACTTGACCCTGTTCAACTATTCGATACCATTCCCCGCACAACTACGGGTATGGGATGTCTTCATGCTTCTAGGCAATGACGACTCGATAGCAAGCTTTGTGCCCCCAATCGATCGAGAGGAGTATCCGGTTCTAGGTACAACGCTCGACGTGCTGCATGCTACCTCTGCAGCACTCATTGACGGCATGAGAGACATTTTACTCGAGTCTGATTTTGAAAATTCGATGAAAGTGCTTACGAGTTGGATACCCATCCGAGATGAAGATCTCTTTATGCGAGTTGCCAAAGCAGAGTGGAAACTGCATCACAAGAAAGTCTGAACGAACGGCTTTGACGATACGAAATGATCTACACGTAATAACGTCGGAACGACGAAACAAACTAATTCAATTTGACATGGGTGTAGATAATAGATTCAGAATGGCTCGGCTGAGCACACCTGAATTCGGACTACGGCATATCTAGACCGGCATGATCAATGTACTGGCTTTCCATGGTAGGACCGAGATGACCGGAGAAAAGCAACAGATGGCCTTGTGGCTCTAGGGAACATGGTATCGGCATCCGGCCCAGTCAGCGGGTTGGCGCATTGAAGTCACGGTGTCTGCAGGTGAGAAGGATGGGGCTAGAAGTACGGCTGCCCTTTAGTCTAGTCCTTGCCTGTACTCTTTTCCGTTCTGGTGGGATAAGGTGCAGTGCAAAGGGCATGGGACAGGCATTCATTGGATGTGAGCCGATCACTGAGCGAGAGAAGAGTCAACACACGAGACTCTGTACATACTTACGGCTATGTTACTTGCTCGGTAGAGACACGGCATATGTCGTTGGCCATGACGCACGATGCGACCATAGACAGGCACGTTGTAGCGAACATGTGAGTGGCCGCGTACAGGAAAATAGGTAGTAAAGCCAGGAGAAATTCCGGTATTGCAGGTGGACTGGCACGGCTTCAGGCAGCCTTGAGAGGAGAGGCAGCGATCAAACGGAAGTCTTGACTGCAAACGTGGCCGACACATGGCGATCCATATGTAGATATGAACGTGACTGCAGGCATGTCAATCCGCATGGAAGCACGGATGCAAGAAGGCCTTCCTTGTAGGAAGCAAGGTGCTTTGTACCAGACGAGTTGTCAATATGCTGATCAATTGTGATGTGTATGTCGATCGGGTGGTGGTGGTTGACAGAAACTTGATTTGGGTCTCGGAGAAAATTGGCGCACATGGCTGCCAGGATCAGTCGTATTTCTTTCCATGCTCTACGATCCTCCGTAGTACAGTCATCAAGGTCTTTCTCGGGGGAGGGAGGGTGTCACCACCGGCTGATCAGATCAGATCATTCATCCACCAAAATCTCGGGTCTCAGCATCTGGCCCAGTCCACACAAGCCACACACACACACACATACGTATCTTGACCTGAAATGATTACTGTCTTTTCACCAACTCCATCTCTGTGTAGTTGGACCGGTTGCGAGTACATCCAGCTTCCATCATGCTCATAGACAGAGCGTGGATGTGTCGGTGTCGTCAGCACGCTTCATAAATAAGGAAGTGATCAACTCGTCTTACGGGCCATGTGGAGTTGCATGCAGCAGTGTACTGTGTTCTGGCTGAACCACAGCAGCAAGATTCATCTGCGAGAGATTCCAAAGTGGTTCCAGACAAGACACTGATGACCCATTTCCTCGTCAATTGATTATAAAGTTTGACGCACAAGCTCTGTTGCAGTCAAAGTCCTGGATACTCGATTGGGCAAGATGGACATGAAGAGAGATGAGTAGGCGGAACAAGGTTGCTCATACAGCAATGAGACTGTGATTTGAAGACCACAGAAGAGATCGAGTAATCATATTGTACGGCCATCACCAGATGCCACGTCTATAGCTTGGTGCAATCGGTTCGGAATATCCACATGATGCTCCAGCAATAAAATGGAATGACCGATATTCCGTGTTCTACAAATGGTGCGACACAAGTGTTACAGACGAAAAAAATTTCATTACCATCACAATACACATCAGATGTGAGAGGCTTGCCGGAATGGTATCTAGTCGAAGCGAGGACAGGCAGCTGACGGGATTTGGTTTTGATCAACAGTAACATTAAACACCACCATGTCAGCCATCATTCCCGAAATGATTGTACTAATCGCCCGAAACAGGTGCTGGCGCCAGGATAAGGAGAAGGCTTCGACTCCACCTATCTGTTTTGGGCAAGCCAGCCATGCGACTTGACGACATTTCTACGCAATCAAGATTTGCAACAACCCTTTGCTCGCTTCCACTTGCGCCATAATTCAGTAGTTCTGGTAAATGCTCGGCGATGAACTCCAAGCGACAAGATCGAGACAGATGAATTTTGTTCCATGTGGCACAGCAGATTCTAAACTTCCGATGCCGAGATGCAAAGATGCAGCTTGGTCGGACAGCAAATGCCCGGTCTAAATTGTACAAGGTAATCTGAGACGTTGACGGTGGGAGATCGGTTTCATTTGAATTCATGGGGGAGAACGTCACCGGAATGATGATTACCGCTTGTGCTGCCCCATCAAAAGGACAACTGCATTATGGGCACAAGCATCCGTCTCAACCTCATTAGAAATGAGAAGCAGAATCAGAGCCGAATATACGCCACCGGCCTTCAAAGATTGGATATCCTCAACTGCCCCGTAGACATAGTCTTTCCAGTACCACGTCAGCTCCATACGTACAATCGTTTGCAGTTGACTCTGATGCAGACCATCCACACCAAGAGACCTGCCTAGTGCGGCAGAGAATCATGGTCTGCAGACGTATCAAGGTCAACAGACCACATTAGCTTACTCCAGTATTCCTGGAAATCGAAACACTGCCTATCAGGTAGTCTACCCGCATACTTCGATGAGAGATTCTGGTGAAGTTACGACAAGGCAGAATTGATATACTCGCACAGTCGTGCAAATGAGAGCAAAATATTTCAGTTCGGAAACACCGAAATGTACCGTTGGGTAAATGTGGCGGTCAGAGTTTTGGCCAGATTGGGATTTGTGGCCGCTCGAATCGACCTGAATTGGGTATGCTTTAGGGTTTAGGATTCTGCGATGGCTTGTACTGGGTCGCTCACCATTGGTGCGCCCGTAAGTCTATTGCGCAGCAGAGTATTTCTGTGTGCGCCAGCTATAGTACCAAGTGTCAATAGCACTACGTACAGACGTCTGCGGATGATTCTCGCTACCCCGAAGACGGGTATCTGGCTTTGGATCTGACAGATAATGTCTTCCAATCCTGTCATGTTTACGTGTATGGCTCATCAAGTCAATTTCCCGTCAGCTACGAAAGCGCATCTCTCAGCTCCTGTCTGTAAATACGATGACCGACAGCTGGGATCGAGAAGAGACCTAGGATGGTTGAGGACCAGACCCAATACTGGGACATTTTGCTGATCAACGCAGCACGAGCGACTATCACAGAAGAAGAGTGTGGCTCATTGATCGGCGGATTGGTGTAAAACATCCTTGTCGGCACGCGAAGAGTTGCACTCCGATAACAACGTGGTGATTGCAGGAACGTGCCAAGTCTCTGAAAACAAGTGAACGAGTCTCGGGGCGCGGCATCTTTCCCTTGCAGTGGTGTTTAGCGTGCCCACCGCCCACCTCGTCTACTCGACAGAACGGCCCTAGGATTTCCTCATTCAGCATGTCATTCACTCAATGTGTCTCGCTTCGAGCGCGCTGACTGGGGCCATGGAACCATTATGGAGCACAATAAGAACGGCCTGCTCACTCATCGAGACAGCGAAGTGCTTGGAGGGAAGGGGCTGATCAAAATGAAACAGCCAGAGTATGAGCAGGACGACGTACGGTCTGTCAGGATATTCCTGGTTCGACATATGTCTCTAGACTTTCAACAGACGGGTTTCTCATTACCGCTTGAGGTAACGATATTCAGCAAATATCGTACCCTGTACCGAGATGACTTGGAAGGGTAGAAGCAGCGCGTATCAGCTTTGTTTGCCATTTCCGGCCAGCTACGACGGTAATGCATGTTTCGTGTAATTTGAAGAATGCCACGGTCGGAGATGCGTATTGTAAAGTGAAATGAATACACACCAGACAAGCAGAGAGACGAGATCCACCATGGCGCACGGTACGGCTTTCCACACCTGAACAGCCACCACCGCCGACTTATAGTAACTTGGTTGTAGGTGGCAAGATCCTGGCTCATTACGGTATTGTACGGTACTAGCAGCAGGCTCGCCCACTGGCATCGCCTACAGTACTAGAGTACGAGGCCTGCGAATTCGCCGGTAACCTATTCTGTCAGTGCCCCCGCCCTCCATTCCTCGTTAGCACTGTATGCGTATTGACCGTGACGGGCGTGTTGCCGTCATAGCGTTGCCCACGCATACCCTCTCTGTGCAGTCCCCCCATCTGTCTGCTTGCTTTGACTTTTTGGTGGCTGTAATGCGCCTGGTCGGTTTCCATTGATCGACTCCTCCAGACATGCCTCTAGATCGGGTGCCAGCCCTACTTTGGGTTTGAACCATCGCCGTCCAACCATACTCTCTCCAGCACCGTCTCATACTCTGCGTCTTCCACTTTCAGCATCAGCTCATTTCTACCCTGGTTCCAGTGCCCGTCAAGCGAGCCGACCGTGGAGACCTGAGCTCCTCTGTCTAGTCTTGCGATATTAGATGGACGTCTAAGAGGAACTATATTCCTCCAGAATCCCACTTCACCTTACCTGCTCGACTATACTTCTCTGTCACTGGTCGTGCAACAACACTCAAACCACGTTGACAACTTACACCTTGACGACTTCCATATCCATCTGCCGTCCATCATATATCCTCCATCACTTTGTACTCGCACTCATGTCGCTGACTCTGGCGCCACCTATGCAGCACGACATCAAGTTACCTCTTGACTACTCGTCTTGCAAACCTCATCACTCCAGATATTCACCACCTGAGTCACCGCGAACCTTACCTTCGTTCTTTAATGATCGGGAAAGCGGTATGAACAACTCACACAGAGGCTTACCGCCTCCGGTAGGCATGAACCTACCCCCACCAAACGAACGTCCAACCTCCAGTATACAATCACTGGGACATCTGCCTGCGCCGCCTGCACAATGGACTGGCGCAGATGAATCGATGCGGCAATGGCTGCAAGCCAAAGCAGAAGAAGATCGCAGGCGGCAAGAAGAGGAACGTACGAAACAAGAAACGTTAAGACTTGATCAGAGAAAGGTCGAACAAGATATGTTGCGAGAGTCACTACAAGGAGGAGTACCACCCCCCATGGTTCCTTTGATCTTTGCTGGAATCGGTGGTGGTAATTTGCCTAGTCATACTTTGGAGTGGGCACAACAGTATCTTGCATCCTTGAGCATTCAGAATCAGCAACAGCAACAGCAGCTTCAGGCTCAGCAGCAACAAATGCAACAACTTCAACATCAGCAACCCTCACCGGAAATCCAAAGAGATAACCGTAATATCCCGGCCAATCCATATGGTCCACAACCCGTTCAAAACAACATCAGCCAGCAATCCCAGCAAGGTCGTGGCATCATTATGGCTCCACAACCATCTTCGAATTTGTCAAGACTCAACACTGTAGACTTGCAACCAGTTCCTACTCAGCCTCAGAGACAACAAATACAACCTGCACAACCACCACAGCCTGAGACCAACTCCGGTCCTGGACTATTCTTCCACCATTGGACACCACCGGCCAATCATCAACCACCTACACCCTCGGGGAAGAGCAATCAAGGCTCTCCTTTCTCACAACACGCTGGCTCACATCTACGGTCGGAATATCAAAACACACCCAAAAAGAGGAAGACTGGTAGCAGCAATCCTATGGCACCTACGTCACAGCCTAACGACCCCTCACCCCCATATTCGAGGTCTTCTCGTGAAAGAGAATCCTCCCCTCGCCCACGCTCCAAGTCTGGTACTCGCCGTCACTCACGACAACGTAGCGATACTTCTTCGAGAGACATGGATTCACGTCCCATAGCACGACCCAGTAGTCGTCAGCAACGACATGACGAAATGACCGGTGCTAACCACTACGACTCAAGACGTCAAATGAATCATAACACTGGAGATGATCATCACAACCAAATGAGATGGGATGGTCCCAAGTCCGAAACAAGATGAAGCTGTAATGGTAATGATGACGGAGAATGCTTCCATTGGGAACGTAATCAACGGATTCGGCTGCTGGTCAGTGGGATTAGGTTTGGAGCTTCTTGTGAATGTTTCTTCTTTCGCTTCGACGCAACATTATGCGGTCTTAATGTCACCGTTCAATCTCCGCTGGTTAGAGATTTTCATATTTCTTCAAATGTATGAGTACAACGATTCTACCGAACGTGATGACGTACTTCTGAAGAAATCTACGAAACGATCGGATTGACATCATTGTCTACGACCACTACAATTTTTTTGACTTGAAACGAAAAGCATGCTAGGCTTGTTTAGATGAGACACTGTGGCAGGCCCCGGTTTCTAGAATGTCTACTGGTCAACGAATTTCATACACATCTATCATCTTGTACGTATCATTGGATAACGCAGATACGATTCTGGAGTCAATTTGATTGACGTGAGTCGATTTGGAAATGAAGTGACTAAACCAGAGGTGGAGGGCATCACTCTTGATCGATTGGCACGATATACAGGCTCAGATACCTTTTAGACGGATTTACAATCTAGAACCTTGCCCTCTTGACATACCTCCTCAGCACAGCCCTTCAGAATTTATGTCGTTGGTGGCGCTTACCCGTTATGTTTGATCACCAGATCTACCACATAGGTCCTACACCGCCGATTATCATTTCCCAGCATACCCAATGATAAGCAATATCGAGGTCTACACTCGATCGCGTGCGAAATGACACTTACGGCGCACCGACACGACTCGTGTTTGATGTCCGAAATACGCCAGCCCATGCGGCGCTAGATGTATTCCAGAATCCAACCAGAGTTGTTAGCATGGACGAATTATACAACTCATGACGGGATCAATCTCCGTCTTCATCTCAGCATCGAGCGGTCTGTGTTCAGGGATGCTGACACAGAAGTACGCTTACTACTCAGCTAGATCAGGAGAATCTGGATTGACTTTGAACTAATTGTACCCGTTTTGGGAACGTCTCACATTGTCTGGCTGAGAACGCCAGTGAGTGGGTTTGTTACGGATCGGTTCAGGACCAGGGATTTTGACGTGACTTGCACAATCACAAAGTTCCAAAACGACTACGAAGAACGTTCTGAAGATTATCACATGAGATCCGTCAGTACTCACCGGCAGTGTCCCATGGTACCACAGGTTATTGTTTGATCATTTTCCAGGATGTTCATTTTGTTGTCGGGCTCGATCTGGAACACGTCCTGCTCCGAGACTACATCAGAAGTGCCTCAAACTCTACTGCATCCTAGCAAACCGAGCGCCGAGATCATTTGAGCAGATTTGCCTTCACATGCCCTCCTACTAGCTAGCTGAATGTGTTCTGGTTAAGCCCTGTCTAATTTAGCTTCAAATTTGAATGACAATAACCCTGATACCAATTGTGTGCATGAATCTGCCTGGGTCCTTGATTTAGCGGTCGCATTCGTGTCGCATATCTCCATTTTCGGTCATACCATATGTACAGATTCAGGAGTGCAGCTGAACGATGATTCCCAATTAACAGATGTAGTCCACTATACAGCTCGAATGTATACCACAAGGAGACGGTTGAACACCCATCTATATGGCGGTGTTGCCAATACTAGAGCTGCTCTCGCCGTCTGTGGTCACCTCGTAAAGCTCGAGCCCCGTCAGCATGATGGAGGTCCTTTGATTCGTGAAGCAATCTGGACATGATCAAGATGAAACAGACTAACAGGGTTCTACACTGACCAATCACACACGATTCGCAGCAAAGTCTGAAGGTGGTCTAGAAGCCGTGGCCTCAGCCTTACGTGGCACACCGTTTGTGGCTTATCATTGGTAGAGGAATGGAAGTGGTCGGAGATTTAATTGACGAATGAGCATGGGTCCTTGCCATATGTCGGACAACCCGGCAGACAAGGCCTTCTCTTTCCATACCTTGTGGCAAGGCTGATCTGATCGACCTCGTCAATTCTAACCTTTTCCACCACCACTACTCATCCCCCCTGCGAAACTTCGACCATCTCTATGACCGATATTCTCATAATCTCCATCGTCTGTACATGCTCCATATCTTCGTCTTATCCCGTCTGTGCCTTGCAGACCGGTGCGCCTCCTACGAAAAGTCGGAGGGGAAGTTTGACCTTGGCCCTGTCGTCGTCTCCAGCGTGGCGTACCCTCTTTGACAACGTTTGTTGTCAGGTCACATCAAACATACGACCAATCATGCCGGAGATGTGCCTGCCGATGTTCTGGCATATTCCTCGATACGACCATTGCGCCTGTTCAAGCTGGAATTTCTTGTCGGTGGCGGACTGAAGAGGAATTCTACGCAAGATTGGCTGATGTATCCGTACGAGCTGAATTGGAAATACATACCGCTGTCGAACAGTAAGATCATTCGATCACGAGGCATACTCCTGCGGTGAGAGCATGATGTGGTAATCTTGATCTTCACCAAGATGAGACCACGTCATCGATGTCCTTTGCTGATTGTCTTTTGTGGTTCCACATGGACACCAGAATCCAGAAGGACCACAGAAGCCTCATGTTTCATCCCCTCTCGAAGCTGGGGCAAATTGCTACCGCGTTAAACTATGGCCAATCGTTCTTACTATGACTATAGACTTTCGGATCCATCACCATATTCAGATCGAGTTCCATGTTGTTCTCCGTACTCAGGCTAAGCTTGACGTTCAAGATGAAGGTTTTCTTTTGAACTACTGCACGCATCTAGCTTCGTTACCCACTACACCATACCATGTCGATGATGAGCACGGTCTTTGTTTACCTCACATGCTAGTGCCACTGACATTGGACATGCATGTCATATCTATTCAGGTACCCATTGCTTATTCTTCCCGAGTTCGAATGGTTCGAGAGTCAAAGTCTCCATCAGACAGGGACGTACCCCGTGTTAGATTGCTGTCCGGAAAGTCACCACCAATGACTCCCTCCCCACTCTATCTCATACTCAGCGTTCGCGGCAAGAACGGTACTCAACCTGACCTATGCATGACCTTTCGGTAAGTGGAGTTGACGAAATACCCTCAAGCTAGAGCACTCTGGATTTTGGTCTTGCTGTCAAAACAAGGAAGGTTTAGACTTCTGAAGTTGGTGGCCTTGGGCGTCAACTCTTCCGCTGCCTATCGATTGCATTTCTCCTGTTTACACGTCATACTTCTTTCGTCCCTGCTTCTAGCCTACTTGGAAGAAGTGTCAGGAGACATGAACGTTAATCTACAGGCGCATAATGATCAATCCAATCAGCGCTTTGAGTATGTTCTCTCCTGAATCTGTGCGGCTCTTTTGGGATGACTTTGTTGTCCTTTTACAGTCAATCTTTCGGTCAAGACTTACGAGAAGCGCGGACCCGTACTACTCTCGTGCAGCAACTTCCGAGATGACTCAGATAAGACAGATGGTGTATCTTACTAGATCAATGGACTAGTATCAGGTATTGTTACAAATGGTATGGTATATACCGTTTTAATCAAGACAAGAGATACAGTACTTTACATTACTTTACCTCGCTATCTTACATCAATTCGTCTCGTGAACTTTCCCCGATGCAGCCTTACCAGGTTTCTCCCTGTCTTATATCTCCGAATCGGCACCTCTTACCTTTCTTAACGACATGTGCGTGATACTGTCTCAACTCTGTTCGTCACGTCTTCTGACCAACTCACACTAAATTCCATAAAACAACGTGCTGACTTACTGGATGGAGAAGTGATCCTCCGCACTGCGGTCGATCAGGTACCTTTAGCCGTTCCTTGCATCATACCATCACCTGCCTCACCTCGAGGTTCTGGATGTTTGTGGATCCCTACTGGCCAACTTTTTCTCAAGACACAGCTTAAGGGTCTGCATTGTCGGAGCTCATTGCTGTTAATCGCTATCGTTACCGCTGCTACTGCTGCTGTCAATTATTAGACAGAAAGAAAGCAGAGGGTATTTTCGACCGACGGACCAATCGCCAATTACATTGAGAAGGAAATTCATTTTTGACTTTCTCTTTGTTTCCGACTTACGTTGTACTCCATCTGTCTATCCAGCCATCCTTCCTAGCTTCGCCTGATACTGCCTTGGATATCGTTGTGTGTTGATTGTGCTTTGTTGTCACACTACATTGACTTGACTTGACTGTGTTTGATTTACTCAATCTCGTCACATGTTCTTCATGTCAATCTTCATCGACGGCGTTGTTAGTCGTTTTTGGCAGCAACAGAGCGGATCTCGGACATCAGTCTCTTTGTCGGCCTTGCTGCGAAAAGCCATGTTTCACATTGATGTGTAGAGCGAGACGAGGCAAGACATGGCAAGATGAAATGAAATGAGTTGATGCGCTGATGAGATAAGGATTCGATAGCATGTGGCGATACAGTTCAGCACAGTACAGTACAGTACGGTTTACTGCCATCTTGTACTTTGCCCGTAGTATCACGTCACATCATATCATATCATATCATATCATATCATATCATGTCATACTAGTACACCCGTCACATTCCATCTCACTTGAGCTCTATTGGTGAGTGAGATGGATAAAGTCCGACGTACTAAAGTCAGATGAGGCGTGACGGACCAGCGTCAAGATCAGGATCATGATCAAGCAACGAGAAATGAGCGTTGACGTTATGACTAAATTCTGCGTACATCCTATAGTGTACGGGTATTTTGTCGTATGTATCACAGTCCTGGTTCTACCGTGGGCTGGCTGAAACTCGAACGGTAAATTATAAAGTTGGATTATGTCAAGTTAGATAAAGAGGGAGAGATTTGATGGATGGAGATCGAAGCACTGATGGATTTGAAATGCGATGAGATGAGATGGGAGGCGATGGGATGGGATCAGATGGGATCAGATGTAGAAACAGTCTATATCGAGGCAACGTCCTATGCTATACTATACTACACTAAACTATATGAAGTGTAAGACCATGATAGCATGAAACGATATAGATCGTTGATATCCTGTGACATTTATTTTCTGAGCGATGAATAGACACGACATAACACAATATATTAGATTATTTCACGTTGATACTTGGTTTGTTTTGTTCTGTCTTATATTTGTTTAGTATACAGGAAATATTCTCCTGCTCTCCATGTGCGATTCAAAAATCAATCTATCGATAGTTCACCCCTCAACCCAGTCCATGATATTCATCTGCCCTGTCAAGCATCCTCCTCATTCGACTAAAATTATACTCTGGATCTGATTGTCGGGGTGAATGAGGACTACGGTATGAATATGTAGATGTAGGTGGAGATCTAGATCGCGATTGTGGTCTGACTCTTGTTGAGCGGTAAGTAGTCCTAGTGGTGAATGACGAATTGAGTGGTGATATACTTATCACGTTTGGATTGGGAGATTTTCTTGAATTGGGATATGGAGTTCGAGGTGGATTTGGTGTTGATGTTGATGTTGATGTTGGACTTGATGTGAGGACTCTTGGTCTTGAGGGTGGTCTTTGGTATATGGATGAAGATGGGGATGATAGTGAGGTGTGGAGACTTGGTCGGGGGTGGGAATGGATACTAGAGGAAGGGGATCTTGGATATGTTGGGGATGGAAGATAGATTGTTGAGGGTGTGTGGGTTGTGGAAATTGAGGTTGATGATGATCTTGATCTGATTGTGTCCTGTGTCATAGGTTGAGCTCTGCTTGCACCTGCGGATGTCTGTGTAATGATTTTATCAGGTGGTTTTCGTTTTCTGATGGCGGTGTTCTGAAGAGATGACCCAATGTTATGAGGAGTGTGTTTGACCATCTTTCCACACTGCGACTTTCCGCGACCTGGACAGCGATTTCGTGGCGATCTGTTGTAGCATGGTTGACAGATTGTGTATATTGCATGATTTGGAGAGTAGGGAGGACTTCGAAACTTTGGTCCTGTTTTACATTGTTTGGTATTGCTGCAGGTGAAATATATCATTTCTGGTGGGACCGATCTCAAGCAGAGGTTGCAAGCTGGTTGCATATCTCCGGAGTCGATATTCGAGAGCGTTAGTGAGGTTGAAGACTGTGTTGCTGGTGGCCCTGTGGCAATTGCTGCGTCTACAAGTTGTGGATCTTGAAGTATTGAGTGTGAGCTTGATACTTGTGGATGTGGAGCTGTCGAAGATGAAGACATTGCCTCGTGCATCAAATCATTCTGGGAAAGATTGACTTTCCTTACCGCACTGTCCTGACCTTTTACAGAATGATTGTCGGTTTCAATTCTTTCGAGTATATGTGTATTGGCGCTGAGGTGTTTGGATTGACCCCCATTGGAATCGACATCAGTATCTTGCCCATCTTCCACTGTAGCTCTTAGCATCAGCATCTTCAATGCTGGCAAAACCTGCTCTGGAGGTGGATCCACTTCTTCTATCCCCAAATCTTGCGTATCCTCCACGTCCTTCTCTTTACCCTTACGCTCCTGCCCGGAGCTCAATCGTTCTGGCGCAACATCACTGCATTCTGCGGAGGTTTTGAAACTAGGTAAAGCGAGCTCCTGTCGTACTTGGCTGACCTCTGCCTGCATCTCATGGTCCAACTTCGGAGGTGGACAGCTTTTCGAATCCATCGCATCAGGTCCTGAGTAGCTTGACAAAAAAGTCGCGTGATTCCCACCTCCACTTGGATCTACAGCTTCGAAATCACTGTCCCTGTCAGTCCACGCCGTCTCTGGTTTCCCGCGTACCGTGTGAGCGCTGTGTTGCGGGTGCGTTGACGTATCAACAACTTGCGCATTCTCAGAATCCAGACTCTGGGTTTCGTGATCTTGATGTTGAATATTCTCACTTCTACTCATACTCATTAGATTAGAGTACCTCCGCAGCTGCATATGCGTGAGTCGTGTCATGAACAAATTTAGGGCCGTCATCTGAATGTTGAATTGGACTCTGATCTCGCTCAGATTATCAGTGCTAAAAGCTGCTGTAATCATCTTTGTCCATGATGACAGATCCAACTGCCCCAATATCTCTGTTGGATCCCGGCCCTCGTATTGATCAATGCAATTGTCTTTGTTGCTAGTGTGAGACGCATTATCGATGGCTGCGTTGATGTTGTGTCTTTTCGAAGTCTCAGATACCTTTGGACCATCCTCGAATATCAGATAGAGTGGAACGATTGTTCTCAGCAGACCATCAAGGAGAGTTTCAATTTCGGCTCTCATGAAGTTTAGGCCATTGCTTGCTTCGCCAGTAATGAGATACTCTCGTATCAAACATATCGTAGTATCTTGTGACAAATTCGTCACATTTATCAGAAGGCTCTCTGCTTCAAGATTTAGCTCAACAAAATGTTTGCGACATTCTCGGACGTGACGGTAAGACTTTCCAGCCAACTCAGTAATTGCCAGAATGTCATCAAGAATTGAGTCGACCGACATCGAAATTCGTCACTAGGCTGTCGGCTGGAATCCTTCAGATCAGAACTGAGGAAGCACTATCTCGAGTGCATTCTGCTTTCGGTTTGAGCTTACGATCTTTCAGTCTGCACGGACGTAAGGGTAGTCAATTGAAGGAAAAGAGGACGATGTTGCGCTTGTGTGACATGTAGTTTCAGAACGTCCTACGATCGAACAGCTCACCTTTTAGCTTGCCAGAGACCTCTAAAGCTATGAAATTTCTCGGTGTCATCTCCATTCCCGCGCTATCTCAGTTGATCATGAGGTTGAGGATACCTCGTAAGGCGTACTTGATCATGTGGGTCGAAAAGAACACTACTCCACATATTGACGACATCTCTGTCTCCGAGATATTTGCGAAGCTCTAAATAACAACATAAATCTGATCTATATACCTGGATCATCTGACGAAGTGAACCCAGAAATTTGGGAATTCTTACGGCAGTGCAAGGAAATGGGCAAGGAAGTAAAGGTTGCACACGAGAAACTTTTTCGGCCTTTGTGAGGTTACACTGAGCTGGGTGCTGAAAGCGATTCTTTGGCATAGATCGACTCATAACCTTGGTCATTTGGCAATCCGCCAATAGTGAATTCTGCGCTGCAATTCACAATCTGTATCGTCATCGATGTCAGTGTGTTCGATCGACTCTTCGAGTTCAGCATAGAGTACAGTCTCGATAATGCAACAGGTACGCAGGCTGCCCCTAAACGACTATCGACAGCATACATGGATATGGAGGTTAGGCAAGTGAATCTATGGATCTTCCGACCGAACGACATCAACATCGCGAAGAGCTGATTACTGTTCTCTCATCCACAGCGAAAGATTCACACATCGAGACCTCGCGCACTACGATGTCTTGGTACCGCGTATCTCGGCGATGGTTTAATCATTGATAACGGTCGAACAACAAGGAGCATTCTGGACTACCTCCTGTCTCGTCAGCTATGGCTGCACCTCATCATGCTCGATTGAGTCATTTTATCGTTGGCTTTGTGATCCTTCCACTCTGCCAGAACCGTCCTGGATAAGCTCATCCAACTTTACTTGGGAGCCGCTACGGTAAGGCCTCATTCTTTGACCCTGCTGGACAATACAATGGATGTTGATAGATTTTCGCATTCAAGAGGCTCGAGTCTGCTGTAGCGGCGACGATAATGAGGATAAGTATTCGTGACGGCCTGCGTCGCAGACATCTTTAAGCTCTTCTTGCAAAGTGGAACGAGACCATCGACTCCCTCTTTATTGCTTTCGGTACCCAGGGCACTGATGCATACGCAAAGAGGAAAGCTGTAGAGCTTGATGTTAAGCAATGTCTCTGTAGACGTGGCGCAGAGATCTCTAGCGACAAGTTTTCGTGGAACTTGGAGCATGTTTAAGAATTCCGAAGGTGTGCGACAACGGTAATCAGCATGTCGACATCAGTACACCAACAATCATCTTCCAGGGCGGCGTATGCACTTCAAGATTCAAGAGTACCTCAAGAGACTGATTTATTCATTTAGCTATCTGCTCATTGTGGAGACTATGATAATCTATGACCGACGCACACCCTTTGGTACATCTTTGTGTCTACTTGACGATATGTCATATGGCGACGTTCTTGGTACGCTCAAGAGCTCTCAAGTCTTCCATAATGTCTGCGATGATACCCATCAGTCACCAAATCCTCTTGAGGCAAATCCATTACAATCGACTCCGAATAGAATTTCCCAAGATCGTCATCCTCATCTCCATCATCATCATCAGTGGTGTGACGGAAGTGCAGGCTGATGGTGAGAAAGAGACGATATTCCTTTACTGAAGGCAATAGTTTCAAGGTCGTGCAGGTGATATAGCTTGAGCTACAAACTTCAATGATGGTCTTGCGCCAGTCATCGGGGATTTGAGCGATCAAGCTGTCTCTATATATCGGATGCTTCCAGCCTTTGATGTAGAGTCTGGTGTTCTTGGGCATTGTACCGCTGATTTCTTGTCGAATCTGTTTGTTGACCAATCCAAGGTTGGTATTCATGCCGGTACGTTGAATTGTTGATATTGTGTTGGTCATGTTGATGATGATGGTTGGCTCATCGTAAGTTGATTTATATACAAGCTCACGAATCTCTGCAGGAAGATTGAGGAACTGCATGATTATATTTGTTCTGGTAAGGTGTGATATGCTTGTTTGCTGTATTTGTGTGTAAGTTATCGTGGTGAAACGTTCGGCCATAGATATGTTGCAGATGTGGGAAATGTTTGTTGAGATGGAAAACCCACCGGCTGAATATTCAGGTGCTTATATGCCTATACACAAAAGTGAAGGTCCTCATCGGGTGTGTACACGCCGACACGATGGTGAATCCGACGATGAAATGGAACAATTCTATTGGTCGGATCACTTGAGTGTGCCTGTTTGTTTTATTTGGTGCGTTCGAAATTCTTGTAGGTCACGCGATCGATCGCAAACAGTTATTGTAGTCACTCGAAGCAGGCACACGATTGCATCTTCACTCTTAACCCATGACTGCAGGGTATTTGCATCTTGCGCTGAGGTTGGACGGTATCGAAAGGAGCTTCTATCGGAGAGGTATCATCGACTGTACCCGAGCGGCGAGTTCGTATCATAGTCGAGCAAAGTGACACGGAGCCGTGGCATATTGGCATTTGGTACTTTCGTTACATATTGTTATGCTGCTTGTTGTCTCGTATCGAGACCTATCAGAGAATTCATCATCGATTCGTCGCACCGTACCATTGTGCGCATTCACAGAACATCTAGGTTCAATATCCTTCGGCGTTGTTCTCTGCAGAAATAGCTGGAAAGCCTTTTGACAGAAGTGCGAACATCTACATTCGTGTCGCTTCCAATGAGTGAGGGTCGACATCATTGCTCAAGTTAGGGAAAATTACAGGATAGCGTTTGCTCAGTCCTCCGAATTGCATGTCGACCTCGAAGATCTATGGTACGTTAGTCGTCCGAGGATCTGAGATGTCAAGAGATTACTTACTATGCCTTTGTTGTAGTCGTTGTTCAAGTTGTAGTGCATGTCGAGCAGAACAATCTCAAAAGTAAAATTGACACCTGCTTCCGCCAACTTCTTGTGTAGACGAGCTTCAATCTTTCGAAACAATTCCTTACGATTGCCGAGACCGAAAGCATTGCATACTTTCGTCATATTGGGTCTCTCCTCGCCAAGGAGCCGCTTGATCTGAGTGGTGTGAAGCATACTTGGGTGTAGCACTAAATGTGCAGCAACACAATGCTTCAGGGCTGGGAAGAGACTAAGGTCGAGGTGCATTGATTGTTGAAGGGTATCATTGTAGATGGTCTGAATTCTGAACCGCAATTGTTTTGGTATGTTCATGGCTGCCCGGGTCACTACTTTCATGTAATGGTCTTTCTTGAACCACACTACTGTGCAGTCTCCGAGCACAGGCATTGCCTCGCATCTAATTTGTTTGTTGGTGTACAGGATGTCGAGCGATGCTCCCATGTAATACATTCCAAGGTCTTCGAAGATGCCACGGTTATCGAACATGATTGCGGACTTCTTGAACACGAGCTTGTAGATTTTGACTCGGCTTTCAAGAGACAAATCGAGGAACGTGGCAGGGGTTGAGGGATGAGTTGCTGGTAAGACTGCTTGAGACATCTTTCTATTGCGTTCGTCACTTTCGAAAAAGGTAGATAGTCGTTGTCTTCTTTGGCTTCGCTGAGATCACTCGTTAGACGTAGCGGGACAGGAGCCTGGTTATCTGTTACCTGATAGAGATGGACCTGGTATACTGGCAGCTAGCTTGAGTCGCTCGTTCAATCAAATCGTCTCTTCTTGCTCAGTGAATTTTCTGGATCTATATATTGCGGGGACTCAAGAAATAGCGGTGATGATGAGGAGGAAACAGTTGGAGCTGTTCGTCACAGAGTGAAGTTGATCAACAGGAGGGGGCCCTGTAGGTCCAGGCAAAGGCACACATGAGGGAGTCGTTACTCGTGCTCCTTGATAGAGCTCCAACGCATATAGTTGGAGCCATGTTCAACAGCATCGTCGTTGTAGCTCACCAAGAACCAACCGTGTATTTTTCAGAGTATGACTCCCAAAACTTTTGGCAGAGAGCATCTTACTTATGATGTCTGGGATGAAAGCTTGAGAACATCGCAAGCTACCAAAGTTTGCCTGATCAAACTGCTCATTGATAGCATTGTAGCAAAGGGCTTTCAGGTACATCAGCCGGTCAGTGTTGAAGCCCAACGACGATCGTATTGTCAGGCACTCCTTTGTGGTGTGTCGGAGATCTTGTCAAGAGACAAGAGATGTGATGATATCAATGTGCGTAGTATGCTCACAAGTTGTGCCGTAGCCTTGGCGATAGAGCTCGCAGTTGGCAGGTTATCCGACAAGCAATCATGTTGGTGGTTCACTATTTCAATCATGAACAATAGACAATAAAGACAGGCAAAGGTTTGCCAGATCAGTGACAGATATTCTGGACAATAGAACCTCCTGAATATGCCTGTAAGTCGTTAATGTAGAGAAATTGACAGATGATATGTAGACTCAGTCCTTTCGCCTTCACAATATCGGCGCGTCAAACATTGCGACAACAAGACACACCTCCTGAGACATGAATCATGCAGACGACCTATAGATTATATATTACACTCGGGATATATACAATACCAACAATGTTAAACACCAATCCAAGCAGCATTACGACTCTAACAAACGAACTTCCAAGCTTTCTTCCACCAAGGCCATGTGGCTTTGATAGCTCTTTCCTCTGCTAGAATTTCTGCCAAATTCTCAGTCCTTCTGCCACTGTTGATGTCGATATTTCTTGTGCGTTTGATACTTGTCTTGAAGAGAATCTTGTACCCCAGATACATGACAAGAACAATAGGAACTGCAAGATAGACCTCGAAGAAGGTCTCAACTCGCTCGCCTGCTGTGAGATCACCATAACCTATTGGTGCAATGCCGGTCCAGAACTGAGCTATCAATATCAGGATGTTCATAACCAGTCCTAACCAGGATCCCCAAACTGTAGCCTGAGATTTGAAAGCAAGCTCGTCGAGAGTATGACCAGCCATTTTCCAGGCCTTCCGAAATCGAATATGACAGAAGCAAATTGATGCCCAGGTGAAGATCGAAGCCAAACCTGAAATGGCAATCATCCAATTGAACGCCTGATTTCTAGCGTCAGAACCAGCGGCGACAACATAGCAGATAAGACCAAAAGCACTCGAGAACAGAATAGCGACCAGAGGCCGACCACTTCGATCAATATAACCAAGGATCTTTGGAGCCTGATTGCGATCAGCTAGTGCGGCAAGAGTTCTGCTACTCCCGTAGATAGATGAATTTCCCACTGACAACACAGCAATCAGAACGACAACATTCATGATCGAAGGTACAGCAGAGATTCCAGCATCTTTAATCGCGATAACAAAGGGTGAAGCGTTGATATCAGAGCTGCTGGTACCGTTGAGAAGAGCATCATTGTTGTATGGGACCAAGACGCCGACGATTGTA
The DNA here is from genome assembly GCA_032357745.1 of Camptophora hylomeconis. Taxonomy (NCBI): domain Eukaryota; kingdom Fungi; phylum Ascomycota; class Eurotiomycetes; order Chaetothyriales; family Chaetothyriaceae; genus Camptophora; species Camptophora hylomeconis. The sequence goes on along the minus strand of JAOTMB010000003.1, from coordinate 337,340 downwards.
AGTGAAACCATATAAAACTGGGCGCGTTAGTTTGTCAAGAATGTCAGAGACTTGCTGCTACGTACCAAAGTGATTCGCCAGAATACTTGCTTGATCGCACTAGGAAGTGTGACACGAGGATTCGCTGATTCAGCAGCTGCTAGTCCGACCAGTTCCGTACCAGAAAACGAGAATGCAGCTGTGACGAAAACAGAGCAGAGACCTTTGAATCCGTTGTTGAATGCACCAGGGTCATACCAATATCTTGCACCAATATAGCCTGGACCGCCTGGAACACCTCCAGTGTTTATGACTTCTTATTGTCAGTTTCAGAGCAGAAAAATGTGCATGAATACTCACTTATTCCAAGAATGATGAAACCAACCACTGCAAGTACCTTGATGATAGAAAAGACAAACTCCGCTTCACCATAACCTTTTACTCCGAACAAGTTGATGGAAACAATCACGACCAAAAAGATTGTAACCCATACTGCTGGGTTGACATTTTCGGCTCCAGACCAGTAAGTCAGAGTAATAGAAGCAGCCACGATCTCAAGCGGGAGTGTGACAAGCCATTGAAGTGCGTAACTATGTCCTGGTTAGCCAAAGGTTAAGAATTGAGCCTCCAAGTCGACTTACTTCCAGCCCATCGCAAAACCCCAGGCAGGATCCATAAAACGAGTGGCATACACAGCAAAAGATCCAGCCACTGGAAACGCCACAGCTAGTTCACCGAGAGCGTGTACAGTACAAAACAGCATGATTCCGATAAGGCCGTATGCCAGAACGAGTGATGCAGGACCGCCAGTAGCCAATGCTGAGCCGGCACCTACGAAAAGACCAGTACCTTGAGAGTTATCAGTATTCGATGTTCGATCTTGGTTACTTCTTAGTCACTGACCAATACTGCCGCCGATTGCGATCATCTGTAAATGACGTCCCTTGAGTTTCATAGCAAGCGCAGGTTCTGCAACCATCTCGCCAGGAATAGGATTACCCTCAGCATCGATAGCTTCAGTGACCACACGAGCATTAGGATTGCGTTTGAAACTGTCGACGAACTGTCCAAAGAAACCACCTGCGGCTGGAAATTCAGTCGAGTGACCGAAATCCTTTTCATGAGAATGTCCACTTGGACTTCGTTCAATATCCTTCTCCATCGCGACGGCGTAAGCAATATCCTCAAATGTGTTGTATCAAATTGCAGTTGTATATTGAAAGATGAACAGTAATGATAATCAGAGGAAGGACCGAATCTCGCTACCTGCCAAAATGAAATGCCAACAGCAAGGAAAACCGCAAACTTCAAATTTACACCGGTACGAAGACGAATTCATAACACTGCGGCGAGGCCACATAGTTTATACAATCGTACATGTTGTTTGAGACTTCACGGTTTGCATCCTTGATCCACTCGAAAGGCCCTGAGTTCTCCACAGATGGAACCGTGCCACGGCTCAGGTTTGTAAGATCGAGGTAGCACATACGAACAGTGCTACTCTGTAAGGGACGACACGGCAAAAAATCCACGATGAAAGGTAGGACATGGCCGATGTGCGTACCGTCGAAGGCAAGAAGGTGGATCTGTAAGTCAGCAAGCGCTGTATAGTGGTCTCCATATAGCGGGTCTAACGGGTATGAGGCAAATGAGGTCACCCACTGCAAGTTACCGTACCGACTTCAGCCTCATACTTCATTCACTCGATGTACCTTGTACGTTGAGATCAAATCGTACTCAAATGGTGTCGTGTGGACCGATGATCCCAAGATACGAGAGCAGACATACAGCTCAAAACGTTTTGATAGACATATAGTGTCAAGTAATCAATGAATCACAAACCATAGCAACACATATCAACAGACGAGAAATCTTTCTCCTCAGAGCCCGATAACTCACTACTGCAGCACTACTCACCACAGCACTAACATCGTAAGTAGTACACAAACATACCTGAAACCCAACTAAGCAAGCAAAATGCGCAATTAAATCTCTTCAAGTCCGCCAATCCCCAAACAAGCATTAAGATTTTTTCCTCCCATATCCAAGAACCTCAAACATTTTCACAACAGTAAATTGATTAACCGACTCCCTTCTTGACCATACCCTACTTTGGAAAAAATGCCTCGTATGGAGAAAACAATCATAAAAATTTCTGCACATTCAAACTTTTGTATCGAATCGACTTGACCTTGAATTGAATTAAAAGAACGGCTTTCAAGGAATGGATAAGCGGATTCGTTCCCGCTTGAGGAAAAAAACCTTCTTCGGAATCAGATATTTAAAGTGGAGACTTATCATAGTCCAACTTGTACAAGTACAGTAAATGACTCTCAGGTGAGACGCTCTATTCCGCTCGTGAGTCAGGTACAGTAAGTGATAGATATTATCACACGTGTGGTACATTATATGCATATAGCTGCTGCTCAGAGAACCATTCATATCCAGAGTCTTGTATTCGTTTAATTGTGTCTACTTCCGCATCAGCGATTGCGCTGATCATAAGACGACGTCGATTCTTCGTCGTTGACTATGTTCTCCCTGCTTTGAATCTAGGCTTCATGTAATAAGTTCAGAGATGAACGAGCGGACGAAACGGAAGGATCTGTGGACGTTGAGACTATTTGCTCTTGACTTGACTCGAGCCGGTTCGACTCGAGGCTGCACGAAGCCGATAGAAATATAACATAATAGCTCTCTTTGGGAGGCTATGAACACGAGATCTCGTTCGTGTACATGTATGCATATCACATTATATTGTATCATGTCTGATCGTGCCTCCTACTCACAGTATAGTACTGTAATCCTCATCTGACTGCCTACTGTAGTGCAACAATTCGAATTCTAAAACATCCCATAGCTGAATGATAAATCGTCATTCCAATCGAGTTCGAGTTCGAGCCCAATCCTGTAGAAATCCATCTAAGTTCAATACCCATCCTCTTCAACGTCAGCATCAGCATCAATCATTTATTCCTAGAACTCATGACTTCTCCATCCCTGCGCCGTGGTTCCCACAGTAGCAGTAGTCGCCCCGGAACTGCCCCTCCTGAGACCAAGGCCGCGTCCCGTCCCATTTCCAGCTCCAGTCCCATCACCGTCCAAATTCAATTTAGCCAAGACCTCGGTCGGTACAGTGGGTATATATTTCCTTGCCCGCTCTCTGTTTGTTCCTCCTATTCCTGCTCCGTACGTGATGAGCATGTCTGTTGATGTTGGTAAGGAGAAAGGGAGCATGAGGGATTGGTCTAAGAGCAGAAGGTTGCGGTTGACGGGAGGATCGGTATCGGGTTCGATAGGCGTTGATATCGATGGAGCGGGAGGTGGTGCTGGTGTGTCGTTACTTATTGAAGGTTGAGTTTGGATGGGAGTTCCGTTTTTACTGTTTGTCGAGGTGTTGGGTGCTGATGTAGGTTGCATGGGTGTGGAAGGAGTGATTGGTCTTTTGACGAGGGTTTCGGATCCCTTTTGAAGTTGAATTAAGAATTTCATGTGATTTTTTAGAAGGCTCTTTTCTCCTACTTCTGCTCTGTAATTTTTGACTGCGTGAATCAATTGTGTAGGTGAGAGGCGTTGCAATTGCATCAATGTGCCAACCAAAGATTCATGATCCTCTCCCAGAGAGCTAAAACATTGTAGCCATTGCAACAATTGGACGATAGGGGAGAGATGCCTTCTTGCTGAATCGGCGGTCGTCTCACCTGTAGATATTGTGGAGCCATTCTCGTAATGTTCAGGTTGTCTGTTATTTGCTCTGGCCCAATCTTCAATCACGGACACGTTCATTCGTATTTGCATTGCCTTGGTCCGAGAAAGATAGCGTCTAGTGTTGATGACACGATTGAATAGTTCAGCACCAATCCAGTACAACAACTGTGCCAAAATCTGAGAGGTGATTACGGAATGGACATCGTACAGATCTAGCACGAACAGCGTAGACGACAACAATGAAGTTATGTTGCGAGGCGATATTTGTGCGCGTCGTTTTGGCGACGGAGGTCGATACATTTTCTCCGGTGGCTCATCTCTGGCTTTTGGACGAGATTTGAAAACTTTCCATTCACCCTGGAATTCGATCTCGTCTAGACCTGGTATGGTTTCATGATCAAGGATAGCTATGTCGAGAATCTTGTTCATCCTTCTCTCGGCGTCTCGAATTATAAGGATGAATGTCTCATTGATCAATTCGGCCAATTCCTGTTGAAATTTAATGGTCGTTTGTACAAGTCCAGAATCCTTCTTGAGATAGTGCAGTAATAATGTAGCGTTGGATATCCAGAATGCTAGCATTGTCATATCCCACTGTGATCGTTCCACAACATCATTGATGCGATCCATAGCTTTAGTAAGTAAAGCTTCTAGAAGCGGTCGTGTCATATGATAATGAGCATATCTTGCCATCAGGAAAATGAGATTTGCTGGAACGGGCTTCTGGGATGGTGATCGCTGAGGAGTCATATTCGTAACGATCAAATCCAGTATGGGATCCAGCTGGGCATCCTGAAAGACGAACATCTGATCTCCCACACAACGCTCCCAAATGAACTCCTCCTCGTCCTCATCGAAGCTTGGCGAGTCGGGTTTCTCATCAAATCCCAGGGTAGATAGGTCAACTTCCAGATTCGCGGCGCTCTCCTGCATGAGCATTCTCCTCTTCATTTCACTCTCGGCTAGTTCTTCCTCAAATCGATCCTGATCCATACCAGCATGATAGAAGTCGTCTCCCATGCTAGTCGCACCAAAGTTGTACCCATTCTCAGACAAATACTGCGAGAAATCCGAACCAGGCTGTACAAAGTCGTACGCCGTTCCCCCGGACGAAGACTTGATGTCTGGATCAGCGCCATGATCCAGTAACATCTTCGCGATGGTTTTGTGTCGATTTGTCATCGCCCACATCAACGCACTCCATTGATTACGATCCTGCTTGTCAACTACAGCACCGGCGTTTAGCAAGGCCGTTACAACATCCTGATGACCAAAGCAGCTGGCGTAGATGAGTGGAACTGTGCCTTCTTCGTCCGCTTGGTTGACATCAACATATTGCTTTGCCCTTCCACCAACCAGTCGCTGTATACGTTTGACATCACCATTGCTTGCTGCCATGTTAAGACTTTTCTGCAATATCTCCTTCTTCTGCTCAACAGATATCTTCCCATCAGTCGCAATCGCATCTTCATCTTCCTTTGTATCCCCCAAGGTTTCCCTGTGTTGTGTTTGAGCTGCCACCATCTCCATCAAACGAGAGTCGCTATCCTGTAGATGATTCTGTATTGTTTCTTCATCGTAGGCCGGAGAGTCGAGCTTGAGGTCAAAGGCTAGCGGTTGCGCTGGCGTAGGCGCAGTAATATATTGGGCAGATCCTGACATTCACGCCTATTGTCAGTCTTCCGCTCCGACCTTCATCTTGGATCTCGAATCTGCTCACCCTGCCATGCATCATATATCTCCGTCTCCCCAGTATACGTGTCAAAGTTTCGTCGGTCGTCCAGTGAAGTAGGAAGATCATTCGGTATCTTACGGGGAGTCGTTGGCGAATCTTCACCGGACTCCCAACCCGTATGTGTGTCGATATGCTCCATGGTCATGGGATGGATGCAGACGTGGATGAACGGATGTTTGCATATCGATGAGCATACTGACAAACACTATGTCGATGCCATTACGTGATCGGTTGCAATGTGACTATATTGTAGAGATCTTTAAACCCTCGAAAACGCTGGATGGATGGTTGAACAAGGTGTCCCGTGCGAGTTGCTGTACTTGTCCCTCGACACGTCTGTCTGTTTGATCGTCATCCTTAACTCGGAAAGCCTTGTCTTGGCATGTTTACCAGCACGAGACATTAATGCGGAGTAATCTCAATAGTATGCGCTTCAGAAGCAAGAATCAAGACATACAAATTATTGTAGTGAGTGGGTATTATAATCGTCTGTCCTTTCCACTATCCTGGAATGTCATGTAGCTATGCACTGATCCTTGAACAGACGGGCCTTCTGAACGTGTGATCAAATATACCTTCTCGTACCCTATTCTCGTAATCATGTCGCTGACGATGAACCAGACCATTCCAGATGTTCTCATCCACACCAAAACACCTTCGCTAAAAGCCAATAGACTGTCCAGAATCATGTCCTGTGTCTGAATATCCTTCGCAGGGCTATTTTCATGTTGTATCTGCTTCTACCTCCAGAGTCTTACTCAAAGCTCTGATCCTTTCGTCTTCCAAAGCAGCTATCCATAGACAACGCTCAACTATGCCGTGAACGGGGTCAAAATTATACTTCGAACTTGCATCGATGAATCGCAAGAGGCCCTTGACTATTACGGCCGCCGTGCGAAATCTCTCGAAGTTGATTAGAGGGGTTAAATTAGTACCTGCATCTATTTCTGCAGGTTTTTGTGCATTATACGTCAAGTCATGTACATATAAACCTAAACTTATCAGTACTAGTTTGCTGTGAGAGAATTATCGCTCGACTTACCAATGAATGGGATGCAACCGTCAGTGAGATCTGCAGATTCCATTTCAGCTCGGAGATCATGAAAGTTTCGAATCGGCTGAATCAAAGCCTCCATGTTTTTGAGAAGTGACTTGTCGGGTGCCGAGACCTGATTCCACGTTTTGACAAGACGAGCACAGTCGACTGAAGTCAGAGCTATCGTGATCTGCAACATAGTCGCATAGTTGTGCAGCCTCCGTGCATGCGCTGCAACATGAATGAACTTTGTGATTACCCTGACTCGCTCTCCAATATCTTGTGTAAGCACGATTTCGGAGATCGTCCATTTGACCATCAGATTGAAGCGCGTAATCACCAAATCTACTCCTTTTGTACCCTGCTTCGTGACGTATTCTGCCCAGTCAAGAATACCGGCTGGTTTACTGCTCCATCGCATCTCTACCAAATCTGACCAATCAATTTCAGTGAGGGCGGATTGTTCAATGAGTGTGAGCTGCTGCGCAAGCATCTGTGAATCACAAGCAAGAATGAACGGTATATGTGCAGGCCCGACAGGAATTTGCGTCTTGCGTGGTCTATCTCTGGACTTGTCGGACGGAGCATGTGGCATTGTTGGAGAAGGTTCAGGCGTCAGTGGCTTATTTGATGGACCTGGTCCTCCATCTAGAGCCAAACTTGGATGCATAGACAAGTTGACAAAGGAAGAGTGTGCGAGTGGATGAGAAGGGATTTCCAGACCTGATACAGCAGTACCTGGCGCCACTAACATTGCTGAGGCAACACTACCCATGGCCTCAGAGTAATTAATAATATCGACTGACATTTCTGATGATAAATCTGAGAGATTCTCGTCCTCATCCAGAAGGAATGATTGATTGGTATGTGATGTGCCTGGTCTGAGCAAATCTCGAGTGCTGTCACTACGATGAGTCGAAATAGGGTCGGCAGGTAATTCCTGTCTGCGAGATGGATCTGGCAGTATTGGGGAGAAAGCGACTCGTGTTGGACTTTGGAGACGACGTTCATGTAGAAGATCATCCTCTGACTGTACAGCTGCCGAACTTCTGTGTAATAGCGGCACAGAGTCATGGGAACGTTCTGTATTGGCCACAGATTCGTTGGAGAGTCCGAAAGTGGCTTGCTTCTGACCATACGGTCTCTGTATGGTTAGAGGCAATACGTTTTTGCCTTGGACATTGGGGTCCAAATTTGAAAGAGCCAGATCGTTCAGTCGCTGCGTATAGATGGGATGAACGATCGCGCCTGATTCGTCTCTTCCACTCTGTGAGCTGTTCGGCATTGTCGAGCCAGAAAAGGCTTGGCTAGGTGTCAAACTAGGACTACGTTGTCGCAGATCCGGCGAGTTCTTATCGTAGAGGCCTTCAAGCTTCAGTAATGTCGTTTCGAGACCACCGTCGTCATCATCAGGTATTGAAGAAAATCCTGCGATGGCTGCTTCAAATGAAGGTCGAAGATGCTGAGATGAATGGGTGTTGATCATTGACACTTGATTTTGCTGTGGCTCATGAGCATCGTGCGCTTGTGTAGTAGGTGTGGCATTACTCATAATGACCAAAGATTCACCAGGTGATGAAGCTGTCTCAGCGACTGAGTCGAGTGATTCATGATGTGGTACCGCCACCTCTAGGTCATGCACGTTCTGGTTTTTACGCAGGTCACCTCCAGGCATGCGACGAAGGATTTGTACGGGACCCTGTGAGCTGCCGGCATCATCTTGATAATCCTGTGGCGCGGTGATTGCACTTGCAGTCCCATCTGCGCTCGCTTTCGCACGCAATTGAGCATCGCTACTATTCAAGGACGGGCGATTCTTGACAGTAGTACTGCTTGCCGATGGAGAATTAAAGTTCTCCGGGACGCCCGTTGCTTTGTGCTCTGAGAAGTCAGCCTCTTTGTCCTGAGATGGTGACTCGCGAGTTTTGGTCGAACTGTCGGCATTTGCGTCTTCATCAAATGCGATTTGAGTCGCATAAGAGGCATGCCTTGCCTCCACGTCTCCAGTAGAGCTGCTGTGCGGGTTGAGAGATGACGATCCATCTTGATCCTGATCATACAGAAGAGCGCCAGACATCGTGGAGATTCCAAGACCTGTCTCATCAACGATCAGTATGGAACCGCTCTCTGCTGTCATGTGGCTTAACACGCGACGCGCTTCTGTTGGTGCGGCAGAAGTTGTGGCATGATGGGCTGACATTGATAGGGAGGTGGCGGCTTTGGCCATGCTCGATGGATCCGAAGGGGTGACAACGTCCTCTACCCCTGGTACGTGAGCCTGGTAGCTTTCTATTGCAGCGGCACAGAGTAAATCGATTCGGATAGGACTTCTTGGCGGTAACACTACACTTTTGTTACGCAGCTCATCTTGGGGGCGAGAGAGATTATTTGGCATGGGCGATTTCCTTCCAACCAGTGATTGATTGCTGTATGGAGCAGATATGGTGATCATAGCTACATCTCCATTCCCGGGCCTTCCACTCAATGCTCGCCGGATCGAGCCAAATATATTCTTCACCGCCGGAGCAGCTGCTGATTGTTGTCCTGAGTTATTGTTGCTCGAATAATGACTAGTCTTCAAGTCATACGCACTCGATGGACTTAGAGGCATCGTATGAGGAACATGAACAAAAGGCTCCACAGGCGCGAAGACAAATCCGCGGATAATACTACCATCATAAGGCTCGATCCAAGATACTTCATCACTAGCGGTTTCACGAGGTGTTCTTGCCCGAGTACTATCGAAGGAACTGCCTCCGCGACGGTGATGCTGCATCTTGCTGTCTGGACGACTGATCACGACTTGTAGATCTGAGGGGGCTCTTTGTCTTCGTTCCAGAACTGTGACTGGATGAGGTCTTTTGATATTCGAGGCGGCTTCGGTGGTGCTTCGCATGGGTTTAAGAAGGATCGAGCATGAACGAGGCTGAATACTTTGCTCGCTGTGACGAGAATCGGGCGCGCGAGGTGAGGTGACGGGGGGTTGTTCCCTGTCGTGCCGTACCTTTTTGATGATAGTTGCAGGTGGCAAATCTATTGGAGGTAACGGTGGAGGTTGAAAGGAAGATGAGGCCACGGGGTTTGATGTCGGATCAATCGCTTGACTGTCAGTATATTCAGGGTTTCTACTCCCGATAATCCCTCCTGGATGGATGTCAGAGTCTTGATTGTCGTCCATATCGAATTCGTCACCGTCCCAGTAGAGCAAACATCTCCCATTCCAGCACCGCTTGAGATCCTGCAAAATCTTGAGATCACTAGGCCCGCCAATCTGCTTACTTTTAACTTCATTATACAAACTGTTAACCTCATCACAGAAACGGACTCGAATGCGTCGATCCGTCACAAAATCGTCCATGAAATAGTTCAAAATCCAGTGCCTCAAAGCGGCGAAAGTTCTTATGCGGATAATCCGTCCATCATCTGACATTCTACCAATAGCCCAGGCCAGTCGTGCCAGTAACAGGTCAAGCACTTCAGCAGTTGACATATATGATCGAAAGGTTAAGAAGAAGTCCGAAACTAGCTCATAGTCCATGAATGACTCTGAAGATATTTGAGCGATGATCCGTGCGGGTGTAGCTGCAGTGACATCTCTCACATCATGTGCAAATCGAACAACAGACGGGTCATTGTAATGAGCTGATAGTTCATCGTAGATCGCTGGAGCAACGGGTGATCCTAAAGAATACGAAGAATTTCGAGGGTTTACTGGATCCTGCCGCATATGATTCTGACCAGTCCTGACATCAACCGTTGGGTCGAGCGACTGTAATTTGGCAAATGCTTTGAGACTTGCAGGCGGCGGACCTGATTGGATAGCTTCGGCTTTGATAGGAGTCGACTGTCGGATGGACGGTACTGACGAGGTCTGTGAGAGGGTAGAATTTCGTAGTATGGGAGTACCATGTGTGCTGAAACGAGGGACTCCCAACCTGTAATGTGGTATCGATATCTCCAAAGACGGTTTCGAGTTAAGTTCATCAGGACTAGGTGTTACGGTTCCTGCCCTATTGATGACAATCTTTAACGTCCTTGGCCATGCATTGATAAAGGATTTTCGTGATTCATCTAGAGTTGAAAACGATTGACTGCGATGGTGTGCTGGTCTGACAGCACGTTCCTCTTGAGCTCTGGCAGCTCGCTGAAGTAGTCGTTTCGGTGACACCGAGCGTGTTCTTGGTTTGTCATTCCTGCTGTGATCAAGGTGCTGCGTATCCAATAACTCAGTCTCCTTCTCATCGGGAATCAGAATTGTAGCGGTCGATGCGACGAAAGGAGCGACTGGTGGAGGCGATATCATAGGCGAGATCGTTTCCTGATGTACAGACGGCCTCAAGTACAGCACACCACCAGTACCAACATTTGTCACCGTAAAGGTCCGGCCTCGCTTGGTGTCCGTCGTATTGTCTCCATGTCCAGCGTCTTTGTCCTTTTTCGTAGAGCGCTGTCTCAGCACATCGGTACTATTCTTTGCTCGGCGCAAAGAATTCGATCGCTTTCCTTGATGCTTGATAGGAGCTGAAAGATTCCTATTATGTCCTTTGGCGTACCCAGTCGTATGGCTGCCTTGAATCTTGATAGGACTGGAGCCCGCTCGCGTATGTCCGGAAGAAAGAGGATGATTCGAAGTCGTTATCTGGTTTGCGACGACTGGATCTATGGAGACCAGAGAAGACCGGCTGCTCTGCGTAGGTTTGGGACTCATGGTGCCTGTCGTGCTTCTATATGCGGCTGGCGCAATGCCGAAGCTGGCTCGAGAGGTAGACGATTCAATCAAGCTCGAGGAGAGATATCGTGCTTAGGCTCGGATCTCGCTCGACGATACCTGAGCTGCATCTTTGACCAAATATGGACCAAGCCGTTATGTGCTGCGGCGGCGGTGTGGACGAGAAATCGTCAAGTGATAGTGGAACTGCGACGCGTTTCCGTGGTCGTGTACAAGGAGGCTCGTTTCCAATTCGTAGTGAACAGTCTATGACCAGGTCATATCCATAACATGTTTTACTTCAGCTGTCGACGATTTGTGTGGGCACACAGAAACTCCAGCAATAGTCGTCGAGAGCAGAAAAGCGCGGCGCGATGAATGTTGGAACAAAAGAGGTGAATGGATGCGGTACTCGGGTGGGTTGGATCAGAAGCGCAGCCAGTCGTAGGTGACAGAAGCGGACGATAGCTAGCCTAAAGTATAGGGCCGGTCAGTCGAGTCGAGTCACTGGCTTGCAACAATGTTAGACCATGTGCTTCAGTAGGTTTTAGCTTACGGTGCTATACAGGACGCCTGCAGCCGGGGAAGACAGGCGCAACTCTGTTTCTAACGTTAATGCAATCCCTTTCCGAATCTACGGCGTCCTATGGTCTTCCTTGATATATAGTGCCCTGTCTACCGCCATCTGTTTACACACACGCCCACATTGAGAACTGAGACACTCGATCTGAGCAGACGCGACTGTTCATCGCGCCCGACTCGGCACATCCTGTTCCACCACCCTGCATTGATATACAGCTAGCAGTCCGTGACGGGCAACCACCTTGTCATCCTAACGCTTCTTGCCGCTATTTGGCTGCGTTTCCTTCCGCCGGTGGATCGTCAACCACAGCCTATCGTTAATCCGGTCGCTTGCGGACCTATTGTTAGGCGTTCGCTCTCGTGATTAGTGGAACCAAACTGACGGACTCGCATACACAAGCTTCCCGAGAAATGCTTTCCATCAAAAATTCAAATAACAGAATGAGTGTTAGCCTCACTCTCTATTGGGTAAACACACTTGGCCGACATACGTCGGATGCAAGTCCATAACCAATACTGCGACCATCCAAAGTGGAATTCCTCTCCGGAGGCATCTTGTGATTACCCTCAAGCAGTCGACTGTCAGTGTACTTGCAAAGAGTGACTGCGACGGTGGTTATCTAGACAGTACCACATCAAAACTTGGCCAGGTAATTTACTTGATAAATATAGACTAGGTCGACAGCAAATGTCGGCGATCGTCAGTCATAAGTCAATGACCAGGTACGGGAATTGACCAGGATTACTTCAAGGAAGCTGGTTGTGGCTCCTGTGCTCTGGCATCGAGATCAGGTCTCAAGCACACTTGATAAGGTCCCTGTTGTTTGTGATGACTGCTGACGGGAGATTGCAGCAGTTGAGTTAACATTGTTGTTTACAAATAAGTATTGTTCCACATGCTGTCAGAATAGCCAGCTACTGTGACTACGACCTCAACTTTTCATCCACCATTTTAGAGACCAACTTCTCCAGAGCGACTGGTATGTCACTGCCGCCTCTTCCTTCGAAGTAGCCTAAAACGCTCTTTTCCACGTATTTACCCACGACATCAATTTCGACGTTGACCTCGTCGTTCGAATGTTTCTCTCCCATGACCACTTTTTCTTGAGTGTAGGGAATCAACATGACCTCAAACCAGCCCTCTACACCCTGGACGTTGGTAATGGTCAGGGATGCTCCGTCCAATGTCACATAGCCTTTCTCTACGATATACCGAAGTACAGATGACTCCCTGGGCTTCAAGCGATATGTGAAGGCATTGCCGTCTGGCGTAACACTCAATATCGTTGCGATCGTGTCGACATGTCCCTGAACAAAATGTCCCCCCATCCTTGTAGCAGCAGAGACTGCGCGTTCCAGATTTACTTTTGAATTTTGCTTGAGAGATCCCAAATTCGTCCGTCGCAAAGTCTCAGGTGATACTCCAACTTTAAACCATGCCGCCTTTAGGTCTGAATTCGAGAACTCGGTCACTGTAAGACAAGTGCCGTTTACCGAGATTGAGTCCCCTAGGACGACGTCGCCGAGAATCGAAGAACATTCGGAGATGGTAAGAGAAGTGCCGTTGCCGCCAGAAGTAGTGGAATCTAGGTCCTTGAGCTCACTGACGACTGATTCATAACAATGTCAGAGTTCATGTCCTCGAAAATGGTTTAGATTCTACCAAGACGACATTTGGGAGGGGCGGAGTGCGGGATGATCATTGGTTAGACTCACGACCAATGGTCTCAACTAAGCCGGTGAACATCTTCGCAAGAATGATGCGACCTCTGAATGCTAGGAAGCGATTGAGAGGGGAGAATGCAAAAAAGTTTGCTGATTGCGCTTGAATGTAACAAATTATGAGTATTGAATTGTAAGACCTGAGGACGATGATCATGATGTCGTAAACTACACCTCGGCGATTACTGCACCGAAACTTTATGCCCTACTAACAAATATTTTGAACGCGACTCCTGTAGTGCTCGTCCATTAAACCGGCAACAATGTTTTGGACATCGTAACAACTTATTGTTCCTATTCTACTTTCTTCATGGCTCAACTATCGAGTTATACGCTGATGCCTTTCCTGTATCCATGTCTGGCTTCTGAATTGGCCAGCGTCACACGCATCACGCTTCGTCCAAGCCATCGACTTTCTTCAGTCTCTCGGTCATCCAACTATCAATGTCGACGCCATTTATCGAATCTCGCCGATGTGAACGAGCGTCGTCGTGCAGCAGCTTACGAACCCGATGTACCTGCACCTACTGATCGAGCCTCTCGACTGAACCCTCCACCAGAAGATTATTCGCGCACTCCTTTCATCGATAAATGTTCACTGACCGTTCACGCTGGATCAGGTGGCAATGGCTGTGTCGCATTCTTTCGAGATGCTTATGTTCCTGATGGACCGCCAAATGGAGGTGACGGAGGATCTGGAGGCAACGTTTGGATTCAGGCAGTGTCGGGACATACGTCGTTACACAAGTTGGCAAGGCGTGGCATCGTGAAAGCAGGAAGAGGCATCGGTGGTCAAGGCAAAAGTCAAGGAGGACGAAAAGGGGAAGATGTGTGTATACAGGTACCTGTGGGAACAGTGATAAGAGAAGTTTGGAGGAGTGACCCGGTTGCTGAGGAAGAAGCAAGACGAAAGGAGTTGGAGGCTCTGGAGCCTGAGCAACAGCAGGAAATGAGTGCTCCGGAGCAACCATGGTCGAGAAGCAGATGGATATTATACCCAGGCGCGCAAGGCAACGAGGCTAAGGCAGTAAACGAAAGTTTGCCTGGTGTTCCTAAACCAAGACGGACACAGTTGGCTGTCTTGCAACCCCCTGCGCCTGTAAATCTGGATCTGGACAAGCCGATGGAGAAGCCAATGCTCCTCGCTGCAGGAGCTGCTGGAGGTCTAGGTAATCCACATTTTGCTACCAAGGGGCTACCGAAACCCAAATTCGCCAGTAAAGGAGAACTTGGAATCAGAATCAAGCTTGAATTGGAACTCAAATTATTAGCCGATGTTGGTCTAGTAGGACTACCCAATGCGGGCAAGAGTACATTGTTGAGAGCCATCAGCAACAGCCGAACAAGGATCGGTAATTGGGCCTTTACCACACTTGAGCCCACTGTTGGCACTGTGGTTCTGGACACAAATATAGGAAGACCGATCGTGAAATCAGGCATCGAAGGACAGGCACCAAGACAGAATTTCACAGTCGCCGATATTCCTGGACTTATTGAAGGGGCACATCTTGATAAAGGACTGGGCCTTGGTTTCCTCAGACACATCGAGAGAGCTAGAATTCTCGCGTTTGTGGTTGATCTCTCCGCAGGCGATGCAGTCAAGGCATTAGAAGATTTATGGAAAGAGGTTGGAGAATACGAGAACTTGCGCAATTTGCAGGTCGCAGAAGAGACGGAATCAAGAATCGTGGAATGGGGTACATTCGGTAGTGGAAGTGGTCCAACTGGACCAGCTCCTACACCAACTGTCCTTGATGAAGATGGCGAACAAATGATTATGTTCCCTGAGCCGTCCAAGATATTGGAGCCACTCAAACTACCTCCTATCAGCGCCAAACCCTGGTATGTAGTTGCGACCAAAGCCGATAAGGAGGATACACAGAAGAATTTTGCAAAGCTGCAAGAATATATTGCGAGTATAGAGAAGGGTGATGTTCTTCACCCCAGTGGAATGAAGAATGGTTGGCGAAGCAAGATTGCTGCTATACCGGTAAGTGCTATCAATGGTCAAGGTACTGACCGTATAGCGCATTGGACAGCAGGACTTCTTGATAGCATGCAGGGTGCAGGCACAAATCAGGCCTTAACGGGAAGTTCATCACGGAAGACACTAGAATGGTGATCTTTGAAACGACGCGTACTCAAACCACGCGTTAGGTGGTACTTGCAAGATTCATCACCAACCGCGTCAGCTCATGTAACCATGCAAGCCATGTTGTGAATCAAGTCTCCCGAGTCGTATGCAGGGATTTGCCGCCTATTAGAATTACTAGGAAAGAAAATAAAAATCCTTGGCCTTGTAAACATGCTCACTATATAAGCCACAACGACGTCAGTAACACGAATGTCCGAGGCGGAGAGTCTTGGCGTTCCGAGACCAACTTCCAACTCGAAACTTGAATCTGACTTCACCTTCGTGTCGACACTGATAAGCCTCAAAGTTGAAGGACAAGAACATGTCAGGCCACAGATAAACCAATAAACAGGACTTTAATCCAATACATTGACAGTGGAACCTCATCTGACCGGGATCCCTCTCTTTCAGCGCCATGCCAGTTTGGATCTCAAGATGCTCACATATCGAGCAATCGTCTCTATAATCTCCATCATATTTTACACGCTCGCCCTTCCAACATGTGTATTTATATTCTGCGCTCAAGGTCCTGGTAACAATTCGGCTTATTTCTGGCTCATGCTCTTTGCTTGTGTTCGCATTACAGGGTTTGGAGTTCAACTCTATTCCGAACGGCATGACCTCACTCCAAATTCGAGTTATTACAGTTGGGTTGCTATCTTGCTTAACATTGGGTACTCGCCTCTGCTGCTAGCCAGTACTGGTATGCTAGGCAGAGTCGATGGCGCGGTTGGAAAGCGTATGGGCTGCATTTTGGCATTTATCGCTTTACCTATTCTGCTGGCATTGGCTTTAATGATAGCTGGATCCATTGATCCGAGTTCACAGGAGGGTCCTACTTTTTCGGCCAACGGGGAAATCAAAGCGGCTGTGGCGCTATACATGGTCTGCTTCCTTCAACTCTGTTATGCTACGGCTGTCATCTTCATGCGAAACTACCTCGCACACATCGACGATCGAAAACTCGCTCTAGCTGTAGTGGTATCATTGCCATTCATGCTCGTCAGAGTTCTGTATCTTGTCCTCTTCGCATTCGCGGATTCGGGGAAAAGTGAATTTTTCAATATTATCAGTGGAGACGAGACCACACAGTTATGCATGCAGATCATACAAGAATACATAATTGTCTTCTTGTATCTACTGGTGGGTGTAACACTGGCTCAGAGGCATCGAAGTCGTGGGGATGAAGTACTGGCAGAGGAGGCTCTCAAATCAGGAGCTACGATCATCAAGCAGAGAGGGAAAGTGAAGAGGACACTCAGGTATGTACCGATATTGTATTGGTTCATTACTCTGAGAGAGGTCACAAAGGCTCAGTTTGCAGCCAGTCAATCGCAAGCTATTTGAGTATTCCGGGTGTTACAAGCAAGCGTTTGATTTCATCATTATAATGTGTATGTGTGTGAGCGTTTCTAGACTAATTTCAATCCTGTACTAATACGCGATCAATGTGACATCTCAACTACACCACATCTGGTCATTCGTATCTTGTTGCCGAAGTCTGTTGATAATGTCATTAGTTCTGTATGCAATTTGTGATCGTCAAGCAGAATTGACACACTCGTTATCCAAAAGCATGTCAAGTTGTAATAACAATAAGGATCTGTGATAGAGAAAAGCATATGCTGAAGATCATGGAGTTTAGATATCTCCAGACCTGAGTATACGATCATGCAGATTTGGACTGCTGCACTAGAACGAAAGAAGCTTGTGGTTATGGCGGCCCATAAATCAGTGGAGAGCGTCTTGAGCATCAGCCATCAGCTGTGTAACATCACAGCAGCAAATATGATTGACGACTTGCAGTGGGCGTCTATTAACCTCCGGCCTCGATAACATTCGAGTTAGAACTTCAGGCAAAACGTTACTACAGTAGTACCATAGTGACTAAATTAGTGCTAGAACCAAGAGTCAGCAACTGCACGACTCCTCGGCTACAAGCGTTAGGTAATATTCCCAGCCATGTTCAGCAAATGTTGCGAACGAGACAGGCTCTGAATATCCGCGATGCATGACAACAATGTCTTCGTAGATTACATTCAACAAGATGACAGCCGAGAAGCCAATAACATATATAAGGCCGTGAAGTCGACCAAAACTTGTAATCCTGCATTCTCATTGATCGACGAAACCTATTCCGTCATCAATTTCCTTCGTTAATCTCAAGCCATTAAACCTCATTACCATATCTATCTACACACACTTTTACAAAGCCACATAATACAGAAGTCAAGATGGGAAATGCTCTGACCGTACTCAAAAATGGCTATGACCAGTCATTCAACATACCAACGCCACCATTGACGGAGAAGAATCTGCCAGATCAGACTGGCAAGGTAAGTGAATCTACCTCCAGCTATGATCATTACCACACATAATACTATTCGCAACACCTCTATCATGTACACGATACATTCTCAGTCAACAATACTTCTAGTCCAATCATCAACGAATATCACTACTACACCTATATCATTCATACGAACCCAATTCCTATCCCAAACCAAAACACAAACTAACCTCCCACCCCCCCAAAATCCAGGTCTTCATAATAACCGGCGCAAACTCCGGCGTAGGCCAATCCCTAACCTCCCTCCTCTATTCGCACAACGCAAAGATCTACCTAGCCTGCCGCTCGCAATCCAAAGCCGAAAACGCCATATCATCAATCCAAAAATCCCACCCTAAATCCACTGGATCCCTTCACTTCCTGTTCCTCGACCTCTCAGACCTAAGCAGCATCAAGGCCTCCGCCGACGAATTCCTCTCCAAAGAATCTAAACTCCATTGGCTCGACAATAATGCCGGCGTCATGGTTCCGCCTCGAGGCTCCAAGGGTAAACAGGGGCATGAATTGCAGTTTGCTACTAATATACTTGGACCTTTTCTTTTGACGAAGCTGCTTCTGCCTATTTTGAAATCGACGGCTGAAGGGGAGATTGAGAGAGGTAGTGTGAGGGTTAGTTGGGCGGGGAGTTTGGCTGTTGATTCTATGAGTCCGAGTGGGGGTATGGTTTTTGAGAAGGATAGTCAGGGGGATTTGACGCCTAAGGATTTTGGTGGAATGGATAAGGCGTATGGAAGTACGAAGGTTGCTAATTTTTGGTTGGCGAAGGAGTTTGGTGCTAGGTTTGGGAGTAGGGATGGAGTTTTGCATGATGTGAGTTTTCTTTCCATTCTTTTTCCTTGTTCTCGTGTCTTCAGTCTCGTTCAGTTCATGATCGAGTTTTGTGTTCCTGTTATTGCTTTGCTTTATATCGTTGCATAATCAAGAGGATGATGACGATATGTACGATGAACTAACATCCATTCTTTTGTTTTCTACAGGCATACAATCCAGGAAATCTCGACACAGGTCTTCAAGTCCACGTAGCAAAATGGCCCATAATAGGACCAATGCTGATTTTTGCGATGAAACACACGCTCCTCTATCCAGCCGTGTATGGAGCCTATACCGAACTCTACGCGGGTTTATCCCCCGAATTGACTCTGCCGCAGGATCAGGGCGCGTATATTGTTCCCTGGGGTCGCAAGACGACTTGGAATCGAACTGATGTTAAGGAGAATATTGGTGAAGGGAAGGGGAGTGAGATGCTGTGGGATTGGTGTGAGAGGGAGACGAGGGCTTTCGCTTAAGTAAGGGATGAATTGAAGGAGTAGGAAAGTGATGTATTGGAGCGCTGGTTGTATTGTAATATTGTAGACTGATGTGCGAGTCTGATGTACAAGACTGTTCTCTATTCGATATGAGTAGAAGCCGTTTCCCTCTTGTGAAAAGTGACAGAGAGTCTACAATACAATGATAGAAGTAAATTCTGTAGTGTCCGTCATCATCTCTCCTCTCATAATACCTTGCACATACGCTTCTCCAATAAGTACATAACAACAAGTACTCTCCTCCTCCTTCTGTCTTCGGAATAAATACGGCGTCTGCGCTCCACAAGGAATGAAAACGACATCGCCGACCTGAGTATCAGGAGGAATGAGGCAAAGTCTACCGAACTTTGTAACAGCAAAACGTCTTCCAGCACATGCTTCACCCGCATTGTTCAAATATGTCAAGTGCCCTGGATCTTGACTGATTGCTTCATACACACGAGGAAGGTTGTCGGTTGTTTTCTTTGTTGTACCATCGTATGCGTTCAGTATTGATAGCCATTTCGTGAACTTCTCTTCCGTCACAGTGAGATCGGTATCTGCGGTGAGAGCATGCCAGATACGAGGTTCAGGAGCCAATGATTTATTCGAGAAAGTACTGGAATGGTCTTGTGCAAATTGGACGGCGATATTTACGAACTCCAAGAATTGATACATGAAAGCTGACTGCATGCCGCCTTTCGTGAGGAGCTCCAACATCTTGTATTCGGGTGCTGCGCTTATTGCCAGAATTTCATCACACATTCTGCCATGGATTGAGAGAGATCCTGGAAGAGATCCTGTGGTGACCCTGACTTCTGTCTCGCCACACGCTCTGAATCTTGGCTCCTTGACTAAGAGGTTGGTAAATGGAATTCGTATTCGGTTTTGTACAAGGTGGGGTACCCAGGACTGCTGGAGTCGTTCTTGGTCCGGCCATCCATATCCTGAAAAGGTCAGAATGTTGATGGAAGGCTTGGCTTGATCGCGAAACAGATAATTGCTAACTTTCTCGTAAAGCTGCTGCGTAGACATGGCATAATCGGGATAGATAGGAACTTCCGACTGAGACTTGTTGACCAAACCAAGTATAGCATACACTTTGTCTCTTGGATCACTGGCTCTAAAGTCAGATGTGAGGTACAAAACAGATTCCAGTTCCGTTAGTTCTTCATGCGTTCGATACAGATGATGAGTGACATCTTTTGTTGGATCATGTCGTCGTAGGGAGTTCAAGAAGTAAACATCATGAAATTTCAACATTCCAATGGGCGGATTAAAATGCTCATTGTGCAATCGAGCGATCTTGACTGGCTGCTGCATCATCAGCACACCTCGGTAGAACACTTCCCAAGGAACATATATGCCACCCAAGCACAATTCCACTTTTTGAGGAACAGCGATTTCCTGCACAATCCAAGCTCTGTTGAAATATTCATGTGAAAGGAGTCTAGCCATTGCTTCCCAACGAGGAGCAAAACTTGGTCTGCCTTCCATCATGAGGTCCCAAGCATCCAACATTTGAGCACCTGGCGAATCTGCCGAAGGACCCAACCCGTGCTGATAGATCAATCCGACGGCCAATCTTGCACGCCAATCACTTTGAGGAAACAGAATGACTCTGAATGCAGTCCTGTAAATCTCGGACATAAGACGAACTTGCTCACCCTTTTCTCCATCGTCCTTCTGGTTGATACAAATGGCATCGATCCAGACTACTCGTTCCCGCAGATTGGATCGATGTGCGAGTAAGACCTCGAAGGCAGATGGCGTAATTCTCAATCGTGAACCTTCCACCATGATCTCTTCAGTCAGAGATGGATCACCCCATCGATAAGATACTGCCTCATATTGTAGAGCAGAAGATAATGGCACATGAATTATCTCGGCCTCCAAAGTACCACACAGCAAAAGACGCGCTTGTCTGAGAATGAGCAATCTAATCTCACCAGGCTTTAATTGTGTATAATGGTAATCTGGAACTCCTGTAATTTGCCTTTGCTTCTTCTGATATTGATAGAGAGATCGTTGTATGGATCGAGGGATATACTCGAGAACAACCACTTCAACGTATTCATATAGCTCGCCCAATGACATGAGTTTAAGGATGAAAATACCTGGAATCCGCGACCAGTGAGGAAAGGGAACTGAACCTTTGAACGATTCGAATTTCAGCGTCTGTAGTAGCCATGAAATGATTGATAGTGTGATGATCTTGCTTGGCCAGTATAGCCAAGTCGACAGTCCATCGAAGTAAGGCGCAACTAAAGCACTAGCATCGTACCCGAACAAAGCTGTGAGCATGGATGCACCAACATGCCATTCAGACGCCCAGTTAGCGACGATTACACAAGTCCACACTACCGTCTTGTAGATGATGGATCCAAAACGTGCCGGAAAAGAGATTCCATAGGTAAATAGAAACAAGCCCAAAGTTGCATCGAATTGAGCAATCCAGCTAGCTTGTGCCTTCCCAGGCGGGCAGTCAGACAGTAAGTATTCGATCCATGCAGCGATGGCTCCCAGAAGAAATCTGCTAACTCCCGTGTCGATCAAAAGTTGTGTTCCGACTGGTACGTAGTTGCGAATGTACACGAACCACACAATTCTTAGAACGTAGATTATCGTTCTGACTCCAGACGAGACCTCGTGCCGGACTAGAATTCGATTGATTGCTTCTGCTCTCCATATGTTGTCCAGAAGGAGTCGTGACAAAGTCAACCACGAAGGTAGGTAGCGTTCCGTTGCCCATAGAAGGAAAGCGGACAGAGCCCCCGAGCACACGGTGAGGAATCGATCGCGGGTAAATCGATGTCCAAACCAAATCTCTTGTCTGGGCAGATGGGCCCGAGGCCACTCTGCAGCAATTGACCATGACATTGTTGAAGAGACTGGGTTTCGAGTACAGGAGCGTATTGTACGGCATGATATATGACTCGGTCACTGTTGCATATTGTGGCTGATAGTCCGTCCAACGCGCCCGGCTAGACGCCCTTCTGCATGAGCCAGGCTGATTCCATGGTCTGGAATAGAGTTGAACTCAAAGTCTTTGGAGGACAGGGAGTCCAGCTCAGACAAACTGATCACATCTTGAATAGGAATGAATCGCGAAGCTTTGTATACAAAACCTCGTATTTCGTGATTTTGCTGAAGAGATTGATGTTGGTTTGAACGCGACGCGATTGTCGTATGAGCATAGCCAAGGGCAAAGGATGCGCCTGAAATCATCAAGTCGTACCGAGGCGCAGTGCTTAACGTTAACTCTAAGGAAGACCCACATAGGGCACCGCCCCTAAACCACTACTTCTGCTGCAAGATATTCGGTATGAACCTGCTGACCAAAGTCTTCGACGAAAACATACGCATAGATCTTGATCAACAGATGCACGGTCAGGCTGAGATTGAACGACTCAGCTCGTTGGAAAAATCCTCAGAGCGGCATTAAGCACCTGTTATTTGCAAGAGGTTCTGTTATGCGCTATGATGAGATTGATGGTACTCCTTCTCATCCAGGAGTCCACATCTAAGAACTCGATTGTCTATTACTGCCACGATTGATTACTAGCCGATATCTGTTCAACGTCGTCTCCATCATTAGGCCTCATCTGGCTGGTAGTTTCTTCCCCATCTTCCGCCAGAACTCACACCTCGCTCCCCTTCCACCTTCCCAATTCCATCCGTCAACAAGACTTATTGCATTAGCGACAGGAACATCCTCACTCCAAGTTTCGTTCAGATTGATCATAAGCCTGTTGCTCCCCTTCCCACCACCGCCTACAAATACAGGCCAGTGACTCGCAGCATTGAAACTCTCGTCTCCGGTCGACCACCCATTGGCAACTTGACTCTCTATCGACGGGTCATTCTTCGTGACAAAGTTCCCCCATATCAACTTGAAAGCCAGACTAAAATCAGCTGTATGTAGCAATGGATCTGGAGGGTATACGGAGGCTGATAGATCCTGCGCGTGGGTCGATGGAACGACGGAATATTGATATTTATATCCCGCTTTGTGAGGAGGTAAGGAGAATGGAAAGTGGTACTTCGGAGCCGAGGCGTATGCCTCTGCTAGCCAGTAACTGGGACAGACAAACGTGATTTCTGAGTAGATAGCAAATGCGCGTTGCTGTTGCCCTGTCGCAAGGGAGGATTGATTTATTGCTGTGGGAGCGTTGACGCCATCTGTGGCGAACAGGGGGGCCTCGTCACTTGTTGGAAGAGGAGAGCTAGCGTACGTGGATAGGACCGATTTGATTTCCTTTTTGGAGAGACGCGGGAATATGAGTTTGAGGTAAGAGGTTAGATCTGCTTCTGTGGTGATGTTACCGGGGGTAAAGCTCGCTGCTTCGATCGCGTTGTTGCTGGTCAAGACGCGAAGACCATTTACCTTTTTGGCTTTCAGCTGGCGACTTGGAAGGTCTCGTATCAGGGTGCCGTCTGTCACTGGGAGGAACGCCCAATCGCCGTAAAGACTCGCAGTTGAGACGTAAGAGCTTGCGTTTTGAAGCGTGGCGGTAGATGCTGAGACCAGACAACTGAAGGATGATGACCCAGTCTTACAGCCTGCTTTTTTGACGAATTGCTCGTATTGATATTTGGGAAAGGAATCCTTGTATCCATGCTGTGTAGGCAGATATGGCGAAGCGGCGATGGAGTTGACAAACAGAGACGTATTCAATGTGCCTCCATATGCCATATCTAGTAACATCACGGAGCCGCCGCCTGCACTTTCACCTGCAACTGTGACTCGAGATGGATCGCCTCCGAACTTCTGAATGTATGCTTGAACCCATTGAAGAGCGAAGATCTGGTCAAGAATACCTGCATTCGCAACACCCTTCTTGTGAACATCATTGGATGAGAGAAATCCAAATGCACCGAGCTACGATGAGTTAGCAACAGCTGTCGCGCAGCATCATATATCATACCCTATACTGAATCACAACGCCGACAAAAGCGTTATTATTGGCACCCATTAAACCCGATATATCTTGTCGACCATCGCCTGAACCGTAACCACCACCATGTATCCAAACAAAGACAGGAAGATCGACGGCACCTGTAGGCGCGTACACATTGAGGAATAGACAATCCTCATCTCCAGTAATTCCATCTGCCACAGGCATGCCCATAGCTTGGCCAACTTGAGGACATATCGGACCAAATGCATAAGCATTTATGACATTTTCTCGATCAATATCAGGTACTTGAGGCGCCTGCCATCGATTCTTCCCAGCTGTCGAAGCGGCGAATCTTATTCCTGCCCAAATATTCAGGCCGAGATCCTGATTCGTAAAACCTTGATACACTGCGTATCCAAGGTCAACGACAAGGCTGTTCGAGTCAGATGTTCCAGCTTCTTTGATCACACTGGAGTAAGGTTGATATCTGAGGTTACAAGAGGCTCGGACGGATATCAGGAAAGTCCACAAAATGATGAGCAACATAATAGATGCGCAGGACTATGAGTTAGTTATATGCACGACCCTGATGAGATGAAAGATGGAAATTGATATGTTGTTTGCTCATGTTTCGCACGGGATAGAACTTGTTTGTTGACTTGAGTGGACGCGTGGACTGTGAGCCATCGTGCCGGATTGACCAGGTGTCAAATGTGTCAGATGTGAAGTCGGCGTGAGCTTAGCAAGGAGATTGCAAAGACTCGACTCTCCTCGTGAAGTGAGGTGCAATGCCATCATCAACGTGACTCAAAAGTAGATATGCACTTCCATAGCAAACAGACCTCTTTGACCCATGGTCATGCAGCCACGTCAGAGGTCGGCATCGTGACTTTTGGCACCACGTTTTGTGCATCAACAATCACAGTGTGGAGTCAGTGCATGAGAAGACAGCAACTTTATTCACTATGAAACAAAAGCATATTCAGCGATAAATGTATGATTCCAGGCATATCATTAAAGAATCTAGCTCAATACCACGGAGACCATATGCTGAGTGCTATCCTCCATTTTTGAAATAAGCCTATCCAATCTCTCTTTGAAGCATAAGCTCACACAACTTTTTTCAAGCAGCGAATGCGGCTCGATGGCAAATTCACTCGAAGAAGGTCACACCAACTCCCATTTGAGTGACCTCAAGCATTAAGCTAGTTAGACGAATTGCAATTTCTGACGATCCTTGACATCCCTGGTTATCTCTTCTGATTGAGCTGCGCCCAGCCATGGGCCATTCAACTGAACCTCCACCAGCTAATACGCTTTGCCAGGACGTCATCCTTGAAGGCGATGCACATGCCCATACAGGTTGACTCCGGTAGCATTATTTTCGACCCGGCTTCTAATTGGATGGAAGATTGCTAACATCACCAACGGACTGTATGCCGGTATCCTTAGCAACAGGCTGAGGTCCTAACCAACTGGGCTCGATCAGACGATCTTTCTCACTCAGCAATAGCTTGTATGCGTGCTTGATTGTGGCGTCGCTAACACCAGCAACATCACTGATCATCTTGCTTGATCTGCCGTTGTTGAGGAGGTGACTTGCAAAATAAATGCAAGCAGCCGCGTTCGAAAGAGGACTACGACCGGCGAGACTGTTGAGCATCGGAACCTTATCAGTGAGTGATTCGGCAATAGTCTGAACACGAAAGTCAAGACTGAGCATGTTGCACCAACGAGCGCAGAGCTCCTTTGGTTTGATGGATTGTGTGCCCTCAAACCCAAGAGCTTGTCGATTGGCAATGCCACCTGCATCTTCAATTGCCAGAATTTGGTCTTCAGCAGCTTTGACGAGAATCTTTTCGAGACTCTTGTAAGCCCTCCCGATCTCCTTCTTCGGGACCATTGTCAGAGCGAAGATCTCAGCGAATGATCGACTAGCCTTGCATTGTCGACAAGCAATGAAGAGACAACCTGCCATGGTTGCTTCGTGGTTCTTGCCCTTGAGATTGCCACCATCGTAGACACGTTTATAGAACCCCTTTGCAACATGTTTAACATTGGTGCTCAAATTTGCTTTCTCAGCCCAGGTCTCGATCTGTCCATAAGCAGCCTGCAATGCACGGTTGTTCTTATCCTCGTTCTGCATCGCTTGTGCCTTCTTGAGCTTACGAGTCTCTTTCGATACATTAGGACCGCCACTACCGATCATTGTACCTTGTTGCCCATGAAGTAGCTCATTGTCGGCCTCACCCACACGGTTGGGATCATCACCTTTGCCTTCGTCCGAGTTGAAGGTTCTCCACTCAGACTCGTAACTGACAAGACGTTCGGCGAGAACCATACCGCAATTTGCGCATATCGTATCGGCGTTCTCTTCGATCAAATCAGGTGGGACTTGTTTGCAATCAGGGCAGATAAGATGAGTGTTGAGATTTTCCCGCCATGGCGTATTTGCAGGTTGGTTCTCGGTTCCATAGCCAGGTGCTGGCGTAGTCGCTGCAGCGGCCATCTGTTTCTCTAGAAGCACCTTAGTGCCTTTAGTAATCTTGCCACTCAATTTGCCCTGAATACGCAGGTTTTGTCTCTTCTTGATACCACGATAAGTGGCAGTGATTTTGTGGTTATTTGCGAAAGCCTTGACGAAGAGTGGTGAATACAGTTTGGCGGTAGTATTTGAGTGCAGGTGAACTGGAAGTGAATCAAGTTTGGAGTGACTGCTTGCAGTCGGTTGATCGGGTCGATCTGAAGGATTGTCAATCTACTGTGAATCTACGATATGGACGGAAAGGTATGAGACGCTTGTCGCTATGGCAGAACGAACTGAAGGAGAGGTAGTGGTACGGTAGTCGTAGACTTTATTCGAGTCTTTGAGGCTTGCCTTCCACTGGAAAAGAAGAGGTCAGTCAGGTTATCACCAATTGAATGAGACGACCCAACGCGATGAGAATAATTCAGACGGTACCTTTTGCGGTATTTCCGCGAGGACCCTTTCTGAGTTCTTGATTGTGCTATCTAGAATATCGCTGATTGAAAAATCTGTAGTGTGCAGTCTTGAATCGATGAAAATGTGATGGCTAGAATGAAGGCTTGAAGTGTTTGAAAACGGCGGCTAAAACCAGTGAAGGTGTCGAATCTACAGCGCAGGTGGCCGTGGAGCGAGAAGTCGTCGTCTGAACACTTCTGAAGATTGAGGTTGCGATTCTGATCGTCCAAGAAAGAGATCGTAGTGCGTTGAGCGAAATCGTCAACCGTTGCAAGCCGCGAAGAGGTGTGAGGAGGATGGAGGAGGTTGAGAAGTTGATGGAATGTCTTTGTAAACTTCGCATTCCAGGCAGCGTTTGCGGATCAGGTGAGAAAAGTCTTGGCTCACGTGATCAAAGAAGGAGCAGCTCCGGCAAGCTTGAACTGCATCTCATCTACAACTGCTCAGGTCTACAGCACAAACAAAACCACTCAAGATGATGCGCACTACAAGAGCTGGCGTAAGCACTTGAAGGTTCTATCATTCGTCGCTCAGATACTGACTGATTACAGAGCTCTATGCTTGCCCGATTAACTTCCCGAAGCGTCAATGTCCCTCGACGAACATTTGCTGCAACTTCAGTTTCACGAGGTACGCGACTCAAGAAAGTAAGGAGTTTGTCAGTCTGACTCTGCTACAGCTGGTCTTCTAGACGACATGTACGTGAAGTACCTGAAGGAGTATAAGTCACCACCGGAGAAAGCTGGCGAGGCCGAACAACACGTCAAAAAGTTCTCACCACCAGCTGTGCCAAAGTCGCCTGAGGACCAGAACTTGGCCAGCGAAATGAAGGCTTACGAAGACCAACAGGTCGAGATTGAGGGACAGGCAGCGAGTGCAACTGGAGACACAGCCAAGCCAGAAGAGGATTATTTCGAGGATATCGAGGAGAAGCCAGAAGCGGAAGCCCACCATTAATTCATACGAAATACCTTTGATTGTACAATATGCTCTACAGAACACACAGGCATCATTGCACATAGAAAAATTTACCTTGAACCCTTTCTGCGGTGCACAGTTCATGTCAAGCTGATGTCCTCGCGCATGTAGCCCGAAGATGCTGATACAGAATGTACAGGATGATGCTTGGTTCAATGGCAGTGATCGACTATATCTACACCTTCACGTCCATCTGCATTGGAATGACTAGGATAAGTGATGCTGAGGAACACGGTCCATCAATCGGATTGGGTCCATCTTACACATGTTTCAATCTGCCGTCCATGCATGACAGTACATCTGACCCTTGGCCAATTAGTTTTGAGGTCGATTCTGCCTGTCTCAAATTTTGTATAGAATGGCCTGCACACAACATGTAGCTTGCACCGTGACGATAATACGCGATCATGTGAGATGCAGAATGCGGAGATTTCGTTGCCCCAGGTATTCTGACAGTGGCTACCTTTGATATTTTGGAAGCACGTACCCAAAGTACATGGCAATCGTGATGACAGAAGACTATTGGGCCATAGCTTGCCGTCATATGGTCTACACAGCGGTCTTATCTACCTGGTAAGTGGAAATCAAGTGAAACCCGCCACACGCCAAGCGGCGTTGGCAAATGCACGTAAGATTGTGGAATCGCAGAGCAAGGAATATATCAACAATTTTGATTTCGAAACCGAGACTTCCGTACCCAAGAGCCACTTACAAGTACCAAGATGGATAGTTAAACATTTTTCTCGTGACGATAGGCGGTAAATTTAGTATCCGGGCGAACCCAAACAAGCTAGAGGGGCGTCATCGTTGGACTTACGGGCGCTAGAACTGCTAGCTACTAGTAAATGCGGGCGTGAACAGAACAGCACAAGGCACGACACCACCACCGTGACGCTGGGAAAAAGAATCATATGCAGGATCGTCGGAAAGTCCAACTCCGACCGTCACCCTCTCTTCTCCTTCTCTCAGCCTGCGTACTGAATCCATCCTCGCGTGCCCGGAACACTCTGTGATAATACCCTGGCAGGTCCATTCTTTGAGACACTTATCACTCTCTTTGCTTCGCTCTCCATCTCTGCTATCTGATGATTTAGTCACTCGTTGCTACTACCACTAATCTATTTGCATACACATTCTACACAAGTCGTCCTGACATTGCTGCATCTACAGCCTAATCGCATCTTTCATTCACTTGGTACCCCTACCCGCGCCGGCCGCCTACACTCAATCGCCCAGACATGGGGCATTATCATTCACGATAGTCATCAGAAGTCCTTCGTTCGAGAAGACATCAGGGGAAACAGGCGTAGTGGCAGTCAAACACAGCGCCGCCGTCATGGGCTTCAACGACTCTGTAAATGTCGAAGTCTTGCCTAATATATCCTCTCATTTCAGCCGTATTCAATCCCCTGAACCTCTTCCTGCCAAAGATGCAGATAACAAGAATGACCTTATCAGAGCTGCAAGTTTCACCTCACTTGTTGGTTTATCGAAAACTACCACCAATGTACACCTGCAGCGTACCTTTAGCGACAACACTCTCAGCTCGCACATACAGCAACCTACGAAAGTAACCCGTTCCGAACAGAATGCCAACGCAGAACTTTTCCGTCGAGCTTCCAAGAAGACAAAGAAGCGGATGTCCGTTTCGTCGTTCTCGGGTTTTATGGAGGACAGGAACGGGAATAACACAAAGCAAAATGGAGAAGAGAATGGAGCCCACAAGAATTCGTCGAAATCAGTCGGGGGAACTTTTCGAAGTTTTGCTCGTCGGTCATGGATATCTAGTGGCAGATCGTCCTCACCGCATACGAAGGAGGAGCTGACTCTGGAGAAGAAAAGAAGCACATCACCTGTCAAGAAACAAACTACGTTTATCGGGAAGCCAATCGCAGTACCCGAACCGGTCGTTACACGAAAGTCATCCCGATCCACCCTTCCAATAGAAGAGGACGAAAAGAACTTGGCTCCCGTTAAGCAACATAGACAGACACATTCGCCAACGCCGCCTACTTCCAGATCGCTCAAAGACTTCAGTTCCAGGAATAGTAGTACAACAAGCTTTCCTGCACTGTCTCGACAATCATCGATTACCTCTCTGAAGAGCCGGTCCTCTGGCGAGGGCATATATCTCGATGTTCCAAAGTCGGCGAATATACCTCCAGTGCCAAAATCTACCTCAACAGATCGTTTGTCAGGTACAAGCGCTGATGCTGGCCGTAAGAAAGATCCGTTATGGAACGCCTTTCGCACAATCGAAGGAGAGTTTGGTACCTTTCAATCCAAAACGAGTTTGCAAAAGGCGAAGACAATCCGCACTGTCTTGTTGCCGTTCTTGTCGAAGCATGTTGATCATCCTTCTAATCATTCATTGAGAGCTGAAGATATCGATCGGCGCGTACATATTTTGAACAAGTGGTGGTCTGGACTTCTGGAACTACTGAATGGTCGTAGTAATCAGTCCATCTCTGGGACGGACAGGCCCGCTTTCCTCGAGGCGACGACAGAAATTATGCTCCGACCTGAATGGAGAATACCTCCATTTTCGAAGTCTGCTTCCGACACAGGAAGATCAAGATCAGGGGCCCCAAGTACCAAGTGCTCGGACTCGATTCATTCTGACGATTCGGATTTCTTGCTTGACTCGATACATCAAAACATTCGGAACATATTCGTTCAAAATTTGCTCTCGCAGATGGCATTCGTGGTGGATAAACTATCTATGAGAAGTGCTCCTGCGAGTCTGGTCAATTTTGGAGGCAAGACTTGCGCATATGCTTTCTTCTTCTGTCCAGGAGTTGCCGACGTTCTTGTACGGCTGTGGCATCTCCCCATAGGAATTTTGCGCCGTATATTCTCCGAGTATGGCGCACTCCATGCTGGGAAGCGTATCGGTACGCCGCCAGAGTTGGCTCTGATGTTCCCTCCAGCGGTAAGGAGTCTAGCCTTCACTTCTCAAACGGCATTGTCGAGACACTTGCAGCCAAAGGCAGTGAGACCACCTGGATCAGAGACCATACGCTGGTATGGCCCCTGGGTCAATCGATGGATTGGAAGGGACAGTGATTTGTTCTTTGTGTTTGCAAAGTATTATCATCTCTTGGTCTGTGAATTTCATCCGACAACGCTGACACAACAAGAGCGAGTTTGTATTCCTGGGCTTGTCCCGGTTCATGCTCAGATGCTTGTTGCGCTCGAGTCGAGTTTGTATCGACACGTGGGACATTTTGCCGCTGATCCTTACACGGCGGTAGATGGCCTCGATACCCTGGCTCCTCTTCCAATGACCATTCCCAATGCGACACGATCCATCGCCGAAAACAGACTCGTCATGTTGCTCAGAGATTTGGTTGGCGACTCTAGTCTTGCGCATCAAAATGTTTCAGAGTTGCTTGTCAGTTCGTTCGATCTTCTTCTGAAAGCTGCTACTCGCAAGATATCAATGTACAACAATGATGCTTGTTTTGTTTTATGTGATTTTGTGGAAGAAGTCTGTCCTATTTTAGGCAGATATCAACAAATGCACCCTCAAACAACAGTATTCGATTGGTTATTTTGGCTCGAAGTACTGCAACAGATGATGAAGGCTCATACTACAATGTCGCAAATCCGAGTCATCGCACTTTTGTATAGTATGTGGAATGTTATGGCGTCGACTGAAGATAGAAGGAGAAAAATTGTTTTGGGGTGGATTTTGGAACCGGCGTTCTTCAACCAGTTTTTTGGTCACTGGTCTTCAATGGTTCGACACTATTTTTATAGACTTTTGTGTTGGCGGGTTTCCCGGTGCGATGGGGAAGCCTCTGAATTAGACATGTAAGTTATGATGTCTGTACATTGTTTGACCCGACTAATATTGTGCAGAGAGATTCTACAGACATTATCCGCGCGTCTCAACTTGGCTTGGTCACATCATCAGTATCTTGTTGCAGACGCCGAGATGAAGGGATTGTGTCCTCCCTCTTCGAACCCGTGCTCGCCTGCACCTGGTCGTGCACTCGTCATCATCAGAACGGATAGTCAACCGATGTCACCTCCTTTTTCGTCATTCGACAAAATTCTTTCACAGAATCAGGGAATACCCTATCGTAACCACTCAACCCCACTGACCACGATACCTGATGTGGATCATTTTCAGGGAAAGGATAAGAAAAGGTGGAGTTTACTTCGCAGTATGAATCCGTTCAGTTCTACACCTGGAAACAGCCGACCAGGAGAGGTTACTCCTCCAGCAAGTCCCGAAGATTCGGCACGTCGCAAGAAGGAGACAGATTCGACTTCAGACAGTCGACCTGGTTCAAGACCAGTGACACCTCCACACGTGACATTATCCTTCAAATTCTCCCTCGAATACACGAGCAATCGACCTGTGATGCCTACGAAGAATCGGAAGCTACCTCCACCTGTTCTAGCCGCAAATCCACAAAAGTTGCTTGACGATCTTCAAACTCTAGTAAGACTCAGTTCGGAAAGTCAGGAGAAGGCAACCGAACCTAAGCCTGTCAAACCTAGACCTGACGAGATGACCGCAGCTCGATACAGTGGTAGAGCTTTAGCAGAATGGGGTCAGGTGGTAACAGAATGTCGAAATTTCTACATTAGACGCAAACAGGAAGGCTGTCCAAGAGACTCCTTAGTTGAGACCCCGACGATGGCAGTCGAGTCGTTCAGGATGTTTGGTTGATGTCTGAAATTTTTTGCGTTTGCGTCATCAACAGGAAGCGGCTTGGTGTTGGAGAGTTTGTAAATTAGAACAAGATATAACGAAACAACGAAGTCTGGTGGCATTGCGTGCCTCTCAGATACAAGGTCCAGATGGACGGGTAATATGTAGAGCTGTGAGCAGACCGTATATGGCTCTATTATTCTAGGATCAGGAGATATGGAAGGGGAGTTCAGGCTGTGCTGGTAATAGGAGATAAGGGCTCTTGGTGCTCAATCCATATACGGAACGGATATGGAAACATGATTGGTAGTTCGCCAAGACTGTATGAACACTCTTCGTACTTTCCTTTACAGAAATCTGGACTACTTGAATTGTAGAAGTACTATTATTGATGTTAGAACCAGTACACGCATCTAAAAGGGTCTCGGTATAGCTTTCCTTGCCTCGGTTCGAACCATCGGAAAAGAATATCCGATTGGAATTGGGGAGCATCAGGTCCCCCCGACTCGGTTGATTATGCTCGTAGCTCTACCGAATCAAAATATGTGATCCTGTTCTACATATACTCTTACCACTGCTACTGGGTTCTTCTGGCTCCTTGCTCATCTCAGTCCCTACGCGATGGCGCCAAAACAGGTATTGACGCTGGCGAGCCAGAACGTCTGGAAACTCTGCACACAACACAAAATCATAACAAGGACAAGTAGACGATACCTGCAGAACTTGACGAATTCACCATCATCAAATACTGGAGGAGGACCACTGAGCGGCATCAGAGTCCTGGATATGACACGCGTTCTGGCTGGACCATACTGCACGCAAATCCTAGGTGACCTTGGAGCCGAAGTCATCAAGATTGAGCATCCGACCCGAGGAGATGACACGAGGGCCTGGGGACCTCCGTACGCTAAATACACGACGACACAGGACGTCAACGGCAAGAAACTTGAGGGTGCGGGTGAGAGTGCTTATTTTCTTGCTGTCAACCGGAATAAGAAGTCTATTGGTTTGTCGTTCCAGTCGGAGAAGGGGGTGGAGATTTTGCATGAGTTGGCTAGGACTTCAGATGTTTTGGTTGAGAATTATGTTCCTGGTGAGTTAATCCTGCGGATCCTTGATGAAGTCTTTGTGGAAGGGGAGGTTGGGTCTTGGTATCAATGCTGATGTTGGATAGGTGGGCTCAAGAAGTATAAGATGGACTATGAGTCGTTACGAAAGATTAATCCGAGCTTGATCTACGCGTCGATCACAGGTTATGGACAGACTGGTCCGTTCGCGAAGCGTGCTGGCTACGATGTCATGGTTGAAGCTGAGTTTGGTTTGATGCATATTACGGGTGAGCGTGATGGGCCGCCGGTGAAGGTTGGTGTTGCCGTGACCGATTTGACGACGGGTTTGTATACGGCCAACGCAGTCATGGCGAGCTTGATAGCCCGAGCGAAGAATGGAAATAAGGGCCAGCATCTGGATGTGTCTTTGAGTGATTGTCAGACTGCTACTCTGGCTAATCTTGCGAGCTCAGTCTTGATCAGTGGTAAGAGAGATGAAGGCAGATGGGGAACAGCACATCCAAGTATTGTGCCATACAAGGGCTTCGCGACGAAAGACGGGAATGTTCTCATCGGTGGTGGAAACGATAGGCTCTTCGGTATCATGTGTCAGAGGATTCAGAGGCCAGAGTGGGCGACCGATGCCATGTATAAAACAAACGCTGATCGAGTCAAGAATCGAGTACAACTGGAACAACTCATCGAAGAGGTAACATCACAGAAGACCACACAGGAATGGTTAGAGATATTTGAAGGAAGCGGTATGCCATATGCTGCAGTGAATGACGTGAAAGACACACTGGAGCACGAACACACCATAGCTCGAGGTATGGTTACGGAAGTCGAACATGGTGCATGCGGAACGATGAAACTCGTCAGTCCACCGGTAAAATACAGTGAGAGTGTGGTAAATATCAGAACTCCACCACCAACGCTTGGTCAGGATACGGACTCGGTGCTTACAGAGATTTTGGGTTGGGACAAAACAAGGATCCAAGAATTAAAAGACAGCGGAGTCGTGGCATAATTCGAAGTGGTCACGACTGCGTGTGGCTCATCGAAAAATGTATGTTGGTTTTCACACATCATTGAATGGCCAGATAAACTGTCCCAGCGTCACTTTAGCTGGAACCTCTGAAGCATTTGCATCGAATATTAGACTAGAATAACAGCCAGCAGATAGAAGGCTTCCTGTACAGAAGAATACTGCTGTGGTTCTGAGATCTGACAATGATAAGAAGAAGCATTTCAATTGATTGGCTGCATCAAGGATGCGTATCAATTGATTCTGCCCGGCCTTCACCTCTCGCGCCAAGAGATCAGTCTGCACGCAACAAATGCTTATTTGTCTTTGTTTGGGATAACGTTTGGTCAAGCTTTCAGGCATATCCACCACAGCTTTAAGCCACGCCTCATCTCTCGAACGCGTTTGTCATCTTCCCACACCCCAAGATTCTGCACGCACTCTCACACTACTACGCACATACACATAGCCGAAAGTGACCAGAAATTATGCCGTCTCTTCCAGATCTACTAGGTAGGTCTATGCAACTACGCGAAGTCACCATACAACTTGATTGGCAACGTCGGATATTGCATAATGTAAAAGTTGGAGATGAAACTGTCCAATAACACCACGACATACGATGATCCATGACTACGACAAGCCCCACTTCCGGCATGGAGAGTAACATCGACGAGATAACCGAAAGACAATGATCTTTAGCGTAAGAGCTCTTGGAGGTGGCTGTGATGCTCGTGGTGGAATACAAAAAGATAAGAGAAGGAGCTTCTGTTCTTTTTTCCCCCAGTCAAATCGACGTTCTCTGCTGTTTAACAAGTAGCAAGCACGAAGATGTTGTTCCCAGCGGTACTGTTATCATTCATTGCACCCTCTTTGGCGTTGGTCGTGCACGAGTCACTCTCATCAGTGCCATTCGGTTGGTCAGAATCTACGACATCTGTGTCAGATAGTGCTCCTATTCAGCTACATGTTGCACTGTAGGTCATCTGGACCATATCCTTGAGTAGATGATGAGCTAATGTTCTGAACAGGCCATATCAAAATCTTGACTTATTGGAAGCTACGCTAGCCAACGTATCTACTCCAGGTAGCGCTGACTATGGCAAACACTTAGACGTCAGTGATGTTAATGCTATGTTCGGGCCGTCAAACGAATCAGCAAACAAGATAACATCTTGGCTGCAAGATGCCGGTGCTGAAAGTATCGTCAGTGACGGAAGTATGGTTTCATTCCAAACTACAGTTGGTAACGCCAATAGAATGCTTGGTGCCAATTTCAAGGTGTACACGGATGGAACCACACAACGACTTCGTACGACAAGCTATTCAGTACCAGAAGGTCTGAGCGAGCATATCGATTTCGTCCACCCTACCGTATACTTCAGTACAATGAAAGCTCACTCAGCTATTCCACGAGTTCGTGGATCTGAAGCATTCAACCAAGCTATCGAGAAGCGTCAACTTCAGACCTCATGTGAGATGACAATCGCATATCCCATCTCAGCAAACAGGACAAAGAATTACACGTTGATTGGTCCAGAGTGTCTTAAGCAATTATATAATATCGGAGATTACACGGCTGATCCCAATTCTGGAAGTTCGATCGCATTTGGCAGTTTCTTGAACCAGTCAGCCAGTTATTCCGATCTTGCACAATTCGAACAGATCTATAACATTCCATCTCAGAACTTCACTGTCTTGGCACTTATAAACGGTGCAGTTGACGATCAAGATCCAGACACAGAGCAAGACGGTGAGGCTAACCTGGACGTACAAAACATTATTGGCCTCGTCGATGGTCTTCCTGTTGGTGAATATATTACCGGCGGCCTGGCACCATTCGTACCCGATCTATTGTCTCCCAATGCCTCACTCGACTCCAACGAGCCTTACCTCGAATACTACCAGTATCTCCTATCACAGCCAAATTCAAATCTCCCATACGTCATCTCCAACAGCTACGGCGACCATGAAAATACCGTCCCAGAAAACTACGCCAGAAGAGTCTGCAACATGATTGGTATGATGGGTCTCCGAGGCCGCACTATCCTCGAATCTTCCGGTGATGAAGGCGTAGGAGCCGTCTGCAGGAACAATGAACCACCATTCCAACCACAATTCACGCCCCAATTCCCAGGTACATGTCCGTACGTCACTACCATTGGCGGAACCCAATTCTACAACCCAGAATACGCCTGGAACGCCAGCAGCGGCGGTTTTAGCTTCTACTTCCCGACGCCGTGGTACCAGAAAGCAGCTGTAAACACATACCTGACTCAATACATCAGTCCCGCGACTAAGGACTACTATTCCTCAAACAACTACACTAACTTCGCTGGTCGTGGGTTCCCTGATATTTCAGCACACAGTCTATATCCAGAGTAAGTCAAGTCAAGTCAAGTCAAGTCGAGTCCAGACTCCCTCTCCTTCACTCACTCACTTACTCATCCTCACCTTCTTCTCTCCCCTCTCTCATACTAACATTCATTCCTTCACTAATTCACAACAGCTACCTAACCGTAATCGGAGGCCAACCAACCCCCAACGGCGGAACATCCGCCGCCGCCCCCGTCGTCGCCGCAATCTTCGCCCTCCTAAACGACGCACGTTTCCGCGCTGGACAGCCATCCCTCGGCTTCGTGAATCCAGCCCTCTACTCCATCGGCGTCGCGGGCATAAATGATATCGTCAACGGTGCTGCTGTCGGCTGTTCTGGCGTTGATTTGCAGAATGGTCTGGTCATTGATGGCGCCGGCATTATTCCTTATGCTAGTTGGAATGCTACTGTTGGTTGGGATCCTGCTACGGGATTGGGAACGCCGGATTTTGGGAAGTTGAAGAATATTCTTTTGGCGAATGGTGGTGGTGGTGGATGGGCGGATTGGAGTTGAGTTGAATTGAAATAATTTGATTCTATTGAAGTACCGGAGAGAATTTTGATGCACGTATGTGAGCGTCAATTCGTCTGTGATTCAATTCCATATGTCGCAGATTCTTTTGTGTCGACGGTTTGTTCGTTCATGTGCGTAGTGGATTCTCAAGGCTGATATTTGGCTTCTGGAAACTTCTTCTTATTTGCTTTTTCCTCCCAGCTGTTCATGAAACCAACAGCTTGCACAGCATTGATGTGGTGTGGTTTCTAGCCAAGTCTTCGCTCTACTGTATGGAGCCAGAAGTAGAGAATACGAATCTAAGATTCAATGAGATAGTAGTGCTAAGGCTGATCAATGCCAAAGCGGAGATGGACGCGGATCACAGCAATGACTTCCTCACGCAAGGACACCAATATCGAAATGTGCGCAAATGATACTTGATTATTGAGAAGCAGGGCCCTGCTACTGAAAGAGTGACTATGGCTGATACTATCAAATACTCAGATGAAGACAAATACCGCAGAGCAGGCCTGAAGCCTTCGAGGAAAGACGTTAAGAAACTTGCTCATGCAGAGCTTGCGGTCTCGAGTTATGCAGCTCTCTCACTGCGCGGTGATACCGTTGGTACCGTTGGCCGCAACAGCTCCGTTCTCAATCTGCTTAGGCATCATCTTGGTGGGTACAGGTGTAGCTGGATCAATAGTGGAACTGTGATTGGTTTCGCCGAGCATCAGATCCTGTGGATGACCGGAAGCATCGACCATCGTCATGAATAGTCTTTCAATTTTGATCTCGATTGGATCTGGAGTCAAGAGACCCGAGGGTGGATTTTCATTTGCAGGTGGAGCGTCTGTTCGAGCTTGTTCGGTCCGGATTACCTGTTTGTATACGTCGACTATACGTTTGAGCTCGTCCGTACTCCCTGCTGTTATCTTCAAGGAGCAAGAAGTGGATTTTCCATCCGCTGAGCTTGTGATGGTAGTCCATTCAGCTGTACCGCCAGGAGGATGTGGTTTGGTAGCTGAGAATCGGTTGGTCAACCAAGTGGTGGCTGCACGACTTGCAGCTTCAGCAGCCGCTTTGGTTATGGTAGTTGAAGCCCAGTTCCACAGTACGTTTAGAACAATCGAGAAAAGTCCATACGTCCCGACAGGAGTCATTACGGGTGGCCGCTCATTAATGGGGAACACTTCCGTACTGTATTTCTGTTCAGTGGGCGTGAAGCGGGCTGAGGCACAACGTATTAATCCTCGTACTAGCGTTGATGTCTTCTCTGCTCGGGTGCTCCCTTCGATCATATCATAGAAGTCGCTTGCAATATCAAGACTAGCCAAAGCCGATAGTGTATCAGACACTTGCAAGATCTCCATTCGCCTGTGAATGATCAGCTAACACTCTGAGGATGCATACATGACAGGACTTACAAGCATTCAGGTTTGGCCAGAGTCAAATACGAAGCCATTGAGGCTGCATATTGTGCTCTACCACGCCAACTCAGACTCTCGTTCCCGTCCCAGCCCAAATTGATTGAGGTTGGGTGACCAAACACTTGAGCTTCGGATGTTTTCTTGAGAGACAGACCTCTCCCCATTACATTTGCTTTTGAGGGGTCATGCTTCCCTGGATCAGTTGTGCCATAGTTCCACCATGTAGCCTTATCGCCACCAACGGGCGGTCCCTGTACATGAATTAGTAAACGACTGATCTATTGGCTCTGAAGAATCACTTACCCAGCTGACGTAATTCTGTGTCTGTGTAGGGTCGTAACTGAGATCCCAAGGATCAGAGAAGTCCTTTACGATGATGCCTTGAGATTTGCTATCATCCATCGTCCAAGAAAGCTATCACGGTTGTCAGTCCAATTCCCGACTAGGGCTATTCTTGTGAATGACTGTTATCAGGTGACGTACCACATAGTTGTTTTCCACTATGTATGTGCGATTGTCTAAACCCGAGTAGGTTTGCTTGTCTACATAGATGGCTGCAAATTTCCCACCTCCAGTTTGACACCAGATAGTGTTGTGCACATCATCAGGAACACTGATCGTTCCGAACGAGCCTTTCGGAAATGTGGCAGGTGCGGAGACAGATTTGCCAAAATCATTCTTGTCAGGGACCCAAGGGTAGGCAATACCTGCTTTGATAGGGTATGTATCGGTTGAGGCCTTGACCTGAAAGATGTAAGCAGATGATTCGTGCTGGCAAGGGCTCATACATACAAAAGCTCCATCTTGGACATCCTTAGCGCCTGCAATCGCGAGAGACTGGCTCCATTCAAAACTGTTATGAGCAAAGAATTCCTTGTTTGTTTTGTTCTGGTACACCACATTGGCCACACCATTAACCTTGCGTGCAAAGGTAAGCATGGACAACTTTCCGAGAAGACTTTTGTCTATGTATCTGTAGCATCGTTAGCTCTGATCTGTCTTTGCTCCGTAAGATAAGCAAGGTCTGGCAGTAAGCAACGGCGCACCCTTAGCGATACGATCACACAGATTGCGCCGCTGGCTGCTGTAGACCTCGATAACTTAGTCAGATGTTGAATCTCAAATACATACATATCCAGCTTCATGGTGGTGGAGGGATCCATATTGAGAGCTCTTTGTGGAAGATGGCGGTAATTTAAAAGTACTCAATGGGATCTGATTTTGTGATATTGTGTCTGTTTGGTAATGGGAAGAGTACTCAGTCAAGCGGAATTTGACACTCATTTTATAGACAGGAGTCCTTCTCACAACAGTGTGGACTCGATTTGCTCACATCCAATGCGTGGGCAACATCGAGATTCAGTCAACCATCGTAGTGATACATTACATGCGGCTTCAAGCCCTCGAACGAGCGCCTAGACATGTCCTGCACTGTGATAGACGTAACTTTCCTGCATAGCTGGACAGAGTGGTGGAGTGAGTAGATCGTATCCCAGGTATTTCTTCAGCTCCGGAGGGAGAAAGAGTTTCTGCAGAAAGAATTGACGATGGTTGTCAATGATCGCAAGCTGTAGCACACCATCAAAGCTGAGATCCCTGTCTGTTTGGGACCCAGACTCTGTCGGATACGCGTTCGATGTTGTGATTCATCGATGGCAGGGTTGCCCATCAGCTGAGAATGAGCTCAAAACAACATAAGATCTTTGAGGCAATGCGACTTGAGGGCGCCTCAGTACTCGACAGAAGCCGTGACTTTCCTGACGACCAGGATTAGAGCATCACTTGGTCATATCAATGGCCGAGCCAGCGGAGTCGAGCTGCATTGAGACATTCTATGCGTGAAATAGCTTCGACGCTTTACATCCAGCTCTCTGACGCCCTCGAGGGTACACGAGACTGTAGTGTCCATCACGGTTGCAACCTCTACGAGAGCCATCATCTGCAGAAGGGGAATGTTGCCCTTGCAGGCGTGTTCCGAGCCCAGGGCTGCTTGCGTTACTCAGCACAGCATGAGCATCATTTCAAGGCTCTTGGGGATATCACCCTCATTTGCTCACCAAATATGAGGCTAGTTAGTATCAGTACGCCCTGGCTTTGATGATCTGGCAGTCGAGCTAGCCTTCCAGATCTCTCGTGACGAGAACTTTTCCTTTAGCAGTGGTTTGCACAGGGTTGTTCAGCTCGCTTGAGAGAACCATGCTCAATGGCTCGATCGGTATCTCATAGAGCGATGTATGCAGGCTTCAGCGCTGATCTAGAGTGAATATACTCCATCTACAAGCTCGAAGGAATACCTTGTCTTCGAATCGAGATGAGTAGATTAAGCTCAGCACCGCCGACCAACCACAAGCAGAGAGCTGATCTCAAATGCGATTGAAAAGGTATTAGCCTCTCATGTAGAGTTTGTCGCATTGGTGCCTGCAGCACTCAGCTCGGCCTGCATCCAGAACATCTTGTAGCTTGAATTTGTTCTCATGAGATCAGCTCCGAGCAGCCACAATATGAATCGGGATATAAGCTTTATCGGGCAGCAGGGGTCAGCTTGACCCTTGTCAAGACACTATGGTAATCTACCCCATCGAGACCACCATCAAGTCCAAATATGTCAACAGAATAAGAGCTGAACGCCGAGGCAGAAGTTGTAGCACCAAGGCATCGAGAGGACATTCTGAAAGAGTGAACCATTGCCCAAATGAAACATTGAAGAAGAGCAATATCGCAGCCATGAACTGTAGACCGTGCGTAGTAATCTGGAGCTGTCTTGATCAAGATAGCTCCAGGACCATGTCAGGACAGCCATGCAGTCAGTCCCATCATGTTCTTGTTCAGATTGTGTTGGTGAGGCTGAGATGTAGTACAGAAACTAGCAAAGAGCTCACGCGCAAGTTGAAGGAGGTGTCCACGAGGAAAACGGCTTTGAAGGTGCGGATCGGCTCCCGATTGGATGCTACGCTTTGGTGTGACAATCTACTACAAGAGATGACGAATTGGTGTTGCCAGAAAGTGATAGGAACGGAGTCAACATGATTTGCGAAAAAACTCTAATGAAACCATTGTTGTACGAAGCCAAGAAGTTTTGCAAAGTGAGTGAAAGTGTAGAGATGCTGTAGTCAACTGTAGAGATGTGCACCAATCGCACCATCTCCAGTCTAACACTTTGTGTACTGTCCCAGGCGTACAATGACAGCGCCGTATGATAGCGCACTGCCGTATGAAGAACCTGATATCGTCACGATATTGAGTCAGTCATCGTTTCTCCTTGCTTTGAACCTGCTAAATCACATCCTTGATAATCTAATCTACTGTGGCCTACTCGGCCAAGTATTCCTCGGCATCGCATGGGGAACTCCAGGTGCGAAATGGTTAGGTGTTGAGACCGAGGAAGTCATTGTCAACATCGGGTATCTCGGCCTCATTCTGCTGGTCTATGAAGGCGGTCTCTCTACAGACTTCAAATCTCTGAAGGCGAATCTCGTGCTTTCCGCGGGTGTTGCTCTTACGGGTATCAGCTTACCGATCGGTCTGTCATATGTGTTGCTCCAGCTTTGCGACGCTACACCATTGCAGGCTTTTGCCGCAGGAGCAGCATTATGCTCTACAAGTCTTGGAACTACCTTTACTGTACTCGGAACCAGTGGACTTGTTACTACCAGGATGGGTGTAGTACTCTCTAGTGCTGCAATGATGGACGATGTCGTCGGTATGTTGTCAATACCATCAGAGACTTCGTCGGCTAACGATAGCTGTGCAAAGGACTTGTTATGGTGCAGGTAATCTCCGAGCTCGGAAAGGTTGCGTCTTCGTTCAGCGCTGTCACAGTGATTCGGCCTATATTTGTGTCTGTTGCTTTTGCTGTGGTTGTGCCCATGGTAGCTCGTTTCATTGTGAAGCCTCTCACGTTGGTTATAGCTGGGTGGCGGACCAGCCAGCCCCGGATCAAAGCAGAATCCATTCTCGAGTCGACGAAGTTTGTGGTGGTCATCCATACCGGTATTCTACTTGGAATGGTGGCCGGATCAAGCTATGCGGGAACATCCAATCTGTTCGCAGCTTATCTAACTGGAGCTTCGATTAGCTGGTGGGACTCTGAGGTATCGTATCCGTCAGGAACAGGGCCAGCAAATGCGAGGCTTGTGCCTGAACAAGGCAGTCACGATACAATCGATCAAAATACTCCGTCAAAAGCGGAGGCTGGAGTGATAAATTCTGCCGTCAAGATGTCCAAACCTATCACGACAGGTGCAGCAATCTTCAAGCAGTACTATGAAGCTCCTCTTCAACGGATTCTGAAGCCGTTCTTCTTTGCATCTATCGGTTTCTCCATACCAATCACGAAGATGTTCACAGGCTCGATAGTATGGAGGGGTCTTGTGTATACAGTGCTAATGGTTGCTGGAAAGATGTTCTGCG
Organism: Camptophora hylomeconis; assembly: GCA_032357745.1. Taxonomy (NCBI): domain Eukaryota; kingdom Fungi; phylum Ascomycota; class Eurotiomycetes; order Chaetothyriales; family Chaetothyriaceae; genus Camptophora; species Camptophora hylomeconis. The sequence continues at coordinate 293,789 of JAOTMB010000003.1, read as the reverse complement.
GTCTGTGGCTTGTACGCTTACCAGCCTCCGTCATTAGAGGTATTCTGCCATGGAAATGGAGCAAGCATACACAGAAGTCAACTGATGTCTCCCTACAAACGATCAAACCAATAACAGAGCCTACGATTCATCGTAAGCTGGACAATATCACGGGTTCAGATGAACCTGCTAACGACGATTGGGATATTGTGCAGGATGTCCAGAATGCATCGGACTCCAAGACCAAGGCAGTTGATACTGAAGCTTCAGATGCTACCAAAGATGCCTCACATCCTTCCAAAGGAAAGTCGTCACCTGAGTCGAAACAAGAAGCAGATTCTCCGGCTACTGACACTCTGCCCGCGAATGCTCCACTGTCTCTTTATCCTGGCCTGGTAGTCGGTACCGCAATGGTGGCTCGGGGAGAAATCGGGTTCCTGATATCTTCGGTCGCGCAAAGCAATGGTATCTTCTCTCCTCCTTCATCCATATCCGACAACACTAGCGAGGTATCTCCATTGTTTCTCATAGTCACCTGGGCGATCATGCTTTGTACTATCTTGGGACCAGTCTTTGTTGGTCTATTGGTCAAGCGAGTACGAAAGTTAGAGCTCGAGGCCAAAAAGATTGGTAGTAGAAGGGAAAAAGATGTTCTGGGAGCTTGGGGCGTATCCTGATGAATCAAATTCTCACTGATACAGTCTTGATCCGGAAAGGCCAGATGGTGGTATGAACCCAGGAAGAGCTATGGATACAATTCCCTGATCTGCAGAATATCTGCGTGTTTCTTGCTTGATGACAGTCTCTCCGATCTAACCAGAATCCTGTCATACCACCAGGAGTTGCCATGGCGAGATATGATAATGCATGCAAAGCACCGTATCTCCTTGCCAAGCCATCTTCCCGTCATAATCCCAGTGGTAAGTACTTCCTCAACAAAGCCGTCAATGCTAGCTTATGTAGATCTCGCCATGACCAAATTACAAGAGTTGAAGTGTCGGTTAGAACGTTTTGATCGAGATCGCAACCTTGCATCACAATGACCTGGTCAAGAAGTGATCGACCTTACAGAAGGACCAACCCCTCACTCTTGATAGCAAACATCTACAAGGTTAATTGTGCTGCCTGGTACAGATGCTATTCTTAGATAGCTCTCAAAAGTACATCATAGGGCGAAGTGCTGGCCGGAACTCTTTGATAACTTCTACAAATGCTTACGATCCGATACTTGTGATTTTAACGGCAGTATATTGATCGCCTCAAATCAATTATTCGCACGATGCATCTTTTTAGCATCTTAGCATTTTTCACATTGAATTGGTATGTGAGCTATGTAAGAGGCTACGAGCAGCCTCAAGTTCCACTATCGAGTGTGGAGCCTCAGAATGACCTAGTATCTACCATAATCAATGTAAGTATCTCTTCTTAAGTTCTCCTTTCGCTCCGATAAGGGCGTCCGTCGAGTTCTTCTCTTTGAGCCATATCGTCCAACATCGTATAGTTTGACGAACTGTACACGAACTTCGGCACAGGTCTTGGAGCATCCAATTCATTCGCATACAATAACTTGACGTTCAAATCCTTCCTGGTCGCGTCCATTCCGGTTGTTCTCACTCGTCCGTATCAACCTTGGGATGTCAATGAAGTGTTCTGCCTTGGCTCAGCCCCAAATGTGATTGTCGGATCACGATCAAACTCCTCTAATCTATGGCCCACGATCAGTACCTGCTCTCTAAGTAACGACTTCAGAGAAAACAGGTGCAATGGCACATTCAATATTGTATCATTTCGAATACGCCCGATGGGAAAGTTGCTGGGACAAGCCGATGGAGTGCGCCTTACTTTCTTGATTCTCGATTTTCTGAGGTTGAGCGAAGTCGACACACAAGATTCTCGAGGAACACTTCTTCGCGCCACATTTCCAAACAATCCCGAATCTGAACCTCAGTCCGATTCTGAACCTGGATTTGATCCACCTCCCAAACCAGGGTTCCCACCATTCGACAACACCAAGACCGCCTATCAATTACTCGTCGGCTATCTCCGTCCTGGACCAGCTCTGCCTTCGAAGGTCCACAGGAGGTATCTGCGTCCTGGGTTCGGCACGAGGGTTGATACAATACAGATTTATGGCTATACTTATCCCATGCCGGGGAGCGATGTTGAGTCGGTAGATTGGCCTTTTTGTATAGATGATTTGGAGCTTGAGTTTAATCCCGACGAGGAAGATGAAGGAACTAGAGAGAGAACAGATGCAATGGGTGATAAGAAGAAACGTGTAGGATGGCGGGAGGAAATCTATGTGTGAACTGGAAGACAGGGTTTGACATATATTCATTCGTGTAATTCCGTATTAAGTACTGTGTGCTTGCTCGGGCCTAAGAACAGAATGTTTCGAAATCTCGATGTCACCGCGATTGACTTCATTGGCTGCGATCGAGTAAACTCCCATTTGGCGAGTCATTGATTGAACTCGATCGCAAGTTGAACATCTGCAGACCTTCAATAGTCATCATTGAGCCTCCTACCTTTCTTTTTTGGATTAGATACATATCAATAGCAGAATTTGCCTTGAAGAGCGACAATAGAACTTGGATCCGAAACGCGTGTCGTCGTCTCGTTCAGTCCTGACAGAAGAGCAGCCAATATGTCTTCTGAATGTCATCGTCCAGTATGCAGAACGAGAGAAGCCGTTTGTAGCTGGAACCCCAAATTCGAACGAACCAAGAGCTGCCGTATCCTCAAGACAAAGGCATTCCCATTTGGTCATCTCCTCCTTGTAATACGTAAGTACACATGCAAAGTCGCATACTCCAATCGGGTCTGATAAGGTCACCTAGCAGAAAGAATCGACATACTCTCCGCAGATGTGACTGTCCGCGATGCGTCGATTCTTCTGCTGGACCCTGCTAGGACTGTTGGCAGAACGAATATATTCATTGTATCGCTTGGACATGTGGAATGAAGTCGTTCAAGCATTGAATCGTCGTATCTCGCAGTGACTAGGTATTATGTTCGCGCCGCAGAGGGCGCGGAATGAACATCGCGTCTCTCCTAGAATGTAGCCGGTATGTGCGAACCTCTGTGCATGTTGTAGGCATTGAATGAAGCTCGCAGAATGAAATGATAATGTCTAAATGATGATTGGTGGGAAGATGCGGCAAGAACAACGATGATTCTCCGAACAGACGAACCGAGGGACAAAATATGTGAAGCACTTTGAGAATGACATGTTATATTGTGTAGCACTTACATCTTGCCTCTTACGCCGCAGAGGCTGCAAAGTAGGTCAACTGTCATTGCCAAAACACTCAACATGGCATCGAAGCATTTGTCGAGACCACTCTCGCAGCTTTGCAGTATAGCACCACGGCAATCGATTCGATCGGTCTCACTTAGCACTGCTACGACAGCACGATCCCTTACAACCTCACATTTAGGACAGACAGAACAACGGCAAATTCAGCGAGCTTTTCGTCGTCCTCTATTCGTTGCCGGTCAACGACGAGACTTCTCATCTTCTCTGCGACAACGTTATGCCAATGTTGACAACTCCTTCGATCCCGCCACCGTCGACCGCGAATCCGATGAAGTGGATGTTCTCGTTGTAGGAGCGGGACCCGCCGGTCTTTCGGCTGCTATACGTTTGAAGCAGCTCGCAAATGAGGCTGGCAATGAAGAGTTCCGTGTGGTGGTGTTGGAGAAAGCAGGTGAAGTCGGCGCACACATTCTCTCTGGAAACGTACTAGAACCAAGAGCAATCGACGAATTATTACCAGACTGGCTCGGAGATATCAACGAGAGTCGTTTTGAGTATGCCACACCCGCAGGAGCGGATAAGATGCGTTTTTTGACTAAGAATGGATCAATACCGATACCTGCGCCACCACAGATGCATAACAAGGGTAACTACATTATAAGCTTGTCTCAATTCACGAAGTGGCTTGGAGAGAGAGCGGAGGAGCTGGGCGTCGAGGTTTATGCAGGATTTGCTGGATCTGAAATATTATACGGACATGACGGAGCAGTAAAAGGTGTTGCTACAAATGACCAAGGAGTAGGAAGGAATGGAAAAGCAAAGCCGAACTTCGAAAGAGGAATGGAATTCCATGCGCGTGTGACGATGCTTGCTGAAGGTTGCCACGGAAGTTTGACGAAGCAAGTGATCAAGAAATACGATCTCCGGAAAGAATCACAACCACAAACTTACGGACTCGGCTTGAAAGAGGTATGGGAGGTGAAGCCAGAGAATTTCAAAAAAGGCGAAATATCACATTCGATGGGCTACCCACTTTCGAAGGATGTATACGGTGGTGGCTGGATGTATCATTACGGAGAGAACCTGGTCAGCATTGGATTAGTGGTGGGATTGGACTACGCCAACCCATGGATCTCACCATATGGAGAATTCCAAAAGATGAAGTTACATCCAATGTACAAATCGGTCATTGAAGGTGGAAAGTGTCTTGCATACGGAGCACGAGCTCTAAATGAAGGTGGCTTTCAGTCGATACCGAAGTGTGCCTTCCCCGGTGGTGCCCTGATTGGAGACACAGCCGGTTTCCTCAACGTGCCAAAGATCAAAGGAACTCACACGAGTATGAAGTCCGGCATGATTGCTGCAGAAGCTGCATACAAAGCTCTCCAAGATATACCTGACGACCAGTCCGTTTTCTTATACGACTACGAAGATGGACTAAGATCGAGCTGGATCTGGCCAGAACTCAAACAGGTACGCAACATGCGTCCATCCTTCCACAGTCCTTTGGGTATCTACGGTGGTATTATGTATTCGGGTCTCGAAGCATTCATCCTACGAGGCAAAGGACCATGGACTCTAGGCCACAAGAAACGTGACCATGAAGCAACAAAGACTGCAGATAAATTTCAAAAGATCGAATATCCCAAACCAGACGGTGAAATTACATTCGATATTCTCACTAGCGTAAGCAGGACAGGTACGAACCACGAAGAAGATCAACCCGTACATCTACAAGTCAAGGATTGGGACAAGCACGCCGAAATGGAGTACCCCAAGTACAAGGGTATCGAGAATAGATTCTGTCCCGCCGGCGTATACGAATACGTCGAGGACGACACCAAAGATCTAGGAGTGAGGTTCCAGATCAACGCTCAGAAGTAAGTTACTTACCCGTCTGTGCTGCAATGCATTTCGCTGACAATTCATATAGCTGTATTCATTGCAAGACATGTGACATCAAAGTCCCAGATCAGGATATCAATTGGCAAACACCTCAAGGTGGCGAGGGTCCTAAATATTCAATGACTTAAGGCTGTATATAAGGTCGCGCTCATGAGGAAATTTACAAGGTACATTACAATAGGACCATTTTGGATATAATCTATCAGTACCACGCCAACTGTCTTGGGACTCGAATCTTATAAAAGAGGATGACTTGCATAGAGCTCACATTTTGTACGTGTTGAGGAAACTTAATGTTCGATTGTTAAGATTTCATGCTTGTCATCGAGGTTGACGATACTATGTTATAGAATGATCATTTTTTTCCAAATAATGAGTGTTCGTACAGGGGTATAAACATCTATCCATTTATCTCTCTTCGTCACGATCTGAACAGCAACAAAGACGACTTCCTCAATCTCCCAATAGTGTTGTCTCGGAATCGGGCTGAGTAACCATGTAGGTCCAGCTAATAGTATAGCATATCCCATCTGATCATCCGCCATTACCGTTCACACCGATCTCAACGCCAACGTCAACTTCAATTTCATCTGCATCTCCATCTCCATCCATCCCCTCCGCCCTCTCCATATCCATTTCAACCACCTCCTCCTCCACTACAACCCCCCTCCTCAACGCAATATCACCACCCCTCAACAACCTCGCCGCAAACCCACCAATACCCCTCCCTCCCCTCGCCGTTGACATCAACAACGCAGCCGGCGTATAAAGCGGCGTCGTACTACTCAACCGCAATATATCCTCGCGTCTCCTCTGTGCCGGCGTAGCAGGAGGTAATCTCAATGGACCCTCTCCCCTCCTATCCGCGGCCTGAACACGCAGTATATCCATGTATTTTCTCATTGTCTGTCTGTTGTGTCGTGTTGTGTGGCGTGCGTTGAAGGCTAGGGCGGTTTGGGTCTTGCGTTGGTGGTCGAAGGTTTTGAGGCTGAGGAGGCGCAGGATGTTGGTTGCGGTTTGTTTTGTTTGGAGGAGGGAGTATTGGTTTGCTAGGTTTGTCATGTGAGTTATCTTGGTGGACTTTGTTGTGAGGGTGTCGAGGGTGTGTTTTAGGGTGAGGTTGTTGGCGTGTCTGGTGGCGATGTTTGATTGGGCTGCGGTGTTCATGGCTTTAGTGTACCATTTAACTATTGCTGTGTTGGCTTGCATGCTTGTTCTTTTATGGACGTGGGTGTCGGCTATCTGGTCTAGGTTTTTGAGACGTTGGTGTTCTTGTTGCAAGGCTTGGAAGGATTGCCGGGCGATTCTGTGTTTGTGGTTTCGTCTTGCGACTTTGTAGGCTCGGTCGTATTTTTGATGTTTGCTAATTGTGGTGAATTGACGCCATCGGGTCAATGTCCATCTACTTAACACTTCCTTACGATTCGTCTTGTCTTCTGTTGCTTCGTAAATTCTTCGAATGACTTTGTTCTTGAGATAGTACTCATGTAAGTCGTCTGCTGTCAGCTTCTTTGCTTCAATATCGTGGATCCTCTGGCGCCAGGTATTCATGTAGCCGACCTTGAGTGGATGTTCGTAGTGACGGTCTGCAGTGCTTTCATTTTGGTGATTCTGATCAGTTTTCATCACCCACTGGTATATAGCAGGGTAAGCAGCTCTTGTATTTGATTGAACCATTTGTTGTTGCAGTGCTATCTCAAGCTGATTTTGATGTGCTCTGCTTGTTCTGCAATGATTGATCAAGCGCAAGAGATGTCTCGTCTTCAACTTCCGGCCTATGTAACTCTGCCATTGGTTTTCCCGGACTGCAAGAGCCATTTTGTAGAGACTCGAGCCTTTTAGTCGTACTTCGTCTATGGCCTGTATACGCTGTATACGTGCAACATCAAATACTTTAGTGTGCGACTTCTTCATCAGCCCGTTCTCGTAGTGGGCGTCTGCTCGATGGACATTGTACATGCGCTCAGTCACTACATTGCGCCATTGTGAGATAACCTTGCGCGCGAGTTGACGTTCGTACAGGTAATCTGCGTCGTACTGCATTACCGCAATCCTGTCTCGCTGTAATTTTGGCTCCAGTTGCATCAATAAGATTTCCAATCCTTGTCGCCCAAGGACTCGTAAATCATGCGCTTCTGATCTGTGCCACGCATCCTGGAAATATGCTGGCGGGTTTTCTACGAACAGACGGCCTCTGGCTTCATCTTCAAGAGTGAGTGATGGACTCGACAACGCCGCCCCTAAAAGTGTGAGACGAGCAGTTAGCATCGGAATTGTACGAAGCATCAGAATTGTACGAAGCAAAAGATAGACATGTACATAGATAGGACTTACCGTTCAGCTGATCAACAAGGTTATCATCATCATCATCATCGTCAGGGATCGGTGGTACAGAACTGCTGGTATGAGAAGAACCTGCTTCTAAAGGTGCTAAATGAAAGCAACAAGGGGTATTAGCACACATTCATCAGAGTTGACACGCGTGATTTTACAGACGACGTCCTTCCATTTGCTCCCATCAAAACATCATGAGAGATTTCACTTACGGTGTTCCTGACTGTCTCTAGCGTTCGGCGGCTGATCGAATTGAAGCGTGATGCCTGCCTCATTCAGGAGTACTCGTTCAAAGTGACCGAAGAGATCGGTAGGTGGCGCTCCAGGCGCAACTTTCGTCAATAACCAATCTCGAATCCTCGCACGCGTCTGGGTGTCGATATTCAAATCATTGAAACGCGCATCTGATGCGCTGCGGATGGCCTCTTCTACTCCGAGTTCCGTATTTCTGTGGGCGTGTTTAACAATTCGAAGCAGCGCAGGAAGATCCTTCTCAACTCTAGCACCAGAATCTGCTTCATTCAAAGAGACATCCTCGGTGCGATCTTGCGACATCACATTAGTGACATGATTGATGATCGAGATTTGTTTTGATCTTGGTCTCGGAATTGAACGTGGTGAATGTCGATCTACGCGCTGTTGGATTTCGTGGATTCGACGCGTTGACATTCTTGAACCTTGAGATTAGATAAGATAAGATCTAGAAACACCCTACGCGGGGGCCTCCAATGGGCGAAACGCATCACCATTCAATCTTGTAATTTATCTGAGTGCTACAATTGAGAAGTCTTATGGTCTGCAAGATTCATATGATTGCTTTTACTCTGACCAAACTTGCCAGATCTCGATACCTTCTTGATGCGTTTTTAGAGCTTCGGACGACCTGCGGATATTGATCCACTGTTGACTTGCATGTCACAGTCCAAAATCGCTTCCACCATTGTTTTCCATTGCCGTGCCTTTACAGTGTCAATGGTTGACCCATCATAGCTTACTACAAATCGCAAGTGGTCTTTAGTGCCATAAGCTCCCACCAAGAACTCTCCTTCTCTTGCTCTGACACAGCTGTTTATATCGCGAAAGTCCACGGCTAGGTCCTTGCCATCTAAATCATCCAGATCAAATAAGCCATCAGAGATCAGACCTGTACGGTCACCGACAGAGCTTATCCCACACGTAGCCATTGATGAACCCTTTTGAGCAGTGTACTGACCTTGCGGATCAAACCCTACGCGTTCCGCAGGCTTGGCTATGTTGTCAAGCCTTTCCATTGTGGACAGGTACAACAGTGGCAACAACAGATCCGGGCTTCTTGTACCCAAGTGAATCACTTCTTCGGGATTCCTGCGACGTTTTTGGTATTGTCTTAATTGACGATGAGCTAGACGACCTAAGATTCTGAAGCTTCTGCTGAAATCAAGGTCACTTGATAGGAACGGCAACGAAACTCCCTCACTGAAGGCAAGCATGAGGCTTTCCTCTTTGCCTGTTGTAGGGGTGCCAGATAGAAAGGGCCGAGGATTTACTGGAAACGATCCCAGGAAGTTCAATCTGTCTTGGATTGGTACATCAGGATGTCGTATTTCCTCAAACCTCATCATCACCATACCGACAAGAGTGAAGCAACCACTACCAATGCTAATACCCGCTTCGCGACATAGACGAGTAAGGTTATGTGTTGCCCTCTGAGACAGATTGGCGAATATGGAGTAACAATTCAACGGTGGTTTACGCTGATAGTTAAGTATTTTCGGATATCTCAGTGGCAAATCATCAGCAACCCTGGAGGAGGTCTCATGAGCCAAAGGATTCTGGAACGCAGCTGGAGCTGGCTTCCGTACATGACGCAGAATCCGGGTTATGACCCATTTCCAACGTGCAATTGGGGTACTCTTAGCCATGGGTGGATAGAGTGATTCCTGAGCCGGCGGTAGACGGTGTCGGATACTATTCTGATCAGAACAGATAGAATGAGTCGCATCGCCTAATTCCGCCTGACTCCAGTTCAACACCTCAATCAGACGAGTTGACCACCGAAAACTTGTGAGGCCGTCAGCTATTTGATGAGCTGCCACCAGAACAAATCTCAGACGGTATCTTTCTGGCGCTAGCTGCTCCGTAGGTAACACAAAAAGTCTTGCCAGGTATTCGGTCTCTTTGACGACTCTTGCCGAGTTCATGATATGAATGTGCAGATCTTCTTTATCGGCTTTAGGGTAGCTGTCTCCCACGAAAGAAACAGATTTTGAAGCTCCTGCAATCATGTCGGCGACACTGGAGGGGGACTGATACACGAAGTATTTGTTGAGCCAATTCTTGGTTGAATTATCATTGAGGAGGTCGCCAGCATATTGTGATGTGGTCGACATGAGTACATGTCGATGGCGTATGTAAGCCCAAGCAAGTAGAATTCGATCACGTAGCTGGGCAGGGTTAAGAGTTGTTCTCAATTCAACATCAAGACTAATCGTAATGTCGGCTCGACCTTCGAAATGTATGCCATCGTTGTCGAACAAATTTTCGACAGTGCCTTGTCTTCGAAAGAATATTTGGCCTCCAGCTGTCTTTGTGGTCTGCCAGTCGTGCAGGTTGGAAGCGTACAGACTTGACCAGTGAGAGTTTTTATCAACTTGATGTGCCATCGTAATGATCTAATCCTTGCACGGTCCACAAAGCTTGAAACTTTGGCAGAGCCTCCATTGCGGGAGTATGAAGTTGATGACGCATCGAGTAGATGGTTACATTGAGTATAGCTAAGCTTTGGTAGTGTCGGTGACTTGATGACTTGCAAACAGTGAAATATCCGGCCTGCCAAGAGGATCGTGCTGCCAGCTCCGAACTGTGCTATTCAACAACTCCTGCTCACCTCTGAACAATCATCCATCGTTGTTTGACCCATGAATGCGTATGTCATCGCCATTCTCCATTTCCCGTCGAGAGTCCGCCGAAGAGGAGAGCGATGAACATGATGTGGCGCCCGTAGATGTCGAGCTTACACGTTCTGGCTCGGCTTCCTATGAGGCGATCATTGAAGAAGGTGAGGTATTGTCCAAGCTACAGCGCTTCTTTTGGGTAAGCTATGTCTCTCAGTAAGCATACGGGCGGCCCTCATGCCTGACTTGCGTTGAGGCTCTCCGTGATATCGATCATGCTCCAGTGAAGAAAGACAACGAACTGGTCGCCGCCAATTTTCCCGATCCCAATATATTAGTACCTTCGCCCGCATTCTTGGATCCGACATCTGTCCCGGCTGGCTTTGCGAATGGCTCCCGCGCTCCAACTGATGAAAAATCAATGAGTAAGGAGCGTCAAATATTATCTAAGATAGCTCGATCTAATAACGACAGAGACTTTCCTCCAATCAATTGCACAAAGGAATAAATGGGCACAGTATCATATCGCCGACTTCATTTCTGAGGAAGAACACTGCTTTCCTTACATGTGTCTATCGAGTGGAATTCAATCCGATCGAGGTGTCACGAAAGACAAGCTACGAGTATGGATTCAGGGCGGAGCACATGGCAATGAACCGGCTGGAGACCAATGTGTGATGGCTTTGCTGGGTACGATGGATCTTGACCAAACTTGGACAGCTTCTCTACTCGACGTTATGGACATCATTCTGTTACCTCGTTACAATCCTGATGGTATCGCCACCTTCTCACGAAACTTGACAAGCAACTTCGACTCAAACCGGGATCACATTAGACTAGTATCCAGACAGACCAGGCAGATCAAGAGTATGTTCGTCAAGTTCGCCCCGCATGTGGCTCTTGATATGCATGAATATCTCGCTTCGCCTGTATATGGAGGAAGGTATCAGCATGCCTCGGATGCCCTCTTCTCCGCAGCGAAAAACCTAAATATTCACCATGATATCAGAAGAATCTCTGAAGATCTTTTTGCAGCACGGATCTCAGCAGATCTGGAATCTAAGGGATTTCGATCGGATGTCTATGTCACAGGGCAAAGAAGTCGGGCACCAGGCTCCGAAATTTTGTTCAGAGAGGCTGGTAGCGATGGCAAGCTGGGCAGGAACGCGATGGGCTTGACACAATGCATCGCATTTCTATGCGAGACTAGAGGTATTGGGCTTGCCGATCAGCATTTCAAACGGCGGACAGCTGCAGGCTTAACGATGCTCCAAAGTATCCTCCAAACGACTCTGGAGAACACCGAGCAAATTCATGCTGCGATCAAGAATGCTACGAATAGCTTCAATATCGACGATAATCTTATTACAGTCACCGATCACAGAAAGACCATAAAGCGTAACTTCACCATGGTTGAATCAACAAGCGGTCACATAGTTGAAGTACCAGTGCAGATTGCCAGTACAACACCAGTAATCGCCGATCTGACAAGACAAATACCTAAAGCATATCTTATTCCACATCAGTTAGCTGATGTGGCAGAGCATTTGATGGCATCAGGTCTCGATTTACAGAAATTGAATCACAAGTATATTGGAACGGTCCAAGCTTACAAGATAATCAAGGCGTTCTTCGAGACGACGTACTACGAAGGGGTCGTGCCAGTCAAAGTCGTCACAGAGCCATTTGAGAAGAGTATCAAGCTAAATACTGGAGCTTACATCGTCACCACGCGACAAAGAAACGCAGCTGTGGCTTTCATTGCGCTCGAGCCAGAGAATGTTGACTCATATGTAAGCTGCAATATCATTCCAGTTCAGACTGGAGATGAGTACCCTATCTACAGGATTATGTGAGAACTGCCTCGCGTACGAGCTGGTATTATCAATCGTGCTAGCTCAATTTGCTCGAATCGTCATGCTGGGACAATAAGTTTGGCATCTCGCGCTGCAGGGTGGACCTTCATCACTAAGACAGACCTCGAGCTTCCGAGCCAATCAAGACGGTGGGGTTGAGTTGCTAGATCTCTATCCGAGCACACGCTGATACAGGGAACCTGACGGTCCACCCAGCACTACATTTATGACGGCTTTTCATCTTCTCCTCCGTCCCGTATCAGAGATAGGAAGGCCAGCTCTTTTGCGGCTGTGAGGGCATGGATAAGGTGGTTCCACAATTCATTATAAAGAAGCGGCTCAGGACAGTGTTGATGTTGTAGATGCATAGTCACGAGTACTGTGTCTTCCGAAAGACAGAGCAAATTGGTGTTCTTTCATTTCTTTAGAAAAATGATGTCGTCACCACGCTTATACTTCAAGTTTATGTTTGTGCAATGTACATCAGCTCGCTACTCTAGACATAAGATCTATACTGATCAGCAGATTACCATACACGCATAATTCTGTCATCGAACGGAGTAGAAATCAATATGAGCTCAGATCCAAAGTATCTCTGACTATCAAACATTCTTCCATATACAGATACGAAGATAACGTCCGGCATTAAATGATACAGACACAACAATGGATATCATATCAAGTCCTCCAACAGACTCAAATCCACTCATTAACCGAACATTCAAACCCTTCAACTTCCTTTCCCTCCCCTATGAAATCCGAACACAGATCTACACCCTAATTTTCACGCAATCAGCAGTCCAAATCCAACACAAAACTAAACAAGAATACGAATCATCAAACGGATCCAACCTCCACAAACTGACTCTCCCAAAATGCTACAACATAATCCTCACAAATCGCCAATGCCACTCCGAAGCCCATCCCCTCTTCTGCACAACCACATCCCTAATCTACACAAGCAAGTTCTCCACGCGATGCATAACGACAATCTGCTCACGTTCCATGGCCCAACACATCCGCCGCATCCTCGACGTCGAATACATGTACTTCGAAGATTTCCGCGAGATGAACTCCTTCTTCCCGCGCCTGGAAATCCTGAGTATAAAGTGTCAGTCGGCGACCGTTGTGCCGATGCCCGAGAGGGAGTTTCCGTTTATTTCGTACGAGTTCTTTGAGAAGGCTCTGTGTGGATGTCGGAATGAGGTTGATTTGATGCGGTGGATGGAGAAGGATGCTGGGTTTAGGTGTTTTATCTGCACGACGGTTTGGGTTACTTATTTTGGGGATAATTCGAGGGATTTTGAGAAGGTTATGGTGAGTTGGTACCCGACATGAATGAATTCCTCTTCAGTGTTTCATGAGATCTCGATTGTAGTGTCTGTGGCTCGCTGAGAACGTGTCGTTTGCTGATGTTTGGGTTTGCTAGCCTGTTATACTTGATGCGAAGGAACGGAGGATGATTAAGGGTGCGGAAGGGGATGAGCGGCGGAGGAGCTTACTGTATGAACTGCTTGACAGTGGGAAGTTATGAGATTGACCTTGTTGGGGCTCGTGTGAGGCTGTATAAGGGCTGCATCTGGAACTCAAAGCAACGGTAATGAGGACAGGCTATCTTTGAACAATATGAGATGAGCTTGGAAGTCCAATTTACAGTCATGCTAATAGGTCGACAGGAGAATAGCCTATGACAAGCCAATGCGTTTCTTCGAGGAACGATATGCTGAACGAGAACGAGGAAGATATTACTTGTTGAGACATAAAACACTAATAAGTCTATTTTTGATCGAGCTTCAATGCTCAATTACCGACCATGCCAAACTCTTGGAAAATTGATATCAAACATCTATCGCTGTACCCTCAATGACTTGACTACCCTGGCCAGGCTTGCTGATGACAATAGCCTGCTTCATGAATTCAGGAGTCACATCTTTCTTCAAATGAGAAATATAGTATTCCTCCTTTAACGCATTTGTCACAGCCTCCACCTTATCTTGTGGCACTAAATGGACAGTGCAGCCACCCCAGCCAGCACCTGTAAGTCTCGAACCTAGAGCGCCATTCTTCCTTGCAATGCCACAGATCATATCGATTTCCGGGCATGAACATTCGTACACATCTCGACATGAGTCTTGGGTCGAGTTCATTAGGTCTCCTAATTCTTGGAGTTGTGGAAGAGAGAGTGATGAGTTACTGGACAGAATGTCCTTGAACTGCATAACACGTAGGGCTTCCTGTGCAACATGAAGAACGCGTTGCCTGAGCTTGAAATCTGATGCTTCAACAGGGAATTTTGACATGTATGTCTTTGTCAACTCCTCCACGGAAATGTCGAGAATTGACGCGATGTCCTCGCGGGTGTAGGCATCCTTTGTGAGAGATGATTTGATGGCGGAGATTAGCAGCTCGAGCCGAGCTGCAGGCGAACTTTCCAACTTGCCTTCTCGTTTCATGTATTCTTCTTCAAAGGTACGGAGACAGTATCCTAGTGATGATGAGTCTGGGTTGAGTTTCAAAGAGTGTAGCTTGGCAAGAACAACGGTTGCAAGTGTACATTCGACAACTCGGAGATTGTATTGTCGTGGCGCTGAAACAGCCTTCTCTGATGTGATGAACGATTGTGCGATGAGATATGTGACCTCTGGATCTGACTTCGGTACCTTCACATGCTCGGCCGAGAACTTGGGATAAAATTGACAATAAAGGAGGTAATCTTTCTCGGAGAAGATGGATGCGGCTTGATCCATACCACCAGAGAAGACGCCGACATGTCGCTCTGAGACGATACACAGATCCAGAAGATCTTGCTTACTGACTTTATGATCGTTGGCTTCCATCACAGATAGAGCTGCGGCACAGACAAAGGCAGCACTGCTGGATAGACCTCCACCCGCTGGTACGTTGCCATCAATGAGAACCTCCATGCTTTTAGGTTCGAAGCTATCTCCATGTTCCTTTCGAAGAAACTCGAGAGATCCCTTCAGACCTGCCTTGAAGTAGTTTGACCACTCATGTTGAGACTTGTCGATCTCGACTTGTTCCGACTTTTGGAGAGTGAGGGTCTTTGAAGGATATTTGGTAGGATTTGTGTTTGAGATCTTGATTGTTGTATGTTCATTTTGGGATTCCTTATCGACTCTCATGGCAATGAGTGCATCAACTGTAACTGCAGTGGGTAATACATTGTATAATGAATAGTCCACGTGCTCTCCGATAATATTTACTCTCCCTGGACTTCTGGCAACACAGTCTGGTCTCTTTCCATAGTTGGTCTTGAACGTTGATATTAAATTGCTAAATCTCTCTGTATGCTCAGGGGATACTCTGCCATCTTCACCGCCAGAGTATACCTCTTCCAAAGAGGAGACCCTGGGAACGAGGCCCGACATTTTGTCAGTCAGACGAACGTAAAATTTGTAGGGAGATCAGATACTGTCAGGATCTCAAGGAGTGATGATTCAACACAGATATTTAATCACTCTTCAGTCAGAAGAATATGTTATTTGAGACGAGAGAATACCTACAAGTTTTCCTTTCCACTCACATATATACCGGGAGTTTTCCTGATATGGCGGAATTCGATGGAGTAGGTGTCGGGATTGCCAGTGCAACACTAATGTCTTTGCCTCGACTACGCTAATTTAGGTTTCAGCCCTGCCAACGTCACGATCAGCCGCGAGGCTGTAGTCCGGTTTTGGCAACCGCGGCATCAGCAGCAGCGTGTTTGATATCCCGCGCATCTGCCTAACAACTTTCTAGGCCAACAAGTGATAGCACGCCTACCACTCGAGCATCACCGAGGTCTTCGCTATGGCTTCTATGCCTCTAGAGTTCCCGGCAGATGAGAATGATCACAATGCAGAGCCATCGCATTCGCCGCAGCCGGATTCACCAAGACGCTCAGTGACTCCTACCATGACCTCAGAAGACTCCGAGACTGTACTTCTCAATTCTGTGCCCACAGCTGAGAGTTTCAGACCTCCTCCTTTGACACGAACTTCGACTCTAGGAATCAAGAAGTGTTGGATATGTGTCGGTGACAGTACAGAAGACGATTCAATAAACCCGCCAGCCTGGCGTTCGCCATGCAAATGCAGTCTTGTCGCGCATGAAGATTGTTTACTAGATTGGGTCGCTGATCTGGAAAATCCATCGAATCGGCGAAGTCGACCGACTCCCAATCAAATATTATGTCCACAATGCAAATCCGAAATCAAGATTGCTAGGCCAAAGAGCTACATCGTAGATGCTGTCAAATCCGCAGATAGGTCCTTTGGTCGCTTTGTGATACCCGGACTTGGAGCATCAATATTGGGCACGCTGTTTGCAGGTTGTTGGGTGCACGGATTCCAATCAGTCTATGTCATATTTGGGCGGGCGGATGCAGAGAGGATATTCAGATACGCTGAGAAGCGACCCGGTGCCTTATTCGCATACGGTCTCATACCTCTTAATTTGATCTTCGCAAGGACTCGATACTCAGATTTCGTACTACCTAGTGGATCGTTATTTCTTCTGTCAACTCAGCTCAACGACAAATTCGAGATCGACTGGACGCTATATCCGCCACTACCAAGCACAGTTTTTGCATGTTTACCAGCCGTCAGATCGTTGTACAATTGGTCATATGAGAAAGCATTTGGAAAATTGAACAGGAAGTGGTTACGAGAGATACAACCACGACGAGACGAAGGCTTCGAAGGGCATGAGCAGAATATTGCAAACATTATGAATGAGCAAGAGGAAGCCGCAGAAGAGGGAGGAATTGTTCTTGAGCTTGAGGTGAACTTGGGTGGTGAAGAAGAAGACTTGGCGCAAGGACAGAATGCAGAGAACCAGGATGCTGGCAACAACAATGATGGCGCCGGTCAGAATAATGCAGCACCACAGCAAGGAAATGGTGCACACGTTCATCACATCTTGGGCGAACGAGGTGACGAGATTATGGAAGGCACGTCGAGTATTGGACAGTCAATACTTGGTGCGTTGATGTTTCCTGCTGTTGCGGCGAGCGCTGGAGGTCTTCTTAGCTTTGCCTTACCAACATCTTGGGTCACTGGAACGACACTTGTTAATGGAAGACCGGGATTTCTTAGGACAAGATGGGGAAGGAGTGTGGTTGGTGGAGCTTTACTTGTGGTATTGAAAGATGCGATTGTGCTCTATTGCCGATGGAAGCTTGCCCAAGGCCACCGAAGAAGGAAGATTATGGATTTCGATAAGCAGACTAAGCAGTATAAGGTCGCTTCGTGATTATGCTGTCAACTCATGGGAGGGATATCGATTAGCAAGCGCACTCTTCTCTGGCAGATTTGGCGGATACCGCTATGAGATCCTAACATCTCACCTACGTGATAATACCCAACGATTAGAACAAATAGACCTACCTAGTATCTAATGCTGTGAGCGCCGTGCTGTGGAAAGTGTAAACAAGGCTCCGATACAAGGGTTACGAGGCTGAGCCAAGTCTCGCGCTAGCAACATGCGAAAGTTGAAGTCCAAAGTAATACACCAACTATGCTGAGACAACCACCTCATCAACAACGAGATGCACATATCATCGATACGCACAGCGCTTGCCAGCGCCTTCCGAATACCTCTCCGTCCTCTATCGAATCAAAGTATACAAGCATCATGTCTGTGCCAGCCGACGACGTCGACTCCTCAAATATTAGCCCGAGCTCCCTTCTCGACATCGACAGCGCGCACAGCAAAGAAGAAGCAACAAGCCAAGCCCGATAAACGAATAAGTCAGTAGTCCTTCTCACGAATCCGTATCTACCATAAGTCTTCCGAGAAAAGCCCAAACTGACATCGATCTTATAGCTTTAATCCGTTATTTCCTCTACCATCCAACAACATTGATGCCCCGACCCCTCCGTTTCTCCCGCAATCGATACCTCCGTCACTGGACAATCCACCGTGCCTGGAACCTCTATCGCGCCAAAGTAAAGCAAACACGCCAACTCGAGCTCGAGAGACAGTACAATGCCATGAGAGACGCGAATGAAGAACTTAGAATTGGAGCTGGGGACGGAGGGAAATTATTCAGGAAAGCGCAGATGAAGACTGGGGTTTGGAGTATACCGGAACGGGGTGGTGGTATTCCTATTGAGTATGCAAGGGGTTTGACGGAATGGGTTGGGACGAAGGGCATGATGGGTGGTGATGCTAAGATTTGGGATAGTGCTTGGAAGAAGTTGTGAGACGCTCTTTGGCAAAGGGGCCTCAGGAGATGGGGCTTGTGGTTATTGAGATTGATGCTAGAAGTACTTATGGTGGATGTGACCGTGAAGGCGGGATCATGATTGTCTGTGCGGCAACGCGTTTGCTTTGACTCTCACACAAGGCACGTGGGAAGATGGTGTATCAAGTTGATAGGACGGAGCCCTTGCACTGTAAGCGAAGGATGGAAGCATTCCGACAATTTCCATGTGGAGTTTGTCAAAAGATATGTATAGAGTGTACAAAAAGAAGTCACATGTTCACAAGATCGATCGGAGATATTTGCAGCGGTTGATGAACAATTCCTGATGGCCATGGTATTATTATAAGACGTTATCTTCATTAACAACCGATATCTGATGTAGAATCGAAGAAATTTGCGGAACTGGAAATGGAAATGATCGTTCCTCTTGATACCATTGACACCGAGCCTCCCAAGAATCGATACCGCTTTTTCTCTTGATCTCGTGAGATATGGTGATTACCGTTGAAACTCCTAAAACCCCATTTTCCTTCATCCTACTGATTTCGATATGTCTCAGGCAATGAAATGGGAGCAAACTCCTTTCTCATAAAGGTGAATTCCTACGAATCCGTGCTCACAGGACGACACAGCATCCACCTCCTGGTTGTTTACCATTGGTCAGTAGGGCAGCTCTGGTAGCAGCTTCAAAGACATCATCAACTCCTTCCCCAGTCAAACTTGAACACTCAAGATATTTTCGTGCACCGCATTCAGCAGCCATCTTCTTGCCTTCGTCTGGGGTCAAGAATCTAAGACTCTTTTTTCGCATCTCCTCCTTTGCCAATGGGTCATTTCTCAGATCGTTCTTCAGTCCCACCAATATGATAGGCACGTCCGGGCAACGCTCTCTAGCCTCGTCGATCCATTTGTGCCGTACGTTCTCCAAACTATCTGGACTGTCGACACTGAAGCCGATCAGGATAACATGCGATTTCGAGTATGCTAACGGTCGTAGACGTTCATAATCTTCCTGTCCTGCGGTATCCCAGAGTGCAAGTTGCACTGATCGGCCGTCAACCCTACAGTCTGTAACATAATTTTCAAAAACAGTCGGGACATAGTGTGTCGGGAAGTATCCAAGTGTGAACACCGATAAGAGAGAAGTCTTTCCACATGCACCATCACCTATTATGACGAGTTTCCTGCACGCAAATTCATTAGTCCAGTCCAGCTTAATATGGAATTGATTGCCCTTTCATGCTGTCTGGGCGACACGAACTGCAAGAGACAGGCTTTCGGATGTCTCATACCTCCTCATAACATTTTGTTGTGCTTGATTTTGTGCCATGGTTGAATTTGGTTATTGGAAAGCGCTCGAGTTATGACCGAAAATCTTCTCTTATGCGCAGAATCGAGAATGGTATTTCCAGGCGGTAAAATAGCGACAAGACCGTGCCGTAGGTTTTCTCGTAGATATCTGCTGCAGATTTCAAGAACGACTAGCTGAGCAGTTCCCTTTGGTCGCAAGTCGACGGTGAAGTGTTTTATGTTTCGATTGGAGCGTACAACCTGTGAATTAATGTGCGAAAGAGCGTTGCAGACAGATAGCTTTAGTATCTCCAGTCAAGTGGTGGTTTGTAGGCTGCGAACGTGGCTAGAACTCTGGGCTTTAGATAGAGACGGTGGGAGACGCACAAGCCGACTAAGAAGCGGCGGAGATGACTCTGAGAAAGAGGCGTGCAATGGACCGATCAAGCAATCTCGCCCCGATGTGTGTATATCGTTGAGCGAAAGCAGAGACTGCAAGTTCACTGCACAAGAGAAGTAGATAGTAAGAACGAAAGATAGTGGGAGGAAGAGATGTGAAGTTGTAGGGTGATATGATAAATCGTGGCTCAGTCGTCAAATGAAACCCGCCATGAACCTTGTCTTGTTGGCTGTGAATCTTTCCCCACGACACCAAGAGCCACCTCAAGTCCATTACTGCCATTGTCTCGTTTCCTTTCGCGATTGCTACGATAACACAACATCGGTCCTGTGGCACCTTCCTACCTAACCAATTCGACGTCTACTGTCAATCCTGCACACAAATACAAATCTTCTGATCTAACCATCGCAAACCGTCCCGCCAATCCCATGTCCTTCATCGTCACTAGCGGCATCAAATTGCTCACAGTCTAGGGAGGACAATTGTGGGTTGGAGTCGAGGAGTCCAGAATGCCTTCGAAATCGAAAAAGTCTACCGCGACTGCTGCGAGTCGGCCAACACCGGTCGTACATCCTTCGAAATCCATTCCCTCACCGACGAATATCAAAAAGCCTGAAAGTCCTCCAGTACAAGTAGAGTCAGTCAATGGTGATCATTCTCGGTCGCGCGCAGAGATAGAATCGAGGACAGGCGATACTACAGAATCAGCTGGCGAACCAACGCCGACCCCGGCGATTAACCGCAAAAAGCAGAAACGAAGAGAGAAGGAGGCTGCTAAGAAGGCCGCTGAAGAACAGCTGACAAATGGACACAGTCTGGCTTCTAGTCACCATCTCGAGCAGATAGCAGCCGTCAGACAGGGCAGAGGGCCGGTGAAGGGATATTTCACAGAGGAACCAGATTATGTGGACGACGGGTATCACGACAGTTTGGTAGAACCGGAGGATGCGTTTTATAGTGGAGAAGAGGATGGAACGTACACTCATGACTACGCTGAAGATGCGAACAATTCCTGGTTAAATACGAGCAAGCGGAAAAAGAGTTCCAGGAACGGACACAGTCACACTCGGTCAGGCCATGGCAACATCTCGAGAGAATCTTCTGGTGTTGTACGTTCAAATCTACCTACATTATCGAATGCCGCTATACGGTCGGCGCACAAGATGTCAAACGAGCATATATGGAATACGTCCACGCAGGCAGAAAGGGAGAACATCAAGCAATTCTGGCTACAACTAGGCGAGGAAGAAAGGCGATCCTTGGTAAAGGTCGAGAAAGAGGCAGTCTTGAGGAAAATGAAAGAACAGCAGAAACATTCGTGCAGCTGTTCCGTATGCGGACGCAAGCGGACAGCAATCGAGGAAGAGCTAGAAGTTCTGTACGATGCATATTATGAAGAGCTGGAGCAATTCGCAAATCACAACAATGACTTACCGAATAGTCCACAGGCTATGCCTCCTCCACGCTCTTATCGACCTCTTCAAGGTCAAACACATCCCATGGCTGGTTCATACCCGGTATCAGGGCGCATTCGAGAGCTTGGCGACAACGACGAAGAGCTCGATGACGAGGATGAGTATGACGATGAGGACGAAGACGAGCCGTATAGTGACGAGGATTTTGATGATGAGTTACCGCCAGGTCCACCGGATTTTTTCCAGTTCGGCAACAGTCTGACAGTAAAAGGTCTGTTATAATATCATGATGAATAGTTTTAGTATTGACGTTTCTCAGATGGTATACTCACCGTTGCAGACGATCTGCTTAAAAATGATGGAAAGCATTTCATAGACATGATGGAGCAGTTGGCTGAGAGAAGAATGCAACGTGAGGAAGAAATTCACTATCCTGCTCCACCACTAGCTCATCAAAATCTGCGTCAAGGTCACAATCGCCCTCCAATAGACGAGGACGACGATTATGATGACGAAGAGGATGACGATGACTATGATAGTCAGGAGGAGGACGATTTTGAGGGCGATGAGATGGTAGGTCCACCACAAGAAACCTCGGGGGTTACTAATTCTTTGACCAGGATTCTATGACTGAAGAGCAGCGGATGGAAGAAGGGAGACGAATGTTTCAAATATTTGCTGCTCGCATGTTCGAACAAAGGGTGTTAACAGCTTATCGTGAAAAGGTAGCAGCCGAGCGGCAACAAAAGCTGCTTGACGAATTAGACGAAGAGAATCGACTCGATGAGCAACGTGAAGCAAAGAAAGCTAGAGAAGCTGCAAAAAGGAAAGAGAAGAAGGCGAAGCAGAAAGCCGCTAAAGAAGAAGAGAAGGCTAAGAAAGATGCCGAGAAGGCTGCTCAAGAAGCTGCCGTCAAAGCAGAGGAGGAACGAAAACTTGAGGAGCAACGGAAACGCAAAGAAGAGCAGAGAAAAAAGCGTGAGGCTGAGAAGAAGGCGGCAGAAGAAGATCGATTACGCAAGGAGGCCGAGAAAATCCGAAGAGCTCAAGAAGAGCGTGAACGTCAAGCAGAGAACGAACGAAAGCAGCGTGAAGCGAAAGAGCGAGAAAAGAAGAAGCGGGAGGAAGCACGGAAGAAGGAACGAGAAGAGCGTGAAGCAAAGGAGAGGGAGATCAAGGAACAGCGCGCAAAGGAAGAACAAGAACGGAGGTTCCAACAAGAACGTGTACGGAAGCAAAAAGAGGAAGCGTTCAGGGAGGCGAAGAGTAAAGAACAAGGTGCAAAACCACAACCGATAGCGCTCCCTCCTGGATTACAACCACCTGCACGCAGCGCTCAAATTCAATCACCACAATTTCAATCTGCAACACCCACCGTCCCACCTAACGTGCCAACTCCAGCTCGCAATCGACAGCCATCTCAACCATCACAGCAATCTCATACTTCGTCGCCGAGATCTCAGAAAGCTAGCACGGAAGCCTCACATTCTTCAGCATCTCCAGCTAGTGCGGTACACTCGCAGACCCCTAATGTTGCTCAACAAAACAAATCTCAGGCACCTCCTTTGCATCATCCTCAGCCTTCAGCACCACGATCACCATTGAATAATATCGGACGAGCTGGAAACTATCCCTACCCAATGAACGGTCTTCCAGGGTTGGGAGCGACTGGTCCACCAACAGCACCAGGAATGATGTCGGGTATGCTGCCTCCAATGCACATGTTCCAAGGGCCACCCATGGGGAGCAATCAACGATTTGGTCCTAATGGTATGAATTATCCGCCTGGTTTTGGCGGTCAGCGACAATTTCAGCATGCACAGCCAATGTCGTATCACCAACAACTGCCACACAACCCTCTTCCTCCTCCACACCAAACTGCAGTCGAACCACCTAAAGCACCAGTTCATACAAGACAAGTGTCAGAAGGTGAGTCTGGCCATCAGCAGGCTCCAATCTCGCGGCCTGGACCTATTGCACGACCATCAAGCGCCACACCCGACAAACAAAAGACAGGACACAAGTCGCCAAGTACAGAGGTTGAGCAAATCACCACTCAATTGGGCAGTAAAGCTTTGCTGGACGACTCTGACGAACCGATCCCAAGTAAGATCGAGCCTAGATCAAATCTTCCACTGGTTGGTGCTCCTGGTACCGGACGGCTCTCGTTTGCAAGCACGTTCCAAGATCCAAAACACGGCTTCGGCATGGCAAGTCCGGGTTGGAATAGCTTTGCCTCTCCGATGCCTGCGCAAAGCTGGCCAGCACCGGGATCTCGACCGAGTCCGGGTTGGGGACAGCAACCATTCGGGTCACTGGGAGGTGGCCCGTCTATTGGTAGGCCTCATGCTCCACGTCCGATTGCAGTTCGTCTCATGCTTGTGCAAGCTTGCCGACGACTATCATCAATGACAAGCGGCAGATCAGATGGCTTCCACCCAGTTGCTGCTGTACTGCAGCAGCTTGAACAACTAAAGCAGCTCCCGACTGATCCCTCTGTGTCTATGGATGAGATGCTTGCAATTTGCGATACGGAAGGAAATGTGCAGAACGGTGGTGGCTCATTCGAGGTCATCCGGGACAACAGTGGTAATCAACTCGTCAAATACATCGAAAGCAACAGCTCAGCCTCGGGAAGACCAAGCGCCGGGGATATTGGTAGTCCTCTTACAACTCACAGTTCCGCTCAAATTGCTCCGTTCGGTAGTATTGGCCAAGGCTTTGGAGGGCCCGGAAGACATTTCTGAAGGAGTATATCATGTTCATTCACAGTTCTGAAGGTCCAGCATGTATGGTGTTTTTGATCAAGCTTACGGCATTATTTGCATTATACCTCAACCCAACGACATGTCATTTCCAGCATCTTTACTGGGGGTTCGAATGGAAGGTCGGAATAGCTTTCTTACATTGACACTGATATCTAGATTTTGGTGGATGGGATATCTCCGAATCTCCGGGATAATATTATCATGGGAATCAGGTGGATCCCCAAACTCTTTAGTAGAGAATTAATCGAGGATTTCCTTCCCCCGACACTCGTTCTTGCCATGATTCGATACTTGCACCTCGTAGCATTGATCTATTTGACTTGACGCGATTCATGTGGTGACACGAGCCGAATGTTGTTTTTCATCCGGTGCCGATTGTGCAACA
This sequence comes from Camptophora hylomeconis, assembly GCA_032357745.1. Classification (NCBI taxonomy): domain Eukaryota; kingdom Fungi; phylum Ascomycota; class Eurotiomycetes; order Chaetothyriales; family Chaetothyriaceae; genus Camptophora; species Camptophora hylomeconis. The sequence continues at coordinate 269,117 of JAOTMB010000003.1, read as the reverse complement.
AAAGTTCTTCATCAAATACATCGATCTACGGTAGTACCAACTGGTATGCAGAAAAGCAGAGGAGTCGTAGCAAGAGCGGATAGTGGACTGGAATGGATGGGGAGATTAGCATCAGAAATGAAATGCCAACTGCATTGACTATGATCTGTTTATTTGCTCGCGTATTTATTCACGCGGATTACCGACCTGACTGGCTGCTGGTCTATTCGTATGGATGGTTGTTCGTCTACATGTATATGTACTTACCTACATGTGTAGCGATGAACGAATGGTAGAAGTGAAGAAGTATGCTGGAGAGATGGAGATCAGGACAAAATGATGTCATTACCTATGTTTTGATATGTATGGATCTTCTTCGTGCGCAGCAGCTGCTGCTGTTGTTACCGTTGCTATTATCATTTTTGGACTCTGAAGTCAATACGGTGATCATGAATGGTATTTTCGTCGAGTGTGGGGGAAAGAGAGAGGGAGATTGAGATCGATTTCACTGTGGTAGTGAGTGGTTCATCACCTGACTTGCTTGATACCTTATCCGCGACTACTAATGCTTACACAGTATGTTCTCTGTCATTTCCGACGGAGGGTTTCGTCTAATGATGTGGAACGTGACTGGTCGTTTGCGAGACCGGAGCATGGTGGTAATGGTGGTGGTGATGATGTCCGGGAGATAGTCGGTCGATCCGTGCACGTGGCTGTAAGGTGACTTTCGATCTCGTTCTTGAGTAGTGGTGACGATCTGTTTGTATGTTCTGGGAGAGGAACGGGTTTGACTGTATGCAGGCAAGCAAGCAAGTAAACAAGAGACGATGACTAGATGTTGTGTCATTCGGTAATAGATTCCAATTCTGATTAGTTCGCGCAAGGTAAGGTATGGTAAAGTTTAGTTTGCGAGGAGAGAGTTTTCGAGATATTGAGTTCCGAGACTCGTAGACTGATATTGGAAGGTGGTGATGCTGTGGGGTTTCCTGGTGAGAAGTTACTGTACCTTTTCTAGTTGTATATCATATGTAACGTGTAATCTGGAGAAGAGAGATCAGACTTTTATCATTCAGTAAGGTTTTGCGGTATCATTTTTGGACTGTTGACGTTTGATTACTTGTCGCCTTCAACAAGGCACGTGCTGAAAGCTAGTTGTACCTTGTACTTCAATCCCCTTGAGTTATCAATGGTGGAGAAGATGTACGTTCGAAGAGTCACGGTCGGTAGCCGTCGAATTGGTACTTCATGCACACGATATGGAGCCCCTCGGGGAAACTACCTTGCCTCGTCAGATGTGGCAAGGAGATAAGAATTTTCTTCCTGATGGAGTGGATGAGTTGCGGGCAACGCTGTTTGATCTTGCAGGAGACCTGGTGGCATTGTTCATCTTGGTTTCATTGTTACTCCAGGTCTCAGAGATCGTGGAGCGGAAGAAAAGTTTTAGTGGGTGAAATGTGATGTAGTGGGTTCGGGAATGGAGAAACGCGAAGACCGAGAGGAGTCGAAATGGTTCGTGTATGACGCGGAAAGCAAGACTTCGGTATCACAACAACCACCGTAACTTAATGTCGCATCACCTGCCAACAACCCATGTCGGAGGTTCCGAGTTGTGACTGTGAGCTTTGCTTCTTCTCGAAGCTTTATCTTAGGGTCTAAACACATTTCTGGAGTTACTACTAATGCGCGCAGATGCTAAAGTAGGTTTTGTTCGGATGCTTGAACTCCGCCCACGCGTGGGTAATCAATTTGGCCCGTACATGTGTTGAGATAAAATTGAAACACTACACCGACGTGTCTATTTGCGCATAGCTATCCAAGAGATTTGGTGCATCGAGATCAATCAGATCGAGACCACTTGAGTGCATCTCACAAGCATTCTATCGACGATGACTATTCCGTCATGATTGTCGGACACGTCTGAGTTCTTACCAACACATCAGAGTGGCCAGCAACTGCGTAATGTCACGAGACAATGGGAACTAGGTTTCACGCCCCAGGTATAGAAATCAGCCACCAAATTCCTTCATTGGTCGTTTGACCCCTTCATGGTAACATCGTGTCGATCAGGATATCCACCCCAACGTCCGTCTGCTTGAGACCTTCTTAGCTCTTTGCCACCACTACTGCGAGCCCAAGAAAAGCTCTGCTTGGCCACGACACTCAAGCAAAAGCTTGCTATCTCTTTTCTGGGCTTGTTTTGTGTCGGGACCCATCTTTCTGTTGCTTGATTATGGCTCAGAGCGCATCGCAATGTCACTCATACAACAGTACCAAGGGAAATGTCAAAGCGGTTGTGGTTTGATCTCCCTGGTGTAAAACCTCGTAAAGGACAAGGCCATGAGTCGTGAGGAGTTCGAGGATACGGTATTAGTACTACATCACCACTTGCGTTCTCGGCATGGATAGGATGTCGTCGCGTAAGCGCCATCAACGCCATCGGTTATCCTCTAGATTTGATCTTTGCACTGAATGGGTTGGCTCAGGCTTCCCAGTCAAACCCCGTGGAGAGAGAAAGCTCAGAAAAATGGACGATTGGGGTTCTCCATGCCTTTGGTCCAATCAAAAAATGCGTTGGCGATCCATCGTTGCGCCTGCAAGACTTCAGGCGTTTTCCAATTCCGTGCTTCCGTCCAGGTTTAGTTGAGGGCAGCACAGTCCTTCAGTGCCCTGGTGGAGATTGTCACTGTCCCTGAGTGGCTTAGCTTCACTATGTAGCCTCCACGCCATGGCGGCGGGCAGACAGCAGTAGAATCGGTCAGGCTCATTTCTTCCCGCCCACTTACACTGCACGCGATGGAAGTGACGATCTTCAATCTTCCCATGTTGACTCCACCCGAAACTCTGACTTCACACCATTCACATGTGCGCGATGTCGCCCTTGACATGTTGATCAGGGTTGCCCGGTTGGTCATCTGGGGGCCCTCACAATTGTTGAAACTTTGTCCAGTGCGAGGCAGCGTCGTGTGCGGAGGTCGTGCGATGCTGCTCTGACAGTAGACACGCAGTCAGGGTACATATAGGTAAGTGCTCAATCCCCGCTGTCAGCTTGTTGTTTCCCTCTTCTCGAAGGTACCTTCCTCGTCGCATCCTTTCTTGCGTCGTTCATTTCCCCATCTTCGCTACTTGATCGTGCTCGCAACACGCTACACAAGGTCAACAACACGCATCATGAGCTCTGGTGAGAAGTTCGCTGAAGAGCACCATGAGGTGCACACTGAGACTGGGAATGCCAACCAGTTCAGTACGGTCAACAATTTGTCCGCAAAGTAAGGCTCATCAACTTCTAGGCTTCACTGCCTGTGATTGTATCTCCACCGCTACATAAGCTAACCTACAATCTAGAATCAAGAACCCTCTGGCACACATCCCACATGACGAGTTGATTCGCGATGTTGAAAGCTTCGCCAAGGACAATGGTCTAGCTGAGATCATACCATCTCTCATCAAGGGTGCTTTGGTCGCCAAAGATCCCCCGGCGTTTGAGTCCGTTGAGGGTCTTACCGAGGCCGAGAAAGAAGCCATTCGAAACGAAGTCCTGCACAAATGGAGACAACCATGGGCTCTATACTTCACCATCATTCTCTGCTCTATTGGAGCCGCAGTGCAGTAAGTGACTCGCCCTTCCTTAAGCTCATCCCTAGGTACTCACAACATACAGAGGATGGGATCAAACTGGATCAAATGGAGCCAACTTGTCCTTCCCGGTCGCCTTTGGCATCAGCGATGCTCAATACCTCGATGCAGCTAAGACTATTCCAAACCCCAATTATGCTAGAAACCTTTGGTTGGTTGGATTGATCAACGCAGCTCCATACATTGCATCTGCATTCCTGTAAGTGGCACAACTGACAAATTTCTCTATCTCGACTGACCTGGCTGTAGTGGATGTTGGCTTTCTGACCCTCTCAACAACTACTTCGGTCGCCGCGGAACAATCTTCTTTTCAGCTGCATTTTGCTGTCTGTCTGTCATTGGCTCTGCTCTCACACAGAACTGGTGGGAGCTTTTCATCACCCGTATCCTGCTTGGTATTGGCATGGGTACAAAGGCATCGACCGTTCCGATCTTCTGCGCCGAAAATGCTCCTGCCGCTGTTCGTGGAGGTCTGGTCATGTGTTGGCAGATGTGGACTGCTTTTGGTATATTCCTTGGTTTCTGCGCCAATCTGGCTGTGAAGGACACTGGTAGAATTTCCTGGAGATTACAGCTTGGCTCAGCTTTCATTCCTGCTGTTCCGTTGTGGGCTGGTGTATACTTCTGCCCAGAGGTGAGTCAAAAATTCTCATTCTTATGGCGAATTTCCTCTAACGATTGTTGCAGAGTCCTCGTTGGTACATCAAGAAAGGCCGATTCGACAAGGCCTTCAGATCGCTCAAGCGACTTCGAAACACCGAACTTCAGGCTGCTCGCGATCTTTACTACATCCACGCACAGATCCAATTCGAACAGACATTGGTTAAGAAGACCAATTATGTAACACGTTTCATTCAGCTTTTCACTATTCCCAGAGTTCGACGTGCGACTTTGGCATCTTTCACCGTGATGATTGCCCAACAGATGTGTGGTATCAACATCATTGTAAGTACAGGTCATATAGACTTGGAGTATCTCTGACATCTCAAAGGCATTTTATTCGTCCACCGTGTTCGCACAGGCAGGTGCCTCAACTACAGGCGCTCTGCTCGCTTCTTGGGGATTTGGCCTTGTCAATTTCTTGTTCGCCTGGCCTGCGATCTGGACTATCGATACCTTTGGTCGTCGATCATTGCTGCTATTCACCTTCCCTCAGATGGCTTGGACTTTGCTGGCTGCAGGAATGTGCTTCTTCATTCCCCAAGAAAATAAGGCACACTTGGGTCTGATTGCCCTCTTCATTTTCTTGTTCGCCGCTTTTTACTCGCCCGGCGAAGGACCAGTGCCTTTCACATATTCTGCTGAAGTCTTCCCCCTATCTCATCGAGGTACGTATCAATTTGCGTATCCACACCGGTTCATCGAGCTAATTCTATGCAGAGGTTGGTATGTCCTGGGCTGTAGCTACATGCTTGTTCTGGGCTTCTGTTCTATCCATCACCTTCCCTCGTATGCTTGCAGTCATGTCACCACCAGGTGCATTCGGATTCTACGCCGCTTTGAACGTCACTGCACTCGTGATGATCTTCCTCTTCGTACCAGAGACCAAGGTAAGCTTGAACAGCACCTCTGCACAACTCAGTATACTGACTTCGTCATAGCAACGCACTTTGGAAGAATTGGATTACATCTTTGCTGTTCCCACTCGAACCCACATGAAGTATCAAGTTGGAACAGTCCTACCATGGTGGACCAAGAAGTACCTTCTTCGACAGAAGAACGTTACCTGCCCACCACTATACTCCTTCGATGGACATGTGGAGAATGACGATATGTACAAGGAGCAAATTCGTCGCTCCAGTAATGCTCTTCCAGGCTCGAGACGACAGAGCGTAGCAGCCAAGTTCGTCAACCAGTGATGAATAGAGAGGTCGCGGGTGTAGCCCTGACATGTATGTTGTAAGCAGCGTATTCAGCACAGGATAGGCCGCAAATTCGAGTATTATTGGGCAGGACAATACACGCTCAGTGTTGGAAGAGATCATTGCGTGGATTGTCCATATGAGCAGATACCGCTGTCACGTACAGATATCATGATACCCTTACGAGCTATTAAGTACTATGCATTGAATAATAACACACCTCCTTTGAGCACATTATTCTAGCCTTTTTGGTCCGGTTCATAGAGCACAGCAAATAATTCCAGTCGTAGCAGTGCCATCTGATTCATTAGGAGAGCACAGAGCTGGTGTCAGATTGGGAGTAAGTCGAGGAGTCTTGGCGTCCGCTGCTCCCAAAATGACTAGTCGACGCGGCGGAGACTGCCATTTAAATATCAGCCTCGCGTATTCCCAGATGCATCCATGCAATGGCCGCGAAGATACAATCCCTTCATGAACTTTTGAATCTTCTCTCATACTTCACGTAGGCAGAACTTCGTGCCAGCCTCCCAGAATTTCTCTTTCATACCATTCAATTCAACCTCGAGTAGGGGTGGACTGTCGCTGCATCCAGGACGAATTGTGGAGTGCACTTTTCTGCCTCTGATTGAACATCCGTCTCCTCACACCTGTATGTGTCACTTGCGCGCGATATAATCTACCATCACGACAATCGAGAACCTTCCGAGACTGCAGACTTTACGACAACAGGGACACTCCCTCGATCCTCTCCGTCCCATCTACGTACCACTCGCGAATAGCGACACTCACCGCACTTCTATCAGCCACGCTCTTCTGATTCCTGCCAGACTGCGCTCGTATCTGGAGCTGCAGCCAGCAGCATGCCGTGCTTCAAGGGTCTTGCGGTTAGCATTCACACCCCAGATGGACCACTTACAGAATATTCGGTCCAAAAGACTTCGAGATTATCAAGAATTTCTACGTACATCCCCGTTCCACCAGCCAAGATACCACCAAAGTCCACCACCAACAAACCTGAACCTTCTACTTTTGCTATCTCGATAACACTTCTCACTCCCAACCAGGATGTTCCCTACTCGATGCCCAAGGCTACACCAGAGAACGCAAATCCCAAACCAAGAACAGTCGGAGCCCTACCCGGTCATGGTGGAGAACGAGGCAAGATCACAGGAGCCATCACACCATATGTACCGTTAACCACTTCTCCCAACGAGACGATTGCTGCCTACATCTACTTCGATGGCCGCGGTAAAGAAGAGGTGGCTACACTGTTGAGGAAGGGCGAGGAAACATGGGTCAACAGTCGATGGGTCAGTGTCCCTGAGTCAGAAGGTGGAGGCCTTGCCGAGCGAGAGTTTCTTTTCCGGGAGGTCGGTCTAGAGCGATGGCTAAATGGTTTGGATCTTGAGGGCAAGGACGCAGCTGCAACCATCGAGAAGAGAAGACAGAAACTAGAAAAACGAAGAAGGAGACGCAAGGAGACCAATGCCGGAAGTGACGATGAAATATCGGGGGCGTCAAAAACTACTAGAAAGAGTACACTTCGCTATGGTACCAATGGAGAACTACTGGACGTCTCAGATGATGATGACTCTCTTAGTGACTCGGACAGTTCTGACGACGATCCAATTCCTGAGGCCGCAGGTCAAATCAAAGTTGCTCTCTTTCGAGTTCTGGCATCCGGAGAGATTAAGAGAGGGGAATACTCCCCCCAGTTTGACGCACATGATGACGACGAGGATGCTGAACGAAATGGCTCCAACGGTGAAACTAAGGACGTCGATCACACAACCAGCTTTGCAAAGCCCAAGACCTTGGATCCCAAGACCATCAGCACACAGACCGTGACGGGTATCGATCCTACGGACAAGCCGTATGCAGTGTTCACGTTCCTTTACCGAGGACAGCGTCAATTACAGAAGATGGGCATCCTTCCGACAGCGAATACCGAAAAGACACCATCATCAATCGCCAAAAGACGAAGTATTGCAGCAGATCTACCATCGCTTGGACCGCTCAAGAAGGAGGGTACAGTTGGGTTCTCTACATTCCGCGATGCGGAAACTACTGCTAAGTCTAGACGTAAGGGCAAGAAAGATGCAGATGAGATGGACAGCGACAGTGACGAAGATGGTGATGTTGCTGGTAAGATGGAAGACATCGATGATTTGCCTTCCAAGAAAGATTCAGGACTCCTCTCCCCTGAGGATGCAGAGCGAGCTGGTCAAGTGGCTGAGGGTATTCGCAAAATGAAGGTACGTGATCATGAGGAGTGGAAGTATAGACACGGGCTAAGGTATTATCAGCTCAAACGTCAACACTCTGCAGAGCCCTTGAACGCTAACGGCAGTATTGGGGCTCGCAAGAGCTCGAAATCCGGGAGTCCGAGCAATGCAGGTACACCAGACGACACTGATACAGCTACTGCGAGTACGAATCCTATCTCTGCCGCTCCTGCAGACATGGGTAAGGAGGACTTTGGCATCGTTGGTAGTCCCATGAAGAAACAAAGAGCCAGCATGGCCGAATTCAGCGACACGGTCAAGGATAGGTTGGCTGGAAGCTCACTGGGCCAGTCCTCGAATGCAATCAGCGATGTCCTGGGAACAAAGGATGACACACTCAAGGTCGAATTCTCTCCACCTGGAATGGGAGGATTGCAATTTGGTGGCGCTCTGATGAAGAAGAATGACGAGGACGAGGACGAGCTGTAAGCGCTGTACATTCAGCACCGCTACGAGCTCTCCTCAATATTGAATCTCAGACTTGAATAAGAAATGGACAGGTGGTGGCAGGTTGCGCGCGTCTTAAAGCTGGAGCTGTCACTCTTCATGGACGGCGAATTGATTCCTGGGAACAAATGGTAATCCTGCAGATACATCTTACTGATATCGGCAGACTATATGCAGTTTGCACGCAGGCTTGGTCAACAAGCGACGGCCAATTGATGAAACAATCAGATGAGAGGGTGCGATGATATTTGTCCCGCTCAAACTTCTTCATCACGTTTACGGCGGCATGGTTCAGCCTTCCTTACTCCCATAGTACGGAAGGGGATTCATCAATTCAATTCAATTCATTTCATTTCTGTCTTGGAAAATGGGCAGGCCACGGGACAAGATACTCACACAAGCACCTTCAAACGGCTTGTGCAGCAGGCTATTAGACTAGGCATAGTAGCTCATGAAATCTTTCACGAAACCAACGGACATGTACCAGAGGTCGATTGTCCTTTTGCATATCTTCGCGTCTTGGCACTGTCGTGCCCTTTCATCCTAAAGCTTCTCATGATAGATCACGCTCAATAGTAGTTGGGATTCATACTTGTCGTTATCATGAGGCGTCTACTAGTAGCACATTGAGAATTATCCTGGACAAAATTTACACGCAACGGATATTGCTTCCTACCGGCTTCAGTGGTACAGAGGCAACCTGTCTGTCTCCGCTTCAGCCAGGGTAAACAAGTACTGAGTACTATTTCCCTTCACAGTCATTCCAGGGTTGCAAAGCTTTCATTACATGGCGCTAACTAAGTCCACCGACCCTCTTGTTTGGATCGATTGTGAGGTGAGTCACTCTGTATTCGGATCGATCTTTTGTTCTCCCTTATTCCCGCCCCTTCGTTCGTTGTCCCCTCCTTGGGGTTCACCGTTTTACAAATATTCAAATACGTCTAAAGAATTGAGATTCGTCCAGCAATCGTTCGTTTTGTGGTAGGCCGTCGATATGGGACATTTGGTGTCAGAATTTTCGAGATCATCGGCCACGCGAGGAAACATGTCATACTTGGTCTACCTATGCCACCCGTCATGTATGGCTGCCACACCACATGAAAGCTGATGTTCCTCTAGATGACAGGTCTCGACCATACCACAGACGTCATTCTCTCCATCTCCTGCTACATTACCGATGCCACCCTGAATCTCCTCGAACTATCTGGTTATCACGCCGTAATTGCGACTCCTAAGTCTGTCCTGGACGACATGTCACCTTGGTGTATAGACACTCATGGCCGAACAGGCCTCACATCAGCATGTCTAAAATCGGCCACTACGATGGAGGTCGCGGCTATGAGTCTATTGGCATACATCAAACACCACGTAAATGACCCGAGAGTAGCACTTTTGGCCGGAAATAGCGTACACGTCGATAAGCTGTTCCTACTTCAGAGCCCATGGACGGAAATAGTCGAGTACCTGCATTACAGGATTTTAGATATCAGCGCTATTAAAGAATCATTGAGGCGATGGTGTCCGGAGAGTATCTTGATGGAGGCGCCACGAAAGAAGCTAGTACATAGCGCAAGAGAAGACATACTTGAAAGCATCGAAGAGGCAAGATATTATATGAGTCTTTTCCAAAAGCTGGAAGGCCATTGAATCATTTTCACCACGGCAAATTGAGCATCCTACTTTGGTAGGAGGTAGTTACAACAATCTATGCATGAGCCAAAAGAGATCCACTCACAAAGGTATCAAACCGGCATCAGTCCATAGAAACACGATGTCACACACGATCAATCCAGCGCTACAGTTCTTGTAGGTTTCGCACGTCGCTAACCACGAATCGGGATGAACGAATGTCTGTATTCGTTATCCGCGTTCACACACGATATGTTCTTTCCATCAAATCACTGAACGATCACCCACGATGATGCATCTCGCATTTGGGAGTTTGACAAGAAGGCTTTGGGAAACTATCCATCAGACCTCGACAAGCAACAAGAGAGAGATCACAAACAATGCCTGTTTCGCTCTTCAATATAGACAGTTCCCGAGTCGATTACCTGTGAATATATTATCTTAGACAGCACCTAGCCTTAGCTCAGTAGGTCAGGAATTGGTATCTACTCTCTGCTCCCCGTTCTCCAGGCGCTCAAAGAACGCCTCAATGAATTGCGGGGTCTTTTGACCATAAATATCAGCTTTCCAGGTGAAGTGGGAGAGTCCCAAAATGCTCTTGGGCCATCGTCTCGTTATGGAATACAGACAATTACAGAGTACTGTCAACTCCTCCTTTATCTCTGGAACATCTGACAGCTCGAGGAAAGCGCAGATAGCCATGATAACTGGCTCTATAAAGACGATTGGAACAGGCGCGTTTCCGTAACTGTTCGAGCGCAAACTGCATAGTTGTGCAATCTCGAGAGCTGCTTCTAGGCAGTCTTTCTCGGCAAACGATGAGATCAATTGTGATGTATCGTCATAACTTTGTCTGAGGAACAAAAAAGTCCGTATCTTGACTGACAGAGACCATATTATGTGACAGAGTACGCCAATCGAAAGGTCTTCCTGTACATTCAGACGGACGCGTATTGAACCAAGTTTCTGCGATATTCTCCGAAGCAGCATGATGATCTCCTCTTCATGCTTCTCCACACCTAGATTCTCCTTAATGTCCAAGTCATACATCAAGTGGGATAAAAACGATTCATCCATGGCAACCTCGCAGCGAAAATCCATCAATTCTTGTACATATGACGGTATGGGCTCAGTGGATTGCGGATATGGAACCCACATGTGTTCGTGACCGTCTTCGGTTAGGATCACAGGTTTAGGGAAGTGTGGCCTCTTCATTCCATGAGGGTTCATGAACACCAGAAAGGAGCTGGCCGTGACACTATAAAGACCCCAAGACATGATGCCTAAAACATGAAGGTATTCCTCGCGATTATGGCCGTTCATCGTTGGCTTTCTGAATCTTTCAGATCTACTCAGATCCTCGCACATGTCCATCGAGGCCACCAGATACCGATAGCCAAGATAAGCTCGACCGTTCACCATCTCAGTCATGGCCAAAATCGCACAACCTTGGACCGTTGTGAGTGTCGGACCCTTGTCAAGTTCCGTTTTCAGCATGTTCTCAGCTTCATTGATGAACTCCTTCATCAAAGTTGATGTGACGCCATTATTCGTTCGTGCTTCCGGCCAGTCACTGTAAGGACACGCCCAAGCCAAAACACAATTAACCAGAAACGAAGAACAATAGATCGAATTCGGGTCCTCAGACTGCATATCGCGAATAAAATGACGAATGCTGATGATGTTCATCCATGGACAGTCCCAGGCTACCCATGCGGATATTAGTTCTGATACAAGATCAGAATCAGCGGTCACTCTTATCCATGGAGTGGCAGGAACTTGGTAAAGTGGTGAGGCAGTCAGTCTATGAATTCGCAAGACCTCCTCACGTCCAGTCAATGTCGTCGCGCCTGGTTGTTCATTTTGTCTCTGCGCAATTGATGCTGCAGTACTGACGTCTGCATCTGGTTCGCGCCCGATCGATGCTCGGCCGACTAATCCTTGCTGGACTGCATCTCTTATTTGTCTGACTGGTGCCTCAGTTCGGATCAGACCTATAATCCTGTTGATCTGATCATCGGAACCCATCCGGATGCCAGCCAATAGCTCCGAAAGGAAGTCCGATTCGTCCTGGATATTTTCGTATTTTCGTTTGATGGCTAGCTGAGAGCGACCGTCTGGATCTTGGGCGTAAGTACATCCTGAGCCAATACGGACGCAGCGAGAACACGGTTGTTGGCCGTCGCACTATCACAAAAGTCAGCATAACAAGATAGACAGAAAACACTTGGAGGTGATGAAGGATTGACATACTCTTGTCCTGCGCTCCCGACAAAGTTTACAAGCAACAGTAACATTCTTGCGGGGTGTTTGTTTACGATTAAATTCCTTTTCTGCTGAGTCGGTTGCAAGCGAAGAAGCTTGCTCACTGCGGGGCTGTGGCGCCGTGCCCGACATTTCACATTTCCAAAGCTTGAAGGAAAGATGTGTTGATACAATTTGTGCACTAATACTTCGGAGCGAGGACAGAATGAGACCCAGACTAGCTCAGCTTCATCTCTCATATGATCAGCTTGGTGCAAAACGGCGCTCCCTGCCACGGAGACGATGCTGTACAACCAGAGAGGCAACAGCTTTAGTACAAATCGCTTGAATACATTCACATCCATGCCTTTGTTGTTTCGAAGGACGACACGTTGCGAGAATGAGTGTGTTCTATGATTGGGTCCAACATCTGAGGGTGATTCGAAGCTGTGCTGACGGCGCCATGCATACGCGTAACCACAGCAAGATGCCTAACACTCAGCATGGATTGATCAAGCTCTCAACGCTGACTGGCACGAATCAGAGCTCGGTCAACTGCAAACGCTACACATATGGTATGCATGCGAGTACGAGTTTTTCCATGGGATTGACACATTTGGCGCTACCCTAGTCCCAAGATTGTGCATTTGCTGTCGAACAGATCGATTTTGTGAGCTCAATTAGGTCTAGTGGCGGCTGCGAACGACGTTGCTCGCGTACATCTTGCATGCAGAAGCACGGTTTCGACACCTCGTCTGAACTTTAGATAGTTGAAAGAATATTCGGTATACGACGAGCACCTAACCAGTGAAGTTTCAGGAACTGAATTGATAAATAATTCCAACGAATTCCTGATCGTCTCGCTACGGAGATCTGTTACCTAAAATTAAGACAGCACATCTAATCAGTTTTCTTCTCTTTTGATTTTTTGTCAGCAGAGGACATTTCAAACAAGGAATTGCGATACTTCTCATGAATGATATCAAGTTTGAATTCCTCTGAAAATCAATCATGACTTTGGGTATGAGACGCCAGGACGAAGAGGGGAAAGTTGTTGTGTCATCTAAATCCACCAGGGGAGTGGACTATTTCGCACCGTCACACATGATGATTGAAACCCCGTACAAGAAACTCAAAGCCGCGTGATCTAGGTCATCTTGAGATTATCTCTTCTCGGCGAACAGGCAGTTCAGAAAATGTGCTCACTCGAATTCTTGATCGACGAAAGGAGGATTAGACGAACGGCCAGCTCATGCTTGCTTTGTGCTGGAGGAACTGACTCATCGTCAGAATAGACGTGACTCGAAACTGACTTGACCTGAGGTGATGTGATTCCATGCACCATCTACCGGTCAGAATGAGAGGAGGCAAACGAATCCGAGGGCCCCTTGTCTCTGTAGGGATGGTCATCATGTCACAAATTAACTCCAATCACGTCCGGTGTGGGATGCGTTATTGAGACCGAGGTTCTGTACAACTCAGATACAGTGAACTCAAGAACGAGAGGATTCACTGATGTATCTCATCACAGCCTAATGACATGGTGGATGCGTGCACTTCTTTTAGTCTACTATCAGGAGGTATGATTGCGATGAAAATTGAGACAAGGATGGAGGGTATAAGCTTGTCCTTTTGCCGGATGTTGGTTGTATCACAGTACCATCGGCATGGTCGGTTTTCAAATCTCTCGTCCATCAGTACCCCTCTCCACCGGAGACTCCTGTGGTTGTCGTTTTTTTGATATGGTGGTGACATGATGGAAGTGGCTTACCGAATTCCAGCCACAGCCTAAATCAGCTTCAGATCTTCGGTGACCCCTCCTTTCTCTCGTGTCGTATTATTGACATGTAAAGTACAGTACTTCAATACTACGGTACAGTAAACCAAGTAACTTGTCTCGGGGTCAGACCAGATATATACCGTGGAGGATGAAGCTGGTCATGCAGGTACATGAAAGTATATTACATACACATCCCTATAACGTTCGACCCTTAGACACACAAGATCGTCACTCTGTACCCTATCTGTTCCATTTTCACGCTGCCATGCGGTACGAAGACGATCGAAAGTGATGATCGATGAATCATTGTGAATATCTCAGACCGAGCGTTCATGCTGCTATTGCTATTGCTAACATTTTGCTGTGCTATTTGGCGACTGTGATACTGCCATGCTTTCTCATACACGGATATTTTTGCTCTAAACACGTTTTGCCCTGAGCTCGCTCATTCGTTGTTCCTGATGCTACTCCAATAGGGAAGCTTTGCTAGATCGAAAGTCAAAAACACCTTAGTCGATAATCGTTGAACACACAGAGAGAGAGAAAGCTGTGAGGACGATATAATCATTCAACATCAATCATTCATTCATTCATTCATTCATTCATTCATTCCTTGAAGTACTACTATGGTACAACAATACTGTGTTGCCATAGCTATAGCTGTAGCTGTAGCTGTGACTATCATTCAGCTTTTCTTTTCATCCGGATAGCAACGGTGCAGTATCAGCAGCACTACATCATCATACTTCCTTACTCCTACATCTCCTTCTTTCTATCCCACATTCCGTACCCCGTAATCCGTCCGCAGGGCCAAGACCAGCCCGCACCCAGGAATACAGCAGTGAAGTTACTCACGGTCAGTAGATCTATCATTCGCTGGATGTCTTTCTCCATTATTGCAGTAGTAGTAGTAATGATGAATTGAGTATTGTACATAGTGAGACTGTGGAGTCTGAACCTTGCTTACTTGCTACTTACTTACCTTGTAGTTAGCTTGACTTGGCTTGGCTCGGCTTAGCTTGTTAGTCGTAAGTATCTGTTGGGATCTCTTCCAGTACTATACTACTCTACTGGCAACAATAAGGTCCATTTTTGGGAGACCATGTGCGGAATTGATAAGCTGAGACTTGTCTTCGCTGCTGCTACTAGTAGTCAAGGGCTTTCTTACTTTCGAGTTGAGCTTGAGCTTCAGCTTTTGGTTCTTGGTCTAGATTCTTCTTGTGCTTGTTGATGAGCTGGGTATGGTGATGATGGCCGTGGTAGTGAGAGGAGGAGGAGCTCTTTTTTTCTTCTTGTTTTTTACATCGTGTCTCTTTGTGGATCGTGGTTTTGATGTATGCTTGCTTGCTTGCTTGCTTATTGCTTCGCCCTTGCATTGCCTTGCCTTGTCTTGACTTTGTCGGCTACTTAGCTGCAGTGGATGTAGCTAGCTAGCTAGATGGATAGCTATCACACACGTGCTATTGTATCGTGCTGTAGTGTTACGGTAGCTACATGACTAGCTTGCCTCGTGGTCTCGCTTGGTACTGGACGGTGATAGCTGTTGTAGCTGTATTAGTATAAAAGGAAGCTCGGGATCGTGTTTGCGAGTGTAGGATTCTGTCGTCCTTGATATATCTATTTGTCTATCTAATCTGCTGGTCTACACATACGACCATCTCTTCGACTGTATCTTCTGGTAGCTTGGTTACTGTCTTGCCTTGCTCCTTCTCCCTCTGTTCGGCTTTCGGGATAGATAAGATCACGTTCCCGTCGATCGAGAGATAGAGATAGAAATAGATAGCAAACGAAGCTCGAGGACGTCCTCACCGCCGTCACGATGAAGTATCAAATCTCAAACCTGGCCCTGACGGCTCTCTCATTCTCGACAACCCTCGTCACCGCCTTGCCACAATTCAGCGGACACACCCAACCCGAACCAGCCACCATCAAAGAAGACTACTATGTCTCGCTCGGTCCTCGACCCTACTACCTCATCGACAACATGACAGATTCTAGTCTGAAGCAGTCGTTGATGGCGTGCGAGAACGGTCCGTTCCAGATCACTGATTTCAGCATTGGACACCGAGGTGGCGGTACGCTGCAATTCCCCGAGGAGACGGAACAGTCTGTTATGGCCGGTGCCCGGATGGGAGCAGGTATCTTGGAGTGTGATGTTTCCTTCACAGCTGATCGAGGTTTGGTTTGTCGGCACTCGCTTTGTGATCTTCACAGTAAGTCTTCTGAGTCTCAATTTTATTCCATGCATGTGGCAAGGTCTACGATCAAGTATATGGGGACATTTGAACCGACACTACAACGTGGACTGAATCATTCAAGGAGGATTCGAACTTCGAGAGTTTGAGATGCTTCCTTGTCTCTCATCCTTGAAGATTATTGATTACTGATCCTTGATTTCGATATATAGCTACGACGAATATATTGCTTCATCCGGAATTGGCGGCGAAATGTACCGTTCCTTTCACACCGGCTAATGCTACATCGCCGGCTAACGCTTTGTGTTGTAAGTTCTATTCTTTCCTCGTAGTTCTTGCTACATCTCGTGCCTATCTTACCCTCTATACCGCCTTGAGAGAGCTGAGACACGTATCGATCTCAAGATGATACTTACTCCATCATTCTATCTGAGACACAATGCATCTAACACACATATCTTCATGTAGGCACAAGTGATATCACTCTAGCAGAATACATGACCCTATGTGGTAAGCAAGACGGCTTCAACGCCAGCGCAACAAACGTCCGTGACTACCAATACGGAACCCCCAACTGGCGAACAGAACTCTACGACACATGCGGAAAAGTCCTGTCACTAGACAGTTATATCACCCTGGTCGACTCCTTACCAGGATACCGCAACTTCACACCCGAACTAAAGACACCACCAGCCCAAGTCCCCATGCCCTTCAAAGGCTATACACAACAACAATACGCCTACGACATGATAGACCGCTTCGTCCAACGCGGCATCGACCCAAAACGAGTCTGGCCTCAATCCTTCAACCCACCCGACATCTGGCAGTGGTTGGAACAATTCCCTGCATTCGGAAAACAGGCAGTCTACCTCGACGAAGATGGCGATACACCCGCTACCTACGCCACGGCCGTCGCTCGTCTACCTCAATTGAAGGCCCGTGGTGTCAATATCATTTCTCCTCCAATCAACTACCTGCTTGCGATCGGTGGTCCAAACAACAAGACAATCGTTCCATCTGCTTATGCTTATGCGGCTAAGAAGGCTGGTTTGGATATCATTGCTTGGACCTTTGAACGTTCTGGTCCTCTTGCTACCGTTAAGGCCAGAAATGAGTATTACGTATGTATTCGAACGTACACTGGTTCGCCAGTCCCCCTTATCCCTTCCCCCCCCCTTGTCCCCCTTCTGTCATCTATCTCTGCATCATTTTCTAACTTCTCCCTCTTTGCGGGAATACAGTTCAGCAGCATTGCAAACATAACGTCTTACGATGGTCAATACTACGAAGCACTTGACGTTCTGGGCCGCCAGATCGGTATCAAGGGTCTTTTCAGCGACTGGAGTGCCACCGTTACTTACTATGCTAATTGCTTTGGATTGAAGGGTCCCGTGGCAACGGATTATGTAGCTTATACTAACTCTACACCTGTTTGAGCTTGACGTCCAGTGACAAGACGGAAAGAAGCAGTGGAATGATCCTGGATCAAAATCGTGAGATTAGGTGAAGTCATGTCGACGATGTGACTTGACTGAATGAACGGCATAGTCTACTTGAGAAGAATGAAGCAGGTCAGCACATATCGTGATGCGATATCATGGCGTGGAAATCATGGGAATAGAAAATTACACTCCTTGACGAGTAAAAATGAGATTACGGGAAATGAGCTACGGATATAGATGGATATACAGCAAATAAGATAAACGAGCTACGAGAGATAGAGCGGATATAATGATCAAGGGTGTTCGCTTTATCTTCATTATCTATTATTCGTGATCAGAGGCAAAGGTAGAGATCATTGAGACGAACTGAATTGGTTGTTCAACGAATCCCTGTCTTTCGGTGCAATACCTCACTATCATCGTCGTCATTCATCATGATCTTCTCGATGTTCTCAGAGATATACTACTACACTATACATCTGACCGCAAACGACCAGTCCGTCCAGTTTACTGGTTCGTCAGCCCGATTCCGTTTTCATTTCCATCTTGTTTCGTTTCGCTTCGTTCCCTCAAACCCATCACGAAATAACAGCAGGCAAAACCCGTCCCCTACACTCCCCAAATCCAAACACCACCTCCCCATTCTCCTTGCTTCTGCAAACCGCCTCAAACAAAACCTCATCTCCATCCTCTAACAACCTCTCTTCCAGACCCTCAGGCATAGCCGAAGTCCTAGACTGATGCGGCAACTTCCTCTCCCAAAGACACGCAAGACCAATCTTCTCACCCGTCCCTTTGTCCGTTCGAGAGGAAGAAATGGTCCCTGTGCCGAAGATATCTCCGGTCGATAGACCCTCGCCCGCTGAACCGAGGTGCGCCAACATCTGCAGGGGAGTCCAGTGGAGTTCATTCAGATTGCTTTCGACTATTTTGTGGGATTTTCCGTTTCGGATCAATGTGCCCGTGACTTCGACGGACCAGGTCGCGGAATCTGGATCATGCCATTTGAGATGTTGCATTGGAGGGGGAGATTGTTCTTCGTGACGAGACGATATGGCGTGTTCGTCTAGGGCTTCGATCGGCGTGATCCAGGCTGATATACTTGTTCCTGAACCTTTGCCGTGGAATGGACCTAGAGGTTGCATTTCGAAGAATTGGATCATGCGGGCTGACCAGTCGTTTAGGAGTACTAGGCCGAAGATGTGGGATTTGGCGCTTTCGATTGTGGGGCGACGACCTCGGGGTACGGGTTGGGAGAGGAAGATGCCCATTTCGAGTTCGAAGTCAAACTGGGTTTCGGGCTGGAATTGGGGTGGGGAGCTGTGGTCTTTGGGATTTGTGGTTGCGGAGGACGAGAAGACGCCGAATGGTCTTGTTACGGGTGTTCCTGATACTACTAGGCTTGAAGTTCGTCCGTTGTAGACTGAGGGGGCGATGGACCAGTTTGGAGGGAGCGATCCGGAGAATACTGCTGAACACTGTTTGAAGATACGTGAGTGAGTGGGATGGTCTTGAAATGAGTGTTGTGGATGTCTCGATAGATTATGCTCTGAGAAGGACAGAGTGTAGAGAGGCATAGTGAGTGACCAAACGGGTAATGAAAATAAGGAGCACCCACATTGCTACCATGTTCATATGAGCAGTAGAAATCAGAGAAATTCCTAGTCTCCATTGGAAAATGGTTCTGAACATCAGACAAGGGAATCCATTTTCCTTCTGGCCTGTCTTCCGCCCGAGAGACAAGGTACTTCTTCAGTATATCTCTGAATTTCTTTCGAGTATCTGCTGGGAGACCGGCGAAAGCATTGAGCTTACCCTGTTGGAGAACATACCGTTAGCTTGTGACATGAGGCGAGGAGGAAGTGAGTAAGTAAGCAAACAAGCAAGCTATGTCTCGTCTCGTTCTGCTCACGTATCAGTGAATGGAGAAAGGTGTATACAGTACATCTTCGAATACATCGCGAGGCAATTCTGATAACGAATCGAAGACACCGGCACTCTGTAAGCTGCTGATGATGATAGCGTCATCTTCGTATGCGACTGCACATCGTGGAGTTGGGTCTTCTCTCGACGATACCACTCCATATGGCAGATGATTGATTGTGAAGTTGGATTTGTTCTTGCTTGATTGATCGGCCATTATTCCTCAAGATCTACCTCAGGATTCGGAATTGATCTAGTGTGATGATATGGAAGGCTGTTGGTACTACTGTGCACATATGAGGGGATCGTATAGTGCAATTAGACTAAAGAGGATTCTTCACCGCTATTTGTCCGCCTTATTACTTGGCTAGTCTTGTATTGACTAGTGCAATATCATGACCGTTCATGTCCCCATGCATCAGCAAGCGTAGATAGATTGGATGGGACTGTTTTGTGAGTTATCTAATATACTGCTATCAAGATTCGCGAGAGTTATCTACGCAGGTTTTTATGTCAGGTGTTACCTATTCAAAACTTCTAACATATATAGCTATGAAAGATCACGAAATGGTTTGGCGAGTATGAACCTGTATTGTGGATCGGGCGTATGAAAACAATGGTTTTGCAAACTGCACTGCACTTCAACCGTGTTGATGTTACCTCAATGTGGGAAAATCCGTAGGGGAAATAGACTGAGCTGTCGGATGTTGTACCAGTCTGTATATTAGAGTATATACTGCACGTGAAAAACAATAGCGCTGATCACCATCGAGTTGAGGCTTGATCATCTTACGTACATAGACCAGGGGACTAGAAATCTACTCTGGTTCTCTGGCTATCTGACCACACTCAAGCTCATCATTGCTGGGGTGATAGTCCCAAGGACAAGTGATATCTCTGACCGTGACGTGAAACAATGCCAATGCTATCTTGCGAGCCGACATCAAGAATGGTAATCGATCAGGAGTAGCGTTTGGTATACGGACATTGAATGAATTGACGAACATGACCTACACAAACGTTCCGCTATACGCTGTGCGAATGGTTGCTCCGGAATAACAAGACAAGTTCCTGGTCGCATATGGTAATTCGAAAGTACAGTTTGCAAACACGACAGACCTGTGCTTTCACGGCCTCGCGATTTGAACATTCTTCAATGACTTACATGATACCAGAAGAAACCGCGTGTCTTCGAACAGGCAATGCGAAACGAGCTGCGTCGCATCATGTTAGGATCGTTTACTGATGTCGAACCGAGTTTCTCTTTCGTCGATAGCGGATGCACAGTTGTCACTGTACAATTCCACGAGAAATCCGCCATGGAGGAGTCTGCCGTGCCACATCGAAAGCAAGAGTACATGAACGCAGCTTCACTTACTGATAGTATCAAACAACACATACATAGTGCGCGTCCCCATCCTAGTTTGGGTAGGCCCAGATATCAGGATAGGAATCAATGGTGTCGAGTGTCCTTCGAAGATCTAGTACCACTGAGTCATGACAAGTCGGCATAGTGGAAAATTGCGCTGACACCAGCCAGGTAGCACGCTGAAAAAGAGGACCTACTTTTCTTGAGGAAGCCCTATATCCACCTTCCCTGAAGGCTTAGATTGACCGCACGTAGCCGCTCATCCACATACGCGCTGAGTTCTTTGCATTTATTTGCAGTACAATGGCAATTCTGGAGAGAATTTGACTGATGTAACACCGAGACTCCGCGGATATCCTGCACAACGCCGAAGAAGATGACCAATTGATTAAGAAGTAACACGTACTCTCCGCAAAGGCCACAGTCCAGATCTTAGGTATTTTTGATATCTTCATCTTGCATATGCCACGAAAGTGTAGATCTTTTCTCCGGACGTCTTCGAAGAGGGTAGATCGATCTCGACGGATGCTATTCAGCCTGTGCTGTCGGACCGAGGACTTCGTTCCACGTTCATCTCAGGATATCCTCAAGCATCCTCATCAAGTGGCCTGAAGTCTTGCTCCGCGCACTTGCAGGTCAGTGTTGTCCAGTGCAGCGTTGAGGTCCGTCCATGCACGTGTACATGTAATTCGCCATTGTGGAAATGTTGAGCAGTGAAGTGATGTCGAAGAGAAGAACGTGCTGAGACATGAGCTGAAGTCAAGCAGAGTGAGCTTTAGTCCGCCATACACGTTTTGATTTTTACGTACATTCGAACCACTGTATAAGTTTCAGCTGCAGCATACGTGGAATGGGATTTGACGTGAAGACAAGGTACTGATAGATCCACAAGGCACATGCCGCAGCTGCAATGTCAAAAGAATAGTGATTATACCAATAGAAGATGTTGTTGGTTGCAAGTGGGCGCCAGTCAGACCTGGAATGAGATATGGAGAAGTTGGGTTACTGTTCAGCCCACGCTGTTTCCCCACAAGAGACTGCAGTACATACAGTTACCCCATAATCGTAGATGTCTGTCTTTAAGCACGCCAAGAAGACTTCACACCTGGTCCCTCCGCCGCACTTAGTAGTAGGAAGCTTCCCGCATCTGACAGCACAGCTACGTTTGGTAGCGCGATCTAATTCTCCAGCACGAAGTCATCGTGTGAGGAAAGGAACAATTGATACAGGACAACACCATGGCTGATCCCTCAGGGAAATTGTCCGACCTCTCTCAGCCACGCCGCTTCATCACCAGCCACAACGATGAGGGCAAAGCAATCGTCCATGCAGCGGAGGAAGCGGTTTGGAAACCTTATCACGGGTCACAGATGGCCTTCAGCGTCATGTACACTACCTCAGAGCAACCACCCGATTTGAATGACAACAAAGATGTAGTCACGCACGAAGGGCTCATGAAGAAGGCAGATGGTATCGGTCTGGTTAATCCTAACGGTACGGTCCTCCGCTACGTAGACTTCGCCCCCGGATATCGTTGTGGCATGCACCGCACGCAAAGTCTGGACTATGGCATTGTGATGGAAGGTGATATTGACATGGTACTCGACTCGGGCGAGGTTCATCACATGAAGAAAGGTGATATTGCGGTACAGAGAGCAACTCAGCATCAGTGGGTGAACACGTCATCTACCAAATGGGCTCGCATGTTGTTTTGCTTGCAGGATTGTAAGCCTCTGACAGTATCAGGACAGGAAATGAAGGAGGACCTGGGAGATGCCGGTCTTCCTGCCAGTGGCAACTAAACTAGATCGGAACTGCAATGTGTAAGGGTAGTCGGGCAGGAGATATTAGCTCGATATCACAGATCCAAATAGGTCTTCAGCTGTGGAGAACGAATCAGATTCCTGCTCATGATCACGCAATGTGGAAACAGACAAAAAGACGTAAACACGCAGTGGAGGTACTTTGCTAGAGTCTGCCAAAACGGGCCTCCAGGATTGGCAAATGCAGTGTCAATACCGCATGTCTAGCTTGCTTTTAATTCACGTTGACATGACCAAGGTCCTTTTCGATTGGCTCGCCTCATATTCTGTTGTTGGACGATGATAACTTCATGCAGCTCGCACACCAATCGCATGACCGCTTTCTCGTATTCTGTTCCTTCTCTTATGCTATGCTATAATGCAAGCGATCTTCGAGCAAGCCTTTATGGTCCGCTTTGAGACAATGCATTTCCGACCTCGAGCATTTGCACCCATATTTTACCCATCTTCATCTTTCGAGACGTGGTCTTGAGATCCATCACGTCCACCGTACGCTTCTCTTCCATCAATCGTGGTTCTGTGAACACTCTGGCCGCATGATTTCCTTGTGCTGGATATGAGCTGCAAGCCAGTGGATTTGAGTGCATACTGACTTGCTGCGTGATGCTTGACGGCGTTCTCGTAGGAAGGGAGGACCGGAACGTCGTGGCTCTCCGATCCAGTCCTCCTCATCGTACTGCTGTCTGGGGTTTAAGCAGCGCCTGACTACTGAAGTTTCCAACTGCGGTAGATGACTGCTCAACCCGCCCCGTCAGATCTGACGATACATTGAGTGACCGCCTCGAAAGTCTTTTCAAACTGAGGTCGCAGTCCTTCCGCCCACAAGAAACTGGTTGTGATCGTGTCCCACTGCTCGTGAAACGTTGGTATTTCTGGACCATGGACCTCTTCTAGTAACCTCCTGATAGTCCACGCATCTCCGACGATAAACGATATCCAGATCAATGTCTGTTTGTCTTCAGACCACTCAACCTCTTTAAGCCTCATCCTCAATCCCTCGACAAGACAATCGATCATCATACTCACACATGATTTCAGTTCACCTTGAAATGTGATTCGAAACTCAATTATTCTTGCTGCAACGGCCACACACCACTCCTTGCCCTCACTCAAAGCATAAATTCTGGTGAAGGCATTTGATAGTTCGTCGCGTTTGTAGTAACAATACGGAGAGATTGGCGTGATTCGTCTGTTTTCATGGCTTCTCCTGTCCATCTCAAAGAGTCTGATTAACTCTTTTGCCTCTTGAAGATATTGAAATCCATCCATACTGGATTCCACGGTCTGAATGGTTGGCAATGACTTCGTCCATACGGCCAGGCGACGATCTGCTTCCACGATGTAATGGAGGGCTTTGGGTAGGGCATGTATGCGGTCCTTTGCAACCTCTCCGAGAATCCTACGATGTGGTTGGACATCGCGTCCACGGTGACGGTCCATGATCGATTGGGCAATGACAAACATCAACAATTTCTCTATATCTAGCTCCTGACGCATCGCCACTTTCAATTTGTCATACATACGATCGAGCTGCTCGGCAAGTCCTGGAGACTGATGAAACACGTCGCAGTATGCAATTGACACAATAATCAAAGTAGCATGCTTCGACATGACAGCAGCACCAACTAGAAGATTTCTCATCTCAGAGATGTCGTACGTCATTGGATAAGCTGGTCCATATACCGACATCTTCTGCTCCAGCATATCACTGAGACAGTAGTGAAAGAGGTCGCGCTCGAATGCATCTTCGAGACCTAGAATTTGTGTTTCGTCATAAATTGGCCGTTCTATCGTGCTTGAGAGTATCGAACGGGAACCATACAGTTGATGCGAACGTAACCTGCAAGTATCGTGAGGACAAATCGGAACATTGCATGGAGAATTTCTGGACCTGTGAGGTCTTGAGCGAAGAGATGTAGCAGAATAGGCTCTCCGTCTGGAAGCTGGTTTTGGCGCTAGAGGACGCATTGCGATTTGTGGTTCGTATTGTAGATGATAGGAAGCGAGTTTAGTATCCGATATGTTCTTCATCTTGGACATGAGCTCTTCGTAAATCACGTACCTAGGTCTGTACGAGCCAGATCAGGCTATTGATATGCTATAGCGCCACGACATATGGCGTCAAATGGTTGCAAGCCAACATCGAGTTTCCAGGCTTTGGGTCATAATGTAATAACGATAAAGACGAATGACCCAAGCAGTCGACCTGTTCAACAGTGATCGAGTCTGGACCCATACGGGAAGACACCATGTGGCGTCGACCAAGTAAACCATCTTAGTGGCGGCAGCTGAATCACACAAGTTCATGGAATATGGAAACGGATAGTGGTCCTACCATTCGTCGGGTAGACGTTCTGACGACTCGATGCGGATCATCAACTGGATATAAATCACGTGGAAGTCATGTCTTCGCAACCAACCTCAGCCCAATACTGTACGTACAACTATCCACACAAGACAGCGATCGGTTCATAACGGTCTGTCTCTCTCCTTGATCCCCTTTGCTGTGCGTCGCATATCACATGTTAACTTGGCTGGCATCTTTGGGAAGCGAAAGTTGGATTGACCTTGGTCATGACCAGAGATTTCTTGTACGCACAAGGACCGACGGGCCAAAAGCCACGTCTAAGCAGGTTTTGGATCTTGTCATTAATTGTGGGATTGTTGGTAAAGCCGTGATGAATGGGATGTTAAAAGCCACTACAGTGTTAGTCGATGCGGGAAGGCTACAAATGGGGTTGATCTGCCAGGCTATACCTTATTGGAGATTACAGTGGGGAGTTCATGTGGATGACCAGCCGCAAACGGATCATCTGGGATACACGACTTTGGTCTATCAGTAGCGCATATGTCGGCATGCTGTTTGGGACTTGTATAGCCAACAAATGGCATGGACCTATACTGATGGTTGAGATTCCTGAAGCTGCCATTGTTCAATTGCTTGCGCACCTGCATGAACGCGATGGAATCGACTTCCACATCAAGATCAGATTTTCGGCCAACCTCGTGTGGTCAACTGGAGTAATTTCGGAATCATTAGGCCTCGATTCGACAAGTTGTGATGCAGAATTTCGGATGACAGTGATTGTCGTAGACAACTTCCCTCCCGGAGCACGACTTAGTAGAGACTAAGGTAAAGGCGTTCAATTTGTTGGCGTTGGCGCCGGCTCCATGAAACAACTACAGGCCACTGCGGGTACTCTCGCATCAGTATGATGGTGACTATCGGTCGGTGGCTGCTAAGAACGGCCTACTAAGAGGTAGGGTCAAGTTGAACCGTACCTGAGAAGCATACAAAGTCTCTTCTCGATGTATACGATGTCAGTGTCTGTTGATCTTCCCTCGTCGTAAAAGTGATTTTAGCAACTATGGTTGAAGTGAGAAACCTCCCAGCCTCTTCTCGTCATCAGTCATCTCTTACACTCGGATCGTAGGAAGTTGCTATCATCAGTAACACAAGTCCTGCCTCTCGATACACATCAATATTTCACTGGTGTTACTATTTACCAGAAGCACACAAATGTAGCGTGTGGGAAAGCCCACGCCGATGTTTCCAGACAAGATTGACGTCAAAGGGGTAGTGGTCAGTGAATGAATGCAATTTGTTCACACCAGCAGATGCATCGTATCTTCTTGCACATATATTCCAGTGCTTTATTACTGACGTACCTGTAGCAGTGACTTGTCCGAGGGTGCGCAGCCGATAAGAGGTTTTGACTTTAAATCATTTCGCGTGAGAATCAGTCCACTGCATGGCTGCGTGAGTGGAAATCGTAGTTTTCTCCGTGTGTTCTGTAGCATTCTGATTCTCAACGACAGTGCAGGCGAAATCTACCGCCACTGACGCTCACCCCCAGTGGCTTTTGTTCACTATATCTGCGGTGGCGGTAGCCACTTCAGGCTAGTGGCCGAGAGAATCGACATGTCCTTCTCGGGGATGCTTTATGTCTCGACTCAAGCAATAGCGTGGCCGTAGACACGTTTGCAGACGTCCATAAGTTTTGGGAAATGGCGTTTGTGGTAATTGCGATAGGTAACCAGCTTGTAAGGAGGCACTGTTTAGCGTCATACGTCCCAAATCATCTTTCCGGGCGGTCCTACTAATAAGACTCGAGGCTGACCAGAGTACGTACTACCAAGTCACTACAAAAGAACCGGGTTGAGCGTAAAATGAGCCGTTCTGAACTTACCGAATTGAGTCGCAATAAGCGACCGTCAGACAGTCAGCCTGTGCCGAGATACAGGGAAGAGATGTGGAATGTTCTTCGCTCTAGTCAGCATTCGGATACTGTGATGGTGAAACAGGTCAGGCTTTTCTCCATCCTGCTTCCATATCCAGAGCGTGGTTTTGAGTTGGAGCCGGTTCGATAGCAAAGCAGCAGCTCTGACGCATGTGACTGCCACAGAGAATGAAAGCTTGAAGGCCGAGGAAATTGTGAAGAGCAGCAGCTGAAGCTGGTGCCACTCGAGTCTTGTCTCAAAATCAATGTAATCGCAAGGCGCTAGGATAAGGCTGTACTATTGATTCGGGCTACCAGAGACAGACGTTCCGTGAAGCAGTTACCTTTACTCAGGGACCGTATCACATGTAGATTCTGAAAGCAGCAGATGGTCTGTGTTTAAAGTTCGCCAGCCGAAACCGTAGTATGGACAGCCAGTAACGACGATGGCGGCGACACCAAGATTGAGATGATGTCCCTCAAGCCCCTCTAAAAGCTTGTCGACATTGGACGTCGTACAATTAGGCGTGATACCAAATGATGGCAGCGGAAGAGATACCCACGCACGAGGGGAGACTAAAACACATCGGCTCCGCACAAGTTGCTCTAGCGAGGTAAAGCTAGCAGTGTTGATTATTGATTACCCGACGCCGGCGATTGTACGCGACGCCAGGAAATTTCATTCTGCTTGTAGTAGCTGAGGCCGGAGTAGGAACTGTCCAGCCGATCAGTCGATACAGTACCATATGATGGGCATTGTCATCGACTTATCGCTGAGCTACTGATGTATGAGGACTGATTTCCATCTACCGAAATGAACTGGTGCCAACAGTCCGCATCATCTCCATCTTTTCGATTGAAAGCGGATTGTGAAAAACTATTGTCGCCGCTAACGCTCTAGGCTTACTATCATGGACACTAAAGAGAAGTGGCCCGACGGACTGGGTGTCGGGAGCGACAATAGTCGAGAAGTTCGTCCACAATGTCTTTTGACGACTCTACAGAGTGAACGGAAGCTATCGTGAACCGCTCAGGCACTATTGCTGAGGACGTTGATCGGAGTGTTGATGCGATATGTAGCGGGGTGGTGGACGTAGAAGAGGCTAGGCTTGTAATCTTGGGTAAGCTGTAGGCGCACCGTCACCAGACGCCAAGGCACAGACTGTCGGTATCACACCGTGTCAATGTCAATCAATACGAGAAATATCGTGTACGCCTACCGATGGAGTAGGCGCATGTGAGGTCTGAACAGTCCTCAGCCATGATATCTCGGATCAGTGTGACTGTCGGTGTGGATGTGAGTGTGAGTGTTGAGTGACCGATTCATCTCCATCTTATCGTCATTGTATCCAATTCCGAGAGCGAACAAGAGGGACCAAAATTCTGCACACCATCTCCCAGCGTTGACTGCCTTACGGCCAAGCTTCCTTTCCATGAGTTGAGACTTGTGGCGTCTGTGTACTCTCTAGCTTCGGTTCGGTGGAAATCATTAATCCCCATCTCATACACTGAAAGTAATTCTAAGATCGACCTTCACACCGCATCTATCCGCCAGACTCTGCATCGTGTCGTACGTAGAGTGCGGCATACATTGGTGTGCCGATCGCAAGGCCCGCTGGTGAAATGCCGCAACGTGGTAGGCCACCCCAACCAGGCACGGCGGAGGAGAAAGCTGCATTGCGTCGCGAAAAAGTGCGACTCTATGTGAAAGCGCATCGCGAGAGAAAGAAGACAGCAACGGGTCTGTCGTCGGCCTCAGAAGAGCGCTCGGAGCCCCGCTCGTCGTCTTCGCCGTCATCTTCAATTATCAACGACCGTATAGAGCGCAATCATGACTCAGAAGATGCGTCCACTGTACAGTCGGCACGATCGGAATCAGGCTCAGAGGAAGAAATTCACCGTCAAGATGAAAATCTGTCGCCCACGCATCGCTTTGCGCGAACGCCAACAGGTGCCAGGTCTCCAAACAGTACACTAGCTGTGATGAGACCTCAAGGAGGCAAAGAATTCGCCGTGGCTCTGATGGGCGCTTTCCGTGGTCAATTTCTACCACCATCGGTATGTGTTCCAGCCAGACAGGAATTTGGCTCAGAGTTGGTTACACCATGTTCAGTATGGATTACGAACGCCTATGGAATTGCACTGAAGCAAGATTCGGGCGCATTGAAAAGCACCATCCTTGCTGTCGGTCTAGCTCTGACTGGAGCACAGTATCAGGACGAGCGATTGAAGCTGGCCTCCCTGGATGTATACCGGAAAGCTCTGCGACAAGTCCGCACCGACTTGAAACCTCTGGAGGCAGGTCAGACCACGAACTATCTCATACCGTATCTTACATGTCTTGCGGCAGCAATGTACGAAATGGTTCATGATGGATTTTCGGCCAATATCGTCAAGCATGTGACAGGAGCGATATCTTTGATGGAACTCTTACCACGAGATACCAATATCAGTCACTTGTTGTCAGATCTCCTTCTGGAGGATCTGTGCATGTGGGAGATTGTCTTTGCCTTGAAGAACAGATATCCTTCCCGTCTACGTAGCTTACGACAACACAAGGGTAATCGAGCGTACAGAGTAGCAGGCGAATCACAAAGCACGTCCTGTAACGCTACCATACTAGGAGATCTTCTGGATGCTGCTGACGAAATTCCCACGATCATGGCTCGTATGGATCAGCTCCGCGCCGAACCACACTCTGATCTCAAGTATAGAGAGTATGAAGCGGAGATGCGGAAACTCTCGCGCATCATAATAAATTTGGATGAATGGGCAGTTCGGTTCCATCTACGGTTCGGTCCCATATATGTCCAAGTTGATTCAACTACGAACGGTTCAGATCCCAGCACACAATCTTTCCGTTTTGTGTCATATGAAGTTGCGGCATCCTGGGTCTACTGCTTAACATTTTTGGTCTGTGTAGTAGAAGCGAACATCGAAGCCCTCACAGAGGTCTTACGTCTTCATGGATCGAGACAGTCACCGTCTGCTGCATTTGACGCAACGATGGGACCTCAAAGAGTCATTGATATTGTCTCGCAAGTGCAACAACCCACAGGGTACGAGATGTGGCACGAGAGGACTGGAATTGTACCACAAATACAACCAGGTCTACACTCAAATCATGATTTCCTACGCAACAAGATGAATGACCTCAGATCTAAGCTCAGAACAAATCTCACCCAGCTTATCGAAGCAATGTGTATCTTCATACCACAACCCAAAGGTATTATCGGTCAATCGCTTGTTCTATTCCCTCTCAACAGATGCAAATTCATGCTCAAAAAGGAGCAAGTCATGTTGCAAGAAGACCTGGACAACATGAAAGTCAACGGCATTGAGGATAATTCGGAAATACTTCAAAACATGGAAAGAATGTCTCACGCAATGACAGTATATGAAACACTTGAACAGAATCTGGCGCAGACAGGTATGCCATTGATGCCGGACGACTGAACACAAATGATGCAACTATGCCCTTCGAACATCATGAAAACAATAATATATGACTTACACCTCACCAAAAGTCAGCCTGTCTTGCTTCGTCATGCCTAAATTCTCACTCAAACACAGTCCAACAAATCACATCTACACCAGCATATCGAGTTCGAATCATCTCCGCGCAGCAACACGCTTGACGCCTGATCACATCCAAAACATACATGTATGAGGTGCAGAAAACCGATCCAATGACAACAAGGTGCGCCACCCAAGTCAAACACAAACAAACCCTCACAGCAAAACAGCCAATGACGGCCCATGTTCGACACCGCGAGCCATACCGAGATGCACACCAATTGACCGACCTCTCAACACTCATGAGGCCGATCAGAGCTCGAGCGCAAGCCAACACATCGACATCGACACAAATATCTATACCAATGTCAACACAAACCAATCATTATCGTTAGACGATACTATCCGCTCTCAATTCTCTCAAAACGAAGTTAA
The DNA here is from genome assembly GCA_032357745.1 of Camptophora hylomeconis. Lineage (NCBI taxonomy): Eukaryota > Fungi > Ascomycota > Eurotiomycetes > Chaetothyriales > Chaetothyriaceae > Camptophora > Camptophora hylomeconis. The sequence goes on along the minus strand of JAOTMB010000003.1, from coordinate 238,335 downwards.
ATCAAACAAACAAAGTGGATTATGTCGGACCGCACCAGATCAAAATATACCTATCCAAATCAAACCAAACCAAATCAAATCAAATCAGATCTCGTCCAGATTCCGATCTCAAGACCATTTCAGATCATTTCAACTTTTGTTCAAAGTGAGATACACGTACATATATTCTCATACACATGCATATATACACACACATGTATATGGACAAGTATATCGACATTACAAAACAGCGACCAACAAGCAGAGAGGATTTCCTACTTTATTATACACGAACAGTGTCACTACTCTAGACGGTCATGACATGGTTGAAATGTCATGTCGCATTCATTCAAGTCGGCTACATCATATTATGGTGGTGGTGGTAGTAGTAGTACCGTATCAGACGATTCTGTGGTGATGGTGACGATACGGAGATGATGAAGTACTATGTTTCTTATGTATATGCTGTGTTTGACTGTGCTGTGCTACGGTACAGTATGACATGATAAGTTGCACCATACTTTGCTTTCTCGATTTTGTTTCTGTTGTGATAACCTGGCGGTTTTTGAGGCATGATAGTTTTGGTTGATTGGATCAGAGGTCTTGAGGACAATGAGGAAAGTTGAGACTGTTAAGATTGAAGGGAAATGTACGTGTGAATGTATCTTCAATTTGGATACACTATCGAACTCTGCTAGAGAAAGCTCTCGCTGTCTGTCTAGCTGCAACTATGAGTAAATAGTTTTGGATGTCCGAAGAAGCGCCATCCTGGTATATGTCTCTATCTAAGTAAATCGCAAGCACCAGTTCTATCCCAGTCCAATAAACAAAAGACCTCTGTACTGAGACGAGAGGAGGAACACCCTTAAGTCCTGTCGGTGTATTTCGCCAAAAATGTAACGCTTGATGTGAAGTGTCCAGTAAGGAGTCGAAGCTCTAATCTAGACACCGCTGATTCGCTAAAGAAAAACTGCAAGCCCAACTCTGCTACATGAATGAGCATAAACCATGAACGATGTTGCATGATCTTTGCTGGGCAACAACGCTGAAAGATGAAATATCGTTGTCGTAAAGTCGTAAGTATGCCTCTTCGATGAAGCAAGAAGTTTTTTACTTAGGCAAAACTCCAGCCTTTGATTTCTCCTTTCTCCATGCTGCGAAGGCGATGCTCAAGATAAATTTGAGTGCTGCAGCGGTCCAGAGAGCACTTGCCATGCCGACACGACTCTTATACATCTCACCTCCAACGAATGCACCCATGAAAAGTGCAATGATGGAGAAAAGACGCTTTTCCTGTCTTCTGAATTTTGTCAAAGTGAAGTCTTTGATACCGGAACTCTGCTTCCATGTCTGGCGTGTGTTATAGAGATCGGCAAAGAAGTCATGGTAGAGAGTGCTAAGGACGATAGTAGGCAACTCCACGACAGCAAGAACCCGGCTGAGACATACTTGTCCTGCAGCTTCAAAGGATAGCAACGCAATGGGACAGAGGTCCAAGTAGTTAGGATTTCTACCAGTTTGTTGAAGATGAGAACCTGAAGAGAATGTTCCAGAAATGTAAGGTTGGTTAGATACCACTCCTGTCTGCACCATGATGGCGGCAGCGACGATGAACAGTGCTTGTATGAAGAAGGAGGATGCAAAAGTAGATCGTCGACGGGAAGTAGGCGTCTGTGCAAGACCTGTCGGCCATCGATGAATGAAGTTGAAAAAAAGTGTACCGATACAGAATGAACCAATGGCAACCAATGACTTGTAGTATTGTTGCCTGTGTGAGGCGGCAGGCTGACCACCGATACCCAATGCTGCGAATACAGTGTTTCCTACATGGTATTAGCAAAAATTATGATGCATTCGAGTGATCTTGACTTACCGGTCTGCATGCCGACGAAACAGTTCCATGAATTAAAAGCAACAGCATCGATAAGTCCCGAGGTAAAGAAGCAGACTATGATGACTGTGCCCATCCATTCGATGTCGAGTTCTTCGTATAGGAATCCACGTGTAGCCCTAAGGCTAGCTCTTGTGAGATCGACCTGCTCCATTTGTGATTGTTCTTTTCTAGTCATACTCGAGCTTCGGGATCTCTGAGGCGTATCGCCAGGAGAGTTGTTCAAGGTTGATGAACCGGAGATGAAGTGTCGAAGATCACCCCTCTCTGCAGCGCTCAGAGATTGTTCCATGCTGAAGATCGGTTTCAAGGTGAATGTGAGTGACGGAAGGAGCAATAGGCTTGATATGTGGCCAGTAGGTGAAGGCAATATCAGAAGGAAGTCACAACGAAAACACCAAAATCAAATATGAAACTCAAGGGATATACTCGGTAGGATGGAGAGGACATCATGATTGATATATACCATATATCCCCCATGGTCGAAACACGGCGATCCGGGGGGGCAATGTGAGGGCTGTGATACTGAATATCTTGTGGTGGTGATACTTTGATTGATGCCATGGCATGACATGATACGGACTGCAGATGAGGTTCCACTTCGGTTGATTCACATATTCATACTCACCAGGATCGACGCGTTTATTCGACAAGGCGTCGGTACAAAAACATCATTCGATGTAGATCACATGGAATTACCGTCACTTGATACCGGCCAAGATCTATGGCTGGCTGCAATGGTACCTCCTTTGCTTCAACTGCACGCTGCCTGATAACGTACTGGTCTGAAACTCCGTCCAAATGCCTCGACGGACGTGAATTGTGCATCGTGGCTGACGGCTATTGAGGAAGGGTTGAGGTCGAGACGCTTGACATGCAAGCAGTATCAAGCTCAGCGGATGGCTTCATGACGATTCCTCGGCGATACTGGTGCTATGACATGCTTGGGCTGTAACCAGAAATTGCGGTGACCCCTTCGAACCCCCGAGGTACTCTGAACGACTTCGAGCACCAATAAGAGGGTCATAGCCAGACGGAAAGGGCTTGGTGTCTTGATGGATAAGGCTTTGATGGGAATCTTTGCTTGGACGGATGTGTATTTGTGCGGAAAAGTTGAATAGAGATGACGGAGCTTATCGCACGGAATGATGTGCCCAGACTTTGCCAAGGCCGATGGCTTCACCGGGAGGCTTAGAAACCCTGCAGCGATCTTGATGGATCTACATTACATCCTTCTTTGGTTCAACATCCATCATAGCGTGTCACTACCCCTTCTATCGAGGCTGAGCATCAAAGCATTGGGCAGAAGCAGTTATCACTCGCCGGATACTGCCTAGCATCTTCAACGAATCTTACCTCAAGCGGTCAACGTTACTGATCTGCGTTTGCAATCCCGGTCCTTCGAACACCCAGCCTACCTGCATCGTCCCTTCACCAGTAATTTTCCCGCAAGAACCTAGCCAAGGTCTAGAACAATGACATCCTTGCCCCTGTCTGTCGAGCAATAACGGCGGATATGCAAATCGAACAAACTACACATGTTATCGAGTACAATACCAATTCGTAGGATATCATTGACCGCAAGAAAGTCAAGCGTTCAGGCTTGAGATGTGGAAACACAACAAGCCTCGAGGGTCATGATCAAGGGTCGGCAAAGAATACCGGTGTCCGCAGAGGACTTCCTTAGCATCTCGCACGGAGTATGATGCTTGTTTGACCGATTATTTCATGCAGGTAAGCGTCGCAGTCGTGCATCATCCGAATTCGTTGCCAAGCCAGTCTCTACGTCTTGTCAAGGTGACAGCAAGCAGATTCGAAGGTGGATCGCGATCCAGGTCGGTTTACAATGTTCAGTACCACCATCGAACGCGTCAGCCATGCAGGATACCGTTATCAGGTCCGGGAGAGTGAGCACATAATGTGTTGTTTACACTGTAATCTCACAAACCTATAGGCCTAGGTATGTATGTATACTGTGTTCACCCTGGTCCTTTAACACCGCAACATGGCATTTGCAAAGCTGTTGGAAACATTAGCTGGTAGATGTCTCACAGACCAATCAAATGCCCATGTGCTGCATATGCTTGTCAGGTCTCCTCGTCTATTTTTGCTCACTTGATCGGATTCATCGGTCTCGACCTTCCTTATCATCCTCGACGTCTTTCCACTCAAAAAGACTATTATGGTGTGCGTCAACGGGGTATTCTGCATGATGCAATCACGACATCCGAGGCTCTTCCACCAAACAAAAGCTAGTATCATACATGTCCTGCGAAAGTCGCACATCTCGCCATGTTGCCGAGCATTCAAGTCGTCGTTGAGAAGACTTTTCGTACGACGTTGTCTGTAGTGCCACGATTGTACTGCGTCTCACGACTTACCCTTGATGTCGGGTACCCCGAAAATTGGCTGGAACATTCTTGGTTGCATCAGGAATGTCTACAACACCACATGTCGGCGTCTGACCGTGCTGGATCATAAGTCATGAGAGCCGTTGGTCGGCATGTGGTGTTGAGTTGACCAAGACTTTCTGACTCTCATTCTGACGTGGATTCCGCTGAAACTGACACGATTCAAGCACGAGGACTCATTGAGAACCTCACCAAGATATACATCACGACCACGAGGGGATGCTACTCAAGAAAATTGCTACACTACCAAGTACGATCGTACTCCACTAAGACTTCTTCCATTTGATCTTGTGAGATACAGTGTATCACGCCACATTCTCTAAGATCGAGCATACAGCCGTTTCCGAATTGTGCGATATCCGTAACATCACAAATCAAATCCAGATCAACTCCTCGCAGTTCGGCTCAAGAACGCATTTGACACAGATACCTAACCAGAGCAAAAACTCATCATCTCCGATCAAAAGATCTAGTATCACAACGTACAAGTGATCACCATGTCCAACCAAGTTCACCCAATGCTCAAGCCCGTGGGTCATGTTCCACGTCCATCGTCCTATTCATGTGGTTATGTGTGCTCTAACCTAGGATAAAACTACAAGCGCACTCAACATGTGTGCAGCACAGCATATAAAGTACAAGATTTCTCTAGACAATTGTGCCTTCAACAAACAAATAAGGAACACTGATGTCCATATACCTCACGCAACTCAGCTTCATATCCTTCATCCTCTGTCTGACATGAAAGACGAGTAGATCAGTCATGCTGACGTCGAGGTTCGGAATCACAGATCACGGAGCTTCGATTAAGCGTTAGATTGTAAGCAAGTTAAACCGGTTGTTACATCGCCCTTGTTCAGTTCGGTGCTTCTGACCCTTGACATAGTCATCTTGTCCGTAAAAGTAAGCGCGTAGGTGTGTTTACAATGTTATTGTGATCTTTGCCGATCATAGGCATAGACTTTACTTGTGTCTACTTGATTGAGTATTCGTTGAGGCTGAGTTGATTACGATTATTATCGCGTGTATATTTGGTACTTTTGGTTTCTGGCATAATTGGTCTCAAGATTGACGTACAGATAGATGCTTTCACATAGTGGTTTTTCAAAATTGTTGCTGTTGTTGTTATTATCATCAGTTTACTTCATTTCTATATTTTTATAATCGGTGGTTCTTCCAATTTTTGATACCATGTTCTTGTTAAGACTGCAGTGATTGATCTCGCTATACTATACTAGAACTGTTTTGCTTCGCCAGCTTACTCTCATCACGCATTAATTTATACACGTCCGTTGACTTCCAGAACTGTTCATTGGTCATACGGTGGGTATTTATGCTGCTACTGCTTTTCCTACAGCATAGTCATGAACCTCTCCGTGACATGAGTGGATGGCGCTGTACCAGTCTGGAGTGCATAGAATATGAAGGCTATGGAAACCGTTCAGGTCTTGACATCAGGCTCAGTGCGTCCGATGAATTTCTGCAATTGCAGGAGCTCAACGGCCAAGCTGACGGGATCCTTGAGGTAGTCTTGAGTTTCCGCTGATACTTTGCTCTGATCCTCCTCTAGCTTGTCAACGTACAGACGAATAGTTGCGCCAGCACTGCCTGTACCGGAAAGTCTGACGACGATTCTCGATCCGTCATCGAACTTGAAGTAGATACCTTGGTTTTTGCTGACGGAGCCATCGAGATCTGTGTATGAGAAGTCGCCAACGTCGGTGTATTTGCGGCCCTTGAAGCTTGACTTTAGTGTCTCTTCCTTCTTGGTTGTGATGAGTTCTTGGAGGTGCTTGACCATCTCATTGGCCCCTTCGCTGGATACGTTCTCGTAGTCGTATCGAGTGAAGTATACACGGCCGTATTCGGACCAGAATTGCTTCTGAATCTCTGCTACGGATGGAACCTTGCCTGTGTCCTTTCCAACACCAGCAATGATATTGAGCCATGCAGTTACAGCCCATAGACCGTCCTTCTCTCGAATGTGGTTGGATCCTGTACCGAATGATTCCTCACCGCAGATCGAGAGCTTCTTGTCATCGAAGAGTGCGCAGAAGAACTTCCATCCGGTTGGTACTTCATAGACGTTGAGTCCCTGCTTCTTAGCGACCAAGTCAACGGCACCAGATGTTGGCATGGATCGAGCAAGACCGTAGACACCCTGAGTCTTAAAGTATGGGATGTATTTCTGGGCGTAGTGGGCGATGATTGCGAGCGAGTCACCTGGTGACACGAACGATTGATATCCAATGATCATGTTGCGGTCTCCATCACCGTCTGAAGCGGCACCGAAGTGTACCTTGTCTTTCTCAACTCGCTCGACCAATTCATGTGCGTAGGTAAGGTTGGGATCTGGGTGACCGTCATTGAAGTCAGGGCTAGGTGTGCAGTTCATTGTGCTGGATTCTGGAAGACCGAGTTCTTTCAAGAAGATAGCATTGCCGTAAGGTCCAGTTACACCTGACATGCCGTCAAAGAGGACCTTGAAGTCTGGCTGCGATTTGAAAAATGACTTGATAAGATCGAAGTCAAAGATACCCTTGAGCATCTCGACATAATCTGCCGTAGAGTCAACAACCTCCACTTCCAAGTCGCCATAGTTGTTGGTTCCGATGGTCCCGATGTCTACGTCCGGAATGTCTGCAATCTTATACGAGGTAAGGCCCTTTGACTTCTCAAAGATCTTGTTTGTGACGGATTCCGGTGCTGGTCCTCCGTTTGACAGATTGTACTTCATACCGAAATCCGCGTTTGGACCTGTGATTTGATCAGAATAAGCTCCCGGCCTGCCATTATGTCCTACTTACCACCAGGGTTGTGACTCGCTGTCAACAGAATACCACCTGTCGCTTGTCTCTTTCTGATCAAATGGCTAGCTGCCGGTGTGCTGAGGATACCATTTTGACCAATCAACAGCTTCTTTGCTCCATAAGCAGCACTGATCTTTGCGATCTTCTGTACAACCTCTGGGTTGAAATATCTTCCGTCTCCACCAATGACTAGGAAGGCCCCCTCGACGCCTTCTGGAATCGATAGGAGGATTGATGTGATGAAGGATTCTGCATAATGCTCTGTCTGGAAGACCTTGGTTCTCTTACGCAGTCCAGAAGTTCCAGGTCTGTGAAGAGTCAGTACATACTGTGGCATAGTCCAGTAGCTTCGTAGCTTACTTCTGGTCGGTAAATGACTTGAACTGAACTTCTTGTACGCTGGCCATTTTGAAGGATTTCTGAGCTGTAATTTGGATTAGAACTATCCCAGTGATCTTTGATGTATAGCTCGAACACTCACTCAGTGAATTATATATCAGAGATGGTATACAGGTTGGGAAAAATTCTTTTGAGGCCCCTCTTGTGTTGAATTGTTGGACAGTAGTAGCGATCAGCCCCGCGTCGTCAAGAAAAAACACGCGGGGAATATCTCAGGGTTCAATTTAAAGTTGACGTAACCAGGGTCTTTCGAAGTTTCAAGCAACAATACATCAACAAAATTATGTTCATTGAAATTGTTGTAAAAGTTGGTCATCTTACCTCCGTGTTAGAGAACATGGCGAGGCTCTGTCTTATTACAAACTCATAAGCCGGAGTTCGTGATGAGATAGAGACGGAACGAATATAGTCAAATGGTTCAACTCCGTACAACTCCGATCGAAGGGTGAGTTCACTAAAGTGAGATATATTGTTTCGCCGAGACATCTAAGCTGAAGTCAAACGACATACTTGTGGCCACTTCTAATGATGTATCATCTGTTCAAGATCCCCAAGTGTTCGGAGAGGTGGGAGGCAAGATCAATCTATCCTTGTTATGTATTAAAGGTTTGATTGTGTCACGACACATTTAGCACAGCAGATGTTCCAAGGCTTCTTTGGTATCATCGCATCCTGAATGTGCGGAGTCAGATCTCTCCTTGGAGTGTATCTACCATGTGCGGTGATTGAGTTGTATATACTGTGTGCGATCCTAGTCAATGGGAGATGACGCTGTTAGAAAATTAATGCATAAAGACAGCAGGAAATGAGAATGCGTTCGCTGGATTCATTTTACAAATGAGCCTTGAATCTCGGAGATCGCTTATTAGCGCTACCTGCCACATTCGAATGGTTAAGCGCATGGGTACGTGCGAGTGTCCAGGCGCGTAAACGCTGGGATATGTTTCTCTGGTGTGGCAAGAATCAGACAGAGATTCCGATTATATTAGAGCTACGAGCTATCTGCCGAACGAGCAAGTCATGTATTCCTGTTCAGATAAGAAGGGTAAGATCTTATTGTGTGAATTTCCCATTGACTTCGAGGAAGACTCTACAAGTATACGTCGCCGATCCACGTGGCTCTGGTTCGGACTATGCCATAGCAGGCTCGTAAGGCTTTCATTCAGCTGGGTGTAGACATACGCCTTGTTAAGGCACTGCATGTCACCTCGAGTGGTTAGGGTGGTTGGTGAAGTATGTTCTGGTCGCGAAATTCCGTAGCAGCTGCGCTCGTGATTACACGTGATTCAGCAATATTCCACAGTTCGGGCATGACTCTTGCCTGTCGTCGAAATGAACATTGTCAAATAATACACTACCTTGGATGTACAAGCGATATCGATGACGTTTCCAACAAATCAAGTCATTGGGAGCATCGAAGGCTATACGTATAGAAAGAACGCTATCGCTGTAAAGCACACGTTCATGATCAGCTCACTGACTCGCCAAACCCACATTGCGTATGACTGAGTGAATGGAGACAGATGCTGGTGTAAATCGTACGAGGCGCAGAGTGCGTCACAGCACCATGGAAGGGTTGACGTAACCAATGGTATATATCGAGGTCGAGAATTTTATACAGATCAATGCTTGTACGTCTGCGAGTCACTATAGCTTGACCGAGGGAAGAAGGTGCCTGTACTCGTAGCGTCGTACGTGTGTCTCGAGTCTGCAAAGGACAAAAAGTCAGAAGCATAAATTAAGACACAAGCCACCATCCATCTGTTCGTTGCAGGACAAGATCGGTTCGCCAGCCTGGCTCCATACTCTTGCTTCTGGAGTGATAACTAGCAGGAGGCATGCAGGATTGGCAACGATCCGATCCTGAAGCAGGTTGTGCATTTGTCAGTCCGATTGAAACGTGTCTTTCGTAGCAAAAGATCGTCGCCATATAGGGGTTGAACAATTCATCATAATGTTTTGCCGATAGTGGTGCACTGTGGTTCGTATATGATGCTAGCATGCACTGCAGTGTCCCCGCCGCGTCACTGCCTAATTGTCGGTTGCGATGATAACTGAATATCCGATCTTGGTAACCGTTCTGCACCGCATGATTACGGTGGTGCATGAGAACGTGATGGAGGTTGAAGCCCTCTCTTCCTCACGGTCACTTCACATTCGAATGTGTGGTAGTGGCTATCCATGTGGAGGTCAGCACGATGAGCAGAACGTGGTACGCAGTTAGCAAGGCATCTAGTTCAGTCAGCCGCTCCATTGAGCATCAGATACGATTTCGACGACCCTGAGTAGTTATCACGCTCCTCAGGCGGATTCACAATTCATCACCTGAGGCAGTACAGCGTGTGATTGTATCAAGCGGCTCAAGCCCGCATCGTAACAAACGTTCGACACTGAATAAGGATTTAGGATCGTGTATTAGTGCTGATGACTGATAAGGATCAGCCTGTCAGCCAATATCGGGCATAAAATCAGGATCGATAGCGAGACCACCTGCTCCTTGAAGGAAGGCTAGAGAGTAGCTGCTGAAGCTACTCAGGCTACCGTAGACTTTTAGGCGAATTGTGATAGATCGAGTGCTACAGTTTTTCCGTAAGGCTGTCTACATCTTACATCTACAGTAGAGTATGGAGGATATCTAGTCCTAAGGTCGGAGATCCCAATAGTTTTTGTGCCGTGTTGCGTCACCTGATTCACGGTGCAACATCCTTGCCGCTATTTTGGTCAGGGAAAACTGAGGGCGGCTCCTCTAGACAGCCTACCACAAAAATATTGTGATGCTGCAGAGGATTACGTGGAACAGACAAGGTCAGGCTGCACGTTGGATACTCGTACGCAAGAACACGACGGAATTCGCCATGACAGCATTCAACTGACCACCTGAGAGACCTCACATGTCCGATGTCGTTGTACAAGCAGCATTCGCAACGCATGAAATGTCACATATCGGTTTAGAAGTCCGTCAGTCAAACCACGTTGAAAGGCCGAACCATACTTCATGCACTTCGGACTAGATACATTGTGCTCATTCCTCACGAATGGGGCATTGCATAACATACAGTACACAAACTTGTGCCAGGTGGTACGTGTTGAAGTTACCGAGACGACATGCACGGCTGTACCAACTCTGGATCCGGTGCATCATATTTAGAACAATGCCAGTGGCTAAGAAGGAAAAAGTATCGATGGTATAGAAGCCGCTCCAGAACGTCTGGCCTGCCCAGGAAGCTCGGAACTGTAGTCGCCAGGAGCATGCGGTGCCCAGTGAACACTTCCTAGGTCTGGTCTCAGATTAGCGCTTGGTGCCACCCGTATCGACGTTGGGTAACGTGGCTTCTTTTCTCCTAGTGGCCACTGGACTGTCAGATTGCACGCTCGGATACGTAATGACAGCGATGATGATGGTCCGAGCGTCCATTGACCTGCATGGCATTCCCGAGAGTGGCCAATGTGATAACACGGACGGCACATAGACTTGTTCGATACGACTTCTAAGCGTACTCCGCTCAGGGACAAGTGCCTCCTCTAGCCGATGCTAAACAGAATTGCTGTCGAAACGGATGGCTGCGTTTCTGGTAGCCCCGACGATGATCCAATGATAGTGGCAATTTCCACAGCACAGTATCACACCCAGTCAAGCCACTATTGGTGCAAAAAGCCGTATTTGATCTACGCTCGCAAATGAAAAGAGGACACTTGGGTCTCGATCACGCGGACACCATCGAACACTACGTTAGAACTATGAGCGAGCCCGATTATCGTGGAAAGTGCAGTAATAGTCTCTTAGCGTACCACCGTATGCAGAAATCTCCTGAGTCAAGAGAACGGACGACAATCACCAAGCCACAGACCTGGACTTAGACAGGAGAGAGACACTGTTCTATGTGCGAGAATGGACCATCAGTTGAACCATTTCCGTTTTGAAGCATCCGAAGTTTCCACTAAGGCTGATGCTGGGGCCATCCAGGTGTTCATGCTGCAATAATGTCGCAGAAGGGCAGTGCTGAACATACTGTGGTATCCGTGCCTAAAGTTGGTATTACCAGCTTACCTAATGCTCGAAGACTTACATCAATTGGCTCAAAATTCATAGACATTAGATCAGAGCCATTCCTGAGTATTGAGTCAATGCATTAGCACCAACACAATCATGCAGGAAATGGACAATCACTGGAAACTACTTGGGAGTAGTGTGCACAGCCGGCCGGTAGATGGTGGTTGATATTTGCCTCCAATGCTGGTGGCACGAATCTCGTCGGGGACTAAACCAAGAGTGTTGCACAAGCAGCCACAGCAATTCTCAATTCTATTTTTCATGGCTGGGCCACGACTTCTCGCATCCCATAGCAGATAAGCCAGTAGCCTCGTGAATGTGAGGCAACCCGACAGACGCTGATTGGCGTGAGAGCGTGATTAGGTTGCAAGGGGGGAGAATCAAGAAAGGTGTTGCCTGCAAGCTGACCGACCGGCGCCTTGATGTGTTCGAGATTGGTGTGGATGGACAAGATGGATTTGAGGGTGCTGCCGGTGAAGTGCGTATTTTTCAGCCCGGCCAGAGTTTGCCGCAAAATTCTGCTCGCCCTGCTTTTTCGCTCGCCCCTCCTCTTCCTGCTGGAGTGAGAACACATGCAGGCCAACACGACTTGTCCAAATCAGTTTCAGCTGGCGTTCACGACTGGCCCAGCATTGAAGTCACAGCCAACCGTAGTACGACCGACAGACCGACAGGATGATCTTGCTCATCGGGTTTTCTGTCCGCGTGGTAGATTTCTCTGGCACTGCCATCTTGCTGGCGAGTTGCATGGCCGGCGACTCTTCTTCAAATTGTTTTCTCATATCACCGACTGGGTCGCGCGAAACATGTTTCACGAGAGCTCATGATTGACCAACTACAGCTGGACTTTCAGAGAGGAGTCTGACTCCCAGCAAATTTTTACATGAAAGGCAGGTCAAAGAGCCCACCTCGACTGTAGCCATGGTCTGGCAGCAAAGCCTGTAAGCGAATCATCTACAATGTGAGAAGGATGGTGATCTCTGGCTCTGGCGGCTGGCCCTCTGACTGTTGCGCAGCGGCCCAAGGTTCAAGGTTCAATGCCTGCTGATCCAGAGACAGTGATGAAAAGTGCGCCCAGCCACCAAAGCAATCCTTTGGCTGTCGCCCCGTTCAAATTGCCAGATCATGCAACCTTCCTAGTGAGATGAAGGCAGGGGCTTGCGCGCGCGCTAGCATACATGTCTAACTTCATCAGCGCATGGCCGACTCGTCATAACGCAGACCCGCACGGCGACAGAACATGGTTTCAATCTTGTCCTGTCAAGATGAGATGTGGAACCCGGTCCACCATCTTCTCTCGCTCGTCCAAAGTGTATTTCTGACAGCCTCTGTCTTGTGCCCCACATGCATGAGCGCTGTGCAGCCCTTGATGGCTTGTCAAGCGTTTCGTAGCGTCATACGAGTTCGCCTTGGATAGAATATAGCGGCATGGTTGCCACAGCCTTTCTCACAATATGATCACCAACAGGACCTTCACCATCTGGATCGATTACTATCATTACCGTCAACAGTCAACCTCATCTTGATATTTCCATCGACTCAACCTATTCGACCTCACATCTATTCAATCTCCTGTCTGATCATTTTTACGGCCTCTGTCTCTCCTTGTCATCACCGTCTCTTATCGACTATCCCAGTACAACAGCAACCTGTGAACTTATACACTTCGGATTTTCTTGGAGTTCAAATCTTGGGGACCGTCCACATCCTTTCTGTTAACAATTTCTTGGACCTAATCTCGACATCGACTACTTTCTGGATCCATGTTCTGAGCCTTGTTATCCCGTTGGTTGCTCCTTCGATCTCAGTCCAACATCAAGTACGACTGGGTACTTTTGGGCTCTCCCAATAATGATTATTACTCCACCATCATCACCTCAGCTCGCAACATGTCTAGCACCAGAGGATCGTCTTGGCCTTGTCCTGGCTGGGAGACTTGAACTCGTATCGATTTTGGGTATCGGAGCTTATGGTGTGGTCTACCAGGCCACTGACATTTTCACAAACATCCCCTACGCTGTGAAGGCTCTTCCTAAGACTGGTTTGGATCAACGTCAACACAAATTCCAGCGACGAGAGATATCATTACATCACCGGGCCAGCCAACACCCAAATGTTGTCTCGTTGATTCGCATCTTGGAAACCCCTGACTGTACATTCGTCGTCATCGAGTTTTGCCCTGAAGGAGATTTGTTCTCCAATATCACCGAGCAAGGCCGTTTTGTGGGCGATGATCACCTGGCCAAGCAAGCTTTCCTCCAGATTCTGGATGCTGTGCAGTACTGTCACTCCATTGGAATCTATCATCGCGATCTCAAGCCTGAGAATATTCTGGTCACCAACCATGGACAAACTGTAAAGCTTGCGGATTTTGGCCTTGCTACCACGGACCGCATCACTTCCGATTTTGGCTGTGGATCTACATTCTACATGTCTCCAGGTACGTAAATCCCTCCGATTGCTCACAATCCTTACTGACACAATTCATAGAATGTCAACAACCATCGGCCAAATCATACGCCCGCTACGCGTCTGCACCCAATGACGTCTGGAGCCTCGGTGTGATTCTAGTCAATTTGACCTGTGGTCGCAATCCCTGGAAGAAGGCATCTCCTGAAGATACGACCTTCCGAGCTTTTCTCAAGGATGCCAACTTCTTGCAGTCAATCTTGCCGTTGTCATCAGATTTGAATCTTATCCTACGCCGAGTATTCGAATGTGACCCTCAAAAGCGAATATCACTTCAGGAACTCCGGGAACTTATTATCGCTTGTCCACGACTTACTATACCACCTTATACCGAGTACCCACCATCGCCGGCTCAATCGGCTTATGACTACGTTGACAGTCCTGAGTGTGTCAATCTTGCTCTACCACCATCTCCACCAGCAAGTCCATCACCTGTCGCCACTCATCAACCTCACACTTCTGAGTGGTACCTGTTCGAACCCGCTTCCAAACAAAATTCTTCCTCTTCGTCTTTTTCAGCAGATTCAGGCTATGACTCGGATCCTACTTATCAGGACCAACCTGTACAAAACCAACAATCACACCCTGCTTTCAACTTTTATGGCAACATAATACCTTACAACCAATACGAAAAGCCTGCCTACCCACACGGATACCTATCAGGACCAGCTGTTGCAGCATTCTAGGCCTCCCGTGTTTTGAATCGCAAACTTATGTTCTACATTTGATCATTCTCCGAGAAGACCTTCCTGGGAGTTCAACTTCTTTGGCTATGATACCCGGGAGGCATCAGGGGATAACAACGTATCAAGTGTCACATACTCCATCGATATTCCTCGGGTCCTGGCTGTACGAAAATGGCTGCGAAGCATGCTTCGAGTACCATGATCCTCTGCACATATCCCACATTCGGATTATTCATTCTTGTATTCTTTCGAAATGATTTTTGGCGTTAGCTATTGTCACTACTCCAATCCAAGCGCTGGCTAGGAGATATACAATCAGGTGTCGTTACGATTTACAAGGGGCGGACAATATAGACACTATCTTCTGTATAGTACAGAGTCTGTCTAACTCATCGAGGAACCAGACTTGTTATTGCATCTACGGATATATGATATTGATACCCCTTATACTTACATAGATACTTTCAAAAAATTTAAAAGATTCCCGGCAGCAATGCCTACAACTACAGCGATAAACTTTCTTCCTGATCCCTTTTCAAACCATAACTCACAATCCTCGCGATTCGCACCTAGTAATATCTGCTTACAGTGCCTAACTCATGCCTGGCAGTATCTCCTTGTCACCAGGATGGCCTGAACTTTGTTGTAAACCGTGCCGTCTAGCCAGTATGCTTGGATCTACACCGTCGCTACTGTGTGACAAAATAGTCTATGTACTGACACACTCGCAAGTCTCAATTCCTGACAACCTAGCCTTGTCTAAGCGTTGGTATACAATATCAAGAAGTGTCATTGGCCGCCTCGAGAGCCACGATGCCCCCATGTCCGCAAGGATTCCCTGTCTATGCAGCTGTACTACTGCACTATCCACATTCTCTGAGGTGACAGTACTTCATAATTGGATTGTAGGGGTATAGCCCGTAAGTCAGTGTGAGGTAGCAGACACCCCACCATCTAGCTGGAACCTTAGCTTCATAGCGTCATGACCATGACTGATAGATCTTTTGACGGTTACAGATGGACCAATGCAGAGGTAATGCATGCAACGAAGCCAAGATCAAATCATGGCTACAGCGGTTGCTTTCTTTGGTGTGACTCGTCCCACCTAGCCAGCACTTTTGCACAGTATCACGTCTACACAAGACATCTCCAGCACACTTACTCACTCTAGCACCAGTCAGTGACCACTTCTGTACAAGTTCCAGACATTGGTACACAAGTACGCCCGACGTGCCCGCTGTGATGGTGCACTGCAGTGGTGACAGATTCTGCCCCTCCGCTATCGATGAACATCCGCCCAACTGTTCTCCTTCCTTGTTCGCCTCTACTCCACCAATCCGTTCTGCAACCATCGCGACACATCGCTCTCATCGCTCGATCATGATCAATACATTACATCATGTCCTTTCCTTGGCCTCAATCATCGTCGTTGTCCCAGGAGGGGGGTCCACGCTTGCCGGGTCTGCATATCCAGCGACTCGTAGGACGGGAGTAGGAGATATCCACCTCAGACTACAAACACGCGACACGCCTCGTGTAGCTGGTCCAGCAGTGCACTCCTGAGTGGTCAGTGATAGCACATCGCTCTTTCTGAAGGTCCATGTCGAGTCCTGGCGTCTACGGGTACCGAGCGTCTCTACTTTCATTTAGGGGTATTGGCGATGGCTACACACAGAAACTTCCTTTATCAGACGTACCTTGCATACCGCTGCAACCGAATAAGCCGTTGTTCTTGTTTAAAAGTGTACGAGTATGAGGTATTTTCTGAAGATGTTGCTACCGTTATCGCTGCTCTCGTATCCTGCATATCGTGATGGAGAAGAACGGAATCCGCCATCGGAGAGTCATGGAATACTTCGACGCAGGTTGTAGTGGACTAAACGATCAGGCTCAGGGGCCTATACGAGTATCATACTTATGGGTCCTTCTTCCAAAGCCGTGATCCTCGAATGTTCCTGATCACACCTGTCCAGTCCTGTTCTCAGCTGGTGTTTGGCATTCCAACCGGATGTATGCCAAGTGATCCATGTGGCTCTCACCAGTGACTCAAATGCGTTATCAAGCTGCGTACAAGAAACAAGTCGACACCCATTCACCAGTGCGATCCATACGTAAGGCTTTGCAGAAAGTTTGTCAACTTACTGCGTAGTCTACGTACGCAGCCTGCATCATGCACGGGGCCACGAAGTCGTATAGTACAGTTGTACACACTGCTCGTACATTCCTGCAGCTCGCATGGCTGCCGTCATGTGTGAGTATTCCAAACGAGCAAGCGCCATCCACCAAAATCTTGGTCAGATCAATGGCTGCCTGCCTGGACGATTACGAACTAAGTTTCGACCTTGAACGCCTGACTCGACCGCAGCGGTAACGCGGCCTACGGTCCTCAAATCCACCATGGATAAGCCGGTCGGAACATCCGCTATATTACTTTTGCTTCTGTTTGCACCTTTCTGCCGCAATACACAAGACGTGGCTTGAATCTAGGTTCAATCGGATGCATCTTTGCCCGTGTGACTCAGCCACCGGTACGTCTCTAATACCGAAATTGTGCCACAAACAGCATAGTCTTGCACGGTTTGGTTGGAACGAATTTCGTTCTCACTGCTCCAAGTGCTATGGTGAATTTGTCACGATCTATTCCTCCATCATCTGCAGGGGATACTTCTCAGCTTGAGAGCCAAGACCCGATTGAAGTCACGATTTGTCCGAGTCATCAAAATAGTGGCTTCCAGAATTAATGGCAATCATGATCGGATAACATTGCTTCATTCACAGAAGGTCGATGTCAAAACTTTGTCCCGGCCCAAGAGATCTAGCATCTCTCTCATCCATGTCGACCATATGGTAACACTACTGATGCAGGTTTCTTTTGATCCACGGTTATCCGAATGCGAAGATCACGTTCCTGAACCATTCCATTCGGATTTGTGATACACGTTTTGAATCTGTAGATTACTTCCGCGCGGCTCCGGATATCCAAAAGACGAATGGAAGGGTCCTACTCTTGCACGTATGCACGGAGTACGTACGCACAAGAGTAATCTAAGGATTTGGTGGAACATATTTCCCTCGAAGCAGGGATTGAAGTCACTGTCGATACAAACGTAGATAGACGCGTGTCGTTGGCGTCTATCTCTAGTACAGCATTGACCACACGTATGACACCCGACGTCTAGATCTTAGCAGGGTCATCCGTCATCCGTCGTCGTCCAGTACATGTTGGACCACTTGACATCTGTCACGCTTGCGACTAGGTGCTTAGCCCTTCGGATCGAGGTGATTTTTGATGCTATTGAAATTATCGGTCACGTAGCAACAAAGAGGACCCAAGTCTTCCTAAAGGAGACGTCTTAGAGCGAAACCAAAGATTGCCTAGAAATTTTGGTCTGCGTTTTCTTCTGCAATTAGCCATTGTGGATATCGTACTCGTGTCGAGTTTTTCCAACTGCTCCTTCTTGTCTTGCAAAATTTCCACTTGGGGAAAACAAGAAGTAACGAAACTGTACACGAATGTGGGAAATAAGGTGGGAATTGGCATCTGACCCTGTTTCCACCGAAAGAGTGGTAATCAACAAAAGCCATAGTCAAACAAAATGAATCTCCATCCTTCCTGTTGATAGCATTGACCAAGATTGGACACCCCGAACTGATGTTGACAGATGGATGAACAAGGTAATTTGTTTACGCTAGTGTGCTCACGGGCCGCTCGGTCGGTAAAGATGGCTGACAAAGTTTTTTGATAAGCAAAGCAGCATCCACCAAGTCCACTCTTTTCTTCTGCAAAATGAGAAATTCATATCCGACTCTCCGCAAATCCATCGGTGACAGCTCAGTTTGTACTTCCGCGATCTTCAGGACAGATTTCTCGGCTATCAAGACGACATTCAGGAGAAGTACCCTTACATGCCAGGATCATTAACGCTGGCTTAGGCGGTAGCTTAAACACGATCTAAGGTGTCCGAGGCACCGGTATCTGGAAGGACTCAACATCTTGACTTTTCTTTGTACACACCAGCTTCAAGGCGGCACGAAACCATGACGCCGTCATTTTCTGCTTACCTCAAATCGTTCACTTCCGAGCAAAATCAAAACAGTCCCGCCGAAATGAAGCTCAATCACAAAGCTGTGACTCACCGCTACCGCGTGGTTGTCATGTTCGATTGTCCAATTTTGGACATAAACCAAACTTCGTGTGGCTGTGAAGCCACAGGTCAAAAGAAACATAGGGTAGCTGTCAACTGAAATCCGTCACATCCACATTGTTCCACTAGGGATTTGGCCATGGAATATCCGGACCTGTCAAGCTGGATCCGTCCTCATTCAGCGGATACAATGTACAGAGTCAGGTGTCAGTATAGTGTCACGTCAAATGAAGCGGTCGCGGTCAGAAGACACGGCACGGCCACAACGATGAACATGGGTCTCTGTCTCTGGAAGCCTGGATGACCCATAGAAGCCGTCAGATCTACACGTCTATTTTGACCAAATGTGACGCTTGAAGCATGTCAAGAGAAATATTCAGCCTCAGCAGACCACCTTGGGGCCAACCCAGCTTCGACACTAACCTTGTTTCCAATTTCGATATCCGAGGAATGTTCGAGTGTCACTTCCGTCGATAGAAGCAAACAATCAAGCCAGTCTTCGAAGCGAACAACAGCCAAGCAGGGACTTAGATGAGCTATTGGAGCAACTAGAGATTGATCTCCAAGCCTTACCGAGCTCTTTATGAAACAAGATAGACACCGTCATGACCGATGCAAACGCCACGGTATCGTTTCGAATATTGATCGGAACCGGCCGTACTGGCAAGCTCTGGCAGAAACAACTGGGTCGACCTGGCCAATGTCATTGTCCGGAGTGACCCAGTCCTTTTTGCTAGACATCAACTAGCTTATTCGGAGTATCAGATTTTCGACTTCCAACGACCAACTTCAGGTCTACGACTACTGAGGTCTATCCACCACGACAAAGAGAGCCACCTTTGCCGCCGGACATGGTTGTGATTTACGGTCAAAACTCCATTCGATATATCCAACTCTTCTTCTTCTCGTCGCTTTTACTACATTTGAGCAATTACTCCGTTCAATTCCATCTTCTTTCTCCGAGAGGAATCTGTACAGAAGGCAAACCGAAGCTCCGGATCCCAAGCGCTGCCACGTTATACAGAAATGTGCGTCTGTTGAGATCTCAGACCCAGACGTGCATTATCATGTTTGATATGCACGACATTCATTAGTACTTTCCCCTTTCATCTCGCATCTTCCAGAATGAGGCTCTGTATTCTCAAGGATTTCTAAGACGGTGATCAAAACAGAAAAACGATTGACAAATGGGGATATATTACCTGTCTGTTAACGTTTCCTATGAAGTAAGTTGTACAACAGGACGTAGTTGTTTCTGCGCTATGTCCTTGTGCCATCTCATTATTTCCAAATCTGTACCTCTACGAGGTACGGAAAAGGTTTAGGTAAGCAACGACCATATGGACACGGTCTAGATTCATCTTTCTTTCTCCCTGTCACACCCGAGAATCAACATTGTTTTTGGCCCCGTTTCGGACACCCGTTTCCGGATAGACGCGACGATATTCTTCTTTTCCTTCCCCTTGCAGATTTGTTTGTTGTTCAATTACCAAGAATGGAAATGGAGGAGATACGAGAATCAATACGGGTAACTGAATGAAAGTGGGAACCCGAATACGAACGGAGATTGTTATTTTGTTTTGCTCTGTCATACTCTGTTATTGCTGTTGTCTAGAAGGAGATGAAGGCAAGGCGGTGAAGGAATTCGTGTCTTCACACTATACGAATACGTTGTTTCCACTGCACACGGATGTCAGTTATGGAGGGAGACCAAGTGAAAATGGAGATATCGGAGTCGAGGAAGTGGTAAAGAGAAGAGAAGAGCGAAGGTGTACACAAGGACGTGCCCATATGCCTGGTTGTGTATAATTACATGGCTTACTCCTCTCTACTTCTCGTTGCTCTCTTTCTCCCTCCCCCTCTACCTTACAGTCTTACGTCAGCGTCAATGCAAACGCCAACATCTCTTGTCGAACGCATCCGGAGACCAAGATACGATATTTTCAAACTTTAGGAAGGACAGCATCGATATAGCGTCGGCGAATAACAAAATCATCATTTCCAATTGATATTCTCCATCGCTACGTTCGGCGTTAATGATACTACCGTGCCTTGTCTTGAATATCCATAACTCCAAAGCAATCTCACACTTTGTCCCAGCTTCCTCCTCACATTCCATCACTCAACCAACTCAGCACCGCGCATCAACAAATCCACGTATCTCCTCTCATTACGTTCCTCCCTTACCTCCTCCATCGTCATCACTTTGTCTCACATCTAGAACAAACAATCCAAACAACAACAACAAGCCAACGCAGCCATGATACCAGCACAACATCCTCCACCCCCTCCACTACCTCTGCCTCCTTGCTGCTGAACATACTGAGGTTGCTGATATTGCATGTTTTGCTGCGGCGGTGGACCGTTGTAGTATCCTTGTCCTTGCGGGGGACCGTACTGCTGGTATTGTTGTTGTCCTTGTCCCTGGTTGTAATATGCTCCTGCGTCGCCTCCTCCACTTGGATAACCTTGTTGGGGTTGACCGTAGGCGTTTGGTGGGTATTGTGGTGGTTTATCCATTTTCGAGGTAGTTGTGTTGTGCTATTTAAGGACTGAGTATGAGGATTGATTATTTGGATCGTAGAAAGATTGGTTGGCTTGTTGATTGAGAAATATTAGATAAAAAGGCAATAGAGGATGTGTTTTCCCAAATCGAATGGTCGACTTATGACCACGACAATGTTAATGCGATTGAATCAAATATGCGCAGATTGGAGATGACAAACAAACAATCAGTAAGAACAAAGCAAGGATGATTCAAAGTGAAGTGATTCAACTGAAGTGAAGTGAAATGAAGTGGAAAAGTGGATATACCAAGTGAAATACAATACGTAGTGGATTGAGGCGGAGCGAAAACTACTCGTCTTCCACCATTCCATCCCATCATATCACATCTCTCACACACACCCCCCTTCCATTCTCCATCTTAGCGCTTCTAGCTGTAACACTACTACGGTGTTGTGCCACTGTAGTTACGTGTCCAGGCAGCTTGCCAAGAGAGAGATGGATGTGAGGTGAGATAAGATGGAAGGAAGTGAAATGAGGCATTGATACTGTACTGTAGTATGGCACATTGATTTGAGCCCGAGGATTGATGGTAAGAATGCTGTTGTATGCTAAAGTCATGAATGGAATAGCAGAAGTCTGAGGAATCGTCTCTTCCCTCATTATCTTTCGCAACAGAAATGTCTGAATCTCAATTCAGACCAGTCCAAGCAAGCTTGATATTACCACAGAACTCTAACACACCGACGTCCATCCATGATCTTATCTCATCCTGTGTATATCCACGACATATCACAAGAACGAACAAATGATTAAGATAATATATCTATCTCCACCTATCCATCACTGATAATATTGCCATCATCGTCAGCCGAATCAATCGCCCTGTAGTATATACTAACACAACCATTGAAACTGGTAAATACTACTACACACGAAACACGACCCGACACAGCCCATGGAATCTCGAACACAAATCTACAGTAGTACACGAAACGCGTTCGGCCCTGTCCTATAATCTGTAAATCTATAATTCAAAATCCACGAATCATCAAGGTGCCCATCCATCCATCTACCATACGAAAACAAATTGAAAATCATAGGTTCAATGAATCTCAATAACATGCACATACAATTTACTTGTATCATTGTGTATGTATGTATGTATGTATGCTATCTAATGTAATGTGTACGCATACATGCATGCATGCAACAGTACCAAGAAAAGCCCCAAATGAAACTCAAAGCGAACGCGTCATGTTTCGGTCTTGGTAAAGTCTTGGAAAGGGATGGGAATGGAAATGAAATTGACATTTCGAATCATTGTAGTAGTGCTATGTAATAGCAGTAGTAGTGCTGGTACTGACATTGGAGATCTACTAATATATGTAATCGATCAATGATTGAGCGTGAGGCGTATAGTTGGTAATATAGATGTAGATGTGAAGGGTGAAGTGTATGTCATATGGATCAGTCAGTGAGTCAGTATGTCAAGAGGTCAGGATGAAATGTAGTATTTTGACCTATGGTACTTGGGATCTTTATTCGATAGTAATATGAAAAGAAAACACCAGTACATATGGATCTGATGTGCAGTACTGATACTACAATTCATCAATTTTCGATAAGAATCGAGTACGATGATTGGTACTTTGATTTGGATGTATGTACTTAAGTAAGTGAGTAAGTAGATGGAATGACTCAATAAGTAGCCAACAACCAAAATCATGCTTGTGTTTGGAAGGAAAAAGAAAGAACTTCAATTACGAGCGTGATCATGATCATTTCTATGAGAAGGGGGTATCTAATGCTATTATGTATGTCGTGTTGCAGCATGAAGAGCCACGCCAACTGCCTTCGTTCTCACATGCAAAGTCAAGTTTATCCATTACCATCTCTTGCAATAAGCCAAGGTTGTGCACAACGAGTTCTAAACGAAAGACATACTCTCCTTCAATGCAATTCCCTCTTCGCCTTCAATGCATATGCATCTGTACTGAGAATTATTGATGATGATAGTGCTAATAATAGCAGGAACCTGCCTGCCATTGGGGGTCCAAACATGATTCTTTGACTGCTGATACTAGTCAACTCGGCAATTAGTCGTGATTGTCATTATTCGTGCCAGTGGTACCCAAACTTTCCAATGATCTTATCGTCTTCTCCAACATGACAATGGCACCGCGACTTAAGGGCTTCAAAAATACCGTTGTGGGATCATCACTGGAACCGGTCCCATCTAAAAGCTTTTCATCGGCTTCGCTTAACTTGGCTTTATCCCGACATGTTTCGATGAGATTATGACCACGTGAGATGACATTCGTTAATAGACCTGATGAATCTCCGTGTGGGAGATATGTCCATGCTAAAACGTCTTCAAGACCAATGACGGGAGCTTTTAAAGCGTGTTCGACAAATCTCCTGGCCATAACAAAAGCTTTTTCAGAATATCTCTCCGATTCGGTCTTGTAGGCACCGTCTTCCATATATCCGTCGAACCCAGCTTCGTTGTAGAAAGGTTGTGAGACGAAAACAAGTCCTTGTAGAGAGACTAAAAGCTGCAATAATGTTGCTTTCTCGCTCCATCCTTCAGTCTCACTCTGACCTTGCCACGTACCTAGTAGACTAAGACAGATTTTGCCTTCTTCGTACAGATTTGGATTAACCCTACCCAACCCACTCGTCCAGCTGTGAAAATGTGCTGTAGGAGGTTCCGCAGGGAAATTTGATCCAAGATGAAGATCAATCAGGAATGGCGCATATTCATATGGAGTGTCTCGAGGTCCAATGATCAGACAACGGATCAGATCAAGTCGGCTTTCGTAAGTTCTTACATATATTTGACCCGCCGGTAGAGAAGTACTTAGAAGACGATGTTCCTTGTTGATCCTCTTCAAGAATGACGAGGATGTTGAACGCGGTGTTGAAGTTATCCGAAATTGATCCAAAGGAGCTTCTTTGTCAAGGATTTCGAAAGCAGGTGGTTCTTCTGCTGGTAAACGAGCTTCCAGTCTCGAAAGAAAATTCGTGACATTGTCACTGTTTGTAATTGAGGATATCAGTGCTGACTCCTCCGAGCTTGACTGATCTTGTGTCCTGTCACCACTGACAAATTGGTGTTCTTGGATCTCGGGAATGTTACCAAGGTTGAATCTTGGTTCTGCTGTCTCGTCTTCGTCGTCCTCCCAGTTTTCGTTGTCACTATCGTCATCTATGCGATAGCCACCTTCATACTCGACAATTTCTGAGATTGTCACATCGTTGTCAACATCCATAAGGTCGTCATCGTATCCCTCATATCCCTCATACCCCTCATAACCTTCATCATCTTCATCTTCCTCCTCGTCGAAGAGAGAATCGACATCCATCGAATCGTCGTCATTGGCTTCATCGATACTGGTCTCGCCAACTCCAGTGATGGCAGCTTCGTCAATGAAACATATAATTTGGTCATGCTCGATAAGGACATCCTGATAAAACTCCCCAGCATTCACCCGAATCGTGACTGAACCGTCCAGATCTATTGAAATGATATCCCCAACCCAATCCAAATTCGTGTTGGAAGTGTTTGTAGTTGAATCCATCGAACTCTGGAAATTAGTGTCAGAAGTGACTAGATGTGCAGCATGGAGCAGCCAGAAATCTAGGTCTCTAGGTCGAACAGAAGAAAGTGGGAAGGCTCCTGCAAAATTCATCGTCGTTGATGCTTCACGAAGCCTAGCAAGTGCTGTATTACTTGGATTCCTAGGAACAATCATGACCATATCTTTCAACCTTCTTTCGAGTGCAGGAAATTTCATTACCTCGTAGAGCGACACATCTTCAGTTGTTTGTTCGATCTCTCCAAATCGTGATCTCCCGCTCAAAATATGACCCGAATTCAGGAGTTGTACATGTGGACTAACATACCACCGTACCTGTGCCACGCGTTCTACTGGGTCGACTTGCTGAATAATTCCAACTTTTCGTGGCTTGAGATCGTGTTGTCCTTCGAAGAATGCCATTTCGTTGAAAGTCATCCAAGGTCCATATTCAGTAGATATATCTGATGGTACTGGTCTTTGTTGCATTCCTTCACGTGCAACGACAATATCACCAGGCGCCATATCGGACTCGAATAATGTAAATCGCTTCATCTCCCGACTAAGTTGCTGTGTTGTAGTACCATCTTGCCATTGCACTGTTATTTCTTGCTGACTGTATATGACCTTCAGCTCATTGAGATCGAATCCAAGTAGTTTTGATGATGACAGACGTTCAAACCTGTTATGAACAGCACCATCACGTGTTATGCCCTGGTACTTGACGGCGGCACCAGCTTGGTCTCGAAATTTGACATGATCACCAACTCGAATATCAGAAGATGATACAATCTTGTTGTTCTTTGGAACATGGCCTGATTTGTTTCGTCTTCGATCCATCATGGTGTGTGAGAGTCTTGCTTGGTCAAGTATCGTGATGCTTTTATCGCGTCGCAACTCGCTTCGACCAGGGAAAGTATTGATGTTCTCATATAGTCTTATGGTGTCACTGGGTCTACCATTCGGAATTTGAGGTTTGAATGGATTATATGCAAGCCATCGCACCGTCACATAATTGGCGCGCGCATCCAATACCAATACCTTTGGTGAGCAATCAGGATTATATTGGCCTCGAAGCCATCGACCGCTCTTAAGGTTCCTCCTTCCTGCTATGACATGTTGTCCAGATTGATAATCATCAGGTGGCAATGGAATGGTTGACGAGAAACCTGATTGAGCCACGACAATATCGGGTCTTGGTATATCTGTATCGAATTCTGGTAATGACACCAATGGCTTGTCTCCAAAGTCGGGCAAAGGTATATACAGATCATCGGGTTGATGTACGACAACAATCGAGCCATCCTCGGTCATTACCGTGACCGTCAATGAAATATCCTCAATCGTGCCGAGCCAATCATCTTTGACAATGTAGTCTCCTTCGAGCGCATCCGCTGCCTTTTTCAATTCCTGTCCTGGTACGTTCATAATGAGTTCTGAGGGTTTTGAATGTTGGATCTCTGGAGGAGGCTTTGGGCATTCATCTCCACATACATGTCGATGTGGTGGATCTTGGTCGTCGGTCAAAATAAGACTGTACCCTTCTTGAGATATGTCTGAATGTTTCCGCCATATGGGTTGGACTGTATATGTTTCTGCAATGTTGGTCACCGTACCAAGCATCTGATTTCCTTCTTTCTTGACAACATCACCAAGGGTGAAGCTGCGATCGAGTAGATCGACATCGTTCTCGTGTACAAGTGAACTTCCTTGAGCCTGATCTGCGAATTCGACGAATACGTAATCTTTTGGAGGATATCCAGATTTGATGAAGGATGCTAGGGCCGTATCATCCACAGGTACGTGCGCGACGATGAGGCAATCCAAGAGTGGCTGATCGTGGCCAGTGTCGTGATATGTACGCGCAACAGTTGCTACCAATTGCCTATCAGACTTGAGAACGACAGTATCGTAAAGGTCTAGGCGTGTCATCTGAAAACCTATGCGTGGCTGAAGAATTGTACTGGTTGCCGTTGTTTGATGTACTATGAAGGTGGGATGGAGATCGCAGGCAGGAATGAGATCCCGCAGAGACGATCTGATAAGATAATATTGCCACGTTCTCTTTTCAACTTATTGACTTTGACTTAAGTCTGGACTGACAGGAATTGTACTAGAGAAGAGAACCTTGCTTGAATATAGGGTGGTGATATGCATGAATTGGAAATTCCATGTGAATATCTGTGGCTTGCTACTATGTGCACAGTAGCTGAGCAAGTATGATGAGTTGTCAACAGACAAACTCTCGTTCAGTGCTGAGCAAGATACAGTCATGCTCTTCAGCCAATCGATATTCATCGAGTACACAAACAAGTTGTTTCATCATTATGTGCGCTGAGTGAAAAGGGTGTGGAAACAAAGCTGAGATATGGAAAGGTCCACGTCAGTATCACACTGTGTGAGTTAGATCAGAGCGAAGGTATTAAATTGATATGAACAAAGAGGTCTATAATAATGCATGCAGACGAATGCTACTAACGCATGAATTCGTTTACCTTGTCAGGCAACTCTAGTATCTCTTCGCAATTCGATATAATCAAAAACTCTTGCTAAGATTAATCCTTCCAGCGTCACCAACTTGTTCAGTTTTAGCCCTTTCAGAGTTTACGCATGGCCAGCATCCATCATAGTTCCGCAGGGTCCATTGCCAACATACATTGCATCCTGTACGTTGGCTGGCTCATCATAAACGAAGTATGCAGGCGAGTTGTAGTCCTGTTGCTTGTTAGGGCACCACTGTGCATCTCCACCAACGACATAGCATTGTCCGTTGCTTCCTGTATATTGGAAGTATTGACAGTTGTCTCCAAGCTGACAGGCAACACAACAGTCGTAAGGTGATGCTTTGGGCGAAGTAGCAACAATAGCACTGCTGTCATAAAAGTATACTTTGGAGATTGCGGCTCCAGAAGCTATGCGCGAGCCGAGGACGTTGCCTGTAGCGCACGCGGCGTAGCTTGATGTGACGGAGGTCACGACAGAGGTAAGAGTTGTGGTGACTGTAGTCATAGCAGTCGAGGTAACGAGAACGCTGACGGAACTGGTGGCTGTAGAGGTGGCTACTGTGACGGTCTGGGTAATATTTCCTGGGATGACGACCTGGGTAGAGGTGACGGTTGCCCTGACGGTTGAGGTAGAAGTCAATGGAGCAGCAGTCGTGGTCAGTGTGCTTGTCACTGTAGTACCGACACGACACGTGGGGGCAACTTTTGCAACGCCTAAATACATTAGCTTGATATATGAGAACGTCAACGAGCTTCTTACAGTTGACCGCAATGGGATTAACCCAATCTAGTGCGTTGAAGACTGGTAGTCCTGACTGAGTGTTCGATGTAGTCGTAGCCGCTGTTGTCGACTTCATTCCGAGTAGGGCCAAGAGATCTGACAACAATCCTCTCTTCTCAATCTCGTACTCAGTTCTAGCCTTCAGATCGTTGCGGCGAGCTGGAGCACGCTTCTTGCCGGCGTAGTTGGTGTCACCTGAGCTACCATAAACTGAGGTGAATCCTGCAGGTGCTGCAACAGTCACAGTGCTCCAGGATGTTGATGTGGTGATGACTGTTGATGTAGCTGTACTGGTAGTGACCGTTGTCGTGGTTCCTGCAGTTGTGCTTGTCACGGTTTGAGTATAGTATGCCGTATCAGTTCCAGGGGTGGCTGTGGTTGTCACACCTACAGTAGTTGTGGTCGTAGAGTTGACTGTGATTGGGACGGCTGCAACAGTCTTGTTCACGTACACTGTCGTGCTTCCAGTGAGTGTAGTAGTCTTGAGTTGGGTGGTCGATGTCATGGTCAGAACAGGCCACCACTGTGGTACAGTCGCCATGACAGTGGAGCACGAGTTCGATGTAGATTTTGTACATTGTGCATAAACAGTAAAAGGAGCGATAAGAAGCAGAGCGAGCGTAGTGGGCAGCATGTTGAAAAGAGAACGACAGCCGCGCCGTTGGACTGAAACGAACGTGTTGAAAGGAGTGTGGTATGATGTTTCACAGAAGCAGATAGAGATCCCAACTTCGAGGACAGCCACACCCCGGGAGTTATATCAATCTCATTGCCACGACGCACCGTGCACCATGGAATTTTCAAGCGGAAGTTTCACGGGCATTTCCAAATCCTAGGCTCGAAGTGGCCCATACTACCGACAACCGGGGCAGCCACGCATTTTGAGGACAGACTGAACCTGAACAGAAGGACTCTTGGCCGTATCTGGCGTCAGCGTGAAGAGCGAGATCAAGGACGCCAGCAATCGACAAGAGTACTATCTGTTCAATGGTGTCGTCTGGGTATGGAGAAATATGGTGAACAATTTCGGAAAAGACGAGAAAAGACGCCTCCAGTGCTGTATGATTGGATAATTTGATGAAGAATCAATTGAAAGTGGAAAGGAGGCGTCCAGAATGGGTAACCCACGTTTTTGGGTTTGGTGGTCTGTGTGTGGAAAATTGTCTCGCTAATCGCTAATCGCTCGGGTTTCGGTCTCGGCTGCAGGTACCCATATAATGTGTCAGAATCAAGAAGAACGGTCTCGACCTTAACTGAAAATCGCGTCACAAGGGTGCATAACAATCATCCGTACGAAGAATGAATCTCAGCTCGAAATAGCACAATGTCTCAGTTCGGTATCGGGATATGAAATGCGAATTCAGGCTCCTCGATGAGTATAATCCACGCTGGTAGAATCGAACAAAGCTTGAGATCGCAAAACAAGTGCTTGTCGTTGCAGCGATCATCGCTTTCTAAATAATGTCTATGTTTTACGAAAGAGTTCGAAGTTGGGTCTGCACGGTGAAGATAGTCTTGTTACTAGCCATTCCTGGGCTGTTCTCGATGACTGTTTCCTTCTAGCAATCGACCTAGTACAGGGACCGAACGATGACGGTGTACAAGCTCATTGTGGTATCTAGACCATGCAAATGTCTTCGATAGTGTGATGAACCAGATGTCAGGAAATTTTAGTGAAACCACAAACTCTGCTTCCCGAAAGGACAGCTTCGGAAGAGTTCTCCCGATGGCCATGATTCTCTTGGAAGATTCATCGTGGCGAGTAATGCATGCGCTGTTTGAGGCCGAAACTTCCGCCACACTTCCAGCTCTGACGTGTTTTGGTATGGTCTCCGA
Source organism: Camptophora hylomeconis (assembly GCA_032357745.1). Lineage (NCBI taxonomy): Eukaryota > Fungi > Ascomycota > Eurotiomycetes > Chaetothyriales > Chaetothyriaceae > Camptophora > Camptophora hylomeconis. The sequence goes on along the minus strand of JAOTMB010000003.1, from coordinate 208,287 downwards.
AACTGCAAGCTGCATAACTGTCCGAAACAACCTCGATGCGGTAAATTGGGCCAAATCGCACCATGGGATGCAAATCTGGTTAATTTCATATGTTTCCATGAGCACAATCCATTGGTGTCAATCCTGCTGTCTCGATGACGATAGAAGATGTCCCCATAAGCTACCGCTATCATGAGAGTATGATGAACATCGAGCAGCTCGTTCATTTAATGTCTCAATCCCTGATCAAGGCCGTGTCGATCGTTCTCGTCAATATGTCTGGTTTGTACAGTCTCCAGCAGGTAAGTTTGTCTGTGATTTCTTTCACAACGTATCTCGGAGCCTGAATAGAACATTCAAGTCTTTTATGAAAAGGGTAAAGGTATCTCGTTTTGAGCGGTGGAACTTCTTTGTAGTCTGTCCAGGAGCCAGGGAGAAATCAAATCGTTGTATCATCTCTCTTATAACATAATGACATTCTTTCATTGCCAATTGCTTACCAAGGCATGAGTATACACCGGTATGAAACGGAATGAAAGCTGTAGAATCGATAATTAGCTCCCTTTGGGTTGTATGTCTCTCTGGTATGAATTCATTTGGACGAACAAAGTACCGCTCATCACGAAACATGACATAGCTAGGTGTCTGAACACGTACGCCACCAGGGATGTATGTCTTGTTGATCAGTATGCCTTCTGGTGGCGTCACTCTCTGAAGGCCAGAGGCAATAACCGGATGTAGCCTGAGAGTCTCCAAAATGATCGCGTCGATGTGATTGTTTGCTCGGATGGAATACTCACGTCGCCTTTCAGCATCTTGATTCTGATTTGCCAATCTGATAAGCTCACGGCATTTTTCAATTTGATCCGGGTGTTGAGTGAGGAGAAAGCATGCAGAAGTAAGCGTTGCTGCGATAGTATCTGATCCAGCAATGACAATGAGATCCGCATCGCCATATAAGTCATGACGATCTTGATCCGTCTTGACTACTTTTGCGTTGTATGCATCCAGAATGGGTGAGAATATAGTGAGTTTCTCCGATACCTTTGACATCCTTTGTTCTGCCAGACGTTTGGAGTACGCTATAAATGAGGTGTACTGCATATTGAAGACAGGTATATTCTTGAGAATATGCATGATCCATGGTGTCTGGAAGAAAGCTCCGATCATAAGTGTATTTCGATGTAAGGATTTCATATAGTAATCCATCTCTCCGGCTTCCATTCTATCGAAAGATCTGCCAAATCCGAGCTCACCCATGGTGTCAAATGAGAAGAGGTTGAACCATTTCGCAGCATTTATTGGCTTTCCCGCAGCGTTTTCGAATGCTTGCATCAGCCTGTTTGTATATTCGCGAATGCGTGGTTCATAGCTGTCAAAGGCTTCGGAGACTTAGTAAAAGCCTACTACACCAAGATGATTACTCACCTTCGTTGTTGAATGCTCTTCTCCAGTCGCGCTTGCGAAGAGCGTGTCTTTGCTTGTCGCGCAAGAAATGCAGTGTATGTCGAGGAAGAGCTATATCGTACATAGGTCCCTTGAAGCAAGATGATTGAGGGCCATGTATCTCTCGAATAGCCACAGGGTCCGCAATTGACAACGTGTTTGGACCTAAAAGTTCTTTTAGTTCCATAGGTACGATTGGCTACGAGTCTATGACTTACCAATTCTGACATAGTCACCATATTTGTTATGAAGATGCTGAAGCTCATCATACATATGCCATTGCTTAAGTGCACGAAATATGCTTGCAACATGTGAAGCTTTTGACAAGAACGGTCCGGGAAAAGCGCGAAGACGATGAAAGTAGAGTCTGTATATCACAATGCTAGTAAGAAGCGAGAGTACATGGCAAGTCAGTAGTACTGTAGTGTACCAAGCGGCCTGCCAGTAAGGGTTGTAGCTCTCCAGCTTATGTTGAGCATAATGCCCAAAGATTGAGATACTCGAGACGCTCAAGTAGAACAAACAGACACGTGGTGCATAGGTGTCCCATTCACCATGTCGGAAGATAGCAAGGTGTGCGCATGGTCCCGAAATGGTCACTAAGGTGAGGGTGGTCAGCGAAGTCATCCTGCGTTGTCACATCCACCACCTTTGACCTTCCCAGGGCACTCCCAGCGTCCTTATAGAAGAAACAGATGGCCAAACCACAAGAACGATCCGAAGTCATGGTTCCACTCGGAAGTAAACGCGTGGTACAAATCTCAACGCCTCTTAACAATGACGCCATGACTAGAAATAGTTGTGGGTATATTTTGCACACGGAAGAAAATAATGGAGGCACTTTTCTGTGAGGCTGCGAGGCTGCCACGATACAAGGCTGGCACGAGGCTGACGGTGGTGATCTCTTGGCTGCGGGAATCAATGCGGGCAATAAGTTTGGAGATCCTCAAATTTACTAAGAGTTCGCGAAACATTCAATAAACAGTACACGATCTTGTGTTCAATCCTCCTATCCGTCAACAACAGTCTGCTGTTTGAGACCAGACCGTCTCCAAAGAATATTGACTGCTGAAACTACAAGAGGAATCACCAAGGCCACGAGCCGTCATCAACATCCAAGATGCAGGCACCAGTTGTGGTTATGAGTAGGCATACCCTGTATACATGTCGAAGACCATATGATTGACCAAGTCAAATAGACACTGGTTCAGGTGAACGACAAGTCGGACGAAAAGCGCAAATTTCGAACATCACAGCTGCCAAAACGTGGGTCATCGCCTTTATATTGACACACGAACAATACTGACAAACTTTCAAGAGTCGCCGATATCATTCGATCATGTCTTGGGCCTAAAGCGATGTTGAAGATGTTGCTCGATCCTATGGGCGGAATTGTTCTCACCAACGATGGTCATGCCATACTTCGAGAGATTGAAGTTGCACATCCTGCAGCAAAGAGTATGATCGAACTGAGCAGAACGCAAGATGAAGAAGTAGGAGATGGGACAACGACTGTGATCATTCTGGGTATGTTCTCAGACGTAAATGCTACAGTCACATGTTAATATCATCTAGCTGGAGAAATGCTTGCGCAAGCCCTACCGCAACTCGAACGCAATATTCATCCAGTCGTGATCATTCAAGCATACAAGAAAGCCCTCAACGATGCGCTCGCGATCATCGAAGACATATCAATACCAGTGGACACCTCCAACGATAAGCAGATGATTCAATTGATCGAGGCTTGCATAGGCACAAAGACAATCTCTAGATATAGCGAACTCATGTGCGATCTTGCCCTCAAAGCAGTTCGTATAGTCTCACAGGACCAAGCCTTTACGTCAAATCAGTCGACTTCAGCAAAACAAGGTGACAGTGGACCATCAAAACCTCAAGAGGTGGATATAAAACGTTATGCTCGTATCGAGAAAGTCCCTGGTGGTGAAATTGAAGACTCTGTCGTCTTAGATGGTATCATGTTGAACAAGGACATCACACATGCTTCAATGCGCCGAAGAATCGAGAATCCACGTGTTGTACTCCTTGACTGTCCTCTCGAATACAAGAAGGGTGAATCACAAACAAATGTGGAAATCACATCTGAAGATAGTTGGAATCGCATTCTACAAATCGAAGAAGAGCAAGTTAAGAAAATGTGTGATGCAATTTTGGCGCTGAAGCCTGACCTTGTCATCACCGAAAAGGGAGTCTCTGATCTGGCACAACATCATTTCGTCAAGGCTGGTGTAACCGCACTTCGGCGAGTACGAAAAATGGACAACAACAGGATATCACGTGCTGTAGGCGCCACGATTGTCAACAGAGTAGACGACCTCCAAGAAAGTGATGTTGGTACATCATGTGGTCTATTCGAGATCACCAAGATAGGAGATGAATACTTCACATTCCTAACCAAATGCAAAAACCCCAAAGCATGTACAATTCTACTAAGAGGCCCCAGCAAGGACATCCTAAACGAAATCGAACGAAACCTTCAAGATGCCATGAGCGTAGCCAAAAACGTCATGTTCCACCCACGTCTATCACCAGGTGGAGGAGCAACCGAAATGGCCGTCTCAGTTCGTCTAGCTCAAAAAGCCAAATCCATAGAAGGAATTCAACAATGGCCATACAAAGCCGTCGCAGAAGCAATGGAAATAATTCCACGAACTCTAATCCAAAATGCCGGCGCATCACCCATTCGAATCCTAACCCAACTTCGAGCCAAACACGCCGACAGCAAGAACGGAAGTAGCTGGGGTGTCGACGGCGAGAACGACGGCAAGGTAATTGACATGAAAGAGCTTGGTGTATGGGAACCTCAAGCTGTTAAAATGCAAAGTATAAAGACAGCGGTTGAGAGTGCTTGTCTTCTTCTGAGAGTCGATGATATCTGTTCTGCGAAGCAAGCGAGAGCAGGTGGTGGAGGAGGCGGTGGCGGCGAAGAATAGAGCAAAATAGAACTGGTATGGATAGAATTGAAAGAAGATGACATCAATAGACGAATACTACTTCTTCTCCTTCATCCTTATCATTAATTGTTCCATCATCACAATCACATCACATCAAGTCCCATCACGGCGCGGCATTCGAGATTAGAACAACAGCATACTGTGCTGCTGCAGTATTCATCTATTCATCCCTTCTTCTTCAGTGGTAGCAGTAGCAGTAGCAGTAGTGCTCGTAATAACACACCACAACACGATGACTTTCCCCCCTTAAGTTAGCAAAAGAGCATAGAGAAAAAGAAAGACGAGATCAGACGAAACGAGATGAAACGAAAGAGAATCAAGTATTTGTCTTCGGTCAGGTTGGACTACAATACAGCACAGTAGGATAGATTAAAATAGGTTCGATTCAGTTCGGTTCGGTATGAAATGAATCAAATTGTATCATACTACTAATTGATGTATTGAAGTCCATCTAAAAATCCCTGCCTGCTTGCTTACTTGTATGCTTACTTAGTCCCTAGAGAGTCAAGTAGATGATGTATAATACCGAAAGTACCCTACGATATATGGTTCCATACTATCGTATTAGGACCTGAGCCATGGATACAAAGTTTGATTCACTTGTAAATAGTTGATACATAATAACATGATTAAATCCTTTTCTGCGTCATATTTCATTTGATTCCATTTATGCTTCTCTCGTATCGTCTCATATCCTCTTCTCTTCTCGCCTCGCCTCGTCTCTCCAAAGAGCCCAGTGCCACAGTAAAACTCAGTATGCTCCTACCCGATTGGCGTACTCATCCGTTGAGTATTTGTGTCTACTCCTCTTCACTGACTTCACTCTCATCTTCATCAACGAGAACAGTTCCATACCCTGCTCCAACTCCAACTCCACTTCCATTTACATTTCGACCTTGGACCTGTTCTTCTTCCTCTTCTTCCTCTAGAGCCTCGTTCATGAGTCTTTCTAGTTCGTCGTTGTCGTCTTCGTCTTCCTCTTGTTGTTGTTGAGATTGTGGGGGTAGACTGCTATTAGGAGGAGGGAGAGGAGCGGAATGATTGGAACGAGAGTTGAATTCATGTTTGGCGTGATGTGGGGATGGGAGTGTCAAGTTGTCGACGTCGTGGTCGGAGGATGAAGACGGCGAAGGGCGTTGGTTGTGTCGTGTTTGTTGTAGGGGTTCGGAATCCGATTCTGAGGCATCGGGCATTATTATGTCGTCTCCGTCTGAGGGACGGGAGCGAGAGGATGATTTTGGTTGTTGTATTGGTTTTCTGCTTTGTGTGTTGGTGTTGGTTATTGATTTTGAACTCTGGATTGGAGTCATTGGTCTGGATCCGAATACTTTGGGGTCGATACCTCCTCTTGATTTGCGCGTCGGAGGAGGTACATCCATTTCTACCTCAAGTTCATCATCAACATCGTCGGCGTCATCTGCATCTTCGACCAAGATCTTAGGAGATTGAGCGTAACTACTGGTTGACGCAGCATTTCTGGTGTGACCTTTTTGAGCTGATCGGTCGACTGTGGCGGTGTCACTGGTCTCGTCATCTGAATCTGATACTCGTTCTTTGGAAAGCGGTTGTTTGACTGTTGTTGCATCTTTTCGTTTTGGTGGAATAGGTTTCTTGGTCGTAGATGATGTGGAAGGCTTGAACCCATTCTCTGCAGGTCTTCGTTTCTGTATCGGAGCTGACGTTGGAGTCGGTCTGAATGTTGAACTACCAGCGAATTTCCCTGCCGCTAGGGAAGGACTTGCGACCCGACTTATAGGAGTTCCACCACCAGGTATTGGTGTCCGGTTGCCAGCTTGAGTGCCCTTCTCAGCATTTTCTTTGGCTTCTGCTAGAAAATGCCGAAAGTCGTATGGATTGTCAGCGTCAGCTGCATCATCGTCCTTGTTATTAGCATCCTTCCCTCCACTCGATCCATTGACGTCTTCCTCGGACGTAGTCCTCCGTAATTGTCTGTGCCTTCGAATGTCATCTTTCGTCTGATTTGGCGCTGATGCGACGTTCATGTCAATAGATGTAGCAATCCTTTCGAGTACAAATGCGGACCTCGATTCGTCGAAGATCAAGACAAGCCGGGAGATGCTGCTGTCTTCCTTCGAATTGACTGATTGAGACACAAATCCATTATACTTATATATCGGCGACGAGTCATCCTTGTCTTGATATGTCAAATGTAGATCACCTTCGTTCTGTTTGAGAGAACCTTCCTGGCGATGGAACCCATTTTTAGGTTCCCAGTTATATCGTACCTGGGTATATTTGGATTGTGATCGATTGGTGTCCTTTAAGCTATCTCCCAAAATGATTGGATAGTCTCCAGGTTCGTGAACATTTCCAGGCCCAGATTTCGGCCTGGACGCTGCCGAAGCACTCATAGTGTAGATCCTGTTCTAGGCTATGCTTCAAGGTCCAATGGGTGAGAGAACTCTTTGTCAGAGTACCTGAAGTGATGATATTCGCTGTGTCGTGATTGAATGGCTCTCAAACAAGCCAAGATCGCGAAGTGAACAATGGTCGTTACAGAGACATATATCGATATGCTGAAATTTCTGACAAGGTCAGTAGGTGAAGTAGCTGTGGTGTAACAACAAACGGTCAAAGGTTCGTGCTGACGAAAGTGAAGAGAATTATGGAAGTCAGGTATGAGGTCTAGGTGTGGCTGAAACGAAGGTGCCGGATGTAGCAGTAGGCGTCGATCGAGGGTGGATGAAGTGTAACGCTACGGAGACAATATGCTACTGACGGGGAAACAAAGACATCAAGACAGTAATGAATCCGCATGAGATAATTGGTCGGGAACAATCAGCATCCTGTTCCGATTGAAAATGACCTGTGCTTTGCTTCTAGACAATCTGACTAAACACATGTATGCTCTCTTAGGTACTACTAGTAGTACGCAGAAGTGTAATCTATCGATAGTTCGAGGGAGTGAGCTATCATGGTATGACAGACTATAAGGCATTGGGCGTAGTAATAGTATGTCTAGACTACTCTACTCACTATGCAATCGGTACAACAACCACAGCCTGTGTCCCTCGATGTTTGGTCAAAAGAGCGGGCGTCCCCCGTCTCCATTATTCTTTCCGTCAACGCCCCGAAACGCCCAACCACATGGGGCCTAATTTAGGCACTTTTTCGCCCCCTGCTCCGGTTAGTGAATGTTGATGACTGCCCTGTTGGCAGATGATTACTTGGAGACAGCAGTAAACATTGAAGTGATGGGCAAACAACTTGTACACATTTTCTGCATATGGAATCCTTGGTATCTATTCATCGCTGAATTCAAAAGCGACAAGGCTCTTCATCATTCATCTCTGTCCATATCTTCTCGTCCTCTCTTCATTCCCTTCATGTTCCTCTTATTCCGCAACGTCGCACCTTTCTGGCCACGATTTTCATGAAGATCTTTCATTTCCTGTACAGCTTCTCTTTGGGCTTCACCAACACGCTCAGCCAATACCATGACCTCCTCTTTCACGTAAGGATACTCCTTGAGTTTCTTACCAAGAGCATTCTCGATCCTGGAATATAGCTCTATGTCATACTGGGTGACGAATGAGATGGCTTTACCACTCTTACCAGCACGAGCCGTTCGACCAACTCGATGGACGTATGTCTTGCTGTCATGAGGAAGGTCGTAGTTCAAAACCAGATCCACAGATGGAATATCCAGACCACGAGCTGCAACATCACTAGCCACAAGAAGATTGCGTGACTTGGCTCGGAATTTGTTCAATGCTTCAAATCGAGCCTTTTGAGACAACTGACCATGGATGGGTATCGCTGAGAAGCCCAATGCTTTGAGAAGAATCGATATCCTCTGTGCCTCGTTGACTGTTCGGGTGAATATGATACCTGTCTGACCAGCCATTTCGTTCAATATGTGGATTAGATAGATATCCTTATGCTTGTACGGGATGAGAAGATATGATTGAAGAAGTGTCGCAACCGTCTGATATTTATCCGTAGACACGGACACTCGTACGGGATTGGTCAATGATGCTCTCTGCAGAGATTCGACCTTACTCGACATTGTCGCTGAGAAGAGGTATGTGTTACGGCCCTGTTTTGGCAGAATGTTGAGAATCTTGTCAAGAATGGGACCAAAGTCCAAATCCAACAGTCGATCCGCCTCGTCCATCACCAAGAATTTCAGTTGTCGCAACGAAAAGCCTTTGGTGTTTTCCAAGTGATCCAGTAGTCGTCCGGGTGTAGCAACTACCACGTGAGGTTTCTTTCCAAGTGCTATTGATTGTGGCATCATATCCATACCACCAACCAAGACTGTACATCGTACGTTGATGATTGCGCCCAAAGCTACAACTGCGTCTGCGATCTGACCCGCCAGTTCTCGAGTCGGTGCAAGGATGAGGGAATGTAGAGGTTGTGGTTTATCCATAAGAGCTGTTGATGTCAGCGAATGCGCTTTTACTCTTTGAGTATATCCTTACCCTGCAGGATGGGTAATACGAACGCAGCGGTCTTGCCGCTACCTGTTTCTGCCAACCCGATCATATCTCTACCTTGGAGCGCGAGCGGTATCGATTGAGCCTGAATTGGCGTAGGTGATTTGTAACCAATCTTCTCGCATGCTTCGCACAGGGAATCTATTATACCCAACTCTCTGAATGTCTTTGGTGTTTCCTTCTCTTCGACGTCCTCCGCTGAGGATTCCGCATCTTGAATTGGTGACTGGAGGTCCTCGGGCGATACGGAGCGTGAATCATTCTCCAAGTGAGACAGGCTCTCGTGACTCAACTTTCTCTTCTTTAGTGCCGGCATCTTGATTGTGTTTGAAAATTTAATGGACGGTGTAAAAGTACGAATATGGAGAAGAAAATAATAGTTAACATTCCAGCCATGACATCGATTTTATCCAATGAAATTTATGGGCCGGTGCAGCGTCGATCATAGCTATCCCCACCTCCAGAAGAGAAATGACACACCCGCTAACAATTCAATCTCTTCATCCTTTCTTTCTAGACGTATATGTTGATTTGGAGAGTTCTACACGACTATCATTATATTCACCACATCAGCTTCGATTGAGGTATGATTCTGTTCTGATTGGAATCCTAGTCTCATCATGCTTGTATCACACGGAGCTATAGGAGGATTAACAGCTTTATCATGCTTATTGACAGATACAATGCTACCTACTTGACAAGCAGCTAGCAGCAAGTCTATCACAAGTTGAACTTCTGACCGACCAGATCTTCACTCAATCTCCATAACCTTTCTGCGTTCTCTTCCGAAGATGCGTACTGCTTCGGCGTAACAATATTACAATCGAAGAGCAGTGATCCAGATTGATTTGAAAGTCGAGGATCTAATGCTGCCACAAGGGTAGTAGAGACGCCTTCCTGAATAGACTTGAGACTGCCCATCTCAAATTTGTATCCAGTGTTCCTTTCAGCAATGGCAGGAATACTTTCAAAAAGTGATTTGTCTGCCATGCCCTGGCTCAGGGACGTACCTTGAATCACTCCAGGATGGACTGCGAACACTCCAACGTCATTTAAATGCTTTGCCAAGTACTTTGTGAAAAGAATGTTGGCTGTCTTAGATTGACCATAGCCTGAGAATTCGTCGTACGTCTTGCCGTCTGAGAAGTTGTAGTCATCGAAATTGAAAGCGCTGACCAGATAGCCATCGCTGGTGAGATTGACAATTCTTGTCTCCCTTCCCACTCCTCGAATCTTGTCCATCAACAAATTCGTTAGGAGGAAGTGACCAACATGGTTTGTGGCAAGCTGAGATTCGATCCCTGCATCGTTCTTCTTGTATGGTACGGCCATTATGCCTGCGTTGTTGATGAGGATATCGATCCGAGATACCATTGTGTTGATTTCCTTAGCAGCTGCTATGATGCTGCTAGCCTTGTCTAGCTCTATTGATACAAAGTCGACCTCAATTTGAGCGTTAATTTTGTGAATTGCATCAATCACCGGCCGAACCTTCTCACTCGAACGAGCAAGAAGAAGGAGACGAGCCGGGTGGGCTCGAGCCAAGCTTAACGCCGTCTCTGCTCCCAGGCCGTTGACGCTGGCGCCAGTTATTAGGATAATCTTGTCTTTGACTTGATCCTTGAACGTATCGACAACCTCATTTCCTGTGGAGTGGAAATTGAAAGCTGCCATTTCATGGGCTTGTTATTGCTAACATGTCAATAAAGAGGACGTTTGTAAATAGAGATAGCTTTGTTTAAGGAGAAGTTGTCTGAAGGAGGAAATATTGCACAGCACACGAATGCAGTCAATTAAGCTGGCGTTTGGACTGGACAGTGGGAGAAAACGATGTTATATACCTGATTCACAGCATCATCGTACACACATTTGCGTCTGATACTCCCGCTTGAATTGTAGCGCGCGAAGAGTGCGGCCGCTCGATGCTATGACTCTGACTTTACGCAATTTGCTGATAGATCGTGATGTGGTACATGTATTGGGATTGATTCTAGCTGAGTGATTGACACAGATCGAGAGACCATAACCTCCGGCGGCCCCGGCGGCCGCAGCGACCGCACTGTCTCTGTCGATCATTGATAGAGACAAACTGGGTACCCTTTCTCAACGTCATCTGTATCAATAATTCGTGATTCGATGTCTGCAAAGACGTTGCGGTAGAATCACTCACACGAATTCTGATACATGTATCTGAGCATATAATACATCATATCTAGTGAAGATGGCTCACCTCTGCTGTGTCGAGGTCTATAAGTTGAGCGCAAAGTTGGATACCAACGAACCGCATAGACCTTCAACATCTTCTCAACAGCATGAGATACAAGTACCATCGGGCAGATCCAGGATACATGAGTAGCACTGTGGTGCTGAGTGATAAAAGATGAGGAGGCCACCGATGTTGTTGCCCTGGACAATACCGCCCACCTAGTAGTGAAGGTAAGAACACGAGTACAAGCGATTCCTACTCTAACAGTTTGTGATGTTATTTGTGACGAGCAGGAATTCAAGACTCGGGTCGTGAAAATCTGAGCCATAGCAACACGAGTCATTGCGCTATATGTTTCGAACTGCCTGTTTCATATTTACCTACACCACCTCAACCCATCCATCAATCAAGACTGAAGGGCTCCTGCAATATCTCACAGCAAGAGGAATCAATTGTCAGAGTCACTCACAGCGCGATAGTTGAACCGCGTGTATCTCCTTGTCACTGTTGATCGCAGTTTCCTTTATCGTCCCTTTACCACTGCCAGGCGCCCTCCCATCTCACCAGTCTACACAGTTCTTCACAATGCCAGTACTCAAAGCCTACTTCGCACACAATCGCCTTGACGCGACTGCCTTCTCTCTCTGTAAGTCTTACTCCAGTCGCTCAAGTTCCGACACCTCAAGTCTTCTGCGCCCGCCTCAAAATCCTTTTGAAGTACCCCTGACGCTTTATTTTGTCGGCCAGTCGCGCTTTATACCATACTAATTACAATCATTACGCAGTTCAAGCACTCACCTTGCCGGTTGGTAAACCAGGATGGGCACCCGCTCCTAAAGAGATTGCGACTGTTACCAATGGCGGTTGGTTGGAAGAAGAGTTCGATGCTGAGACTGATGTCGAGGTAAGTCTGATACCAGTAAAGGATGAGATAATCTCTATCCTGCCCATACACCTCATTGTTACTGTCAAATGAACACGTTCTGATAATCAGCAACACAGATAGAGAGTGTCAAGCCCACCAAGCGTCGCTCATCAAAGGTCACCAAGAATCCACACAAGCGACTCAAGGTTACAGGAGGTCGCCCCGCTGTCGCCAAAGTGGTCACCGCAGATCTCGACTCAGACGATGAACTCATTGTGCGCATGAAGAATGCCAAATACCTTGAACGAGACATTGCGAAGCGCCTCAAGGCTGAAGGCAGAGTTGCATACAACCCTAAGACCATTGGTACACGTTATGCACGACTCAAGCGAGTCCTGGCCAAACACACTGAGGAACTCCTCGATGCTGGAATGACCGATTGGCATGAGGGAGACGTAAGTTCTGTTCCCATCAGCAGACAGAAATAGACTAACCACGACGCAGGATGATGTCTTGCAACGAGCAGTCAAGCGAGCTGACGAGATTACCGAGAAGGCAAAGGCTGAAGCTGAAGCAAAGAGATGGCGTGTAGTTGCAGATCAGCTCAAGATCATGAAGGTATGTGACATCCATTGTTTGGGAGACCACCATTAACACATGCTCAGCCAGTGACCAATTTCTCTCAAAATGCCTGCCTCCGTCGATACGAAGAGCTCGCAAGTGGCACTGCCAAACCAACACCTGAGTCGATTGTCAATCCCGATGCACGTATCCTCGCCAGTATCGCCGCTCGCAAGGAGAAAGAGGCAATCATCGAGGCAGATATGGCTATGACTCCGATGGTCGATCCGATCGCTCAAGAGAACATCGCCGCAAACGGATGGAACTCTAGAGTCCGCAACAATTAGTAACAGCAAGTTTACCAGGGTATTTCGGCTCAGGTATCAAATGCTCAGGATAAAGGTTGTATCAAAAACACGGTTACTGGCTGCTTGATTACGGATCTAGCTGGATGTACAACTGAACCGACTGCGCAAGGCGAATGAACAGAAGGCAACGGTGGTGACGAGTTGTACCAGTCCTTGCTGAAATGTCTAGCTTGAGAGAATTGTAATAGTACCAGTTGATAGCGAATAAGAAGCTACATGTACCACACCACGACCATCAGGCGCATGTCCGACACGTCTCCAGCGGTGACTCAACGCGACCGTGACACGTATCAGGTGACCAGTTGCACTCCTCGCCGTTATCGTCGGGAATTATCGTAAGTACAGTTGAACCCCATTTCCATCACTTCTCCCCGCTTCCGCCAGACGCAATGTTGCCTGGTGATTTGGGGTCTTTGATTGTTGACAATTGACTTGATTCGACAATGCAGCCAAGCGGCGCCTGGCGTCGCTACATAAACAATCTTTCCATTTCACGTCCCTTCCTTTCTTTCCTGTACGCACGAGCAGGCAAATCATCTCGCGTCCGCAGCTTCTTCCTTCATCGGTAGAAGCCCGTACGTCAAGGTCTTTCGCGTGATTTACTTCTACACCACCGGATCAACTCATTTTCACATGAGCCGGAGGCTGAAGAGGTAGTCATTCCGAAAGAACTTCGCAGCTCCCACATCACATGGTCTTTAGTGTGTATCATTAAGCGTCAATCTTTCAACAAGAATTCCCATCACGCTCTCTACTTCTGCCTAGGTTTCTTCTACCGTTCGCTTCATCTTCCTGAACATTCGCTTCATTCGTTCGAACAAACATATCAGACAATCCAAAACCGAAACCGAATAGTCAACTTCGACAAGATGTTCAAACGCTCTTTCGGTACACGAGAGGGTCGCGTCGTCAAACCGAAATCGACCAAGGCTTCGTATTCTGATCAAATGAAGAGGAAGATGCAGGACAATTTGGGCAGTCCGCCTATTGGGAGGTAGGTGCAGCGTAAGAGATAGAAGAAGAGAAGGAAAGCTGACAATCGAATAGTTCTCTCAATAGCCCTATCATTACATTGGTGGTAGGTCGTGAGCAACGTCTTTTCGCTGCGCACGAGGAAGTCCTATGTCATTCACCTTACTTCGCGATTGCACTCAAGGACAAGTTCCTAGATGGTAACACGAAGAAGGTGGATCTGCCTGACGAGTAAGTGCGCGTTGAAAATAGAAGGTATGCGCTCGCTAACGACATACGCAGAGAACCTGAGATACTATCGTGTGTCCTCGAATACCTCTACAAGGGAGACTACTATCCACGCTTGTTACACGACAAGCGCCGCAACACCTGGGATATCGAGGATGCGCAAGACCTAAAAACCGGTGGTCGCGGAAACAACGAGTCAATAATCTATCTATCTGATGCTGGTGGCGAAGTCCTCCGAGATACCGTCATCTATTGCGCAGCCGATAAGTTTGGCCTGGAGGATTTGAAGCGTCTTGCTCTTCGGAAACAAGGCCTTCAATCTGGTATCCAGGTCGATGTGATCTTACGATCTGCTCGGTATGCGTATGAACACACACCAGATACCGAATCACGTCTCCGCGCTCATTACCTTGCTTTGATCATCAGAAGTCGCAAGACTTTTAAGAGAAGCGGAACCATGCAGATGGAAATGGAGAAAGGGGGTAAATTGTTTTTTGATCTATTCGTGGCCATGTGCAACCATATCGATGACATCGTGGAAATCAGGTAGGTTTCTTTTTCTTCGTGTATTGATGACTGACAAGTTCCCTTACTGTCGGTGTGTATGCCTGTATGTAACCAGGCGCTTACTTCTCATAACTCTGTAGCAATAGCCGATCACCCAAAGTCATCTGACGGTTACCCATGTTCCAACGCAACAGATTCAATGGCTCAGAGCTATGGCGGAAGGTGAGGAAATGTACCAGTACGTGTTGGAAATCCGCGAACAGCTCCTGGGGCCAATGGCAGTGCATGAAGTCTTGATGACATTTCTTGCACTTCAACAAACTCCGCTTCTAATCGAGGTTGGCCGACATAACCTTTTTTGGTTCATTGAACCCTACTCCTTTCTAATAAAACCTACGGCTCCAGAAAACACGCACACAAATCAAGTCTGAAAAACAACAACAACACCAATGGACTTTTTGGTTTTCTTTTTACTTTTCCACTCCTATTTCCTTTTACGGTGATGTTTTTCTTGTATCATTTCTTGCTCTCTCTCTTCCGAGAATAGAAAGAGGAGAATACTTATGGAGACTACATCCCAAGCGAAACAAGATTGAAATGGATTTTGTCCAAAAAGAAAGGATTTGCGACTTCCTTCGCAAAAATTCCTCTTTTCTTCGCATGATCATATTTTGATCTCGAAGATACTTTTTCTCGACTCCTGCTTACCTCATACTACTGCTGCTACTGCTGCTATCATTACCATCTGTATGGACGGTAACCAGTAGTAGTGGTAGTGGCAGCAATGGCGAGCAATGATGGCTGAGAACGTATATCTGCATGCTGCTGCTGCTGCTGCTGTTAAGCTACTTTTTCCCCCTCCCCTGTTTGTTTCTCTCCTGTGGGTATATATTAGCTAGCTGCTCATCCAGCTAGTTCATTATCCTGCAATCATAGAAAGAAATACGAGGCGGAAAATAAACTCTCCTGATAATGATGATTAAAGATAAATAAGAATGAGAAATTTGGCCACCTCAACTCATTTTGTTCCATTCTAGTTTGATTCAGTTTGATTTCGTTTTCCTTTCCGCTATTTCTCTCACTTTCTTTCTTCCATCCTACGATATTGTATCACGTTGTACTGTGTTATATTACTATCTATCGTTCGATTGTTCGTTCTTGAATATTCTGCTCTCGTCCATCGATGTCTATACTGATATGTGTCTCTACTTGTGTATCTACATGTCTGTACTTTTATTCATGTCTATGTCTATGCTCTGTGCTCTGTGCTGCGTAAATGTATTGCCATTAATGACTTTGTTCATTGCTTCATGACGAACTGTGCTTTTCATTCCATTGACGAGAATTGTACTTACTTATAGTTGCAGTACCCGTAGTTACAGTAGCAATAGTGGTGATGGTGACAGGAGTGACAGCATAAGACGATATCAATAGAAATCGTTCTATAGTAGTTGAGCGAACATCCGATTTCTACTGTCATTGACTTTTGCTTCTACTTGCCCTCTTCATTTCCTTCGATACTGGATCAGTCTGCTTTATTTTCGTCCCGTTCCGTCTCATGTCATGTCGTGATTTTGAAGTTCATTGTATTAGTATTATAGTTTGGAATGTAGAGTTATTGGTTCGTGATCTTTGCTTGCTTTGTGCTTTTTCTTCTGCTTGTTCTCCTGCTCTCGCTCTCGATCTTGCTCTTGCTCTTGCTCGTGCTCGTGCTCGTGCTTATACTTATGCTTATGTCTGTATCTGTCTCTATGTTGTTGACCACGTTATTGTCTGAGACGATGCTCCGCGTCAGGGGCTCCGCTTCAGTTTCATATTCAACTTTAACGAGGCTCTGAGTAAGTGAATAAATGAATGAATCGGTTTCATGTTGCTATTGGGGATAGTGACGGTGAATTAAGAGTATTTCAAGGTGATACTGTCGTGAGTACGTATTGTTTCCTGCTTCATAGTCTTCGTTCCTTTCTATTTCTTTCTCTCATCTTTCCTTCTTTTTCCTCTTCTTCTATTGTCGAGGCAGGAGAGTAACTTGGTCTTCGATAGTTTCGAGTTGGTCGAACTTCAACCTCTCGATTTATTGATCGAGTATTCGTCCTTCCTCCTTTCTTCTTTCTCTCTTCTTCTTCCTGTTGTTGTGACCAACATACTACACGATCATGGCATTCTTTCGCGATCAATCTCAAGTTCAGTTGACGCCTATCTTCAGTCAAGATCTTGTCACACCCGGTATCTTCTACTTCGCTCTTCTTGATCCAGGAGATCCGAAGAACCCTGGTTCGTGGTGGATTGCTCTCAGATGTCCTCAAGAAGTTCTGCCACAACCATTCAAGGATAGCAAGGATGCTGGTTCGAGGGCTTACCCTTTCTTTATTCCGGCTCGTTGCAAATTGTAAGTTTTCTCGGCCTTCTTTTCTTTTTGAGCACTTCGGGCTGCAACCATCTTGAGATTGATTGTACTGATTTTTCTCTTCCTCAGTGTGTGGATTGAGAGGGAGCATCTTTATCTTCTTCATGCATCGCAAAAATCGGCCTTCGCTCAGACTACTCTTCATAGCGAGTTCAGTGACTTCTATGATTTGGCTGTTGGCGTCGCGAAACCGGACCCTTTGAATTACTTTCAACGTGAAATTCAAGAGGCGAGTGATCGATATCTTGCAGCGAGTACTCCATTCAGAGACGGATCAAATCGTGATGGTGGTAATACTGGTAGGGGAGGCCGTCGTGCTATCTTACCAAGTCGTCCTAGACGCATGTCAGACCACAACCCATTCTTTCCAGAGAATGATGAGTCAGACAACGCTGAGATCGAAGCTGCACAACAGACTGGTCAAAGAAAGCGCAAGCGAACCCTCCCAACCTCTGCTGTTGTAGACAACACTTCGTCTCAACTGATGTTGGGCAACTCCATGCTGCAACCAGTTTCCAGAGAGAATACAAACTCTTCTTCTCAAGTCAGAAAGAGCTTGATTCCTCCTGGTACTCCACGTCCTGTTCACTTACTTCGTCATCATCCATCAAACCAGTCTTCTTCAGCTAGAGCTCAATCGTTCGTCACTCCAGTCATTGACCTCGAACCTGCAGTCTACATCAAAACCGAAGAGGAACAGTATCAATCAAACTATGCCAAGCTGGCAAATCCAGACGAGATAGTCAACGTCTTCATTGGTAATGCGACCAAGCCTTTTTGTACCACTCGAACAGCCATCTCGAAGTCCCCAATTCTTTCAGCTCAAATACAGGAAGATCCAAAGCATGGAAGATTTATCATGCATCCAAGTCTCGCTGGCGCTGACAAGTTCGACACTTTAGCTATGCTTCAATTCATGCAAGAGGGAGAATACTCACCAAAGAGCGTCAGAAGACCAAATAGTAATGCACCACCATACATGTTATCTGGCAAATCCTTCGGACATCAGTATAACGACGAGGTCATTCGAGCAGGAAGACTTTACAATCTCGCCAAAGTCTTCCAGGTTCAAGGTTTCATCCAACATATTCTCGAAAAGATCAAGAGTACTGAATACGTCTCGTACAGTAATGTCGCGATCATGCAGTGCACCATCTTAGTTTATCAAGACGCTGGTGGCAATGGTCGAATGAGTCGTGATGGAATAGAAACCTGGTTGATCAAAGTTTTGGCGGATAGATTCAAGGATATCATGAAATCGGAGATGGAGCAGAATTTGTTTTGGGATATGGAACAACGTACTGCGAGAAGAAAGGTCATCCGTGATGTCTTTGCGCTTTGTGCTGAGAATTATCACAACATTGGTGGCATTCCAATTGTCATTCAAGATGAATAGGTCTGTGGTTGAGATGATCGAATCATTGGAGCTTCCGAAGCAATACTCTGTTGATGACTTGGCGTGCTTTTGCAATACCATGATATCACGAAGTTGGCATCAGCTGGAAGGCGTAGCGTAGCTCTGAACACATAGTTCTGATCATATAGCTCATAGCAATCGACTTCATCACAAGTGATTGACTAAACCTCCGATCCCCGTTGATATTGCCTCGCATCAATGTGATATATGGACATGACCAGTATTGTAAGTGACTTACGATGATACTGTGAGGTCGAGTCGAAGGATACTTGATCTCAGCTAGAGACTGGGCGAAAGTCTGCGGGAGAACTCCAAAGACAGGATTGAAGCTCACCGTAGATCACTGCAGAAGGAGTGAGAACTGGTAAAAATCACAACATTCGGCTGTACTAGGCGAATGCGCCAGCAGGTGCTCTTCCGAAGACTTCTTGAATGTATTACAGCAAGAGTCATCGTGATTCCTTTCGCAGATGTATACGTGGAGTCAAGTCAGCTCGTCAGTGTTTTACTCCTTTTGCTCTTGCTTCCCTCAACGAGTCATTCACAGATTCTACGCGAACAAAACCGAATCATGATGATCATGCCTCGGATCAAAGATGCGCCAGACAATTTAACCCCTCCGCATATGGATCTTTACCCCAGATCTCAACTACTCCAAGACTAAAAGATAACAAAAGTATTGTGAAGCGAGGCACTCAAAGCCTGGACCAGAACATCTGTGGTACATGTGGCCTTCATCCTGTCTAGGCGTTCGTCAGCTTGCTGTGTGTAATGGGTCTTCAAGTCCAATAGCAATGCTGTGTAACTGCCGTATTACCTGTTTGGGTATGACGGAGGGGTACACGGCCACGAGACAGCGAAGTAGTCTTTGCGTCGCGGTATACGAATACCGACGAGATGAAGGTGGGTTACACTCAGTGCTGGCTTATATATCTGCCACGTGCTTTCTGATCTATTGCTTCTATCGTTTCCATTTGATTTTGACGCGTTACATATCGATTCCTTTTGATAGCAATCACTTCATATCAACGACGACATGGCAGAGATAGTAGAAGAAACCCCCACGTTCGATATTCCTGCGGAGTGCATAGCCGGTGTCGTTGTAGATGAAGGTCCAGACTTTCGAGTTGAAGTACAGAAGGTTCCTGTACCAGAAATAGGTACGGGTCAAGAATCAACTATGCAAGGAACGAGAACTGAAATTAATGATGAATATAGGCCCCGAGGATGTCTTGATCAAACTCAACGCCACCGGTCTCTGCATGTCCGACGTACATTTCATGTTGAACGACTGGGCCTTGCCTCCTATGTCCACATTTGGCACTCGATGTGCAGGTCACGAAGGTGCAGGTGTCATCGTCAAGGTGGGAGAACGTGTCAAAACTTTGAAGGTGGGACAACGAGCAGGATACAAACCAATTCAAGATACATGTGGTGCTTGTGAGCATTGCAAGTCAGGAAATGAGGTTTACTGTGCAGGTGCAGTCATCACAGGATTGGCAATTGATGGTAAGAGAACAACGGATACTTCTGGCGCAGGATCATGAGTTGATTGGCATACTACAGGATCGTATAAGCAGTACATTAAATCGCCTGAACGATATACCACTCTGATTCCCGATGGAGTATCCGACTACGTTGCTGGACCTGTCATGTGCTCGGCATCTACGGTCTATACCTCGATTAAAGCCGCGAAGCTGATTCCGGGTCAGTGGGCATGCTTTCCCGGTGGAGGTGGCGGCGTAGGAATCCAGGGCGTTCAACTTGCGGCGGCGATGGGTCTTCGAGCTGTCGTAGTTGACACTGGAGCAGAAAGAGAGGCCTTGTCCAAGAAGATGGGGGCTGAAGTTTTCATTGATTTCAAAGATGGCGATCCAATTGCCAAGGTGCAAGAGGTCACTGGTGGTGGTGCTCATGCTGTTTTCGTAACAGGTAGGAGGAATCTAACTGATCCAGCAATAACACAGGCTTTGCTAACGGATTTGCAGCAATTCAGGCGTACCCAATTTCCTTGGATTATCTAGGCACGAGGGTAGGCGGTGTGATCATGTGGTAAGTTTGTATACGATGGATAATGCTGTATTTTGGCTGATGCAGAACGATAGCATCGGATTGCCACCAGCTGGCAAATTCCACATAGACCTTGACCCAACAAGATTGATCTTCCGCAATCAATCAGTCAAAGGTACTATGGTCAGTGGTTTGGCCGATGTAGATGAAACACTAGAATTTGCACGACGCGGTAAGTGAATTCTACACTGACAGGGCATAATCTTGGCAGACAAGATACACGTTAGTGTAAGGCGGTCACTGATAGAACTGTTCCTTAGGCAAATTGAGACTTGAACCCAAGGTCGTGGGATTATCGCAGTGGAACGAGGCCATACAACAACTCAAGAATGGACAGGTTGCTGGGTATGTGGTTTGCGACACAAGTTTTCGAGTGAACCGTATGCTGACTATCGCATAGACGAATCGTGGTTGACTTCAACATTCCGTAAGCGGATTTCATGCAATGAGTAGGCCGTATCGAGACCCGTTATGTGTGCGGAAAAGAAATCACGTACAGACAAGGTGTCAGTGGGTTGAAAGCATGTCCAAGCCAGCCGCTGAGCTTGTCATCCACTCTTCACCTGCCGCACGTGGAGATTTAGCTGGAGGCGCCTAGACAGGGCAACGAACCTCGAATGAAGAATTGTATTCTATTGCCTGGACCCAGGAGTCTTCAAGGTGTGGGTAAAGGTCGACTCTAGCAGGATGAATAGGCTCATGTAGACGTTCATAGGCCGAATTCAAGGAAGCCTTAGGAAAGGGTTGTGGTGTCGCACGACGCCTCATTAAGGAAGGTGCTCTCCACTTTGTCTTCCCGACCAATCGTTACAGATGATCTACCGCCGCTGCTCTTTCCTTGTCAAAAGGCCATTTCACCCCTCTGTTCCCATTCGTCACCTTCTTCTCTCCACTCAACGTGATAGTCACTCCTCGTCGCGCTGGCATCTATCTTTATCATTCTTTGCCGCTACCACTACACGCCCGTCTCGTCTGCGACATTCCCATCAGGTGTCATATGTAAAAAGTGTCCATCATGTCCAAGCCGCGCTTCAGATCTTACCAGGTTGGTTTTTGTATCATCTGTGACCAGCTTCGCCCTCCGGCTTCAGGAAATCCTTTCTTCCTTCGCGTCTTTGCCTGCTGCATCGGGGGGATGAGGCTTCGGTAGACAGTGGTGTTGCGTTTCCTTTTCGTGCTTTTCCTTTTGATCTACTCACGAGCATCTCGCCCTCTGCGTATTTGCCGAGTATTGCTTGTGTTATTCCCAGAAGCCCTCCTGCGCTCTCCATCATGGCTACCTCGATGGCATCATTCTCGGTTTTCCCTCCTCCGCAGGTCCCTCGAATTGCTATGCCAAATCCCCACAATCGAAAGCCGAGCTTGACAAAAGATATTGTCTCGCATAAAGAGTTAGTAAATGCTGGGTTAACAGAGTATCCGGTCCCTAAGATACCAGCTGCGCATTTACGGCAGACAGGTCGGTCAACACCATCACCTGGGGCAAAGAAAGCATTATCGGCAAATACGCCAACTCAGAGCATCAAGAACTCGCCGCAAGTCAACCATAACTACCCACAAAATGAGATAACATCGAAACAAAAGTCGTCACCGAAGCAAGGCTCGATTGGTTCTACTAGCACACTCGTTCGAAGTACAACTCCAGACGGTCGACCAAAGTCGCCCGTAATACCCATCAGATCGATGTTTCCAGTATACAATCCTAGTCTGCCTTTGGCGAGTCAGAACTACTATCCACAAAGACCAGCTGCCATACATACACCCGTGCCAACTTCGAAATACTCTCGACAAGATTTACGTACCTACATGTCAGCGCCGATAGATCATGAGGTCGGAGCCAGAACAGCACCAGCTAGTGTAGCCGATATTCCTCTGGAAGCTATCAATTCTCGAGAAGCACAGTTCTCTTCACCGCGTGCATTAGAGAGATTATGGGAAGCAACTCATGGAACAGAACCTAATGCTACGATTGGGTCCTTTGATTTGGAATTGGCCAGGTATGTGACTCTATCTGTTCTCGAATATCCTGCTGATCGGACGACTATAGAACTTCGGAAGCGACATTCACATTTGGTTCAAGTCCAACTTCACCATTCTATAGTATCACTACGTACGACACCAACGAGATTGCAATCCAGAAAATATGCCCACGCAAACGGAATATTGTCTGCGACGTCGTTCTATCATCGATCGAGCCTATGGAACGGCGTACAGTACCTGGAGATGGACTCGTTTCCTTCCTGTTCCCAAAGATGGCTGCAATGCTTGCTATCAATCAGAGCAATGCATTAGCGGATGAGTATGCTTTGGCGTCTACACACAGAGACGAAGTACAAGCGGCAGCTATGAAGCGAGCTGCCAGCCAAGAGGCGTCGAATCTTCGATACAATCATGCCGAGAGGAGATATGAATTGGAACACCCAGCAATCGCGAGAAGACGAAAAGATCCGGACTTTGTCACCTCGCCGTTGACATCACAAGAGTCAAATTCGGTTCTGCATATTACTGTCAACAAAACAGCCGGACAGACATCACACGGTAAACCATCAATCATAGTTACAAATCCTGCAGCAGTTGGAACGCCCTCAGATAGTGATGCTGCTGCCCTTCGACTGTCCACCATGGGTCAATTAGAAGCTGACCATCCGCTTGCATCCCTGGATTTTCATAGCAACACACTCCATATCGCAGCATCTAGGATATTGGAACTCATGCCGTCTTTGTTTGCCATTGACTCGATTATATCGGCCATTGTGACTGTGGCTATTGCAGATCATAGCACGAATGTTGTTATGGGCAATATGGATGTGTGGCAGCCACCACCTAAAGATCTTCGTAGTCCGTCAGGATCTGCAGCAATGAGTTGGGGTACAGCATCAGTATTCTATGCTACTATTGCAGAGAGAGAAGAGGCTGAAAGAGAAGCTAAAATTCAACAACAAATGCATAAGAGGGATATCAAAACGAGCAAACGACAGTCTGATAAATCAAATAGAAGCTGGTTTGGAAAATCAAGGCCACTCGTTGACAAGCAACAAAAGAAGGGTAAAAAGGGTGGCAAGAAAACCAAACAGATCGTGATCGATGAGTTCGATCTGGAAAAGCTAGGACATTTTCAGAGTGGCAGTCGAGAAGGACAGGAACTGCCTGCTGTAACACGAACCCTTCTCAGTCTGTTGGTGAGCGGATTGAAGTTGATAGTGTGGATTTTGACTGTTTTGGTTCAGATGATAGCATGGATTTTGGTGCATGCCACGAGGTGTTTTACGAGCGAGAAGTTTTGATCACTCCTTCTCGTCCATCGCATTTCCTGGGGCGCATGATGACATGAATTATACTTAATGGGCATAGCTCTTCTTAGGGGACGATCTTGGTTTGGTGGTTTGGCGGTAGTACACCTCGAAGGTATTCAATCGATTGATGATTCTAGACAGTTTCAAGGCTGCTATGACGGGAGAGTATTCAATACGGGTATATCTCAAGGAAATTCTGGGTTTAATAAGGCACTGATCAGTTTGCCATGTTTCATTGAGAAGATTTATACATCAAGGACCTATCATTCTCATTATGCACCCTTATTACGACTTGATTTATATACGATACCCCCGATTTTGGTTCCAACTGGTTTGGAGATGTGGCTAAGGTCTCTCAAGTGTGTCTTGTTGCTCGGCTGAATTTTGGTCTGTATATACGTCTTCAACAAAAGAATTTTGACGCCCTTGCACATGTTTGCTTCATGTATTCAATTCTCGTTCTGACGACAACAGTGTTCCCGACATGACAGGCTGCCGCCTTGCTATTGTTCACCAATTTGGGACTAGTATCGTCTGATTGTTCATCGGGATTCATTCAGGCTGTAGTCTCCGTCATTGAAAATACAGATCGTTATATTGTTACTTAATTCAGGGTGTCAATCTTATCTTGAGGGTTCTTGATATATCAGATTCTTCATACTTTTCTACTGGATTGACTACCTTGCCGATAACAGCTATTGGGAAGATGGAAAGCAATGGCGACTCAGCCTCTAATTCAGGGCGCGAAAATGGCCGATCAAATTCTTTGATAAATGTGCAGACTGGATCAACAAATCTCCAGAATAACATTCGTGGAAATAATGTTCAATATACTCAACAAGAAAGTTCTACCACTCAGTCTCTCCAGGATTCCGCAACTGCGGATGAGGCGATGGACGATGTACAACCCACACATACGAACGTGGAAGAAGAGGATGATAGTGACGGAGCTATACTCATGGACAGCGATAACGATACTACTGATGTAGATATGCGAAACACTGAAACCACAGATCATTACGACAACAGTGCCGGTTCATCTGGTCAAGGAAACTCAGCTGAGCACGATGAGGATGACCCCTTCACAGATCTAAATTTCGAAGACTTCGACTCTGCTGATGATTTCGATCTATCCCTCAATACCATGTACAACATCCTTGATGATATGGCCAATGAAACCGAAACTGCCATTGAGATGTTCGAAGAAGAGCAGCAAAAAGATCTTGACCTCATTGCCCAGGTTTCTCAAGCGCAGTTTCTACGACAACCTGTTTCGACTCAACTCATACTCACTAGAGAGGCTGCTGATATCTTCAAGGACTACGGACAACATGGATCTGCTGCTCGACTCTCAGAGAAAATCATGAAGTTCCTTGATGGTGGTGATAAGGTTGAGAGAAAAGTTGAGAAAACTATATTCAGACCAGTGAAGACTGGACCTCTTGGACCAGCAGGACATGCGCAGAGACGAGAGCTTCGAGCGTTCAAAGAGACCAGTCGAGAGACGTCAAGCATGAGATTCGCGATGTTACCAGAAGAGGCCTTGGAACTTGAACGACAGCAGGCTGTGGAGGCTCAGATCAAAAGAGAGAACATGGACTGGAGACCAGATATCTATAGACGCGTGGTACGAAAGCTCGCTGTTGCAAAAAGTCAACAGGATAAGGAACAACGTGCAGCTGAGAAAGAAGCGAACTACCAGAAGTTCAAAGAAGAGTTTCAGACTGGATGTATGCTTGATCTCAGACAGAAGAGGGAACAAGAATGGCTGGCAGGTACTGAAGAGAGCGCGAAGTATGAGGTCAACCTTAATCTGTCTGTGGTCGAGCACACGACACCAACAAGAAAGTCCAGATCCAAAACTCACCATCTGTACGAACAAGAGGGCCAACTAAGCCTCGAAGATAACAATCTCAACGAGATGAATCCATGGGCCTATACATTCCCACAAGTTCTTCGAGACGCAAACAACATAATCATCACGGCTGCCAATTTCATCCCTCCTCTGGAATCATTCGCCCCTTATCCAGCAATGCTCGATCACAACTCAAAATCGACCATGACCACAGACCCAGAGACTCATGCTCTCCTCACCGACCCCTCCTCCCTCCCCTTCAACCCCATGGACCAAATCCTAACCCTCGACTCAGGAGTCTACTTCCCAACCGGAACCCTCGAATCCCTAAACCACATCCTCCAGATCTACAATCTCGCCTGCTCCGATCTCTACCGCCACCTCACCCTCACCTACACTCCATCATCCCCCCTCCCACCACCAGCAAGCACAAACACAACGTCAGACACAAACACAGAAACCTCAAACACAAACACCCATTTCCACACCTTCGCCTCCCCACCCCTAGCCCTCTTCCGCCTCGCCTCAACCCAATACTTCAGCGCCCAAATCTCCACAATACTCCAACCAGCTCATACAAACGACCTCTTCATATGTCCGCAATCCCGCGCTCTGCTACGAAGCGTCTATGACTCTCTTGTTCCCGGACGCGTCAATCACGTCGAGGCCGAGCTCTTGCAGCGCGCGTGTCGACTTGGCGGTATGGATGCCGTGGATGCTTTTTGGGAGGAGAGGAATGTAGAGCTTAAGGCTTGGATTGCGCTTAAGGGGTGGAGACGAATTAGGGAGATTGAGAGGATTGGGAGAGCGAGGTTGGAGGGAAGGTTTTAGTTGTTGTCATTTGTGAGTTAGGTCATGGTCGAGAAGGAAATGTTTTTCTGTACGATTCGCAGACTGACTTGTCTAATGATGGAGTTGTTCGAGTGAGTGAACGATGTCTTAGAGTTCTGTCTGCTGCAACTTCAAACCAAACGACACAAACCACGTCAAGTCAAGTCACGTCAAATCAATGCATATCAACACAAATCATCGGTGGGATACCTGGTCATTCGAGAGGAGAAGAGAAGAGACACGATACGATGAATGTGAGAGGAGTGTGATTTACTTCATCAGAACCAAAACTTGAATCTTCAATTCTCAAATATCGATTCTCGAATGGTCATATCCTTTCTACTTATCTCATTACATCAATGGACTCGATGATAATCTCTTTAAGGAGTCAAATCAGTTGTTTTTTCGTCCTTGCTGAGTATAAAGCTGGGTTTGGAGGTTAGAATGAGGGAAGATTCGGGGAGGAGAGAGAGATCGAAAGAAACAGAAATCGGGATTGATTCGAGTGGCTACTTGTAATTCTCATCATGTCTTCATCATCAGAGCAGAGAGGGGCAATTGGGACCTGAACGATATTAGAAATGAGAAATCGTCGCTCTGTTGCTGTCTCACATTGCTGGTCGAGATAGGAAGTATTAGACGTGAGCTGTAAGATGGTTAGATCAATCAATAACAATACGGAGAGATCAACAGTCCAATGCCCACTGAAATATCGTAATGTGGTATTCATCTATTACTGCTGCTGTCGCTATCATTATTGCTGACATTATCTATCTATTTGTCTAACTAAGAAGGTAAAAGAAGAGAAGGAGACCCTGAACGCCGTATTATGCTGTTTTCCTTCTGAC
The DNA here is from genome assembly GCA_032357745.1 of Camptophora hylomeconis. NCBI lineage: Eukaryota > Fungi > Ascomycota > Eurotiomycetes > Chaetothyriales > Chaetothyriaceae > Camptophora > Camptophora hylomeconis. The sequence continues at coordinate 180,999 of JAOTMB010000003.1, read as the reverse complement.
TTCGATATTGGTCCGATACAAGTTTTGGTTGAAATGACGCCAAGCAGATGACAGACCAATCTCACTGCCGGTCCATAGAATGCAAATGTTGCTGGGTGAATTGTTTCCTCCCACGACCCAAGATACCTCGCAATGCAACAAACCACACAACGTCGACAAAAGTAGAACAACCCGAACCCTCCTGTTCCTCCATTTCTCCCTGTCTGCTTGACTTTATGCTTACTCAGAAGAAAGCCATTAAGCCCATCAGTCCCAACATGGACACAACCACTTCCCTTGCTCTTGATTTACCAATGGTCGAGGGCGCAGCACCTGTGAATGTCGCCACACCACTGACGGAAGATGTGCTGCATGAGCAGGCTGTACATTGAGCCGCCATAGTACCGTTGCCCATCGCGTATGGAGCTGTGGTTGTCATACCTGCTTCAAGCATGGGGATGCTGGTTGTGGATGTGGCTGTTGCAGCAGGATCGGCTGGGTCGGCTGGATCAGCAGTCATAGCGGCCGGTATGGCATCACCGACATCTGCTTCGACCGTTGGGGAGATTGATGACGCTGAGTCTGTGTTTGCTGCGACAGCTGGCGCGGGTGCTGGGGTGGTGGCCGAACTATCAGAGGCGGCGGTAGTAGAGTCTGTTGAGACGGGAACGCCAGCTTGTGCACATGCTTGTTGACTGAGGGTTTCAGCAGCTAGATGAGTTGAGTATCAGCTTTGAAACCGCGATCTAAGGGGTTTTGTATCAGAGATTGAAAGGCAGACTTACTGGCCAAATCAGCAGGTGAGCAGTTCTGTGTGGCGGCTGCAAGAAATTGTGTCTTGAAGATGGGAGAATTGCAAGCACAGGCTAAGTCAGTGGTGCTGCAACCTGAGGCTGTGATTGCTGGGATAGCACCTAAGGACTATGATATGTCAGTGGTGAGAATCGCTAAGAATGAAATCACATACAGCACATGCTGGAAGTCCTGCTAGGGCAGACACTTGAGGTGCTGCATTAGCTGTTGACGCCACTACCATAAGTAGGAAAAGCTCTCTTGAGGAAAGCATGTCTGGAAGCAAGGATGTGAGTAGGTAGATCGATTACAATTCTGGCTGGGAAGGTAAAACTTGACTGTTTCGAAGTGATGATAATAGATGAACAGCAAGGGATGTTTTTGTTTGATGACAGAAAGTACTGATCAAATTCGTGATACCTTTGAGAGATGATATATATCGTTTATCCATATGCTCGCCCTGCCATAGCAACTCTGAGGTATGTCAAGCACGGTGCACATATGTAGGAATGTGGTGATGCGGCAGACAGGCGCAGTAACACTCCGACCTTCCTACCGTGTTTTATGATGAGATATGGAATGACAGGTTGATACCAGCCATTCGATAAATTGGTTGAGAGTGACTGTAGTATGCTTGTTCCTTCAGAGACTGTATGAAGACGAGCCGTTATGATTACCTCATATTGATTATTTCCCAAGTGTCAAGGAGGTCCTCCACGAAGGGCAGATATATTGTGTATCAAACTCCGCCTGTCGAAAGACGCGATGTACATCCTCTAAGAACGAGAACATCTCACAATGCAGTAATTCCTCGCTTCAAAAGATTTAGCAGGAGCTATTCTGCTAAGTCTAGTGAGGTCTGGCAGAGAATACTTGCGCAGAACGACACAATCGGCCATAATGCATGTGCACTTTTGCCAGAACGTGTTAAGTCAATAAATGAGAGTGATTCCCTCATCAATTGTTTGGATTGAGCATGTCAACAACAGTACTGAAGTGACTGTGACTTCACGAAGAAACCTAACAAACTTACCGTGAGCAGTAAAAGTGATGTCGGTACATCTAAGACATTCACGGGTTTAGCTCAGCTTTTTGATCCTTCGCTTATAGAAATCTGCCCCTAATGTCGCTACATTGGGTAAAGATGGATGCCAATGAAATTAGCGGAATTGGCGAATCCTCAATAGAAGCTGTATTATGCAATGTACCTGATCCCAGCTGTACCTGTCAGGACTTCTCTTGCGAGAACATGCACTCCAAGTCCAAGTATGCAAATACTTGAGCAGCAAGAATGAGGATCTGGAATACGATCATCGTCTGCTGGCTGCAGTGTTACTGCTTCGCGTCTGCTGTCAGCACCAACTGGACCAAACCCAATAGTCAATCACCCTCCTTTGCTGATACCTACACCGTTGGAGAGAAGATTATTATATCGTGGTTGTCTCTAAACGCGTCTTTGGATGATCTGTGGTTGACCAGATATAACACCTCGACTGATCACTTTGCACTACGAGTAGGAGGTTCGTGTAGAGAACCTGTGAATTGGCGAGGAAAGAGCTGACAAGTTGAATAGTTTCCCTGGATATCTCGGTCGCTGGATATTTCGATTGGCTAGTCGCGTTGGATTCGAAAGAAGTCGAACAAGACACTCGATTTATATTACAGTTTCTCCCGACCGGCTCACTTTACGATGCGAATGCGACTCCATTAATACCAAGTCCTGCCTTCAATCTCATACTAGTCAACCAACAAAGTCCACCAAATGGTACCGTCGCTCCTTCTGTAGCGTCTTCAACTACCGCGATCCCTGTATCGACTACCCGCACTACTACTGCCGTTCCAACTTCCTCGAATACGCAAGAACCGACAGTTTCAGGCGTGTCGAGTCTCACTATCGGAGAAAGAGCAGGAATTATAGCAGGTGGCACAATTGGCATTTTGCTACTCTTTGCTGCCGTCGTATACTCTATGATCATTTACAGACGGTACCAAAGACACAAAACAACTCATCTGTCGGCCGGGGAGAAGGTGACTGGACCGTATGAGGTGTTAGGTGATAGAAAACATCCTATCGAATTGGGTTCTAAGTCCTCGAATATACACGAATTGAACGCTTCCAAGGACACGATAGTATCTGAAGCTGCAAGCATTTCAGTACACGAAATGGGAAACATCAACAAGAAGCCTGGCCTGCACGAACTGCCGAGTTGATCAATGGCATGAGAGCTTGAAAGACCTGTGAATCGCTCCGGTCATTCAGTAACAATCTTAAAATTAGTAAATGGAAACATATGGCTCGGTGTGTCGGTTCACTAGTATCCCGGTTTGGAAAAAGCTGCTCTTCAAATGTTGTGAGCCAATCTTCAAGGATACCCCCGAAATACTCGAATTAGCCAGCGCTTCTCCCTCGCTAGAACAACAGACTTGGCTTCCGAACGAAGTACTTTACCGCTCACGAGATAACAAGGTCTTTTGACTTGTGTGAAGTTATGGAAGCTATTGATGTCCATCTTCGCAAAATTAAGGGTACAACGATTCCAAGTTGGGGCAAGATCGTACATAAAACACTGAACCGACCACACAGACATCAGGATCAGTTAGGATAGATGGTCCGCTGGCGGATATTCAAGTGGCACGTAAGCAGGCGCTCTATATGTCTGACGCAAGTTGGGAGGATCGTGGTTTTGCACGTTATGTCAATCACGATCAGGGACAAAAAGTCCAACAAGAGACGCTGCGTGAAGCTTGCGTAATCCGGAACGAACATCCACTGGAAAAAGATCGGCTCAGAACGACGCAGACGCGAGAACCGAGATTACGATCAAGAAACGAAGTCTCTATGGGATTGTCGCTGTAATTGTGCGGTAGACATTCGAGGAGAGGGAGCGGGTGCTGGATATCTTGGGACTGAACAAGAGTAGGGCCTAAGAAAGAAAGCGAAATCCCGCGAAGAACTGTGTGTACAGAAATCCTGTTATGAGATCATGTGTGAATATGTGGCGTTATGTTATACCAAGACGAACGAGAATATGAATAGTATATGTTTAATTAGGAATGCCAATTTCAGAGTCTAGGCTGTATTTGAATATCTACAATTCTCTATGCTAAACCAACATCATAAACCACATGAACAAACACGATTCTAGCACGTCCATCGTACCATTTACAATCTCGCCTTTCCACCAGCTTCCCACTTCCTCACATCTTCCTCCTCCCGTTTCAAAGCCATATCCATCCAACTCTGCATCTTACTCCTAACCACCTCATCCTTCAATCCCATCTCCCCCAACTTGACATCCTCGATGCCCTTAGAGAAGGCCTTCATCCACGTACCCGTGTCCGTCCTTCGAACTCCACCGTTGACGGCATCGACCATGAACTGAGCCCATGAATCAAAACAATCCTTCGAGGCCGGTGTTCCTGGGAATATCATGGCGAAGCAATGAGGCATACCTTCATACATCTTGAATATGAGACTTGTTCCACCGAGATACATGTTCCTAGCCATGACTGTCATTTCGTCCTCGAGACCCTCGGTCCCACCGCAGATGAAGACGGGCGGACACCCCCTCCATGCCTCAGGGGAAGCCGTGATGGGGGAGGCGAGTGGGTGCATCAACATCGAAGCCTGACAGTACATCTCCGCGCGGGGCGGATTCGAAGGCCATATCGAATCCGGAGTCATGATTTTGGCGGGGAGGCCAGTCATGCTGGGGGGATCGAGGTAATCGTATTTGGCGTTCGACCAGATCGAGGGTAGACATCGGCCTATGTCGCACCAGGGAGAGTTTAGACCTATTCCGGCTGGAAGCTCAAGGGGTACGGAGCGTCCGTGGAAGGGGATTGATTCCACTCCTGACTTCTTTAGTGTTAGGAGGAGGAGACATAGTACTGCGGAGAGGTTGCCTCCGGCTGAATCACCTGCGAAGACGATGTTTGAGGCTGGGATGGGATCATGGAATGATCCTGGAGGTGGAGAGAGGAGATAGAGGTATGCGGTTAAGGCGTCGAGGATGGCGGTTGGAAATGGGTGTTGTGGTGCTAGACGATATCTGACGGAAAAGCCTCGACCGCCTGTTTTCTTTGCTAGTCCTGAGACCAGTGCGCGATGCGAGGCTGGATCCATCAATATGTAGGCTCCACCGTGAAAGTACAAGGTCGTCACGTCGGATGTGGTCTCCTTCATGAGATGTTCGTACTGTTCCTTTTCTGAAATGTCTAACCTTGGAGCATTCTTGTCTGCGATGTTGCGGTATCCAGTCCACTCTCCCTCTACATTGCTGACATCTGGTAGTGTGAACTTCTCAGACCCGTTGCCTAACGTCTTGATTGCTTGAGCCAGTAGATCTCTGACTTGAGCATCTGGTGCTGGTATTGTACTCTTTGCGATCCACATCTGACCTTTCAGAGGTCCCTTCAATGATCCATCTTGAATCACTTTCATCGGTTTCGTAGATCCAAGCAGACTTCTAATGATGGAAACGATGACCTCCGTTCGTGCATCTTGCTTGTCCGAGTTCGCTGAGAGGGAAAGTCTGTTTAGTATCGACGTTGATATGATGCTCGGGATACGAGGGACAATAAGTTTGGCAAGGGCGACAGGGCTGAGATCCATGTTGGCTGGTAAGGTGACGATTGTATGTCTAAGGTGGATATTTGGATTGTTCGGGGGACCTTTGACGAGCCTCGTGGAATGTAGGTAGCAACATCATTATCATGAGGGTTAGAGATGCTTGTCAGATTGACGATCCACCGCGTGTCAAGTGGTCATACTCGTTCTCGTTACCAGTTTTGTGCTAAGCGTACCCTGCATATTTAGAGTTGTGCCTCGGTTCGGCGTAGCTAACGGCGTGGGGGGAGTCCTGCAGACAGGGGTACACGTTACTACAGTACAAACATGAAGTGATGATATAGATGCAAACAGTCCTTGTCATGATTCAGGTAGAGTCATCAGCAAACATATCTGCTGCCCGAGGTCTCTGTCTCTTGCCCAATATGGGTGGTTCTATCTTTGTGTTATCAGCTTTCGGCGGATCGGGTTCTGGTTCAGGTTTTACACCCATAGATGGAGGTGATCCTGAAGGAGCAGGATCATCCTCATCGCTACTGTCTTCCATCGGAACGCCGTCAATGTTCTCGTCAATTGTGTCATTGTCGCTCCCGTCCCTCATTGCGACACCGTCAACATCCATCATATCAACATCTGATGCTGCAGGCTGATCATCTTCAACGCTCCGCCATCTGTTGACACTCTTTACCCTCTTAGATTCCTCTTCTGTCTTTCGCTTCTCCTCTGCTTCGGCCTGTGCTCGTTCCTTTTCGGTGAGAGGGGGATTGAGAAAACTCTCCGTGAATTCCTCTTGACTGGCTTGAGGGAAGACACTCCAACCCTCCCATAAACTAAGCAGAGACTGAATACTTCGCTTCCACTTTTCTGCCTTCAGCTTGCCCCATGATAGATCTTTCTCAGCACGACCCAGCTTTTCCCAGACGCGTTGTTGTCGTAGCGCATTCTCGAACAGGTTCCGATATCGCCATGCATGCCTAACACCAGCACTGGCTGAGGAGGAAAGGATGTCAGAAATGACATAAAGTCCGACATGACTCGAAGGCGTTTTGTCATCCTCCTCTCCTCCATTGAATGGCTTTACCACGTTCCGAGCGATGAGCATTGCAACCTCATTGGAACCTGCACCAGCGTGCTCGATAGCAAATGCTGTTATCCTTGCGATATCGCCCCTTCTCACCTTGGCTATGCTGTCTGGCAATCGAGACAGAAGATGGACTAGTTTTGCCCTCGCTAGCGGGTTCAAATAGCCCTTTCCGTCGTTCACGTCTTCTGGGTTCGTCCCCGACGCGTTATGATCGTTGTATCGGTTAGCAATACCACCCTCGTCTTCTTCTTCGTCTGACGAATTGTAGTCCTCGTCGCTCACAAACTCATCCATTTGAGTTGTGTATTCAAATCTAAGAGTTTCCTCGGGTGGCTGCCAGATACTCTGTCCTTCAAAAAGAGCTTCATTGCCTTGTCTACCATGTTTGCGCCGACGCTTGCCATCTGTTAATATCTCCCATAGCCGCCATCTGTAATACACTCCGCCAGCTGACCTCGAATTCCATAGCCATGCCCATTTCTCATCCTTTTGAATCTCTGGGCGAGACATAAGTAAAGCTTCAAATTCCGGGCCATACGTAAGAAGTGCTTCAAGCATTTTGTGAATTAACTTCAGTTGATTTAAGTCTGAAGGAGGCTGTACAGTGACCTGTGTCAAGGATCGAGCATAGGGTGCTGATGAAGTATATGAGCCTGGGGGTGCGAATCTATGATTCGGCGGTGGAGCTCTTGATAATGATTGATGCTGTTGTATGGGCTTTGCTCCGAAAGGTAGATCATTGCTTGACCCTGTCGAGATATTGACGTTCGCCAAAGCAGCAGATGAGAGGTGACGAGATATTGAAAGATTGAAGCCAAGTCCGAGATATTTGTTTTGTAGTTGTGAAACGACCGCATCAATATCCGCCGCAGGTGTATCTGCTGCTAGTGTCACGATCGCGGACGCCGCTCTGCGTTCTGCAGATGATCCTGCTGGTGCTGATATCGGTAACATTCGCACAGTTTCCACTACAAGCGGCGAAGATGCTAGTAGACTCTTGATGACTACAGGTGAAGTCGCCGGTGGTAAAGAGGAGAGTTGAACGGTAGGTTTAGCAGCCGCCTTCTCGTCTATATCGCCATCGAAAGAAGTCTTTCGATCATCTCTGTTTGAGAAGGCACCACCCCTATCTCTTCCATCACTGTAATCATCGTATTGCCGTTTTTTTCCAAATGCTGGACCCAGACTCCCTGGTCCGCTTCGAGGAGTATGCGCTGGCCCTAAGCTTCCAGGACCGCTCTTCAAACCTGAGCTTGTGAAGTGCCTCTTTCCAGGTCCAGAGGGTGGCCCTCTTTGTGGTGTGCTCGGAGGACGTCCACCATCGTCAAAACTTTTTGTGAATTCCTCTAACACTGCCGCAGTTTCCGCTTGTTCTCTGATTCGCTTCGCTTCTGCTTCTTCCTTCTGGCGCTCGAATATCGACTTTTTTGCTGGCGCATTAAGTTTTGATGGTGCATTAGGGAACTCCGACATTGTGTAGAAACATATCGTTTGCGTGGAATGATTGACGAGTGGCTATGGTCTTTGAGCGTTGTTACTACAGAAGTCACGAATGGTTAATCCGCATATCGGATATCAATATCCGCGCCAAGATTATGCATACAGAACACGCGACGTGGGACTCAGCTTGAGCCGCAATAAAGATCTCTGAATCTTACAGGATAATAGGAAGAACACTAACATCAATTTCTGTCTCCCGGACATACAACCTTCATAGGAGCTGATATCTTGTGATCAGTAGTTCCCACATTATGATCCCAGTCTCTCGGCACCCTAAATGTTCAGGACGAAGGCCTGCTCTAGCGAGGACACATTGAGAGCTGCTTGCTTTACTATTTGAGATACAAGAGGAGCTGAACGCGTGATGGCCATCGCAAACATCCTCGTCCATCATAAGGACCAGCCTGATTATGAATGAAATGCTCAATGCAACACAATGCGACTGTCCTAACTATTCTGAGGTGACTACATTCCGGATGCGGTAGGTCAACAATGAAATGGTTCTGTATCATTGCAAACTGCGAGTCAATTGCCTCTGCAACAAGTTATCTTTGTCTAGCTGCAAGTCTTTGTCCACAAATTCCAACGATCGAAGATCTCCTCCAGTACTGCATGGCTTTCGTCGTTATCAGGATATCAATCTGCATGTAGAGACATGGATACGTTGAATTCGACCACTGATTAATTTGCACTACGCATACAGAGATGATCTGACACGCATATCAAGAGTATTCTTCCACAAGCGGATTGCGTGATTTTCCTTCCCTGAAAATCAGCGATACCTTCAGTCATGTTTCTCGACGCAAGAGACGACTATATGGGAGATCCAACCCTAGCATCCAGCCTGGCATCCACTTCATCTCAACAGCTCACATCACCAGCCTCCAACATCTATATCTATGCTCCCTCACAAACCCTCGCAATAATATTTACGGTCCTCTACGCGATCACCATTCCGCTCTACATTTATCTATGCCTGATCCTTCCTCGAAGAACGAATCTCTCTACAGGTCAACCTCTTACTTTCTCAACAGATAAGCATAAGTCCACCATACCTCTACTTGTCGCTTCTTTAGTCTCCACGGCAGGCTTCATCATCCGAGTTGTTAGTATTCAACCTCAGAACCTTTCTTCGATCCTCCTCTACACCGTTTCAAGCAGCGGCATAGTACTCTCTCCGATCTTCATCTGCGCAACCCTTTACCTCCTCGTCGTGAAATTGATCCGTCGCTCTCTTCCGTCTCAAGCCCTCGGCGTCAAAATACCCACACAAAAATTCCTTGCTCTGTCACCCAGATGGCTCGGCATAGTCTTTATCTCCTCTGACATCCTCTCGTTCATTACACAGGGTGCAGGCTCAGCTATCGCAGCGAGTGGAAACTGGCAGGGTACACGCAAGGACATAGGTACTGATGTACTACTTCTAGGTCTAGGTTTGCAAACTGCAACATTCTGTCTGTTCTTGGTTGTGCTGGCGCAGTTCTGTCTCAGAGTTCGAAGTCACAACACAGGGGAATTGGACGCGGGAGGAGAAAGGAATGTACTTGTTGGAATGTGGATTGCTGGGTTTTTCATAATGGTGAGTTCATTTCCTGTCATCTCTCTTCGAGATCAGTGTTTTACCTTCAGACATGTACTAACACGTATGAATTAGATACGGTCTATATTTCGAATCGTCGAATTTGGAATGGGCATTGATGGCTATCCTTTTCGACATGAATGGATGATGTATGTTTTTGATGCAACCAGCGTATGGATCTCACTTGCTGCGCTAGCTTACTGGCATCCAGCGAGATGGTTGAAGGATGTGGGTGATCCGGATGTTGTTATCGCTTATTCGCCTATCGAAACAGATAAGAGCCAGAAGATGCTGTAGTCTGTGCGGAGCTCAATGGATGATACAAGTGTGATACGACTGCACTAGCAGAGAGAATGAGCTCATAGAAGTAGATTAAAACTGATCTAATATGAGATAGCGAACTGTCCTCATGCAGACGGTAGAGCTCTCTTTCTATCTTTCTTGATCTTCTTTCTCCATCCGTTTACGTCTTTACCACTCTCAATCTCTCTCGTAGCTTCCATTCTCGCTTCTCCCACATCCTTTAGCACACGACCTTTAACAACTCTAGTCTCAATGTTTACTCCTTCTTCTGTCCATTCCTGCATCTTCGCTCCTTTGTTGAGCTCTTCCCTGTCAGATTCTCCCTCTACTTGTGTGGTGCCACCGATGTAGTTCTCAATTGCAAGAATCAATTCCACATCTCTTTGTCCAACAAAGGTGATACTCGTACCATCACGACCTGCACGAGCAGTACGACCAACACGATGTACGTAATCGACTGGATTTCTTGGGACGTCAAAGTTGATGACTAGATTGACGGCAGGAATGTCCAGACCTCTTCCGGCTACGTCGGTAGCGACCAAGATTCGAGATTTCTGTGCACGGAACGAAGTCAGGTTTTTGTTCCGCTGTGACTGAGGTAATTCAGAATGTAAAGAAGTGACTGAGTGGCCAAGAAACATCAGCGTTCGATGTAAAATGTCTGCAGTTGCTGTGCGATTTGTGAATATGATAATGCTAGAGAAAGCGGCGACAGAAGGTACGCCCAAGAGGACGTGAAGGAATGCATCTTTGTGGGTGAGAGGTATCTGAAGATATGTCTGCTTCAATGTTGCGGGAATCAAAGTACGATTTGTAGTCAAGTCATCCGCTATCTCAGAGACAAAGAGAGGTGGCCGGTTCGGCGGTCGTGGTTGTGACTTCAATGCTCGTACCTCTGGTGTGATGGTGGCTGTGAACAGAAGTGTCAAGCGAGACGTAGGCGGAGGTAATGCACCTAAGCAGGTGTTGATGTCAGGTAACATACTGCCAGGACCGGGCGCAAGAAGTCGATCTGCTTCATCGAGAACAACCACTTTGGCACGACTCAGACCGATAGTAGTTTCTTTGCCAGAAGACTGAATATGGTCCGCAAGGCGACCTGGAGTTGCAACTACAATATGCGGGCGTTTTGCTAGAGCTGCCGCTTGAGGTCTCATCTCGCTTCCCCCAGTAATTAGGACAACCTTGAGAGAATGCGGTGCACCAAGTGCTTGAAATTGCTCGTAGATCTGGAGGGCAAGTTCTCGTGTGGGTGTAAGGATGACTGCGTAGATTCCGAACGGATCCTCCGCCCATTTCTGTAATATTGGTACGGCAAATGCCACTGTCTTACCCGTACCTGTCCTGGAGCCTCCTATACAATCTCTTCCTTTCAATATTTCAGGTATACATGATCTTTGAATAGCGGTAGGATTCTGGATCGCCATTGCGGACAGTGAGTGAATAAGCCATGGCGCCACATTGAGCGATTCAAAATCATCGTCGGTGGTCGGAATACTCGACAGGTTGTTGGGTTTGGCATCCGTTTCTGTCTCGGTGTTCTTCACTCGAACCTTTTGTATCTTAGATGGCGCAGTGTATGAGGTGGCTCTAGGTGCATCGACTTCTTCACCTGACAGCCGTCGTCGCTTTGGGTTCGGCAGAGGGAATTCCTCATCATGTGAATTATCACTAGCCTCAGAGGGACTTGGGCTGCGATCTGGTATCCTAGATGGTGCCATAGTTGGAATCATACTAGAATTTGTTGCTGGGTAAAAAAGTTTCAGGCACACTGCATGCAGTGACCAATGCACTTCAGTATTTGTAGCCTACCGTAATACGGAGCGCTTCTAGCCCTTTGCACTCCAGGACTCTTTGAGTGTTACGATTGCCATTTTATCAGAACGAGCCACGCGACAGATGAACATCAGTAGCTCGATATCCGTATCCCAGGAAGAGGTATCTATGAAGCTGAGAGAACCATCTTGCGGCTCTTGGTTCAGCTCTTTTGCGGCCTGCGAATTGTCATCTCCTAATGAAGATGCTTCGCGTTTGTGACAATTCACTATGTCAGAATTGGTCGCCGATCATCTTGAACTCTGTTGTGGAATTCGGCAGTGAATGCTTGCGGAGATAATGTCTTCGATGATGTTATAGGGACGGTGTTAAGTATTATGACCGTGACGTGATTCACAATCAACTAGCCTTAAACTTCACGACATAAATCAATTCGATTCTGTAATTGACGAAACTCATACAAGTTGCCCAGTGACCAGTCAGTCTTCCAAACAACATTCAAAATGACTTCAAAAGAGAAATCCAATGTCAAGATCGTCTTTGGTGCCATGACCTTTGGCAAAGCAGGTGTTGAACAAACAAGAGTACACGATGTTAAGGATGCCGCAGCAATCATCGACATCTTTCAGAAATTTGGTCACAATGAAATTGATACAGCACGTTATTACGGACAAGGTAGCTCGGAAGAATATCTTGCAGCAATTGATTGGAAAAAGCGTGGCATAGTAATGGATACTAAATATTACCCAACTGCCGGTCGTGGTATGCCTGGTGAGCAAACAACTCATACACCTGAGGATCTACGTAAGCATCTTCTACAATCACTCAAGGCGCTCGATACAGACAAGGTAGACATGTGGTACCTGCATGGTCCTGATCATACAACACCATATGAGGAGACATTACGGGGTGTCAATGATCTACATAAGGAAGGATACTTCGAGCGGTTCGCCATCAGCAACTATGCGGCTTGGGAGGTAGCTCAGATCAACGAGATTTGCATTAGGAACGGCTGGATCCGACCTTCAGTTTACCAGGGTGTCTACAACGCCATTCACCGATCGGTTGAACCGGAACTATTTCCTTGCCTTCGTCACTATGGAATGGCGTTTTACAATTACAATCCTCTTGCTGGTGGCTATCTTACCTCACGCTATCATCGAGATCAGGAAGATTCTTCTGTGGAGAAGGGTTCCCGCTTCGACCCAAACTCGTGGCAAGGCAAGATGTATCGAGCGCGTTACTGGAATGATGCCATGTTCGATGCCCTAGAGCTTCTTCGACCAGTAGCCAAAAAACATGGCCTGACAGAAGCAGAATGTGCTTTGAGATGGATGACACATCATTCTCTGTTGAAAAGAGAGCATGGTGATGCCGTCATCATTGGTGCTTCGAGTACAAAACATTTAGAGGAGAATCTAATGGATCTTGAGAAGGGTCCTTTACCAGATGACATCGTTGAGGCATTGGACAAGGGTTGGGAGAAGACTAAGAGTATCAGCGGGAAGTACTGGCATTGAACAATGAATAGAAGAATTCATGAGTGATCCAGTACTATGCTTGAATGGTTTCCCAGCATCTTCAGTGACAACTTGAACAGTCTGTAACCCTCTGCGCACGTGACTGGATGTTCCATAGGGCTGAAGGAATGACACCAACTAAGCGATTGGAATTTCTCCTGCGAAACTTTAAATTTTGAGATTGACCAAGTCCGGGCTACATCACTAGAAGTCCCTGCAGTTTTAGCTGCCTGACTTTTGTTTCCCGAAATATCACAATCAGTGTTAGTCTTAGAATATCACAATCAGTGTTACTCTTAGAATATCACAAATCGCTGTAATTCGATCACAATGAACGGCAATACCAATCCTGGTCCTACAGTGGCTGCGCTGGCCAATATGACCACTGAAGAGCGCATGGCTGGTATGGAGCACTCAGAAGTACGATATTTCACGAGGTATGCCATCTTTCTTGCTTGAACAAGACCAATACTGACTGTATGATAGTTACGATCACCATGGTATGTCCACTTCATGTTGTCACCAATGACAGACTAACAAATCTCGCCGACAGGTATTCACGAAGAAATGCTTGTAAGCAGTGACAATGCAATGAAGAGAGTGGACCAATTACTGACAAAACGTTAGAAAGATGAAGTACGAACGAGATCATACCGCGACGCGATCTATCAAAATAAGCATTTATTCAAGGACAAGGTCGTTCTTGATGTTGGCTGCGGTACTGGTATTCTCAGCATGTACGACTACAAACTTTCTACGAAAATTACATCTACTCACACTACTCAGGTTCGCAGCAAGAGCAGGAGCCAAACATGTTATCGGTGTTGATATGTCAAGTATCATAAACAAGGCGAAACAGATTGTCGCAGTCAATGGACTGTCGAGCAAGATCACCCTTCTCCAGGGAAAAATGGAAGAGGTAGAGATGCCATTACAACATATGGTTGATGGTAAGGTCGATATCATTGTTTCGGAATGGATGGGATATTTCTTGCTATACGAGAGTATGCTTGACACTGTTCTATACGCCAGAGACAAGTATATGCGCCCTGGCGGTAAGATCTTCCCCGACAAAGCCACCATCTACATGGCAGGTATCGAAGATGGAGAGTACAAGGACGATAAGATTGGCTGTAAGCAAACATCATACAAAAAGATAGTTTCTACTAACATTCTACAGTCTGGGACAGCGTCTACGGCTTCGACTATTCTCCTATGAAGGACACAGCTCTATCCGAACCCTTAGTCGACACAGTTGAGATGAAGGCTTTGGTCACAGATCCATGCCCAGTCTTCACCATTGATTTGAACACAGTCACCACTGCACAACTTGCATTCTCCGAACAATTCCAGCTTAGATGCCAGCGTAGCGACTTTATTCACGCATTGATCGCATGGTTCGACATTGATTTCGGCGCGTGCCACAAACCAATCAGATTCTCCACCGGACCACACACGAAATACACACATTGGAAACAAACCGTCTTCTACTTGCGTGAGGTATTGACTGTTGAAGAGGGAGAGACATTGAACGGCTTCTTGACCAACAAGCCGAACGATAAGAACAAGCGTGATCTGGATATCAAGATTGATTATGAGCTTGAGACTCATGATCAAACTCGATACGCTGCTGGATCGACCGAGTACAGAATGTAAGGTGAATCATCTTCAATACTTTTCTGCGACTGACAATTCTCAGGTGTTAAACTTTCTGTGCTTGAACGATTGTCGCGATCTGCATCATGAGGCGTTACGAGACATAAAAATGTTGTTTTCCATATCATCGTCATAAGTTCTCGGGATAGGATAAATTTCTCACCAATGCAGCAAGATGTTGCAACGATTGTGGAGGTTCATAGAAAAATGATCAGGACATTGGCGTCCTGGCATGTGATTGCACGCGCCTCGGAAAGTCGATAAAAGATACCCCCTAACGAGTTTGACGCTGATCTATGAATGAGCTCATGAATGAAAAAATACCACTTTACGATAATTGCTTCTTTTGGTGGCTGCAGGACCTGATAGGTAAGGTTCTTCTAGATCATGTAGACCCTTTATTGATTCTTTAACCTGATAGCCACCGCCACAGAATGATCTGGGGTGATTTACCTCTACAATCTGGAGTAAACGTGGGATGCGCGTGAATCTATCTGCACGCGATGCTACACGAGTCTGATACGAGTGCTACTAACCGCAACTCGTGACCGAAGTCATGTGTGGCCACTAACTTACCGGCGAATACCTCGGTTACTTTCCAGCCAGCTTTCCCCCGCATATATATAGACATCAAGCTTGTCGTAAACATGCGTGGAGAATCGTTAACCATCTGAATTGTTATCATAGTACACTACGTCGCGTTATTTCTTAATCACAAAATCTATCACTACCACCACAAACTCATTTGAATCGCAAATATGGGAGGTCTAGGACCAGAAGGTTTTGAACAGCCACGAGAGAAGGTTACGTGGACCAAGAGAGATCTTCTTCTCTTCGCCAACAGTATTGGTTGTACTGTCGATGAGCTACATTTCCTCTATGTATGACTTTGTTCTCTGCCCGTAAGATCGGAAGCTTACTTGATATCTCAGGAATTACATCCAAAGTTCACTGCCTTTCCAACATACCCAGTCATTCTTCGTAAGTCATGGGAAACCCTTACCACCTTATCACAGATATACACATATCTTCGTGTTCAGTCATCAGGACGAGTTCCTCCCAATATCCCAATCATGATGCCCAACTGCCATCAACACACTAACAAATCACCTCCACAGCCTTCAAAAAAGCCAACATAGAAGTAACCGATTTCTACAAACAGTCGTCACCACCAGGAGACATCCCAGGCGTCCCCAAACTCGACTACCGCCGCGTCGTAGACGGCGAACGAAAAATTCAATTCCTCAAGCCCCTCCCCGCAACATCAGAAGGCCGCAACTTCGAGCTCCGCACCAGGCTAGTCGGAGCCTACGACAAGGGCAAAGCCACCGTCCTCCAAACCGAACACTTGATCGTCGACAAAGATACAGAAGAAATCTACACCCGCACCATTGGATCCGGCTTCTTCGTAGGCCAAGGAGGCTGGGGCGGACCCAAAGGGCCCGAAACCAAATCCCACCCCCCACCAAAAGGCCAATCCGGAATCAAAGTCCAAACCAAACTCACCCAAGAAGCAGCCCACCTCTACCGTCTCAACGGAGATTACAATCCCCTCCACGCGACCCCGGAGCCAGGCAAAGCAATGGGATTCGGCGGCCCAATCATGCACGGACTCTGCTCCTGGAACATGGCAGCCCACATCCTCCTCAAGACACTAGGTGATTCCGACCCGACGAACTTCAAGGAATTCCAGGCCCGGTTCGCCAGTCCGGTCAAGCCTGGATCTACTCTTGAGACGGAGATGTGGAGGATGGGTGATGTCGATAAGGATGGATTTGAGGAGGTTAGGTTTACGATGAAGAGTGATGGGAAGCTTTGTTTGAGTAATGGACGCGCTAGGGTTAGGTGTGTTGAGAAAGGGGGGAAGAGTAAATTGTAGGTTGTTAGGGAATGAAATTAAATGGAATGGAATGGTTTGGAATGAGATATATCTACCTATCTATCATTGTTGATTTTCATTTTCATTTTCATTCTGGGTTTGATGTTTGTTTGAGTTTTGGGATGTTTGGTATGGAGGGAGGGATGTGTTGTGTCGAATTTGAGTCGAAAACAAGTGAAATGAATACTATACCATCAATCGATATCTACCACTTTCCGTTTCATGTTTTGTTTCTGTTTATACTGTATCTCTATTCCCCTCCCATTCCTCTATTGTCTAATCTAATCTAGTGATGATAATATAAGGACGTCTATCTAGTGACTTGATGTCATTATTGTCGTTATACTCTTCGATTCTTTCGTGATGTTCTCTTCTCTTGGAATGGTCGCGATTGATTGGACCTGAGAAAGTGAGAGTGAGAAAGAGAAAGAGTAAATGCATCTCTGATCTCATACATTGTATTTGGACAGAAGATAGATGATGCAAGAGTTAGTGATAAGGATATGTGTCATTGAGCTGAGTATTTAGCATGGTATGTGTATGTGTATGGATATGCATATGCGTATGCTTCTTTGCGTATTCGTGTCTGTATATTGGACTAAAGCATATTTCCGATAATACTGTGATCAACACTGATCAGAGATTGAACTGATTCATTTATTTCGTTCAGAATATGCCAGCTTTGACTTCTGATCATTTCGATCCTAACAACAATATATGTATGATAGAGCAGACAGCGAACGTCTCGTCGAATCTCTTACTGATCTCCAGCACCGTTCCAAACCTATCTATTTACACTGACACAAGACCATAGCCTCATAAGGCCTCAAACTGATCTTTCCGTTTTTAACTCTACTCTCGCCGTCGTCGATATTATCGATCAATACTTTCCAACCAGCATGTTCCGAACTAGGGACTTCTATGTCCTTCTTCGCGAAACTCAATAGGACAAGTAATTTCTTGTCTCCGGATTGAGTTGATCTCTCGTATGCGATGACGTCCTCGCCGGATAGGTCTGTAGAGAGCATCTTAAATGTTCCGTGAACGAGGGCGTCGGCGTGTTCTCTTCTGAATTTGATGATTTGTTTCCAGTATTCCAATACGCTGCCCGGTTGGTTCTCTTGGTTTTCTACTGTCCAGTCTTTGAGGTGTGGGTTGACGATCATCCAAGGTTCTTTGTGTGCTTCACAGAATCCTGCGTTGGCGCCTACGGTCCATTGCATGGGTAGACGGCCGTGGTCCCGGGACTTGAGTTGGATTTGTTCCATGACGTCGGACATGTCTGGGTTAGCAGACTCGCCGCCTCGTTCTGCGAGAACTTTGGCGTAGTAGTTTGTGCATTCGACGTCGATGTACTCTGAGAACGGAACTTCTTTGGGAAGATTGGCCATTCCGATTTCCTGTCCTGCTAGAGCGAACACTGTACCGGAGAGGGTGTTGAGGTATGTTGCTAGCATCTTGGCAGCTGGTGTACGATACTCGGGAAGATCGCTGGCGTAACGAGTCAGAGAGCGTCCGCTGTCGTGGTTGTCGAGATATATCGAATTCCAGCCTTCGAATTTAGGCATGGCTGTTTGCCATTTATTGGTGATGTCGCGGAGTTTGCTTACACGGAAGGGATCGCTTCCGTCATATTTCCCTGTGGGACCAAAGTCGAGATCCATTCCTTGGAAAACGCAGTTGAGTTCGTTGCGTGAGGCAGCAACATATTGTGATACTGACTCTTCAGTTTCGACGCTACCCATTTCACCTACAGTGAAGGCGTCATCATATTTGTCAAAAACCTCCCGTCGCATTTCTTGGAGATATTCATGCATTCTCGGGCCACTGGCATAGAACTCCTTTCCGTCTTGATATTTCTCGTCTGGGCTTGTGACTTTGGCATCTGGAAGGTCAGGATGTTTAGACATCAAATTCATAGAATCAATTCTCCATCCATCTACTCCCATATCAAGCCAGAAACGCATATCCGAGTAGATGGCTTGTTTCATTTCCTGATTAGCCCAATTTAGATCTGGTTGAGTTGGTAGGAATAGAGCCAGATAGTACTGCTTTCGAGATTCCACATAGTGCCATGCTGGTCCTCCAAATATCGACTTCCAGTTATTTGGTTCAGACTTCTCACCCGTCTTGGGATCGATCTTGGGATCCTTCCAGAAATACCAATTTGACTTTGGATTTGAAGTTGAAGATGCAGATTCAACGAACCAAGGATGTTCAGACGATGTATGATTCACCACCAAATCCATCAAAAGACGCATCTTGCGCCCTGGTCCATTGGGTTCTGGTATGATGGTAGAATGTAACGTCTCGACTAGCTTTCGAACATCTTCAACGCTGCCATATGGTTCATGTATATCGCGGTAATTGGCAATGTCATAACCCATATCATTTTGCGGGCTGGTAAAGATGGGTGAAAGCCATAAACAGTCGAATCCCAAGCTGGCAATATAAGGGATCTTGGCTATTAAGCCACGAAGATTGCCTACAGTGTTGGCATCCGTCTTCGGAGAGTAAGGCGTATTTGGATCATGATAGAACGATGCCGGATAGATCTGGTAGACGACTGATTCCTTCCACCATGGTGGAGAGCTGGATTTGGTGGTCATCGTTCGTGCTTTTGCTCTTGCTCCAATTTCTAGGAGAGACGGCGATTTATAACTTGCGATTCGCGAACGCAGGAGAGGAAACAACCGCCAAATGATTGCAAAAGAAATTTGTATCTGAGATTGAAAATTGTCACGAGACAAACAACGTATCGAGATGGCGGGGATTTATGGAGTTAGTATTAGGGAGTCGCGGGGCGAGCAAATGCAATGTTGATCACGATATGACTTTGTAAGAGCTTTAATCTGTTACTGGTATCAATTGACTTTTTGTTTGAAGTTCTCTCTATGCTGTAGACGGTGAAGTGGGCAGTATCGATCCAAATGCCTTTTGGGAGCTCTCCTCTCCTCATCCATGTATATATATTGCTTGCAGTATCAATCCTTTCGCGGTTCGCTTGCCATACTTGTACAGATCCGTGGTGTTTGTATCTCACCGAAAGAGACACCGAATCTTGGCATTCACTTTCCCGCTTTTTAAACATTTCGCGGCTGAGAATCCATATCTGGCAGGATAACAACTTCTCAAGATCATATGCAAAGAATTGTTTTCGTGCCACGTTACATTGAGCAATGTACTGCTATGTCAATGCTCAAGACTGGGAGCCGAACGAACAGAATTATTGAACCAGATGCTGGTGTACATCCACATAGATGCCGTCTATCCATATATCCTCGAATATCATTAAGCAAAATAAACATCCCCATGATCTGCCAACGGTCCAGCAACAGCTCTATCGTATCGTTGGCCATGTACATAATGACTCTTCATAGGTTCCTCATCAATGGCACAGTGAACCTGACCGTCCCTCCCGTAAAACCAACCCAATCCATATCGTTTACCAGTATCTTTGAGCTTCTTTTCCATCTCCTTACTGGTAAGTCGTTCGGTGTCAATAAAATCGTCCAACATCTTGCTGGCATATATAAAAGCAAGTACAGCTGCAATGGTGGATGGCTCACGTGGCAAGAAGGGATGCCGTCTTCGAGCGTATACCATGCATGTAGTAAATATGACAAAGGTCAGAATGGTCATTGACAAAATGACCGAGGCGAAGAATGATATTGAACTCTCATCTCCATTGGAAATATCTTTGCGAGCATTCAGGAGAAATATTGGTCCGTTGACGGAGAAGGAGCTGACCGTAACAGACAAGACGTCTAACGCGACGGAACATATCCCGACAATACATACTAACCAATGGCCATTGTAAGCAGCGATGAACGGCATGATACCATATACCGTGGCTTGATAATCAAGTGTCAAACTGTTTTCGGGCAAAGCCTGTCCTTTTGATAATTGATAAAATGGTTCGATCAGACGAACGTCGCTTTCGAAAGTGCTCCAAGCCAGTTTGAGTATGGTTGCAACAAGAATTGGCAACCACGGTAGGTTGTTCGGAATGGCATTTAACTGCTTAGTCAGGCTGATGAGTGGGACCATAGCGAGACAAATGATCATAATGCTGATGAATGGTACACCAGCAGCAAGACGTAACATTGGAGGGTGAGGACTTTTCAACTTCTTCTCACTTTCTTGTGTTGGATCGCGATGTTGAGACCACTCACCCTGCCAAATAGATGACTGATAAAGCACAAATCGTCTATGGGCAAGTCGTTTGTGAATGTCGCCTCGAGTAGCCAAGTCCGCACCTCTGAAGTCGTGTAAAATGTGAGATTTTGTGGCCATAGATGCGATACCAGCAATGCCTTTTGGATCACTCAGCAAACCAGACTTCCTCCTCAATTGAATGCCTAATACTATTCCGATCAAGGCGATGACAACGTAACTTGCCGACAACAGTCTGGACCAAATGGGATCGATTCGAACAAAGTATAAATATTGGCCGTCCGGACATCCTTTCGAAGAATCTATTGTGGGATCGCTCAGCAAGGCACTGCAGTTAGGGTCTGGGTTGGGCATAAAGTTCATCGAAGGGTTCTGTAATGCTGGAGCTATGGTTGAGGCCACAATATTACCAATGGTCGAGAATCCAACAGCCCATTGCTTCAGTCGTAGTGCTTTGAATGGCACGAAGTATTGAAACATCGTCAGGTGATCAAGATTTAGACTTGCCGCGGCAGTGCTTCCATGAGGTTGAGAGAGTTGATAGTATGGTTCAAGTCGTCTAATGTCGAAATCCATGATTGAAAACAATACGGCGTAAATGATTGTAATCATGGTAGGCAAGTACTTCCAGACAAAAAAGTCCCAGACGGAGACTTCTGCAACACTGTTGAAGGCTAGGATGCCACTATTCTCTGCTTGCATTCGAAATGACCACTGGCATAAGAATTCTTGTACGCCTGCCAAACCCAGAGCTGTCACGGTCAGGAATATTATGTACGGCATTCCCATCGAGATTGGCTTCCAGTTCGGCACCTTTGGATCTTTTGGGAAGAAATAACTCTGCGGACCGTCTTCTGCAATTGTCGTTCGATTCAGAACCGGCGAAGTGGAAGCTTGGCCAGTACGTACAGCACTCACATGTTGTCCTTCTAGTACACTCAGGTCGACATGTTCGTGTATGGCTACTATCCTATTCTTCTGCTGAGCGATGTTCCGACCGATGTCCCTGACGCTATGCGCTTTTGAAGTAATCCCAGAAGCGTAGCTGTTTTCACGGGTTGGCAGATCCTTGTGCATCAAACTTGGATTACGTTCGATCAAGATTTGCTTTTCCATCCCTTCTCCAATGGTACGACGCTTGTTGACAAATGACTGAAAATCAGGTTTGGCCTCTATTGTCGATCGAGCACCAACGTAAGTGGTATCTTGATCAGTCAAGGACGCGCTGTTCTGATGGCCCATGTCCCGTAATTCATAACCCATTCCACCCAAGGACGATATATCGATAGGGAAATGATCACCATCTTCTTCGTCTTCCACACTGGCATATTGCCTTCGCCTTGCCCTCCGAACTGATGGAAAAGAAGTCGTTGAAGTCATCGAATGACTCGAACTCAGTGAACGTGGCAGCGGCGATCTCAGATATGTCGTGAGCTTCCTCACAAGAGAAGTACGCATTGGTGTACCCCGAAGAAGAGAGGTGTCGCCATCATGTTGAGGCATATCTGAAGGGTCAACTTCTCGAGTCTCAGGGATAGTCACCATGACTCCAGCGCTGGAGTCTGGACGACTAGCGTAATCCCGTTGACGTCTTGATCTGTAAGCTACTGGTGGTGAGGAGCTTATGGCATCGAAGCTACCCTCGCGACCGTCCATACTATTGTAATGCTCCATGACGACCAGATATTGTGGCCTGGTCACGTATCGATTGGTCAGCGATCAGTCATGCCGAGATGAACAAGACTTGAAAGTGGTGTCGTCGATGTCGCGAAGCGTGTCGCAGGTTCAGGGTTGTTATCTTCAAGGCGAGAAAACCCCTCTGATTGGACCTTGTGTCACCCTATAAGTCAGCCCTACATGTGGTGTAGAACGTGGCTGACGACGCGACAACAAAGCTCCGAGATTATTGAGGACAAAGACAGAATGATGGCTCTGCTTCAGCTTCAGCTTCTAGCTGGAGGCGTGACCGCAATCATCATCGTTTGTGGAACTGATCGAGTCTGAGCAAAACCGAGTCGAACAAAACGCGATGATGTCTGTCAGGAGTTCGGGCTCGAGTTTAATCAGCTGTAAGGATGCCAAGTTGGATTCCATATTTAATTTACGAGCGAGACCATTTGAAGAGAAGACGAGGCGAGAAGGGTGGTGACCCTATCAGGCTATGGAATTGGGGGCAGTCCTTTAGCGTTCGGCAGACCCATCAAATCAATTCTCACGGCGCTCCTCATTGGAAGCTTGGCGACAATTGATTACCTGTTCGTCGGCCGTGATGAAACTCCCTGCATTAGGTCTTACAAGAATAGCCCTCCACCTCGGAAGTCTGCCTCACAAGTGTTATTCCCTTCAGCTTGCGAAGTACTCGTACACGGACGATGTTGACCACCGGCTCTGGGTCATACATATCGATAGAGTTCATTGTGGCTCAACTTGACTAATGGCCATTTCCATCTCTCCAGCCACAATATGGCCTATCTGAGATTGGCAGACGGTTTGTGGCTATGCGAGTACCGTTGGCGGCCACCTGAAGAATCGTCCTAGCTTGAACATACTGACGCTTCCTTGCACAATATCTTTCTCAGCATAACTTGAATTCGCCTATCTGTCAGTCACGCAGGCCAGCACCAACCATCTCTCTATCAATGTCATAAATCGTGTTCGTGTTCGTGTTTGGAGATTACAGGTCGAAAGGCTATCTTTCCATTAAGCAAAAGCTCAGCCTGACACTCCGTCCTCTTGACCTTGTATCTGATTCTTCAGGTACCCATTTTGAGAGTTCAATGCTGTCACAGTGGCAGGATGACGAATGACACTCGTGCAACACATAGTCGGTAAAGACTATTTTTGACACGTCGGAGTATGCTCATAGCTACGCCGTAATATTCGTATATCAGTTCGATTTTTGCAGGCTGCAGGTTACACGAAGTTTGATGGTTGATAGTCATTTTGATGCCATTGCGGCTTACAGTACTTCGAACTATGCTTTCTTGATTCGTGTCACCCACGCCGACCTCCCACCAAGCTTGGCTGAACTAGAACACGACTACTGACATTTCGAATTTACCAGCGCAAGAACACGCCCAAGTTGGACGTTGCCTACTTACTCTGCATGCTCGCAGACAGATCCAGCTTCTCGAATCATGGAAGAGAACCACATTCAGCTGCACACTCTCCATGTACAAATGCACGTCCAGGATCATGGGATAGAACATCGTCAGATCGTACAGAGTCTTGACAGATCCTCAATTCGGTGATGCGGTCATCATGCATATGAGGGCAATCTCCAGTGCAAGGATGCCAGGGTAAATCCGACCAGACGCAGATAACGCTTATGCACATAAGAAGTCGGAAACCTGAGATTACTGCTTCGAGCAAGTCTACTGCACGAAACCAGTTTCGCTCGGAGGCCTTGCCACCAGATTTGGCTAGCCTCTGGCCAACAAACTTCACAAAATGCACTTTTGTAACTCAGGGTACTTCTATTCCCATAACAGCGACAGCAATCGTATTGACAGCTATGAGAAGCTTTGGTCTGCTTCGCTGCAGAATATATGATCGGACATTCAGTTCCTTAACGCCGACACAGAAAGTTGTTGCGCGCCAACCACGAAGCTGAAGAGTAACTAATTCAGCTACGGAGTAGAAATACATAAGTATCGTTCCCTCGACGTCTCGAAGAATACCAGAGTAGATAACTCAAACGTACCACTTTCCAATTGTTCGAGATTGTTTATCTTACCTCCTCTACGATCCAAATATTCAAGCCATCAATACTACCAAAACATGTCTCTCGCTAACAAGGTTGCTCTCATCACCGGTGGAACAAAAGGTATTGGTGCGGCAACAGCTCAGATTCTTGTCTCCAAAGGCGCAAAAGTGGTTGTCAACTATGGTCGAGATTCTGCTGCTGCCTCTGACCTCGTGTCCAAGTTGGGAGGTTCGTCCAACATCCTTGCCGTACAAGCAGATGCAGGTTCCCTACCAGAGATTGAGAAGCTGGTCAAGTGCACAGTCGAACATTTCGGCAAGATCGACATCCTTATCCCAAATGCAGGAATTCTTTCCATGAAGACAGTGGAAAATACATCAGAACAAGATTTTGATCGTATCTTCAACCTCAACGTCAAGGGACCTTACTTCCTCATCCAAAAGGCTATACCTCACATGTCCTCCGGGTCACGAATTGTAATGTTGTCCACGACTCAAAATTTCGCCTCAACTGTTTCAGCGCCCTACACATTGTACTGTGCTACTAAAGGAGCAATTGACCAAATGGTTCGAACCATGGCTAAGGATCTTGCGAGTAAGGGGATTAGCGTCAATGCTTGTGCACCGGGACCGACAGGTACAGATCTCTTTATGGAAGGGAAGAGTGAACAAATGCTCAAGACTATTGCTGGTTTGAATCCGTTCAACAAGATTGGGTCACCGGAGGACGTGGCTGAGCTGATAGTCTTTTTGAGCAGTCCCGAGGCTGCATGGGTGAATGGTCAGACTGTTAAAGCTAATGGTGGACAAGCTTAAGCTCGAACCCGGCGTAAAGGTCTACCCGTACAGATGATGAATCGATTGGACTCCGCCATCACATTGGACTAATTGTCCTCAGAGGACCATCCCGTAGCTTTGAGGTGTAATCATACAACTCCTATGGATTGAAAACTCTGATTAATGTCATGTCTCTATCACTTGTGTGGTTCTCGAAGTAATAGGCTGAGGTCAAGCAGTCAATCGCTAGCGCCACCTGGTAGCAACAGGTTTCCAAGGTGTAGTCACTGCTGTATTGAACCATCCAAGGATTTGGACCGGAAGGCAGTATGATGTCGCGCCAAGCATTTATTGGTATAGGACCAAACCCCCTGCGCGTCTGCGACTACTATTGCTACGTTAGTCAATGTACATACTTCGCATTCACCTCTCCTTCGTGCAAACCACTTCCACCCGTCCTTGTTTAATAGCGTTTTTTCCAGAGTCGACATTAATACTCGCCAAATTCATCACCGTCATGTCTTATTAGAATCATTGTGGCACTATTCTGCGTTTCTACAGTACCACTTGTCCTTACCATCTTCTCCAAAATGCGGACGAGCTTGCTCCATGCCCTGGTGGCACTTACGTGCTCAGCAACGGTCTCTGCGTTCTACCTTCCTGGTGTCGCTCCTTCATCATATAGTCTGGGCGAACGAGTTCCCTTGCATGTCAATGCCCTCACGCCGACCATCTCAAGCAATGACAGACAACTCCATGCGGTCGTATCCTACGATTATTACCACCCTGGTTTTCACTTCTGTAGTCCGGAAGGAGGTCCACAATGGGTACGTGAGTCTTTGGGAAGCATTCTCTTCGGAGACCGCATCAGGACGTCGCCGTTTGAACTGTCTATGGGTGTCAACACAACCTGCAAAGCCGTATGCAAGGGAGAAATATTTAACGAGCAGAGTGCGATGTTTGTCAATCAGAGGATAGAACAGGCATACTATGTCAATCTGCTGGTGGATGGATTGCCTGCTGCAGAGCTTGTTGAGGACATGAGTACACATGAGAAATACGCTACACCGGGATTCCCATTAGGCGCAGTGTCAGTCGAGACCGGAGAAAGGGTACTCTTTAACCATTGGGACATATGGATTGATTACCATAAAGCTGGCATAACAGGCAGCAAATACAGAGTGGTTGGTGTCCTCATTCAACCACATTCCTACAAAGATTCTGTACTTGCAGATGACGGAACCACTACATGCGCCGAAAACTCTGGACATCTGGTTCTCGATGAACAGGGAGGAACTAGTGTAACCTATACGTACAGCGTGCACTGGAGGCCGTCCACGACTGCCTGGGCGACACGATGGGATAAACTTCTACATTCAACGGATCCGAGTATACACTGGTTCTCGTTGGTCAATAGCACGGTCTTTGTCATCTTGCTCATCGCCATGGTTAGTACTATTCTCACTCGAGCTTTGCGCAAGGATATCGCAAGATACAATCGGCTTGACAATATCAACTTGGACGACCTCTCCGGTAATTCGCCTCAAGATGATGACTTGCAGGAAGATTCTGGTTGGAAACTGGTTCATGGAGATGTCTTCCGCAGTCCTCAATATTCTTTACTTCTGAGTGTCCTCCTCGGCAGTGGTGCTCAACTGTTCGTGATGACAGGCTTGACTGTGGCCTTTGCATTGATGGGATTCTTGTCTCCTTCCAACCGTGGGTTTCTTACCACCGTGAGCTTACTGCTCTACACCATCCTTGGTTGTGTAGGTGGATATGTTTCGGCCCGTGCCTACAAGACATACGGTGGTGAGAATTGGAAGCTGAACATTGCTCTGACCCCCATATTGGTGCCTGGCTTTGTGTTCAGTATGTTCTTTCTACTCAATCTGTTCGTCTGGTTCAAAGGTTCCAGCGGTGCGGTACCACTTTCGACAATGCTGGCTCTTATCGGCATTTGGTTCTTTATCAGTGTCCCTTCCAGTGTGGCTGGCAGCTGGCTAGGCTTTAAACAGCCTGTGCCAGAGACACCAACCAGGGTCAATCAGATTCCCCGGCAGATTCCGCCGGCCTCGAAGTCGCTCAAACCAATACCTTCTATGCTCATGACAGGAGTTCTACCTTTCTGCGCAATCTTCGTGGAGCTATATCCCATCTTCACATCACTATGGACGGGTAAAATCTACTACATGTTTGGTTTTCTATTCATCTGCTATGGTATTATGGTCCTGACAGCGGCCTGCACCACCATTCTCCTGGTGTACTTCATGCTGTGTGCCGAAGATTATCGATGGCAATGGCGTGCCTTCATCGGATCGGGCATGACTGGCACCTATGTCTTCTTAATTGCATTGTGGTTTTGGGTGACCCGCATCAGTTTCGGAGGTCTGACCGGCGCGGTCCTGTACGTTGGCTATTCTGCACTGATCGGCTTTCTCGTCTTCATTCTTTGCGGTAGGGAGTTACAGTTCAATCATATGTACTCTGCTAATTCTTGTGATCAGGGTCCATCGGATTTGTCGCCTCTTACTGGTTTGTGTACCGCATCTACGGCTCCATCAAAGTCGACTAATTAACACTGCAACTTATCCTCGTGCGAATCACTGGCCCATCCCGGAATATGTCCTTCCTCAGTAAGCGATGGTATCATAGAGATCAGCATTATCACCCAAGCGACCATAAAAATGCAACGCTCTGAGTCACTACATTAGCCCAATATCACTTCAGGGAAAACAACATGCTGACGGGCGAATTGGCCCAATCAGCAGCCTATCTAGCAGCGAATTGAAAACAGTAGAACGGGAGTAGGAAGGCTAAATTTCGACAATTTACTGACGTACGTGACCTGTCTTTGATTCAGTAGTCGCCAAAGTTACCTGATCGTCACCTCGCGTGGAAGCGAGCACCAATCGGTAAAGGCCGCCTTGGCTGATGGTTGACTTTCGGCGAGGGTTCAAGGGCGTCATTATTGATTCGCAGGCCACGCGCACACACAGAGATTGATGAAAATTCTGCTACGTCTTCGGTTTCATCGGAAGGACGTTCCACTGATGGATATGAGTGCCTTATCGACATGATTGATTTTGGGACGCGTATCTGACCAGGGAACGAGTGACCTAAATAGATTTGATGTAGTGCGCGAGGAGGCTGCTGGAGTGGACATGATAATCATCGGCTGCGTCAATCGTTGCCCTAGCATCATGGAGCTGTGAGGGTACAGCAAAGCATATCTCACATAAGCCCCCCTTACTCCTCCGGGCGCTGTCAATGCGATCTACAAGAAAATGATTGACACGCTTTCTTGATCCAACTGCTGCCTTGTATCTGGCAAGTCGATGCATTGACACGAGGTGAAGAGAAATGGGTTGTGAGCAGACCGCAGATATGAAGCCGACTTGTATTTCCGTCAGCATCCCACCGGTGTAATTACATACTGTCGGGCCACCGACGTCATTGGTGTCCACCGTTCCCCATGCCCGACAATCTGCCACTTGGTTCCTGCTGTTACTCCTGCTGTAGTAGTCCGTAGAAGTTGAGCAAGAGACCATAATACTGTAGCAATGCTGTTAGCGCCTGTCCAGTAGTAACACACACTGTGCTTTACTTCACCATCTCACTAGTCATCACTGTACACTTCCACTACAGTGCACTACACTACACTCTACCCTACCAGTTGATCGCAGCCGACCTCAACTGCAAACCCAATTCCAATCCATCTCTCGTCTATCCTCGTTTCTCTGCCTCTGGAGGTCACTCTCTAATCACCGTCATCATTCACCACACAAGACTGTTTTTCAGTATCGACGGTTCCTCAACTCCTCTAACGCGGCTACTCTATCCGCTTCCTGCCCTTCTGTCTCTGTCGCTCACCACCTCTCGCCTCTGACTCGGTTTCTTGTGACACTAGCCTGCGTCGATCAGTCCTGTTTCACACACCTCGACCGCTGGTGTTTCTCTTGACACCGTTATGCCACCTTGACGTCCACCCTACTCGCAGCGTCATTTGCTCTATGCCTGATCGGTATTCATCGAATCACCTGCAGACACCGCAAGAGAGATGCGGCGGTCGTCTGCAAGTACCATGAAACCCACCAAACTCTCACACCAACGTCTTCCCCCCAAAGATCGATCGGCGCAGTCCAACGACTCCAATGTGTCGAGTCCCTTGGGGGATATGGAATCGAGATCAACCCGAGATCAAGCCTCGTCGCTACCACGGCGTGAGCAAGATGTCTCGATACGTGCGCAACAGCAGACCACAATTCACGGCAGAACTACGACATCTCCGTCTCCGGATCCAGCAACCCTGGAAGTAATGCGAAAAAGAATGGCAGAGGCGTTGGCACAAAAACATCAGAGAAGGACGGGGAATACACCTCCGACGAATGTTTCGAATGCGTCTTCTGTAAACTCAGAGAGTACCATTGAGGCCTCAGCCACGATACCTCCATCTGGTCCCTCTACGTTAAGTGGTACCATCTCGACGGATTCCGCGAAAACCGTAAGGGCAACACCGCTGGATTTCACTCCAGGTCAAGTCAGAACTCCTTCGTATCCCTTCCCGCGTATGCAGATGCAACTGCAGCGAGGAATAAGTTCAAGGTCTGGTCCCCATCACAGGCCATTTACATTGTTATCTCCTACCAGCGAGCCGCTCGAGACGTTCAGAAATGACCAAAGTCAAGATCAAAATACATCCTCTGAACTGAGCACACCAGTGGGCAACAATCCACCCGACCAGATGCTACCTGACGATCCGAATTACCCGACTCCAGATTTGTATGATATAGTTCTCATGCTTAGTACTGAACCGGGCCTTGAATCATGGTGGGCTAATGTGACGGAGATTCTGGCTGAGGCATACGGTGCGGAAAGAGCATCGCTAGCATTACCGGGTGATGTTACCGATCTGGAGAATGTGCCATGGGGCCAAAAGGCAACATTCAACATATATGGTAGCGAAACTGGCGAATCTATGATTTTTGGCTCCAACACCACCTCGGAAATTGATATGCGCTCGATAGACAGAATGCAAGACAATTTTGACCGTTCACAGGAGGCACCAAGGCGTCCGTTACTGGAAACAAGACACTCAATAGCCGGCGCGTTGCCTGATCAATTCAATCGAAACACACCTCAGCGTCCGGAACCTCCGACTAGGGCCGTCAGTTTCGCCCCTGGTCATCACGAACAACAAGATCCGTCGTCACTGCGCCCCCGTCTCGCCATACCAAGCTCTAATCTACAGCCAGTAGCATCACTAGATGAAACAGAATCGTCTCCCAGACAACATCAAGACTCGTCAGCATCCATGAGTTCAACACCGCGATGTCACGTCTGGCGTGCGTTGTTACCATTGGAAGCTGAACCGGATGCAATGTTAGTTCGAACAGGTGTAGCTGCACTCTTCGGCAAGCGTAAACCTGTAGTACTGACTCGTGCGTATTCGGAGGGAAACACTTCCGATAGAGAACGTCAGACCTCAATCGACGACGGTAGTTCGCAGGTAGGCAGTGTAGGTACCGAACAGTGGCAGCCGAGTCAGTCGGTCTACGGCCATGAACCTAGATCTAGCCGCCCATTCGATGAGTTCGAACAGCCGGAGCCATCGCCATGGTCTCAAAGTCCGTCTCCATCTCCAGCAGCTCGACCAGATCCTTCAGAATCTCCGTTTTTCATCCAGTCTGCTACTGTAGATGAGACGGCTTTCGAGCAGAACCCACCGTCATACGACTATGGCGCGACAGCGAACCAGTCACTTAACGCCATCGGCACAGATATGGCTAAGACGCTCATCCACATACCACTTATTCAGCCGGTACCCTCGAGAAGTGTTATTGCCGCAGGACTGAGGTTTCCCATTGCGATATTATCATTTCTAACGTCGATCAACCCGTATCCACGTAACCTGAGACATTCACTCGGTCGTCTTCTACCTCATCTGGCCAGCACATTTTCATTAGCACAACAATTTAGTAATCTGCAAGATCGATCAAGAAGCGGGTCCGCTAGACGAAGCGCAGCATTTGGACTTGGAGGCACGTTTTCTGACGAGGGATCTGAGATGGAATTGGTCTCTGAACTAAGCTCGCAATTAGTTATGGAGAAGGACAGAAGTAGGAACGCAAGCTTACATGGAAGCTCGTACAGCGCAAGCGAAGGGACCACAGCTTCCAAAGGCAGCATCACTGGATCTGTGGTCGGTACGCCATTTTTGGAGCAGTTTGGCATGAATACCGGTCATCCCAGTACACCCTCTAGATCTGGTAGCGAGATGATAGACAGTTACTTCTCAGCCAAGAGATCCCGAAGCACCCAGCTTGCCCAAACGCCGGGCGGACGATCGACGATGGAAAATCATTCAGATATATCGAAGGCTCAGGACAGATACCAACGAACACGCAGCTCTACAAAGAAATCATCAGGAACAGCAAGGTCACAGGCTGAGTCGAACAGTCCTGTAGCCACAAAGTCATCCAGCAATCCCAACGAAGGTGATCAAACCGATAACACGTACTACTTTGCATCGGAGCGTAACGATCCTATCTCCCAGAGACAGTTCTCTCACAGAGAGTCCATTGTCAAGATCGATAGCGAAAAGCCACTTCCTGAACTCATATCATCGCTAATGCTGAACGCTGTACCTCTACAGCTGTTTCTTGCCAAACCGACCAATGGTGACCTGGTTTGGACCAACAGAAAATTCGACGCTTTCCGTAGTCAAGGTGAGGGACGGGTCAGGGATCCTTGGAAAAATGTGCACGAGGCAGATCAAGACGGTCTCATCAAAAGTTGGAATGAGGCTTTGAAAAGTGGCAGCCAGTTCACACATTACGTTCGAGTAAAACGGTTCAATAGCGATAGCGATTTCAGATGGTTTGTTTTCCGAGCGAGCACATTACTGTCGAACAGTGGGAGACTTCTCTATTGGGTCGGGTCATTCCTTGACGTGCACGAGCAATATATCAAGAGTGTGGAGGCAAGTGAGAAGGAGGCAACTCGTACGCGAGACGCAAAACTACGTGCGCTCGCCGATGCTATACCTCAGATCTTATTCGAAGCTGTAGAGGGTGAAGGCATTGTATCGGTCAATCAGCAATGGCATACTTTCGCTGGCCAAACACTCGAAGAAGCCCGAGGTTTGGGATTTGCCAGACATGTGCATCGAGATGATCTTTTCAAATGTGGGGTTCTGTCCCCAAGCGAAAGTAAAGCGCTTGCTGCAAGAGCTACAAGCGATTCAAGCTCTAGCACGTCTTCGACCAGGACCGCTCAACCAACCCAATCACAGTCGACGCCAAAAAGTATATTTACACCAGATAGCAACTCTCTGACGGTAATGCTCAAACAGGGTGCTCTGGTCGCAGAAACAGACGAGAATGGACGAACATCGTATTCTACTGAAATTCGTCTCAGATCTAAGGGTGGTGAGTTCCGATGGCATCTTGTTCGTTTGGTCAAAGTACAGCATGAGTTGCTGAACAGTGGTCGTGCTTCTTGGTATGGGACGTGTACCGACATCGAAACACGCATGGGTCTAGAACGTGATCTCAATCAAGCTAACAAAAAGGTCAATCAAGAGATGGAGTCTAAGACAAAATTCTTCGCCAATATGTCCCACGAGATACGGACACCTCTCAATGGTATTCTTGGAAGTATGCCATGGCTCATCGAATCGCAATTGGACCATGACCAGAGACGGACGGTGGATACAATCCAGAATAGTGCGAACAACTTGCGCGAACTTGTGGACAACATTCTTGATGTCACCAAGGTTGAAGCGGGTAAGATGACACTACTACCAAAGTGGTTCCATATTCGAAGTCTCTGTGAGGAAGTGGTTGACACGGTATCTTCCCGTGCTATTGAGCGAGGCTTGGAGTTAAATTACTCGCTTGATCCCGATGTTCCTACAATGGTCAAAGGCGACCCGTTCCGTATCAGGCAGGTATTGCTTAATCTTATGGGCAATTCCGTCAAGTTCACTGAGCAAGGCGAAGCCTATTTGAGATGTTCTATGGTCAAGATACCACAAGCAGCTTCAACAGACCGACCAGAGGCACGCCTCATGTTTGACGTTATCGACACAGGCCGTGGCTTTAACGAGACTGAGTTCAAGCGTCTCTTCAAACAATTTGGTCAGATAGAAGGTGCTAGTCAACATGAGTCAGGCTCTGGGTTGGGTTTGTTCTTGTCTAAGCAATTAGTTGAATTGCATGGCGGTGAGCTGTCTGTGAAAAGCAAGGCGGGCGAAGGTTCAACCTTCAGTTTCTTCGTCAAAGTCGAATTATCGGTACCTGGAGTTGATGTTGTCACTCCGGTTGTACCAGAACGGCCCAAGCATCGACACAGCATATCCGTGGGTACCGGTGGCATTCGGTCTAGATCCGATAGCAAAACTCCTACCATCAATGCGTCTAAGACTATCGTTCACACGCCCGGTCTATCGAGGTACACATCTCCTGAGGTCGACCCTCCCGCACCGATGTCGCCAGGCACATTTGTGTCGCCTGTAGCCTCACCAGGTAGCTCAACCCCTTCAGTCAGATCAAATTCGGGGACCCTTGCCTTGACATCATCAAGATCCTCAATGATACCGACTCCCGAATCAGCTCCCGGCCAACAAAAATCTTCCGCACCGGTTGAGCGACAAGCTGGTTCCGAGCAAATGGAGTACAATCTCCCTCTATTCAAGAGATCAAAGAGTGACAACGATGGGCGGGGAATTGCTCCCGATATATCACATCCAGAACTATACTCGATTGTTGTCATATGTCCAGCGGAGCATGCAAGAACAGCGATAAAACAGCATATAGAGCATGTTGTACCTCATCAAATCCCGGCCAATGTGACGACTTTGAAGGACATTGGGACCTTCCTCAATCTTATGCACGGACCGAATGCACCCACTTTCACACACATCGTGTTGGATATACCTGCCAGCAGTGATATCATGCTCTTTATGCGTCAGATGATCAATTTCACTGCACCTATCATTCCAGCTCTTGTCGTGATTACAGATCACTATCAAAAGCGCGACATCCAGGAAGACTTTGCTATGCTAACTACCAGTGGTCGCAAAGCGTTTTTGGTACACAAGCCAGTCAAACCGTCGGTATTCGCTATGATTTTCGATCCGGCTCAACTACGTAAATTGAGCAAAGATCGCGCACGGGAGGTGGCACAAACGAGCTCAGATGATTTCAAAAGGGTGTCGAACCAAGTCAAGGAGACAATTGGCAACAAAGCCTTCCGCATCCTACTCGTCGAGGATAGTGATGTCAATCGAATGGTCATTATGCGATATCTAAAACGAGTGGGATTGACGACGGAGGAAGCTCGTGACGGGCAGGAGTGTATCGACAAAGTTACTGCTAGACCACACGGCTACTATTCCCTGATTATCTGTGACATACAGATG
This sequence comes from Camptophora hylomeconis, assembly GCA_032357745.1. Classification (NCBI taxonomy): domain Eukaryota; kingdom Fungi; phylum Ascomycota; class Eurotiomycetes; order Chaetothyriales; family Chaetothyriaceae; genus Camptophora; species Camptophora hylomeconis. The sequence continues at coordinate 146,279 of JAOTMB010000003.1, read as the reverse complement.
CCACGAAAGAACGGGTACCAAGCCTGTACCGAGATTCGAACCTGGGAGTCGAGTAACGGGTATCCGTCTGGTCCCATTATGGCGTTGACGGCTAATGCCATGCCGGAAGAACGAGCAGCAGCTGGCTCAGCAGGATTCACTGATTATCTGACCAAGCCAGTTGACTTCAACCGACTGGGTACATTGATGATGACACTATTAGACAAGGAGACGCCGCACGTATTTTTGAGGGATCAGCCTACAGAAGAAGGATTGCCAATACAACGAAATCGTTGAGTGCCGTTAGTGATTAGGATTTGGCGATCTCGACTTGTTCCATTTATTCCACGCGACTAATTCGGCACAGTGTACCCTGGCTGGTAGCACGTGGGTACAGGCAGGGAGGATTTTTGCTCTTCCATTGTGGAGGTATTTGTATATGTTGTTCTTTTGGATGTTTGCGGCATTGCTTGCGAATACGAAGAAGTACTCGCAAGCGGGAAAACTTGGGAAGGGCATGCCATGTGATATGATGACAGAAACGAAAGCATTCTCTGGCGCGTCGGGTCCGATACGATTAGTAAAGATACTGGGAGCCAATATATGGCTTTGCACTATCTGTATGATATAGCTGCAATTAGCAAGCGCTTAACCAATGCGAGTAATGCTTACAGTGATATCCGTAGACGTCTGTCTATGAGGGCGCGTCCGTGTCAGACACACAGGCTTATTATACACAATATCAATTGATGTTTCGACGCGTCCTCATCCCCGTCCCATTGATCACGATACATAACGTGCCCCCATATCGCCGCCCGCCCACATTGAACCACACCACATCAATGTCAACGCGTTTGAGGGTCCGCCGAGCATTCATTATCTGCATAGTACCGACGATGAAGCTGGATGCGTTTGCAGTGAAATTAATCACGGGTCTCTCATCATACCGTGTCATACGAGACAACCCGTCTTTGCACCCTATTTTCTTTTCCCCCCTTGGTCCTCCACACATGGTCTCCCACGCTTTTCCTGTTCCTGTGCATGTTTGCCGCTGCTTGATGCTCTTGCAGACGTGCACGTTGCGCATCCCAGTGTGTCTGGTAGAGTCGAGAGTCGGTGAAGGGCGAAGGTCCCAATATGCAACATGCATGGGTCGCACGTCACTGGACACTTGTGCTGCACCTGAAATCTAACGTGACTACAAACCTTCTTCACTCTTCGACTCCTAACTTACCTTCAGAATTCCACCACCACCACTCGTTGTGTCCAAACAGCAATTCCACCGTCACCAGCACCACCCACCACGTAACAGCCACTCTCATCCCTTCCTATCCGCTTCTAGATCCCGAGGCTAATGCTGGTTTGACCTGCCGACCGACCTAATCGCACCAATGTGAACAACACCCGCCTGCCCGCCCACGCTTAGGAATGCCCACCGTTCTGGCAAGTGACCCATCCATCCTCAGCTCGGCCGTTTCCCTCGCTGCTCTGTCCCTTCGGCACTGCCCTACCTGGCTCCATGCTGGTCAGCCGAGTCCGGAAGTTCACCAGAACCAACGAGATCACGGCCACGTCACAAAAAACCCGCATCAGCCTGGACACAACGCGAGACGAGGAAAAAAACCACTTCAACATTGGCAAACGTGGGCAAGGCGGATCCCTGCTTGTCCGGCAAACCCTCTGCTCGCCTCCTTCTCGTCTTACTTCCCGATCTCACGCTGCTTCTGTCCGCATGTCTGTCAGTTTAGCTCGTCCTCCACAATCCTTGTGGAGGGTCGCAACTCGCCCTCAATCGTTCGATTATGATTGCCTCTCCCCTTCTCAACCATCCTAGCATCGTCCCGCCGGCCAGCGGGCGGAAAGTACCAGAGCGCCCCGCGCGTGATGAGTTGTCTAGTTGTCTTCCCGCTGCTTCATTGGTTTTTCGCCTCGTCTTCAAGCCTTGATTCATTTCCCTTGACCATGTTGGGCCTTAGGTCGTGGAGCTCATGGATCGAGTGATGACACCGGCTCGAACGGTATGAGACTAGGGTAGGTGCTGAGCTGGCAGTTTTACTTTCTATTTCAGAGGTATAAATACGCTCTTGCCTGTGGGTTGGACTCCATTTGATTTCTCTTTCCTTTTCATCACTTTTTAGACTGCCAGATAACATTGATTTATACTGACCGTACCCTTGTACAACTAACCTTACTACGAACGTTCTCAAGAATCTACATCACCACCGCACAGACACCATGCCTGCCACTTCCTACCGTCAACACAGCAGCTATGCTACTCCTCATAAAACACTACCGATCACCATGCCGACCAAAGCACCAGCGTATAATTATCCAGTTTCACGAGTGGCAATGTCACCACCAGAACTTTCAGAGACCAGTACCGTCAGCGGCAGCAGTCGAAGATCCGGAGGAACATTTTCTGCAAGATCCAGCAATTATGCTCCGAGTCATCGAAGCGGAGACGATTATGATAGCACGTATTCCGCTTCTGGTGTCGATGTTTCCGATATGTTGAGCGAGAGAATGCACTCGGCTTTTGACCCAATCCGAATGGACAGATCGCTCGCTAAACAGGCTCAACAGTACGTCTCCACCGACAAACAAAAGCGATCTACACGATTTGAGTTTACTGCAGTGTTCCTCTTTCTGACACAATTTACAGATCCGGAGAATTGAACGCCAAACAACGAGAATTGGCGGAATTACAGGCGATGGCACAGCGAAGATTGAAAACAGCTCGTGTCAATTTCGCTGAAGGAATGGAAGCTGCTCGTGAAGCGCGAGCTGATATCGAATATTCAGCTAAGAAGATTTCGTGAGTTTACTGAACTTCCCAGAGTCTACACATCTTGCGGCTACTAATTCCACATGGCAGATCTATGAAATCAAAGGCCGAGAAGAGACATCCAGAAGCATACGAAAAGGTGCGCAGAAGTCGAGGCTAGATTTTCTAGCTGTCTCTACTTATTCGCGATATTACGATTTTACGAAGTGACGATTTTCCTTTTCTCACAAAATTCATTGAGTTGTACTTATGGCTCCCATTCTTATTACAACAAACCCCGAAACTTTCGATGGTTGAACTGTTCAGACGAGATTGATTGCTCTCATTACACGAGCTGCCGTGATATATCCACAAAAATGACAAGGCATAATCTCTCAGCAATATCCGCCAGCAATCTGCAGAACAATATTGACAACATGAGGAAAGACGTTCAAACAGACTCGACGTGGTTAGAAACCATGCCTTGGCGGTCCTCTCAATCAATCAGACATCGATTGGCGCGGACTCATCCCTCTGACGTGTCAGAGACAGGTGTGGGTTAACTTTCCGCTCCGCCCACCGAAAGGAGACAAGTTTCTTGCTGCTTTTGCAGCGGATCCTGTGTGCCACGAGCTACTGAACCAGCTGCTTGGGTCTACTGGGGTCTTGTAATTCTCCGGTTCCAGAGATCCGCGATTCTGCGTCTGCCGCGCAAATCCTACGAGTCAGGGTTGTTTAGCTCGAACATTCTTTGCGGTTTTTGAGCCGTTCCTGCATTTCTGCGCACTTCTCCAGATTCTGGTGTCGTGGTTCGGTGATTCTTCTCCAGCGTCATGCATGCAGAGAGATGCTTGAGGAGCGAATCATCGATCTCGAATCCTTCTTTGTGTACGATCATTTGGCGGCAGAAGATTCCGATTGGATTTAGCAGGCCGAGCAGGATTGAGAAATGGATGGCTGAGAACTGTTGATTATGAGGTCCTGTCCTGTCAACACTTGAGGTGGTATCGATCTTGTATCATGGTGGTGTCCAAGTTTCAACGGAGGATCGCCGAGCGATAGAGCTCGAGATGTACCTCTGTAAGCCCCTTCTGACGACCAGTAGATAGGTGCCATTGACCCCAGATCGAGTACCTCTCATGCCCAGAGCACGCCTGAGCCATACTCTGATAACACCTATCAATAGTTCATCACGGGTGGTCGGGGCGTGCCTATGGGAATAGGGACGGGACGCTGGCTTAGGGACGGCTCAGGCGGCAGGTAAAGAGATTAATTGGACTCCTCCTCTTGTAAAAGATCGATTCCCAAGCGAAGCGAGTATTGTAGGTAGCACTGGCAGGGCCTTGTAGAGAGTATGATTGGCGTTTCTAGCGAATTGGTGGCGTACACTGGATCCCTGGTCAGGGGTTAGCTACTTACAGTATTTAGTTAATGCAAATAAGTTTTTTGCCTTCATGTTTGAGTAATGGTACTCTGTGCTTGCTGGACTTAGGTATAATGGTTGAATGAATACGTACCTACGTACCTACAAGTCTCGAATTGATTACAGCTTATATATGTATGTATAGTATGGTGTAGCACTGTGTAGTATTGTTCATACCATACTTCTTATCTAAGATCTCACTCTCTCACTCTCTCACTCATCATGAACTTACTTGTTTACTTACTTATATACTTACATACATACATACATACTTATGGAATTTGGTATTAACACTTATGATGTTGACTATCTGTCTGTTTATCTATCTAACTACAGTACCGATCTGTCCATATGTCGTTCATTCGCACAGTATGCTCTTGCCAATCATTGTGTAGAATACTCTTTGCTGATTTTGTTCTTATTCTTATTGTTTACTCTACTTTCATTACCTTGCGTACACACAGCATGGGGTTTGCAGGTATGTTCTATTTCATCTTCTCTGACTTTTTCGAGTATGTATACTAGTATTGCATACGCGGACTCTATCGTTATACTTGCTTGTTCTTGTTCTTATTGTCATTGTCATTCGTGTTCTTATTTATTCTCTTCCATATATTTCTCCTTGCTTAGAGGATACTGGCGTCTTGTCTCATATTTTGCCTTATCGTGTTACTATTAATTCACATCGCGCTTCTTGATTGCATTACAGCAGGGTATGACAAGGAACGAGGAGAGGGATAGGTTATGCTTCATCTGGTCAAAAGACTCATCTGAGGTCTACTGAGCTGACGATCGAGCGTGGTAATGAATTTGAGAACAAAACGGGCAAAAGGATATGGTGAATATCGGGCTCATTCTGAAATGAATGGAGAATATATCTGATTAAACACAATATCAAACGGTGAGACGTGATATATGGTGGTACTGATTGTCACCGCATGTATCGAGAATGAGATCGAAAATTAGCGATGACCCCTTTCTGTCTTTTGGTCGAACGTATTGAGCACATAGGTCTGATTGGGCTGTAAGGGAGAAAACAGGGAAATTTCAGTAAGACACAGATCAGAGAGGAGGCGAAGCTAAGTGATAGTAGTAATAAGCATGACCTTAGTGACTATCGAAGAACGAGAGAAAAGCAAAATAGACGGAAAAGGGTCTAAAAACGAAGAGTGTCAAGGGGAAAATGATCAGGTAACAATATGACAGGAGAGAAGTGGCAACATGATTGGTAGGGTCAATCGAACTTCGATTGAAACTACCATAGAATATCTGAGACCGGAGGAATGAATCCTCAGACTGCACTGGAAATAGTGAATCCGAGTGAATAGTTCACTCTTTGTTCATTTAGCTTCTAAGATAGAACATGTTAGCTCACTGCCCACCAGATCTTGGAGATGAGATGGTGAAGAACAATACATACCTTGCTATTGAATCACATCAAGACCATAAGCTCATGATTCCGTGTCCAGTATGTCGAAACATTTGTTGCCGTTCATGAATATGACCAAGCAGTATCCATGCACTTCATCCATTCAATTTCCTGATCTGAACTCCATCCCACCTGAACTCCTGATAATTCTGAGAATGAAAGATGACACACGAACTGATTGGTGTGTGAACTTGAAGAGAAGCCGCTACATCATCATTGTCGTGATCGCTATCATCGCAAACCAGCCCAGGGATCATCCTCGATAAAATTAGGCTGAAAGTAAATCTTGACCTCGTACTCGTTCCCGTTCTCGTCAATCTTTTTCTCGATTTTTCCTTGTGCGTATTCGGCTAGTTCAGCGTTTGTCAATGAAATTCCTGCTGGACTGGTGTACCCGATTGCGTCTGGGTCGAGATCTTGATTGCGAGAACGATAGCGGCCATCAGCACCGAAAGTGGTTGGGCGAGAGGGAAGACTTGCTTCTGCTTCTGAGTTGATGTCGAAGGTTGAAGTCTGGACTGTGTCTGTTGATCTCTGGATGGAGGTAGCTGCATTGGTCTCGAGCTGTGACTCAGAGTCAGGGTGAGGTCTCTTTTGAGATGTCTTGACGGGAAGATAATCTGGGTTGACTTCTGCTTGCGACTGTGTGTTTGTGGTTGGCTGCAGAGGAAGATTTGGTGAGGAAGTAGAACCAATAGACGCTTCGGTAGAATTGTCTGTTCCGACTGATTTGGAGGATGTTGTTTCCATCTTGGAGGAAGATGACAGATCGTTCATCTCGAAAGATTGACGAGAACCAACTGGTTGGGAGTTTGCTCCTAGAAGAAAGGAGATGTTGTTAGATCAATTAGGTCAATAATATGTGAAAGAATATCATAGAAGTCGCGACCCAGCATGCACAGATTGATCTCGGCGAAGAGGGTCATCAATAGGCACATCCTTCATGATGAGCTTTCCCGCCGAGACCTTGATATCAAACAATCCGAACAACTTGAACAATGGATTGTGACTTTGATAAGAGACATAAGAATTAGAGACATACCTGTACCAACCGGCGCAGCTGATTTCCCATTTCGACCCTTTTTGCCATGCTTAGGTTCTCTCTTTGTACCGTTGAAACCACTGAAACCCATGATTTCCTCTAGCGACACACCGCCTTCTTCGTCCATGTCGCAAGATGATGTTGATGTTGAGTCTGATGATGATATGATAGGTGATGTCACGATAGGTGTTTCATTAATCGGTGAATCAGTAATTGGGTATGAAGTGGACATCTTTGTTTACGAAGTGAATTGCGATCACAAGGCGCACCAGAAGTACAGAATGAGGAAGGATATCCGAAAGATATTGATGGCATCAGAGTCGAGCACATGTAAGGGCTATGAATTGCAAAGACCAGAATGATCGAGGTGTTTGGAGAGACACTGTGTAACAAAGCGTTATAGACACACAATAGCTTCACTTGTTATCACGCAGTGAGGTCGGGTTGAGAGGCACACGAATATCAACAGACGCCACTCACAGCAAGGATGGAAAGGATATTAAGATGAATCTGGATTTCCCGTCAGAATCATTAAGGGTTCTCTTTGAACCATATGGTATCGTTACATCAGTGGAGTCTGACATCTTAGTCAAGACCACCACCCATCTCCAGAGCAATTCATACAACTCTAGTTGGTCTTGCCAACTTCTGGCTTTGCAAGCATGTATCTGACAGCTTCCAGAACCGGCTCGCTGCCCCAGACACCTTCCTTTCCGCCCTTTGAGAATTCGGCACCCATACCATCCTCTCCTCCACCTCTAGCAGCCTCACCAAGAATGACTTCGAGATCACGCTTCTGTGAGCTGACCCATTTGTTGACGAAACCCACAGGCTCCTTCGCAAATGCTTTCAGGAATTGGTGCTTGCTCTTGGAGTGTTGAATGGCTTGTATGATGAGAGCAAGTTCTTCGTCCAACTTTGCGATCTGTCGTAGTTGCGCAGTATATTCTGGATTTTGAAGAAGTTGAAGGACTTTCGTACGAATTGGATCCTCGATCTGGACAGGAACCTCGTAGATAGTAGGGACAGGGTTAGAGATGAATGCTTCATCGACACGAATGGTGTATGGTAACTTTACAGGTGCCAATGGGTGAAGATGTGGAGTGATTCTTTCTGGAATGTGTGGAAAGAAGATGGTATCAACTCCGAAAATCTGCGACTTATCAGCTTTAGCATTCCTTAAACACAAGGAAAAACACACCTGCTTCAACGCATCATCACAACGAATCATTCTCTTCTCTTCATCCTCCTGTAAGCCAAAAAGTTTGACATACTCCCACAGACCCATGACCACTTCAGCACGGTCAGCTTCCGCCATATCAAGTGTTTGTGCCAAAGCGTTGCTAAGTCGAAATCTCTCAGGTGCTTCATCTCGGGTGAGGTCGATAGTAATGTTCATATTCTCATCCCCACGTCTGGAGAAGCTGAATGAATCTATATCTCCCTGTCCTGGTTGTTTCTTCCACTCGACTAGTTGACTAGGATCAACTGCGCTACCTTTGGGTCGATCGAAGTCTACACTCATAGCCTTGAAGAAATGTGACATGCGCTGAGTTGGGATGGGTTGCTCTTTAATCTTGTTCTCACTGCCTTCCTCATCTTCATCATCACTCTCGAAAGGATCGTCTCCAGGCTGACTGAGGAGTCTACCTTCAATCTTGACTCGGTATGTTGGCTCGTTACCGTTGTTGAAGTCGAAAGCGTTCTCATCTAATCCTCCGCCTTGCCAAGGTTGATTCTCTGCTGTATTGGTGATCCAGAGGCGCATGGTTTTGTATCTCTTGCCTGCGCGGTGCAAAACATCCTGTAATTCCACTCTCTTTCTGCTTAATGTAAAGTCAAGTCGTTTCTCCAACGCTTGAAGTTCCTGGTATTGTTGCACACATTCTCCAAGAGTAATGTCTTCAATACCGTCGGGTAGATTTCGATCGGAAGGCTTGAAAGCTCGTCTCTTCGCGTTTTGATGTTCCATTACCGCGTTACGTTGTGACATCTGCTGCGCTTGGATATGGTGCGCCTGTTGAGCGGACATTTGATTGCCAGGATGGACTTGACCTGTGGAAGTAGTTGGTGAGTAGGGCTCTACCTCTTGAGGGGGGTTTGGGATTCTGGGCACAGCGAATGGGCTAATGAATTGTTGCGCATGAGCAGGGCCTCCCTGAGTCTCGGTTGAGAATGAAGTGGGCGCATAAGCAGTAGACACAGGAGGAATGATGAAAGGAGGAATGGGAGTTCCAGAACCGTGGCATTGACAGGATTCACAACTCTGGAGTGAGGTTCGTTTGGCCAATTTATGGTCACGGGAGGTAGCGTCCTCGGCGACGGGATGCATAGATGTATCTTGTTGTGCGGTACACTGGCATGGGGTGCTCGAATCGCACTCACCTTGACGGCGCGCCGCTGCTGCGGCTGGGGGTCTTCCATGGGGATATGGGCGGTAGTTCTGCATTTGGGGATTCATTGTGAGGATCGTTGGACTAGTCACTGTCTTGCGACTGCGACTAGTTGGAGGTATGTGTTATGCGATCAAGATGTGAAGGGTGCGACGAGAACTAGAATTAATATGATGGGTGAGGTGTAAAGAGTGATTGGGTCGCGAGTTCACAATAATTAACGCGCTCTCCAACTCTATGAACGAAGTGAACGCGATGGCCGGGCTTGGCATTCTCGGGCAGTCATGACAAGGCTGAGGTTCAAAGCAAAGAGCATCATTGAAACACTACGACTTACTAGTTCAAGCCACTTAGTTTAGCCGACAAGACAAGCGCGAATACGCTACCGGCGACCTGAGCCCATAGGATCCAAGCTACATACGCTACTTCAGTATACTTTGGTAGTTGTATCTACCATTAGTATTGCTTTACTCGTCCGCACCCCTTCACTCCGGCAAGATGGGAAAGCCGAGACTTATTATCATCATCCGTCATGCTCAGTCAGAAGGTAACAGAGACAAAACTATTCATCAAACGACTCCCGATCACAGGGTTGGTTTGACACCTGAAGGTCACGAACAAGCACGAGAGGCAGGGGAGAAATTGAGACAACTACTCCGAAATGATGATAGACTCCACTTCTTCATATCACCATATCGTAGAACTCGAGAGACAACAGAAGGCATATTGTCTGCTCTATGTTCAAATGATCCCACTCCCTCACCTTTTCAGAGACCACAAATTAAAGTGTATGAGGAGCCTCGGATTAGAGAACAAGACTTCGGTAATTTTCAACCCGGTACTGAAGAGACAGAGCGACTGTGGCGAGAACGCGCTGCGTACGGTCATTTCTTCTACCGTATACCCAATGGTGAGAGTGGAGCAGATGTTTACGACCGAGTCTCGTCTTTCAATGGTTCGCTCTGGAGACGATTTTCCGAGGACAGCATGGCTAGTGTGGCCATCCTTGTTACACACGGGCTCTGCAGTCGGGTATTCCTAATGGCATGGTATCACTACAGCGTTGAGTTCTTCGAAGACCTGCGGAATATTAACCATTGCGAATTTTTGGTCATGAAGCTCGCTAAGAACGGGCGATATGTATTACAAAATCAATTAAGGCGGTGGTCAGATCTCAAGCGCGAAAGAGCACAAAGACGCAGTATTTCACAAAGCTCGCCAGAGATACCAGTTCGTAAGTGGGGCTCTACAAGGTCTCATCAAGAACTAGCGGGAAAGACGGTCGACAGTGATCGTATGCCTCGACCTCACAGACAAAACACTATTGATCTATTCAAGGATGACGAAGAGGAGAACAACGATGGCAGTGATTCGACCGTTAAGCTCGAGGGTAGGCCGCAGATAGGAGGAGCACCGTTGAAGAGGAATATTAGTAATCTCAGCTCTAGATTAAGAGAAGTCAGCTTTCCAGCCAGCGAATCAAATCCCAACACAAATCCAGTCTTGACCGAAGAAATGCTACCTGCACCCGCTATGAGCCGTGATTTTGCCGAATCAATATCAGGGCGCGTGTCACCATCGGAAGCAGTTGAAGATGAAGCGTCATCCAGCTGGAAGCATATATCAGGACGGAGTACTCCCAGGAACTTTGTCACAAGAGGGTCATCACTTCGACCAGGATCTTTGGCTGCGGCTTTAAGAGGAGAACTTGATGACCCGAACACTGTCATGGCCGACGCTTTGGGTGATCAGAGCGATGCTGATGTGGAAGAATTCGACCTGGAGATAGGTACAAAGGATCGAGAGGAAAGGGAGATGGCCGAGATTTTGGCGAATGAAAAACTGGAGCGTATCCAAGGGAGTTTTGAGTTCTAGACAGAAAGATGAGACTTTAGACCTGTGCTGTAAATCATGTATAGAATCACACAATATTAGTAGTAGTATCAGATGAGAAGGTTCATGAAGTTCACGTTCGGTGTAAACTCCTGCCAAGCCATATCTGGCATCAACAGCAGTGAACACGAACATCATTACCCACCCAACAGCGTCGACATGCTCCCACACCTTCAAGTTTAGAACAGTGTCTTTAAGAATGAGTGATCCTTTATACGACCTACTGATACCTTATCTACCGAAACCCAAGGCACGGAATGATGGTTCAGCTACACCATCAACCGAGCAATCTGTTAAATATCTCTCACGCCTTTTGTCACTCAGACCATCGGACTTGACGAATACAGAGCCACTCTCATTATCTCAAGCCTCGCAATCAAATCTCTTGTCAATCCAAGCACTTAGCTCACGATCTCATCGAACTACAACAATCTCATCTGATCATCTCTCTACGCTGCATGAGTCCCTGCCCTCATTATCACATTCCGTTAAAGATATCCGGGAATCAGTCCCAGCCCTCGACGAAACAGCAGTACAATTTGCGACATCATACAGCAAATCCAGAGGTGACCCATCTACTATTAGTAACGACCAACAGCAAAATGTCGTCCTCACTGCCAGAAAAGAATCTCAGCTTCTCGCCCGTCAAGCAGATAAACTACAGGACATCCTCGAACTGCCACAATTGCTATCAGCGGCCATAGCGTCAGCCAACTCTGGTACGGCAGGAAGTGCCAATTACAGTCAAGCACTCGATCTTTTTGCACATATCAAACGACTCCAAATCATATACCCGGATTCTACCCTCATCAAATCCGTCTCTATGGAAGCAGAAGTAGCGATGAAAGACATGACTACTAACCTCATCACCTCGCTTCGAAGTCAAAATCTGCGTCTTCCTGCAGCGATTCGAACGATAGGGTGGTTGAGACGAGTGGTACCCGAATTGGGTAGTACGAGTCAGACAGCTCATGTCTCTGATTTCTCAACTGCAAAACAAACTATGTCTACATCGCAAAACATTGTAGAGTCAGCACCAAGCGAAGGCTCTTTCGGTTTGCTGTTCCTAACTGCTCGTCTATCGATCTTTCTGTCAATGACCGATGCCTTATCTCCACTACGCGATCTTGCCGATCAGGAGACCGAGAGACGTCTAGCCACACAGTCAGCACCACTGTCATCAGACACAAGCGCACAAGATGCTCCCGTCTCACGACCTCAACCGTCTTCACGTCGTCCCTCTTACAATCCAGGTCAATCGTCAACATACGGTCAGCAAACCGAACGCTACCTCAAGCGCTACATAGAGATATTCCGTGAGCAGTCCTTCAGCACGATAGATATGTATCGCAAAGTCTTCCCTCCGTCAACTGCGCCTTCGGACCCAGACAATGCTGATGACGGATTGGAGCTTCCATCAGCGTTGCAGACATATCCTTTACATCTCGTCGAAATGTTAATAGACACGCTTAAAACATATCTACCTAATGTTACAGATCAAGCATCGAGAGAATCACTGCTTATGCAAACTTTGTACGCAGCGAATAGTTTGGGGAGGTTAGGTGCCGATTTCAGTATGATGATCTCGTTACTTGAACCTGAAGCAACGACTAGTGCGGCATCGACTGGGCCTCTGGCTGAGATCGGCGAAGGACAAGAGCAGGTGCCTGAGGTCAAATCTGTGCAACCTGAGTGGGTAAGGGTCATTGAGAAGCATAAAATTCAGTCTGCTAGGCTTGATGCATTGGCCGCTGGTCAAGAACAGATAGCTCGTAGGGGATCACAGCAGGATGTGACTATTAAATGATAGGTGGACTGAAATCGTAGAATTGAATGGATTGGTAGTACTCAATTATGGCCCATTCTATCTTGTCCGTCAATTCGTCTATTTACATCAACTTTAGAAGTATGCCGTCTCTATGTCTCGACCGATGCTACTGACGAGCATCTATGGTCTGTATTATGCAGCCGTGATCCATTCGCTGGCAGTATGGACTCTTTCGATCGACATGATCCTGTAGTCACTACTCAATGATCAGGATGGGACTAGCAGCATTGAGAAGTTGTGTTCAAGTGATCGGGAAAGTACCAGTAGGGCCACGCACGGTGTTCGATTAGATCATGAAGCTGATGTGTTTGCAAGCTGGTTGGTAGAGTTGTCCGAAATTGCGCCCTTGACTTACATGGTAGAAGACCGATGACGCTCCATGGAGCACCAATCCAAGCATCTAAGGGTGTACTCATTGGCTTTGACATACGTCTCGGTCATCTCAATTGCAGTATGCATTCTGACGTGTTGACTCACCTTTCGAAGCATGTCCCCTCTTTACTTTGCTCATACTAATGGTACTATCTACGCGGACTTGCTGAGCGATGTCTATGGCGATGATGAGACCGCCGGTGCTTAGAATGCGACGTTCCTTCTGCATCACGATGGCTGTGTCGAGATTTGTAGCCCTTGTCCAGATCGAATTCCTCCAAGTCATCCTCATCAGTCCTACTACGATGCCTTCTCTTACGTTTCTCCTGTCGTGCGAGTTGTTCGACTTCGTAGAGGTCCTTTTGTCTTTGCTCGATCCATTCTCTCTTCTCCTTCTCATTCTCTCGTAGCTTCTTGACACCTTGCTTCATAGCTAGTAAAGGATCGTTCGAACTGATTCGTTGCTGTTCCCGCTCACGTCTGCGCGGGTCTTCATTACCCCATACATCACGACCTACTCTTTCTTGTTTGTCATAGACTCCTCGATCGGCGCCCACATACCACGGACTCTTGTTATCCTGCTTAAATCCCGCCGCATCTTTGAATCGCATGCCCTGTGTCTCGACTTCATTCTCGACCGTAGTCTTGTCGTGTGTTCGAGTCGGATTTCGTTCGTCGGATAGTAGATCAGCTTTCCGCTTTAGGTTATGCTGAATTTCTTCATTCGTTGTCTGTATATTCTCTCTAGCCAGACGTATGTCTCGGTCTGTGTCATCCTCTCCTGCTAACCTACGCGTCTTCTTGCCCGCCTTTGGATCACGTGATACTACTGTAGGAAGGAGGGTCTCATTTTCATGTTCGAAAGGCGGTTCTTGGCCTCTGAGCAACTGCAGTCTGCGATTCGCATCATCCTCCCTCCATTTTCGCTCACGTTCCTCTTCTTGCGCCTGTGCTGCGGCTTCGTCCTTTCGGACCCGAGCGATGTTATCGGGATTATAGACATTCCATGATTTCTTGCCGAGTAGTTGCCTATCACGCGTCAGTGTTGTTATTGCGAAAAATCATGCACAAACGTACAGAGGCATGGTGGTTGTTGGTCGCAAAGTGAGATGCTATGCTTAACACATTTGGATTGGTTCCCGCTACGACCGACGGTACCGAATTGGCGGAACGAACTTCTTGGTCTTGGCAACCGACTTCTGCATTGTAACAACATCTGCATGCCATCCATTGGAACAAAGGCACCGCCCGACAATACATGGACGTATAAATTTGCATTATCTGAATATAGTGTTGAGGTGGATACTTTGCCAGACTGATGAGCGGTTCTTCAAGGCGGCTCTATATGCTCGGGCCGCGCTGGGGTATGAAGTATGCGTTATCATGTGGGTCAGGCGTCCACCCAGCATTTACCACAACATATATCACCGCTAAGATTACTTCTCTCTGGTTCTTCATACCTCATGACACAAGCACACTCCTTCTGTCGCTCAAAGCTCTTTACTCAGCCTCTCCACGCTGCCTTTCTGACTTCACATCATATTCAAATCAGGGTCAGATCAGGTTTTCCTCTGGTTCTTTGTATCTCATGATACAAGCACATTCCTCTGGCTGCACAAAGCTCTATACTCAGCCACTCTGTGCCGAATTTCCAATCTCAGATCAGAGTCAAATCAGAGCAGAATTTGGCAGATCAGATCAACCATGAGCATCTGCTGTTGTATATTAATCTCCTCTCCCCTGCTCTTCCTCTCTCTCCTTTACACACAACACTGATCTTCTTGCTGGCTTACTACCAGCACTTGAATTCTTGCACCGAAGCAAACATTATCACACGACATTCCCCCCTTCTACATCTCTTCTGCACCCCCCCAGCTCACGACAAGATGGGCTGCTTCCACTCAAAGAGTCTCGCCAACACCATCGACGACGACGAGAACTGGCTGCCGCGCTATTGCACGCGCAGCATCTCGTCGGTGTGGATGGAGGACTCTCCTCCGTCAACACTGAGGACTTCCGGGTCCTCAGTGATGACAATCGACACGTACGGGAGCTGGCCGCGCGGTGGCCACTCTGGTACGAGGCGAGTTCGATTCTCGCGACCGATTGGGGAGCCACTGCCTTCCTCTTTTGTGGAGAAGAAATTCTTGGGTATACGATGGCGTAGCCCAAGAAAGAGCAGCTGGTGATGATCCATCGGATTGACAACGTCGGCGGGTGAAGGACTTCGGTCTGAGGAACCGCACCCGACACAAAAACAATTGACATTTATGGTGGTGCTATTTATTCGGTGACATTTATACGGATGGCAATCTTGGTGTGGGCTTCATCATCGCTTGAGCTTTATGCTTGACCTTGGAGAAGTCCTGTTTCCCTTCTCTTACCTTGTCCCTTCTCTTACCTTGTCCCTTCTCTTACCTTGTCCCTTCTCTTACCTTGTCCCTTCTCTTACCTTGTAGTCGTCTATTGTTGTATGTTGTTGTCACTGTTGTATGTTGTTGTCACTGTATACATGCACTTTTACTACAGGATGTCACTACACGTTGGCACTGCATATCATCATCATCAATCCTTGTCGTTGTCAAGCATGACCGTCAGTGCATGTGATCATCGCCACTAATTTGTATTGTTGTCGTGTATTGGTGATATGATTGCATGATGCTGTTGTCGTCGTCAACCCAAACTCAGAAAGCGGTGTCGAGACTGCAACTTTTCTTGGCGTGAGTACCATCTCTGTCGAGCTTCGTTTGTCATTTCTACCATTCTCAACTGCTCTGGTTGATTAGTACGGTCGGCTGTCTCGATGGATACAACTTAATCGAGTCGGAAGGGTCCAAAGCTTCTCTACGTCGTGATGAAATGTGATGAAAAACGTGCACAGCCACACGCGTTGAGCTTGTTCACTAATCTTCTCACTTTGCGCATTCCAAGACAGACATTATCTCATCGAGTCTAGATACTACATCCTCGGGCCACAGATCTGAGACTCTATTACGACTAATATCAAGCACTGCAAATCTCACCAAGATTCGGTTAAGCTGACACTCTACCACACGCAGTATGATCTCCATGTAGCTCGGCTTGGTATTCAAGATATCTCCCACGTCCTGCGTCACCATCACTGCTATATCTCCTGACCTTCTTGTTTGTCTCTTATGTCACGATAGGCTTGATGTTTAGCGGCAGAAGATCTGCACTTTGCCAGGTAAAGGCAAACTTCAAACAGGGTCGTTTGGAGACTCTTATTGTGACGAGGCGAGACATTCAAGGTAATCGCATACACGTATTACTTCATCTTACAGTACAACTTCGACTTCATGAGTGTTTTTAAAGATATTGAAACCGGTTTGACGGACCAGATCGCTTCGCGCGAACCGAGTGCACTCCAGAGCATGACTTTAATTAACAAACCCAAGTGGCTATAGTGAACTCCTCTGAGGCTGGAAATGGTACTCTAGGCTATGTGCACATTTTGCTTCTCCGAGGTGCAGTAATCATATGGAAATGTATCTCCTCCTCATTCTCACCGCCTCGTCACGACTTTGCCCTCGGTCTACACCGCCACGCATGGTCGTCACAAAGTCTTATTATTCGGAGATTTCACTTGGCTGCAGCACTCAGCGAGGTCGATCTATGCTTCTTTGCGTCTCAAAAGCTTATGACAAACAATCTTCCCATTGTTATGGGTGAATATGGAGCTATTGCCACTGATTTCACCATTCTATGCTGCGAGGGGTGCTCCCTCTATGGGCTATGACCTGCAGTAGGCTCATAGTAGGTTTTGTCTCGAAGCCACGACTGGCCAACGAGTTGGTCACTGAACCTTTGAGTCTGTAACGAACTTGGGGCACAACCTTTCCGAGCGTTCTTCACTCTGGCAAATATCCTCTTTTGCTCTCCGGGGCACGGCCGAGCACATTATATTGCTGCGAACTAGTGAACTTACAACCTAAGCCTCCATGACACAACAACCATCTTGCAATATCAGTGGCGATATCTTGTTGATGTCCAGGAGTATAAAACCAAAGTGCCTCTACGCGGTTTCAACACGAATACAACATTCATCAAATTCTGACAAGACTAATCCTCGTCTACAACTCGTCTTACCATCAAGATGCGTTCAACACTAGCTCTCGCACCAGTCGTGCTACTTTTGGCCAGCTTTGCTGCATCGGCGCCTACAGGCACACTCGCCCTCGGACCAAATCTAGCAATCCGTCAAGTCCCTACAACCACATCTGCAGCACCCGCAGCAACAAGTAGTAAGTCAACACACTCAAAATTCCTGACGCCTTCAATCTATCCAAAGCACTAGGCGTCCTCAAATTGTATAGTCAGTGATCCTAACAGACCAACAGGTGCCAGTGCAGGAGAGACAGAATGCGAAGCCGAAGCCGAGAACAATACCCTCTTCGGCGCCGCCTCATCATCGGGCTGTGGCAGTAACGGCGACACTTCAACTACATCGAGCACCTCGGGTCTCGGTACGTCATCATCGTCCGGAAGTTCGTCCGGTGATGGTTCAAGCTCAAGCAGTAGCACATCTTGCAGTGAGTTACCCTTTAATTTGCTTTCCTTCCTTCTTCACGTGATGGTCCGTGTCAAAGAATATCGCATTGAATATAGCTGACTTCGTTCTCTGCAGACTTGCTCGACTGTGGTGCTGCCTCAGGCGCTGCTGGTAACGGAACTGGAAGCGGAAGTTCATCTTCATCGACTGGTTTGATCAATCTGGGTCGTCGTTTCCGCTTGTTTAGGTCGTGAAATGAATATATTCCATCAAAAGAAGGAGACGACACATTTTTATCATGTTATTATAGTACGATTAGGAGTTTTGGTCTCGTTGGGTTCTTGTTATCAAATTGACAACGTCGAAATCAATGCCACGTAGATATTGCGTCAGGTCGGTGTGGACTGGTAACGCTCAAAACACAGAATTATATAAGTCTATCTTTCTACCTCAAGAGACTAATAGAAGTCACTAAGTGTTTATTGAATCTAAAGAAATTCTTCTCAATACACATCCTATGCATTTAGTTATGATAGAAAGATTGAATATCGTTAGTAGTGCAGTGTAACGGTTAAATCTACATAAAGCATGAACGTAGTTGTGAATATAGAATAAATATTCGAAGAACTGAGAAGAAGAACATACACGAGAAACATAACTGGCTTCCGAGTTCATCTCTGGAATCGACACACTACCTCACCTAGTAGGTCTTGCATCGGAAAGAAAGAGCATTGGATCCCTGTTCATGTCATTTCCTATGATGCGCGAACTATGTTTACGACAGTCACTATAGATACGATGCTCGACTACGAGAAGGATGGTCCGTGCTCTTCCATTTGAAGAAATATCGGCTCTTTCCCGTAAGGGCAAGAATGGTGCTCACTCTTGAGTTGTACCTATCTCCTGTGCAAATGCACAGATACGAGGCCCATATGTGTAAACACTAATACTCAAGTCTGTTCAACGAGAGCACCCCCAAGCTCTTCTACCATCAATGCAAGTTCTCCCTGCTCCATCTCTTTCAGCTTCTTCTTAACCTCTTCGCACACTTTGGCGACATTCAGGCTAGGTACTTTGCTTGACATATCTTGAACGATGACAGTATCGTCCAATGCCACAATCCTGCAATAGCGATCAATGGAGTACATGAGATCGTCATTTGCTTCTTCGCTTGCTTCGGCTTTGACATGAATTGAATCGTTCCATTGCTCCAATGGTATACCATGTGAATAGTCAGCAGTTTGTTGCCACATCTTCTTTTCTCCTGTTACGTCGATATCACCATGTTGAGCGAAACGGTTCTCAGTGGATTTAGTATGGATAGCATCATTCCAATCCTCAACTGGAATGTCATGAAACCAGCTAGCTGCCACTTGCTGCATGCGATACTCTCTCCCATGGACAACCACTTTATCACCATGTGATAGTAGGCAGAAACCATCAGAGAGAGCCGCACTGTATTCGCCTGAATTGTAATTGCTTAAAGAGCCCACTCTGCCAAGCTTGACCACATTGAAGGATATGTCTTTGAGAGCGATGGAGGGAGAGTCTGTCTTCAGGCCTTTTGAGGTCCGAGATGATCCATAAAATGATATACAATCATCCCAGTCACTCTGATCAAGTACGTATCGATGAGTACAATTGTTGAGGCAGTCGTTATTGGAGTAGAAGCGGACTGTAGTTCTGGTTGATGCTGACCATCGATTTTCGTCCAGCGCTTCATCTAGCCCTGAGATTCGGGCGCTTCTTACACGAACAGAAGGGTCAGATCCCGGAGTTGCACCTGGAGCTTCACATACTGACTCCGATTGAGCTGGGTCTGGTAGGTTCGAATGAGCAACGATGTCGCCTCGGCAATCAGAGTCGGAATGGTAGACAATACTCCAAGCAGATGTAGATGCTGCCAACAGGGCAAGATTGATGATAGAAGCCTTCATCGTCACAGATGAATGTCAGAAGTATGGGTACAAGAACGAGTAGTGGTATCTGTATAGTCGAAGTCTGACTCAATGGTCGTAGAGGACTGACATGGACTCCTTCGTAGGCGGGGGGAGGCTGCCAACATAAGTAGCTCACTCTGTGTCACAGCGGTGCCTTCAAGCCAGGATAAGGTTGAACGGAAGAGCATCGCCTCCATTTCAGAATGTCAATTGAGAACTAAAGAGTTTCATTGGTCGATCAGGGTTGCTTGGGGCGAGCTTGTGAAAGTTTACGAATCTCATTGCCCAAAAATAGTGTTCCGCACAGCCTACAGATATGATCCCTAGTAACGTGACATGTAAGCGGCGAGGCAGTCGTGGTTTGGGGAGAATCCTGATGGTCCCAAGATCGACCGATGTATATTTGACTTTGACAAGCAGTTCTGATGCGATGCGTAGACGGCTGAAGGACAGGGAAAAACAGGCGTCAGCCGATGTTTCCATTTGCTTGAGGGCCGTAAACCCACATCTCTGATTGACAGTCGGACTGGACTTGACTTATTGATTCTATTGCCGATTTTCGTTACATGAGATCACCGACCTGCAGATTTTGGATGGAGTTGATGTGAACTTGTGTGACCGGGCGATACTCATCACCATCCCACTCCCGATATTACTAGGAGTTGTAGTAGTGACACAGAGGGGTGCTCCTGTGCTCTCTTGGCTGAGAAGGTGCCCCCCGGATGACATACCCGTCATTACGAACATGTGTCCAGTGGGGCAACTTTGACGTGTTGCATGAATACTCGCGCCTGCCTTAGAATCAATACATTTACCAAATTGACAACGTACACTTCTTCACCAGAGTCTTGACCTTCCACTACTCTGTCATCCGCTCAAGATGCCTCCAGGTGTTGCATTTCGTCCTTTACGACTGTCGCCAGCAAAAGCACCGAACAACAACTACACGTTTCGAAACTTGTGAGTATTGTGACTACTTGGAGCGACCACTATCCTAACACACGTCAGAGCCGCTGTATCGTCTGCAGATATACCTCCTTCACGCGATGGCCGCGATATATACCTCCTACTCAATGGCCGATATGTGCTATGTGCGCAGCCCCTAGACCAGTTCCAACGAGGCACCATTGGATTGTCCGAACCACAACGTACTTGGATGAATGTAGCATTCACAGATCTGGTACAAGTCGAATTTTACGATGGCGGCGCGCAAGGTGGAGAGATGCTACTTGCCTCAGCGGATATCGAAGTTGGATTTGCAAGTCAAAAGAAAATAAATCCAAATCCTTACGACCAAGATGATCTAGCGAAACATGTCATATCTATATTTCAAAATCAGATGTTTGCTCCAGGTCAGAGGTTTCTAATGGATCACAGCAGCATACCTCTAAATCTGACCGTTAAGACCGTCGATTTAGTTCACATGCTTTCGGAAAAGACTACCAAACTTGAGACAACATCAAATCCTTTGGCAAGGGGTGTTCTCACGTCGCAGACATCCCTCAACTTCGTTCGAGATCCAAGGTCACCTATAAACCTGAAAGCATCGATCAACCGACCAGCAGCTAACGCAATTATAAACCCGGATTTCAAGTTTGAGGATTTAGGAATCGGTGGTCTTGACGAGGAGTTTGCTGTTATCTTCAGACGTGCATTTGCATCCAGACTGTTCAGTCCTACGTTGATGGAGAAGATCGGAATACAGCACGTTAAGGGCATACTTCTGTTTGGACCTCCTGGTACTGGAAAGACACTCATCGCTCGTCGAATCGGAAAGATGCTGAATGCACGTGAACCCAAGGTCATCAACGGTCCCGAAGTTCTCAACAAATACGTTGGTCAATCGGAAGAGAACATTCGTAAGCTCTTCATCGATGCAGAAAAGGAGTATAAAGAGAAGGGAGAAGAATCAGGGCTTCATATCATCATCTTTGACGAGTTGGATGCTGTGTGTAAAAAGAGAGGTAGTGGAGCAGGTGGCGGTACAGGTGTTGGTGATAGCGTGGTCAATCAGTTGCTTTCCAAACTAGATGGTGTAGATCAGCTCAACAATATCTTGCTCATTGGTATGACCAACAGGAAAGATATGATAGATGATGCTCTATTACGTCCTGGTCGTCTTGAAGTTCATGTCGAAATTTCTTTACCAGATAAGGAAGGTCGAAAGGCAATTCTCAAGATTCATACTCAAAAAATGAGGGAGAATAATATTCTAGCAGATGATGTGGACTTGGAATATCTTGCCGGTGTGACGAAAAACTTCTCAGGAGCGGAGATCAGTGGTCTTGTCAAGTCAGCAACATCATTCGCTTTCAACAGACATATCAAGGTTGGTACGATGGCTGGTGTGAGTGACAATGTCTCCGAAATGAAGGTCACTCAAATCGATCTCCAACACGCACTTGATGAAATCACTCCTGCATTTGGTGTCTCAGAAGACAGCCTGACGAGTTGCATGGACCACGGCATTATACACTACAGTGACAAAGTACAACATATCCTCCAGCAAGGAAAAAGCTATGTGCAACAAGTGGCTGCAGAAGGTACAACTCCAGTACTGTCAGTACTCATCCATGGACTTCCTTCCGTTGGAAAGACAGCTCTTGCCGCGAAGATTGCTTTAGATTCTGGATATCCATTCGTCCAAGTCTTGTTGTCTGAAGATATGAGCGGAATGTCTGAATTGACAAAAGTACAACACATTGCCGGTATCTTCGAGAACGCTTACAAGAGTAAGCTCAGTTGTATTGTCCTTGATGGTATAGAAGGCATGTTCGAATGGGTTCCGGTAGGTCCTCGATTCAGTAACGCGGTCTTCCAAACTCTGAAGGCCTTATTATCTAAGCGACCTCCTACTGGCAGAAAGCTTCTTATTCTCGCAACCAGTAGCGAAAAGGCTGCTTTGTGGGAGTTAGGATTGTGGCGTTCGTTTAGCTTCAACATTACTGCACCTACTGTTAGAACATATGGAGAGCTAGAGGGCATAATGAAAGAATCTGGTGCTTTCGAATCGGCGTTGGAATTATCATCTGTGATTAACGGTATCAAGCAACTGAGTGAATCACCAGAGGTTGGAGTTGGTATCAAGACTATCCTGTTGGCTATTGAGACAGCACAACAACGGAAAGACAAGGTTGAATATTTCACCAACACAATGTCACAGATCATCAGTAATGGTCCTGCTTCGTAGATGATGAACAATAATCTAGATATTGATAGACTTCAAAAATATTAGCGCCTTCATCGCTTCTGAGTTTTGCTATATAATGGGAGCTCCACGATAGCGAAGTGCAAGTACAACATAAATGTCGTGAGTATGCACGAGCCACCTATGATACGACAGTGACAAGTATGTCGCGCTCATTGACGATAAATTCCACTCTACAATAAGCGCACCATAGCCTCCCTTATACAGCCTAGTCTACTACACACGGACCATCTGCAGGACAGTCCATCATGAACAGCTCTATTCCCTCCAAAATCACACAGCAATTCAGTTCAAAATAGATCATCCTCCTTAACGAGAACATCTCTATCAACTTCACTCAAATTCCTCAGTCCACTTAGATGCATGTTCATCGTCATATCACCCGCTATCGAGCGAAGTATATGTTTGACTCCATCTTCTCCTCCCGATGCCAGGCCGTAGATATCTATGTTCGATTATATAATGTTAGTTTCTTTCTTATTCATTCAATCAATCAATTGTTCAATTAAAACTTGGTATCATTCGATTTCGAAAGAGAACTTACAAGGACGACCCAAGAGAACGCACTTAGCACCCAGAGCCAGTGCTTTTAGAACGTCGGCCCCGCATCGTATGCCGCTGTCGAAGAATATGTCTAGTTCTGATCCGACGGCGTCGACGATGCGCGAGAGTGAGCCGAGAGATGAGTTCCCTCCGTCTGTTTGGCGGCCGCCGTGGTTGGATACTACTATTCCTGCCATGCCGGATTTTAGGGCTGAGTTTGCGTCTGAGATGGTTTGGATTCCTTTTACTGTGGGGGTGAGTGTTAGTATTATCAGGTATGTATGTCGACAGACTTTCGAAGTATTTAAATTGGATTTGGGATGTGGAGAGGATGTTTGATTCGATTGGTTTGGTTTGACTTGACTTGACTTGACTTGATTTGACTTACGAACTATGGGACCATCCCAATTTTGCTTCAAGAATTCTAGATCCTCCCAGCTGTGACTGTGGCCTGGGAAGACTATGCTTGTCCATTCCTGTGCCGCGGCGGAAAGGGCACCTCCTTCTACATTGATTGCCTGATTGTGGGTTGAATCATCGATCTCGTAGCCATGTTTGTCTTTGAAGTGCTTGCGGAATACTGGGTCCGAGAAACCGATCTGTACGCCGATGCGGTCAGCGTGGAGGAATGGATTGTATCCGTTGTCCATGTCGCTTGGTCGCCAGCCTAAGACGTATGTGTCGAGTGTGACGAAGAGGGCGGTGTAGCCGGCTGACTTGGCTCGTTGGAGCATTGAGATGGTTATGTCGTCGTGATCTCGGGAGGGCCAGTACAACTGAAACCATCTTTGAGGTTGTGATTCTGATGGATGGTCCGATTTAGCTATGCCGTCGTTGTGTGCTGTCGCGACGTCTTCAATAGAAGTAGAAGATGCGGTTGACAGGATGTATGGTACCCCTACTTCAGCGGCGGCTCTGGAAGCTGCTATCTCGCCTTCACGATGAAAAATTCGTTGCACACCTATCGGTGCCATTGCAATTGGAAACGGTATGGTTTGACCGAGGACTTTGGTTCGTGTGTCTGGAAACATATCATTACCTTGATCATCTTTTCGTGATGGTACAAGACGTCGTGGCATTATGGAATACCGGTCGAATGCTGCAAGGTTCTTGCGATAGGTTGAGCCAGCACCAGCACTTCCATGAAGATAACCCCATGAAGAAGCTGACAAGGTTTTGTGAGCCATCTCTTCCCATTCTGTGGACTGGAACGTAAAGGGTGGTTTGTGTGAATGTAGTCCTGAGGCATAGATCTGCTTAGAATAAGCTATTGGGTCCTGATCTGAAGCCATGTTGCACTTAGACAGTAGTTAGTATACGCCTACTCCGGTGGCAATGGATTGATACATAGTACTTGGATTTTCACGCTTGACTTAGTGGCCGATGTCAAGAAGTGGTGTATTGTCCCTCACTGAACAAATTGAGAACGGGAATAGAATAAGTAATCTGTTATCAGCTTCGTCAACCTACTCAGGTAGGTGTGGCCTTGGATTCAATAGTCTACGTTGCTCGAACAGTCACCTTACTGACAGGATGTAGAAGATTTCGAATCCTGATTCAACGGATATACATGCTATGTTGGTCTGAGCTGTCTGCCATAAGCAACGTAGCCCTGCTAGAGGATGACGTTGAAAATATATGATTTAGTGCTCCACGCGTTATCAGCCAGTCGGTTCGAAGCGGATGAAGACTTCACATATCGTCACAAGATGCGTCACTAGGATACGGTGGTATCGTACTGTCGTCAAGGGACAACTGTTTTGCGCTGCCGGCATTGCGATCTTGAGGTTGTAAGAACTCCGACGAAATTGTTCAGTGGTGGCGAGATGCTGCACTTTGACATCTTATTCATGGTTAATGTAAGAAGACACGAGGGACATCGCGAGATCTAGCTTGCTTGTGACAAAATCCTTAGCTAGTCAACGCATTACAACTTTCATGAGGTTCGTCTAATGATATGTACAGTTCAGAGTGAATCAGAGGGCGAAGCTGATCTTGACCAATCAAATTATTCGAATTATCGTGCATAAATATACTCAACCTTGCGTCTGAATTCTGAACCACTTGACATCCACTGACCTCACTGATAGCTACGAGAAGTCATCTCCCAAACGCGAACAGCATCAGTTTCAAGTTTCGCGTGGTGGACGTGTTCGCTCTCATGCATTCATACTCATACTAGCATCTCTTTGTCTACACCAGTCTTTCCAATCGACGACTTTCCGGCCTATCCTGGCTTCTTCTGCTGCAAAGACAACAGCATGACTCCTTACTATTTCGTCAAGATTACAACCCACGAATCTCATTTGCGCTTCTTTGACTTCCATTTCACCACTATCGACAGCTTGCACAGCCTTCACAAATTCACCAGCAAGTCCCCAATCACCTCCGCCATGACTCTTCTCAACTTCTGGAGCTTGCTTCGGTATCTCGTGTACCTTAGTTGTACCATTGACAAATGAGTGAACGATGATCGTACGACTGTCATATTCAATCTCACCCTGAGAACCATATATTCGTCCGCGTCGTTCGCATTGTGCTTTTGTAGGGTATGTCATATGAAAGACAGCCTGCTTCGGTCCACGACCATATACATTCTCGTCATCCCAATTGATCAACACCGACTGATCATCGACGACATCGTTATCTGACTCATAGACACAACGACCATACCAGCTTCGTTTGGCGATTTCTGCGTCTGTTATTGTCGTCTTGTCGTAATCCTCACCGAGCTTCTCCAACAAACGAGTTTCGGCCACTTCCCAACCGGACGTGCGAACGATGTCTTCGATTTCGGGAACGACAATCTTTACAGGCCAACCTGTTTCTTTATTCTGCTTCAACTGCTTCTCGACGTAGATTTTCTTCGAGGAGTACATGCAATCTGGTTCGGCAGGACAACTGAGACAATTGGTTGCATTCTCGGCTTTCACTGGCTTACGTGCTTTTCTGAAATGGGTCAAAGCACCATGACTCATGATGGATGCTGGTGTGTGAGGCTCATTTCCAGTCAGAGCACTCGGTGAACATAGAAGCCATAGAATGAAATCAATATCGTGACAGGATTTTGTTAGTAAGGATCCCACACCTTCCTCATGTGACCTTCGCCAGTTACCTCGTACATAAGAATGGGAGAAATGCCACCATCCAACAGGCTCTGTATGTTCGATACTAACTATTTCGCCTATGATCTGCTGAGTGACAAGGAGGTCTCGCAGGATCATATTATGTGGTGAGTATCTGAGGACATGACCGATACTGATGATCTTTGGTGGATATGCTGAGAGAACGTTGGATATGGACAGACAATCCCTGAGACTCAGGGCGAGAGGCTTCTCACAGAGGATATGGAGGTTCAAAGGCGCGAGTGCATGAATGATCTCTGTATGTGTCTCGTCCAACGTACAGATGAATGCTCCTGTGATTCTGATATCGGTAGATGTAGAGTTCTGTCTGCGTCTAGTTTCCCAATCGACAAATTCCTTCCAATGCGAGAAGGATTGTCCTTCTGCCGGAAAGCCATCAGCGCCCCAGATGTATTTCTTACCGTAGCTGTCTCGCTTTTCTGAATCGATATCTGCAACTGCTGCAATGATACCTCCAGTGGCGGCAGTGACAGCACGACCATACGCTTCACCCCGTGAACCTGCCCCAATCACGAGAAATTGGGGTGCTGACGGTGTTGATACTGAGCCCATGATTGAGATGATCAAGAGAACTTAGTGACCGATAGTGCTGAGTAAGACCAATTCAGCATCCACTCGAGTCCTAAATAGGTCCGAGTGCAGTGATAAGTCAAACAGTCACAGTCAGTACTCCACACTCACGAAGGATTTGAGAAGAGGGGTATGTTGTACGGTAAGCTCGTCGTTACAACAAATGCATGTACGTACCTCGTGTGCTACAGTGGTCAAGTATTTCACGTCATATCGACATACAGACTACCACACTGTAGGTGATACGACGATATGATACTACATTGGTTCAGATAATTCTAGAATAGGCTACTGTTCCCTTCCGAGGACTTGCTGATCTCTGTGACCAATCAGAGGGTGACAATTGGTCATGTATGTTTTGATGATGAATACTTGCTCCAAGTCTATTGAGGGATTCTAAGCTCTCACAACTCTCGAATCTGCTTCATAGACAACTGAAATCTATAATGATGGAAGAGTGAAATAGGATACCAAGTTTATGGTCAGTGCTGTTGCACATTGGTCCGTGAGCATTCCATTCATGAAACAACCAAAATCGTAGTAAACATTCGTAGTAAAGGTGAATGTAAACAGTATGTTCAATCACACATCGTTACTTAAACATACAGTTCTATAGTAACCTTGAAGCTCTGTGATTGAGCGAGAAAGTCAGGATGAGACACCTCTGTATGTCTCGAGAGCAAGCTAATTCGGTGATGGTGCTAGTATGCTTTATTGCCTTCGGTATGTACATGGAATTCCACGAAGCTTCGTCTTACACATAGGTCTAACTCTTCCAGCATCGTCCGCTCTGGCTCAACAAGATCCTTCATCCTCCACGTTTGGTGACACTGGTCAATCAGATGCAATCTCACCTCCAATCACGACAGTCGTACCGACCGCACCGCCACACATCACGCTACCGAAGAATTACACCACTGTGCGAGGCGTCCATGCGACTTTCGTCTGTCTTGCTTGGCTTCTGTTCTTCCCACTGGGTAGCGTCTTGATCCGAGTGTTAGACTCACCGAATGTTGTCTGGATTCATGCAACAGTTCAGGGAACTGGTTACCTCCTGTTCATGATTGGAGCTGGATGCGGCATATGGATGGCTCGAACCGATGGAGTGGTGAGCAAATGACATGCTCTCATAATCCTCATAGACTTGCTGACCGAGTTGTTGCGTATAGATCGGACACTACCATCCTATTATCGGTATCTCGCTTCTCGTTGCGCTCTCAATACAACCAGTTACGGAACTGCTCAACCATTTTTTGTATCAGAAGCATCCCAAAATTATTGTGGCTGCTCATGTTCATATTTGGTTTGGCCGCTTCTTGATGATTGTAGGCACAATACAAGGAGGGCTCGGCTTCATGTTCTCAGCCTCGTTTCCTGGAGCAAAGCCAGAGACTTGGCCTAGAGTGTTATATGGGGTAGTAGCAATCGTGGTTTGGATCATGTATGTAGTAGGGACAGTCTTATGGCCGATCAGATATACACTCCCTTGGTATGCAGCAAGAAAGAGACGGACGATAGGAACAGAAGAGATGCAGGAGTTGACTCGTTAGGAAGAATCACAACTCCATCATTGCTCATACAAGTCACGCATATCAGACTGAGTGATTGAGACGCTCGTGTACTTCGTCGTAGATATTGGCAACGCACCTCTTGTGTGGCAGTAGCTGAAAGTTATGCAAAGATGGACTCTATTAGCGGGCTGATTGGTCAGTAGCAGGCTATTGATGCCTAATGATTATGGCCTCTCGTGAGATGGATTTCTGGCCGGAAAAGCTGCGGAAACAGGTCAGGGATTGGTCAATGTCCACGTAGACCCATGAACAGTCGTGTTTCGACAAGCAATATCAACAATGCTAGTCGAGTGGTTAACCTGCTGATTCAATCCACCACCAAGGTCAGATTGCCCTAATACGTATGAGGCTCATGCGTTAGAGCAGCCAAGTGATCTGAATGGGTCGTGACACAGATAGGCGCACAGCTCAAGGAAGAAATGATGACTTGAGACCTCGACACGCAAGCACCACGAGGTTGAGCTCGGGACTAGCCGGATGCTTAGTGAGGTTGTAGACAATGCTTATTGAAGGGGAATCTCCTCGCGTTCGGCTTCTTCGATGGCCCGGTCGGTGAAGCTGACATCCGAGATATGGTCGTAACTTGGTAATTCGTGTTGAAGAAATGAGCATGTGGGGGTAAATGGAATTTGACTAAAAGGGCTACTGTTCCCATCTCGGTCCTTCTGTTGAACTTACATCTGAACTCAGAACGGATCTTTGGGTCTCGGATCGATGTCGCGCGAAACGATCGCAGAGAGTTGATGTTGATAGCGACTGAGTAAAGATAGACGAGGCGTAACGCCGTTTGTGACGGTAATAGTGGGTGACGATCTTGATCGCCCTTGTACCGCAGACATCGAGTCTGTACGTTCTAGAACGAAATATGCAGCTTGAGGTGCTGACAACAAGTGTACGTAGGTGTAGATTTGAACGACAGCAACATGACTATTGACCACGAGGATGGTAGCGTGGGTGTTGTGGTTAGCTCACGGAGAATGGAGACCATTAGATCGCCAAGGATTGTGGGAGAGACGCTACGGACAATCCAAGAACGGAATAGTGCAGATCCAAAATTAAGAGCAGAGGACTCCTTTCAAGTATTTCGTACGCTTCGCCCTCTTACTCTCTGCAGCATTGTCCGTTGGTCGTTCGTAATTCTTCTTCTCAAAACACATGTTTCTGTCTATGACCAAGACATCTACTGTCTCCTCATCATCGACCAGCTTACTGGAGCTGATCCTTCCCACTGCCTATCCAGTCCTGCGAGAGGAGCCCAGCAACCTGCAGTGTATCAAATCACGTCGCGCGAAACGGTGACACGTTCCATATCAGCAGCCATACCGCGAATTGATTGATTGAGGTCAAAGTTGCAACGAAGGTCAATAACTCCTTCGTAAATCCAGCGCCACTTCATCTCTTCCGTCCCAATCTGGGAGGGTAACGATAGAACAAAGCTCATTTAGCTCATGGCGACTTTGCCTCTCTGAGTATCGCGTCAACAATCGCTGGTGGGGCTCTTAGACATGGGTCAATTCCGAGTCAAAGGACGCGTTGTAGCGAATGATCTAGCACGTCACGAAATTAGCTAGACCCCTGATACTCCTAGCCACGGAGTATGTTGCGGACGTCAAATCTGTAATCTTCTGGTTCGAGGGGCGTGCATCACTCATCAAGTGGTCACTATGCACTCCAGTCTCGTACAAGCCTCCTCCTTTGACAGGGCAAAGCGATTACGCTCCTGTTGTCATGCCCCACTTGTCAGCCAGTTCAGAGCTCCCCTGTCGCTTCCTATCCCGTTTGGACTGTGCCTCGTTGGTCCCAAAATACTCTGGCATAACCCTAATGTCCACTGCCCATTACTACCTCCTGCCTCCCTCACGTTGTTGATCTCTCTTTTTCTTGATTCTTTCTTTCACCCCCGTTTTGGATATTGCTGTCCCTAAACCAAACAGCAGTACCACCAAGGATGGCAGCCTCCATCTCGCCATCGGTCATCATGACCCAGATATCCTCATTCATTGGATCTAACAGCTCCTCTGACTCAGACGCTCTTTTCAGACAACAAGATGCCTTGAAAACTATTGGAACATACAAGTGGTTCATCGGTACGGGAATCTTTGTTCTCGTTGCGGCTTTCCAACTCTTCCACTACTTCTTCATCCACGATGCACCACCAAAGGGCCTTAAATCTCTTCCTGGTCCACGAAGCACAATTCCCTGGTTGGGACGAGTTCACGATGTCGATGTAAACGCACCATGGTTCGCATGGAGAAAATTCACCGATCAGTACAACGGTATTTGTGCTTCAACCATCTGTGGTGAGATGCACATCTGGGTCGGAGATGCACAGATTGCATATGATCTTCTATGCAAGAAGGCAAAGATTTACTCTTCTCGACCTATGGTACCTGCAGTCCCAGGAAGCGATTCACAGGGACAATATCTCCCACTTCTCGCTCACGATGGTAAGTCTGTTTTCATTTCTCGGGCGGACACCGCTGACACTGAATAGACCACTGGCGCCACCAGCGCAAGTTTGCCCACACCGTTCTTACCCAAGCCTTCAATACTCAATACTACGGCTACGTTAGTCACGAGATGAAGAGATTCTTGTTCAAGCTCCTCGAAGATCCCAAGGACCACTTCGCACTCACTGATCGATTCTGTGGTCGTATCTCTGCTCGTCTCGGTTATGGACGCCCAGAATCAGGTGCAGCTCACTGCAAGAACGCTGGTGAATTTATCCCACAAATTTCTCCATCCGGCCCAATTACCAACTTGATTCCACTTCTCGGAAAACTACCAGAATGGCTCAACCCTTCTATCCGTGCTGTTCGTGAGCGAAGAGAAAAGGAAGAGAAGCTATGGAAGGGACTCATGGCCCAAGTCAGACATGAAATGGACATGGGTGTTGCACCAGTCAGCTATGCTCGTACCTACTTCGAACGTAAGGAAGCTGAGACTGGTTCCCGCGCATTCGGCTTCGACGACCACGAGGCCGCTTACGCTGTTGGTATGCTTGTTACTGTTGCCATCTTCACCATTGGTGGTCCCCTTTACTGCTTCTTCCTCTCCATGGTTCTACACCCAGAGTGGCAAGAGAAGGTCCGCAAGGAAGTTGATGAAGTTATTGGAGACCGCGTTATCGAAGTTACCGATGCACCAAAGTTGCCAATCTTGCGTGCCGCCATCAAAGAGTGCGTTAGATGGAGACCACCCGTACCTCTAGGTGTCCCACGTCTTCTCGAGGAAGACGACTCATGGAACGGCTACTACTTCCCCAAGGGAGCCATCATCCACGCTGTCGATCTCGCCCTCGCCCGTGACCCAAAGATATACCCAGATGCCGATGCTTTCCGACCAGAGAGATGGCTCGAGCCAGAATTCCCAACATACAAGGAGCCACTTACTGAGCACCCTCGTCTCATGGGTCACCACGGTTTCGGTATGGGTCGTCGTATGTGTCCAGGTATCGAGGTCACTGAAGCCGAGTTGTTGGTCGCCTGTGGTTCCGTCGTTAGCGCATTCGAATTGAAGCCGGTCGTTGTCAACGGAAAGCCATGTCCACCTCCATCATGGGATTTCACTCCCAACTTGATCGGTGGACCTCTACCATTCCAGATGGATGTCAAAGTTCGATCACAAAAGATGGCTGACCGAATTCGAAGACAATACGAAGAGAGTGTCAGCGCCGAAGAGACTGGAAAGCCATTGTTCTAAATAAGCTTTCACCGCCGACGCGCAACTTGTATTGTTTTTGTTTTCAAAACCTAGAGCGAAAGAGCGAGAAAATCCGGGTTCGAGGGGACGTGGTAGGGAGACGATCCTCTCCCTCTTGTTCACTATACGTGGTGTGGGGAAAAACTGTACAAAGGAGTTCTGAATGTTGCTTTTTTGACATGTCCTTTTGGGGGTAGCTACGGTTATCTTATTTGACGACTTTTTGTATCTACCTATTCTGAAATCTGATGGAGATACTTTTGGAGCGGGAGTGGGTTGTGCTAGAAAGACAGACAGACAGATAGTGAGTTATTTAATGAGAACTGCTTTACTAGTACAACGGAAAAGATGAGATATTCAATGAAAAGATATCGTTGCTCATGAATTTGTTCTAATTGGCTTTACTTGAGGATGATTTCGGTGTATTACGATTTCACGCAAGTTGATAGCATAACTCGATACTAGTTGTATATCTGCACTAGACAAGTATGTACCCTGTGTGTCAAATCTCGTTCTCTGCTTCTAGATATCATTCGTATATGCCATTCTAAGCATAGCACTCTGCTCTACATACTTAATTACACAATGAGACAGCATCTCGTATCATGTCATACCATGTCATATCGATATCACATCCATGAATCAAATCCACTTTTTTCTTCTTCTTCCAATTTCTCAGTTCCCAACCTCGTCATGCTAGTGGTACTTGATGCTAGTGTACCGACCATCGAGTATTGTACCGCAAACGGATCTCGTACAACGATGAATGGACCTCCATATGCTTTGTACAGGACGTACTTGAAGTTGGTTGTACCTTATATCTGGACTTGAACAATGCGATGAGTATGATGCTCGATCTCCATCGATCATCATCCATCCCCTATCGACACAGTCAGCCTGGCGGGCAGGCAGACTTCTCGTGTTCCTCGCTTCTGACCGATCATGGAATCGATTGTGGACTTTAAATTCTCGTCGATACGGAAGTGCGGAGACTGCTAGTTGCTTACTTGCTTACTTGCACGGAGGACGGCCAGTCTTACTTGCGTCCTGCGCGATCTGAACTAAATTGATTCGTGCGAATGATTAATCGGAATCATGTCTGATATTCCGTGTCCTTGGAAAGACATTGTTTTCCTCCTAAATGGAATCGTTCGCTGTGCATTTGGCGCAGACGTGGAGGAATCCGACTTGACTGGATTGCTCTGAGGATCTGAAAAACCTACCTGAGACCCGGCAGATAGCGAAGTGTGCTGTAATATTTCGCGTGCGTGTCTGAATCGGTCTCATAAACGTAGTTATCGTAAGTACTTTCCCGATAGATGAGACATCTCAATCTCTTATCGTGCTTGATGAAGTCTCTTCGCTGGTTTTGCCACGCTCACAGACTGTGACCACATTATGTCCCATGTTCACTGAGACCACGACAACAATCGAATGAAATCACGGCTTAGCTACCACTCCGTTCGAAGCATGTCCATTTGATAGCTTAGATCCATTTGATCGCGCTGCTTCAGCAGCATGAGCACCGGCGATTCTACCAAAGACAGTCCCGGACGTAAGTCCACTTCCGCCAGGATAGTTGGTATAGAAAAGACCTCCCATCAATTCACCACAGCAGTACAGCCCTTTGATTGGTAGCCTTGTAGCATCAGATATGACTTGAGTAGTCTCAGGGACAACGTCTAGACCTCCAAATGTAAATGTCACTCCACTGGTGACTTCTACTGCTGTGAAGGGCGGCTTCGTTAGCTCTGTGGCCCAATTCGACTTTGCCAGCGAAAGCTTCTTGGCAGAGGATTGTGTAGATAGGCCGTCCCTGATGGTAGGATCGAATTCGACTTTGGGATTTTCTGATCGGAACGACTTGACGGCTTCGTTGTATTCGGCAATCGTGTCGAGAAATTGTTGTTTGTTTTTCAATCCTCGACTTACCAGTTGATCAGCTAGCGCGTCAAGAGATTCGGCACGAATATTAGTCGTCACATCATCGGCGTACTCTTCCTGGCGCAACCATTTCGATCTTTCTGCGTCCCACACCTGGAATATCACACTTGATGGTTGCTTCAATATCTCAGCACCAAAGACTGCGTAGGTGTAGTTGCGAAGATCGAATCCTTCATCCACAAAGCGTCTCCCATCTAGATTAAGCATTAATCCGAGTGGGTAGCCGGATTTGGTATATTGGTTCGTCAATTCACGATTACCTCCGTGACGAGGTGAATGTTTGTCCCAGCAGGTACTGTGACATCCAGAATAATGTCCAGCTGTCTTTGCGCCGACCTTAGATGCCATACGATGTCCGTCGCCAGTACTGTATTTGCAACCTCTGACATGAGCCAGATCCCATCCTGGACCTAACCATTGTGCTCTCAATGCTGGATCAGCCTGAAAGCCTCCACTAGCAAGGACGACGCCTCCTTTCGCACCAATCTTTTGTCTTGAACCATTTCGTAGTACCTCCACGCCAGTGACTGTCCCAGTCTCAGAGTCCTCGACCAGACTGATAGCAGGAGTACCCCATGCTATCTCAACGCCATTCTTCCTTGCCAACTCAACATGCCAATCTACCAATGCCTTTCCTCCACCCAAGAAAGCAGTTACCATTCCACCCCAAAACTTAAACTTACCATCGACTTCGTATGCCTGACGATGGAAGCTTAAATGCCATTTACCTCCGTTGTCAGCGATCCACTGAATGGCTTCCCTACTCCTTTCGACCAGAATCTTCGCTAAGTCGGGATCAGACCGTCCTTTCGTCACTCTCATCAGATCATTCATGAAATCACCCTTGGTGTAAGGTGACATCTCGACTCTGTTGAGAAGTTCATCTGGGAGGCCTTTGGTACCGTCATCCTGATAGAGAATCGGTTTGATGTCTTCTAGACCGTCGAAGCAATACCTGTAAGCGCCAGCAGTGTAGAACGTGTTTCCTCCGTTTTCTGCTTCGGGAGCCTTCTCGATCAGGAGGACTGAAGCGCCAGATTGAGCTGCTGTTGTTGCAGCGGTGAAGCCTGCATTGCCTCCTCCTACAACGATGACGTCGTAAGTCTGAGTGTAAGCCATTGTAGTCATCTTCATGGAACCATGCGTCCTTGTCGATGATCTAACAGCTTAGGTCTTGGTTGTTATCTCGTCATACGTCGAACGTCTCGGTAAATATCAATACCACCACGTCGAGAATGGCATCTCCATTCCGAGGCCTATTTTGTTCTCCTGTTTCTCCAATTGCCACATCATGTCAGTTGCAAGGATTTGTAGTCTTCATCGCTACGAGAAGTGGGATTGATGATCGACCAGATCGACAAGCTTGGTCAAATAAATACCCGGTTGGCCCAGAGATTCATTTCAGCAAGTTCAGGGTATGCTAAGAGGAGTACTGCAGTTTACAACTATCAATTATTGGTATCAATCGTGAACTATCAACCTGCTTGCTGTAAATCTAGTGTGGGTTTCCAGACTTGGCTATGTACTGTCTATGAGAGGTACTTCTTGAACCAAGCAACACCCTGCTTCTCTGCATCATCCATAGCCTTCTTGTCCTTATCGCTGCTCCAGTCGCTTCTGAGAGCGAATCCGTGAACCTGGTCCTCATATTTGACGACCTCACTTGGAGAACTCTTCTGGTCTAGAATTTCCTTGATCTGGTCGTTGCTCTTGTCATCTAGAAGACTGTCCTTTGTACCAACTGCGATACTGAGTGGCTTAGTGACATTTTCAAAATCACCTGGAATGGCAACGAGAGATGGATGGCATGCGTATGCTGCGTCAGCCTTGCCATGGGCGGAGAGAATGGCATATCGACCACCAAAGCAGAAACCGATTGTACCAATCTTCTTGACACCTGAAATGGTGCGGACGTGATCGATGAAGTTCTCCACCAATGGCAATGTGACAGCCTCTCTATGCTTGAGTAGCCACGGTGGAAGTGTTGTTCCCACAATGGCAGTGTTCTTGACTGTGTCTACCACACCAGCCTGCTCTTTATCCTTCAACGGTGGCTCGACATTCTGAAGGAAAGAGATGGGAAGAGGGTCACCCTGGAGGATATCTGGGATATAGACGTAGAAGCCCTGCTTTGCGTAGTTGTCTGCAAGCAAGCGGGTATTGGTGAAGTCGAAACCGAAGATATCGATGAGGAAGATGATGACCTTGGACTTGTCCTTGGATTCTGGCTCAGCGATGTAGGTGTCGAGCTCACCGACCTTCTCGACATGGCCCTTGGGAGTACCGCTGTGGACGGAACCTGACAGGCAGCATGAGCTCATGCCAATGTTTTGTGATTCGACTATTTGAGCCATGTTGATAGTGTTTTGATGATTGTATGGGTATATCAGAGGTCGAGAATTGGTATGTCTGAGACTACAGAGCTGAGTTTAAGTATTCCCTCACGTCCAGTCCACTGAATCGCGCACCTTCCATCCGTGGAGACACACACACGTATTTGACATCTCTTACCTCACACGTTCTTCCATCCGGCGCGGGGCAAAAAGGTTTTTGGAATACATTCAGCAGTCAACGCCGATCAATCATGCGGGGTACAAAGTACAGAGACGAGGTAAAGGGAATGTCACTACTATCGTGTCAAATGTCCAGTGGTCGCGTTTCTCTACCACCATATGACGACACGAAAAGACTTCGTTGGAAGCTTCTTCTTCGTCCGCCGCCAATGGACAATAACAACGCTACCCCCAAAATCTCAATGTGGGAACTTTAGAGATCATCAATGACAAACCAATCGAAGACGTCAGATGGAATAGCAAACTCACCGGCCGCAATGTACCAGAGGTACATGTCACCATCACCTTGCTGAGTTCTTCGAATCCCTTATATGTCGCATCTCGTCATCTTGTCGTTGGATAAATCATCACCGACAACACAACAAAAAGAAGAGAGATGCTCGAGCCAACAGGTACGACGTCTCATACTTCCAGAGCTGTGCGCTACGACATGACACTGAGGTTGATATCGTGACAATCTTGGGATGATAGCTGGAGAGCTGTACGAGGCGACTGCCCGATAAGACACCGTGTAGTTCCGTTAAGTGAATGGTATATCACAAGGCAACGGTAGGCAATTCTAAGTGGCTATCCTGCTATTGTGCTGCCGCTTGTGACTGTGATCGTGATTGCTGTACCAGTGCGCAGTACAAAATTGCTAACAGTCAGGATCAACACGGGACGCGTCGCGTCAGACTATCCCGTGCGCCACTCAAGCGTCAAGAGAACTTACCATAGCAATCCTCACCACTATTCGCCAGCTCGACGAAGCATAAATCTGCGACTGCTCCCGAAACGATTGAGAATCTCATATCAAAGGCAAGTCTGCTGTTCTTCACTCTCTGCATCTCAAATCATGTCCTCCTCAGCTGACGTCAATAATTTATCTTGTGCAAGATGTCATCAACCACAACAGAATTTGTCTGAGCCATTGAAAAGATGTGGAAGATGCAGGTCCATTCAGTATTGTTCTCCCGGATGCCAAAAGAGTGACTGGATCCATCACAAGAAACAATGTCGCGAGGGAGGACTAGATAACACTACCGTCCCACGTGATCGCCAGACGATGCGTATCAATCTCCATGGCTTGGAACGCATGGCTGATGGACCTGTAGCTGAACCTGAGCCTGATATCATCTACTATCTGCAGACATCTACACCACATTTGCACGACATCTCTGTATCGGGTCCGTACTATCCTCTGGAATCCATCATTCCCCAAGTCTTACATAACTTCGGTGATGAATGTGAACAAGGATGTCAGACGTTTCTGAACGATTTCGTCGGCGAGAATGGGGTTGGACTGGCATCCTTCGAACATCTCACTTCTCCAATCAAGTTTCATCCAAATCAAACACGAACAGTCCGACTGCTTCGAGAGCATAATCCCACAATGGCAGCAAAACTACCTGGTCATGCATGGTATGTCTGCGAGACTGAACTGAAGACGAATCCTCGACTTCGTGGTGCAGGTCGCCAGCTTGACTTCGCTCCTGTTAAGAACGTGATCGTCCACAAGACTTTTGACAACGAAGAGGCTGCTACTAGGGAGGCCAAGGCCCTTGCTGCAGAAAAGGCGGCTCTTAAGCCAAACGGTAGAGTAATGGAAATGCCTGGATTTGCGCATCACGAACTATCATCTTTCAATGTCGTGAGTGGAGCAGGAGGTTTGCAAGAGATGATCAGTTTTGGCGTCAGACATGATACGGGAGAGATATCTCAACCATAAGTGGTTTTTGGACCACACAGCTTCATTGAGTCAGTGTCGATGACATTTGCATATTGTGAGATGTTATATAGCAGATGTGTCACACATAGAAATTTAAGTTGTTTTCATCAATCAGGGGAATCCCTGTAGCCTCGACGTCACACTGGACTCAATAAGACCGCCGAAACCTGAAATGAGAACACTCGATAATATTATGCCTGTTCAACACTCATAACGCTCTATTTGATGAACCAGGGCTATCCTGTTCCTTGCAATCATGGTGGTGCAAGTGACATCAGCCACAGATATGCTCGTGATCGTGGCCATGTGCCAGCGCAACTTCTATGAGTATTATATTGCAGCCTGACACTCT
Organism: Camptophora hylomeconis; assembly: GCA_032357745.1. NCBI lineage: Eukaryota > Fungi > Ascomycota > Eurotiomycetes > Chaetothyriales > Chaetothyriaceae > Camptophora > Camptophora hylomeconis. The sequence continues at coordinate 107,389 of JAOTMB010000003.1, read as the reverse complement.
GGCAAGACTTGAACGTCCCGTAAGTATAGCAAAACTTCGGCCTCTACTTACTAGATATCATTCGATCGCATCATTTTCACGTTCACGACATATTCTATCGCAAATCCGACATTTTATAAGCGTCTCACACGAATCGCTCACATGGAGTCAGCAAAGCAATACTACAACAAACAGTACGAGAACTGGATGCCTTGGGTCGAGGATAAGTACCTAGCATGGTTCGGAAAGAACAAGACAAGCTACGTTGCTGAAGGTGTGTCCAGCCATACCACATACGTTGATACCTACACGCATGAATTCTCCTCGTCGAGTCTCTTCATAACAAATAGACATCCAAGTAACTAACCTTATCTTTCTCCCAGACAATCTCAGCAAGACAAAGATTACAGGCGACAAGAACGTCGACGCCGTACAAGATGGAGTCAACAAGGGTGTGACTGGTCAATTTGAGCAGGGCGGTGCATTGGAAGGAGTGGGCAATCTTACTAGTAAGGAGGTCTTTACTCGATCGGAGAGACAAGGCAAGAATGACAAGGGAGGATATTTGTAGGGAAACCGAATGGTCCGATGATGAATTGATCTCCAGAAGAGATCTTCAAGATAACACATTCAATCATCTTTATTGTTATATAATAAATCTGTTTCTTGAATACATGATACTAAATACCACTCACATACAGACTTCAGCTCGTCAGGAAGGGTCGAATCACACATGTATCATTATCAGCCACATCACAGACCTGCTTGCGCATCAAGTTCTTCGCCTTTGGACCCGTTGGTCCATCGGTATACTTCAATTGCCCAAACAGATCTTTCTGTCCTGGTGCTCCGTTGGGCAATGCCTTGTTGCCCCATGCACCTCCAAAATTCAGCCATGCTGTCGGACCATCGCCCTGGAAAGTCGTACCATCATACGTGTAAGCGTAAGGATTGTAGTCGACCATGGGTCCTTTGTCGGTGAAGTCTGTGATCAATCCGTCGTCACCTGTAGTGAATCCGGGTATGACATGGTCGTGAGGTCCTGTCGTCGCCCAGTTTGCGTGTGTGCCATTGCCGATGTAGATGACAGGTCTCACTCCGATCTTCTCCATGGCATCGTAAGTAAAGGCTTCACCGCTCTGATGTTGACTGAGCCAGATGGATTGAGGTTGACCATCCTTGAATCTGATCATGGTATGTTCCCAATCTCCGACATGATCACCGAATTCACCGAGGGAAATACCGAGGACTTTGACTGTGTTCCCTTGGTTGTATGCATAGAAGGAGAAATAGAATGCATCGACGAATTCTCCCTTGTCCACGACGATGACGGCACCGTTCTTGCCGGGTGTACCACGGAACCATGAGGGTAGTGTCTGAATTGGTTCATTCGAGGTGAGGAATACATCAGATCCAAGGCCGTTCAGGTTATCGAGTGTCCATGATCCGGGAACGGCTTGGTTCGACATAGGTGTCGTATGGAGGAGTTGAGAACCAATGTCGGAAGGAAGGTATGCTTCTTGTGAATGGAGGAAACGAATAGGTGCTGCAAAGTCAGCAGTATTCCGAGAGATCGCAATGTCTTACCATAGGTATTCACATAGTCTGGTACACGCCTGACAGGGGATGCTATAGCTGTAATGAGCAAGCAGGCAAAGAAAACGACCGTCGACATGTTGGAAGAGATCGCGTGGGCAAAGCTGTATAGGTCAAGATCTTGCTGTCGAAGAACCGTCTGCCAAAAGACAGGCTATCTCGATGTTTTGTCTGACTTGAATGCTCAACTTGAAGCAGACACTCAAGAACTGCAGAATCCATCGGTATTTGTATTCTCAAGGCACTCGCCCTGTATCCGCCCAATGGAAACATCACTATTCAGCATGCTTCATAGCCTCATGACTGCAATCATGTCGTAGTACTTCCTTACCTCTGTATATCGGATTGACAACCTCATTCAGTGCCAATCTCCATGATCTCGAGCGACATCCCTGCGAAGGGAGTTCTCACAGCCATCCACTGGCCGCCGCCAATTAAGAGAAGTCATCGTTGCATGTGGCCGTTGGTAGGTGTGAATTCATGCGAGCGTAGGGATCTTGAATCAAGCCTCATCTCCGAAACTTGGCATGATCTGCGAAACCCCGGTCCACTCGTCCTGACACATGTAGGTACCAATCACTTCTGAGGGCTGCGCAACCTGGTGAATCTTTGTCGCAAGTATGGTTCTCTCATTCATACTCATTCAGAATCGACAAGGTAAGACTCGACTTGCCAAATGGTATGCACCGTACACGGATGAGGAGAAAGTAAAGCTGAAGGGCGAAGTACGCAACCTTCTCCTCTACAGTAGTATTCGGGAATTGACGTCTTGCTAAAGGTTCACCGACTCATTGCTCCACGAGATCAGAAGTACCAATCGAATTTCGTCGAGTTTCGATCTGCTCCGGCTTCTTCAGGGAAAGAACTTGTTCGTCAAAATTTGTCAAGTACAAAGATCGTATATCGCAGATATGCGGGGCTCTTCTTTTGTGTCTGCGTCGATGCAAACGACAATGAATTGGCATACTTAGAAGCAATTCACTTCTTCGTCGAGGTCTTGGATCAATTCTTCGGTAATGTTTGCGAGTTGGACTTGGTTTTCAACTTCTACAAGGTTCGTGGAGCACAATGAATTTCGACGTGCTAGTATCTAATGGAGACAGGTCTATGCAATTCTTGACGAGGTCTTCCTTGCAGGAGAAATTGAAGAGACAAGCAAGCAAGTAGTCTTGACAAGATTGGAGCATTTGGACAAGCTGGAATGAAAGAAGAAGCTGGGTGGATATAGTGTATCGAGTCCCAAAATACACCCAAGATATCAGAGGTCAACATCCCCTTTCTCCTACAATGACCACCGGCTCCGACCAGATGGGTTGAATATACTGGCTACCAGCGCCGAGCTCTACAACGGATATTCAAGTATTTGCAGAAAAAGTCGTGAAGGTCTGGCGTACGCAGCACGTCTAAGATTATACTTGGGGATTTGTTCAGCAAGAATTATTCAAGTTCTTCGGACACAAGCTGGAGGACGCCGCTTCCCAAGCGATGTGAAGCACTTATGACGATTGATTAACGGCATACGATGCAAGCAGTGAGCAGAACAGTAACAGTGATACAGTGATTGAGGCGAATGGAAGCAGCGTTTGAAGGACTATCTTGACTATTCAAAAGAGATGCTCAAAAAGAACCCAGCACGATTGGCTACAATTCCAGCGTAGTCGACCGAATCAATTAGAAAAACAGAATGATTTACGAAGCAGTCACGAGGGCGGCGTGATAACGTGACCACAGCTCAACGTCAATGATTTTCTTCCAGATAAGAATGAATCAACGACTGAATATGATTTCTCATAGCGAGAATCGAACTTGATGTTCTTCTTTCCTACAAAAGCTCATGAACCTAGAATTGAGAACCACCTCACAAAGTGAAAATTTGATGTTCGATACCATGTGAAAGCGAATCGCGAGCCTTATCCTTCGATGATGATGACGACGACGCTGACATAGTACGAAAGGGAGAGGCGAAGTCATTATTGGAATCATTATGGATTGACTTATCTATCTTGTCCTTTCGGTGCTCGACGACAAGCCAGTCATGCCATTTGCCGTCTATCCGTCCGTCATCCTTGCGCGCTTCTTGTTCTTCACTTCCACCGTACTCTACCCGATCGTGTTTCTTGTCTGTCGCATTTTCAGCAGATACCTACAATTCATCCTCATCGTACCAAGGCTGATGCTGAAGAGTCAATGATGGCATGCCATCGGAGAGATGTCCAACAGTGTTATCATTCAAGAGAATGCCGTATTTGTCAAGGTGCTCGGTTCCTCTCTCTATTAGATACGCCAACATCAAGTTGGTACATCTTAGCCATTTGGATCGCTCCAATCGCTCTGCAAGTAACGTACCCATAAAGTTCAATTTTAGCGACACTTGGTTGACCGAGATCGCTGGGATATCCAAGTTTTTGTTTGTGTACTGTTCAGGATATATGTCTCTGCCGAAAGTCCAGTAAGGCTTGTTTATCTCATAGTCGAATGCGTTCTCTTCGATACCGAATAGATGGTGTCCACGTGAGATAGGCATGTCAACGACAATGGGTTTGTCACTTGAGCCTGACAGAATCCACCGATGCTTGTAGACTATGTGGTAAGATTCGATGTACTCATCGCGCTTCCATCTATCATCCCGATGCCATACTTCCACCATTGGACCTTTACCGAAACCGATACGATCTTCTCTTAGATCTCCATTTTCGTCGAACTGCTTAGGCCAGAATTGGTTTCTTGGAAAAATACAGTCCTGTGTCATAGTGATCACAAAGAATAGAGTGCACTCATCCAACCAGCAAGCACTGGGAGGCAAATATGCCTCGTCGCGGTGGTTTTCTTTGCTGATTGATCCGTAACCAAAGACTCGCATCTCTTGTGTAACATCGTTTGCAATGATGCGGTTGTCGCCATCTTCCTCAGTCCATGGCTTGAATCCCTCTGGATAGCCCATGTTGGTCTTTACGTTTCCTTCATCGTCAAGAACATTGACTCCCCAGCCGCTTGAAGGCATTCTGCGATTGAATACTCCACGAGTATACGGCATGGGATTTGACGACTGTGATGCAGCCATGATAGAGTCGTTGGGATATGATGAGTGAGATGGTAGACAGGGTGTCGCGGTCGGATTGTCGACGGTAGATCTTCCCAAGATACAATTCTCCCCTCAATCTGATCTCCTGAAGAGGATTCCTTGCGCTATTCTGTGATCAGCTAGGAACATCGAGTAATAAAGGAGATGTGCTATTCCATACCAACAATTGAAGAGGCTGGCGCTGCCTCAGACGTCGAAAGCTTTCTGCGTGAGAGAAGGAAAGGAAACAGCAATCAATTGAGAAATTGGTGAGATCCTATGTTCACTATAGTAGATCGTAACGCACATAGGGGCTCGGCAGCCTTGCGCAGAGCGTACATTGTCATGCATTGCCCATCTCTTTTGCGTCCAGAACTCCTTTCAAAGCAATAGACGCCCGTACGGACCGTCACTCAACAGTCGACGACCTTGTGAGTTGCTTGATTGGACATTTTTGATGAAAGAACAAGTAAGTCCTCAAAAAGGCTTTAACTTGACATACAAAGCAGAGACATAAGAGCCGAGGAGGCATAAGCAACGTCAAAATTTCTGAAAAAACTACCAGTGCCGTCAAATGGTAATATCGGTTCGACAAAGAAGGCCCTGGTTCCGTGCAGCACGACCAAGACGAATGCAACATCCCACTCAGAATGACATATAATCATCGCTTCAGAGCACTGAATCTCTTCGCCAGATCATCAACAGTCGGTGGAGCACCTAACATATTCGATGACTTCTTGTTAATGCCTTCACCACCTGGCAGCTTCACCTTTGGACTCGGATTATCAGTTCTTGCACCCGGCGGAGCGACTGAGACCGGACTCTTCGGACCAACATCTGAAGGCGCGTTTAACCCTCCTAAATCGATTCTCTTTGGCGTTTTTGGATCTGCATCGGTTTCTGCTTCGATTTCTGCCTCGAGCTCTTCAATCTCTTCTTTATGTCTTGGCCAATCTACTCCATATGTTCTTGCTATCTCCTCCAGATATGCTTGAACCAACTCGGGCTTGGGAGGATCGACTTTTAGCTTGTCTTTAACTCGTGTCGGAACGTCGACTCCATCATTAGCTTTTGTAGCGAAGTCCTTGCCAAATCTCTCGATCAACATGTTTCGGACGATACCCAGCTCTTTTATATCTCTTGCCAATCTCGGTGCTGCATAGATGATACTGGCAGCTGCTTCCTCCAATCCAGTGTCTTCCGGAGTACCTTCTTTGATGTTCTTGTCTCTGACATCCAACAATCCTGCTCTTGCTTGTAATAGTTCGGCATACAGCTCCAAGATCTCCATTAACTCTATCGTGACATCGGTGTGGATGATGTTTTCGACACGGATCCTTGCGGACTGTTCCCTTGCTTGCGATAGCAACTCACCCATCTCACGTCTTGCGACGATCGAGAGAGATGTGTCTTTCTGCTGGGCAATTCGAAGTCGAGATACAAGAAGCCGTAAGGTCGACTTAAGTTTAACCTGACAGAGTAAGCTTGAGTCACATGCTGGATAGTAAACATACTGTCTGAGGTGACGCGGCAGGCATGACGACTTATTGATTGAGCAGTATTGAGTGGTGCTATTGTGTGTATGTGTTGGACGTTTGTTATGCTACAGAACTGCTAGGCAGTAAAGCCCACTCGAAATGACATATTGCGGGGGTTCAGCTTAACAAGGCTGACCAAGACACGAGGCTACTTTGACAGCGGGTGGCAGCGACGCAAGCTCCCTCTTAACTTCACATACGTGTCAAAACGCGTCGAATTCAATTCTGACTATATACCCGTCTGTGTCAACACCCCAATAACAACATAAAATCGTCAATGCTTCTCCTTCGTAATGTGACCATCGGCTCCAAGATGACTCAACGAGCATATGAAGGTATGGTATCAAAGAAAATTAAAGAAATAAAATCGAATCCAGCGAATCCTCGGCTAGCGGAAGAGTGAAGTTAATTATGCTTTTGTAATGCATTCGTAAGTCGGGTGAGTTGATGTCCTGATCAGTTTACAACAACCACATCACCATGATAGCGACCGCGGCAAACGATGCTTCAATTCTCGACGCTCCACCAGTGTGGGTAGCAATAACAGTATTGGAAGCAGCAGCGGGCGACTTCGATGCGCTAACTCCATTAAGAGAAGCAGACTGTACAGTCGAGTTGAATAGTGAGTAGTATGGCTGTTCTGATGGTGATCTTGAATAACTTGTGGTTGTGCCACTGGGATTTTGACTGTATGATGAGACAGAAGACAACGATCCAGAATCGGAGTTCATCTTCTGTTGAACAATCGAACTCGAATGTACTGCTGCGGTACTTGTGGACGTCGTTGAATGAGCAGAAGACGTCGTCACTGAAACAGCCGTTGTTGATTGCACGGCGGATGTTGAACTTGGACTTGGTGCTGCAGCACTTGACTGATAGAATTGACCAGCCTTCGCGGGGCTGAAAACGACAAAATTGGCTGTCGCTCCCTTAGCAACAGTTACAACACAGAATGCACCACCGCCCGCGCCATTAGACGCGCTTCCGATCATCTCATTTACATTGTTTTGACTTGGGTCAATTGCACAGGGCAATCCGTTGCAACCACCGTTTGGACAATCGATCTTAACGCCCCATGTTGGCATAGTGTTTCTGAATGGTGTGGCAGGTTCGAGGTATATCGGGTTCCATCCAAGCTTGATAAAAGTCTGACCTGACGCGTCGGTATTTGCTCCCGCAACGTAAGGTGCCCAATTTCCTACGGGGTTTGCACTTGACCCCCATATACAACCCTCGGCTCCAACTCCAGGCGGGTTGATATAATAATGAGCGGCGGTCCCTGCCCAATACTCTGTGTCTGGAACAGCGAGGCTTGACCAGGAACCGACGACGGTTGGAATGAGCATGTCTTCGTCGCCAGGAAGAACGGTTTGACAAAAGGAAACAGTCTGGCCAACATTGTTGGTTACACCAATATTCTTCGCCGTTGCTTGACAATACGGTCGGTCAGGAAATGGCTTGGAAAGCTTTCCGTCAGTACCACATAACAGTCCACCATTCTGACGCTGTTAGCTTTTCTCCTGCAAACACTGAGCTGACATACCATCGATTTCGGATAGCTGTATGTCGTGGCTGAAGGATCCCATTGCATAGACACCTGTCCTGGCGGGCAAGCATAAGGACAGTATCTTCCATATGTGCATGTTTGATCAGGCGCAAAAGCCCAACCTCCATTCCCTGACCCAGGTGTCACGGCGACCAAACCAGCATCTGTTGGAAATGCGCAACTTCCACCTCTTTTATCCAACGTCTCATTCCTCGCTACTTCTCTCTCGTGTCGATGTCTTTTATGGATTGCTTCGAGCGCATCATGTACTCCGTGTTTTGCTTCGACAATAGCTGCCAGCAGGATCAAAGCGACTGTTCGCATGCTTAATGAGTGACTTAGGTAAGGTTTAATGAATGTGGTTGCTCTCAGAGCATTTGATATCCAGTATTAGCAGTCATGCATCAGCCAGCAATTACCATTTGAAGCACGACGAAGTGAAGAGACGAGAATCTTCATCGAAAGGAGCTGCAGATGTGATCGGCATTGAGCCATCTTCAAGGAAATTACTCTGTTGCATGGTTTAAAGCCCTCTGTGTGATTAACTCCACCGTTGATGATTTTAGATGGAGTTGATACCAGGGGGTGGAGAGCTTAATTCTCCGACCAACGAATTACATCTCTGTCGCGTGTATCTTAGCCTGCGCCAATTACACTCACGCAGGAACATGGTTTTTGTTGCTGCGGGAGATGATTTTGTCACAATCTGGATTGGTCGATGGGCCTGATTAAAGATGGCGTCTCGTGGCCTTTGGCGCTCCAACAACGGAATTGTTGTAGGTAAGCCGGGGCACCGCTCTTCCCGTGGGTCAATGTGTAGATCAATCAAACTTAGTCACCTCGTGGAGGAGTATCGTCGCGGTGGCTTCTCAATGTAAATTTCAACTGACAATGCCGGCTTCATTTATACTTCACGGTGCCTTCAAACTCTGCCATTCCGAATTTTGTACAAACCCTTTCCATCCCCATGCGATGCAGTAATGTCTCGCCAACAGTACAAACTCCTCGATTTCATCCATCCACTCGAGCTTGTCAATTCTCTCCTTTTCATCTTCCTGAATCCAATGTTTCCATATGAAGTCGATGCTTGCTGCTTTACCCTCAAATCCACGTTGACTGAGTCGTTGTCTTTGCTCTTCAAGGTTCGCGTATTTCTCTAGCGTTTGTAAATGGATCCCTCTTGCTGTCAAGTTCCGAACCATAGTCCTCCCAAAAGCGTCGTTGGGATTGATAGGTTCATAGATCACGACCGCGACAGTTGTAAATGGTTTGGTGAATTTATCAAGCACTGCATCTGCATCCTCGGGAGACAGATAGATCAGACAGCATTCTGAAATGACCAGCGTCGGTATATCTTCCAACGTTAGATCCACCGCTCGTAAGTCCTGTGCGTGAATGTGATAGTGGCTCGATTCAAGATTCCCTTGCGATATGTTCATGTCGGTGATGCGAACACCACTCAAATTCTCGATCGCTGTGGACGCTGTTTGGAGCCTTGAGATCTTTGTTCTGGTATTTGCCTCAAAATCAATTTCATGGTAGACAATATCCAAGTCTTGATATTGTCTTCTCAATCGAAAGTATCTCGTATCGCTTCCCGCTCCAAGGGAATATATTTGTTTTGGCCCGGGGTGGGATGCAAGGAAAGTGTCAACTAGTTTGTCAATTCCTGTTGTCCTCACGTATGTGCCTTGATATTATCAGCACAGTCGGATTGTGATCAAGGTTCCTACCTCGATTCATCAATGGTAACCGTCGTTGCACATATTCTGTTGTCAATAGCTTTGCAAATGGATCATCCATGTAGCCTGACTCAACAGCGCTGACGCGCGACATTGCAGCATCATGATCGGTTGCCTGTATTATCTCATCATTCGACTTTTGTGCCCTCGGCCCATTACGATCACGAAGGCCTCCAGACCTTAACGTGTTGAGATTCGGTATACGAGATGCAGCCATTTTGGTGTCAAGGCCAGTTATGTTTAGTAAGTTAGGTGATAGTATCTTGGGTCAGGCACATCGCCAAAATTACTTGTGTGGGGTGAAGATCGATATCTATACCGCCTAATGACAATCTCACATTCTACATGCGAATAACCAAGCATGCTGTCAGAGGGAATATATGTTACGGCAATAATCTCACGGTGGTCATGTATGGTCGTCATGCTGCAAGACATGAGCACTAAAGCAATAGAAGACGAGATCGGTCCTTAAGTCGCACAGTTTTTAGACCCTAAGCGTCAACTTGCGCGCATCGTATCGATTCACCTGAAGTCTCTGCTGTTACGATTATAGCAAAGCATTCATGATTACGATGTCAGGTACGGTACTAGCAGATTCTCGAGGCAACAGACCCAATGAGATAGTTGAAATATGAATATTTTATTCGTCCAATATCGTACGTCGCTTTATTTCGTTATGCTAGCATGTATATTTCCTAAGCATAGTTAAAGTTATTCCTGCATAATGGGCAGCTTGAACTGTTGGAACTTCTGAACCATCTAAACAAGCATGTCCCGTGGAAAGTATTCTTGCATGTTCCGCATTTCTTGTTGGGAGTCTGCATGTCCGTTCCAATAATACTGTAGCAGATAGCGCACTCGCTGTGTCCCTTCAAGACTCCTTGAACGTTCTTTCTAAATGCAATCAAGCCTTCGATAATGCTTCCCGTACTGAAGATAATGATCTGGATCGTTCTCAACCAAGACATCCAATTCTTCTCTGAAACTCCAACACGTGTTCGAGAGGTCACAGAAGGTGATTCCAGAGGATAAGTACCCGGTAAAGACACTGACAAGGATATTGGCGGATTCTCAGGATCAACAGCAATGGAAGCTACTAGCTCTGAACCTTTCACAGAGGACTTTATGATTAGTGGATGATCATCGTCGTCTTGTGTCGTTGCCCACTGGTTAACTTTAGCGAGTGACGCTGCCATAATCGATGGTGAAATATATCTTTGAGTCCATGTCTCCAAAGGCGACTTGACACGATTCTTCTGCGAGATGAACCATTCTTTTGTAAGGCCGGGAAGATAGAGCAGACAATTGTAGTAGACGTGGATAGTCAGTCCTACAGTCTCTCGCTCCGATTCAAGTTCGAAATTCTGAATATCGAATTTAGACGCATCAACGGGACGGCCAACAATTTGCAATTGTTCACAGACATAAGTCAAGAGACCATCGATCTTTTCCTGTTTCTTGATGTCTGTGGAATAAGCTTCTTGCAACTTGAAGGATGCCCCAGCGAAATGATCAAATATGAGATTCCACGCCAGGAGATACTGACGCGGCATTGAAGAATCCAACAGTTCGATGAGTCGGTCCGGTAAATTCACACTCGTCCCTTCTAGGACTACATCTAATGATAGCTGCTCCTGCTGTTTGGGTATCGTTCGATGAAGTATCTCAAATGTTGCGGACTGTACCGCCTCCACAGGTGACGCTAGGAGTTGGTACAGATTAGTATCATCCTGAACGTCAACATCTGCTAACTGCCGGCGCAACAGCTCAGCGGTAATAACAACTGGTTGGTTTACTGCTTGCAAAGAGTTGAAAAACTCAAGTTGACCAAAAAGATTTCGGTGGAGACTCGGCTTTGACGTACTCCAAGCTTCTTGCAAATCTTCGTTGACCTCGCCGCTTAGCATGTTCTTGAGTCGCGCATAGAGTCGCAAAGAAGCGTTCAGTGTTGGCAGGTCAAGCTCCTCTGTCCAGACTTTGTTGATCGACGCAATCATATGCTCCCAGTAATCGCCATAAATGTCTGCAACCAATGGCAGGATAGCAGACAACAATTTCATCAGCTCGGCCGATGGTTCTACCAGTAGAGAAGACACTAAGCTTTTCAATAAGAATACCATGCGTTGTGCAGGTATTGTTTCCAAAGCCTCCGATTGTCCTTGCAGAAGGACATTAAGCAGGATGACAGAGTTTGGCTTCTGATCAGTCGCATTTGCAACCAATTCATTGCAAATACGCTTTCCATGCGTTGATGATGGTAGATGTTCTCGAAGAACAGCGAGTATAGCTGCGCTCTGAACTGCATCAGATGAACGGTGAATTGTTTTCAACTCTTGCTCGTAATCTTGCAGTATTCGTGAAGGTCCACTGCGGTCGACATATTCGGTCACGATATATGTCCAAGCGAGTGCAGTAGGATAGTCTTTCATACTGTGTGCTTTGGGCAACCAGTAATCCAAGAAGGCATCCTGATCGAGCCAAGATAGAAGTAGCCTGTTGCCTTCGTTCAATGTATCCACGGCTTCCTGAGTCACTTCAGGCGTCGAGTGAGTCCATATCTCATTAGCCTCATCAATAGTCAATTTTTCATTCACAAGCTGTAATGCAAGTGGAAGATACTGCTGCAGTGCTTCGACTTTTGTCAAGTTTGATAAGTCAAGTTTCAGTACATACAAGACGAGCCGGAAAGCTAGCGAGAAATCATCAACATCTCGAACCGTCCCATTTTGAGTTGCTGCTGAACTTTGATATCGTGCGCCTTGCAAAGGGCTGGTGATTGTAAGCGCAAGAGGCCGAGCCACGTCTAGGTACGGTGCTAATGCATTTTTCCATTGTTCTGCTGTTGGTACAACCTCGTTGACATTGCTGCCTCTTGCTAGATCCACTAATGTGAATATTGACAGTGGCGTCCCTTGGCCATTTAGCTGCTGCTGTATGATTGGTAGTCCCGAACCGGTAGATTTAGAATTGAGCTTCGTGATGAGCGCTGTTGCTCGCTCGTTGCCCGTATCTGATAAGACTAGCAGCTTGGAGAGCAATGACGATCGATATTGTTCGTCAGTGATAGCACCTGTAGAAACAAGATTCTCAACGAGTTGAATTGAAGTAAGTTGAAGTTCGGATGACGCGTCTGGAGATAGATCGTTCTCTATCCGCTGCATAGCACTATGGTGGAGCTTGGTAAGCGACTCGTTTCGAAGTATTGCTATACACAGTTTGTCAGAGGTGAGTTTCTCTCTAAGTTGCATTTCGAGATCCTCATCGAGCTTGTCGGTTTTGGAGACATAATAACAAAGGGTACTTTCATGCTGTAAGAACTTCTTCGCAATATCGTGTCGTCCGCAGAGTACCAGCACATTTATCAACCTTTCTGCCGAAGGACTGTCGAGTAGCGCTGGGAAATCATCCTCCAGGAATGCTTGGAGCACAGAGTTTGACTTCTCGAACTCTGGCTGTTGGACAACTAATTCAACGACACCTGCAGCACCATAAGGTTTGCCATTCCTTGATTGTAAAAGCTGCAATGCTGCCTCAAGCAATCTTGCCTGGTAAGGACCTTTCAAGCCGAGTAGACGTTGCGCCTGAGCAATGACGGCATCTTGAGACGTCCTGAAATCTTTAGAGGTTTCTGGTTGCGAAAGCTTCATGTCGTCGATCATTGTCTGTATCAACTCGTTCCATGTCTTCTCAAATGCTGTAGTGTCAATCGCGGTAATGATAGCTCGACTGACTCGGGGATTGGTCGTCCATCCGTCTCCCCTTTTTGTCACGTACTGCACGACGATGGGCATAAGATGTTGGTCGATAAATTCGCTAGAGTCTTTTTCTTTCTTCGAGAACCACAAACATATATCGACATATGTCAACCAAGCGGTAACAGCATTAAGACGATCGGCAGCAGCGCCCGTCTTTAGTGCCTCTGCCAGCGACGAATAGTCATTAACCACTTCTTCGGGGATCATTCTTAAAAGTGTGGATATGTTCTTCCAAACATCTTCTGGCCCACCTTGCGAACCTTGTCGCAAGAATTGACTCAATCGCTTCGATACTGCTGTTTTGCCTGAGTAATCTGTCGTCCACAACTCCTGTCTCCTTTCTGTCAGGTTCACAAGAGCTTGTGTGAATTGTCTCGCTGATCCCACCTGACTCGAATGTAATGCTTTCGATATGAAGCACGTACTTATAACGCTCCAATCCAGATCTTTCGCGACCACCACCAATGCACATACGCCTCGTCGCAGATATGGGTCTTCGTGGTATGCAAATTGCCATAGCTTTGCTGTCAAGAGCTGCTCACCTTTGCCATCTCTTAACAACTGTCCAAGTATATGCATTGCTGTTCCAACAACTCTGACGTATTTGGCTTCTGCATCATCGGGGCTTGTAGTCCTCTCATCGCTGAGTGTTCCTTGGGATTGCACAACGATTGCGTCCTCGACATGCTCCAGTAAGGCATCCTTGTAGACTTTCCATAACGCTTTCTGTTTGTCGGGAGATGGGAAAGACTTGTCCAACGCATCTTGAGCAGTTCTTGCGACTGATTTGTCACTGTCGAATGTACCTGCTAGCCATGGTCCAATCACTTTTGACAGTAGAGGAGCGATTCTCTTTCCAGATGACGCTGTGAATGTTCCTTGTAATGAATGGGCGAGCTGACGTACTCTGCGAGAATTATCAATAGACGTTCGCGGGTAGATATCAGTCTATACATATTAGCTTATTCCTTGGATCAGTTGATCTCACACACCCATGCTGTCAATACCGCATCATCGATGACTGTATCGCTTGTCGTGTATTCCTGAAGTTCTTCAAGTGCTTTGCCCTTGGTTGTGCTGTCCTTCTTACCTAGATTTTTGAAGGCTACAACAACGTTCGGCGAAGATATGCGTGAGAGGTCGGGCTGTTCAGTGACGTATGAAAGTAAAGAGGAACTTGTCTGGAAAGATCCAAAACCAGCGAACGTATTGGCAGCACGAGCACTCGAGGCCTGTGATTTGAACTTTTTACTCATGATTTGGGTGGCTGATATGAAGGTGGGATGAAATCGTCTCGAAAAGTGAAATAAATTGGAATGACGTCGTCTGCAAAGAGGCGTGAGCGCGACTTAAATATTTCAGACGCGTTCTTTTGAGAGGACCTCGAGTAGGCTTCAACTGCGCTCTCTTGTGCCATAGCGCGGACTATCCAGCTGGCAGCCTATTGTATCGACCCGCACACGGTATCAGATCAGCAATTGAACCATCCATGAGGTTTTCATAAACGGTTGGGTATTGTCAGTTTTTGCTGCAGTCCTCGTAGCTGCGACCTTGGTACTGACGACAAGATGAAGTTCTTCATAGAGTCAGTGAACGTCCACCAAGGAGTCTTGTCTAACAGTCGCAGTTCTTTACCGGTGCTCTTTCCTTATCCGCGCATTTATCCTGAACAGTATGATTATATGTGTGATCTCAAACGGACGCTTGACGCGGGCGGTCACTGCGTCCTCGAAATGCCGTCAGGCACAGGAAAAACAGTATCACTATTATCCCTGATTGTAGCTTATCAACAGTTCTACCCGGAACATCGCAAACTAATATACTGCTCACGTACGATGTCTGAAATTGAGAAGGCTTTGGCGGAGTTGAAGGCACTGATGAAGTATCGATCAGAGCAGCTCGGTTATGTGGAAGACTTTCGAGGTCTGGGATTGACGAGTCGAAAGAACCTATGTCTCCATCCTGCCGTCAAGCGAGAGAAATCCGGTGCTGTTGTGGACGCGAGATGTCGTAGTCTCACGGCAGGTTTCGTGAAGGAGAAAAGAGAAAGAGGTGAGGAGGTAGATTTATGTATTTACCACGACAATCTCGACTTGCTCGAACCACACAATCTCTTACCCTCGGGAGTCTTCACATTTGACAACTTACTGCAGTATGGGGAACAGCACAAGCAGTGTCCATACTTTTCCGCTCGCAGAATGATGTCTTTTTGCAATGTGATCATCTATTCCTATCATTATCTACTCGACCCTAAGATCGCTGAACGAGTATCGAAGGAGCTTTCTAAGGATTGCATAGTCGTTTTCGATGAGGCTCACAACATAGACAACGTCTGTATCGAATCACTTTCGATCGACTTGACAGAAGACTCTCTGAGGAAAGCTGCCCGTGGTGCCAATAATCTTGAAAGGAAGATAGAAGAAATGAAATCAACAGATCAAGAGAAGCTGCAATCTGAGTATCAGAAGCTAGTTGAAGGGCTGAGGGAGGCTGATGAAGCTCGTGCTGAAGATGCTTTCATGGCAAATCCAACTCTGCCAGATGATCTCCTGTCAGAAGCCGTTCCAGGAAACATCAGACGAGCAGAACATTTCGTTGCCTTCCTGAAACGCTTTATCGAATACTTGAAGACGAGAATGAAAGTCTTGTATGTCATTCAGGAGACACCACCGTCATTTCTCGCCCATCTAAAGGAACTGACTTTCATTGAACGAAAGCCACTCCGATTTTGTGCGGAACGGCTTACATCGCTTGTTCGAACTCTTGAATTGACCAATATTGAGGATTACCAGCCCCTTCAAGAGGTGGCGACCTTTGCAACACTAGTAGCAACATATGAGACCGGCTTTCTCCTTATCCTTGAACCCTTTGAGACAGACCAAGCCACCGTGCCTAATCCAGTCATGCATTTCGCATGTCTAGATGCATCGATCGCAATCAAGCCAGTGTTTGAGCGATTTTCTTCAGTTATTATCACGTCTGGTACGATATCTCCACTCGAGATGTATCCAAAGATGCTCAACTTTACCACCGTCACGCAGGAATCGTATCCAATGTCTCTTCAACGACGATCATTCCTGCCGATGATTGTGACTAAGGGATCAGATCAACAATCAATGTCCTCAGGTTTCCAGTCTCGATCAGACCCTGGTATTGTGCGTAATTATGGCAATCTCCTGTTCGAATTTGCCAAGATCACGCCCGATGGTCTTGTCGTATTCTTTCCTTCTTACTTATATATGGAGATGATTATCTCGATGTGGCAAGGCATGGGTATTCTTGACCAAATATGGAACTACAAGTTATTGCTCGTCGAAACTCCAGATGCACAAGAGACCAGTCTTGCACTTGAAACATATCGCACAGCTTGTGAGAACGGTAAAGGAGCCATCCTTCTGTGTGTCGCACGTGGTAAAGTCTCAGAAGGTATCGATTTTGATCATCATTTCGGACGAACTGTGTTGTGTATTGGAGCACCGTTTCAGTATACGGAATCTAGAATTCTGAAAGCACGCCTGGAGTTCCTACGCGAGAATTACCGAATCAAGGAACAAGATTTCCTTTCATTCGATGCAATGAGACACGCAGCCCAATGTCTTGGCCGTGTATTACGTGGAAAAGACGATTACGGGATAATGGTATTAGCAGATAAACGATTCCAGAAAAAGAGGTCGCAGTTACCTCGTTGGATAGCAGAGGAAATATTGGAAGGTCAGACAGGACTCAGTACAGACGCTGCTATCGGTATGGCGAAAAAGTTCTTACGAAACATTGCTCAGCCATTGGAGGTGAAAATATCGGATGGCACAATAAAAGGTAAAGATAGTTGGACATACAGAGAGTTACTGATCTACCAGGAAGAACAAAAACGGAGGCGTGGAGAAGGTGATATGGGCAGAGAGGATGCAAATATGCACGGTTATATGATGAATGAAGTCAACGGGAATGGGGTTGAGAATGGCGACCACGAGACTAACGGTAATGGCCAAATTCATGATGAGTTTGACGATGGCGGTTTGCTCGACGACGATTTGATGGCAGTGGACGCTTGAACTCTTGGACATCAAATCTGCATACCCTGGAAAGATTCGGTAAAGAATATTGCTGCTGTTTCACAAATATGAATAATGGCGCTCTTGATGCTACGACGTAATGATATGAATATTCCCAATGCCAGCTCGCACCATAAACACCCTACACAATGCCTGATATACTCCATGCCACCGGCATAACGACATCAAATGAACCTGTTCCCATGTTACCTCTTCGTCCTGCCACGATTCTCGCACTAGGCGCAAGAAGAGGATCTGACTCTCCATAAAGCACAGCATCTTTTAAGAATCCCATGACGGTCTCGAAACTCATCTTCGCCAGGACACTACCACTCTCCTTGACAAGTCCGTTTCTGCTGAATGCCTTGTATTTCCCGCTCTGCGTCATCGCGTCACCAATCAGATTCAAATGTCTATTATCAACGGAGATACCGTGACCCTTGAAGACACCGTCAATCTCCTTTACTATCGTCATTCTCGCCGCTTCAACACCATACAAATTCAGCATATCGTGAACCGAATTGGTGTATACTGTGTTAGGGTTGATTATATGCTGGTAGTCACGCATAGCGACGAGGTTGACACCTTCGGTAGTGACAACTGGTTCTTTCAGATCTTCCTCTTTGCCATCGACCATTGTCTTCACTGGCTTTCCGTTAGGTCCAATGACTGACTCCATCAGGCAGACACAATTTGCCAAACCGGGTATGGCCTGAATGACTGATTGGTGTGCACATCGTTCAAGTATCGGTAGTAACAACAGCTTTGGTGTTTTAGAGTCATAGCTGAGACTGATTCGACATGACCTTCCTTTCGTCTTCGAGAAACGATACTTTTTGAGTTGTGGCAGCTTTCCCTTCAAAACATTCTCCAGCGTCTCATCTTCGGTATCGGTTTCAGTCTCATCGTCTCCGCTGTCTTCAGCGTCTTCTTCACGGAGGTTCTGTGGCTTCTCTTGCGCTCCGTCTTCATCATCAGACTCCTCACCTTCTGATTCGTTGATGATTGCTCTTTCATCCTCATCAGGTTCATCAAAGTCGTCTTCCCTTCTCATGCGTGCAGCAGCGTCTTTTGCATCGTCGAGATCAGCGTCTTCATCAATGTCGTCCTCGCCTCCCTCCTTTTCGACAGTTCTACCTTCCGGTCTAGCGACCTCTATACGACCCACGGAAACACCCACTGCGGGTACAGCTGCTGTGACTTCTGATAGAGTAGACTCCTTTGCCTTCTTCTTGAACTCGTCTTTGATCATCTTGTCAAGGCGTGGAAGGAATTTCCTTTCGAGAGCGGAAGCAACATCGGCGATTGTTATAGCATACTCCTCGGTATACTCCTTTGGATCATAGAAGTCGATGGAAATCTCGTAAAACTTTTCGTCTGCTCCAGATCTTTCTGTTACAGACAACTTGTCAATGACATGCGCTAAGGGTAATTTGCTGATACTCTTCGCGAAGCGCTCTGCATCGGTCTTAGAGATCTCTTCGATTGGTTTCAGTGTCATTGTCGGAGTCATGATATTTGCGCTTGCTGTCATAACAATCTCTCGTAGACGTGGGATACCCAAGGTGACGTTCTTTGCAGAGTGTCCAGCCAAATGGAATGTGTTTAAAGTCATCTGTGTAGATGGCTCGCCAACAGACTGCGCTGCAACGACACCAACAGCCTCTCCGGCGTCGACTATCGATCTCATGTATTTCAACTCCATAATAGACTGGAAAGTCTTCTTGCTGACAATGCCTCCCGGATTGGTCTTCTTGTCGCGAATCAACTTATCGGGATTGTCTTTGACGTACCTGGCCAAGTCTGCAGCAAAGGATTCTGATGTGCTACCGAAATGGCTGGCAGGTGGATACAATGTAAGGAGGGGATTGACGGATTCACCTCTCTTCACTCGTTTCAAGATTTGCTTCTGCTGTTCACTCATGCCTGTGTTCGATATTTTCTGTACAACTTCTTCGGCTCTCATAAACGTTGCAACAGATTGATGATTCTCAGCCAAAAATGTGAATTCCCTGAGATGCTTTTGTTTTGTTACCTCGAGAGCGTCTTCGCCGTACAGGAATTGGATGACTGCACCATTAGAAGCTTCTCTGACCGAGTTATCATATTCTGTCTTCAGTCCCTCTAAACCCTTAACGATACATCTTTGAAGATAACCGGATTTTGATGTCTTGACAGCGGTATCGATCAAACCTTCTCTTCCAGACATAGCGTGGAAGAAATATTCCTGCGGTCTGATACCTGTCAAGAAACGACCACAAACATATCCACCAGCAACGGGATCTGTATCGTATGCACGGAAGGATGGCAAAGTCTTTCCACTGACCATGACCGGAACACGTCGACCTTCGAGAACTTGCTGGCCAAGATTACAAGAGATCAAATTAGCATTGACATTCGATCCCTTCGCACCAGATAATGTCATGGCTTGCATCTGATTACGAGGGAATGGTTTTCGTAATCCTGCGGGTAAGCAAGCTCTGCTGACATTCTCGGTGATTGACTTTGTCTTCGAATTATACATCTGATCAAGCCCGTTCAATTTGTCGTCATCTCGTATGACTCCTTCTAAACGTGCAATCATCTGCTTGTCATCTTGCTCGATAGTCTTTGAGTTCAGGGTGACATATTCAGCCGATACTTCCAATCCAAGTCTCTTTGCTCGAGTTAATTCTTCCCGTCTTTTGTTATCTCCTTCTGGAGTCAGATACAAATCATCCATACCACAAGACCAGGCTCTTTCGTTCAGATATCGTGTGAGTAATCGACCGAGGATACTCAACAATTTTCCAGCTGTAACATGGCCATATAACTCATGAACGGAGTGAATGAGTCCGCCATTTGCTGGACCCATTTGATTCTTGTCCAGAATTCCTGACAGATGCTCACCGTCTTTAAAGATCACAACCTGCTCTGTATCTCGGAATGCTATCGTTGTAGATGTGACTTCCCATTTCGAAGGATCAGGTGTCGTTTTTTCGCCCCATTGGTCTGAGCTTGTCGAAGATTTGCTTGTGAGGTTCAATCCTCTGAATCTATCCGGGATGATGTTTTTTAGCACGGTTGTGATGACCTGCTTTCCGGTCCATAACATTTTTGGCTTGATGATAGCAGGCTCTACCATTTGAATTCTTTCGAAAACTGTATTGTAATCTTCCGGCCTTAGGCAGCTGTAGAGTAGTTGTTGGTATTGGTCTCGGTCAAAAAAGATATCTCTGCTAGTAAATTGCACACCCATAGAGATATGATCCTGAATCAGACCACGCAAAGGCTTTCCTGCCGTTGCTGATAGATATTGATGATCAGTATCCGCAATCTGCAGAGCTTCCGCTCTGGCGAGCTCGTTCTGTGGAAAATGCATGTTCATCTCGTCACCATCAAAATCAGCATTGTAGGTGTTACAATTGGCGTAGTGCATTCGAATGGTCTTCTCATTCTTCAGCACTCTTGCACGGTGACCCATCATGGAGGGCTTGTGAAGTGTAGGCTGTCGATTCATAACCACGACGTCTCCCGTCTGTAAGTGTCGGTACACTTTCTTACCATTTTCTCCTTTGACGCCTGGAACTGTTGAAGTGAGAAGCTGCTTTGCGAGAGCCTGGCGTTGCTCAAGTGATTTCTTCTTCAGGCTAAGCACCATACCATTTTCGTTTTCAATAGCTGATGCTCCAGGATACTTGTCACATCCGTTAATGACTGCTCTACTCATTGCATCGAAGTTGTGGCTTGTGACCGGTTCCGGATACGTAAGTTTCCTTGCAAAGACCAGAGGAACACCGATCTCATTTGTCTCGATGTTTGGATCAGGTGAAATGACACTTCGGGCTGCATAGTTGACACGCTTTCCCATCATATGCATTCGAAATAAACCCTCCTTCTTCTCCAATTCTTGCTTGATACCAGGCTCAGGTTGTCGTCCGGAAGCAACTGGGGGTGAGTCAATCAACGCATTTACCACTTCCTGGAGTGCAATACCAGCAGCAAGGAGTTGTGCATGTGTGCGTGGCCTAGTGACCTCAGCATCCGCATTCGCAGCCTTCTTCATCTCGCGCATCATGGAATATAGGTTGTTGGCAGCCGCAATGATCTTGTTCAGGGCAGCGTTTTGCGAGTGCTCCAACACTTGTCCAGGACCTTGCGGTGCAACGGGCCGGAACTTGTTTGGAGGCACAAGAACACTGGTGATGAAAAACATGTCTGCCCTAACAGCTTGTTTGCGACCAGGACCTGGTGAAAAAAGCAAGCTTACAATATCTTGCTCCCGGTCGAACAATAGTGTTAAAGCCGCGTGAACTTCTGCTGGTGTGAGGTACTGCTGTGTCTCGCTCGACTCCTCGATTTCCGCGGTCTTCATTGCAGCTTGTGTCTCAAGTGCATTCTTCATAGCGATCTCATCCTCAGCACCATGCCTTTCGCCATTTGTCATTATTGCCTTCTCTTGACTTATCACCAGCAAAGGGTTTGGAGCCTTTCGTCCCTCTACAAACATAAGTTGGCGAGCTCGTTCGAGTAAGGGTTTCCTGAATATCTTTGTACTCTTGTCCTTTCTGTAGGAGGGCGTTATTCCCCCACATCTAGTACATTTCTTAACGAGAGCGACGTCCTTCAGAAACTTCGCGATAACCTCTCTGCGTAGTTCGACAGCAACAGGGTTTCGTATTTGAGCGAGCTTGTCATCCTTGTCGACCTTTGATTTCCGTATGCATTTAGCGACGAACTTCTCTCTTCGATCAATCAGGTCATCCAAATCCTCGTCATCGTCGTCATCTACGTCCATCTCATCTTTGCTCTTCTTCCGTCTCGCTCCGATTCTATATCTCTTCAGCTTGTCTAGGTCTGTCAATAATCCATGCTGGAGCAATCTCAATTCGCATGCTGTCTGGTGGATCAAGTTCCGGGGCATTCTGAAATAGTGGCAGTAGATGCATTTCGATCGAAGTAATCGTAAGGTCATGTCTAAGTATTGTGCATGGTAGCATTGTGTAGGAAGTTCGATATGACCGCAGTGTCCCGGACAGTGTAGAGCGTTCATACGACATGTTGCGCAACTGAGATTGTCAGCTTGGTCAATATTGGATCTGCTGCACCTACTTGACATTGAGAGCAGATATTGCTCCCAAAGCTGGATCGTGTAGACCTCCAGGTGTAGGACCTTGCATCGAGTCCAATGCTGGAGTAACATGAACGCGCTTCACCGAGATCCTCCTGATCTCTTCAGCCTGCAATCGCGAGAACTCCAAACCCCCCGTACTCGAGGCGATTGGATGTATAATTCCCGCCATTTTGTTGTTACAGGCTGATTGTCGCACGAGTGTCAGTGCTATTACTTCGATTTAGATGCGGGCAAAGTTCATGCGCATAACTTTTTTTTCGGAGAAGGCAATGACGCCAAGGCAACTTTTCCGACCGACGACAAAGCGATCAGGCACTCACTACCGCAGTCTGACTCCCTGTAGCAACTTAAATTGCCGTCATCAGTTTGGTGAGTTACTCGCAACTATGGCAGACTTGTCACTAAAGCGACCTCATCCCGAAGATGGAGATACACTGGATTCGAAAAGAGCAAGATCCAATAATGGTTCACCAAGACCAACAACACCCGCATCAAAACCTGATGTCAGCGCGATGCTGGCTCAGGCGCGAGCGAAGGCTGAAGCTCTCAAGGCAAGAATGGCAGGAAACAGGCTTGCGACAAGTACGAATACAGTCTCTTCAACAGTACCGGCTCCATCAGCAGCTGCCGACAAATTAGCACAGTTGAAAGCAAGAGTTGCAGCAGCAACCAGTCGATCGCAAACATTAGCGAAGCCTACCTACACTCCTCCAATCCATAACGAAGATCTGTCTCGAGCAAGAGGCGGGCTGGGTACTGCACTACATCCTGCATTGCTGGGAGATAATCAGGAGAAGAAGAAACAGCCTAAACCTATTCCTAAGAAACAGCAATTAGATCTATCAGGTCCCTCGATTGAAGAAATCAAGCAAAATCCGTATTTCGATTCAAGTTTGAGCACGAAGAATGTCTCTGCAAAAGGACGGTCATCTCGTCAACTCATTTTCAATGAACAGGGCAAATACATACAACAGGCCGCGGCGCTGAGAAGACAGGCACAATTGGAGGACATGAAAAAAAGGATCGCGGAGCGCGCACGACAGGCTGGTATAGATGAAGACTTGGACACAGAAAAGTCGTTCTTAGTTCCAGCGCCTCCAGAAATTGAGTGGTGGGATGAGAATCTGGTTGATGGCAAGAATTATGACGGCAAACTTAAGATTGATACCCTTGATTCAATTATTACAGTCTATATTCAACATCCGGTCTTGATAGAGCCTCCTCAGGAAAAGAATATTCCTGCACCTAAACCCATGTTCCTGACAGATAAGGAAAGAGCAAAGCTTCGACGACAACGGCGAATGGCTGACCTGAAGGAAGAGCAAGCCAAAATCCGTCTAGGTTTAGTCGAGCCGCCACCACCGAAAGTCAAGAAGAGCAATCTTATGCGTGTTTTGGGAGAACAGGCAATCCAAGACCCTACAGCAGTGGAAGCACGTGTGAACAGAGAGATCGCTGATAGAAAGGAGCAGCATGAAGAAATGAATGAGGATCGTAAACTTACGAAGGAGCAGAGACTTGAGAAATTGGCCAAACAGCAAGCTCAGGACGAAGCCAAAGGTATCTATCAACGAGTATACAAGATTGACACTTTGGCGAATGGTCAACACCGGTACAAAATTGCCGTCAACGCGAAGCAACAAAATCTTACCGGCGTTTGCATCATGCATCCGAAAATGAACCTAGTCGTAGTTGAAGGCGGAGAGCACAGTATCAAATTCTATGACAAATTGATGCAGAACAGAATCAAGTGGCAGGAAATGGAGGCGCCGAGGGCGGTACAAGAAGGCAATCGGGAACAATTGGCAAAATGGCTTGAAGCAGAAGACGAAAATGGCGAGCTCAAAGATCTGAGCCTCAACAAATGCGATCTCATATTCGCTGGTCAATCCAAGAGGAGAAATTTTAGAATGTGGCTAGGAGCGAAGATATGTGAGACAGATGCTCAAGCAAAGGATGTTCTCGCAAGAGCAAAGATGGAAAGTATGTGGAATGTAGCAAAAGGTTTCAAGAAGGAATATTGAATCAATAATTACTTCTTTGAAGCAAGCCTAATTGCTGAGAAGCCTGTTCATGATACGCTAGTTGGGCGTAACGAGCCACCAACGCCGTCGCTTAGTGAATATCCTCATGTCAAACTCCAGTAGCCCCTTTGAGAATCATTAAATCCCAAACAAACCAGCATGCCATTAGAGGTCACAACAATCGTCACCTTCCACATGTCAAGTCGTTACAACAGCCGATATCCCGTGTCTTATCCTGCTCAGATCATTCTCAACGGAGTCCTGGTTCCAGCGTACCCCTGTCTCATGAACTTGTATTTAGGAGGCACAATCTGCAGAATCCGAAATGCCTCTCTCACATGTCGGGGCTCAACAGGTGTTCTGCCCTCCTCCGGCATTTCAAAAAGAGTGCAGACCTCTCTCTTGCGCTTCTTGGACGCTTCTTCCCCACGGCCGATGCTTGCCTTCTTGTTTCGAAGATCCTCGCTGTTCTTGACTTTCAATGCTTCTTCGGTCAAAGTCTGGACGATCTCGAAGGTCAAAAATCCAAGGATATCCACGACATCGTCGTTTGGTTTGCTGTCTATGACTGTGCCGAATCCAGCCCATTCCTTGAAGCGTTTGCCTTTTCGGAAGGTGAAGCTCGCTTGTCGACAATCAGACCAGTAGACATATTCGTCTCTAGTCATGTTTCTGGTTCTTTCGTCGGCTGAGGCAAGTCTTGCTAAGGTCGCTTCGTTCTGTTCTTCCTCCTCTTCGTCTTCTTCATCTTCACGTTCTGGAACCTGTTCTGAGTAGAATGATTGAGCTTCCCATGGCAAGATGAGTTTCGCTTTCTTGTTGGTTGTGGTCTTCTGTGGTGCAGCAGGATTTGCTCCGGGTCCAGCAGCCTGTAATTATTAAGTAAGGGTCCACGGCCTGAGAACAGGTGACTTACATCTTCTAGATCGAGTGCGTCAGCATCAGCGCCTGCTTTGTCATCGGAATCTTTGACATTCTTTCTGACATCCTTCCACGAGAGGAACGTTTTGAGTCTTGAGACTTTTGCAGTATTGTGTCGAATTTGAAAGATAAGATCAACAATAGATATAGATTTGGAGCCTCTTCTGTTCGCAAGTATAGTAGCTTCCTTGAGCTGCAAAGTGTTAGTATCTTTCAATGTTGTTACAATAAAACCTACCATCTCCAGCACCTGTTCGCGAACAATCTCTTCAATCATCCACGTAGTCTCTGCACTAGGTTCTGCTGTCTCACCACTGACAAACATCATCTGTCCAAGAAGGTAGGTTAGTCTTGCTTTGAATTCGGGCATTGTTTCCTCCTCTTCTTGGTCTCTTGCTTCTTCACATTGAGTACTTGAGGCAGAATTGGCAATATAGAGAGGTCTGTGAGTCTCAATTGAAGAGGGTTCATCGTCAACTTCATCCGTGTCTGAGAAAGATTCAGATTCAGCGGTCTTTCCCAATTCAGTATCTACATCAGTATTCGGAGCGGTCGACGGAAGAAAAAGCAGTTTGCCCTTGACGAGTTCTCGTTTGTAAGCAGGATCTAGCGGAGGATCTGGAGGTGGATCTTCATGCAAGAGTCTGGCGTGAGTAGAGTCTCGTCTGGAAGTGCTTCTATCAAACAAGTCGACCGGAAACAAGTCCATGAATTGGCTTGGTGTTGTGATGGATGGCAGTCTCCGTACGATTTCAGGATCCGAGACGTTAGATAAGCCCACGCCAGCTGTTGCACTCTGTATGTCCTGGACTGATCCTGTCATCTCAGATGTTGTTTTCTTCTTCCTGTCATCTTCAAGTTGAAGGAGGTCTGAACGTGATCGAGACATGTCTCTTCGAATTGATCTAGGTCGTTGCGATGTGACCGATCGCCTATCAACATCGGCTCCTGGACCTTGAACTCGATTCTGATCTCCATCTTGTTTCGATCTTGACATCTGCTGCCGAGCAATCTGCATTGACCGATTGTATCGCTTGTTGGCCTCTCGCAATTCAGCAAGAACGGATGTGTCTAGTTGGTCGGAACGAACATGGACGATAGACGGTTCGTTTCGTAATTGCTGACTGCGCCTGAAATCCACCTGTCCTGGTCGATCTAGACTCGTCATAGAAACTTGATCGAATGGTGGTTGATCAAGGCGTCTCAGTTCTCGACCAGCCAGGGCTGAGGACCCTTCGTCATGTAATATGCGTGATAGATGTCGAGGACTGTCAAGACGCTCTGCTGTACTCTTTGAATTGGTAATATTGCGAGGAGCCATCTTTATTGCACATACATATGGCGGTAAGTTTGAGATGAAGACTTTGAAAATTGATCCTATTGATCATGTCGATGAACAAAGTGCGTATCCATATGCTTTAGACAACAATTTGTTGCTAATGCTGTTCCCGAGATGCTGCCTTGTGCTTTGTTCATGTTCGCTACCAACACCACAGCAACACGATACGCGTCGGTGCAGCATATTCTATCCTGTTCTCCAGTACTTCGATCTTCCACACGCCTTATAGACCTTACTACTGACCCTGTCCCTTGTGCGACCAGTGTTCATGTCTGTACATACCTGTTGGATCTCCTGTCGATACTTTGCAGGACGTTCACCCGCCATCTTGAACACACACACACGGCTTCTTCGCCTCTCTTGTCCGTGTCACCTCGCGTCAAACCAGTCGATCAATACACAGCGCAGTGGTGTTCAATAAGTACTGAACTTCAATTAGAGTTGGAAGCCTCAAGACAAGGTCCGCGCTTGGAGGTTAAGGTGGCCGCAGATCATCCGCGTTGGTTTTCCAAAAAGCAGAGAGTGACAAATTTTACAAAGCACACTCTACAACCATTCACAACACGAGATTCACTATGCTCTACCTTGTAGGTCTCGGCCTCGCTGATGAGGCTGATATTACCGTAAAGGGTCTAGAAGTGGTGAAGAGGGCGGAGAGAGTGTATCTCGAAGCCTACACCAGTATTCTGCTTGTGGACAAATCAAGACTTGTAAGTAATTGTCTATTGCTACAACCTTTACTGACTCTGACAGTCGTAGGAAGCATACTATGAAAGAGAAGTTATTATTGCCGACCGTGAAATGGTCGAGTCTTCCAGCGACGATATATTAGCAAATGCAGACAAAGCCGATGTTGCGTTCCTGGTTGTGGGTGACCCATTCGGGTATGTTGAAAGAGAGCGCACATGTTTCTTGACTAATTCTTCAGTGCTACTACCCATACCGACCTCGTTCTGCGTGCGCGAGAACTGTCTATCCCTGTCCAGACGATCAATAATGCCTCCATCATGAATGCGATTGGTACAACCGGTTTACAACTCTACAACTTCGGTCAAACGGTCAGCATGGTGTTCTTTACAGATACGTGGAAGCCATCGTCCTTCTACGATCGAATAAAAGAAAACGTTTCGATTGGACTGCACACTCTTGTTCTAGTAGATATCAAAGTCAAGGAACAGAGTCTGGAAAATATGGCTCGAGGAAGGAAAATATACGAGCCCCCAAGATACATGACAGTCGCACAATGCGCCAGTCAGATGTTGGAGATCGAAGAGGAGCGTAAAGAAGGAGTGTACTCTGAAGACAGTCTTGCGATCGGTGCAGCACGTGTCGGCTCAAACGAGCAGCGACTTGCATGTG
Source organism: Camptophora hylomeconis (assembly GCA_032357745.1). NCBI lineage: Eukaryota > Fungi > Ascomycota > Eurotiomycetes > Chaetothyriales > Chaetothyriaceae > Camptophora > Camptophora hylomeconis. Next base: position 79,364 of record JAOTMB010000003.1, on the reverse strand, counting down.
GAACACTGAAAGAGCTCAGCGAAATTGATCTCGGACCACCACTACATAGTTTGGTTCTGGTCGGTAAGCGCGTCCACGAGCTTGAGAGAGACTACATCCGAGCCTTTGCAGTAGACGTCGCGACATTCGATGCGAGTTGGAAGAAATATCATGAATAGAATCGATCGCCAAGCGCGAATAGAACTGAATCATAAACGGCTACCCGCATGAGAATCCTAGTAACACGAAAGTAGCACAAACGAAAGAGATTGTGAGACCAATTCCTCACTCTTCAACTATGTAAGAAGGACGCTCTTAAAACCCTCTTCGCTTCTCCCCGCAGTTACAACTTCTCCATACCAGCCAGCACCGGCTCTAATCGTCGGCCCCAAACATGCCCGTCTACCTCGTCCACGGCTTTCGCTGGCCACGCGAAGGCTTCACAGGTATTCGCGTCCACGCCATCGTACAGAACCTCGAAGATTGTAGTGTCGAATACATTCAGAATGAGAACTCAAAACAGGACATTCTGGAGTCGTTCCAGAAGATGCTACCGGACGCGATGAAAGAGCTGGGAACACTGGACTTCATTGAACAGTATGACCCTGATGATCTCAGTGATCAGGCCGTTAGTCAACCATACGCGTATGTGGCGGACAAAGTGGTTACAATAGCTGGTGGGAAAGATGACGCGACCGCGACCGCAAGTACACCACTAAGCATGAATGTGGAGGAAGTCATTGCAGATGGACCAGGATTGTCATCACAAGCATGGGAAGCTCTAGCAGACCTCCGAGACAAGATAGCAGAAGGAGAGAAGATAGGATGGTGGGTTGTATACAATGGCGATCCTGAGAGAGGCTATGATAGTGACGAAGAGACGGAACGTGTAACAACACCTACACAAGAACCAGTATCTGCGCCAGAAGAGAAGCCAGCTGTCCCTCCAAAGTCACCTACAACACCATCTGCCTTACCGATGAGAGAGAAAGCTGTCGAACAACTGCCGTCACCTACCAAAGAAGCTATTCCAGAACCCCCAAAGCTAAAGGAAGTAGCCAAGGCGTCTGGATTCAGGAAGAAGTTCTTTGGCAAGAAGTCATGACCAATACAGGCATTGAAACAGGTGTCCAATGATGATCGATGCGAAGTCCGTCTTCGATACTGGAAGCCACTGGTAACCTTGTCGTGTCATGTGTCCTGTACTAGAATTGGATATGACTCAATGGAATGAATCAATTTAAGGAGTCATCAGGGTATTCATGAAGACACAAATTGGACATGTGTCATTACAAGATGTAAATCTGGGCAATTAGCTGCGGCCATCAGTGTCAGATGAATAGGTGGTAGCTACGCGGTCACGGCAGGGAGGGTCCTAGTAGAAGAATACGGCCATGGTAAAACAAGTGTCGTCCAGTAATCCGTATCGTCATGATCGATGGTGTCAAATTTAATCAATAGCTTTTGTACAACGCTCTAGTATCGTGTATCCTCATCAAGTGATTCGCAATTCACTCGCTCGAATGTAGGTTGTGTCAATGCAATTTAGGTCGTAATGTCAATCTGCAAGAAGTTCCGGCCAAGTCTTTTTGTGAGCCGGCTTTCCTGCGCTCCTTCAGCTCGATGATCCATTAGTTGTCTCATAGCATAGATCTATCCAGGTCAGGTATAGTCGATGTTTCACAGGAGCTTCATACTAATAGCGTCGATCGTCATATCCTCCGTAGCCACCACCATATCCGTATCCTCTTGGTGGAGGCGGACTTCTTGGTCTTGCGTAAGGATCGCCATTTCTGGGATATGGTTCACCATAGCCACGTGCTGGAGGTGGAGGTGGTCCTCTAGCATCATAGGGTTCGTCATATCTTCGTGGAGGGGGTGGGCCATAATCTCTCGGAGGTGTCCTACGACCATATCCTCGGTTGTAGTATTCATCAGGAGGAGGTGGACGACGACCCGGTGAGCGTTCTCGGTATCCTCTTGGACTGTAACCGCGTGGTGGAGGTCGACCATAATAATCATCAGGAGGTCCATATCTTCCTCTTGGTGGTGGTGGAGATCGTTGACGGTAGTTTCGGATGTCACGTTCGTCCTGGATCTTGAAACGGTCAACCAGTGTAACGTTAAATATGAATTTGCTTACATCTGCGGTGCAAGTCAAGACAGAGCCTTTGAATTCACGTTCATTGCACTTCTCCACAGCAGTCTTCAGATCGGTGCCAGTCTCGAATTCAACGAAACTGCAGTCATTAGATTGATGGTCTCTTGTATTGACTTACTCACCCTTTCCCGTCACCTCTTCCAGTTTCTGAATAGACGACATCGAGCTGTGCCGTACTGCGAGCGAAATCTTTCAGATCCTGAGAAGTCAGTCTGCGCTCACAGAAGTATTGGACTATCTCACCTGCCAACTTGTCTCTGGCTGTAATCCAGTAATCTGCATGCGGTAAATTGTTCGTCGAGGTCGCGGGGCTTGTCTCTCTTGATGACCACCATATTCATCCTTTCTCTTTGGACCTCGCGCAAACTGCACAGTCAATCTTGAACCTTTCAGCTCGGTACCATCTATCGGGAGTGAGTAAGTATGACGGCAGGCTCGTGGCACGTACGAAAAGCTAGAGTTATTAGCTTGTATTCATGTAGATAAGGTTCGCGACATACCGGGAACAATATCTCGTGCATCTAATTGATCTTCATATTCAATGAAACCAAATCCGTTCATCAATTTGATTTCCTTGATTGACCCCTCTTTGTGATCAGCAAAATGAGCCTCGATATCCTCTTTGGTGACTGGAAGTCCGAATCAGTCCATGAATCCAGAATGCGCAAGTCCAGGTCCTGGAAAAGGCCATTGCCGTACCATCTCGAGGAAGATTGCCCAGGTATAGTCTCGTAGAGCTGACTGCGTCTGCCATTGCGGTCAGGAATAAACCAGGAACCTTTAGAAGTAAACCAGATGACCGAGGGATTGAATTCCTAACAATGAATGTCGCGTATGTTGCGAGTTGATTGTCAAGTGGAATGGAAAGCTTAGAGCCTCACTTTGCGGAGGATATCTTGGCGGATATCAGTGTTACAACGCGACTTCTCTAATCTTCTCCGCAATTCATTGCGAGTCGAGCTCGGACCAACATCCTTGGCTTCGACAAACGTACAGTGCTATTTGACCATCATGTCCTCAAGCAAATTGAATCCCTCAGCATTTGGTACAATGTGAGAACTTCACCAATGGATAGACGGTACTCAGTGACATCAACCACTATTGGACAGCAAGATTTTCGAGCTGATAAGGCCCGAACTACAATACGATTATTCCTGCCAATGCCGGGAGCATTATTCTTATTACATGTTTCTCTTCCTAGCACTGTTAAGGATGTACAATGATTGAGGTCGAACGTGCCAGCAACTTGCAGTCTTTACACAAGGTAAGTGCAGCATGGACAATTCAGCCCGCTGGATGTCAGTGTTGATATACGTTCACTGGCTTTATCACCACTCAAGGCCATCACCACACAAACGATGTACACGATCAAAGTCTGTTATACCAGCGAGTGTCTATCCGCAATTATCCAAGATATATCACTTACGCGAAGCAAGTCTCGAATCAAATCTGTAAAGCAAAGTAATAGCCAATAGTCCACGCTAAAGTAAGTCGACGTGTGTTTCCAGCTTTACTGGACGTCTTTGAGTAGCCAAGAAGTATAAATGGTTCCACCAGCCATGGAGAAAACATAAATGTTATAAGTCTCTACGCATGCATATTTCTTCGCATTCGACCATAGGACATGAGAAAAAAGGGCTTCCCGTCCGCTCAGCCATACTCAAACCATGTGCCGGTGGATTAGTAGTTTGGTGGGTGACCACAAGCGAATCCCCACTGTTGAATGTTTTTGCTTTTTGGATCCCGGTGATACATTGGTAAGAAAGGGAAGAAGAAGGGATGGCAGTACTATTGTAGTAAATAGAGGTGGTGGATTCATAGATCTTGCTTGTCTGCTCGTTTGTTTGCTATCTACCCTTCATCATCTCCAAGACGCTCTTATCATTATCTCCTGATTCAAATGTCGTTGGAATCTTACCGTCACGATCTGCCTTCTCAAATTCTTCTGGATCGTCGACGTGAACTCCTACTGCCTCTGCTTCGATTTGTCTTATTGGTCCAACGAACCATTTTCTGGCCCAGAGGAACCAACTTGCCATGCACCATAGTGCGATTATACCAACGGCCACGGGTGTGTAGTTCAGAGTCTGACTGTTAACTGGATTCAATTCTGGCAAGCAGAAGATGATGGTGATGAACCCAATCCATAATGTCGCAACTAATGCGACGGGTCTTGAGAACATACCCAAGTTGAATGGTCCATGGATGAATCCTTTGGGGTTGATCAGTCCAATGAAAATTGGGATACCGTAAGAAAGGTAGAGTCCGATGGTAGCAATCGATGTCGCTGCCGCAAATGCAACAGCACTACCAACACTCGGAACAGCTAGTAAGAATGCAAGAGTTATTGCCAACCAGATGGTACGAATAGGAGAGTGCAATTTCTTGTCCACATGATGGAAGAAATGTGGTATACCTCCATCTCGAGCGAAACTGAACATCATTCGAGAATTACTGGTGATACTGAATAGTCCACAATGCCAGACACAGAGAATGATCAGAACCATAAGTATAGTTGCTCCAGTCTCTCCAAAGATGTCGAGGAATATCTGTAGTACTGGTTGGCCAACAGAACTATCCACTGTGTTGTCGAAGTCCTGGATGCTGAAGAGGAGTGAGACTAAGAGGAAGAATCCGAAGATAGCGCTAACTCCAACAGACGTGATGACACCTACTCAGTCAGCATCGATAGCTATTCACGTTATAGGTAGACTTACCCCAAGGTGCGCTCCAAGCGGCATTCTTCGTTTCTTCTGACAAATGTGCCTAGAGAATGTTAGGAATCAGAAGCTCAAAGAAGGTGTGGAAATTGGTTGATGTTAAAAGTTAGCACGTCCAGCAGGATATCAATCCCTCAGGCCTGTCTAAAACCTTCACATCTTCAAACCTTTACTTACCGACGCGTCAAATCCGGTAATCGTATACTGAGACATCAAGATACCGATACAAGCAACATAAGCAGGGGAAGCGCGAACACTCCATCCTGGATCTCCAGTACCATCGTAAAAAGTTGCAAATACGAACTTCCCAGATTGATGTGTTGGAGCTTTGGCGAGCACGGCGACAGCTAGAGAGAAGACTCCTAATGAATGCAATACGATGGACACATTGTTGAGATATCGAAGAACACGTACACCAAACGTGTTGACCATACCATGGGAGAAAAGAAGAGCCGCGTAGATGCCTACAAAGTCAACAACACACTCTTCGAGATCAAGGTCAAACTCACCCAAAGTCTTCCCAGCAGAAGGTTCATAACCCCTTACAGAAGCCAAAGTAGAAATAAGCCCAGCACAACCAAAAGTGATCCCGGTCGTAACAGCAACTTGACCCAAAAGGTTGAACCACCCAGTGACCCAACTGGCAAAAGCAGCATGTTTCTTCGGAGCCAAAATAGCAGCCCAAAAGTACGGTCCTCCAGCACTAGGAATCGCACTGACGATCTCAGCCATACCCAACGCAACGAACATGGTGAAGAATGCGACCACAATCCATCCACAAGACATGACACCTGGGCCACCCGTGGTCAAACCATATTCGAACAAAGTGGTGATACCAGTGATGACCGAGATGATGGAGAAAGAAACACCAAAGTTGTGAATCATGGACCAGTCACGCTGTAGTTCTTGCTTATATCCGAGTTCAGCTAATCGACCTTCATCTCGGGATTTGGAGCGTAAATCTTGAGTTGGCGCCATACTGTTGTCAAGTTCTACCGTGTCGCGTCGCCTCGCCTCACAAATTGTCGTAGTATAACTCCTGCACAATATCACGCAGCAATCGGCGCGAGAAGAACGACACGAAATGAAACAGAACAAAATAGATAAATAGATAAGTAAGTAGATAGAAAGGAGGAAAAGAACGGAAGAACAATGAATGAAAGCAATACGAGAACCGCACGAGAGGCGCGCTCGGGTTCTATTTCGAATAGCGGTTAGTCACTTACCTGAGTAGCTATCTAGTCAGCTCGCTAACTAGTAATATAGTACCGTGGTACGAGTAACGCGCCTCATACAGTATTGTGACAGAGCAGAAGCCTATCAAACCCAGTGGCTCAAACGCCAAAGAATGTTAAGGGTCTGGATTTAGCCTGCAGGTTACATTACTTTACGTAGCGTGCGTATTGCGCATTACGCTCTCAGTGAGACTGCGGGTGAGAGTACGAATGCTAAAGAAAAGGAAAGCTGGAGATAAGCTATCACTACTGCAACGTACAGATTGTAATGGTAACTTACCAACTTATCAGTGTCAAGATGGACGAATCGATGGACGTGCTCTGGCTGGGGTTAAGGTTTGGGTTTTGGGTCTAGACTTTGATTGGTATCGTCGAGGAGCGGAAATGAGCGCGCGCTCATGTTCATGCTTGAGATAGTGTGGAACGTGGCGTTGTGGTTGTGACTGAGATGGATGAATGAGTTGTAGATGGGATTCGATTATACAGTCTTGAAATTGTTGATTTTGACGAGTAATTATTTGTGTTGAATAGAGACATCATGAGAAGTAACTCAACTCAGTTTGAGCGGAAGTTGCGGTGTACTGGTTGATGTATTTTTATTGTTCACGGTGAACCGTAGCTCCCAGCATTTTGATGAGTCTCGCTTCGTCTTGACACCTTTTAGCTTGTACTGACCACACAAATCAACGATATCATCTAGTCGATGGTTGTGGCTTACTGCGATACATTGCAATACACCAGACTCAATAAGGTTCACACGGTTGCAACAGACCACGAGGTCTTACGAATACTGTACCTTACAGCATGCATACTGCACAACAGAGCGCCTCTTCAGCCACGTTTCACAGGTAGCCTAACAGCTACAAAACTCTCAGGACAAGCCCGACTCTTGATTACTTCGCTGAAGGTATCAGATGCACTTTCTAGGCAAATCTGGCGGGAGGGAGTACGGTTACTACTGACTTGATGCAGCAACCCATGAAAGAATAGTCCGAGTATTGCTAAACCATTCATCCCTGTTGCTGAGCTCATCAAGAGGTTGGAGGTATCAGGTTATTCCAGCTCGATAGCAGAACGATATCGATGACTCTATTCCCGGAGCTGTCCCTGCGGTATTTAATCCTTCATTTTCCCCTACATTCTATTCTTTTAATTCCACCAAAAGCTAACACTCACGCCCATTGAAATACTCCGAACATAATGCCACCACCCAACAGGAATATACAATGCCTGTCCAGCTTCAAGCACACACTCGACATACGGAACCCGACTAATTCCAGGATAGATTTCGTCCCAATCTTCATGAGGAGATAACTCCATAGCGGCGACGTCGATGTTAGATGTATTCGACATATCTATTGTGCCTTCTCCATGTGGTGCTGGCTCTCTTCCTTTAGGCAACAAACTCGACGTGTGAAGAGGAGAGTAGAGACGTATATATTTCTTTCCGACGACTTGACATAAGATGTTATGATAGCGGTCGTGATGTAAAGGAGAGATTGTCCATGGTGGGCCGAACCAGATGTTCATATGGACTTCGTCATCCATTTCTGTGATCGGCATCTTCGTTTTGGTTGATGCTGTCACAGAGATATCTGGTGTCGGTGTGTCGAGGTAGCAATAGTCAGGAATAGAAATATCATCTCTCAATGAAGGAATTTGTCTTAGGAGATCGTGTTGAGCTAGATATGCGGTAGGTCCAGGAAACAAGATGTGTTGATTCAGGAACGCTTTGAATGACATGATTTCCTGTCCCCAGTCATCGTCGACATAGCTTCGTCCAATCTCGATCGGTACAAGACGACGACCTCCTATCGTGCTGTTAAGCCAGTAATTTGCATCTTTCCATCGGTCGAGTGCTGGCCATTGTTCAAGAATACCACCAAGGACCAACGGCTGCTTCGTTTGAAACATGTGTTTCCGAAAGGCATTCATAGACGGACAAATTGACGTTGCAATGGGAAATGTTATCCTTGGTATCGAGTACTGGTCCTGTGGTAAGATTTCCTGTTCCTGTTTGACCTGCTGTGTCTTGCCTATGATATCGAAAAACGCATGTATGAGATCTTCTCTACCCATGCCGCCAGCCATAATCAAAGCCATGTCAAGTAATCGTATAATTTCCACTAAGATGGTTTCACGTTCCTCGTCGGAGCGAGATACATCAGGCAAGAACTCACGCATTCGACCCAGTGCTTTGAGTACACTCGTGTCAGTATACAGACGAAACCAACATGCCTGGACATCCTTGAATGGAAAGACATGTAATCTCTTGTCAGCGAGGTCGAATAGTTCATCTTTCTTATCGAGGAGGAGTGACAGATCTACATCTTCACATTGTCTGATGGGATCCTGGATGTCATGCTTTTGCACCTCTTCAAAGCATACATCAATAAATTCGAGGGCATTGTCCTCGTCGCCATCGGACCTTGCTGATGAAAAGCTCATTACAAGAAGAAGTCGTTCTCCTGAAAATCGTACTGGATTACAAATTTTGGATGACAGGGAGTAACGTAATATCTTGCCACGAGAATATGTGAGGGTCACGTCAAACGCATGTAAATACTGGAAGTGCAGAGATACATCTGACTAGAAATTTCAACCAAGCCAGTCATTGTCACAGTCACAGGAGCAAATGAAGACAGGACAAATACGATGGGACGAGAAGTTCAAAAGACTATCGAGTCGTACTGTAATTCAATAGTGGAATAATACTCGTGTAAAAGCACCCAACCAAAACGTCGACGACCATCGAATTACAAACCGAAATAAAACATCACAACTGAATAGAATAGGAAGAAGAAAAGAGAAGTAAAGGTAAATAAACAATTCTTTTCAAAAAGCACCAGCTCGAAGAAAAAGAAAGGGTATACATTCTGCTTGCCGGAAAAAAAGCCTGCCTATCTATCAATACAAAGACATCCATGCAAATTGAATCATCACATCAGCAGTAATAAGCTGCTCCGATGAGATAGAAAAGGAGGGAAAAGAGTACATAAGAACACATTCATCAATCACATGAATCCTTTTTGGGAAATCAGTATCCTTCTAGCATCCCGTCTAGATCTTCCATATCGATGTTCTCTGGACTAAGCAAGTTCCAGCTCGCGACTCCAGCATCAATATCGATATCGATATCGACGTCAACGTCGACATCGTCGATTTGCATCGTGTCAAGTTGCGACAGCTCTTTCGACTGTCCTTTTATCAACGGTGAGCTACCGCCGAACATTCTGTTGGGATCATTGACCTGCAAATGACCGAATAGTAGTTCTTGATCTTTTCGTTGTCGCATCTCGGGTGATTCGTCTTCTCTTCGCTCTTCGATTGATGTTTGAACGGGGGCTTTTAGACTCATTCCTCTTGCTCTTACTGCAGTGGCTGTCTCGGTGAATCCTTTCTCGTCTGCTTCTAATGGTGGGCTTGGAGCTCTGGTGGGACGAATTTTAATTTCTTGTGGTCCTTCTCTTGCACTGAAACCTTCGCCGGGTGTGGAAGGTATGGGTGAGCCGTGGTCTAATTCGGGGGAGTACAGCTCAATTTCTGGACTCGGGGACATTCGGCTTCGATCATGCTCGACATCGTCCATACTCGAGTCGGATATACTTGGTGTTAATCTCTTGATCTCTGATGTGATGATGTCGTCGGAGTTCTCAGGTAATGGCATACGTGCCTGTGTGGTGAGGAAGAAGAAGACCTTGCGTGGATGTACTGGTATTAATTCTTTGGCAACTGGACATGGTGATAGTGCTGTCCATGGTCTCTTGAGGTAGGAACTTAGTCGTGATGATAGGAGGGCAGCTGCATTGGCTGAACTGTTGAATCGTTAGCTAGGTCATACCAGACTGCGGTTGAAACATACTGTGCAATGTTCTCGTTCGTTGAAGCGAGTACTGTAGACAACTCCTTGATCAAGTGTGGTCTGTTGCCGGTCTTCTCCAACTGTTCAATCACAGCAACAACTATGTCATCGTTGATACCATCGGTATCGATCTTGCGCACGTTGTCTGACGGTGAAGGTGGTGGCGTATGCTCGGTGACCCTTCTCTGTGGCGATTGTTTTGGTGATGCTGATGGCGATAATGGAGTATCATCATGCGATCTCTTGAGTCTCTTTGCCGGTGGTGAGAGATCGGGAGACGAGGGTTTAGAATTCGAGCGGTGAGCACGTGAATGCGCGGGCAGTTGTATACCCAGTGAGGGCAGGGACAACGACTTTCGACGGGTGTTGTAAGGCATAGTGGTCATTGTGCATGTATACAGTACAGAATGATTACTATCGAGTATACAAGATTGGGGGAGATAGGACGGGAGGGGAGGTGGAAATGTAATGTCTAGGCAAGATGATGCTATGGACGTGAGACCGAGACGGAGGGAGGGAGGTGGCCAGTGTTGATGTATGTAAAATGTATTTTTTTAGGCAGCGTGAAATGTTGTTAGGCGGAATGAGTGAGCAGTTACTACAGTACGGGCAAACCGGTCGAGTGTGATTGGACTGGCGCACCCGCTGGAATGTGTCGAAGGATGCAAGGTGCCGTCGATGGATCAATCAGATGGCGCCGGAGGGATGAAAAATTATGCAAAGCTTGCGAGGGAAAAAAAACAAGGGATCCAAGTTTGAAGGACACGCCTCTTTTCGCCTCCCTTGCTTTTTTTAAGATCTTGATCCAATTATTAGTAGACCCTGGAGGAGGGGCAGTAAGGGCCAGGGGAGCAGCATTGGGATTGGAAGAGAACATGACTTGGTCCCAAGAGGCGGTAAAGGGAGACATGTTTGCTTCTGCGACAGGTACGAAATAGTTAATGGTCATCCATGTTGTTGCCTGCAGGTCATGTCTACTTTTGTTACCATCACTACTACTGCTGCTACTACCGGAGTAACGGCGGGAGCGTGCAGGTATGAAGTTGGAAAATGATGATGGTGGAAAAAAAGGTGCGGATGCAGGTTACCCATGCGAGAGGCGGCGTGGAAGAATAGTGCAAGTAACTCCAAGCTTAGTTGCTCAGCCTTTTTTCCTATGCCCGCAGTACCACTTTAGTGTCGCCCGACTGGAGAGCCAGCTACGTAAGATTTCAATCTTTAACCTTTTCCGAGTCTCACGACAGCTACGAGAACAAACACAGTACAAATACTCATCGCAGCTATTGGAATGCTGAACAACCACCGCATCGATACCCCTGGTGTGTCATCTTCTTTTCCTTATCACTTGTTGATAGTCGATCACATCCGAGCTTCTCTCTATTGCTGGCCCTCTGCATCCTGTCACTTCGGCAAGCGACAGTTTCATCCCATGATTGGACATCATCACTGGAGCTTAGACTTTTCTCTCACCGTTGGTGCACAGACATGGATCACAACGCTAATTATGTCGAACCAACCGGGGAGGTCGAAGGGATTATATTCCGGTATGAAGTCAGATCCACGCTCGCCTACACTAGCAACCTTTTGGTATGTCACCGATCAGAAATGAGACTTCAATTTTTTCTTTCGTTCTGGTCTCTTGTCTTGCTAGTCGGATGGCTCGTCCAACCGGCTAGCTTGAGAAAACCCCTGTGTCGACTTCCAGGAGAGATCTCATGCAACCACCGGGTGACACGACCTGAGTTTGATCCGCCTAGAGAGCTGACAGCATATTGTTGGTCTAATGTCGACTTTCGTCATGAAGTCAACCCCTTGTACGTATGAAGTCTGGAGAAGGACTGTTGACTTCCGAAAAAGAAAGTCGACCAATCCTGCATCGGTCGCGTGTGACTGCATACAAGTTTCAACCACACTCTTACTCTATCCGTAGCAATCTATCCCTAATCCGTTCTTCGGATCACTTTGTCATGTTTCCGCTTAATGACCAGTACGCGTTCCCACTGCATCCCTCAGGGGAAAAGCCAACTGGGATGGGAGAGCCGAATGGCTGGTCCCACGTCATGGCTTGGAATTTTGAAGTTTCGATCAACAACTTGTTATCCGAATCAGTTGACTACCTTTACATTGTGGAAACTCGGCAATGCTCTACCTCTACCGTCTTGACTCAATGATGTGATCAGTCAGAAAGTGAATGACTATGAGGCTCTGCGCCAACAAAAGCTTACCATAAGGACAGAAAGTTTCTTGTCATGATCGCGGTGGTAATAGCCGATATACAAGTGTGTTCTCAGCAATGTCTCCAACAGACTTGCCGATTCATTGCTGGTTGAACGAAGTTATCCGCTCAAACTGTACTATTGCTGCTAGACCTCAACGCTACTCTACGACGTTTCGGTCACTACTCTGACACTTTGCTGTCAGTCGTTATCCTTCTCGGTCGCAAGTGTATCTCCCAAGTTGTACCCCAGTGATAACGTTTGACTTTCTCTACCTCCAAGCCGGATTGTTGTATGATTCTTGCGATATCCTTGTTCCACCAACACCCATAATGGTCTGCATGCATTGAAGCTCCGCTGTCAAGTATGCGGTTCACAATTCCGTACCTGCTTCGACCATGCTCGAGTAACAATATTCTTCCTCCCTTCCCATCATCCTTTTCTATCTGCATATCCTTGGTCTTTGACTCTTCACCGGGTTGTCTGCACAACGTCCCCATCACCTTCAAGAAACTTACCGGATCTACCATGCTGCATAACCCCATAGTCTGTACAATGGTGTCATAACCTCCCTCCGGTCTTTTGATGATACCTCTTATCCCCGCATCTCCAACGACAAAGTCCACTCTTCCCGTAAACGGACGTTTGTTCTGCGCGTGGAACTCTTCATATTTCTTCTCTGCCGTCGCTATCATCACTGGACTCTGGTCGTTCAAAGTGAGACTGCTGATAAGATTCTGACGTCTATTCGTCGGGTCGAAGGGGTGTAGATTGTAGTATTCGAGATTACGTCCCGTACCCGCACTGACCTCAAGGACTTTCCCGTACGCTTGAGCGGCAAGTTTCTTTCTTTTCCCTGAGATGTTCAAGAACCAGAACTTCTCCGACCACTCCACTTCTTCGTCGTAATCTCTACCCAATTGTTTCCATCGATCGCTCACGTCCGCGTCTTGAGGTAATGCTTTGCCCAGGAGAACGTGTTTCTTGATTTCGTTGTTCCAATTGGTATACAACATCATTACGTATCCTCCAAGCAGTGTTGCAAACAACGTAGTAGCTATCATCATGCCCGGATACTTCTTTGTCAAGTCAAGCGCAGACTCTCCCCTCCGTTTGTGTATCTGTTCTCCAGGCCTGGGCTCCGTCTTTCCTGCATCGCGCATTCGATTCGGTATATTTAGGGGTCTCGGTAGAGGACGTGCAAGTCTTTGACTTGGTAGTTGTCGAGCTGCTCGAGGTGCTGGAATAGAACTGGCTTGTGTCGCCACAGACCTTGTGAAGGGTTTGGTGGAATCATTTTGTAGAGTCTTCCATACTTTTGTCCTCGCTCGTTTCTCAATGATGAATCTTGCCAGATGAGGTATCGAGGAACCGTGCAGAGACATCGCGACACTGATTCGCGATTGATAGAACTGAAACGCGCCCAAACATGATCGAAATCGCTTCTCCAAATTCGATTCGAGAACCTTTCGCACTTGGCAAATGATAGTGGCTTAGATTTGGAGAAGGACAAAATCAAAGAAATCCTTTTCCTTCGGTACAGTGAGTCAATATCGTAAACTGGTGGTAATCATGTCCAAGTCTAACCCGGAGCAGGTCTTAATAGTAGGAGCTGGAGAGTTCGGTCTGGCGACTGCTCTCGCGTTGTTGAAGAGACCAGCCTATCAAAATTCGCACATCACAATACTCGACAGTTCACCCACTTTACCCAACCCGTCTGGATCCTCCGTAGATACAAATCGCATTATCCGTGCCGACTATGCCTCGAAACCCTATGCGATTCTGGCATCTCAAGCACAGCATTTGTGGAGAGACCAGTCTGATTTGGGATGGGGAGGACAAGGTCGATATGCAGAGAGTGGTTTCATCTTGACCGCGGATAAGGGATCAGACTCGTATATGAAGGCATCGTTAGCAAACGTCCAGTCAATTACTGCACAAGACGGAACTAAGATTGAACTGCTTCCAGATCAACAGTCTTTGCAGCGAGCGTCAGGATATGAAGGTGTAAGCGGAGATAGCGGCTATGTAAATTGGAATAGCGGTTGGGCGCACGCCGAAAAAGTGGTCGAATTTGCTCTCAAGAAGCTGCACGATGAGGGAAAAGATCACGTCACCGTCAAATCCAATGCTAAAGTCGAAGAACTGATTATCGAGAACGATGTGTGTCGCGGAGCAATCGTCAATGGGGAGAAGATACTCGCAGACCTCACGATCGTGGCCGCCGGAGCCTGGACCCCAAGTCTAATCGACCTCGAAGGAATTTGTCTGGCAACAGGACAGGTAATGGCATACATCGATCTCACGCCTGAGGAACAGGCGCAAATCGGAAAGAGACCCGTCATCATGAACATGAGTCGAGGTACATTTATCATCCCTCCTCAAGATGGTCAATTGAAAGTTGCGCGACACGGGTTTGGATACATCAATCCAGTACCTATCAAGGACAAAGCAGTGAGCGTTCCTCAAGTTGGTGTGCCAATTCCACCAGAAGGCGATCAGGTATGTCGGCAAGCATTGAGAGAACTCTTGCCACAAATGGGAGATAGACCATTCGTGAGAACGAGAATATGCTGGTATTGTGACACAAGTACCGGTGACTTCTTGATTGATCACCATCCGCAATATAGTAGTCTGGTGGTAGCTACAGGAGGAAGTGGTCATGGTTTTAAATTCTTTCCAGTAATTGGTGAGAAGATCGCCGACTTGGTGGAACATAAACTTGAAGCAGAATATAAGAACCTGTGGCAATGGAGAGACGCCACGACAGTGTTCGCGGGTTGCAATGACGGCAGTAGGTCAGGTAAGAAAGGGATGATATTAGAAGAAGAGAATCGGAAGCAGATTTAGCAGTAGTTTGAGGGTATCAGGCTATTATGCAGTTTATTGCTAAGTTGGACCACCATAGGTCAACAACATGCTTTAGCTATGCCATTTGATCTCCTCTTCCAATACCAGCCACTCAAGCATACAAAATGCTGAGCATGTCCAGCCCATCGGTATCATATCGACCAGCGCACGATACCGTTCGTGCTCGCCGTCGATGAGGACGCCCAAGTCTAATAAGCCTATCTGACACCTTGATCGAGGTAAGGCCCTCTGATGTGTTTCGCTCAAAACGCCATGCAATGCTCGTAATCGTGACAATTGTTTTAGTTGAAAGAAGCAAGAAATTGGTATCGCTGCGAGTGTCCGAAGACAGCAGTGTGCAAAAATCCATAAATAGGTCTTGATAGTGGTACATGATCGATCATCTACGACCTCAAACTTTTCGGAAGTCTGACAAGATCAGTCGTGTGGATCAATAACAAGGTAGGAAAAGGACATACCTGAAAGTGTAGGATAGATCGTCTCGAACGCTTGATAGATCTCCTCACGGACTTTGGCTCCTGTGAGTACAATCTTTCCACTGACGAAGATCAACAAGACGATCTTTGGTTTGATCATTCTGTAGATCAAGCCAGGGAACAACTCTGGTTCGTATGAGCTGAAAGGATGATGTTTGGATGCAAGTCCTTCCAAACGGATTGGGAACTTGATATCACAAGATCCAACAATGTTTTGGATTTTGAAGTCGGTGAACTTTGCATTGAAACCAAGTTTCTGAATGATACGAGCATATTTTCGGGAAGCAAGCTTCGAATCGTCCTCGGACTTGGCACCGGTGACAACCATCTTACCTGAGGCGAAAATAAGTGCAGTAGTTTTGGGATCACGAATTCGCATGATGACAGCAGCGAATCGCTGTAAATGTGTGAGTATCAGTGCGAGACCGGAGGGGTCATTAACATACCTTTGGGTTGTACTCAGCATTTCGAGCGTGAAGTGCAATTGTCTTGAGATCGAGACGGCAGTCAAGATTGACGGTAGCAACGATGTTTCTTTGAGAATGTCAACAACTGTCGCCAGGAGCGACAGGAGGAGGATACTCACTGCAAAGTTGGCACAATACCACTAACACCTTGACCGGCACCAGGAGTGGCAGCAGGAGTCGCGGGTGTCACCCCATTGCCCTGACCGGCATTTGAACCTTGCTGTTGGCCATTCAACTTCCCATCTGCATTGTGTCCGTCTTTTTCAGAGGAGGGCGGTGTCAGATCGCCTGCGCCGCCTGGAAATGACAGAGAAGCTGGTGAGGTAAATGCCTTTGCCTGCTGTGCGGTAGAAGGATGAGTGGTAAGGGAATCCATATTTGCGGTCTTGTTGTTGGTGACGTGATATGATATCGAGAGCAGTCTGAAGTGAGAAATCGTTAGGAGGATGATGGGATAATTTGTTTCGCAGGAAGGTCAAGGGCAAGATCGATCACTTGGCGGATGATATTGGTAGTGTGAAGTGAGGCTGCGTACCAAATCGTGGGAGATGAACAAGTCAATGTCTCCCCTACAACAAACTGCTTTTAACGTGTTCTTGGATCGACGACGAGGTCTCGAATCGACCAGAGGGAGTATATGAGATCAAGCAAGTGAAGGAGATGGAATGAGGTTGATATGATATTAATCGCAAGTGAGCGCGATGTCTAAGGATGGATTTCCTGTTCCTGTGCCTGTTCGAGAGAATGGAAGGCGCGCCTGCAGAACGTCTATTTTTTTCGATGCAGGTTACCCTAAGAACTGTGGTATTTCAATCGCGATGATCGAAGAACCGACGAGAGGATGGTAATTGACAGAATGCGCTCGTGATGTAAGCGTAGTGCTGTCGCAGGAAAAGGTGGAGTGGGAGGGATAAGACAGGGCGTGGAATGCCAAGGCTGAGAGCGAGAAGAGTCATCTCAAAATCATCGGGGAGGCAGGCTCTTTATATATTTGCACCCCTCACTCTCCACAGCCAATCGTTCGCCCCATGTGGAGCCGCCCAGCGTATGCGCCACTTTGTCCTGATTTGACGAGCTGCCCCCTTTTCAACTCTCTCCAGGTTTCTTGAATGCGCCTTGCATTTGTACACAGTGGTCGAAGCATGCATCTCACCGCGGCTGTACTGTCCTCTACCCCGATGATGTTGACGATATGACAACGTACGTCTGGTTGTCAGGGTAGATCAACGTGAGCAGTAAGTCGGTAAACATGAGCGAAATTGTTGGTGACGAGCTTTGTTTTTCACCGCCACTACTGTGAAAACTCTGCACTGTACGACATACAATATCCGTTTGCGACTTGGATGCATTTCAAATATCGACTCTTCGATTGCTATGTTTCTCTGGTTGTGATGCAAAAGTGAAGAACAATTTATAGCCAATTATTGTTCACTCACTCTTCGTTGTGTTCACGCTATCTACAGTGGTTGCCTATTTTTTCACATGCTACAATCATGGACTTGGCACCACCAGTCGGCTGAATTTCAACCACACCGAGTACAGAACTGCCACCACCAAATTGGACAACCTTGACGCCGTCAATGACTCATCCAACAACACCATGCAAATGTCTCGTTCTATTCAAATCCGATCATTCATAGACCTTTACACAATCATCATTCATGCTCCGTATCTCCAGCCTCCTTCTTGTCTCATCTTCTCTCGTTGCTCTCGATCCGCTCTGACTTCTTCCAACGTTAATCCATCACCACTCATGGCCCAGTTTGCACTACTGGTTCGATCACGTAACCGCTTCAGTCTTTCTTTATTGCCCTTTGCAAATATCTCCTCCATCTTCAGAGGTGCGATTGGACCAAATACCGCATCACCATCAATACCTTCCTGACGGATCAATTGTTCAGTCAGATGTCCTGGGGTAGCCCAGTCAGGAATTGGGAACGCGTTGCCTTCCTCTTCGGAGTCTTCGTCTTCTGAGTCTGTAGGAATCTCTGGGAGATGAATAGATTCACCATTTTGATACTGCGGCGATGATTTGACTGTCTGTACCGTTCGATGTCCATATGCCGACACTGGTGTTTTCGCAGGGGCCGTGATGGGCTCAGCAAATGGTATTTTTGACGTCGCATACTGTGCCATTTGGTGTCCACGCGGTGGCTGTGGGAATTGACTGAGAGGTGCTTGTTGATATGCAGGGTGATTGAAGATGGAAGGTTTCTTTCCTAATTGTGACTGACGGATCGGAGCGCCGCTCATTGTAGGCCGAGCTGGTACTTCCATCTCATCCTCGGTACGCCGTCTTTTTGCATCTGCTTGTTGTGAAGCTGCTCCGAATTTAGGTGCTTGAGGGCGAGTGCTTTCCTCTTCGATTGGTCTCTTCGCTGGTTTTGCTGGATTTGTGGGCAACTGATGATTGACTAATGGTCGGCTGATTGGTTGTCCTGCCCTAGAAGGTGGACGAGACTATATTTGTTAGCTAAATATTCTCTCGCAAGTTGGCGTTACTCACCACTTCACGTTCACTCCTCTGCTGCTCAGCTTTCCTTGAGACCTCTAATCGTTTTCTCTCAATTGCTTGTTGCTGTGCTTGTCTCTTAGCTCGCTCCAATGCCAATCTCTCGCGTTCTTTTCTTTCAGCTTCAGCACGTTGCTCCTGTTCTCTTCTACGGAGTTCTTCTTGTTGAGCGGCTCGTTTCTTCTCCAGATCTCTCTTCTGCTCAAGTTTGCGCTGAGCCTCTCTTTCATCCTGTTCCTTCTTTCTCTCAGCAGCAAGAAGAGCTCTTGGCTTTGTCGGCTGGGAGTTCACTGATGATTTCAATGTTGCCGTTGACGTAGATGACTGAAGAGATGCTGTACTAGCCTTCTGTACGAGACCTGGACGTTTTGGCTCTGCAGGTAAAGTTTCTTGAGTTGTATTGGCAACAGCGACCGGCATTCTCTGAGAAATCGTCCCTATTCTAATCGAGACTGGTTGAGGTCTCGTCTTTGAAGCCTCCCTGGTAGGGCGTACAGGTCGTGACATCTTCGGCGCCGATCGCTCATCCTCCTTTCGAGGACTTGCAGTCTTCGCCTTCTGTTGTTCTTGTTCTCTCGCCTTTCGTAATTGCTCATCCATTCTATGCATGGCATCAACGTCTTTTTGCTGTTTCTTTGCGCGCTCGGTCGAACTTCGCGTTTTCCGGCTTTCCTTTCCAGGACTTGATGGCAATGGCTTGTCAAGCATTGGATACATTCCGGGCATCTCCTTATCAGATTTCGAAGCTAGCGTTTCCATTTTTGCTGCAGCAGATACGCTTGCACTACTCGTGAACAATCCTTTAGCTGACTTCATGATAGATTGCAGTCTCGATTTGGATGCGCTAACTCCGTCCATGAACCGACTGGGCGAACCTTGTGGAGTTGTTGTAGGGATTGCTGGGTTTGATACAGATATTGATTTGGTAGGACTTGCTGGTGGAGCCATTGCATTTTTCCCTGGTGATGCTAATGTAGCCGTAGAAGCTGATTTACCATGTCCTAACACGGGTCGTTGTGGTGAAGACGAGAATTGTCGCATTCTCTCCTCGTGAGCGATTAATTCTGGAGCGCGTACGTCGAATTCATCTTCTGTCTCGTTTTCAACAATCTGTTCTCCGCGGGCTCCGTTCAATGGCTTAATCCAGTCGTCCTCATCATCACCCTCATCATTCATCACTGTATGTGCCATCGCTACTGCTGGAATGATTGCTGCAGCGGATGGGATAGATTTGGATGGTCGTGGCGGTGGTACTTTGCCGAGTGCATCTATTCGCTCATGTAATCGTTGTGTCGAAGCCTTCGAATACTGCTTTGCGACTTGGAATTCCACATCGGAATCGTCATGTCCTAGGATCTCAATATTCGAACTGTCGCTCATATCAGCGACCTCGTCTTCTGGACCCGACGATGACAGCTGCCGACTGTCTCTGTGGCGTGTATTGTGGCTCGTCCTAGAAACTCTACCCCCAATACTTGTCTTCAGGGGTTCTCGCGCTGGTAACGAAGCAAACGTCATACTGCTTTTCTTCCTGACTACTGGTCTATCAGGCGTGGACTCGTCTGAAGGTGATCCAATATCATCAAATTGTGGAGGCTCTGCATCTTGCATGACTACGTCTTCAACTGGACCCAGAGGATGTTCTTCCTGGATCGCTGGTTGAGCTTCGTGAACGTCAGGTCTCGAGGTTTGATCTTCTTTCGCTGAATGGAATGACCCTTCTGTAGTTCGTACTTCTTCATGTATGTTCGAAGAAGGTGAAATCAAGACACGTAATGGAGATCGAACCGGCAATTCTGGTATTGTTTCGGGTAGTTCCTCTTGTACTTCCTCAACCTGACTCGACCCATGATATCCAGAGTCAGTCTGCGACTTTTTGACCTGTGGTATCTCGGCATCCTGCGCAACTTGGAATTTAATTGCTCTGTTGACTTTGTTCGGACTCGACCGTAATGGTTGTTTGGAAGAAAAGACGTCGCTGAGAGGCTACGGGAATTAGTGTTGACTCGATGCACATTCGGACTGACTCACTATTCTCGACTCTGCGTTAAACTTCTTTATGGTCCTAGGTGTCTTCCCTCTAAGCTTTCCAGGTGTTT
The DNA here is from genome assembly GCA_032357745.1 of Camptophora hylomeconis. Classification (NCBI taxonomy): domain Eukaryota; kingdom Fungi; phylum Ascomycota; class Eurotiomycetes; order Chaetothyriales; family Chaetothyriaceae; genus Camptophora; species Camptophora hylomeconis. Next base: position 58,766 of record JAOTMB010000003.1, on the reverse strand, counting down.
TGAAAATGTTGGCGACGTCCCTTCATCTGGTCAGTAGCGCTCGAATCGTAGATAGATCCTCTTACACATGACTTTTGTTAAAGATCTCCGCCATGTGTTCATTCAACCATTCTAACTCATGCTGAGCAGGATAGATGATATCTTCCTTTTCCTGCTGCAATAGCTCTTGTGCGTTTTCCTTTTCTGCTGCAATCCATGCTGCACATCCGACAGCAGTCTTGCCTGCCATTATTGCTGACGTGTTGACTGTTGTTGTTCCTAAGCTTCCATATCAAGTAGTCGAGTTTCGATGTTGGCTTTACAGGAATGCTGCGCTATTCTTGTTCCCTGTCGTTGTTGATGTTGACCATGCATACTGCGCAGGTGAAACAAGTAGAATCGCAATGTTGTTGATGATGAGACGAATCGGGACTAGCGTTGTCCTCGGCAGACTTTCTGCCAACGCGATACGAAAGTGTGCGGAGGTCACCTTACAAAAAACAAACGCCGATTTTGGTCTTCGCGGTTATTACAATTCCGAGCGGCAAACTCTACGATGGCGAGAAGGTATCGAAAACTTACCTCGGATCCACCATGCTGTTTTATGCTCTTTGGGGAAGCTGCGTCTCGAAAGTCGGGACACAGTACGACAGCGATCTCGGAATTCAACAGGATGAATACATTACTCCAAATAGCGCGTACCGTAGCATCTCTACCTCATCATCATTCCCTGCCCGTTTCTGAGTAACTCTCGTCTCGTTCTGTTACATTATATGAGTAGGTCTTTGCTAAGTGACAGCGATATATTCCCTATACTCACATATCTCACCACCGACAAATGGCATCTCTAAATATGACATCAAGGTCAGTGGCAAGGCTACTGAAGCCATCCTTGATTCATGCATCAACCCGTACAGCTAGAACTTTTTCAACAACACCAGCTCGTCGAATAATGGAGTTAAGCTGCTTCACAGAAGAACAACTGACGGTACGAGATGCAATAACCAAAATCTGTGCCAACTTTCCAAACGAGTATTGGCGAGAGCACGATAGAGACGAGACAGATCCCAAGGAGCTGCATGCTGCTCTTGCTGCAGATGGTTGGCTAGGCATCGCGTTACCTGAAGAATTTGGAGGAGCTGGTCTTGGTATCTCTGAGGCCACCATGATGCTGCAGACGATATCACAGTCAGGCGCTGGTATGGCTGGAGCACAGTCGATACATGCCAACGTATATGCTACTCAACCACTGGCCAAGTTCGGTAATAAGCAGCAACTCGAGTCGACCATCCCAAATATTATCAGTGGTAAATGGAGGACGTGTTTTGGAGTTACAGAGCCAAACACAGGGCTCGACACACTAAGATTGAAAACAGTCGCTAAAAAGGACGGCGACAAGTACATCATCTCAGGTCAGAAGATATGGATCACTTGCGCGCAAGTGGCATCGAAAATGATTCTCCTTGCACGAACCACACCATTAGAGGAAGTTAAGAAGCCAAGTGAAGGACTGTCCATGTTTTGTATCGACATTGACAAATCATCACCCGGACTTGAGCTCAAAAAGATTAGAAAGATGGGAGGACGAGCTGTCGACGCGAACGAAGTTTTCTTTGACAACTACGAAGTACCTACAGATACACTGATCGGTGAAGAAGGACAAGGATTCAAGATTATTCTTCATGGAATGAACGCTGAAAGGTGCTTGCTTGCAGGAGAAGCCCTAGGCTTGGGGTATGCTGCAATTGAGAAAGCTGCCAAATATGCCCGGGAGCGTGTGGTGTTTGGCAGACCTATCGGACAAAATCAGGCCATTTCACATCCTCTGGCTGATGCTTATATGGGATTGGAAGCTGCAAAGCTATCCACCTATCATGCCGCCAGTCTATACGACAAGAGCAAGACCGACAAAAGTATCTCGCAACATGCGATTGGGGTTGCGTGCAATAGTGCGAAGTACCTGGCGGCAGAAGCAGCGTTCAAAGCATGCGAACGAGCTGTCATGAGTCACGGAGGAATGGGTTATGCACAGGAGTACGATGTGGAAAGATACTTGAGGGAGAGTTTGGTTCCTCGAATAGCTCCAGTCAGTCGAGAAATGATCCTGAATTATGTTAGTGAGAAGGTATTAGAGCTACCTAGAAGCTACTAAAAGAACACAGTTTGCAAGTTGATTGAGGGTTAGGTTCCTTTGTGGGCGAATTCTAGCATGTCTGTTGCTAAACGGCGATGGTTGATCTGATAGCGTATCCAGGATAATTTATTTAATCTGCTGCAGCACAAATCGTAACCATCCCCACTCTTCCTCATGCGACCAAACATTTCGTAGCACCGTTATCTATAAACAACGCTGTTCACTTGATATTCACTATGTCTCGCCTTGAGGAACTTCCTGACGATTTTGATGAGAGTCAGAACAATCTCGACCAGAAAGCAACCCAAGATGGTGTCGATATGGAGGATCTATTCGATCGAGCGCTGGAGCAAGGTGGTCTGACGAGCAAGACCTTCGAGGAAGTTCTGTCAGACATCAGCAAGACACCTTTGTTTATGACCAATCTTGACGATGCCGAACGTACGCAATATCTCTTGACCTCGAATCAATAGGCTGAAGCGACAACAGTTGGAGATAATGATATGCTTCAAGCCATACAGGCTTTACAGTATGAAGGAACGAAATCAGAGGTTGCGCAGAACTTCAAGGAGCAGGGTAATGAACGAGTCACAGTCAAGCAATGGGCAGATGCAAGAGAATTCTACGATAAAGGTCTCGCTGTCCTACTAGACAGAGATAATGATAGGTGGGAGAAACCAGAAAATGAAGAAGAGGAACAACGCAAACGACAGCTATTGATGGAGCAATTGTACTCGAATAGAGCACGTTGCAATCTCGAACTGAGTATGTTAATAGTCTACTGATGTGAAATCGCTGACAATATTAGAAAACTTCCGTTCAACGACAATAGACTGCGCTGCAGCGATCCGATTGAATCCACAAAACATCAAAGCACATTATCGATCAGCGGTAGCACTGTTTGCACTCGACAAAGTGTACGAAGCTCTCGATGTTTGCAATCGAGGACTCAAACTCGATCAAGAAAACGCTGCAATGCGAACTTTGATGGAGAAGATTCAGAAGCGATCGCGCGTCAAAGAGGCACAACACAAACGTCGTAAGGAAGAGGAGCTACGCAAGCAAAAGGAAGAAGCAATGCTCAAGACGGCGTTGGCAGCACGAGAGATACAGATCCGAGGACCAACGGCTCCTCCAGATATGACGGATGTTGCTATTCGACTATCACCAGATCCGCTGTCTCCGAAGAGTACACTCGAGTTTCCTCTGATGTTGCTATATCCAATGCACAATCAATCCGATTTCGTCAAGGCATACGGTGAGAAGGATGCCTTGATCGACCATTTGGGCTACATCTTTCCTCTGCCGTGGGATGAGAAAGCACAATACAAGCAAGAAAGTGTTGACTGCTTCATGGATACCACCTCTGGCGGTATGATGAAGGTCGGCAAGAAATTGTCACTACTAAAGATACTCTCTGGTGGGAAAACTGAGGTCGTGGACGGTCTCGTCCGGATACATGTTGTTCCTCAAGAATTGGCCCCCGCATGGATCGAGGAGGTCAAGAAGAAGAGAGGGAAATAGACATGTAGCCAACAAGTGTTACAATGTGACCTCGAATCAAGCTGAAAGCCTCTTTTGAACTTACTCGTTTCATGCATCTCCATTCGAAATCCTTTTGTGCATAGATGTACTCTTTACTCCAATTCACATCTGGTCAAGTCAACTTTGAAGGGAAGTCCATTGGTTTACTCGTACCGGGACACTGCCAATAATCTTGCATACGCTTTTGCGGCCTCGAAGATGAGAATAGAGTTAGCTTGCAGCGTTGTATCACCTGTCATGGTTCTTCCGTATTCCTACTAGGAAACCAAGTCACACGCGACTCGTAATAATGGATCCTAAGATAGTTCTGCGTCTCAATTTACTCCGTAATGCACCTCATCATTCCGTCACCTCCTGGTGTGACAAGGTCAAATGAGTCGAGAAATGCGACGCTAAGGCAGGACATTAAACTTTGCCGGTCAAATCAACTCCACCTTCATCAGATTTGATTGAGTCTATCTTGCGGACGAATCCTACCGAAATCTGCAATACTTTACCTGCCGTTGTCATCGAGCCCCCCCTTGCCGATAAGCTCATCTGCCACTGGTCAAGTGCTGTACTGTCAAGATCGACTGGCGCCGCCTCCGCTAAACCCTGCTCAATCGTGTACATTCGTCAAAGGGCTGGAAGGCTGCAGGAACGTGGATTGAAACACTCGCACTTAGAGAACCCAATCACGCTCAATTCGAATGAATCTCCAGAACCCCGCTCTCTATGCTCCTCAGCAGGCCTATGCCTACGGCACTGGAATGGCGCAACCTTCGTCCTATCCCAACGATCCTTCCCAGAATCAATTCCAGCAACCTGGACAGTTTCCTTCTACGCCTCAAAGATCAGGGCAATTTCAACAATCAGGCCACATTCCTCCTCACATCCTGCAACAGCTTCAACAGCAACAAGGGCTCTTGCGACCACCATCACAAGGAAATGTCTTGACGCCAGGTGCGCTCGACCATCGCCGCGTGAATAGTCTCAGTAGGCCAGACCAACAGCCGACAACTAACGGTCAGACACCAAATTCTGCGCTACGAACGAACATACCTCAAATGAATAATAACCAAGGGTTGTCGATGACACAAGTCCAGAGGCCAATGATGAACCAGGCCGCGCAACAGATGCAACTGCAAAATGCGACACAAGCATCGAAAGCGGCCACGCAGGCACCTCCGAGCCCGGAAGCAGCGTCAAGAGAAAAAGCCCGCGTGAGCGTCTTGTTAGATATTAACGCGTATCTGCTGCAAGAGGTGGTGTCCTTACAAAATCAAGGCAAGGCTGGCGCGCCCGTTCAACAGTCACCTACATCACCAACAACGGAGAACTTCAACAGTCCGATTGATAGTAAGGCGGGACCGAGCAAGGAATACCAAGAATGCATGCGAAGGCTACAGGCGAATTTGTCTTATCTCGCTGGTGTCGCGGATGCCAAAAAGAGACCTGACGGCAAGATGCCATCGTACCCAGCAATCATCATACCACCTCCCCACCTGACTGAGGTGCATGAACTTTATAGAAAACTAGCTGTTCTTTTTCCAGAAGCGAGTCAGTCAACGACAAATAAGGCCCTGGCCTACGCTAGTGCGCAATCAGGCAACGTGAACGAGCAGCAGTTCAGTCAGGGCAATACAGGGTAAAGATGCGATATGGTTCCAGATATTGTTCGAAAAACCATTCTTGCATGAAACAACATAGTTTGGAACTACCCCTTTGCAAAAGTAATCAATTGCGGTTTCCAGCAAAGACGGCAAGTCCGCGGTTTCGCAGCACTCCGGTGTCGACCGGTTGAACAGCAATGTATTAACGGTTTGCATGTTTCAGCAGTGGTAGCAAAGAGCGACAAACGGGATGAGTCAATATTGGTAGAGAAGAAGGGCAGAAGCGCTGAGTTGAGATATGCAGGACCACATCAGACAGCAGCATTAACCTACAGAACAGATAGCCTGAACCGCAGTTTCGTGTGCAAATGGCTATCAGCTTGCCCCGTACATACAGAAATAGAGAATTGCGTGTTAATGAATAACAATATCACTTCTGTAGACTTTCTTCAATCACCAATAGCGTCATACTGCTGCGGCGCTTGATGTCGATCTCTGGTACACGCTTTTAGTTAGTAGCAAAAAGTTTAATGATTATTACCGGTACCAAAAGTAAGATGAACTTATGGGCTATGACCTGGCATTTACGACGGCATTTCAATAGCCTTACGATGAACATTGATACATGTATGCAAGGCAAACGAAAGGCTGACGTTCGCTCTTGATCTCCTGTTCGTTCTTCTTTTGATGAGCACGAGAGTCGCCCTGAATACTTCAAGGGCATTACTTAAATTATCCTCGATTCCTTTCCTAGAACCCTCGACCTTCACCTCAGCCGCGTTGCGCCCGATATTCGCACGTACCACTACTCGGCCTTTCCTACTATCTTTTACATCCTACCGCAGCATGTCATCCTCAAGCGAGTTAAGAACGAAAAGAAGAACAAGTCCTGTGTCTGCACTCGAGCGACCGAAGAAGCAATTAAAACAGGCAAATGGTGTACCAACACCTGGTGACGCCACGCCCCAGAATGGATCAGTCTACAACATCGATGATGAGCACGATGTGGTACCACTGAAGGGAGCCGTAGCTGCGGCAGGTGATTCTCCAGAATGGCAGGCCACCATCGAGTCTGTGATCAAGAGCGTGGTATCGATCCATTTCTGCCAGACATGCTCATTCGATACAGACTTGTCAACATCGAGTCAAGCTACAGGGTTTGTTGTCGACGCGGAGCGAGGCTACATTCTGACAAATAGACATGTCGTCGGCGCAGGTCCTTTCTGGGGATACTGCGTCTTCGACAATCATGAAGAGGTATGTGGATTACACGAGGTTAGAAATTATGCTAAAACATTAGGTCGACGTGAAACCAGTCTATCGCGACCCTGTACACGATTTCGGTATCCTCCAGTTCGATCCAAAGGCGATCAAGTATATGGACGTCACAGCATTACAACTGACGCCGGAAGGGGCTAGAGTCGGTGTGGAGGTTAGAGTCGTTGGTAATGATGCGGGAGAAAAGCTCAGTATCTTGTCTGGTGTCATCAGTCGTCTGGATCGAAACGCGCCAGAGTATGGAGAGGGTTACAGTGATTTCAACACCAACTACATACAAGCTGCCGCCGCCGCAACAGGTGGAAGTTCCGGCAGTCCAGTGATCAACCTTAATGGTCATGTTATTGCATTGCAAGCTGGTGGACGTGTCGATGGTGCAGCGACAGACTATTTCTTACCTCTCGACCGACCGAAAAGGGCTTTACAGTGCTTGCAAAATCAATCACATATCACTCGCGGAACCATACAAACACAATTCTCGCTCAAACCGTTCGATGACTGCCGAAGACTGGGACTTACATCGAATTGGGAATCTGCTGTTCGAGCTGCTTTTCCAAATGACAATAGTATGCTCGTAGCAGAAATTGTCCTTCCTGAAGGTCCAGCAGATGGCAAGATCCAAGAAGGAGATGTACTGATTAAAGTGAATGGCGATCTGTTGGCATCTTTTGCAAGACTAGATGACATTCTCGACTCGAGTGTTGGTGGTGTGGTGACATTACTACTACAACGAGGTGGGGAGGATCGTGAAGTTACAATCAATATCGGTGATTTGCACGCCATCACGCCAGATCGGTTTGTTACAGTTGCTGGTGGCAGTTTTCATAACATGTCATATCAGCAAGCTAGATTGTACGCGATTGCTGTGAAGGGTCTCTATGTTTGCGAAGCAGCAGGCTCATTCAAGCTTGAAAGTTCGTTGGCAGGATGGATAATCGACACGATTGATCAAAAGCCAACTCCCGATCTGGACACATTTATAAAAGTGATGCAGACCATTCCTGACAGGTCACGAGTAGTTATATCATATCGGCATATTCGAGATCTTCATACACGGGCGACTAGCATTATACACGTTGATCGACATTGGCACCCACAGATGAAGCTAGCCACGCGAAATGATGAGACAGGATTATGGGACTTCAAAGCTCTGGGAAAGTCACTGCCTGCAGCAGCGCCAATACCACGTTCTGCTGATTTCATTAAGCTGGCTATTCTTCCAGCTGCAGCAGAAATTGTGCGGTCATTCGTCAAAATCTCATGTTACATGCCGGTGAAAATCGATGGATATCCTCAGGCAAGACGCACTGGGTTTGGTTTAGTAATTGATGCCGACCAGGGTCTGGTTATTGTCTCACGAGCATTCGTTCCGTATGATCTTTGCGACATCACAGTCACCATTGCCGATTCAATACAGGTTGAAGGAAAGGTCAAGTTCTTGCATCCTCTCACGAACTATACCGTGGTTCAATACGATCCTAAGCTGGTCAACGCTCCTGTCAAAAGCGCAAAGCTTTCCACGGAAATGGTAAAGCAGGGTGATGAAACCATATTTGTTGGCTTCAACCAAAATCATCGCGTTGTGGTAGCAAAGACGGCTGTGACGGATATTACAGCTGTTGGCATACCAGCAAACGCAGCAGCTCCACGCTACCGTGCAGTCAATTTAGATGCCATCACAGTCGACACCAACCTTTCATCACAATGCTCATCGGGAGTGTTGATAGGGGATGATGGAGTAGTTCAAGCTTTATGGCTGACATACATGGGCGAAAGAAGCCAGGGCAGTCATCGAGATACCGAATATCATCTTGGTCTCGCCACGTCACTGATCAATCCCGTTTTATCACAGATCCAACGAGGCATCATTCCCAAGCTGCGGATATTGAACATCGAGTCGTATGTGGTCCAGATGGCCCAATGTCGAATCATGGGTGTTTCAGAGGAATGGATCAAGAAAGTTGCTGAGGCAAATCCAGCCCGACATCAACTTTTTATCGTCCGCAAGGTTGATTGTGCTCCTGTAGTTGGCCCACCTGATGGTCAAAAGCTGGAGGAAGGCGATATCATCTTAACATTGAATGGAAAACTCATCACGCGCGTCTCCGAATTTGACATCATGTACGATCAGGAATGGCTTGACGCCCTGGTGGTCAGACAAGGCAAGGAAATGAAATTGAGAGTGCCCACAGTGCCAACAGAGGATCTTGAAACAGCTCGAGCAGTGATATTCTGTGGAGCCGTTCTCCAAAAGCCACACCATGCAGTTCGTCAACAAATCAGCAAGTTGCATTCCGAGATCTACGTTTCAGCTAGAAGTCGAGGTTCACCAGCATACCAATATGGCCTCGCTCCGACCAACTTCATCACACACGTCAATGGTGTCAAAACATCCGATTTGGATGCCTTTGTTCAGGAGGTCAGCAAGATTGACGACAACACATATTTCCGACTGCGAGCTATGACATTCGACAACGTACCATGGGTAGTGACCATGAAGAAGAACGATCACTACGTAAGTTCAATGTTGTTGTCCTTCAAGTAGAAATACTGACCATGAATAGTTCCCAATGTCGGAGTACGTCAAAGATCCCAGCTCGGCCAGTGGTTGGAAGACTATATCTTACGGAAGGAAACAGGTGCGAGGCGATGGTGCACCAGTGACTGCTGAAGGCATGGATGAGGAGGGTGGTGGCGCAAGTGAAGGAGATGAAGGTCCTGATGATGAATGATTATGGTGTAGAGGTGTTGTACATAACTGTAGTCATTAGATATTATGGTGTGATATTCCTTGACATATCACAGAATTGACGTTGCAAGCAAGCAAGCATGGAAAGATTACAGAGACAAGCGTCTCAACATCGTCATGGACATACGCGAGCGTTTCGATCGTCCAAGGCCAACAAAAATACCAGATGAAATTATCATTACACAGCATCACGACTTCGCGCTATATTATGATGCTGACGATATCCCGGGGATATACTCCCACCGCTAATAACAGTTGTGGTAGTAGTAGCAGTAGGTAGTACTAGTGGTAATGCTAACGGCGGTCACCAAATGCCAAGCTTCGTGTGAATTTTCACATGTCAATGATCGAACGCGTTGGTGAGGTCAGGTTGTGGCTGTTTCATATGGAAACGCCTACCAGGCTGCCCAGTATACAGCAAGAATCATGGGGTATACAATTCATGATTGCAAACAGAGCGCGTAGAGACTGGTGACGACGTCATGTGTGGCTTGATTGGGGGAGTATGATAGCTGCAGTTAAATCATTCCAAAGATGGTGTCGTGTGGTGATAACCAATTCATTGGTGTGTTGGTGGAAAAGAAGACACGCGATCAAGTTCCGTTGTGTGCAGGAGACGGCCAAAAGTGGGGACTGACTGCGTCACATTTGCCAATTCGAACAAACCAAAAACTCCTGCTTCTGCTCTGTTTAATGTCGTGACTGCCTTGCTTGTCTTATTGTGATTTTGACCAATTCCTCCTTCTCCTCCTCTTCCAATCTTGCACTCAATCGATTCTTGTCAAATTCTTCTTGACTTTCTCAAAACTTCCCCAGACTCAATCACCCACTTCACATCATGTCTCTCTCCGACATTAACCCTCAAATCGACCCTGGCAGTGACGTTGGCAACAAGACCATCATCTCTCCGTCTCACCCATCCCAGTCTGGAAGTACCCAGTCAAACATCCAGGCAAACGCCACTGCTGTAAAGGATGCTGTTGTAAATAGTGAGGTACGTACAGTGATGCTTCAAATCAGACTCAATGCTAACATCAACAGTACCGTTCCAAATTCCCTTACGTCCTCCTGTCTAATCGCCCCTTCAGATGCTTCCGCTGCAGTAAATGCTGTCAAAGATCACCCAGTCACTCAAAACGTTGTCAATGGTCCAGTTGCGCAGTCAGTCAAGGCAGAGGCCGCACAGACTAGCGATGAATTCGGTGGTCTTGTGAACAGCCGTCAAACACCTGCAGGCAAGGCCGCAAATGGACAATCCTTGACCAACTACCACTCATTCTTCTACACTTTGTTGAGCGTATGTCATAAACCTTGTGACGGAACTCGGACAATGCTGACTATTACAGTGGAAACACCCACGTGCCACTGGTATCACCTTCGCTACATCAATTGCCTTCATCTTTGCTTGCAGATATTTACCAGTCCTCAAGTGGGCCTTGAAGATGTCATGGATGGTCTTGGGAGGTAAGAACTATATAACTTCCATTTGAATTTTCACTAACTCTGGCAGTTGTCACACTCGCAGAAGTAGCCGCCAAGTTCGTCATGGGTTCCAGTGTTGCCAGTTCCGTTCGTCCACGAAGATACTACAAAATCCCAAAGGAGAGTCTCGAAGCATCACTTGAAGATCTTGAACAACTCATCAACTTCTTTGTCATTGAAGTCCAGCGAATAATCTTCGCTGAGAACATCCCAGCAACTGCTTTGGCTTTCACTTCTGCATTCATCTCATACTATCTGATCAAGATCTTGCCTTTTTGGGGATTATCACTTGTATTCACCAGCGTCCTTTACTTGGCTCCGCTCATCTACATTCAAAACAAGGAACTCATTGACGGACAGCTTGAGCATGCTTCAAATGTCATTGGACAACAAACTGCGCAGGTTAAAGATTTGACTGTCGAACACACCAGCAAAGGACTTGAGAGCATCAAGCAATACACTAATGAGTACAGCTCAAAAGCAAGCGAGCTAATTGGTAGCGCTCGTCAACAGATCCCTATCCCAGGCAACACAGCCACCACTACTTCAAGCACTCGATCAAATGTTGGAGAGTCTGATTTTCCTTCAGCACCAAAGAGTGATCTCCCATCTGCCGCAGCACACACTAAGCCAGTAGTTCACGCTCCTGTCGAGGGTGAGCCAATTGCTGTTTCCATCTAGAATGGTGGTGTTGTTGCATCACGAATATGGATACAAAATGGGTGAGAGTGGGCAGGGTGGTTGTTGTTAATGATGACAATGACGTGGAATGTGTGTTAAACAAGAGAGACACATGCATGCTGGAGAAGAGCGAATATGCGAAAATGCTTATGTAGCAAGCGGATTATTGACCCGGCGTTGGGGATTATACCATCGCTACCTGTATGATAGATTGCCGAAGTAATGAAATACGAAATTACCATGCAAAAGTATTTCTGATTGAAAATGCATTCAAGTTTGAATTGTACTCTACTCATTGCCTTTGTACATCAAGCCTCGACTATGATCGCCGGTCAACATATGCTAGTCACCTCTTGACCCAAAGCCCTTCCTTCTTGCTGATATGATACATAACATCACCTTACATCTGGATACCATACGTCCTTTCATCAGCCAGTAGATCATCCAATCAACATGGGTGTTCCATGTAAACTTTGCAACATCCGGTATCATCTTTCCCAATCCATACAGAAACAGACCTTACTTATCCTTTGGACTTAATCCCACCAAAGACTCATTTGAGGGTTGGATTGTATGACATGGTAAGAAAGTGAGGCCAGAAGTCATAAGTTTGGCGTCGATTGATTATTGATTGTTGATTTTCATTTCTTCTTTGTCTATATGTATGTATGTTTGTTCGATGTTTGATGTTTGGGATTGGATATTTGCCCTACTAAGGTGGGAAGATACAGAAAGGGAAGAGGAAGGGATGGGAGGAGTTTGAGAGTTGGGAATCTGGTTCTTCGTTCATTATTGGAGTTATAAAGAGATGAAATGAGATGAGATGAGATCTGTTGGGTTGGGTTGGTGAGGATGCGGGTTGAGATTAGTTGTGATGAAATGAAATGAAATGAAATAAAATGGAATGGAATGAATGAGATTAGTATAAGGACAAGGACAAGGATGACTATGAGTATGAGAACGATGGTGGTATCAAGTCATTTCATCACATTTCGTTACGTCCGTCCGTCGGTTCGTTCGTTCATTCATTGATTGGTCGAGTATCATTCAGAGTCGTACTTATGCTTCGTTGCCAGTTACGTGTTGACATCTATTTGCCATCCATGTTCCCGATCTTGCTCATACATCTCTCCCAATTCAATCCAATCCAATCCAACTCAATACATATCATGTCAGGTCATGTAGATGCCCTCCTCTTCCTCAGACTCATCAACAGCCTCGCTGCTTTTTCATCACTTGTATATTCTCTCATTTCTCTATCACAGTCTCTGTTTCTGACATTGCTATTGGTGGGATGGATTCTGAGAAGTTCCGCTTTGTCTCCTCCTCTCTCGCTGTTATTCTCATGTCCTTGTTCCTGTTTGACGCTGTGGTTCTGATAGTGAACATGGTCGAAATCAGTTCTGAGACTTTTTGGGGATAATTCAGGGGAAGAGATTTGATCGCGTCTAGTGATGGTAGCAGATGAAGGGAACGGTTCTGGAGCTGGTGATCTGGTGTCGTGGGCTGCAGATGCTGTCATGAGTATGGTTGTTGATGGAGAATCTTGTCGTGGAAATGATCTTGGTGTATTGGCCGGTGTCCAGATGTTACGATAGCCGACTTCGGGAGATGTGATGCCGTAGTTCTCTTCGCTACTGGTGTCGGAAGCATAAGCACTATTGTTCAGCTTCAGATTCTTGGGACGGAAGAGCTTGTTGCGGTGAGGGTACGTTGGTGTATCTGGTGTAGGAGGAGTCGGTGTGACGGTTGATGCTCTTGAAATTTGACTCTCCATTTCACGGTAGATTCTAGCTTGTTCTGTACATCTCTTGGTGATTGCTGGATCAATGACCATGTCACCGAATCTTTCAGACTCAGGTGAGACACATAAATCAGGAAAGTCAACTCCGAACACTGGAGTAAGTGCATATCGGATTTTCCAGCAGAAGGTTGCCGCGACCGCCTTCGCGGCATCGTATGGCATCCAATACCCTATGGAGGTTAATGATATTTTACAATATGTTATGGTAACGTACCTTGAGCAACCAATGCTCCTCCGGTAATGCTGTGACATATCTCACGTAAACCTGGGTTGCGATTGAGCATCTTGGCAGGAGTGGTCTGAACATATTAGCTTCTCCTCGAATAGATATGATCAACTTACTTTGGAATGACCAGTACATTTGAATAGAGGTGTCGTTCTCACTAAGCCAATGTTATACTCCCACAGCATAGAATATGTGCTGTCTTCTCCGGGAACTTTGAAGCGATATTGAAAAACTGTACATATCAGCAGAGTTCTCCGAGTTGCATACAACCGACCTTCTAGACTATCTCTTCCTGTCTTCTCCAAGAATGCCTTCTTTTCGCTGTTGTACGGGATGTGACGGGGATAATCTGCAATCTCTCCCATAGGATAAACTTCGAATTGTTGGTGCTGCGCTGCAAGTAATTCGTCTTGAAACTCATGAGGAGGGTATCGACATTCACCTCGTATTGGACCACGAGTGAAGACGGCTGCATCTTTGATGATCTTCTGCTTCTTGCGTGCTTGAATCGACGGACCATGTTCGTGTACATTGTATCTCGCCTTGGAAGGTTGTTCGAATTCCGAACCCGAATCCGTCGTCACTTCTGGTAAGGGATTAAGCAATGTTTGAATGGCCGCCATGACTGAGACAACCGATATCGTAATCTAAAGTCAGAAGAGATGTCCGAGCTTGTATATTCAGTGGTAGCAATCAATTCTTTGATCTGAAAAAACAAACAATTTTGAATGGCAAAGTTCAACACCACAACTCAAGACGGGCACTTGGACACTATATTCCAGCAGATGTGACAAAGACTATTTCAGTCAAGGATTATGAGTAGGTATCTTTGTGAAGTACACACCAGTCAACACCGAGGCAGTCAAAGCCATTTACATTCGACATTGACGAATCAAAGGACGCAAGACCAACAAACCATAGGTCGACAGAGACAGGCGGTGAGTGAAACCACTCACTAGAGAAGTCGGTAAGGAACTTTGCATGTCTCATCCCAGGTAGTAGAAGACAGCTTGCCGTACGGTAGAAGTGTTATGGATCGGCGCAGCGTATCTCCTCTACATCCTCGTGAAAATATTGATGTCTTAGGGTTTGCGCTCAAAGCTGACCAAGGTCTGTTGTTTTCGATGTTGTCCTTGACAGATGGCCAAACACAGTAGATTGCCAGTATGAAAGAGGATTTTGCGGCGTACTTACTTGATCCCGTTCGCGTTGTCGTTCCATGGCAACCCATCCCATATCCAAGTTCCACTTGAGCTCTATTGGATCAGATCAATACCAATAGTCAGGAACATCTTTTGAGAGCATGAAGGCGGGTCATTATTGATGGTTGCACAGGAGAAGCCACGCATAGCCAGGCTTCAATTTGGCCTCGAAACAAAGAAGTATAGTTTCAAGATCGGTACCTCTACGGATACTTGTCGGAAGCCTGCTTTTCATCTTGCAAAGCCGGCTGGGTATTATGCTTTTGAATCGATTGCGAGGAATCGCATCAGAACTCCTTCGTCTTTGAATCAAATACACACGATCATGTGTTTGTGAGAACATGCACACGTCACAATTTGGGAGAAGATGGCTGATTCCATGGAGGGTGGAAGTGGTTAAGGAGTGAATAAAGTATTGGTAAATTGGTGTGTCGGGAATGACTAAATATTTCCCGCACACCTGAATATTTCGACTACCTTCACGGGAGGCGTCTGACCGTTTTCCTGGCACATGGATGGTATATTTGCGCAATAGCGGACCTGAGTTTTCATGAACAACTTACCCGGTCAATCTTATAAGTGGACAAGGCTTCAAAACGTGCTATCATTAATGGTCATAAGCTATGCGTGTTGATACATTTCCTACTTCTATGCTGTACAAAGAAAACCAGCTTCCTATACCGCTTTATCAACTTGAATCACAAATCACTCGCTATCTGAGAAGTTCTCAGAAGGTTCATCCCCCATATCAACGTCGTCATCTTCGTCATCATCAAACGTGTATGCCTGTTTCTTTTTAGTAGCAGCAACCCTTCTCGCCGGACGACTAGTCGGTTTGACAGCATCCTCATCTGAGCCAGAATCAAGAAGGTCGTCTGCCATAGTGTCAACTTCATCGTCTGACTCGATCACCTTCTTCGCTAATCTTTTAGCGTATGCTTTTGCAGCAGGAGATTGAGGCTTCACAGTGCCCGCTTTGGAAGCAGGTTTTGGCTTAGGTTTGCTTGCAACGGGTTTTTTTGCTGTGACCTTCTTTGCAGCTTTGGAGCTTGGTCCATCATCACTCAGATCGAACGATTCATCCAACAATTGTGCTGTTTCCTCCTCATCAGATAGCTCAGCGACCTTCTTGGTTGCTTTCTTGGCAACGGGTTTTTTTATAGGTATCTTCTTTGTAGCTTTCGGAGCCGGCTCTTCGTCACTAAGACCCAAGGAATCGTCGAGTTGTGCTGTATCTTCGTCAGAAACAACGGCAAGCTTCTTCGCCGGTTGCTTTGCGGGCTTCTTAACCACCTTCGAAGGCTTTGATACCAGTTGCTCATCATGCTCTTTCATGGCAACGTCCTTTCCGTTCTCTTCAACCACGGACTCAGGTTGAATTTGGGGAGCCGAGAGACTAGGTGGAGCACGTGTAGCTGATGGTTTATCTCGAGCTGGCAAACCTTTGACCATATCACCAAGGTTTGCAAGCAAGTCATCTCCATTGTCACTGTCGTCGTCACTAGAAGCGACATATTTGGTGACCTTTTTGGCAGCATTTCGAGCAGGTTTGACTGGTTTGAACTCCTCTTCGGATTCATCCTTCACTGCCGTTACCTTTCCTCCAGCAGGTGCTGTTTCAGACGGCATGTCCATTTCATCGCTTGCGCCGTCAGTGTAACGTTGAGCAGCTTCCAAAGCGTTCTGTAATGCATTGGTTTTGGGTGCAACAAATTGTGTGATGCGCTGTTGTGAGGTTGCCTTTGGTTTTGAGACAGTGCTTTTCTTCGCCTTTGGGACAGTCGCTTCAAAGTCATCATCATCCTCATCATCACCAAGTCCCTTACGTTTCTTGTAAGCAGGTTTAGCCATGGCGAATTTCTTTGAGGTTCGTCGACCTTTTCGGATAGCACGTTCTCTTTGTGACTCGTACTCCAATTGAAACCTCCATTCGGTGATGAATTCTTCCAGATCTATCTTCCACAAGTCCTTGTTGGTCTTTTTGAGAAGTACATCAATCTCCGTCTGCTTGTCTCCGATCTGTCGCTGTAACTTGTCGACACGTTCTTGAGTCAAAGACCAGAGTGGCATTCCGAGAAGATAATCGAATGCATTACCATCTGGGACTGAGTCGTCTTCCTTCTCTTCGTCTGTCACGACTTCCTCGGTTTCGCCAGCCGCAGCTGGATCTTGTAGCTTTGAGATGGGATCAAAGTTGAGCTTCTTCAACTCGCTAATAAGTACAGCCTTCTTCTTTTTGGAAATGCTGAGCTTGCCATCGATTATCATCGTGACAAATCTGGCCTGATTGGTAAACTTTCGTAGTTCGCGCTCCATATCTTGAAGCATCCACTCCTTTCTGAGCTGGTAGAACTTGAGTCTATAGGTGTAAAACTCTTCCATGATAGCTTCGACATTGGGATACTTCGTGATACGTCCTTCAGTGTCGAAAGCAACAAGATTGGTTGTGGCTATCGATTTGCTAAGTTTGAATCTCTCCTCCAGACCCTCTTCTAGTGACGCTTTCATGTGTTTCTCTTCCATTTGAATGATGAAGGAAACATCTTTGTGAGTATTATAATCCTTGTAGTCTTTGATGAATGAGGGAGTCTTCTCAGCCTTGATGATTTCCTCGAGTTTCTCCTTGAAATCTTGTGTCCACACTCGAATAGGTAGCTCACTAATTTCAATTTCAGCATCTCCAGTCTGCTTGATGATACCACTGAACTTGTATCGATCAGGACCAGCCTCAGCAACAGTACCTTTGAATCCTCTGAACCAAGGTCGCATTGGCTTGAACTCTTCACCATCCATTTTTCGTTTGAGATTCTCAACTATATCTTCTGGACTATAGTTTGGGATTGTGGTACTCCAACCGGTACCAATACCATCCGCACCATTGATCAAGACCATGGGTACGACGGGTATATAGACCTCTGGTTCGATTGGTTTACCTTCCTCCATATTGTTGGTTAAGAGCGGTTCATCTGACTTGTGAAACAATTTCCTGGCAAAGGGTGATAGACGAGTATGGATGTAACGAGCACTAGCAGCGTCACTACCGCCCTGCAAACGAGTACCAAAGTTACCTGATGGCTCAAGACAGTTGATGTTGTTTGTTCCGACAAACGTTTGAGCGAGACCAACGATAGTCTGTTGTAATGATACTTCACCGTGCTGGTAGTGAGTCTCCTGAGATACCATACCAGCAAGTTCGACAACCTTGACATCCTTCTTGATATTTTTCTTGAAACAAGTGTACAAGACTTTTCGCTGACCAGGTTTGAGACCGTCAATAACGGAAGGAATCGATCGAATATTGTCTGCCATACTGAAGAGGATCAATTCTCTGTTGACAAAATCTGTGTAAGATATGGTCTTGGTAGTATGATCGAGGAACGTTCCTAGCTTGAATTGACGAAGCCACTCCTTTCGTTCGTCAGCTTTCTTCTTCGAGAAAGCTAGGTCGATGAGGTCAGCTTCTTCGTCTTTCATTGTCTCGAACTCTTTGTGGTGCTTATCAATATCGTTAAAATATTGCTGTGATTCCTCAGTGGTACTCGTACCCAATCCTTTGTAGTACTTCTGTTCCCATGTTCGATCATGCTTGTGAGCTTCTTTCCACGCCAGATATTCCGGCATGGTGTAGAATGCCTTTGATTGTGAGGGATTCTTTGGATCACCCTTGTAAACCTTGACAATTGGAGTGATAAACTCGACTAGGAAGCCAGGGATTTTGAGCAAGCTAGGAAATTGGACCTGAAGAAAGTTTATGAGCAAGCCTTTGATATGACTACCGTCGTGATCCTGATCGGTCATAACCATGAGATGACCATATCTCAAACCTTTGGCATCTGTGTAAACTTTCTTGTGCTGGAGACCGAGGAAGTTTTTGATGTTCTGAATTTCAGTGTTCTTCGAGATTTGATCAATCGAGGCATCACGAACGTTCAGCATCTTTCCTCTAAGTGGAAAGACACCAAAAAGATCAGGACCTGCAACAGATCGACCTGCGATAGCCATACCTTTGGCTGAATCACCTTCTGTCAGGATAAGGGTACACATGTGTCCATCCTTCGTACCGGCCTTGTTGGCATCAGTCAATTTCGGATTGTGCATGCGACTTCTTCTACTACCGTCAGACTTCTTGAGTATCTGATCTGCCTTCTGTTGTGCGAAATGCAAAATGTTGGTAATCACCTCTGTTTTTGCAATCTTCTTCATGAACTCATCCGATACAACAGGCTTACTACCAAATTGGGTTGCTTTTGTCGTTAGCTGCTCTTTGGTCTGGGAGCTGAAGGCCGGATTGACGATCAAAGCGTTCACGAAGATGAAGATGTGATTTCGAATCTGATTGAGCTTCAGAGTAGCACCAGCCTTGTCCTTCTTCTTCTTCACGATCTCGGCAAGTTTGTTGGTTATCTGATCAGCAATGTAATTCACATGGGTACCTCCAGATGTCGTTGCGATGGAGTTGACGAAGGATACTTGCTGGAAGGATCCATCTGAGACTGTAAAGCCGATTTCCCATCTTGCGTCTGGACTATCAAGAATGATCTCTGATGTGTCTTTGGCCGCTTCCTCTCCACGCTCTTGCTTTATGGCTTTTGTATACATCTCAATATATTTCTTGAAATTGCGTGCTGGAACCATAGAACCGTTGAGCTTGACCTTGACACCTTTAGTAGTACCTGCAAGATCGTAGACTCTGCGCTTGAACAGGGCTTCGAGGTCGTCGTCAATGCCGCTCATACCAGCGAATTTGGCCCAGTCTGGCTTGAATGTGACTTTGGTGTAATCGTCACCTTTGCAATCAGTGATCTTGGCTTTGCCCATCTTTGACATGTTCTCCGTCCAGGTCTGCTTATACTTCTTCTTTTGTCGACTGTCGGCTGTTTCGACTGTAAATTCTGTGCTGAAGATGTTACAAAGTTTGGCTCCGTATCCGTTGCGACCACCTGTAACCTTCTGCTCGTTGTCATCATAGTTTGAACCTGTCAACAGATGACCGAAAATCATCTCTGGGATATAGATCTGCTCCTTAGAATGGATTTCAATTGGTATACCACGACCATTGTTCCATACACTGATTTCACCATTCTCGCGATCAATCACCACCTGCATCATGTCCATATTTTTGTCGTTCTGCTTATTGTCTGCTGCATTGACCAGAATTTCGTCAAAGATCTTGAAGAGGCCAGGTACATACGAAACTTCTCTGAACTCCATACTATCAGTCGTTGTGTTGTATACCCACATCTGCTTCTCGGTTCGTTCTGTTGATCCAATGTATGTATCAGGTCGACGAATGATATGCTCGAGTTGTGTTAGTTTTTGGTATTGCTCAGAAACACGCTTCTTCTTCGCCGGAACTGGAGAATCGTTGGTTCCGTCGAGTTCCATATTCTCGTTGACCAGTTCTGCCAGTGGTTTCTTATTTCCTCCTTTGACTGTGCTTGCGACTTTTAGTTTTTTGGCTTTAGGAGGAGTGTCGTTGAGGAGTGATTCGTCTTCGAAGTTGTTGACATCTTCGCTCTTGGTATTCTCGCCTTCATCGTCGGAGTCGGCTTTGGACCGCTTCTTTGGTATTGTGGTTTTCGATTTAGGAGCCGCCTTCACTTTCGGCTGCGCGGGCTTTTTAGGTGCTGCCGCTTTGGTAGAGGTTTTCGGTGCCGCCTTCTTCGCCTTTGGTTTAGTCTGTGAATGTTAGTACTGATCAGACTGTAGGCAAGGCAACAAACCACCGCAGGCCCAAAATCCGAGCCACCATCGCTCATATCGAACATTGAGTCGTCCATGATTACCGCCAGCGACTTTTAGTTAGGTGTAGACATGCGATATCGTGAATTTTGCAACGCAGGAGAGTACTACGATGGCAATGAACGGTGAGTGAGAAGGTATGTGGAAGGAGTGGACAAATGGGGTTTGAAGGCGTCGAATTGACAAACACTTCTAAACCGAATGTTTACATTTTGCCGCGTCGAGGCAATCTACGCGTCCGCCTGGAAAGGCAGTTATGCCGAGCCCTCGACCCCACCATTGGTCAGCCTTTCGAAGGCCTCGTGCTATACAGCGCGTCAAGACAGAACACCAGCATCACTGCCATCATACCAAACATTCATGAGTGTCCCCCTGTTGATACCCGACAATTCCCAACACAACTCCTCCATCTCTTTGTTTCGATGACCCTCGTCTGAGACCTTGAGCTGATGTCGTGCGACCGCGTCCCATCTACGGCCGAGAGTTTTAGGACAGTCAGCAAGATACATGTTGACTCGCTACCCGTCTTGCATTGCTGACTGGGCATGCTCCCCATCTTTGAAGAGGTTGTGTCGACTGCTCTGATCTGATTGCATGCTGAAAGTTGTGAAACTTATGTGATCGTTGTATCCTTTGGTTGGTGAACTGAGATAGGCAGTGCAGATCAAGCCAAATTGGATTGTATGATCACTTTTTTTTTTAGCTGAATGCTAGCAGATGTCTCTCACGATTTGACCCTACTCTGTATGAAATGAGCGCATTGTAACAGCCATGCTTACTCAAGAAAAGCTTCAAAAACGTAACAGTACATTATAATATTGAAGAATGTCATGGTTCCGAGCTTGAATGCAGGGACAACTTCAGAACCGTGAACTTGCCATCATTGGCCCATGAATGAATAGTCCGTGGAGCTCGATGGACGTGTGAGATGGATGTCCCATAGCAATATAATCTTCGACGGTTGTGGATCAGTGGTTTGACTACCGTTGATGTCGCAGCAAGTATACTCGAGAGCAGCAGACACGATCCCATCGAACTTGTGCTTTTCTAGAGAGGTGGTAGTTATCATTTCCCAAAGCAGATTGCCCGTGCTCGAGATTTGCGGCGGTAGCAGTGCATTGAATTAAATTACGGGTTCGGTTCTGTGGCTTGCTCCGTCATAACGATTTTTGATTTGATGTTGCTGCCTACCATCTCATTGAATATGCTGGTACGCATCTGGCGTAAACGTCACAATTTCGATAGTAAAGCTCGACTCATCGTGCACAGACACCAAGAACTTAATGTGATGCAGAGACATGCGATGACAATTGTCATCGACGTGGCAACAAACAATACACGATTCGAGTGATCTACTCAGTAATCTTTAGAGGTGGGCTTTCGTGTGCTGATTTGCTGGTTTCGCGTCAAGCCGCCCGTGGAAAGGCCCCGTAACCCCTGATGAATCGTTCCACACGCGAAGGGATCCTCTTTTGCCCTATCATTTGATTCTCGACAATTCGGTATTCGTTCTCTGTCTTCTCACGTCCTTTGTCTTTCTAACATCTCCAAAAGGTGTCTGTCATTCCTTTCTGCGTTCGCTGGCGAGCGTTGTAAACTGTCACTCATTTGAAACCTGCAAGGGACTGTTGACAAGCATCTTGCAGACAGAGTATCACTCCTTTGAATCTGTTTCAGAATCTTCCCAATCGTTTCGTGGACCCCGACATATATACAAAACCTCAACGGATCGGGTTGAATTGATGGCCTCAGAAATGGCCGAGGTAGAGTCCGTGGTGGTGTCGATACCCAGAGAGTCCATGGTCACCGTTCGCTTGAGCGATGTTGAGTTGTCACCAGGTCATCTCAGAGCCGAGTCTGAGAACGACGTCTCCTTGCCAGACAGTACACCTTCGACTCGGACTACAAGCTTTCGATCTTCTCGACGATCAAGTACCTCGTCGGCCACAAACTCTGTAGACTGGGAAGGACTGGAGAAGAGTGAAGAGCAGGAATTCAGAGACAAAAGTACAGATGATGTATGATATTTATGCACAAATGTTGAAGATATTCTAACAGGGATAGTCTACCGCACTACTTCTTGCAAGACTCGAACAAGAGAACAACGCCCTTGCTCACGATCCCAAGTCCGGCATTGCAGTCGGACGATTTCGTACTGGTGCGAGACCACCTTCGATACATCACTTAAAGAAGCTTGTCGATGGACCACAACGGCAATCCCTTCGTTACTCATTACTTCCTGCACCTCCCATGACCGAGCTCGAATTCTGGGCAGCACTGGTTAAAGATTACCCACAGACATGTCAGAGGCTACCAACTTTGACATCGAATAAGATTCGTGGAGGCGTACCACCACCCCTGCGAGGAGTAGTTTGGCCAGCGATTGCAGGTGCTCACGACAGTCATTTACATTCCGAATATCAGAAACTATCGAATGAACTCAGTCCTTACGATGGATTGATTGGCAAAGATGTGGGTCGAAGTTTTCCGAATGTTGAAATGTTTCGAGAGAAAGGCGGAGAAGGACAACGAATGCTGGGAAAGGTTCTGAAGGCATTTAGTCTTTACGACGAAGGTATTGGATACTGTCAAGGTCTTGGGCTGATTGTCGGGCCCCTCCTCATGCACATGAGTGAGCCAGAGGCATTCTGCGTGCTTGTTCGGTAAGATCAATGATTTCCATCGTATACAACTGCTGACCTGTAAAGCCTCATGGAGCATTACGACCTACGATCTTGTTACACTCCCGACCTCGCTGGTCTTCACCTTCGCATCTACCAATTCCAGACACTACTGTCACAGCATTGCCCTGTAGTATCAGCTCATCTCAACGACTTGAAAATCGAACCTCTTTACGTATCACAATGGTTTTTATCTTTCTTTGCGGTAACATGCCCATTACCAATGTTGCTGAGAATATACGATGTCATATTATCAGAAGGAGCCACAGAAACGCTGATGCGTGTTGCGTTATCGTTAATGCAAAGAAACGAACAAAAGCTGTTGGCCTTCACAGAGTTCGAAGACGTCATGCAATTTCTATTATCTCGCGCACTCTGGGATACATATGCACAGCATGCTGATGATATGGTCGCAGACTTTGTGTCGTTGACGGGACTTGTCAGTCGTGAATCGCTACAGAACCTGGAGAATGACTTCAAACAGGCGCAGATGGTTCCAGCAACATCTACATTGAAAAGTGCAGCTTCTTCATTGTTAGGAAGATTCTGGGCTGGTTCACTACACAGTCCATCAAAGTCTGTGACATTGACTGTCACTATTCCATCTGCGTCAAATGGTGAAGCTCTCAAGAAGACTTCATCAGGATTCAGTTTGACATCAACAGCCACTTCAACCGAAAGCTCGGCGTCAGAGATAAGCACCGTGGCGACTGAGCTTTCGGAAGCATCTCGATCTAAAAGTGACCACAACTCGCTAAACTCGTTGGAAGCACCCGTCAACATGTCGACTCAGAACGACCGAGATCTCCACTCCCAAATCGAAGAGCTTCTCAACGCTCTGAACAAGCTTCAGCATCAACAAATCGAACTCGCCCAAGACTTACAGCGGGAAAGAGAGGAACGAGCAGAAGAACGAGGAATCGCTTCTTCACTTCTAGCTCACATTCAAGTTCAACAGTTATCAATTCGAGAGCTGGTCGGAGATGAGAGTGTATCTTCAGAGGAAGAAAAGGAGCTCCAAGGACTCATAACTAAAGCAGAGAGTCAATTCTCAGAACAATCTAGACGTTCCTCGATACTTGTTTCCAAACATCAACTCAGAGATGATGTGATATCGTGGAAGGAGAAACATCAGGCAGAGGCAACGAGATGCAAAGATCTCATGAAGCAGCTTGATGAAAAAGACTCGGAACACAATGCTTTGAAGGAGCACCTCAAGGAGGCGAGAGCACGTTGCCAAGATGCCTACCGTGACAAACAGAGGTTGGAAAAGACCGTGCAAGAACTGAAAGCAAGACAGCCCTCTGGTCAGGAGTCGCCTGATTGTTACACACCCGTAAGCGATATTGGTGAACTGAAATTGCCACCGGCAAAGGGACTTCGAGAGTTTAGATTGGGCAAACAGGAACCACAACGAAGTCCAACTGCAACGACTTTCTCCAAACGAACAAGCAGTCTCAACACGCCATCGTCACTGTCTACCGAAAGGCATTCCATTGCATCGGCTGATTCACTCATTATCGAACTCGCACTCGCAAAGACGTCCGAGGCCGTAGCGAAACAAGAGCTGGAAGAGACAAAGGCTAAATTAGATGCTCTCAGGAAGATCATCAGTGGTCATGTTGGAACTCCCACCATGAAAGCCATCAATGACTCTCCCAACTCAACTGCCGCGACAACTCCAAACAAGGAGATATCTAAATCAGAGGAGTCTACCAACAAGCCGGCATCTCATGCTCCTTCTGGTAGCATTAGTGGGTTCTTCAGTGGATGGGGCAAGAGAGCAGCCTAGACTGGACAATTTCATGCCAACTCATTGTAATTCTGTTTTGTATATTGACCTCGCCTAATTTGGTTCGAGATGATATGAAATCTTGGGAGCGTTACCGGCGAAATCAATCGTTCATAGCATAGCCTGGCTACAATTGAATCAAGTGAATCAAACGATACTCCAAAACTTGTACGATTTAGGTCTCTGACCAAGTGACTGTGTATTGCTGTTAATATTATGCCATGTTCACCCATCACCACACGTCCAAACTGATTGCTTGTACTTACCGTTCCTCACTGCCGAACTAACTCGCTTAACTTGAGTCACATGTAGTGGTGACGACGACAGCAATCTTTACACACACGTCTGAACTCCAGCAGTCAATGGAGATTAGATCAGAACGCATCCGAAATGTCAATAGCCTCCTCAGTGGCTCTTCGGATCAGGACATCAAGCTAACTGAATCGTCTGCAGGACCCTCTCTCCACGAGCTGGAAAACGCGGAGCGGAGGTGGGTCCGGGGATGCATCCAACGCGTAGAGGGCAATCATATCTTGCCTTCTAAGTTGATCAATTGAGGAAGTCCCAAAGCTAGCTGAACGCGTTGCGACTCCCGAGGTATTATGAAGTCAAGTTAACAGAAATGGTCCTACGATAATGTACTTGTGTTCAGTGAATCGGCAGTTACTTTCAAACCTCAGAGATTAATCTAGTGATGTACATGAGCCCTGTTCTCGTGCACTACGGCAATGGTAATGAGCCAGTAAGGGGTAGCAGCCATTGCGGAAGTCAGCCCCCACGTGGTAGTACTGATAGTGGTGATCATCTGGGGAATCACAACCTGCATTTTACTAGGTTCCGGTGTCTACGAAGTACAGTCTCGGTTATACAGGGAAGTCTAAGCTATTGCAGTTATGATTTGCTGACGAAGCTGACATGGTTGATGCAAATCTCGTGCCCATAATGGATGTCAGGGCGGCAAGGCCGCAATACTGAGATATATTACTTGACTCGTCTATCCTCTTCTCTCTGTGCTGTAGCTCTCGTCTCGTTCCAGTTGATTTCAGTCCCGATCAAATCACCCAAGATGGAGATGAATTATGATTCCAATGTAAGGAAGTTGATCTCATCTTTTGTTGCCTTACTGATTGATGATTGCAGACTCTTCATCAGCTGGAAGAAGAGCTTCACACACAAATCTATCCCGGTACGGAGATCATGACAGATGTAGGCAATCTCCATTTTGTGAAGTCAAATGAACAATCCGATCGTGTTCTGGTACCTCAGCCATCAGATTCGCCGAACGATCCACTGGTGAGTATCATTCACAATGGATCGATGTTATCCTGACAAAGTCAAGAATTGGAGCCCGCTATGGAAGACCTCAGCCATGTCTCTTGTGACAGCAGTTTCCTTCGCACAAGGAATGGGGCCACTCGCGCTCGCGCCCATGTTTCCACAACTTATGGAAGCGTATCATCGAGATCTTGCTGATGTAGTACAATTCACGGGTGTTTGCATCTTGGTCCTTGGGTTCAGCAATTTTATCTGGTATGTGACTCGAAGTCTGTTTATGGACGTGAACGGTAGCGCTAACAAGCGACTTCGCAGGGTACCGATACAAACGACATTCGGAAGGCGACCGGTATTAATCTTCTCGACTTTGATATGCTTGGTGAGCTGCATATGGCGTGCGGTGGCCAAAGATTATCGCTCAGCAATGGGCGCATGCATATTGAATGGTATAGGTGCTGGACCGGCAGAGGTATGGCGCTTGAAATCGCAAGGAATGACACTGACTTGTTTCAGACAGCCCAACCTGCTATCATTGCAGACGTTATGTTCTTGCACGAAAGAGGAGCTTACAATACCCTCTATTTCACCTTCTATTTTGGTTCGTTGATGGTCGGTCCAATTATCTCTGGTGCTATCGCATATCATTCAGACTGGAGAAACTTTTGGTGGCTCAATGTTGCCTTACACGGTGTGATCTTAATCCTGCTGGTCTTCTTGTTCCCCGAGACAAAATGGCATAGATCGCATCCTAGCGAACTTACAGCCGTGACACAGCGATCCTTCTCTGTCGAAGAAAAAGCAACCATAACACAACTTGAAGCTCCTAGGAATGCTGGCACCGACAAGACAACAATGGCATTGGAAGAAGGCAAGGTAGACCTGACTACCGTCAAGACCGTTGACCGCGATCCATTCCTTCATAAGGGCCGTCCAAGCAAAAAACAATTTGCCTTATGGCAAAGTAATGCTCATCCTTTCAAGCAATTGGCATTGGACCTGTGGATACCCTGGAAGATCTTCTCGTTTCCAATCGTTGAGTTCGCAGCTTTCGTCGTCTCTTGGAGCGCCTCTTCTTTCTTGACGCTGAATTTGACACAATCTCAAAATTTCGCTGCACCACCATACAATTTCAGCAGCCAGTCCATCGGATTCATGAATTTTGCAGTTCTGGTCGGTGCCATCATTGGACTAACATCGAACGGCCTGTTGAGTGATTGGATTGCTGCAAGGTTCACTCGAAAAAATAGAGGTATCAGAGAACCTGAGATGAGATTACCAGCCATGATTCCGTATGTCATCATCATGCTAATTGGAAACTTTGTCGTGGCATTCGGATACGAACGTAAATGGGATTGGAAGGTAAGTTTCACGCACTTGTCGATCTTCATTACTGACATTGCAGGTCATTGTCATCGTTGGATACACATGTGCTGGCATTCAGGTTGCTGCGCTGCCAGCGATAGCATCCACCTATGCTGTGGACAGTTACAAGCCAATTGCCGGCAGTATTTTTGTTGCCATCACCGTCAACAAGAATGTTTGGGGGTATGGTTTCAGCAAATTCATTACACCATGGATCGAGAAAGCTGGATACATCCCTCCGATCATGTTGAATATGTCGTTAATATTCTTATGGTGTTCGTTCGGTGTGCTTTTCTATATCATGGGCAAGACCTTCAGACGTTGGACCAAAGACAGTAGTGTACATAGTGTCACTTAGGCTCAGTCATCGTCGCTCTCATCATCGAAATCAAGCGAGACAGGCTTTGCCTTTGCTGGTGCTGGCACATGTCGAGCCGCTTGCGCTGGCCTTCCAGATGGTCTCTGTTCTGTCTTAGATACCCCCTCCATCAAATCATCCTTTGGCTCATCGGCCTGAACTTTTGTCTCGATGTAAGATTCACTGCTCTTGACAAGTCGTTCGATCTCTGCATCAACCGCTTCTTCACCCTGTTGCTCTCGTAATAGTTGCAATTGACCCAATACGCCCATTCTCAATCGATCTGGAGGTGGGAATGCCATACCAACATTAGCTCTCTGGAAAGCCAGTGATTCATTGATTGCTGTTAAAGCCGCCTGCGATTCCTCTGTCGTGTTACCAGTTGCCTCGCCATCGTTTGTTGTGACCCCATTGGACTGCACTGCTTTGGCTTTTGAACTCTCCAATCTCCTGCGATTTGACTCGAGCTCGGCTTCGCGGGCTGCAGCTGCATTATGTTTACCAATTCTTGCCGCGAATGCCAGCAGTGTATCATAATCGACTTCCTTCGATTCTGTTTCCGCATCTTCCTCCTGTTCATCGTCCAGAATTGAAGGATGAATATCACCGAGCTCTGTCCGTAAATCCACACAAGTTCTGACGATGTCTTTGATTTGGTTCTGTAGATTCTCCGCTTCGGATCTGAGCTGAAGGATCCGTCTATAGTTCTGTTGGTGCCCTTTCAGCCGGTCCAGCGCTGTGGTCAGGGCATCATCTGCTGAGAGGAGGTCGCGGGCTGCGGTGGGCGCATTCGAGAAAGTATTGGTAGTGGTTAGCGATGATAGGAGCGCGTTCAAAGAATTCTCGAGTGAGTTCAGCGGTGTCAGAATCTCGGAATCCATTGTCGCATCAATTCGTGATACAAACTTCCGGCCTACGGCTGACTACTGTGAGATCTCTGCTCGCGATTCGGTCAATCGGAGGAGAAGACCTAGAAGTTCACAATTCCAATGACCTATTGACACTCAATTGTCAAACATCGAAAGCATCGAGCGCGTCACCAGAACGCTTTGGTTTGTAGCTGGTCACCAGCTCTCGTTTTGAGAAAGTGAATAAATTATACGCAACTCTTCTCCGCATAATGACGGAAGCGGAAATGTCAACAATGATCGGGAGTGATGTCTCACTCAAATATGTGATACTCAAGAGGCCTGTATGTATTGGGGTTGCAGGGTACAACGACATTACAGAACACGCGAAGCTATGTCTCTACATAGAGCAGTACGAAGGATATCTGGTTATTTTTGAGCAAGTTCGCTTCTTGCTGCTACGCACTAATAGCAGTCCTCTTTTCGTACAGCTTCAGTAGCTACTAATACCTCTTCAACGACATAAAAACTTCCATCAATAATACCCAAATCAGCAGTAGGTCCTACAATTCGACATGTTCTAAGCCAGAGCATTGTATGTTGATCAAGGCGGCGATGTATCGATTCCCATGCAGTACTATTCTAACATCCTCAACGAGATTAGATCTTGATCCAACCTTCTGTCGTTCTACCAGACTGCAATTGATTCCCTATTGGCGCAATGAACATCTGGAGCATCGGCTTAGTTCGAAACGTTGAGCAGACGACACCAAAGATATGATCTTTGAAGATGTTGAAGAGAAACTGTCCTCCTCGACGACTCTGTATAATCGCAACGCCATTATTCCCTTCTTTAATAGCTAGCGATCGTTCGGTGAGCTCAACATCTGACGACTGCTCGGCTCATCTGGCCAAGTGATAGAGGAGCGTCAATCATAGTTGCCTCTCGGCCGAACTAGATTCCTGGTCTTCTTTCACCTGGTCGGCGTTGCTGAGAGGCCAAAGCAGGCAACAGAGAGATGGAATGACGCTGCAAGATGGTAATGAACCGAGTGAGTCGTGGCATCCAAGCATAAAAGGCCCGCATTGTATCTCTCCGACTACGTTTTAATGTCGAGATTGCGCATGGCGCTCAATGAGCATGATGATTATGCTTCTAGCCTCACGTTTGCACCTTGGCAAAGTAATTTGATAGCTTGTTTTTCTGCGGTGAAGCTTCGACCAATTTAGCTTTCTTCTTCGGTGCTTCCTCACCCTCTTTCTTCTCGGCTTTCTCACCAACTCTTAGTAACTCCATCAGCTCATCAAATTCTGCTGTTGGAACAATCCCACCACTGGCTTCCTTGTGACCGCGGGCGAAACTCTCCCCCATTCTCTCCCTCAGTCCATCTGTACTAAGAGCAGCAGCGGCCTTTAGAGAATCAATAATATTCACAGGTGGATCATTGTTTCGTGCACATCTTGCTATTCGACAAGAGAAATTCACCATACCAGGGAGATAGCCGTAGTTAGCTACCATCACAATCTCCAGATTCTTCGAGTTCAGGTAGCCAGCCCATCTCGTAGCTATCACAGGATGTACTTGGGCTTGAGAGTTGATCTTGAGCACTGCTATTCTTCCATCTTGGCTGAATTTTGGAGGTGTATGTGTATTCTGCTCCACTTCCTCGTTAATCTCTGCACGTGCTGCTTGTAACCGACCGTTGTTTAATAGATCTTTAGGCTCCTTTGCATCGAGCAAAGCTTTCCAAGCTGAGATGACATCGAATTTCGAAGTTCGCCGTGGAGCGTTAAGAAGAGATACTGCTTCATTGACAGACTTCTTGGTGTATTGCTTGAACGTCTGAGTCATGTCAGGGAATGGTGGTTGCCATTTCAAGGTATTGCCCAGATCACCGTGTGTACCAATACAAGCCAACCATGCACATGATTCCTCGATACTAGGCTCGAGTGTTTTGCATATTTCGTATGTGAGGAGTGATGTTGTAGCAACAGGAGGATAATGGCAAGCTGACACAACTTCCGCGTTCTTTGGGAACAAATCACTCAGATGATGGTCAAGGACAAGCGATTTGGTGCCTGGTGAATCAACAACAGGTGGTCCCTCTCTAGATCCTTGGTCGAGCACGACGATGTATGCTGCTTCCTTCTCTGTCATTGCCTTCCTTTCGCTTTCATCATGAATATTTGTACCTTTCTTGATAAGATGAACATGGATACATGACGGATCCAGACCCAAGGTTGTCAAGGTTCGATAGAGAATGACCCCTGATGACAATCCGTCCGCATCCTTGTCTGGCACTATAAGAACTTTCTTTCCACTTGCTGCACTCTCTCTGATAAAGCTACGAGCATTCTCAATCGCTCGATCAGGAGCAGGCCAAACAACTTCACCATTGTCATCCCGCTTCGGATCGACGTCACAATAGTCTGGCACCTTGACCCGTGGCTTCTTGGGTGTCGCCTTTTTCATACCTCGATATCCTAGACCATGGATTGCTAAGAGTGCTCTTGGGGTCGAAATGGCCAGACATGCGTACAACGCGAACGAACCCGTAAAGTAGGAGATGGACTTTGCGCAATGTCTGCTACCAGAGTGAAAGCCTCGAAACATCAAAGGGCACGAGCTGAATGATCCTAGATACACGTTAGCAGATATGCGAAGCAACAGAGTCGCGTGTCGCGGTCCAGTAGGTCCATGACGTCATCTCTAATTAGGGTCAGCGCGACGGCGCCTCATGCCCAAGATCTTCACGATTATGAAATGGTCCCTAGCAGGCAATTATGATTCAATGCACTATATGAGACGAGCAAATGTGGTACCCAAGCACGTCAATATCAACCATGATGTGGTGCCTCTTCTCCCCGCTGTTTTTGGTAGTCGGTGTGCTTGCTGTGGCGGATTATCAGACATACGCCGCATTGGGTGATTCATATGCTGCCGGAGATGGAGCAGGGTCCTCGAGACTGCTGCCAGATCTATGCGCTCGATTCTCAGGAGCATATCCGGTTCATGTTGCTAAGAATACAAAACTCAATTTTGCAGGATTTCGAAATTTGGCATGCGGCGGTGCTACTACAACCAGTGTTCTAAAGACTCAGGTATATCGTGTGTGGGACAGTGATACTATAACAATTCAGGTTGGTGGCAACGAAGTCGACTTCTTTGTTCTTCTGAATGAGTGTGTCTATCAATGGAAGCCGTTCTCAACGTGCGATGCCGAACTCAGCCGAGCTCGTGGACTTGTTGAGTCAATGCAATTCATCAACAATTTCGATAATCTTGTGGCAGCAACGAAGAAGTACATCAAGCCTGGAGCCAGACTTTTAGTTCTAGGATATGCACGTTTCTTCAACGATCAGACCGATCAATGCGATCATGTCTCTTTCAGCACTCACAACCCAGATAATTATCTCACCAAAGAGATGAGAGTCATGTTCAACGATGTGGTATTTCTACTTAACGATGTGATCCGTGGGATAGCCGAAGCTCACGAGGTCACCTACATTGATATGGACACAATCTTTGAAGGACATCGCTTTTGCGAAGAGGGTGTCATAGAGCCTGCACCAGATGCGAGCTGGTTCTTCAGTGATGCCGGAAGGAGGGCATCGATGACATCTGAACATTATGAGCACAGTTCTGATCAAAAGTTGCTCAACAATCCTTTCGAAGAGTTTCTGAACTTCACAGCTACATTTCATCCAACAGAAGAAGGACATGTTGCTATAGCGCGGGAGATCGAGAGAGTACTGCTCAGTTGAAGATTCGGGTGAATAATGTCCGATAGAGTGCTCGGGTCAACGCGTTCGAGGTTTCGAAAGAGACATGACATTCGTGTTGAGATGAATTCAAATTGAAGCGAGAGACTTACGTCAAGTATCGAGCGGGATCCATAGCCCACAGTAGATGTAGGGTAATGATCTCGCTGCAATATCATTAGAAAGCTCACAATGAGAATAAGACGAAATTGAGAGTAATAATAAATTTTGGGCGCGTTTTATCATATTTGTGAACTGAGGCAGCTAGAGGCGGATATGACCTGATAGGGCATCTTTAGGCGAGGGTCTCAGTATCGAATTTACATGCGCATCACAGCGACAGCAACACGATTGCAACTCAACATGGCTGCCAGCGTCGCGAAATCACGGCTGCTTGAGCTCACAAAGGTATGTTTGTTTTACTCGCCATCAAGATTTGATGAAACTTGGTTCCATTTTCCGATCCCAAGATGCATCCCCAGCGTTACTTAGTCGTTCTTTTCTAATTCACATCTACAGCTTCAATGCTCGATATTCTCGACGACATTCAACCCATCGCGGCAGCGTCTCGGTAACAAGATATTGAGACAGAGATTAAAGGGACCACAACTCGCCGCATACTACCCTCGACGTACTACAACGATAGCGGACATCCAAAAGGAATTTGAAAGATTTGGCCTAGAGACGTGGAACGAAGCAGAGGAAGATCGATTGGAGAATTTGACAATCGCTAAGCTTCGAGGAAAGGGACCGCCAAAGAAGAAGCGAGTAGCGGATGGTGAGTAGCAGTCGAAGCGAAAATTCTGGATGAACGCTGACATGATCTAGTATCGGGAAAGAAGAAAAAGAAGAAGTAAATGTACATTCAACGACACGACTAACATCTACTGTCGATATACCCTTGAAAATTTGGCAAGTAGCAAATAATCAGGAAGAGTTGTATCATATATCAGAAGAACGAAGCATTTGTACAAAAGTTCCACTACTCTTCAAGCACATTCTACCTCTTGAAGATCTCAAGGCACGCGTCTGGCGATTTCAATGCGTCTATAGGCTTTCACAATAAGTTCAAATGTTGCATTGACATTCTTTAACACCTAGATATTCTTGAAATGGTGGTACCGTTTGACACGAGGACTTTTGGTCCCGTCGGCTCTCCGAATGCGGCCCGATTGGTGCCAGTGTGCCTAAGGACTGCAGTACTTGAACTCGGACGGCGAGATGGGTGTCGCCCTATTATCGCACAAGCAATTTCCTCTCCTTGATACACATGACAGGTCATCGCCAAAGGAATTGCGACGAGGAACGGATCATATTGAGCACTAATCATCACATCTGCATCTCGAAAACTACAGTAGCGCCAAATTACTCACAGCGCGGAAGATTGATTCGGTTCTGCATGCGACTAGCAGATTTGTGGTTCAACATCTCCGCATGCCACCAGTTCACAGTGTTGTCGTGTTCCCCCGCATTATCTTCGTGTAGCACCACATCTACCTGTGATTGACCTCATATTCAATGTGAGATCCTTCTCCCGGCCACCCATTGCGGGGCCGAAGAACAGAGAATCGGAGCCAGCATGGATTGGAGTTGACTTGACCGCGGTACTGTTGGAGTTAACTCTGCTATTTGTATAAAACGTGGGTGTCCGTGCAGAGAATCCGTGAGTATTGCATTTGTACTCACTATCAAACATACACACCCTTTCCAGACACTTCATACACATACGACAAAGATGTCTCTACACTCGTTACAGACTGGCTCTGGCCGATTGGCTGGCAAGGTTGCTATTGTGACAGGTATGAGATCAGTTCTCGATTAGAGTCCATTGATTGATCCATCTAGGTGCTGCTTCCGGTTTCGGTCTCGCTGTGACCATGCGATTCATCGAGGAAGGAGCCAAAGTCATTGCGGCGGATATGAATGGTGATGCTCTAGCAAAGGTCTACGAAAACTCTCCAGAAACACATGTCATACCTCTTACTGCAAATGTGACCGTCCCTGATGACTGGGTCAAGGCGGTAGAACTCGCGAAAACCAAGTTTGGAGGAGTCGATATACTTGTCAACAACGCTGGCACAAGTTACAAGAACAAGCCTACATTGGAGGTCACAGAAGCAGAATTTGACAAAGTCTTCCTCGTCAATGTCAAGAGCATATACCACAGTGTCCCAGCTGTTATTCCAGCAATGAAAGAAAGAGGTGGAGGTGCTATCATTAACATTGCTTCCATCGGTGCTATGCGACCAAGACCAGGTCTTGTATGGTACAATGCAAGCAAGGGTGCTGTTGCCAACGTGAGTTCATGTGCAGGATCTCGAGGTGTGTACTAACAGTCATTAGGCAAGCAAAGGTCTCGCCGCAGAATTCGGTAAGGACAAAGTAAGAGTCAACGCTTTATGTCCACTGCTTTCAGGAACCGGTCTGTTCGAACAGTTTGTTGGTGTGCCATTCACCCCAGAGAACCGAGACAAATTCCTATTCAACGTACCATTAGGACGACTTACAGATCCAAAGGATGTTGCAAACACATGCGTCTTCCTTGGTAGTGATGAAGGTGCATTCGTTACTGGCGTTAACCTAGAGATCGATGGTGGACGATCTGTGGGAGCTTAAACAATCGCGCTCAGGTAAACATAATATCAACAAGAAACTGCTATACCATCTTCCTTCCAGAAATCATTTCCCATACTGTTTTCGACTTCGTTCAGTGAGACTCTCGGCGGGCACGAATTAACAGAACAGGACGCAGGTTTTGTGACTTCTTTCAAACATGCTCATAACCTTTCATAGCTTCTCTTATTGTTGTTGACTTTTTACCCGTTCATCATCTACTATCAGCTGCATTGTATTCGATAATCATAATGGCAGAATACAGTGATGCAGAAGAATGGGGCGAGGATGATTACCTTCATGAAGTGTTCGAATTGAACCGGCAACAGCATAGCACAGGCAGCAAGCAGGTAAGCCTTTGATACCCTCCCCAAGGACATCTATTGGTGACTCGATCAGTACGCATCAAAAAGTTCACAGAGCTATGACAACAATCAATTACACATTAACTCCATCCAAAATATTCCACGGATACGAACCCCAGAGAGCAGTCCCAGATTTATACCTACTATCTATCTGCCTGAAATGTCTACTCAAAGATTGTCACGCCATGAAGGCAAACCCGTATCATTCGGAATCTCTCAGGAAGGAATTGTCATTCTAGAAGATTGCAAGAACCACAGACTTGGAGATACAGTGATATCTATCATCTCAGAATACGATCCAAAGGCGTTACAAGACTTCCTCGACTTCAAGAATATCAAATCATTCACTTTCCTGTATCCAGGTGGATATCTCTTCCTTCCAACTTCACACCTCATAATTCTCCGAGAGGGAAACCATGTTCTTGTAAGTTCAGAGCAGCAATTTGAGAAGAATTGAGCTGATCATGATCCTCACCAGATTGGTGGATACCAGGATTCGACTAGATACTTCCACTGGCAACCGCAAATCCTCTTTGACATAGACAAAACTGGAAAATGGACTATACTGTCAGCTATCAGAAGGCGTGACGAGGTCATAGGTGGTAGCATGATGTCGTCAGCAAAGGATTTGAACGTATCACAAAGCCAGAGCCAAGATTCAGAATACTACGAGATCGCAGATGCTATTCCTGATGTGTTGAGTGAAGCGCTACTCAGGTTCGCAACGAAGTCGATTGTACCGATTGTGGAGGCAGAGCAAGTCGTTGGACATACGGTGATGAGCAACAAGGAGAATTGAAATCTGATCACGGCACTAACAAGATATTTGAACAATGGATCACAGCCAACATTAGATCAGGCGCAAGAGGGGCTTTTTCTTACTAGGAGAAAGTGAAGCACAAAGGATACTGGAAGGCTGGTATCGATAACATCCCAAATGATTGAGATTTGAAAGTCGGCGTTCCTGAAGTGCGAACAGAATGTTCAGGACTTCATCTCTATGAAAATAGATTATGCAATATGAGGAATTCAAGATTGTTCAGACGCCGATTTGCCTGCTATGCTATCAAATGCCAGTATCACCGAAAGACCTGTTGATTGGTGCTCAGTGCAGCCCTGACGTGCTTGGCTATCGAGATGCAAGGTGGGATATCCTTCAGTGGTTCCTGTTGGAAGTCGCAATGTTCAAACAAGAAATCCTGGGCGGGTGACGAAATCGTTACAAGTCCAGAGTGTTTGGAAGACATTCTACTAGAATGCAGCTCCACTAAGACCTTCGTCTCCTTCCAGAAGTTTATTCAATGCTCCTTCGGCCAACTCACTTCTCAAAGCTTCTCTTTCACTCTCTCGCTCTCTTACTTCCCAATCCGTCAATGCTTCTCGCTTCGACTTTTGTTTCTCCTTGATAGCTTCTCGTATCTTTTCTGCTTCAGCTTCCAGCAACTTCATCCGTCGTTCTTGTTCGGTGGGAAGACCTGATGGAAGTTTCTTTCCTCCGGGAACAATCTTTTCCAAAGTTGCGAGATGGGTCTGTGCCGTACTTGTGGGTGCAGGTACATTGAAACGTTGTGTACGTGGATATGTTGTGCTGGAACTATTTGTTGATCCGCGAAAGGTAGCAGAGTAAGATGAATGATCCCCACGGCCATACCCAGCTCCTGCATAATTTCCTCTACCGCTGAAGTCACCACGATTACCATAGTCACCACGTGGTGGACCATTGAAGGTAGTGGTTCGTGGTCCAGATGGAGGTGCTGTTTCTGTAAAGCTTGTTGATCGTACTCCAGGTGCTCTATAGCTCAGACTACCTCGACCTCTCAAGACAGGGCTGACAAAATCTCGACGAGGTCCATCAAATCCGCCACCACCCCGAGGCCTACTAGGCGCAGTGGGTGGAGGGCCAGAACGGTTATGAGCTGACATCGATACTTGACTGGCAGGTCCTGTGGGAGGAGATGCTTGAGATGGAGGATTGAAAGGTCGCGAAGGGCCGGTTGGTGGTGGTCGGTCTTGTCCACCGTTTCTGTAACCAGCTGGTCCAGTTGGAGGTGCGGTTGGACCATCACGTTCGACTGGTGGAGGCGAATCACGAACCTTCTCAGGGTAATCGCGTCTTGGAGATCGGGTGCGATAGCTCAGAGGCTCAGAATTCTCGTAGTTGCGAGCTGCGTAGGCAGGTGATCTAGACACAGGTGCAGGTGCGCTGACTCTTTCTTGATGTGCAGGCGGCGATGAACGGCGGGAGGTATTATTGGAATTTAATCCTGAAGGTCTTGCTGAAGGAGATCTTCGTCTCCAGTTGTCGTCATTGTATGCAGTCCTTCCTCCTCTTGGTGGTGTCCTGGACCTTGGTCTATAGCTATTCTCTCTTGGCGGTGAATATGGCCTTCGCGGTGGTGATCTAGGTCGCTCGAATCTACCACGTGGGGAGTTCAATCGTTCTCTCTTAGGTGAACGTCTTCCATCAGGTGAATATTCACGCGGTCGTTTGATCTCTGGAGTTCTTGGACGCACATAGGGTGGTGTTCTGGATCGTCTGCGGATTGGGGATCTTGGTCTTTCGTCTCGTCTGGGTGAATATCTTCTGGGTGGTGGAGGCGATCTTGTTCGATCAGGAAACAGCTCTTCTCTACGACCAAATGGACTGCGCGAGCGCCTGCGAAATGGTGGTGGGGATCGACTTCGTGGTCTGGCCGCTCTCGTACTTGTTGGCGGAATGTATGAATCAATATCCTCTCTTCTGTCGTCTCTTCTACGATCATCCCGTACACGATCATCTCGTCCATTCCATGAGTCTGCAGGTCTTTCTCGAGGTGTTGGTCTGTATGGTCCATCTCCTACACCTCCTGGTCGATAGCTTTCACCCTGACCAAAGTATTCGACATCAGGATGATTGTCACGGTCGCGTAGTGGTGCTCGGTCTCGTGGTGGAGGACTTCGTCTGGAAGAACTTGATGAGATTAAATGCAGCTCCCATTTTGTCAGGGTTAACAGAGTTCGCATACCTTCTATAGCGATCCATTCTAAATTTGACAGCAGTACTGGGCCGTAAAACCTTCTCTCAAGCGCGAAGGTGTGAAGAAGAATGAAGTTGACTCGTGGAGTCAGTGATCTTGAAATGTCCATAAGAAATGTTGGAGTGCAAGTCTCGCGAATTTATGCCAAGCCGCATCACGGGGTGAACAGGGGTAATTGGCTAAGAAGATGGGCATTGTTGATATATCCTCGCGTCTAGCACCTGTTTCTTTCCATGTTCTTTCTTATGACAGACAAATCAGTTGTTTAAACATATCGCTCGTTGTTCAAAATGGGTATCTTTGGAATCGAATTCGGCTACAAGGTTGGTGGGATCATCGTCTCCCTCTTCGTTCCTCGTCCTTCTTCTGCCTCTTTCTCGCTTCTGACGCTATTAGATCTGATAAATCTTCTTGAAATCCCCAATCTGGATTCTGTTCAGCTTGTCTTTGTTGCTCGTATGCCCTCTGCAAATCTGCCTTATCCATTCCATCTCTAGCTTGTAAAGCATCCGGATCCATTGATACGTCAACATCTCCTGGCTTCTTTCTTTTTCTTGACTCTTCTTGTCCCAATACCGGTATGTTATTCTGTGCTGCCTTCAAATCGTATCCTCTGTCGCCACCAAAGAATCCTTGTACTCTTGTTTGATGTTCTGGAATTACTTGGTATGCTGATCTTGGTTGTGAAGACTCCTCTGTTTCTGTACCTCTACGCTTTCTCAAATCAAATTCCGATACACTTTCTGTACCTCCGATTTCTGTGGGAACTGTCGAGGTGATACCATTCGAGGTTCTCGTACCCGCTGGAGTCTCTGAGCCTGCTGTGTCTTCTTCATCCTCATCCTCGTCATCTTCTTCCTCTTCCTCTTCTTCAGATTCTTCTGGTGCTTGCAACTCACCCCATAGATCTCTTACCACTGGCTCTCCTTGTTGAGTATTCTGTTGCTGCTGTAGGACACCGAAAATATCTCCACCATACAATGGTCTGTTCGTTGCTTCGTCAACTGGTGGCTTTCCGTATCCTCCAGGATGAAAACCCCACGAAGCTCCAGGCGGAGGTGGTGCATTGAGTCCGGGAATCTTCAAAGCTGGATATGATGGTGGAGGTCCAAAACGTTGCTGATTGATCAACCATGGTGGTGGAGCATTGGGAGGCATATTCAAAGCTTCTTTCAATTCATCAGATAGATCACCTGGTCGTAGATGCTTGAGATTTGTTTCGAACTCTTTTCCTTCATAGTAGACCTCTCCATATCGTGTGAGCTCGGGCTTAGTTTGAAATCTGAAGAATGCCTCATATAGTTTCTGGTAATCAATGTCAAGTTTCCCTGTCTTTCCCTGTACTCGTTCACGTTGCTTTTGCTTCAATGTTGCTTCATTTTGCTTCTCCAATACAGCATCTCTCATCTCTGCAATACCAGTTTCTTGAATGAATTTTGGTAGTGAGAATGGTGGTTTCTCGATACCTCGCTTCGAAGACAAATATTCTCTCTTGAGTGACCAGTGAGTTGGTACAGGAACCACATTTCGATGGGCTTTGATATGTACCAATAATTGCGGATCTGGTGCTGATGTGTCTGTCCATTCCACCAATTCAGGTTTTTTGACCAATGCCTTTAGTTCGGCTACAGAAAGCTTGCTCTGTTCTTTTCGCTTCTTCTTGGAAATTTTCGGCGCCGCGTTAAGATCCTCTTCATCTGGAATATCATCATCATCGTCAAAATATATCTCAGGCTTTTCTGGCTCTTTTATTGCTGCGTCCTCCTGATCCTCCTCAAATTTGCCTATCACATCTCTGTACATGTCAAAGAGAGGATTGCTTTCATCCACGATGAATGGTTCCTCGAATCGTGCGCCATTTTCATGTATTGGGGATTCTGCCTTGATGTCCTTGATCGCGGATTCTGATTGAGGTTCTTCTGGAAGTGTGCTTTCGTTCTGCGGCTGTCTGTTGTCAGCATCCCAAGACTTTTCGATATCGAGCTGACGTACTTGTCCTTTCTGTGCCTTCTTCTTTGCGCGCCTCTGTTGATTCTTGGTGAGCTTTGCAGCGGGTGCTGCCATTCTGAAGGTTAGGAGATTCTACTCTAGTGATGTCGATATCTTTGTGAATCGAGGTTTGTACACTTTCTGACAATGAAACGTCGAGAACCTTCAAGTTTGCGCCGAGGAACTACCAAGTCTATAATACAATTTATTGCGGAGGAGGCAGAAAGTGTTATTGACGTCTAAAGTCTTTGCGCGGATCAGATCTTTAAGTCAGATATGCCAAGCCTGTTGCAGTCTGACCTGGGCTTTGCTTGTGTCAACTTTACTATACTCTACAATGAGAACCCTATTGTGATATCGAATCATGATCCCTCAACATGTCAATTGATGGCAGGTCAAGAATCAAATTGACTGCAATTATCTTGCATTCAGATACCACTTTTCTTCCCTCAGATCAGTGATTGTTAGCATTGCCGTACACGACAACGGTATCAACTTGAATAAATTATCACACAAGATTGCTACTATCTGAAATGACCATCAGGGACGGTACTTCATATTCCACGGCTCCAATCATGATTTCCTTAAACAAAACGGAGTTTGGATTTCCCTCGGTCAACACAATATGCCGTGAAGTCACCAGATTATTGATCAAATTCCTCAAGAGAGTTCAATCACAAGTTTGCGCTATGTACTGCCCTTTCGGCATCACACCTTACTGGATCTTTGTTCGAGAGGACCAACGAACATTTGCAAATAATCCTGGACCCTACACTCCTCTCTGTGACCGACAATATCCCATCTCCATTCGAAGAAATCTGTAGCCATTGCACCAACAGGTGATGAAAATAATCCCATGCTAATAGCAACGACTTCTGGTCTGTCAGTCCGCTCGAAAAAGAATGTCGCTCCGCACTTCTTGCAAAACGATCTGCGGACATTCTTGCTACTGCGGTATGTAGTCAATCCTGGTAGATTCTTCAAGCCATTCTCAGAACTGAAATCGACTTGCTCGCCGGACTTGGTAAGAATATTTCGTGGCATGATGAAGCTCCAGGGTTGAAGAGGAAGACCAGTCGCCAGTCGACAAGAGCGACAGGTACATAGACCTGCAGTGTATTTTGTATTGTTTTGACGTGAGTATCTCTTAAGCTCTTTGGAACTATTTCTTGCAGGACTTGGTCGACAAACCTGAATTTGTACGCTGCCACAATGACAGCTAGCTGCGATCTTGTCATCTTCAGACAGATTTGGATTATTGGCAGGTGTAGTCCAAAGACTTTTCACCTGGTCGAATGGTATTCTGGGTCCTTCGGTCCGATCTCCAGCGTAGAAGAAGAACTTGTCTTTAGGAGGACTTCCTGCAGCCCCGTTCAACATATTTTCGAAGATCTTTCCCGCAAGTCCGCCATCTTTCGTGTCCGCTACGTACCATGTCTGATTGACGAAAATCGTATCGACCTTCTCAAAGTCTGACCTCTCGATGACCCCAGGTAGTGCCACCCAAACAGGTGATCCTCCACGTCGGCTGTAGAAGAATATTTTTGTTCCACAAGTACTGCAGAAGTATCTGGTCATTGTCTTGTTGGCATCATAGGTAGAACAAGCAGCGATTGATTTCTCCGACGGTGATGCCTTCAACGGCAAGGGTGAGCATCCCATCGTACCCACGCTGTGACGGCAACCATCACAATTACACATTCCAGTCTTTATTGGAAATTTAGCTGCAATAAGCAAGCTTCCAGGCTCGAATACTGCACCACATAGACAGGTTAGTCTTGCATCAGATGTAGACATCTTGTCGGTGTTTGCTTCAGTTTCTTGAGTCAACGATCTATCTGATTCACTCAAGTTTCTATGCTAGAATATAACACGAGAGCCGTCTTCATTCGCGTACTGATCAAATATGACCCAGGTCGCGATTCTGCAAGCAATATCCAGTTCCTCAACTGGACCCCACAAACTATGCTCCCCCGCTCCATTTGCCTAGGTTAACAAATCTAAAGCACTCTCGACAATAGGTCAGTGACAGTTGAGTCGTTACGAAGAGTTACCTTTCAAATTTCGAGAGAGGTGACACGACTGATTGAATGATACACCTTGTTTCACATAAGACCATGGATGGCAAGAGTTGACCCCTGTGGTGAATAGACAGACCTGCAGATCATCAAAGAAGATATTGCGGAGGCCAAATGTCCTGTCCACTTGACCCTGACTACTGTACAAGACCGCACAGAAGTTGGAGTACGCCATCCACCCTGGTACATTGTGATTGTTCCCTGATATCACTCCACGATCTCTCGAAGTATACCGATAAGTGCTCCACGAGCTACACAAATCAGTCTGTTATAGAATCTGAGCTTTGCTCCGAACAATACACGAACGCCACATGCACGCACGGAAAATCATCTCAAGACTCAATTTCCACCATGCCCACCCCACAACGTAAACTTTAGGATTTATTAACTCGCATGGGTGTCTACGACGTTTGTCTCAACGCGACTCCTTGCGCAAAGACGACATTGCGAGTGTGATATTTCGACAAGTTGCGCGCGGAAGCTGTGGAACAATGTTAGAACTGAGTCTGTATGATTGACTAATCGACGCTTCGACGTGGGAGTCGAAGAATTCTATGCTGAAAGTGGACTTGTCCTGAAACCCATCCAGCTCGATTCTACAACATACAATAGCATAACCCAAATGTACATTACTC
The DNA here is from genome assembly GCA_032357745.1 of Camptophora hylomeconis. Lineage (NCBI taxonomy): Eukaryota > Fungi > Ascomycota > Eurotiomycetes > Chaetothyriales > Chaetothyriaceae > Camptophora > Camptophora hylomeconis. Next base: position 15,577 of record JAOTMB010000003.1, on the reverse strand, counting down.
GGAACTCCCAGGTGTATAAAATCTCGGGTGTGAAGTCGACCCGCTAAATTAACTTCATTGAGGCTCCAGATCGAATGTGCATAAAAGAACGCCACCGAGTCATAAATCTTATCTTCGAGATCCGAAGACTGTGCTCCAAGGACTCATCCGTCTCGGACCAAAATTTGTGCTTCCCGAAGCATGAACATGGTTCTATCCCCAAACACGTTCTTTGTCCCTGAAGATCCGGAAACGACTTCAGCATGAGGATCCGGCTTCAGACATTTGTTGCCGATCCGAGCAGACTGAAATATTTTGCCTTGGCCTTGTCCATGATCGCCTTGACCCTTGTTACGTCAAGTTTGGGTGTACGGTCGAATGTGTAGAGCCCATTGACCTCCTGTTCGATATCCGTTCTGAGAGAGACAAGTCAACATGATTGTAGATACGAGTCAAGTGAGCTGGGAACTTACAATTGAGTGTATACGAATCCGCAACATTGACCACCATCAACGATTGCCATGACCAACGCCTCAAACCTTTTCAGAAGATCATCTGCATCGCTTGCAGTCGTATAACCCCAGTCTCTTTCTCCTGCATTTGTGCCTTCAGATGGAGCGATATTGACACCTCCAAATTCCGTACAGATGATTGGAGCTCCGAGCGGCTCTTTAGCTCCCTCATCATTATCGATCGCTTTGACGAACACGTCCCGACCAGCCTTGGGACTCATGATACCCTGTAGAGACGAACAGATCTTGGCTAAGGCTGGTGCATCAGCATACTCATGAAATGTAGTGAGATCCGATTTTACATGTTCCCATCCACAGTTGTCGTTGATTGGTCGTGTGGGATCTAATGTTCTGTCATCAGTCAGCAAGAGACAGGAACTGTAGAAGTGTACGTACTTGGTCATGTAGTAGATTGAACGAATATGGTATCGTTGCTTTACGCTGTCTTTCAGCGAAGGATATCCCCAACTCTCGTTCACAGGAGTCCATGTTACTATACACGGATGGTTGATATCTCTGCGAATCATTTCCATCCATTCTTGATCAAATCTTTCTACATAATCATCATTAAACCAATAACCGTTGGCCATTTCACCCCAAACGAGGTAACCTAATCGATCGGCCCAATATAGAAACACGGGATCTTCCACCTTTTGATGTTTGCGACAACCATTAAACCCCATCTGTTTCGATATCGCGATATCTGTCTTTAGACTTTCTGTATTCGGAGGAGTCAAACCAGTGGATCTCCAGTATCCTTGGTCAAGAACGAGCGCTTGAAAGTATGGTTGACCGTTCAATTTGAAAGTTCTGTCTCCAGCAGTCCAGTCCAGTGACCGCATACCAATAGTTGTATCGATCTGATCTAGTAAATTGTCTTCACCATCGAGCAGACAAATGTTGATATCGTACAATGACGGGCATTCAGGCGACCACAGTGCGACACCATTCTTCCAGTATTCAAGATTGCTCATGGGAGGTAGCGGACTGACGTATGAACGCAGTTGCTTCTGCGATACTTGCATATCCACATCGAAGCAGATATGGTCTGTTTCTCTCTTGAATTGCTGACTCACCTTTGAGATTAGGCAACCTAATAATTTGGACTCAAGCTTGAGCTTCAGGTGACTCCCTGCTTTTCGACCTGTGACAGCTACACGTACAGCCAGAAGACCGTCATTGATGTTATCAGATCTGAGAATTGTACCATAGCTACTGTCAGCGATTCGAGTAGTCGGCACTACCTCCATCCAGACTGATTGCCAGATGCCACTGGTTGGAGTATAGAAGATGCTCTCTGGCTTTGGTCCCCAGTACTGCTTACCTCTTGGTTGACCACAGTCGAACGGAGAATCTCTGACTCTGACCGTCAATCTGACGGTATCGTTGTGCATAGCGTCGGTGATATCAACTTCGAATGGGACATGTCCTCCTCGATGGAACTTGACAAAATGTCCGCCAATCCATACGGTTGCTTCATAGTCAACAGCACCGAATCTAAGTAACAATCGATGTCCTTGCCGAATATCCACAGAGCTGCGAATTTCTTGAAGTGATCGCTCATACCAGAAGACTTCATGGGCGGTCTGATCGTTTACAAATGATGCTGTGGTCTGAAATGCAAAGGGTACCTGAATCTTACATTTTCGACACAACTTCGCGTCTGCATCACTGGAGAATACATTGTCACTCAGCAGCTTTTCTGGTAATGCAGCGATTTGCTGTGTGATACTATTGGTTGAGTTCTGATGGTCGGATATCCGCTTGAACCCTTTCGTATAGGCCTCATCCGGCAATCCACTTTGATGCCATTGAGCTGACAGACCAACGTCCTCATCATCGAGCAAAAAGTCCCATTGTCCATTGAGATTCAACCACTTCAATGGAGAACGGACGAAATCTGGACGAGGATAATCGGAAGGTGAAATATCGTTCATGCTGCTGGCCACTCGGTGGTATTCTTGGTGTTACAATGTCGGATCATGCATACTACAAGCCACGTTCGTATTCACAAGTCAAAATAAGAGGATGATGATCAGCATTGACCCACGCACGGAACATCAATCAATATGGTTAACTTGGCTCGTCGGTGGGGAAAATAAGTCTGCCGTCTGTCAGCGCTATGTCGGAAATAGGATATTGCGTGAAGTGAAGTCGAATGGTGAAAAAGTTTCTGCCGAAATATACGAAATATTCCGACATAAGTACACGAGTCATGAGGGGTACAGATGCAATTGTCTCTGACATGCTACGCTTTGACCCATACATTGCAGCATAGTATCATCTACACCAGACAGGAAGACATGCGCATAATCTGTTCCTTTTCTCGTGGTCGTGACACATGAGTGATGATCTATTTCGCCGATACTATCAATCAGGTGCAAAGAGACTGATACGAAATAATTCAAATCGTGAATCAGTGTTTTGATTATGCCCGTTCGGTGATAGTGTACGAAAGTGCACTTCTTAACTCAACTCTCGGCACTCGTCATCTCCGATGAATCCGCATCGCATAATTTTACAGCTGTTCTGACACAAACCAAAGTTATGCAATCCTCGGATCTTCTTTCTTCTGCTTGTTCGAGATATGCAATGCCAAAGTTTCTCCAGTCCAAATCCTTCTCATCCTCATTGGTTTGTTCGTCCATCACTTTGACTTTCAATCGCCCCCCATCAATCTTGTCAGTCGTCATTCTGATACTTTTCGTCCGTCTCATCTTTATTAGTATCCCTTACCTGTCAACACATCAACGAAGACCTCCTTCAGTCCACACAAACTTTCAACTATACATTTGTTTTCCCTTCGACGGTAGGGCATAGTCCCTTAACACAATCCGTCAACATGTCGCTCGTGGGGAACTTTTCCTTCGGGAACTTCGACAAAACACAACAGTCATCTGGTGCTGGTCCAACAAGTCCTGGCCGAAGACCTAGTCAAAGCGGTCCATTTGGAAATGCCTACGCAACTGAAGCAGAGAATCAACGTCGTCCAGAACCAATGAGATCAAGAAGTTCAACGATAGCTGCCAGTCAGGAAGGCAAAGAAAAGGAAGAATCCAGTGAAGAAGATGATCAGGCAGTACGTGAACTCGCCCGTCAATACACGCGCGCCTCGACGTACTCAATGGCTGAGGCAAACCCATTCGATGTATCTCCTGGTTCCAGTATCGATCCTAACTCAGACAACTTCAAACCCAGAGCATGGGCCAAGGCCATGTTAAATCTTTCACAAAAAGATAGCGATCGATTTATGGGAAGAACAGCTGGCGTCGCTTTCCGCAACTTGAGCGCTCATGGTTTCGGTGGCGGTCTTGACTACCAGAAGAGTGTCGGTAACGTACCACTACAGGCTTTTGGAATGGTGCAAGGTCTGCTTGGTGCGAAAAAGAGGAGAATTGATATTCTTCGCAACCTTGATGGTCTCGTAAAGGCCGGTGAGATGCTTGTTGTTCTTGGACCTCCAGGTTCTGGTTGTTCAACATTCCTCAAGACAATTGCAGGTGAGACACACGGTTACAATGTCGACAAAGAATCGCACGTCAACTACCAGGGTATCAGCTATGAAAAGATGCACAAGACTTTCAGAGGAGAAGCAATTTACACAGCAGAGCAGGATGTTCACTTTCCCATGCTCACGGTTGGTGACACACTTACATTCGCTGCAAGAGCTCGCGCACCGAAACATATTCCAGGAGGTGTTGGAAAACACGAATACGCCGAGCACATGCGTGACATGATCATGGCTACCTTCGGTATCAAGCATACCATCAACACCAAAGTCGGTAACGATTTTGTTCGAGGTGTAAGTGGTGGCGAGAGAAAGCGTGTCAGTATTGCAGAAGCCGCTCTCAGTGGAGCTCCATTACAGCTTTGGGATAATTCGACCAGAGGTCTTGACAGCGCCAACGCCATCGAATTTTGTAAGACTCTTCGCATCTCAACCGATATCTCTGGTGCTACAGCTGCTGTCGCCATTTATCAAGCACCTCAAGCTGCATACGATATTTTCGACAAAGCCATCGTCCTTTACGAAGGTAGACAAATCTACTTCGGATCAACCAAAACAGCTAAACAATATTTCGTCAACTTGGGCTTTGAATGTCCAGAGCGACAGACCGATGCTGATTTCCTCACATCCATGACTAGTCCAGTGGAAAGAGTCATTCGAGATGGATTCAAAAATAAGGTTCCTCGAACACCTGACGAGTTTGCTACTGCTTGGAAGAATAGCGCCGAGCACAAAGCTCTCATGGAAGAAATCGACGCTTATGAGAAGGATCATCCAGTAGACGGACAAGATCTCGAACGTTTTAAGCAATCGCGACAACTTCAGCAGGCGAAACATCAACGTCCAGGATCACCATACACTTTGTCATACGTGCAACAAATCAAACTTTGCTTGTGGAGAGGTTTCCTACGTCTTAAGGCTGATCCAAGTTTGACTTTGACACAACTCTTTGGTAACTTCATCATGGCATTGATCGTCTCTTCCGTCTTTTACAATCTTCAACAAGACACAAACTCCTTTTTCTCTCGTGGAGCTTTGATCTTCTTCGCCATCTTGTTGAACGCTTTCGGCTCCGCCTTGGAAATCTTGACTCTGTACGCTCAACGACCAATCGTTGAGAAACATGATCGATATGCTTTGTACCATCCATCTGCAGAAGCTTTTGCGTCTATGTTGACGGATTTGCCTTACAAGATTCTCAACGCAATCATCTTCAATCTCACACTCTACTTCATGACCAATCTTCGAAGAGAACCAGGAGCATTCTTCTTTTTCTTGATGATCTCTTTCTTCTTGACCTTAGTCATGAGCATGCTTTTCCGTACTATTGCATCAGTCTCCAGGACACTATCACAAGCACTTGCACCAGCAGCAATCTTAATTTTGGCCATTGTTGCCTACACAGGATTTGCTATTCCAACTACATATATGTTGGGTTGGGCTAGATGGATCAACTACTTGAACCCAGTCGCCTTCGGTTTCGAGGCCTTGATGATCAACGAGTTCAACGGCCAGAATTACGCATGTTCGGTATTTGTTCCTCCATATGGTAATGGCGACAGCCGGATTTGCACATCAGTTGGTTCAGTTGCTGGACAAAATTACGTCAGTGGTACCGCATTCATCGAACAATCATACCAATATTATCCAAGTCACAAGTGGAGAAACTTTGGTATCCTCTGGGCTTTCTTGATCGGATTGATGGTCATCTATTTGATTGCAGCTGAGAAGGTATCGGCAAAGAAGTCCAAGGGTGAAGTTCTTGTCTTTAGACGTGGTCACGCACCTGCAAGTCTAACCAAGAATAACCCTGATGACGCTGAGTCTGCTGGCGCTGGTGATGCTGTACCTGTCGAGAAACAATCTGAATCTGTTGATGCATCTGATGTAATTGTTAAGCAGACTGCCATCTTCCAATGGCACGATGTTTGTTATGATATCAAGATCAAGGGTGAGGACCGTCGTATCCTTGATCATGTCGATGGTTGGGTCAAACCTGGAACCCTCACAGCTTTGATGGGCGTCAGTGGTGCTGGAAAAACCACCCTGCTTGATGTACTTGCTACTCGTGTCACCATGGGTGTCATCAGTGGTGAAATGTTGGTCGACGGTCTTCAACGTGATAGCTCTTTCCAAAGAAAGACCGGTTATGTTCAACAGCAAGATCTTCATCTCGAAACATCAACAGTTCGTGAAGCCCTCAACTTCAGTGCCATTCTACGTCAACCAGCTCATATCCCACGCAAGGAAAAGCTCGATTACGTATCTGAGATCATCAAACTTCTCGAAATGGAAGAATATGCAGATGCTGTTGTCGGCGTTCCTGGTGAAGGTCTTAATGTGGAACAACGCAAGCGCCTCACTATTGGTGTTGAATTGGCCGCAAAGCCACAACTTCTACTCTTCCTTGATGAACCCACTTCCGGTCTCGATTCCCAAACTTCCTGGTCCATCCTCAATCTTTTGGAAAAGTTGAAGAACAACGGACAAGCTATCTTGTGTACCATTCATCAACCTTCTGCTATGCTTTTCCAACGTTTCGATCGTTTGCTCTTCCTCGCAAAGGGTGGACGAACTGTCTACTTTGGACCTGTTGGCGAATCATCCAAGACTCTTACAGGATATTTCGAGAATAAGGGCGCCCAAAAGTGTCCCGAAGACGCCAATCCCGCTGAATGGATGTTGGAAGTTATCGGTGCTGCTCCAGGTTCTAAGTCTGATCAAGATTGGCCACAACTCTGGAGAGAATCTGATGAGATCAAAGAGGTTCACCGTGAACTCGAGAAGATGAAGAACGAACGAGCTTCATTGGCAAGACAAACTTCCAAGCGTGAAGCCAAATCCAGTTATCGCGAATTCGCTGCATCAATGTATGTTCAATTATATGAGACTACAGTTCGTGTCTTCCAACAATACTGGCGTACACCAAGTTACATCTACTCCAAGCTTGCTCTTGTAACCTTGGTCGGTCTATTTATTGGTTTCTCATTCTTCAAGGCTCCCAACACTCAACAAGGCTTACAGAATCAACTCTTCGGTCTCTTTTTGTTGTTCACAATTTTCGGTCAACTTGTTCAACAGATCATGCCATTGTTCGTCACACAAAGATCCCTGTATGAAGTTCGTGAGCGTCCATCCAAGACTTACTCATGGAAAGCATTCATGTTTTCCAATATTGTGGTCGAACTTCCATGGAGTATTCTCTGCGCTACCCTTCTTTTCTTCACATGGTACTATCCAATTGGTCTTTACCAGAATGCAGCAGAGACCAATTCTGTACACGAACGCGGAGTTCTTATGTGGCTTCTTATCGTCACGTTCCTCCTCTTCTCTTCAACCTTCGCTCACATGATGATTGCTGGTATTGATACCGCTGAGACTGGTGGAAACATTGCCAACTTGTTGTTCTCTTTGTCTCTCATCTTCTGTGGTGTATTGGCCACTCCACAAGCATTACCAGGATTCTGGATATTCATGTATCGTGTCTCGCCATTTACATACTTGGTCGAAGGAATGCTTGCAGCTGGTGTCAGTCATGCTGCTGTGACTTGTGCCCAGAATGAATATCTACAATTCGCACCACCAGCTGGACAAACATGTGCTCAATACATGGATCGATATATTCAGGGAGCTGGTACTGGTTATCTTCAAAACCCTCAATCAACTACGGAATGTAGTTTCTGCCAGATTTCCGATACTGATACTTTCTTGGGCGCTGTCTCTGTCAACCCCGCAAACATGTGGCGAGACTTTGGTATCATGTGGGTTTACATCATCTTCAACATTTTTGCCGCTATCCTTCTGTACTGGTTGGTCAGAATGCCAAAGAACTCAGGAAGAAGCAAGAAAGACAAGTCTTCCAAGGAAGCCGGTGCAGCTGACAAGAGTGACGACAATGAGAAGCTTGAGCAAAGATCATCAAACTCTTCTCAAGGTGAAGAAGTTGATAAAGAAGTTTTGTCTGAGAAGAAGACAAACTCAGCTGTAGCACCACCTCCACTTGCACAAGCAGCCAGAAATGATGATGCAATCACTGAGAAGGCAATTGAATCGAGGGAGTTGAATGATCAAAGTCATCACCAAGAGCAATCATATTCACAATCACAGACTCGAACGAACTCAACTGCCAACGCTCACAGTCAACAAACTGAATCTTCTGAGCATACTACCTTCTATCCTGCCGTTATCGCGAAAGATGGTGATAGTGAGTCCAAGAAATCGTTCGGCATCTAGGAGGAAATGAAACATGATTTTCATCAAATCTATTCCGGATCTACGATGAATGGACGATTGGTGTATCTTTTCATATTTTATAAGCGAGGCGTTTGTGATGGATTTCACTCATAGATAGAATTACATGTAATATCATAGCTAATACAAATTGTAACACTGCTTTGCATTCATTGTCCATATTGTATTATGTCTCTCCAAAACTGCACTGTCAGTCGTGATTACAGCGGAGAAGCTCACAGCGTTGACTTATTTGAGAATTTACGAGGTTCGAAACATATGATGATTTTTATGTACACTCATGCTCATCCACAGCATGACTAAATCTACCTGTAAGTACAAAACGCCCGAAACGCCAATCGCTGCAATGGTAAACCGCACCAAATCTTCTCTATACAGTAATTTCTTTACCAGCCTTCTCTAGAATAGCAGCCACCTTCTTGATTTCTTCTTGAGCCTTGCTCCAATCTCCAATATTCATCCATTGTCTTATGCTGGGGAAGATTTCCACTTCATTTACATCCCATAATTTAGGAGCAGTGACGACATGCTTGTATTGCGTTCGGTTGGCTAATCCACTGAGCTCACCAAACACACCTTTTGAAGTATCGACATCTTTACCTAGATCCAAAAGATTGGATTCGAAATTGGCGACTCGATTATTTCGATCGACACGTTGAACTGTTGTTGCAGAAGATTCAAATCCACCTGAGCCGTAGACTAGATTATGCCATTTCTGGTCGAATGTTTCGAGATTGCGGACTTGTTGAGTCAGATAATCGATTGATGTTCTGATCGGATTGAGATCCAGATTGGCGTCTTGATTGGATGAAGAGATGTCTTGTAGGTCATGTTCGAGTGCATCGAGATGACTTGATAATTCTTTGACGTAGTTGTCAAGGTCTAATGGTAGAAGAGGAGCATCTGCAAGGTCGAGAACGAGTAACGCCCAGATTTGTCCCAATGCAGCAATATACTCGGAAGGACCAAGGTCGTCGAAATCAGTATGTCCATCATGTCTACCAAATTGTGACATCCATACCGAGTTGTCGCTGCAACTACCTCTTGGATAATTCTGACCTCTGAAAGAGAGATCAAGTGAAGAAGTACCTGTTATATGTTGGAATGCGGTGTAGTCACCTCCCGCACCGATCGGAGAAATAGAAGTGCCTTGTGCCTCCCATACTTCACGAATGGTTTTGTTGGTTTCTGGATCTGAGACTCGACCAAGAATTCGTCGTAAGGATGTACTGAATGAGGGAGATCCAGCAGCATGGAAATCAAACCCTGTTACAGCTGCATCCACGTTGAGATATGCGATACCAGATCGCCGCAATTCATCTTCTCGATTCTCCACATGTTCAGTGCTTCCTGCTGCGTTGTACTCTCCTGCATCCCAACTAATGAATTCAATCGTGCGAAGTGGACGCCATCCTAACTCACGTAGATCGCCAAAGACTCGAGCCATAGCGAGCATGATAGCAGTTCCAGTACCAGGTTTTGCCGCACCCAAACACCATGCATCACGATGGTTTCCAACGACAATCTTTTTGGTTGGTTGCTCCCAACCTACAATTCTTCCAATGACGTTGTAAATTGGTTGACGCACTTCCTCATCCTGCAAATTTTTAAGATTGACCTTGGGTGAATTCTGATTGCCGGTCCAATACTCAATATCCGAATCCCCAGACCAATCCCCATCCGCCTTTTCACCATGATTGTAAAGAGCTCTCAGCAGAAATGAAGCATCTTGCCACGAGATTGGTATTGATGGGATATTTGGCAATCCAGCACTTTCATCTGCTCTCAAACGTTGTGTATTTCCAGGAGTTGAAGCCCATCCAGGACTAAGAACATCTCCAATAAGTCGAGACATCTTACTGACTGCGCCTCGTCTTACTCCATGTGCAGGAAGTGACTGATCAGATTCTAATCCTTGCACACCTTGTTGGGAGGGATCTGAGAAGATGATACAACCTGCGGCTCCAGCATCTTCTGCTGCCTTGACCATAGAACCTGCATTGTCTTCCATACCATGGTGTCGCACAAGTACGATACAACCTTCAATTGAAATACCTTTCTCTTTCAATAGCTGGAAGTCTGCCAACGATCCAAAGTTTGCATAAACCAAAGGTCCTGTTACATCACCAGATTTTGAATGTCCATGAAAGACCAACGTTTCTTCTGTGTCCTCTTCAAGTTGTGCTTCCCATTGTTGATCTTGCGGTTCCACGATAGCAACTCTTCTTCCATCCTTCTTCGGATAGTTTAGATAGACCTCGAATCGCTCCAAATCAACGCTGTCTAGGTTATGTTCGTTCTCTTTGAATAATTCTGCGACCCACTCCCCAAGTACGTAACTTCCTTCTGAGCCGGCAAGATGCGGAAACTTCGTGATATGCGACAGTCGCGTCTTAATGTAGAGGTAGTCTTTGAAGCCACTCTGTACATATTCACGTACCGATTCCGGATCGTACATTTTACCCATGCCTGATCTATTCATGCCGAATGAGAATATATCCGATGCGACAATCACGTATAATAATCCCATAATCAAGACTGCACCGAATAATCGACCCAATATCACTATTCGGTTCGCATCTACTGACTGCCAATCAATCTGCGGTAATCGTATCGATGGTATAAAACTTCGAAAGGAGGGTAAACGTAATGAGGAAATGGAATTCGTGAAACTCGTTAATCGCTTAAATCGATATGTCAAAAGGGAACGATGTGAGCCGTTGTCGCTGTTTGGATCTTCGAAATCCATCTCTTGCATCTCACGCCGTACTTCGGCTTCTGACTCGACCTCCAATCCATCGAGAGAATCGAGACTGTTACGTTCGGACTCGACAGTAGGTGGTACATAATTCCCGCGCCGCGGCGCACGGTCTTCGTTCAAAAGGCCTTGTCTTTCAGCATCATCGCTTGTTTCTTCTGGACCGATCCTTGATTGTGAGGATGTAGGTCGTGAAGATATGGCTTCTTCGTAGGAAGGGATTGGAAGGTTTTCGTATTTGTATGGTTTCTCGTCCATGATGGTTGATGTGTATGAGTGATGTCCTCGAAGGACTCACTCGATTGGAGGATTATTGCTCTGACATGACGATAGTCCGAGAGACTGGTATACAGAAAGAGTGAATGCAATTGAAAGGAATGGATTGTCCAGCAGTCCATCTCATCAACGAGGATTCGTAAGGGTTAAGGCGGGCTTGGAACTTCTGGCGAGTACTTGGCGATGTCAGAGGCGCAGTTCGGATCAATAGACTCGGCATTTAGGCCGCGGAACTCCATCTTTCAAAAGAACAATAAGATGGTTTCGACATTGTTTGAGAAAATAACTGGGCTACATGTACAGTTGCTTTGACAGAAATGCCGTTCATGTATCAGCATCTTAATCACCATCTGGGAGGACATGTGGACGCCAGTTCTCAATATGTGACATGAGTGTTGTGTTCATCAAAAGTAAGGTGATGACAGGACAACGGTAGGGACAAGAGACGAATCAGAAGGAGATCAGCTCATCGCCGGATGCAAAGTTCGACTCGCTGTTCGTTCGTATGGAAATATGACTGTTTGCATCTAACACTCAGATCAAGGTAACTGAAGCTTAATGTCGGAGATGATTAGAGGACATCGAATCGCTCACTAAATTTCTTTGCCACGCCAATACGCGTAGCAGACATATCAGGAGCACATTCTCCAGCTCTCGCTTCTCACAGTGCTGCTTCATCTCGCTACCTTTCTAACTCTCTCAGACGAGGTGTTCGAGAATCAGTTTGACAAAGCGGTTTGTTCCGCTGGCTGCGGTTTGTTCCTATGGGATTGATGAATGTATGTTGTCTTTGAAGACAAAGACGAATCCTGCTACTGATCAAAAGATGAACAGAGGCAAAGTGCGCCTACCACGATCTTCTAGTATTCACGAACGACCAGATCTGACCAGTACGAGGTCATTGACTCATCTCTAGAACAGGGTTATGTCCGGCTATGGTTTGACAACCTGGTTCAATAATGCATGACTTTCATCGTTTCATAACCGCACAACTTCCTCGTCGATATCACTCAGTCCAATTCCTCGCAGCAAATTGTCCAAGGCATTCTACAGTACCCTGATGTCAGGTCCTTGAGTGGTCATAGCCTGTACACCTTCACTGCAATTTCGGCTGGATAATTAATCGGTGAATTTTACCTGTTCACTTTGTGTCGAAGATGCTCACTAGTTTGGACATTGCAGTTCTTTGCTGGCATGATGGCGAACATTGTGCTTTCAAGAATATCTATTCTACTTGCGTCTCGGTCAAATCGTAACGCCAAATTCTTACATTCGAAATCCATATTGTCTCTGGAGGCACACGCGAAAGACACTGCAGCCAGAAGTTCTCCAACATATCCAGACAGCTGGAACATGCTTCACTCCATTCATACTCTGCCAACCGATTAAAAACCTTGTACCAGCTCTCCGAGATCGTCAAGACTGCCAGTAAGCAGATAGATAGCCGGAATCGACTGAAAGGTGTACAACATGAGGAGATTTGCGTCAACATATGAATACGATTGTTCTGCATGGAGAAGCTGCTTTTCTGAGCGGCGTAAGTGACACGTCAATACGACTACGAAAGGATTGACAGGTTTTTTAAATTGAACAAGCGCTGTATACGATGAAGCAACGATTTGGTGATTTGAAACAGGAGGCCGACATAACAACATGTGACATGTCATCTGCGGTCATTACAATCCTCGTTGTGTGCGCAAAACAACAAAGCTCATGTATGTTAGATGGTTCACGGTTATTCAGTATTCTATCAGATCTTTATATTCGTTAGAAATTTTGTTTTGGCTGTCAAATTCTCATCTCCAATTCGAGACCATTGGTGACATCCCAGTCGCTCGAGATGCACCATCGCTTCTTACAATGTCTTCTGAATTCAATATGGTATGATGACAGCTGCGAAAGCTGAGATGAGATGCTGGACAACATTGAATCACAGGGGATTTTCTCCCCGCTACAACGGCCATGCGAATGACCTTTCACCGTGGAGATACTGCTCTGATAGTATAATCGTACATCTTCAAGCCTCATGCATTCAGCAACGCCAATAGACATGAGTAGAATTGATTAGTTAGGAGACTATTCGAGCACGGAGACTAAACAGATGTGCGTGATATGTATAAGCAGCATTGGCTCCATGAACGGAGTCTTTCAAGTGTGCGTATGCTCCTTCCTCCTGCTCGAGCGCTTCGCCACTCTTTGAATCTCCTACTCTTTTCGCTCAAGCTCTCTTTGTAATCATCACACTATACAGAGACCGAACGCCCACATCATGGGGAGACACAGATATGATTCTGCAAGTGTACGACGAATTGGAGATGTTGGTCAAAGCCTACTCTTTAGGAGGTTTCCGAGCACCGAGTCAGGTGGAGACCGCTCTTCTAGTGTTTGTGTTGCGGTACATGGCAGTGTCTCTGTCTCTGTCCGAACCGTTTGGAAGTATTCACTGGAGTGGTCGGTTGAAGGTTGCTCTTTGGGAGGTTTCCGAGCATTGAGTTAGGTGGAAACCACCCTCCTACTGTCTATCTTCAGGCTCGTTGCCACATCACTTTCTCTTGCTGAATTATCCACAGAGCACTCAAGCGGCGACTTATTTCGAAAGCCATCACTCAGCAGAGACAATCGGTATGAGACAGTCGAGCATTCGAAACCCTTCATATGATCTTCGAGCCAAACATCACGATGCATCAGAAGGCCACATCTTTCGACTTGCCGACACTTCGACTGACGACGGTACCCATCTGGAAGTCAGATGACTGGAATCAGCTGAGTAGTCAATATTGGGAACTGCAATATGCTTTGACACAGCTGACAAATTCGTACAGTTGAGAATCCTGAGCATTATTCGATTCACTCACTTCAGGTCAATAGAGGCTATCATAAGACCTATTATACTTGAGAGCCTAAGTATATTAATATACTAATCACGAAGCGCTAAAACTAGTCGATTATGATTTATTATCGACTTTAAGTATATTAATTTTTATAGTTTAAGTTATTTTTATTTCCTACTTCGATTCTTCTTAAATTTCGGTAGATTAGTCGTACGGTCTTAATTTATAACCGGTTTTATTTATAAACTCTTACCTCGTATATAGGGTATACGGTAATTTAATAAAGTAAAGGTACCGGTAATATTTTAAATATAGTTAATTTACGGCTTAACGTTTATCCTCGTTATATATTAGCCGGATTTTACGATCCTAACCCGGGTCTTAACGTATTAAATTATCTATTTATTTCGATTAGCGGCTTTAAATATTCTAATTAACCGACCGCGCCTAAACTTAAATAGATTAACGTATTCCCGCGTTTTTTTTATTAGTAATAATATATATATTATACGGTCTCGATTACTTACTAGTTATTATTTATTTATTATATTTATCTCGATTACCTCCCCTTATTATAGTATTATATAATAAAGTAGTTTTACTATAAGAGACTAAATCGAGATATAATTAAGTTTAAATTTAAAGAGATTAATATCTCGTATAATTTTCTTTTTAACTTTTATTATTATTTATTTATTATATTTATTTTTCTCGACCTTAATAGTCTAGTTAAAAGGGTATAATAAATAAATAGTAACGTTTTTATACTATTTATTTTTTACTCGAAATATACTAGATTTCGTATATTAATTTAAATATTTATAAGTCTCGAAATAGTACGCTAAGTCTATATTTATTTATTTACTTAGATTACTACTAGTATATATACGGCGTAGGTAGTATTATTATTTACTTCTACCTCGATTTTCTACGTAAAGTATATTACCGTTAAATATAGTCCCGGTTAAAAAAAAGTAGATATAAGGCTCGGCGTTCCGTTAAAATACTAATTCTTATACCCTAAATTCGACGATTACTTATAATTTCTTAATATACTTAGTTATTATTAATATAAACTTTAATAAACTCGTTTACTACGCCGTATATTAACTTAAATATATAGCGTTTTTACTCGCGACTATATATAATATAATTATAATCCGTATAAAATCGGAAATCTTTAATAACGTAAACTTAATAAATATATTAAGCTTATAAAATTAAAAATATATTAATTTTTTATTATATATATCTTTTTACCGAAAGCGGAAATTATAAATAAATTTTAAATTATCCTTTATACGTTCTTTAATTATTTATTTAAGATTAATATAATTTATTAACGAAATATAAACTTTATTAATAATCTTATACGATTCTATATATCGTAGAATATAATATTATATATATTATACTAGTATAGTATACGAAGTTATTACCTTCGTATATATTAAACTTATAA